>OY720226.1:10492321-11742321 GCA_963082605.1 Rhodophaea formosa
GTTTTTGAATCAAATAACTACAAATTGAATTTATATAAATGAAATAAATACGTAAATAAATACAAACATACATAATTACATACATACAAATATATTATATACACGAAAATTAAAAATCCCGAATAAGAAAGAAGATAAACAGCATCTATGAAGATAGGAGATGTGACTTCACTTGAGATTTAAAGCTGGCTAGCGTTTGAGCGCACCGGATTGACAGTGGGAATGAATTCCATAGGCTTACAGCCTTATGTAAAAGACTGGGAGTAGAATTCCGTAGAATTAGTTGGAATTTTGTTATAAAATATTTTCGGCACTACGTAAATTATATCGTGCCGCCTTGCTATAGAAAACTAAGCGTATCTTGGAGATGTTGGATTAAAAATATAATATACGAGCTCCGTGGCGCAGCGGTCAACACGCCTGCCTGCGACACGGAAGGGATTCGATTCCCGGGTTCGATCCCCGGTCAGCCCCCCTATTTACTAACTCAGATGACAGGTGTCGATGCCTATCAATCTAGGATTTGCTGTTACAATGCGGTTTTTGTATTCCAAATAAAAAATTAGAGCAAATAAAACCCGCATTGTAACAGAAAATTATAGATTGATAGGCATCGACACCTGTCACCCGAGTTAGTAAATAGGGGGGCAGGTCAAGATGGAAAATGATCTTTTTCAGATTGACCTGGGTCTTGGATGTTTATCTATATAAGTATCTATTATATATAGTATCGTTGAGTTAGTATCCCATAACACAAGTCTCGAACTTACTTTGGGGCTAGCTTAATCTGTTTGATTAGTCCGTATATTTTTATTTTAATTAAGTTAGTGTTTAACAGAAATATCTATTTATTTTTAGGTAGAATATCCTCCCTTTTAATGTGATAATTCGTTATTATTCCAGCAAGCTTATTTATAATTCTAGCCCCGTTTATCCACACTTTTCAAGCTTATTTATTATTCCAGCGCCCTATGTCCACACTATTAAGCTTGTTTATTATTCCAGCCCCGTTTATCCACACTTTTCAAGCTTATTTATTATTCCAGCGCCCTTTGTCCACACTATTACGCTTGTTTATTATTCCAGCACCGATTATCCACTCTATTTAAGCTTATTTATAATTCCAGCCCCGTTTATCCACACTATTTAAGTTATTTATTATTCCAGCACCCTTTGTCCACACTATTAAGCTTGTTTATTATTCCAGCACCGATTATCCACACTATTTAAGCTTATTTGTTATTCCTGCACCCTTTATCCACACTATAATCTTATTTATTATTCCAGCACCCTTTATTCACACTATTCAAGCTTATTTATTATTCCAGCACCGTTTATTCTGGCTTTTCAAGCTTATTTGTTTTTCGAGCTCTATTTACTCACAATATTCCAGTATATTTGCTTCAAGCGTAAGGCGTTGTTGGCTGAAGTTAATACTTCAGATGTTATAAAACATTGAAAACTGGAGCAAGAATACCTAAAATTCGGCTTACCTGTTATACCTGAGTCCTGCGGTAAATAAGTGTGTATGTATGACGTAGTGTTTATGCAACAGTAACTTGATACTGTAGTGCAGAACAGACTAGTGTTTCCAACTTTCCACTATAGAAGTTGTTTTTTTTGAATGGACTATGTAGCTAGCTCCAAATGAGCTTTCGCTACTTCACCGGACTTTTTGAGGTGAGGGCAGAGTGCCCTCAACCTGTAAGGCAATCTTCACCAAAGGGTTCCCAGGAGGGACGAACCTCGGCTTTGGGCGTTGCCTGGGTGTATAGAAGTTGGAATCCGCATCGATTATTTATCTATTCTAGTTTTCTGTGTAGAACATAGGGTCTTTCCGTTTACGTCCCACTTTTTCATCCATAGGCCTTCGTTTCCTACCTATATTAACTTTACAAATGTAGTGAAACAAGGGAATCTGGAGCGGGAATAAATATTTGATAAACAGGTGAGTGTTTGACACGTGGACGATAACAGACTGTTTAGAACAACATTTATTATTGAAGTGAAAATTTCTGTAGCGGCGCCGTGCACTTTTTGTGATGGGAAAAAATGTTAAACTTGCGACAGGTCACGTGAGCGATAGATTGGTCGGATTGAAAATTCGTAAGACGGACACGTTTTTTTAGGGTTCCGTAGTAAACAAGGAACCCTTATAGTTTCGCCATGTCTGTCTGTCTGTCCGTCCGCGGTTTTACTCAGAGACTATAAGTATTAGATAGCTGCAATTTGGTATGGGTATGTATATTTCATGGCAAAAAAGTGGTAGAAAAATTTCTTGAAAAATATTTTTTTTAGCGTAGCTCCCATACAAGTAAAGTGGGGGAGAAATATTTTTTTCTCTATTAACCCTTCGTGTGGGGTATCGTTAAATAGGTCTTTAAAAAATATTGTGATGTTGAGAACACCATTTTTCGATTTAGGGATCCGTTTCCGAAATATTTGGTTTTAAAGTGCGAGTTTTCGTTAGAGGTAAGTGTTCGCCCCTCTATCTGTTAAACGGTTATATATAGATACGTGAAAAAAATTACAGCAGTAGTATATATACTGAAGTTGTAAGGAAAACTATCAGAGCTAAGTACTAAGAACAAACTAAAAAGTTATAGGCAACCAACTTATAAAATGAACTGGAAAATGTAAAATTTCATACATTTTTCATTGTTAGATGTTTTTGGTCGTTAAACTGTGAGGTGCGAGTGTGAACAGTGTGAACTCAAAGTTGTCATGCGCAACTACGGAACCCTACACTGCGCGTGGCCCGACACGCACTTGGCCGGTTTTTGTTTTAGCTCCATTTCTAACTTACAGATTATCGCAGGCAGATGATGACTCAGCCGTTTACGTGCGACCATCAATATTTTTCATTCAGTAAATCAGAATAATGTTAGTACTCAATCGGGGTGGTATTATTCATCTCTTCCCCCATAACATCATAGAGCAATCAGCTCATATCATCAAATGGTAGGAGTCATCATCATCATTTCGTGTAGGTGACAAGGTCAATCGACCATGCGCACCCTGGTGTCAGAGTTTTTCGGAACCGCCTCTCGGCCTCTGACGTGGTTCCTTTATCGTCTACCAGATGGCAGTCGGGACCAACGGCTTAACGTGCCTTCCGAAGCACGGAATCATCTTTTTTATCAGACAATCAGGTGATTCATGCCTGCAATGTCCTAACCAAACTGGAAACAACTTAACAAAGTATGCTTCCCGTGGGAATCGAACCCACGACCCCCGGATCAACAAGGCAACCGCCTTAACCACTGGACCACGGAGGCAATGGTAGGAGTAGATCAGTCCTTACTCCTTACACTCAACGTGATAGATTCCGCAATCCGCATCGTTCATAATCTGTTATATCTTGTCTTAGACTTAACTTTTTCTTTTACATTACTTACGGGTCATATCTCCCATCTTCATTGATTTTACGTGTCATTATACAAGGGAACCTTGATCCATCGTACAGGTCGCGCAGTGATTTAAGATCGCTCGGTAAAAGTAGAAGGGGTATGCGCAGAATTCACGTAGAATTCGTACACAGAATACGCTTCAAATATATCTATGTTTTTTATATATACAAATTTAGTATTTTTTTTTACAATTATATGCCTAATTAAACGCCTTCTATGACATCCACGGGAAGACTTGGAGTGGTCCTATTATACTCTGCCGGGAACCACACGGCAAGCTATATACCTACATGCTACATGCTAAAGCGTCTACCTTTTGTTTGTATCCTGCCTCTATAAACTTCAGATGTATAAAACAAAGGTACTTATCTGGAGCGACAACAATAAAACGACTTGAACATGCTGCGTTAGTATCTGTTACCTCAGTGCGTATGATAGGTACCTATTGAATAACAGAGAATTCGAACAGATATTTATAAAATTGAAAATATGTGATGAAAAAGAATTCGCCATAGGTAGGGCGCAGACCTATGACTCGTGAGTTCGAATCCTACCTGTGGCGAATTCTTTTTCATCACATATTTTCAATTTTAATAATATGCCGAGCATTGTAATGCTATTTAAAAACCATTTCATTAGGTAGATATTTATAATTTTCTGTTTTAACCCTATTTCTAACTTTCCGTGTTAGATCTCAGAATCCGCATCGTTATTCACTTTAATCCGCTTATCTGTATCGGGCATTTGCCTTTGTCTCCTATCTCTTATAATTTCATGCCTGTTTCTTCCATTTCTATTAAATTAGAGATTCTTTACACACAGGAATTAGGAGAGAGAGAGAGAATACAAAGAATGCAGTTGACATTGTAATCTCATGAGTCCTGTAGTAAATAGGTCAGTCTATAGTGGCAGTTACCCGATAGCGTGATACGTGGCAGTGAGTTGGAAATTATTTTTTATTTTCAGGTTTGCCTCTATTTCTAACTGTGATAGAACAAAACGATCTGGATTAAGAAATCCAGATCGTTTATTCACTTTGATTCGCTAACTGTGTTGGAGAAAAGCTTTTGTCTCCTACCTCTATTAACTTCAGGGGTATTAAAACAAAGGAATTGGGAGCGAGAATAAGGGCCGCGCTACACTGGATTGGCACGGGATGGCATCGGAAACGACGCGTCATTTCAAAACGAGCTATATGTCTAGTAACATAAGATGCAAAACGGCGGCTGCACGCTTGCGGGCGTCTAGTCTGCGTGAGTACGCGCCAGGCCGCCGGCCGGCTCGCCACGTTCAAGCAGTTATGCATCTTATGCTGCTAAAAAATAAAGGTTGTTTTCTAATGACGCGTCACTCCCGATGCCATCCCATGCCAATCCAGTGTAGCGCGGCCCTAAGCCTACGCCCTGAATGTTATGATAGTTTTTTAATGAATAGGTTAGTGTTGTGAGGTCCCAGTTCACCCAGCACTGTAAGAGTAGGTCTCACATAATACAGATGAGGGAGGTGTTGCTCAGCAAAGTAATCTAACTGCAAATTTATGATAAGTGCCTTTCCGTATTCGGAATCTTTTGACAATGTTAGAAATAGACATATACATGAATTGAATGTACAATTGTACAATATGACTTGTCGTCATAGCGATTTTATTTTTTATTTAGATATTAATAAATTTATATATAGATTTAAGATGACACAAGATACTATGTATCTTCCATTTAGTTGTAAGCGACAAATTGCTACAGTCGTAGCTTATAATATACTAAATTGTGTTGTAAATTATACAACTGAAATATCTGAACATGACATGAAAAATAATCCTAAAAATATAATTGGACCTAGAATAAGTAATACTAAGTGTAATTTAAACTAAAAAACAAGACAATAGTCAAGGCCAAAGAATTAAATATTATTCATCAGAATATCCAAGGCCTGACTAGCAAACTATTAGAGTTAGAATTATTTATAAACAGTAAAAATTTACATGTAGTTTGCCTGACCGAACATTTTATGCAGTCGCATCAACTACAATTTAATATTCAAAACTACTCTACGGCTAGCTCATACACCAGAAAGACAAAAGAGAAAGGAGGCAGTTTAATCCTAACGCAAAATGATGTGAAATATAAAGAACGTAAAGATATTGTAAGTCTTTCAATTGAGTGTAGTGTTGAATTTGCATGTATTGAGCTAGAGAATTGTGTTATAGTATGTGTATACAGCCCTCCTAATTCAGATTATAATACATTAGAACTAGTGATTGAAGACATTTTAAGGAAATTGTGTTGTAGTCGCAAAAACATCATAATATGTGGCGACTTTAATGTATTAGTTACAACTACTGAAAGTGTAAGATTTTTAAATTTATTTAAATCGTTCGATTTAATTAATCTATTTCTGGAGCCAACAAGAGTTGAAGGTGACTCTGCAACGTGCATAGATAATGTTTTCTGTAACTGCATTGCTGTTGACAAAGCCATCATAAAAAATCTTACTTCTGATCACTTTGGTCAGTTAGTAAAATTCACAAACCACGTCGAAGTAGATTCATCACAAATTACTTATAGATCGATTACAAAAGACAAAATCAAAGTATTTAAAGATAAAGTAACACAAAAAATTCCTCTTATGGAGGAAACTAGAGATGATCCGGATATACTGTATAAAAAAATGTTTGACGTTATTGAATCAGAATTTAACAATGCGTTCAAAATAAAAACTAGCACTAAACGTAATCGTAAAAAATTTAGTGAATGGGCTACTCCAGGCATTTACATCAGTAGGAATAGGTTATATGAATTACTTGCTATGAAAGCTCACAATCAGAATCCCGATTTTGTTAAATTTGTAAGAACTTATTCAAAGGTTTTTAAAAGGGTATGTGCATGCGCAAAGTCAATATTTACTAGACAAACTATGATTAATTCTAATAATAAAGTGAAAACAACATGGAAAATTATTAACACAGAAACAGGAAAAACGAAAAAACGTGATAATCCAATTGAATTACAAATTAATAATAAGGTCCTCAGTACTAGCGAAGACATTACTCAATATTTTGAAGACTTCTTTACAAATATTCCTGTAAATACCACTGCCTCCCTACATTCATCATCTGAGGAATCTAAAAAGTTATTAAGTAAGTAGTTGTATACCAGAATGTAACAGTCATTTAATATTTGAACACATAACATCACAAAAAATCATTGATACTTTTAGGAGTTTAAATAATAAGAAAACTGGGGATATATGGGATATCTCAGTATCGGTTATTAGTAATATTATAGATATAATAGCTCCTTATTTAGCGTCTATTTTTAATAAATGTGTCGATACGGGGACTTTTCCTGATTTAATGAAATTGAGTAAAGTTATACCATTGTACAAATCGGGTTATAAAACTGATCCAACAAATTACCGTCCTATTTCTATTCTGCCAGCTTTGAGTAAAATATTTGAAAAGTTAATTTTTAATCAGTTATTATCTTTTTTCAATAGAAATGGACTCTTTCATGGTGAACAGTATGGATTTACAAAGGGTCGATCAACTACAGACGCGGGGGTTGCGCTTTTAAAACATATATATGATGCTTGGGAGAATAAACAGAATGCCATTGGTGTTTTTTGTGATCTTGCCAAAGCATTTGATTGTGTCGACCACAATACCCTTATATTCAAACTAGAACACTATGGGATTAAAGGTAAAGCTCTTTATTTAATCAAATCTTATTTGAGTAGCCGTATTCAAAAAGTTAGTGTAGATAGGGTTATGTCTGTCGGATCATCTGTTAAGTTGTTTCTAATATATATTAATGATCTGCCATTTATGTTAACACGTGTAAGGCTGTACTATTTGCCGATGATACATCTCTTGTTTTCCCTATCGATAGGACAACGGACAATTTTGACGTGGTCAATAGTACATTAGCCCAAGTGTTAGAGTGGTTTACCGCAAATAACTTGTTGTTGAACGCTAAAAAGACGAAATGTATTAAATTTTGCTTACCGAATGTTACAAAAGTACCAACACGCATAATGATCGATAACGAAACGATAGATTTGGTAGATAAAACGACATTTCTTGGGATGACAGTTGACTCCGGGCTTCAATGGGGTGCCCATATCACAACCTTATCGGGTAAACTTAGCTCTGCGGCTTATGCAGTTAGAAGAATAAGACAGCTGACTGACGTTGATACTGCGCGCTTAGTGTACTTCAGTTACTTCCATAGTGTCATGTCATATGGGATATTACTGTGGGGTAACTCAGCTGAAGTTAATACCATTTTCGTCCTTCAAAAACGCGCTATCAGGTCTATATATAAATTAGGTGCTAGAGAATCACTTAGAGAATTGTTTAAAGAGATAAATATATTGACATTCCCCTCGCAATACATATTTGCAAATATTATGTTTGTTCGTCACAATCTTCATTTATATAAGAAAAATAGTGATAACCACAGCAGGAATATGAGAAATAAAAATAAATTAGCTACGCCAGCTTTGCGATTACAGAAAACAATGAATTCTTTTTTGGGCCTCGGTATACGCTTCTATAATAAAATTCCTACAGAAATATTAGCTCTGCCATTAGTTAAGTTTAAAACTGCTATTAAAAATCAATTACTTAAAAACCGGCCAAGTGCGTGTCGGGCCACGCGCAGTGTAGGGTTCCGTAGTTGCGAATGATAACTTTGAGTTCACACTGTTTACACTCGCACCTCACAGTTTAACGACCAAAAACATCTAACAATGAAGCTTGTATGAAATTTTACATTTTCCAGTACATTTTATAAGTTGGTTGCCTATAACTTTTTAGTTTGCACTTAGTACCTAGCTCTGATAGTTTTCCTTTCAACTTCAGTATTATATACTACTGCTGTAATTTTTTTCACGTATCCATATATAACCGTTTAGCAGATAGAGGGGGGGGACACGTACCTCTAACAAAATTTTGCACTTTAAAACCAAATCTTTCGGAAACGGATCCCTAAATCGAAAAATGGTGTTGTTAACCTCACAATATTTTTGAAAGACCTTTTTAACGATACCCCACACGATGGGTAAATAGAGAAATAAAAAATACTCCTCCACTTTACTTGTATGGGAGCTACCCAAAAAAAAAATTTTTTTCAAGATTTTATTCTACGACTTTTTTGCCATGATTAATATACACACTCATACCAAATTACAGCTTTCTAGTACTTATAGTCTCTGAGTAAAACCGCGGACGGACAGACAGACAGACAGACAGACAGACAGACAGACAGACAGACAGACAGACAGACAGACAGACAGACATGGCGAAACTATAAGGGTTCCTAGTTTACTACGGAACCCTAAAAAGGCATACTATTGTATTAACGACTACCTTAAAGATAAATCTACATGGGAGTAATAATATTATTTTTAATGAATAAATGTACATCATTAATTAATATAATTTTAAAAATTGTTACAAATACTTATTGTGTATAAGCATAGCCCTTCAGGCATGTAGGGACCAAAACTGGACTGAGTTTCTTTCGGCGTATTCTTCTCAGCAGTGGTCTTTCCGAAACGCTAGTAGTTTTTTCGATCTCGCAAATTAAAAAAAAAAAATATGACGTTCAAAAAGCGATACATGATATCCAAATTTGAATAAAATTTCATTTCGTTTCAATTTAATTTCATTTCATTTCATTTCAAAGAGAGAGAGAGAGAGAGACAGAATAGGCAGGAAATCAGAACACAGACGACACACAGAATAACCAGATATATTTAGTTACTATTTAGTGTTTCACACATTTACAGGAATATTCTTTTTGGTATAAAAATACAGATAGTTATTTAAATTTTCACAATGATACTAATTCTATATACGAGTTTCTACGGACAAGGGTAGAGATTGAGTGTGAGAAGATGAGAATGAGTGTGAGATGACGAGAAAGGATATTATGAAAATGGAATTTGGAATTTTAAATCTAACTCCCCATGATAGATTTCAGAATCCGCATCGTTTATCTTAGCTTATCGGAGTCAAGACTTCTGAGTAAGCTTTCTCTTAGCTTACTTATGATGCTTTCTCTCCCTCTATTGACTTTTAACACAACTAAAGCGGGAGATGCAGAGAAATACAGAGAGAGTTCAAGATTGTGATATCTGTGTCCTGTTAAGAGCTTTTGAACAAATATTTAGTACTAGCTGTTATCTGCGGTTCCCCGCGTGATATAGCCTATGTCCTTCTCAGTACTCTAACCTATGTTTATGCATAATTTCATGATGATCGGTTCAGTAGATATGGCGTGAAAGCGAAACAAACAAAAAAACCTCACTTCCGCATTTATATTATTAGTTAGGATAAGGATTAAATAAATAAATATATACGGACAAATCACACTGATTGAGCTAGCCCCAAAGTAAGTTCAAGACTTGTGTTATGGGATACTAATTCAACGATACTATATTTTATGACAAATACATATATAGATAAACATCCAAGACCCAGGTCAATCTAAAATAGAACATTTTCTATCTTGACCTGACCAGGGATCGAACCCGGGACCATCCGTGTCGCAGGCTGGCGTGTTGACCGCTGCGCCACAGAGCTCGTCATTTCGGTTTTTATACAACTAAGTAGGCAAACAGGAAATAAGGCCCACCTAATGGAAAGCAGCTTCCATAGCTTACGAACGCTTGCAACACCAGGGGTGCAACTCGCGCGTTACTGACATGAAAAAATATTTTCACGCCCTTTTTTTAGTCTCCCAGGAAAACGCATGGTAGGAAGTTCCTTCCGTCATCATCATCATCATTTCGTGTAAGTGACACGGTCAGTTGACCAGGCCATGGGATGTAACTGCCTCCGTGGTCCAGTGGTTAAGGCGTTTGCCTTGTTGACCCGGGGGTCGTGGGTTCGATTCCCACGGGAAGCATACTTTGTTAAGTTGTTTCCAGTTTGGTTAGGACATAGCAGGCATGAATCACCTGATTGTCTGATAAGAAAGATGATTCCGTGCTTCGGAAGGCACGTTAAGCCGGTGGTCCCGGCTGCCATCTGGTAGTCGTTAAAGGAACCACGTCAGAGGCCGAGAGGCGGTTCCGAAGAACTCCGACACCAGGGTGTGTATGGTCAACTGACCGTGTCACCTACACGAAATGATGATGATGTTCCTTCCATAAATTTAGCGTACGAGGAATAAAGTAACTCTATTTCTAACTTTCCGCGCTAGAACTCAGATTCCGCGTCGTTTAACCACACTTTACCAGCTTATTTGGTTCTCGTGAGACGTCACTGGGGAATCTGGCGAGAGGATGTAATCGTTTACTCGTAGATTGAATGCGGTTTACATTGTACTTGCGTCCTGTGATAAATAGTTGTTGCGATATTCCGGTATTGTGGCGTACAGAGTTTGAACTGATATTTATTCTATCCCAACTTCCCCTAATTTTTTAAGAAAATCTATACATTCAGGCCCTTTAACTCTCTGTTCTTATTTGCCTTTAAGAGCGTATACTAGCAGTATTTTTTCTATATGGTTTCCATACAAATGTATTTATCTATTTTCTTGCTGAAAATTGATTCTAGAGCCACAATTTTTTTTTCTAAAAATCTAGTACTTAAATAGGAATGCCCCTATTTTTTAATTTTTACAAAAAAACTGTTTATGTACTTTTTTTTACTTCTAAACAGGTTTTTTAGAAAAAAAAAAAACGTAGGGACATACCTATTTTAGTAATAGATTTTATGTAAAAAGAATTGTGCCTCTAGAAGCAGTTTTCAGCGAGAAAATAGAGAAATACATTTGTATGGAAAACGCATTGCTAGTATACCCTCTTAAGCCTGAAATGTAGGTTTGATGTAAATTTTGTTGACTTCAAAACATTCAATGAAAAAGCCGTTGCTATTGACGTCAGAATCAACTCTATTTAACTACACTATTTCAGCTTATCTGAGTCAGATAAAGGCTTTGTCTCTCACCTCTTTTGTCTGTAGGTGTCATTACACAAGAGAAACCCGGGAGAGGATGTATAGCATGCGGTTTATGTTGTAGTACTTGCGTCTTGTGATATATAGTTGTTGTAATCCTAAGTGTGCCGTCTCATCATCATCATCATCATCAGGTCTTTCTAGTCTCCACTGCAGGAGCACGACCCTCTCTGTACTACCGGAGCCATATACTAGTCTGAGTAGTCAGAGGATTTGGCCTACACTCTCCACGCTGGCCAGACGGGTTGGAGAGGTCTCTTTGATGTTTATAAGCTTTGTTTAGCTGGTGTTTCCTAAGTCGCCTTCTACGACGTCCACGGGAAGACTTACCACCACATAGCTCTATCATTTTATCAAAATTAGCTAGCCGGCTAAACACATGCTTGGAATGTCAATTTTTTTGGAATATATAAAGATTTTTATATTGACGGGCTGAGTCACCACCATAAGGATTGGACAGGGGATTATCAACATTTTTTTTTTATAGGACGGCAAACGAGCAATCGGGTCACCTGATGGTAAGTGATCACCGCTGCCCATGGACTAATGTAACACCAGAGGTATGACAAAAGCGTTGCCGGCCTTTTATTTTTCCCTCAACGTCGATTTTCTGTGAGAGTGTGGACTTCCCGGACGAGCCGGCACATTCATGCTACCAGCAAAAGTGATTTTCGCCGGTAGCGTGGCTCTACCACAACATATTGCATAATGTTCAATGTGACCAAAACTTCGTTATTTATTAACAAGGAAGTTTCGGGGCACAATGAAAACTGCCCAATATAGCCCTTTAAGCATATTTGTCTCTAGGGCTTTATAGGGTAGTTTACCGTCAGTGCAAATATTTAACTGCGAACCAACTAATTTATTGCTGTAATCAAACGTCACAGGCGGGTTAATGAGCTCTTTCTGTAGCTTGATGACAAGTAATTTAGTGAGCAATATTGTAAATTGCTTTTTGTGTGTATTAGTAGCCAACGCTGGTATCAGATTATTTTAAATCTAAATCAACGTGTCTTGAATAGATTCGGGATCATTGCATTATATTAATCTGAAGCTCTAAGTCTCCAATCTTTGAATAATTAAGTGTTTTAGTATTTTGAATACAGGCTCCTCGTATATAGGATTTTAAGCTTTCCGGACTTCAAAACGTCACAACTAAAGATGAAACGGAATTACCACATTTGCCAAATTCACAATCACCGTGTGGTTCCCGGCAGAGTAGAACTAGACTAAGTAGACTAAACAAAGCTTATTAACATCAACGAGACCTCTCCAACAACGTCTGGCCAGCGTGGAGAGTGTAGGCCAAATCCTCTGACTACTCAGGCTAGTATATGGCTCTGGTAGTACAGAGAGGGTCGTGCTCCTGCAGTGGAGACTAGAAAGACCTGATGATGATGAATTACCACATACAAGAGAGAGAGAGAGAGAGAGAAGAGATAGATAGATAGATAGAGAGAGAGGTCTAAATCTGTCTACATTGAATAGATACGAGCTCAGTGCATTACCTATACTTATTAAATATTTATCAGAAACAACTAATTTATAGATGTAATCAAATAGCTCAGGCGGCTTAATGAGCTATTTCAGCAGCGCTTGATGACAGGCAATATAAGTGTAGAGAGCAATATTGTGAATTGCTTTTTGTGTGTATAAGTGGCCAACGCTTATTTCAGACTAGCTTTTGGCCATGGCTCCGCTCGCATCAGTGTTGATACCTCGGGAACAGTACTCTTTTCCGGGATAAAATTCAATTAGTATGAAAAAGTATGGCGCGCCGTGTGATTCCCGGTAGAGTAGAATAGGACCACTCCAAGTCATCGCGTCGCGTGGATGTCTTAAAAGGCGATTAAGGAAACACAAGCTAAACAAAGCTTAGGTATTAACATCAAAGAGAACTCTCCAACCCGTCTGACCAGCAAGTAGTCTGTAGGCCAAATCCTCTGACTACTCAGGCTAGTATATGGCTCTGGTAGTACAAATAGAGTCGTGCTCCTGCAGTGGAGACTAGAAAAACCTGATGATGATAATGATGATGGGAAAGTAAAAAAAACTAGTTCGCAGCATTGGTCCCATAAGAATTGTACATATTAACATTGAAGATCAATTTAAACGTTGTATATTTATTTATAATACCTACGTGAACAAAGTCGCCTGAAAAGATAATATTAGTATAAACAAGGTAACTTTTTTTGTTTCAGTTGTGACGAGGTCGGTTTAAACAGTTCGATTTGGAAGCGTGTGACCGCCGCCGTCGAACGTGGCGGGCGAACGCTGCTTCGATGATCACGTGCGTGCGCTGTGACAGCTGACATGAGCTGAACCAAATCATGTCGACCAAGAAACACTCCCCGCAACCTAGTAAGTTCATCTAGTAAGCTTTTTCTTACCTTTAACTCAAAAATAAACATTCAACGTGCCTCCTTCTTGCAGAAGAAGTACACAAAAGGCAAAAAGCTTAGCAATGTCGCCAGTATTGCTAAGTACAAAAATGTATTCGGTAATGAGGGTTCTCTGAAATGCTTACCAAAATTTGATAACCAACAACAACTGACACATTGTGGTCCATTCCCAGCTTACAAAACCTGACGCTCACTCCACATATCTACATAAGTTGTTTCTTAAATTGTGAGTTGGCGTCGCTTGGAGAAAATGCGTTGAGCAGTTTGTTGCCGCTGCACTCCAAAGCGGACTTTAGCATAACTTTTTTAACATAGCCATAAGTTAATTATTAATGTCAACAAAAAAAAAACATTCCAAAAATTATAAACACAATTATGACATTTAATAGATGTTCAAAGAAACATGTTATTCCATTAAATAAACGAATGAATCTTGAATCTTGCTCCAGTTCTGCCGCCGCTTATTTGAGAACCCTCGTTGTGTACTCCTGAAATCTTGCACAAGATATTTGTGCTAGTGTATTTCTGTCACTAGGATTCAAATATTCAGCAGGTGTATAAACGCAAAACTGTGTCGTGTGACGTGACAAAATGCTTGGCAAATAGGTGAGCAGTGAGACGTGTAAAATTTTGAAACCACAAAAAGCTCTTAACCTTTTTCGTGTGACCTCCATTGAGGGACAGTTCACGACCGCCCTTCAAGTACAAAATAAAAACATAAAAGAATTGACACATCATTACAGAACTATGAGAACAAACCTTTAAAATGTGTAAATTTTGTCCATATGTTCCTATCATGTTCCTATATAACTGAACTTTGTTGCAATAGAAAAATACATTCCAAACTTCTTGACTTTGATTTTAGCAAATAACTCGGCAGTCAAGAATTTTTACCCGACTGACCAATACAGAAGGAAGTAATGTTTTTTCCTTCCCTACATACAAAATATAGTTAGAACTCACTGTGAAAATGATTTATTTTCATTGAACAATGTTTACATAACCTCTCGTATTAATTATAATTCAGGACGGTATATCCACATATTCTTTCGTGGAAAGAAGTTTAAGTATATAAGCGCCCGATTATCCGATCATTGGTCATTCATTAGATTGGTATGTTTCCCCCTTCGAGCAACACGGCTTCTTCCGGTACGGAAGGCGTATTGCTCGAAGGTTTCCCCAGAGTGCGATAGGCTATGTGACATCAGAAAAAATAATAATAAGGGGGATGAAAACTGTCAAAAAGTAAGTCAGGTTTATTTTTTATTTTTTTTGCATCCTCATGAGGACGTAACGCATTTTTTTCATTAACTATATTACTGTATAGATAGTCTACATGAGTACACCTCTGTGGTTTCAGAATTTTGTAATTCAAGCCTTATTTACCTGCGTTTATAGCCTGGGGCGCACTTGCGTTAAATAGTCGTAAATCTCTACTATCACGCGGCAAAAGTTGTTAATATTCCAAAAGTCGGTACTCTTGTAAGTTCACCTCGGCTTCATTTCAACCTTTACTTATAGATCATTGCTGTATAATAAGAAACAAGTAAAAAGATTCAGATATTTCTTATTTGTTTTAAATTCGCTCTCATCATGTCAGCTGCAAGGAGTCTATTGCTGGATAAAGGCCTCCCCCAAAAATTTCCATCATTGAAGGGGGTTTGCCATGCTCACCACGCTTGGCAAACGGGTAGGTGAGCGCAGTTTATTTAGTTGGTGGGGCATATATAGGTTCCGACGCTGTTGCCCATCGAAACCATTTTTAAGCGTGGAAAGGGTAGGACCTAGGAAAGGGTGCTACCTGCTCGGATGGATTGTAGGAAGTAAATTATATTATTTCACTTGTATTACGAAAATGTGAATGTTTGTAAGAGTGATGATGATGGTAATTGTTGCCTAAGTATGCCAACATCCGGGAAAGCGAATTGGGTTAAATGTTGTCATGTTGTTCAATGCATTACAAAAGTGATTTTGAGGTGAAGAAGATTCGTCCGAACGTCATCATGATCAAAACCTAGTTATTGCTTCCTGAATTTTAATAAATTAATAATAATAATTATTTTAATTTTAATAATTTGTGCGGCTGCGGCTCTGTCCAAACAATGGCCCATCTGATGATTTGCTCTTACTGCCCCACTTATTTACTGCGGAGGACCTAGTTGAGGCTAAAATTGAGGTTGCCGTGTGGTTCCCGGCAGAGTAGAATAGGACCACTCCAAGTCAACCCGTGGATGTCGTAAAAGGCGACCAAGGAAACACAAGCTAAACAAAGCTTATTTACATCAAAGAGACCTCTCCAACCCGTCTGGCCAGCGTGGAGAGTGTAGGCCAAATCCTCTGACTACTCAGGCTAGTATATGTCTCTGGTAGTGCAGAGAGGGTCGTGCTCCTGCAGTGGAGACTATAAGGACCTGATGATGATGATGATGTAGGTCATCATCATCATCAGTTGAGGCCTAAGGCAAACGATCGTTATATTGAAGTGGCCAAATTTTGGTCAAGACTAGTGTAAATTAAATATGACACGACAAGAAGAAGAAATTTAAATAAAATCCTGATTACCTAAAATCCTGTCACAAACAGTGAACACCAAGTTAAAATGCAGGATTTACACGATTTACATAATTCGGTGAGATCTCTCAAGTAATCCCAGATTTGTATTCTTGTCACACAAACAAATTCATTATCCAAGTTAAAGACTGTGAAAGCTTTCTCTGATAGTTAGGAACCATTTCACAATTTGTCGCGGTGAAAATTTGAGGTTTGATCGCAGTGCGCGACACCATCCCATATGTCATCTTTACATTATAATTATTAATCACAATTTTATTATAAGTTTTACTAATGTTTTCACGATTATTACATATTTAAATAAAATTACTTTAAATACGGTTTTGCACGACAACATCCCATGTGTCATCTTTACTTAATAATTATTAATCACAATTTTATTATAAGTTTTACTAATGTTTTTGCGATTATTACATATTTAAATAAAATTACTTTAAATACGGTTTTATCGCGTTATTGTAATTACTTTACCTGCGATCACGAACACTTTACAATATATACACACTCCGGGAAGAATAATAATTTTATGGCACCTGACACTTCTATATCGGTCTAGCCGTTAAGGCAATAATGGGGCAGACATACTTACATAGATACATCCATACCTATGCGCAAGAATTAAATTAAAATAAATTAAAAGTTGGGTAAAATTGAACAAGTCATGTTAATAATAGCGCGTAGAACCCATGGCCGATGGGGCAGAAAGGTTTCTTGAATGGCGACCACGTACCGGCAAGCGCAGCGTTGGACACCCACCGACAAGGTGGTCAGACGACCTGACCAAGGTCGCAGGGAAACGCTGGATGTAAGTCGCTTCCAATCGGTCATCTTCGAAATTCTTAGGAGAGGCCTATGTCCAGCAGTGGACTTCTTGCGGCTGAAAGGATGATGTTAATAAGCGTCATAGCCGCTTAATGCGTATATACCTAGGTATGTAGTATCGAGATCAAATAACGTAGCAGTAAAATTAAATAGATGGGCGGCGCGTTAACAAAGTAGGTATGTAATGAGTTGGATTTTAATCGTTGCGTGTTTGTAATCAATTGATCGATATCATCTTGTGATTGACCACTTCTGATAATAGAACTGACATGTTATTACACAATTAAAATTGAAACCTTTGATCAAAAATGTCGTATATTTGTCATTGCTTCATTGAAATTCTCTTCCATGCTTTAGGTTTAGGGGGTGGAAGAGTTATCGTCTTTTATGTGAAAAGTACAGGTAGTCGATCCTTTTAATATATAGAGATTAAAAGTATACAGCTAACATATAAACATACAGTATCACGTCTTTATCCCTTACGGGGTAGACAGAGCCTGAGGCCATAAGACTGAAGGCCACGTTTAGCATGTTGATGGGCTTGAAGATGAAATACGGAATCAAAATTGCTATTGGGTGCTTGCCCCACCGCATATTTACATGATTCCTTAAATTTTGCGCCCATTCCCTTGGTTGGTTTTTACGGTCTACGCGGTAAGAGAAGCAGCTGGTATATTCTACGTTTTTTCTTTTCTCCCAGACCAGCATGGAAGTCCCAGACCAAGTTTAGCCGTATATCCCGGGTATAACTTGGCCTTTAGGTCTTATGAGCCTAGGCTCTGTCTGCCCCGTGAACAATGAAGACGTGATTCTATGTAGGTACGTGCGTTTGCGCGTACCACAGCTAGGTTAAGACCTCTCCTTTCTGTTTACTTATTAGCTCAATATTTACCGAGACCAGTTCACTCTATACAAATAGCAAAACAGTGAGAGCTCAGATTACTGGTGACAGCCCGGCGGTCCCGGGTTTCTTGCACCCAGGATAGGTCCTTCTGGTACCGTAACTTTCGGCCTATACGGCAAAACATGAGAGTTGCTGCTCTCCAAAGGCCTTGCTATTGTTTCTCAGTTCGGCCTTTCAGGCTATGCATGCAATTGCCCATCTGGCATATGCAAGTTTGCTGTCTCTCTAAGCCTTGCCCACAAACGCAACGCCCAAAGCCGAGGTCCGTCCCTTTGGTGATGTTCGCCTTACAGGTTGAGGGCACTCTGCTCTCACTTTAAAAAAGTCCGATGAAGTAGCAAAATCTCGCAAGGATCTAGCTAGAAGCATAGTCCAAAAAAAAGTATGTGACTACGCTGTATCTCATGATCTCACTCGCACATACTTCATTAAAGTGAGATAGATTGTTGAGCTATAATTCGGTCAAACTACATAGACCGGAATTCTGAATCTCAATAACATCCTTAATTATTTACATATTTGAACAATATTATGATCAGTTATAATTGAGCATGAAATAAAAGGTGATTGTCCTGTAATTGCACCCAGCACGCTACCTATCGTGTTATACAGTACTTACCCTCAGTACTCGGTAAAAGCAATTGTAACGGGGTATACTTATATCACTTTGTTTAAAACCGAATTGCCTATACTGAAGTAGACCAAAATCCGTATTCCAATTTGTCTCCTCAAAATTTCCTGTACTCATCTCAATTTTAGTCATTCAAATTAATATTCTAGTAATTATAACGTTAAAATATTCAAGCCTTATCCTCAGTCGAGGTAAGTGAACAACGAACAAACTGACATTTTGAGTTTTCAGGCAAAACATTTTGTAACAAGCGTTCAAAATTTTTGATATAAGTACCAAATCTCCACGCTGGCCACTGGCTGGCACAAGTAGTCTCTTTGATGTTTATAAGCTTTGTTTAGCTTTTGTTTCCTAAGTCGCCTTCTAACACATTCACGGGGAGACATTTTTTATGATATTGGACGGCAAACGAGCAAGCGGGTCACCTGATGGTAAGTGATCTCCGCTGCTCATGGACAACTGCAACACCAGGGGTGTGACAAGAGCGTTGCCGGCATTTTAAGAGAACAAAGACTCGTTTTTTGAAGGTCCCAATGTCGTATCGATCCGGGAATACCGCCGCAGGAAGTTGATTCCACAGTTCGGTCGTACGTGTAAGACTTGGAGTGGTAGTTCTGCTCTGCCGGAAACCACACGTCAAAATGACAGTTAATAAGTGTTCAGACAAAGCTATATTAAATAACTGATAGAATCTTCAATCTTGAGTTACGAGTGGGGAAGTCTGTATGGATAAACTAAAGCAAATTTGAAATTAGTCATGCGCATAGTCAATTCGGTCTTAGACAGAGTGATATGTTACCTTGTTACCACTTAGAATGGGTTCGTGAGAATGAGACATAATTAATTCAGTACTCGGTCACACATTGCTTCTAATGTTCAAACTAGTACTTAAGTAGATCAGGAAAAGAAAGGGACTAGTCAAGGAAATTGTATACTTACGTACTTTGAGTAAAAAAAAAGTCATATTCTTATAAATTTGTTCTTCTATGCTGGTGCTATTTGGGCTCCGTCTACGTTGCAAGGGAGAAAGACGTTATAATATGTATATGTCGCAGTCATCTGGTTCATTTTGCTATTTGATTGGATGACTAGCGCGTTCAATGAATGACCACGTTTAATTGAATGACTAGGCCGAACGTTGATTAAACAAGCGTCGCTCAACGTCTAACTAGTTAGCGGATTGTAACATAGCCCTTTGAAAAGAGCGGACATAAAATCAGTCAGGTGATTCAAATTTAGTTCATTTTTTTCCCACTGCGGCGCTAGTAGTCACCAAAACAAATATGGCGTCAAACAGCTCGAACAGATGGCACGGTGTTGATATTTTTTTCGATTTAATTTACATAGAAGTGCGTTATTTGTAATAAAATAGTATGACATCATGGATTTACCTATTATTACGCAACCGCCGGCTACTTTAAAAACTAACAAAAAATTGAAAAATATGAGTTCAAATAAAGCTTTGAAACCATGCTTCCGCCAAATATTACAAAGTCGGCTAAGATTCAACGACTTCGCTAAATGACGTTCATTCAGTCAAGATGTTGAACGTTACATTCAACGACTTGACGAGTTGTCTTTTAGTCATTCAGTTAAACGTGGTCATTCAATGAACGCGCTAGTCATTCAATCAAATAGCAGATTCAATCAGATGACTGCGACATATATGTATGTAAATTTGTTACCTCATTCTGTTTTTTTCCTCATTTTACGGTTCATTCATAAGGGAATAACCCTTATTAATGAACCGTTTTTATTTTTATTCAGTTTATTTTAATGGATACTTATATCTGGCAGATATATACCATACAAATACTAGCTATTCGTATCTCAGTAGTTTGGCTGAAGATGGGGATTTTCATGTAAATTTTATTATTTTCATTGCTAGTAATCTTAAACAATGTGTGAGCTGTCTAGACAGAAATTGTTGCGACAAAACTTATTATCCTGAAAGGTTTGTGATTTTTTCCTATTATGATAAGTTCATATTGACGGGCTGAATCGCCACTTCAGTGTTTTGTCGAGAGTAAATGCACCCGTAATGCTTGGAATTTCAGAAAAACCATCAGGGAAGATACGTAAAATAATTTATACCTTAAAAAACACGCTAGTCATGTTACCTAATCGAAGACCGGGAAGTGGGTTAAATTAAGATTCCAAGATTTTATTACATACAAGTGAAGCTAATAAAAGTGTGTTAAAACATTTTTTCATCACTAGAATCTTTAAAAGATTAAAACACATTAAAAAGATAAAAAGTTGATTGTCTGTTTGTTTGCACCCGAAACTTCAAAACTGATATTTAAAATGATTACACCTAGTACCTAGAATCAGAAGATAATAATAAATAATAGACAAATTGATGAGAACGTTTCTTCTCTGTTTCGACTAAACTTTAAAAGTGGTCCTATATTTTTTTAACAAAGTGCTTTTAGAAAAGATCAACAAAAACAAAAAAAAATTGTGCAAGTATGCCGTTTGGTTTCATTTTATTTCTGTTTAATTCTTTCGCGAATCAAGTTGATTACACGTACCTAGAAAGATAGAAGAAACAGGAAAATTGTAAGTCCTCAAATGAATTAAATGCGTTACTCCGAAATGCACAAACATTACGAGTAACGCATTTACATAAGTCGCAAATAACGTGATATTGAAAAATTGGCTTAGATAAATTCCAGGCTTATCTGCTCTGTCTGTCAAGAAACGTAGCGTCAGTTGATTTCAGTGGAAATCGTGGTAATTAGGCTCAAATTACGCTATTTAGACTAAGCCTCAATAATAACAGATGACTGATCGAATGAAGAGGCCTGTGAGCCTTTTGTCCCGAATGCTCATCTTGAGTTTAGGCTTTTGTAAAAGTTGAAGCTTTTGCAATT
This sequence comes from Rhodophaea formosa, assembly GCA_963082605.1. Classification (NCBI taxonomy): domain Eukaryota; kingdom Metazoa; phylum Arthropoda; class Insecta; order Lepidoptera; family Pyralidae; genus Rhodophaea; species Rhodophaea formosa. Next base: position 10,513,904 of record OY720226.1, read on the forward strand.
TCGATCAATGCAATAACTAGTTCAACGACTGAGTCGAAAAAAAAAACAATATTTTTGTAAACGCAGTTCTTTTGAGCAAAAATCCCATCCCAACTAATCCTAATCCTATCCTAACTAATATTATAAATGCGAAAGTGAGTTTGTTTGTTTGTTTGTTTGTTTATTTGTTTGTTACGCTTTCACGGAGTATCTACTGAACCGATCATCATGAAATTTTGGATACACATAGGTTAGGGTACTGAGAAGGACATAGGCTATATATTACGCGGGCGAAGCCGCGGGTAACAGCTAGTCCCAACTAGTCCTAACTAATCCTAACTATTATTATAAATGCGAAAGTGAGTTTGTTTGTTTGTTTATTTGTTTGTTTGTTTGTTACGCTTTTACGCCAAATCTACTGAACGGATCATCATGAAATTTTGCATACACATGGGTTAGGGTACCGAAAAGGACATAGGCTATAAATTACGCGGGTGAAGCCGCGGGTAATAGCTGGTAATATTATAAATGTGAAAGTGAGTTTGTTTGTTTGTTACGCTTTCACGTTCTACCTACTGAACCGATCATCATGAAATTTGGCATACACATAGCCGCGGGTAACAGCTAGTAATCTATAAAAGTGAAGAGTTTGTTTGTTTGGTTGAACTAGCACCTAGAGAGCTCATTTATCTGCGGGTGACATAAGATCTTGAAAAAGTGGTTCAGATAAATTCCAGGCTTATCTGCTTTGCCTGTCAAGATACGTAGCGTCAGGTGATTTCAATGGAAATCGTGGTAATTAGGCTCAAATGACGCTATTTAGACTAGGGCTCAGGTTGATAGGAGGCGAATAATATTATGGGCCTTTAAGAGCAGAGACGGCTCTTTTCTAGTTGTATTACTGGGCCTTTAAGTGAGACGCTAAGTAAATAGAGACTGATCGAAACATGTTCTGCCGAAACCGAACTTTCGAATCAAACCCGATACTTAATTAAATATGTGAATTTTAACTATTATTATGTAGCCGTGTGGTTCCCGGCAGAGTAGAATAGGACCACTCCAAGTCTTCCCGTGGATGTAATAGAAGAAAAACGACTGCCTCTGTGGTCCAGTGGTAAAGTGTTGACCCGGGGGTCGTGGTTCGATTCCCACGGGAAGCATACTTTGTTAAGTTGTTCCCAGTTTGGCTAAGACATTGCAGGCATGAATCACCTGATTGTCTGATAAGAAAGATGATTCCGTGCTTTGGGAGGCACGTTAAGCCGGTGGTCCCGGCTGCCATCTGGTAGTCGTTAAAGGATCCACGTCAGAGGCCGCGGTTCCGAAGAACTCTGACACCAGGGTGTGCATGGTCGACTGACCGTGTCACCTACACGAAATGATGATGATGATGAAAGAGTGTAGGCCAAATCCCCTGACTGCTCTGGCTTATATTTGGCTCTGGTGGTACAGAGAGGTTCATGCTCCTGCAGTGAGGTCAACTCATTATGTATTTAGTATATCAGAATAGCACTGAATGCAAAAATACCTAAAAAATATTGTATGGCTTCATACAAATTTATTGATGTTCAACTTTATTGTAAAATGGATTAAATAGATACTACACTTGTAATACTGGGGTAGTTACATAAGTTGGGTGTCGCAAGCTTTGGATATCCTGTTAAAACAGTTTTGTCTAGAAAAACTGGGAGGATTGCGGTAATTAGGCTCAAATTGCCCTATAAGCAAAACTTTTGTTCGTAGGCACGAGGCGAGTAATGTAATGAGGCTTACGAGCAGTCATTAAATTTTATACCTATGTGATTCTCAGCTGGAATTGCTTTAGTTCTATAAGTAAGTTAGTACCTAGAACTTAGGTGCTTACAGTTCCGTGGTAGGAAGAAAACAAAGTTACTTTGTTATCCCATTTTCAATGCAGTTCCAACATCATCATTATTTCAGCGGCAAGAAGTCCACAACTGGACATAGGCCTTCAACAAGGATTTCCATTATTGTGAGGGTTTTTCCATACTCACCATGCTTGGCAAACGTGTTGGTGAGCGCAGTTTGTTTGGCTTATATCGGTTCCGACGCTGCTGCCCATCGATATTGTTTTCTAAGCGAGGAAAGGTTAGGTGTTTGTTGTTCTGGGGAACTGGTTAAAGTATTTGGGATGCTACTGGCTCGGATGGATTGTGGATGAGAAAGAAGCAGCTCAGGAGGCCGGGCTACCCAATGCCAAACTTACAACTACCGGACAGGCAGTTGAGGGTGACACCCTTGACCACAGTTCCAACAAATCTAGCATCCTTTTCAATTCTGCAGTCGCCAAGCTATGTCAGATGACTTTAGGCAGCTTGAAAAATCTTACACCAGTGTTGGCCACTTACACACACAAAAAACAAGTCTAAATTATGTCTGCTACGTTTATTTTTGGCATTTAGTCAATGTATTTCTAACAAATAACGAGCATTTCGTGTTCAAACATTTACAATCACTCGCATCTAAAGCTCTCATAATAACAGATGATTGATCGAATGAAGAGGCCTTGAGTGTCTACCTTTTGTCCCCAAATCTCATCTTGAGTTTGGGGTCATTGTAAAAGTTTGAGGCTTTTGCGATTTTGGTCAATGTAACGGTAATAACGACTGAATAAACATATATTTGTAAACGTAGTTCTTTTAGGCAAAAACGAATGTAAAAAACTAAAGAGTTTGTTTGTTTAGTCGAATGCGGTAACGTCAGGAACTACTGGACCGATTTCAAAAATCAAAAATTCCGTTGAATAGGTACATTATCCTTGACTGCCATAGGCTAGGAAGGAGAGACAAAATATGAAAATTGCCTAAATTTTGCTAATTTGTTCATCTATTTCTATCAAACAAACGAACAATTTTTTGGTTCAAACATTTACTAACACTTTCATATAAAGCTCTCATAATAACAGATGTTTCATCGAAAGAAGAGGCATTGATTGTCTACCTTTTGTCTAGTAGGGTTTTATAAAAGTTTGAAGTTTTTGCGATTTCGTTCAATGTGATTAGTGCTTCAACAACTTAGTAGATAGAGACATATAATAGTAACCGCAGTTCTTTTTTTAAGCAAAAACTAATCTATAAAGCTAAAAGTTTTGTTTGTTGGGTTGAACGCGCTATTCTCAGGGACCGATTTCAAAAATTCTTTCACCGTTAGATAGGTTTACGTTATTCCTGAACGCTATAGACTGGTTATGTGCCACAGGCAAAGCCGGGGCGGACTGCTAGTAATTAATAAAAACATAATACTTAAAAAGATAATTTAAAATGTGATTAGACGTAAGCAAAGGCCTATTTTTCTGAATTAAAGTTTTGATTTTGAAAGTGAGAGAAAGAATATGGAAATTGCCTAAATTATGCCTGTAATATTTGTTTTAGTAATTTGTCAATCTATTTGTAAGAAATAACGAGCATTTCGTGTTCAAACATTTACAATCACTCGTCTAAAGCCCTCATAATAACAGATGTTTTATTGAATGAAGAGGCCTTGATTGTCTACCTTTTGTCCCCAAATCTCATCTTGAGTTTGGAGCCATTGTTAACGTTAGAGGCTTTTGCGATTTCGATCTATGTACTGGTTCAACGATTTAGTAAGGAGAAACAAATTTATGGCGGCAAAATAAATAATTTGTAAATGTTTCAACTGTCTTTCTTGGCTTTCACGGTTAATGAGATACAGCCTGGTGGCAGACAGAAGGACGAACAAACGGACATCGAACATATACATACTATCACGTCCTTCTCCCTTGCGGGGTAAACAGAGCCCAGGTCCTTAAAAACATAAGGCTACGTTTAGCATGTTGGTGGGTTTATCGGTGAGAACGGACATCGAAATCTCAGAAATAGGGTCCCGTTTTAACCATTTGGATACGGAACCCTAGAAAGAGAGTCTTTAAATAAATTTATTTTCCCATGTAAAGAGTAAAGACCCTTATAACGACAGATGATTGATGGAATATAGAGGCAATAAACGGCAACCTTTTGTCCCCAAATCCCATCTCGAGTTTGGGATTATTGTAAAAGTTTGAGGTTGGCGCGATCAATGTGATAATACGGTACTTGCCTAATGTTAAGATTATATAAAATTTGTTTCCAATCATACTAATTTCTATCTAAAAACACTATGAAGAACACTTTAAATTTGATATAGATTCGTTAAGTGATCTTAAAGCTTCTTTAAAGTTCGGTGAATAGGACCAGTTTCTAAAGTATGAAAATGTTTATTTATAATTATACTGTATTGTAGTGCGTTAAATTTATAGCAACTTTTATTATGAAACCATAACCATAGCTACGAAACCAAAACCAAACAAAGTTCTCACGCCACCCATACAAAATACAAGCTTGTGACGTCACAAATATATAGGCATTTCAGAGGCGCGTTTTTACGTCTAAAAATTAACGTCTAAAAACATGTGTCTTTAAAACTTTTATATCTGAAAGAGTTTTAAGTTTAGAAATATATTTCTGTCACTATTGTGTTTATTTTTGGCAGGTCTTTACATAGAAACACGAAAAAATTTTTAGTCAACATGATTGGCTTAACGAGTTAGCAGAACATACAAATTACTTGTATGGTTAAAGACGTACTATATTTTTGTACTACTTTCTACTGATGATTATGGCGGCTTAAGTTTAGTTACATACGATTGAGTTATCAAAAATAAGTAGTTGATGGTAAAGTAAGGATCAAATAAAATTTATGTACGAGACTTAAAAATTATTAACATAATATTTTAAGTTATGCATAGATTATTTTTTTAGAATTAGTCCATAGTTATTGGTTAGTGTTTTTTTCTTGTTCGAATTAAATCGAAATCAACAAATATCACTCTATACATTAACATAAGTAATTTCGTATACGACGCATCTATACCAAAATCTATTTTCACCAACCTCGTTATATAAGTAACTAGCTGTTACCCGTGGCTCCGTCCGCGTGATTTATAGCCTATGTCCTATTCAGTATCTGTATGCAAAATTTCATGATGTTCAGAAGATACGGCGTGAAAGCGTAACAAACAAACAAATAAATAAACAAACAAAAAAACTCACTTTCACATTTATAATATTAGTTAGGATTAGGATTCATGACAGTTTTGGAATTTGTTTAACGTTACTGATTAGTGTTTGTTTCTTGTTCAAAATAAATTTAGATCAACATGGCTCTATCTACACATTACAAAATTATTTTTGTTTACGGCGCATCAATACCAAAATCTATTTTCACCAACTTCGTTATACAAACAACGTCACTAACCACATTTGATATTCACACCAAAAATATGGCCCGGTCGTAAAGTGTCACAATTTGTATCACTATCACGGTACGGGTGGAGAGCGGCCGGTTCAGGAGATATGGACATTTTTGGCGGTAGTTTTTTCAAAGATTCTGTTTATTTCCAACTAGCTGCGCCCGCGACTTCATCCGCGTGGAATAGTTATGAAAAAGTAGCCTATGTCCTTTCTCAGGCTCTAGACTATCTGTGTACCAAATTTCATTTGCACCGGTTCAGTAGTTCTGACGTGAAAGCGAGACGGTGAGAGTTACTTTCGCATTTATAATATTACTAGCTGTTACCCGCGGCTTCGCCCGCGTAATATATAGCCTATGTCCTTCTCGGTACCCTAACCTATGTGTTTGAGTGTAGGCCAAATCCTTTGACTGCTCTAGCTATAAATCTATAATAATAGCTCTGGTAGTACAGAGAGGGTCGTGTTTCTGCAGTGAAGACTAAAAAAGACATGATGAAACTCCGTGGCATTTTTGGTAACAGTTTCAAACAAGCAAATGCTTAGGTAAAGTAGGTTAAGGACTGATTCAAAGACACAGTTGGCAGGTTTTGGGGACTAGGAAAGAACGGACATTTTCATACAACTCCTTCATGTCGATCTGTAGATCATTTCCGTCCATATTCCCGACAAAATATCGTTCGGTAGTAAGAGTGTCACGAAAACGCCATTTGTATCATTTTCACGGTGCGAGCGGAGACCTGCGGGTTCCGGAGGTAAGAAAATACACGGATAAAAAGTTAAAAGTTTTGTAATAAACTTCAATGGAAAAACATCAAAATGAAAATAAAATTGAGAGAGTCTGCTGTGCATGTGGTTTCTACTTTGATTAGGTACCTATCTACGCTTTTCAATTGTACCATAATGTATGTACTAAATGTATATGGTACTTATTAATGTCTGTTGAAAAGTTGAGATATAATCATCATCACCATCACCATTATGTCTTTTTTTTGTCACCACTGCAAGAGCATGACCCAGTCTGTACTACCAGAGCCATATATTAGCTAGAGACGTCAGAGGATTTGGCCTACACTCTCCACGCTGGCCAGATGGGTTGGAAAGGTATTTTTAATATTTATAAGCTTTGTTTAGTTTGTGCGTCCTAAGTCGCATTCTAAGACATCCACGGGAAGACTTAGAGTGGTCCTATTCTACTCTGCCGGGAACCACACAACAAGATAGTTATAAAATATATGACTTTTACGGCCAAAACAAATTAATTAAGTATCCTTTTTTTCGAATATCCATAAATTTATACTCAAGATAATAACCATACTCAATTTACCTACTTCGCATCTGCCGCTTATTAGATTGAGGGCATGAAGGAGGCGGATGTGTCCCCAGTCCCCACAAACTAGGCTGAGTTGACTTGACAAATTTTATGCATGATGACGTGAAATAATCTCCAATTCATCTAAGGGTCAGTAGTTAGGTATTTATTTATTTAATGTTAGAGAGTCTTACAGCCATTATATTCCTAAATAACATAAAATCATACTTAAATAATAATAATGCTAACAACAAGACTCCGCCTATAAATTTTACGATTGTAAAAAAACTTGGCATATGCTATTTATGATTCTAATAATTACAAAAATGCTACCTGGAAATTTAAAAATTTAATTTTTGGAGTTATATATGTATATCATTTATAAAGGGTTGATTGGCACGAAAGAAATCGTAAGTGATTGAATAATTGTAACTGCTTGTTGTTTTATGTTGCGGATATTACACATATCGCATCCGTGTTAAACACAATTAATTTTTATCGATATTGGCAGATAGCTACACTTACTTTCAAGTTCCGCCATTTGCAAGCTTCCGAGGAATCCGATTAAGATAAGCTTGTGAATCTAAGGCTTGAGATAAGACAGTTAGATAAGTGAGACTGATCTTTTGGAGATTACACTTCTGACTTAGGAATATTGTGATCGACCTGCAGGGCATTTTTGTATGAAAATTTTGTATTTTTTTTTCGAATTCCAGTATTAGTCCCATAAAAATGTTCATATTTACGGGCTGAGTCACCCCTTTTAACAACATATTGCACAAGAATTTTTTTTAAATTCCGTTTATATGTGATTCAGACGGTCAAACAAGAATTCTACAGGTTTAACGCGTAGAAAAGAAAACTGGTAAACCGTTCAACAAGTATAAAATAATAGTTCACTAAAAATTAATTTCGTTTTTAGAGGAGAAATTAAAAGATAACATTTTTATGACGTTGGAAAATATTAAAATTTGTAAAAAGCACAAAGGGAAAATAACTACAATATTATCTTCCTTGCAATTTATCATGAAGGAAAATTACGGTAAAAGCTAATTTTCCTTAAGAAGTCTGCTGATAAAAATATTCCATTAGCAGAGACTACTTAACAAGAGAAAAAGAATTTTCATGTTGACTAAATAGCTTTCATTAAAATTAAAAGAACATAATTAGGTCCGAGCAAAATCCTTTTAAGAGAATAATTTTGTGATTTTGTTAAATTATTTTCATTCTAGCTGCCTCCGCGGTCCAGTGGTTAAGGCGTTCGCCTCGTTGACGCAGGGGTCGTGGGTTCGATTCCCACGGGAAGCATACTTTCTTAAGTTGTTTCCAGTTTGGTTAGGACATTGCAGGCATGAATCACCTGATTGTCTGATAAGATAGATGATTCCGTGCTTCGGAAGGCACGTTAAGCCGGTGGTCCCGGCTGCCATCTGGTAGTCGTTAAAGGAACCACGTCAGAGGCCGAGAGGCGGTTTCGTAGAACTCTGACACCAGGGTGCGCATGGTCGACTGACCGTGTCACCTACACGAAAATGGTGATGATTCGAAATAAGGTAACATAGACTTAGAAATAAAATGGACCGGGCGTAAGGAAGTCATTGTGTGTGTGTCACAAGTGACGCCATTTTTACCTGACTGACCACCCAGAAGGGTGGTTATGTTTTTCGCGTGTATATGTATGTAAATATGGAATGGATAATACGACTTTTATCCAGAATTTCAAAATGATCAACAAAAATAATGTCCAATACTTATGTATGAATGTAGGATTGTAGGTAGGTATGTCTGTTTTACTTTTGTCTTCTGTAGCCTAAACGGCTTGAAGGATTTTGAAGTGTGAGGTGTCATTTGATTCGTATTCGTCCCTGGAGTGTCATAGGTTATGTAACGTTAGAAAAAAATCAATACGGCAACGTAAACTGTCAAAAACAGTAATTACTAATTCAACATCTGATAATGGGGAAAAATGTAAGAAAATGGTACATAGAGCCTCAGGCTATAAGGTCTTATAATATATCTTAGTCGTATACTAAAAGGCTTGGGAACTTTTTTGATGTTATATATATATATATATATATATATATATATATATATATATATATATATATATATATATATATATATATATATATATATATATTCGTATGTTTTACTAAGGTCAAGTGTATATTAGCACTCTAGACCAACCAAATATGAACAGGTTTATTCCCTGTTCATGTTAGGTTGACTTTTTATACACCCTTATTTTAAAGGTGAAAAAACTTTAAGAGGTGACTCAGCCCATCAACATGAACAACTTTTGAATAACTAATGTTGAAAGTTCTATATTATTTTTACCTTTTCCATACATTTGGTCCGATCAGCTGGATACTTTTGTATGGCTATGTCAATTTTTTTTGAGTTCCCAGCGTTGGTCCCATATCAAAAATTATTTATGTAGATGGGATGTATTGAATTTAAAATAAGCATGTACCTATGTAATTGTTACTAGCGTGTGACCAATGAGCAAGAATAAGTAAGTAATTTCGTGACAAAGAGGCAACATAATATAATTTGTCGTCAAAAGGACGGGGGGGACCCATCAGGGGGATTCAGGCCGCGTCGAAAAACGCTAAAACGAAAGTGACGTAAGTTACGTCACGTAACTGAACGAAAATACTTTAGACTGCTGTCGAACTCGAAAAGACGTGTGCTCCTGTTGTGTCACGACTATTCGTTCCTTCTCTCCTCTGTAAAGCGGTCACGACGCGAGCCCCCGACGCGGGTGTATAGTCCCAGATTAGATTACCGGTCGAAGTGAAAAAAAAAAAAAACTTTACTCTATTTATGTATCTATTATAAAATTCAGTATCGTTGAGTTAGTATCCCATAACACAAGTCTCGAACTTATTTTGGGGCTAGGTCAATCTGCGATTAGTACGTATATATTTATTATTTATTTATTCATATTTGCTCGCCTTTTTATAATTCTAACTAGCGTGTGATAAAGAAGCAGGAATAAGTAAGTACGTTTGTAATTTCGTGACAAAGCGGCAACATAATATAATTTGTCGTCAAAAGAACCTCCCATTACGGGCTTAGGCCGCGTCTAAAAAACGAAAGTCGTCGAACTTGAAGAGAAGTGTGCTCCTGTTGTGTCACGATGTTTCGTTCCTTCACACGATCTCCATGGCGCAGTGGTCAACACGCTAGCCTACAATGCGGGTGGTGCTGGGTTTGGTCCTCGGTTAGGTCTGGTGGTTAGGTCAAGATGAAAAATTATCTTTTTCACATCGTCCGGGGGTTTGGATGTCTTATCTAATTAATTAAACTAAATATCTTATCTAATTATCTAAATTGTGTATGTATTTGTAACAAAATATAGTATCGTTGAGTTAATATCACATTAACAAGACTCAAACTTTCTTTGGGACTAGCTCAATTTGTCCGCATATATTTATTTATTTATTCTGGATCATTCTTTCGTTGCCCTTTGTTTGGTGCAAAAAGTATGTTCTATTCTACTATTTTACTACCTATCTACTATTTATTTTTATAGTAGGATTAGCACCAATGGCTTTATCATGCATACACAAAACCAATTCTGAATCGACCCACACAATAATCTTAGAATTGTCTTTAAAAATGCAAATCCACAATATTATTATATATATAGATATTATTAATTCTGTGACCATAAGTTACAGTCAGAATTAACCAAAAGAGCAGGTCCTGATCCTAAAAGCAATAAGGTGTATTTTCCTGTAAGATATCCCTACCTATATTTATATATAAAACAATACTGATGTTACGGGATAATGGCGCCTCGGGGATTACGGAGGGCAGTGACGCAGTGTGCATTGCTCTGTGAATATTGGAGTAAAATGTGATTTCAAGCGATTAACGATAAATTGACGCTCAACCTGCTTTACAATACCTACTAGGTCCTAGGTCTTTTTAGTCTGTACTGCAAGAGAACGATCCTCTCTGTACTACCAGAGCCATATATTAGCTAGAGAAGTCAGAGGATTTGGTTGACACTCTCCACGCTGGCCAGACGGGTTCGAGAGGTCTCTTTGATGTTTTAAGCTTTGTTTAGCTTGTGTTTCTTAAGTCGCCTTCTGCAATATCCACGGTAAGACTTGGAGTGGTCCTATTCTAACTTTCCGGGACCCACACGGCATGCTTTATACGTATAAGCTAAAGCATATACCTAGTTTATTTAGTTTTTAAACTACTTTTGCCGCCGGTCGGTCAAATGCGAGTAAAATATGTTAGGACAACGCAAAGTGCCACTTTGGAGTCTTCTTTTTTGTTTAAAATTACAAATGTTCCAAAGAAACTGCGCTCACCAACCCGTCCGCCAAGCGTGGTAAGTATGGCAAAACCTGCCCTTATGATAAAAATCTTTGGGAAAGCAAATAGTCCACGGTTGGACATGGTTCAGCAGTAGACTATTTACGGCTGAGATGACGAATACTTTGATAAGTCACACGCTTATCAAAGTATTTAATCCCAAAAGAAATATCTTTCAACCAAACTTTTCTTTTAAAGTATGTTAGTTGTTGTTACTAGTTAGGGATCTTTTGTTTTTACTTTTTTGGCACTCGCTTTTCATAAGTTGTGAAGTTACTAGAAGTTAATGTAACTTGGAAATTACATTTTATAACATTCTAAAAACAAGGCGAGGCGAGATGACAAAGGAAAAAGCAAAGTTTCTTAGTTGTAAAAAGTATTGCATAAGTTTTTAGTATCAAAATGTAGGTATTTTTATTTTTATGAAAACACCGGTCTTTCTTTAATATTATTTCATTTCGCATAACGGTCTTGTGGAAGAGATTTGGTATGAAATAAGCAGTAGAACTAGAGACAATAAGCACCCTTGCCGTCACATCATCATCATCGCATCCACAAGAACTCCTGGACATAGGCCTCTACCAAGGATCTTCAATACGACGGGTAGGAAGCGACCTGCATCCAGTGCCTTCCTGTGACCTTCATCCAGCGCCTTCCTGCGACCTTGGTAAGGTCGTCCGGCCACCTGGTTGGTGTCCCACGCTGCACTTACCGTTATAATAATATATTAATAATAAAAGCCTTTAAAATATTCGCTGAACTTTTAAACTTAAATGCTGTTCTAATTTAACAGTAGTATTGTTAAATTAAATTAACTTAGCAAAAATAATAATGTCGACAGACAACCTGACCAAAATGGTTGCTAATAAATGAGTAGGCATATTATTATTATTTTTGCACTTGTTGTTACGTGGTCGCCATTCGAGAACCATTCTGCTCAATCGGCCATCGGTTCAGTACGTGTCCCACCTATTGCCATTTAGTTATCTCTAGTTTAAGTTTTTTCTATATATGTCTTACCGTAAAAGGACATTTTTAACCGACTTCAAAAATGGAGGAGGTTCTCAATTCGTCGTAATGTTTTTTTTATGTATGTTCCCCGATTTCTCGAAGACGCCTGGACCGATTTAAGAAATTCTTTTTTTGTTCGTTAGTTAATACTTTACAAATGGTCCCATAAATTTTTATCGAAATGTGTGTAGCGCTTTTTGAAAAAAAAAAAAAAACAAATATACCCAAAAAATGTTTTCAGGTATGCCGTTCGGATTACACTTATGTCCATTTTTTTCTTATGTTTATTACAAAAAAATTATAGGGATGAAGTCGGTTTTTGTTTTTTGTTAAAAATATCTTATATTATAGATAAAAAACTACACAGCCGTAGCTTCCGTAATGACTTTCACAACTTCAGTTGTCAAAGAATACATAAAAAGCAAACGCTAAAAAACAAAGAATTTATCATCTCTTGTATTCCCTTTATATTTCTCAAATGAGATTTAAATGGTGCAAACCTCGCCTCTTTGAAAATCTCCGGGATGAAACGACCTAACTCGCGCTGGGAAATTCTTTGTATTTATATTCCTGTTTTCTTTTGGGATCAAATAATGTTGCTCAAGTATGATACTCAATTTAGCGAAAAGACCTAAGCGGATACACCGCCGATAACCTTACATAATACTTTCATGAAAAATACACACCTAATATGAATAACATTGCTTTAGAAATGTTAACGAAACAGTTCAACGTTTTAAGAACTTTACTTCTTTGAAATAGAGTCTGTTTTAGAACAGCAGAACATGGCGGATGATTGTAACCCATTTGTGTATACAATGCTCATTCAAAGCATATATATTCACTATGCGGCGAAAACCACAAATTTCAATCAAATCTCAGTTCAAATTTATTGTTTAATGGTAAATTAGAAGATAATAAATTGGTGATCTAAATACCTATGTGTATTGTTTTGTTTTTCGTGTTTGTAAGTGGCCAAACTGGTGCAAAATTTTCCAAGCTGCCCAAAGGCATCTGTCATAGCTTAACAACTGCTATCAATGATGATAGTCGGGACCAACGCTTAACGTGACTTCCGAAGCACAGAGGAGCTCGAGATATTTTTATGGCACATGCGGTCGCACCTCCAAGTGGGGACTGCGCCCGGAGTTGCTTAACATGCGAAAGCGCAAATAATGCTCACGCCCATCAAGCAGTCCGATAGACTCCTCATTAATAATTTCATTCAAACGAAGAGTTTAAAATGTAAGAGATATTGCTCTTACATTTTAAACTCTTCGAATTTGTATTGAAAATCAATGAAATTCACAATCAATGCGAGAATCGCCTTGTAACTTTTTTTGCGAATTTTCAGTTTAAATACACGCAATCAGGCGTCGTGAAAATGTCCGCTTTATTCGATATTTTTATTTCTCAATGATTTCAAATGAACGACACATTTGTCCAATTTTCGCATCATTCACACATCGTTGGTTGTTTCATTTTATAATCATTTTACTATATGATGTGAAAATGAGACGTAAAGGGAAAAAAATAAGGCTCGAAATACCTAGATGACAAACTTTCTAGTGTAGAGGTAAATACATACCTACAACCTACTGCGCCATCCATCATTTTATTTATTTGACTACTAAATCAGAATGAAACAAATCTACCTAAAGTATGTACTGCAAGTAATTTACTTTTACATACGAAATACCTGAAGATGAAACGCTCAGATAAGTAGGAGGATCTATAGGAAAAATAAAAAAAATACTTAATTAAGTGCATTTTTACCAATCTTACTGAAATAATACTTCGTCGGTTGATCGATATTTAATCAGTAATTTCCATTACCTGAGTACGTCCACCAAAGAAAGAAAAGATTGCGATAGGCATGTATTATTCATGCCTGTAAACAGGGTCGGAATAGGTAATCACTTTATTTATAGTTTGTCATCCTTTCGCACCTATTGCAAAGAAAATTCCTTTTTCCATGACTTTGTTTGGATATGTATAAAGTGGTTTTATAGACTGACTGAATATTTGATTTCGGCGAAAGGATAGTTTCGGTTTCAGCATATAATCGGCTGAAATTTTGGCCTCACAAAAAGAATTTTAATGTTAGGCTAGCTTAGCAAGAGCTCGATCTACATTGAAATTCCTTCTTCTTCTTCTGTTTTATAATATGGTTTCCACCGAGATTTCAGTGATTCTGCCAATGTCCAGTAGGTAAATTGAGATAGTATCGGTGTTGTAAGGTAAAGTTTAAACGAGTAGCATCAAAGATGGCGTATGTTTTTTGATGCCTCTTGGGAGCTTTTAGTGACAAATCTATACGAGTCCATATGACAGTCTAACTATTTCACAAATTGTTCATGAGCACGAGCATTTATAACACCAAACTACACCAATTTCATATTATAAAGTCTAAACTTCCACTAAAATCAATTTGCAAAATCGTCTAAGGCAAACCCCATCTGCACCCCTTGACTTCCCACCACAAACTCCTGAAATTCCTTGTCCTGTGGATGTGGTAGTTGACTGATGTTGAGTTTATATAAAATTTGTTTGATTTACACTTTTAATTTGACATCGGTTCGTTAGGTACGTGATGTTAATGCTTCCATTAATTTGGGTGGATGAGACCACTTTTTAAAAAGAATGGAAATTCTAAAATATAATTTAACTGTAATGTAACCCACTACATTGCCTGAAACGATATATTTAATATATCAACCAAACAAAGTTCTCACGCCACCCGTCCTAGATAGGTATTTCAAGCAGCGGCCAAATACGATGAAAATTTCGCCATGTATGTAACAAAACTAAGCATCATAAAAAAATCTGCGGGCAATAGCTAGTTTGTGATTTCCAGTCTCATTTCTTATATTTACATTTATATGAGCTTTTCTAGTCTCATTTATATTTACAGGAGCTACACAAAAAAGCTAAATGGGCTACTAGTGTAGCCATTAAAGAACAGGGCTCCCCAGTGCGAGCGGGAATTTCACAAATGTCGGACATGCGATGTGGCGTGTGTGTCCGAGAAATTGTGAAATTTTATCGTTTAGATGACTGGAATTGCTGATGTTTTTATAGGAATTAGGCTGGCAATAGACGTATGATTTGCTTCCAATCCAGTTGCAGTGCTGCTAATCCAATAATAAGAAAATCTTCAGTCTCATATAAAAAATGGGTGGGTGTACCATTTATTAACAGAAGAATTGCAATTATTAACAGAGAATTGCAATTGAACAGCCCCTGATATCCCATAAGCACTAAAATATTTAATATCTTATTTCTTTTAAAACATACTGAAGAATCGCCTATTGACATGATTTCTAACGCTCATTCCCTCTCTATGTTTTTTTTTTCTCCCAGACCAGCACGAAAGGAGTAATTAGTTTTTATTATAGGTACCTAAGGTCCTGGTTTGGTCATGTGATGAGGAGAAACGAAGAACACCTGACTAAAAAAGTTCTAACTATGCGGGTTGATGGGTATAGGGGAAGGTAGGCCCATAGATATCAGAATATTGGTAGGCCAAAACAGAGATGGATGGATTGTGTTAATAGAGATATGAAAGAGGTTGAGGTGGATGCGGAAATGGTAAGGAATAGAAAATTGTGGAGGGAAAAGAAATATTGCGCCGACCCCAGATAAAGAGATAAGGTAAGGCAGATGATTTAGGTACATAAGAAAAGTAAGAGTCATAAAAAATCTCCGGGCAATAAGAATACAAAGCTTGTTATTTCCAGTCTCATTTTAATTCAAAGGAGCTGCATAAAAAAGCTAAATGGGCTACTAGTGTAGCCATTAAAGAACAGGGCTCCCCGGTGCGAGCGGGAATTTCACAGGCGTCGGACATGCGATGTGGCGTGTCCGAGAAATTGTGAAATTGTATCGTTTAGGTTAGGACGTCTTGAATTGCTGATGTTTTTATAGAAATGAGGGTTTCACTGAAAGGCTCACCACCAGATGGCAACACTGAGTCGTCGACCTCTTTCTTTCTTTTTTCTTTTATATTACCACTTCAACCGAAATTTCAGTGATTCTGCCAATGTCCAGTTTAATGAGATACTAAGTATCGGTATAGTTTCAAGTGGCATCAAAGATGGCGCCTTTGATATCGTCGTATTGGTGGATTAATCTATGAGAGCCTCGTGTAAGCTTAACGCACTGGTAAAAAGTCTACACGAGTCCATATAACAGTCCTCCTTAAATATTTCTCAAATTGTTCACGAGCACGAGCATTTATAACACCAAACTACACCAATTTTGGCCACTAAAATCAATTTGCAAAATCGTCTAAGGAAATCCCCAACTGCACCCTTTCCCACCACAAAACCCGTTGACCTTTAAAGCCGCTGTCATTGGATGTCCTCGGTGCTGTCGCCGATTATTCTAGAGCACCCTTATTAAGATGGCAACATATGATATCCGATCTCCGATCTGGTCGTAGAGCCTTCAATACATAAGAAACTCCTCAGTTCCACATGAAAATACTCCAACATTGCAATGAAAACAGCCCAAGATATCCCATAATCATTTTTAATTTTTAAAAACTATAAGTACATAATGATGAAAAATACCTACCTAAGAACGATACTAAGAAATATGATCAAGATACGAGAAGACACTGCGGAGCTTCCTGAACGCTGCCCAGCCGAGTCGGATTCGTTGAAAGAGATCAACTGACCCTGTCTACCTGAGTCAGTTGATCTACAACCTTAAGGATAGAGTGCCCAACATAAACCGGTATTAGCCCAACATGAATATTCGACATGATCTTTGTCTTATCCATGTTTTTTTCAAGGCCCACTTGTTGGGAGCGTCATTGACGCCATGAGCATGATTCCGCCGTAAATGATAACAAAATTTAGTGATTTTATTTTTTTTAATCTAGGGCTCAGTAGGACCACCATCCAGGAAGAAAAATAGTTACAAGTTTTTTTTAAATGTCGCTTTGATAACCTCTCATTACAGCCTAAAGAAGATGTAAACTGATTTAGTAAAATTTGTATTTTATCTTATTCCAATCTGAAGTTGACGAGTGCCGTGGCGCAGCGGTCAACACGCCTGCCTGCGACACGGATGGTCCCGGGTTTGATCCCCGGTCAGGTCAAGATGTAAATGTTTTTTTTTCAGATTGACCTGGGTCTTGGATGTTTATCTATATAAGTATCTATTATAAAATATAGTATCGTTGAGTTAGTATCCCATATCACAAGTCTTACTTAAGATCTTTCTTTGGGGCTAGCTCAATCTGTGTGATTTGTCCGTATATATTTATTTATTTAATAGACATTATTGTAATTGGTTTCTTTTTACAGTAAACTCAGACGTAAAAACGGATTATGCTCAATCAAAAGTTAGATAATGCAAAACTAGTATTATAGAGAAGAAATACCTATGTGAAACAAAATTGCGAGATATATCAAGGTCTTTTCCACTCGAACAAGTAACTAATCGAGTGAGGTGAACATTGTT
The DNA here is from genome assembly GCA_963082605.1 of Rhodophaea formosa. Lineage (NCBI taxonomy): Eukaryota > Metazoa > Arthropoda > Insecta > Lepidoptera > Pyralidae > Rhodophaea > Rhodophaea formosa. Next base: position 10,531,280 of record OY720226.1, read on the forward strand.
TCGTGTTTCACTAAGGTTCACTGAGAATATGTGAACTATTAAACCTATATCTTAGAAACCTATCTATATTAATATCCGAGCCGAGCTCCGTGGCGCAGTGGTTAACACGCCATCCTGCGACACGGAGGTCCCGGGTTCGATCCCCGGCCAGGTCAAGATGGAAAACGATCTTTTTCAAATTGGCCTGGGTCTTGGATGTTTATCTATATAAGTATATGTTATAAAATATAGTATCGTTGAGTTGGTATCCCACGACACAAGTTCACAACTTACTGTGGGGCTAGCTCAATTTGTGTGATATGTCGCTATATATTTATTTATTTATAAATAGGGAAGATTTGATTGTTCGTTGAAGAGGCTGTGAACAACGGGACCGCATTTCAAAAAAGAGTGATCACCAAACATTCTTCTTCTTATTTAAGAGCTTTATAGCTCCTGATGACGAAGTAAACTTCGCTATCCTCTGCTTTAGACTTTAGTGTTTGATACGACATGACACTGGCTTTCTTCTTTAGTTGGCCAACAAAACTTTTCTTGGTCTCCCTGGAGCTTTTTTTACTTTTACCTACCTTCTAGTTTAAAGGAGGCATCATGTCGTATCAAGGGACCAATCATTCTATCCCTCCTCTCCTCCTCCTTCTTGTCTCTCTCACAATTTCCAGTACCTCTTTTAGCACTAATTCTATTATAGAAAGTTATTTTAGCTGCTAGTGACATTTTATACTAACACAAGACATTTGTACTCATATACGCAAATAAAGAATATTGATTGATTGATTGATTGATAGACATTAAATAATGTTTCTCACAAAAATGGACCATGTTGTCTTAAATAAAGATTCATCATTATTATATTATAGGCGTTAATTGACGCGTACAAAGTCGCGGATGTTAGTATTTAATAAACATATTGATTGATTGACGAAAAAAGAAAGACTACCTATAAACGAATCAGTACTTTAGGTACACATGCAAACGACACACAGTTTAAATACAGGTTTAAAAAATACGACTACCATTTTCCGCCAGCAAAATTACTCTGTTTTTCATAGTGTTTGTATAAACTGACAAAGTTAAGTATATTGGCGGTTTATGAAAATAAATAAATATATAGGGACATATCACACAAATTGAGCTAGCCCCACGGTTAGTTGTGAACTTGTGTCGCAGGATACTAACTCAACGATACTATATTTTATAATATATACTTATATAGATAAACATCCAAGACCCAGGTCAATATGAAAAAGATCTTTTTCCATAGTGACCTGACCGGGGATCGAACCCGGGACCCCCGTGTCGCAGGCTAGCGTGTTGACCGCTGCGCCACGGAGCTCGACTTGCTTGAATGTGCTTTATGTCTCACGAAAATAGTAACTTTATCTCTATCAAACTATTTTTCATTGAAAGTGTTTATTAAGATTTACAAGCATAATATATTTTTTAAATTTTTCACTATCAGTCAATATGTTAATAAAGTTAAGTAACACCGTAATTGTCAAAAGTTGGCAAATAGTCTTGATGTATGCCTTTCAACACGCTTAAGAGGCCTATCACATTTTGACCGCGATTTTGGCATTCAAATTCTAAGAAACTGAAAGACTTTGACAACTTAAATCTATTTAACAATGGAGAATAGTTATTAGTAAAGTTCATAGCGGCTTCACTTTTTGCATTTTTATCTAATCAATTAAAATAAAGCCAAAATTCCGAAGCATGTTTTACACAAAAAGAGGGCGAGGCCCTTGTTCGTGCTCAAAACTGAACAACTGTACAGACGGAATTAAAACGAAAAAAATATAATAATATCTCTTTAATAGTTCTTAAGTTCATAGCGGAATCGGAATTTTAAAATATGTATGGAATATTTAGTAAAAAATATCCATTCAAAACCGTAAAACCACGAAATTTCTAAAACATCAACTGCAAATTTCTCCTTACTACAGTAATATTATTACATGAAATATGTACTAGAATAAACGTTAGTTCATAAGGAATTAAAATTTTGTACTATAAAATAATAATAATTAAAGATATGACTATAAAAAAACGTAATTGCAACCTCCAAATTACTATATATTTCGATGCGTCGACCGCTCAAACTCAGTACTGCGCGAGAGCTTGTCGACGGCGGACCTATGCCGAATTTTTCTTCGTCAAACGATTGAGTGCAAAGCGTATAGTGCGACTAACTAAGCCAGATACATGCCACTGAGGCACATAGTATTCCAATTTATTTTTATTATTAAGTAAAATTGTAATTAATGATTATGACGACGAGCTCCGTGGCGCAGCGGTCAACACCACACGGCCTGTGACACGGATGGTCCCGGGTTCGCTCCGCGGTCACTCTGGTCAGGTCATGATGAAAAATTATCTTTTTCAGATTGACCTAGGACTTGGATGTTTGTCTATATACATATTATGTAATTATGTATGTGTTATAAAATCTAGCTGAATCTGTGTGATTTGTCCGTATATATTTATATTTAATTATTTAGGTCAGCCAAAAAACCAATTCCTGCTAGTCAAATAATAAATATCATGTTTGTAAAAATGTCTTATTTGTTTTATTGAATTAATTTGGTCAAATACTTTTCAACTTATTTGTTATATAAATCGTCAACAGACATATGTATACGATTACGATATATTTTTTGTAAATATCTAATTTACCAATAAAGTACATTACTGCAACGGCCGGCAAAAGAGGTATTGATGGACGAACGTGTGAATGTGGGCCGAGGCGGAGCCGAGGCACACATACATGAGTCCATCAATGCCTGATTGCGGCCAAGGCCTGTGTAGTACTTTTATCAAATATTGCACGGAAATTAAAAAAAAATAGTATATAGACAAACAAATATACATATATTATCACGTGTTTACCCTTACAGGTGAGACGGACCTCAAAAGCCATGTTTAGGGTTAAGTGGATTTTAATGTAGAAAATGCAATTAAAATAGTGATGGGTTGCTAGTCGCATCACCTATTGACATATTCTTCTGCATAGGTTTTCGCCCTCTCCTTCGGCCTGCTTTTACAGACTGTACGGGAAGAGAAGCACCTGGTATATTCTATGATTTTTCTGTTATCCTAGACCATCATGAAATATTGATGTAAATATGTCAATTAATATTCATAAAATGTTCATAAACAACAATATGTAGAAAATATCGCGCCAAAATCTTAAGTTTTTTTAATTTCTTTTTTCTTACTAGCCTGGTAAAATTTTAAATTCGAATTTGTAACCTCCATACTTGAATTATTTCGCAGCAAACGCGTCGTTCCATTTTTAAATAACATGACTGATGCTGCCGTGTATTGGCCAGTACAGCAATATTGATTTATCCCAAACAAGGTTGTCAAAATAATGTGAACATTTCCAAGCATGTTTGAGAAAAATATTATACACGTCATACTCTCTTGATCTCTCATCTTCGGGTTACAGACTTATATAAGTATCGAATTTCAACTTAATCAGTTCAGTAGTTTCGTAGCAAATGGTTATGACAGGGTGACACCAACGTTACGTTTCGTTTTTACGTTTTTAGGTACTAAACCCTAAAAAAATATTCCAAAATTACACGCAGGTTGTAAATAAAATGTTGGCAAAAACTTAAAGAGCTTAAGGCGCTTAGACCAGTGAACTAGCGCTATCCCTCATCTTATTTCTTTTACTGCTGCCTCCGTGGTCCAGTGGTTAAGGCGTTCGCCTTGTTGACCCGGGGGTCGTGGTTCGATTCCTACGGGAAGCACAATTTGTTAAGTTGTTTCCAGTTTGGTTAGGACATTGCAGGCATGAATCACCTGATTGTCTGATAAGAAAGATGATTCCGTACTTCGGAAGGCACGTTAAGCCGGTGATCCCGGCTGCCATCTGGTAGTCGTTAAAGAAACCACGTCAGAGGCCGAGAGGCGGTTCCGAAGAACTCTGACACCAGGGTGTGCATGGTCGACTGACCGTGTCACCTACACGAAATGATGATATGACTGCTAAATAGGAGCAAATTGTAAAAATCTACGTAAGTACTTCGTCAGTAAATGACTTGTAGTATTTTTGGTATAACTTTTTATTATTTTTCATTCAGTAAATATAAGATAGTAAATGTAAATACTAGAACTACTAATTACCGCCAAAAGCGGCCACTTTTAGCGGTAATGAGTAAATCTCTCAATCTCAAATGATGATTTTGATGAAAATTTATACTAAAAATACTAAATGTACTTTACTAGTGAATACTAACATAGATTTTTTCAATGTGTTCTTATTTCAGAGTACAAGAATTTAATAACGGGTATCGCTAGTTTCGCTGATATAAGTATCTTTAGCCAACAAAAATGAACGTATGTGGAAATTTCTTGTCATGATTAACAATATTACAAAATAAAAAAATCCAATATCAAAAAATTTAAGAATATGAAAAGTATCAAAATCGTGCAGTTGTAGCAACAGCATAGCGTCGTGAACTCGTGACCCCAACCGTGTGGTCGCCGTGCGTAAAAGCCTAATCTTTCAGAGCACTATTTTGTGATAAGCCTCTTAACGTAGCTCTATCCACACCGTATATAGATCCGTAGATGCGACGTGAATCTTTTCATGATAATGATACAAACATTATTATAAAAGTTATTAACAACTTTACTTCAATTTAAATTACTTTTTTGATTGCCAAGTTCGTGAAAAGAAATTATTTCTAACTTTTTTCAACGAAAATGACTTGAAATTTACTTTGAAATTGATCAAACTCTTTAAACTATATGTATAAAGTAGGACAAGGGCATCTGACGAAACGATAGTTTTACGAGCATCGTTCGATAGGAATGATTAATTATACTGCTATCGTTAGAGTGATTAAATTTGAATTGATTGTTACTAAAATGTTGTTTTGTCCTTTACTCCGTTAATTAATGAAACGGCAGTAAGGAATTTTTGTAAAAGGGGTTTAGAATCTCATGTGGAAAGTTAGTATTTATTAATCACTAGCTGTTACCCGCGGCTTCGCTCGCGTCATTTATAGCCTATGTCCTTCTCGGTACCCTAAGCTATGTGTATGCAAAATTTCATGATGATCGGTTCAGTAGATACGGCGTGAAAGCGTAACAAACAAACAAACAAACTCACTTTCGCATTTATAATATTAGTTGGGATTATCATTTTCAGGTCTCCTTAAGTCTTCATCGCAGAAGCACGATCCTCTCTACCAGAGCCATATATTAGCTAGCAGTCAGTAGATTTGGCCTACACTCTCCACTCTGGGGTTCTATTCTACTCTGCCGGGAACCACATGGTAAATTACTCATCCAAAATACCTCAGTTGCTGAAGCCGAAATACTTTGACCAATCCAATGTGTATTACCAGTGATAAGTACTGATAACTTAAGGGTCCAAAACGTGGTGCCTTACTATGGGCATCAGAAAGCTCAAGGTCGCGCAAAGAGCTATTGAGAGTGCGAGCTACGAAACAGAATCAGAAATGAGAAGGTCCCTAGGGATACAAAAGTCACCGACATAGCTCAGTGCTGTGGGTAGAGTATAAAGCGCGAAGAACCGATGGGTAATGGGGCTAAAAGGTTTGCAAATAGCTACCACAATAATGGGGAGTTTTTTAAATACGAGTACTTAAATAATTTATGTTTTGGATCTAAAAGTAAATAATCTGCTTACATTTGATCATAATTATGCTAATTAGTAATTCCAGTCGATCAAATGTAAGCATATAATATTTTCAACAATAGCACGGAATGTTGGAGAATCATAAATAATGCACACTATGCCAACCAATCACATATCAATGCCGTCATATCATTGGCATATCGTTATATTATTCATAGCCTCGTTCGTTATACCAACATTATGAATTTTAAACGAGTACTAGAATAGTCCATTGTTGGGATTAATAAGATGATATCCAATAGCTTTTAATACAATCGACTAGTTATTAATACGCTTTTATTTTTCGTGTGTGTAAGTGGCCAACACTGGTGTCAGATTTTTCAAGCTGCCTTAAGGCATCTGACATAGCTTGACGACTGCCATCAATGATGCATCGATGGATGCCTTCCAAAGCATGGACCATCTAATACGTGTATATAATCAACAGATATCTACCAATGCCTAAAAAAAATATACCTAGTTAAACAAATTAGCTGATCTACATAGTATATGAAGCGGTTTGTGGCTCAATGGTCTTATAGCGCTACATATATGCGAAATATACCTTGTTCAATGCCCGCTAGGCCCGACCGACACGTACAAATACGTGCATCTGAGTTTGTAAACCAATCTGAACAAAAACCGATAAAATAAAGCAGATAGTTTTCGTTAAAAATGACTACTATCTATTAAATAAAGAAAAATAAGAAATGGTGAAAAAATTCCACGCGGGCAGGACTTGCCTGGAACCTGCGTCAAGATCTCAGTACGATCTATGCGTTGCCAATTACGCTACCGCGCTTCAAGCCCCAGCGCCGAATTTCTCCACCATATCCCATTCCTCTTACATGCATCTAGGCTTGCGTCACTTTATTTAATAAATAAGGTAAAATAGCATTGTGAATGCAAAATAAATCCCATATAAACTATGACTACTATCTGCTTCATTTTATCGGTTACTATTCATAATCTGCTTAGATTTCATATCATACTAGCTGTTACCCGCGGCTTCGCCTGCGTAACATATAGGTAGCCTATGTCCTGCTCGATACCCTAACCTCCTATGCAAAATTTCATGATGATCGGTTTAGTAGATACGGCGTGAAAGCGTGAAACGTAAAAAAACAAATAAACAAACAAACTCACTTTCACATTTATAATATTAGTTGAGATTGGATTTATGCGATTGCCAGCACGGGTAGCATGGCTAGCGCGACAACGGTTTTATGCTACTTTTTTATCGCACTTCCCGCGTTACCTGTCGTTGCGAGCATGGGTTTACTCCACGGGTATAAATATTGAAATCGACCTGTCATTTTATCGTTCGCCGCGATTCGTATCTAAAGTGCGAGCATGGCTACAAGATGGCTGCCGGATTTTGAAGACAAATTGTCTACTTTTGACAGTTCTTTGGTTTAAATTTATCGGCGATTTCCAAGACCCAGATAAAAATTAAATTGAATAAAATAATCGTTTTTAGCGAATAAATTACTAAAGCACGAGGCTAACTATCAAGAACTTAGTCTCGAACAAACACAAGAACTAAAGATTCGTGGATAAAAGCATTTTTTTTGAGTAAAATATTAATATAATTTCATCAATCAACACATTTTTCCAGGTTCATCCTCAGCTGTGATACTTCTTGTTGTTAGAGTCTGCTTGTATGATAGCATTCATACATATCAGAATATTGTGATAGCATTCATGCTGTAATAAAATTTGGCAAAGTTTTTACAGCCGGCCGCCTGCCTGGTGTCCCCTCCTTACTTTTGTCATTTCGTTCTTCTTCAGCTAGCTTAACGACTACCATCAATGATTGATGGTAGTCGTAAAGCTACGTTAGATACCTTTAGGTAGCTTCAATATTTAACACTGTTGGCCACTTACACGCAAAAATCAAAAGTGAGTTTGTCGGTTTGTTGCCCTTTTACACTTTAACTACTGAAGAGGAACGAAATGACGAAAGTAAGGAGGGGACACCAGGCAGGCGGCCGGCTGTAAAAACTTTGCCAAATTTTATTACAGCATGAATGCTATCATACAAGCAGACTCTAACAACAAGAAGTATCACAGCTGAGGATGAACCTGGAAAAATTGTGTTGCTTGATGAAATTTTGCTAAAAAAAAATGCTTTTATCCACGAATCTTTAGTTCTTGTGTTTGTTCGAGACTAAGTTCTTGACAGTTAGCCTCGTGCTTTGGTTCCGGCTATCAAGCCGGAACCAACGGCTTAACTGGCCTTCCGAGGTATCGAGGAGTTCGAGATATTTTATGCCGCTTACGGTCACCCATCCCCATGGGGACTGCGCTCAGGGTTGCTTAACGTGCGTAAGCGCTGATAATGCTTACGCTCCCTTGGCCGTCACCCATCGGGTCTCTATCAGAAACGCCTCAAGTTAGGATAACGTTGTAAGCTGGAGAATTATTTATTTGGTAGGTATGTGATTTCTCTATTACTATAAGTATTAAAAGAACTCATTAACTCAACATATTTTTATTTTTAATGACATGCACAGCATTTAATCTTTTATATTACATAAACAAATCTTGAGGTACATTTAGACATAACCACAAATCATTTAAAACTTCTTGTGCGGGCTTGGCTCAGCTGATTTTCTATAAATAAAGATGTTTGCTCGAGTTACACTACTAGCATCAGATACTGCTGGTCCCATAGCAGCAGTCCATGGAGGAGACTTGCAACTCTGAAAATATAAAATAAATTAAAATAATATATAATAATAAATATCATTCAGTCATACAATACATAAAGATTAAGGAAAATACCTATTTTTAGCCTGCTACTCCAACTGCATGTGGAACCTATTGTGCAGTATGTGCAGTTTTAAGCATACAAGCGCTATCAGTATTTTTGCAGTAGTCCACTGCAAGACGTAGGCCTCCTCCAAGGATTTCCGTCATTAGGATGGTTTTGCAATACCCACCATACATGGCAAATGGGTTAGTGAGCCCAGACTGTTTGGCTTGTATCAGTTACAACATCATCATCATTATCAAGTCTTTCTTAGTCTCCACTGCAGAAGCACGACCATCTCTGTACAACTAGAGCCATATTAGCCAGAGCAGCTCTTTGATGCTTATGTAAGCTTTATTAAGGTGGTCCAATTCTACTCTGCTGAGATCCACATATTAGTTACAGTGCTGCTACCCATTGATACCGTTTTTCAAGCGAGGGAAGGGTGGTTAGTTTGATTGGATGAACATGATACAAGTATTTAGTATGCTTTTTGTTTGGATAAGTTGGGTTTGATTCGATATAACCGCAAGCACCGGACAGGCAATTGAAGATGACACCCCTGATTTTAACCTAACAGTCTTCTGTCTCACTTAAACCCTAGTATGTACTTCCATTAATGCCAGTTTAGGTTTCCTTGGAATTAGATCGGAAGGCTTATTCTTTTCCATGATGCTGAGCTGAACATCATGCAACAGCAACTTTTGTGCTAACTTGGGACGAACTAGTATTGCCAGATTTCTCCCCGGCCCAGTGAACCAAGCTCCCTTTCCTCAAGATTTTTTTCTTGAAATTTCGCCATGTCTGGAAGAAAACATTTACAATCCATATAATTACATAATATACAAACCGGCATTAGCCTTAAAAAATTATGCTATAGGTTATTTTTTACTTTGTAAAAAACTGATTCACTGTAAACATTATACCTAATGGAGATTAAAAAAATTATTAAATGCAATGTCGGGAATTAACGCGAAGACATACCGTTTTTCTCCAGACGTTTCGGCCGGGTTACACCGACCGTGGTCACTGGATGACTGTTGCAGCAGTGTTAGTGCCCCGTCGGCGCGATGACATCTGATTGATTGAAAAAATTGTCTTTTAGTATTCAATCTCAAGTCAAGGAATTGAATCTAGGTACTGTTTACTTTGACAAGTTACGATATCATAAAAAATACGAGTAAATGTACCTATGCATTATTTTACTTACAGTTTCCATTGATCTAAAGTTTTGTCAGGTGGTCATGTAGTATGGTCTTGACTTCCACCCTGGAGTTGCCTTTTTGAATGCCCAATAGGCCTGTTAATTCACAGTTGGTGAAAATTTCACGGGTTCTCATCCAATAATTCACATTGTTACTTCATACACTGAAACACTTTTATCTACGAAGTATTGGCATTTGATTGATACACGAAATACTCTTCACTTAAATTCCACATTATAATTCTTCTGTTTTATACAGCAGATTTACTCATTTTCTTATAAAAACTCTGTAAATCTTCAAACGTAAATATATGTTTTGAAAATATTTTGACAAGTTATGGGCAAAATCATAGACATTATGAGAGATGAACGTCAAAAATTTAAAGAAAAATGGACAGCACTATTTACCGATTCGGTGTTGTCATATGTAAATACTTTTTATTCAATATTATGGCAATGCCAATTTAACACGTAGTTTAAAATTTATCCACGGGACAAATTGTATCGCACTGTCAACCCATGCTCGCAACTTAGATAAAAACGGCGACCATTTAAATTAGTAACGCCCCGCGATAGGTAACTATCGCGCAAGCCATGCTACGGGCGCAGGTCGATTTATTTATTTAAAACATTAACCGACTTGGTATTACATAGATCACACAACTTTTGTCTTACATTTTATAAAAGAATTGTTTTTAACGGCATTTCAATTTGTCTGTAACTAGCTAATATTTATACTTATATAGTTAATTATATGAGATTTGGTCAAATGATGAAGAAAAAAATTTTTATTCAAAAGTTCATACATTACAGTTGAGTTTCCGAACAACCGTAAACAATGCCACCCTTGTCAGTTGCTATTCCCATTAGAAAAAATAAAAATATTCATGAAATATCCCCTGATGAGGTCTCTTATTGCAAAATTTTTAAAATACACTCCTGAAAAAAAGTTGCGCCACTTCAGCGTTGATGGAATACGTACCTAATTTGTATTCGAGGACGCCGACCCATACTTTTTTGGAGCATTACTTGTAATTTATTACACCGTATATTTTATACGTAAAACTTTTTTGTAATAACTGCTATTTTTACTCAAAAAGTTTATCGCGAAATATTAGTTAATTCCGGTGCTTACTTCCTGATTATAGTAAGTAAACGTATAGCTTATAATGTTTTACAGGAAACATTCTCGTAATGAGGCTAAAATGTTCCTTGGAAAGAACAATACGTGTCGGGCCACGGGCAATGTAGTGTTCCGTAGTTTCACGTCGTTTTAGAACTTGGTTTATAAATGCGAACGTGAGTTTGTTTATTACGCTTTCACGCCTAATCTACTGGACCGATGATCATTAAATGTTGCATACACATAGGTTAGGGTACTGAGAAGGACATAGGCTATATATCACGCGGGCAAAGCCTAGTCATTAATATGACGCAAATAAAAAAAATACTTACAAATTGCTGGGCTGGTCGATTACTTCTGTATGAATTTGTATTTTTTTTATTTCCCACTATTGATATCATAGGTAAAGTTGTTGTGAGCTGTGAGCACAATAAGCTGAACTAGGGTCGCTGGACACTAACTGAACGATACTTTATTTTATCCGAGACCCAGGCCAATTTAAAAAAGATCATTTTCTATATTGACGTGACCGGGGACCAAACCCGGGTCTCTGCGACTCAAAGGCGTTACCTCTTGCCTTTCTTGGCGTTAGCCACAGAGGTCTTCAAAAGAAAAAGTATTACATCAAAAGTCATAATGATGTAGAACAGCAAATTTTTTTCTATATCTGTGTGTAGAACCAAAAATAAATACAATTTAAGTACAAACAATTTTCCAGAGTTGTCCCTAATCCACTTATCTCTGTCGTTTAGATAATCTTAGCTTTCTTATATTTGTACAAGACAAAGCGTTGTAGGACAATTTGCATAATTGTCCCGAACCCTTTTCGCGGCTTTCCTCACTTGTCTGACATTGTGTTTGAAATGGGGGCAGGTTGAGAATACTATGTCAATGTTGTGACATGTTGTAAATAATTAACTGTTAATAAGGGCAAGATCATTAAATAGGTTTCGTAACTACTGGACCGATTTACAAAACTTTCTCACCTATAGAAAGTTAATTTATATGCGGGTGACACAGGCTATAATTTAAAATTGCTAGTATTTATCTGTTTATTAAGGCAAGGGCAGGATTATGTACAGCGATTACCTATATTGTATTCCATCTATTTCCGGACTTACATTTATTTCGACATAATTACTCTTTGTGGCTTCTTTTTCTTGTTTTGACATTGTGTTTGAAAAACGTAAGGTTGTGATATAATGTCGATGTTGTGACATGTTGCAAATAATTATCTGTTAAATAGAGCAAGGGCAGGATTAAGTACAGCAATTATCTATATTGTATGCCATCCATATACGATAATTGGATTTACATTTATTTCTACGAGCTTTTTGTGGCTTCTTTTTCCTATTCTGACATTGTATTTGAAAAGGGTCAGGTTGTTATATATGTCAATGTTGTGATACGTTGTAAATAATTATCTGTTTATTATGGCAAGGGCAGGCTTATGAACAACAATTACTTATATTGTATTCTCGTCCATATATGACATTTATAATACTTAAATTTCTTTCTACGACATAAGTCGCTTATTTTTCTTGATCTGATATTGTGTTTGAAAAGGGTTAAATGTGATATATGTCAATGTTGTGATATGTTGTAAATAATTATCTGTTTATGAGGGCATAGGCAAGATTGTCTACAGCGTGTGCACATATTGATTTTTGACATATTTTTATTGTTTTTATTATGTGTGTAAATTTTATTTTTGACTGTCTTTGTTTTTAAATTTATTGTTTTCTTTTATGTAGGTATAAGTAGTAATGCAATTGTGAATGTGTGTGATAATTGTAATTGGTAATATAAATCGTTTTTATCACAATAAATAATTAAACAATTAAACCATATTATTATTGTATTCCTGCCATATAAGATAGGTATATAAAGGACTTACGTTTCTTTCTATGTCATTATAACTTTGTATTCCTGCCATTAAAGAAAGACTTACATTTGTTTTTACGACATTATTACTTTTTGTGGTTTCTTTTTCTGACATTGTGTTTAAAAAGGATCAGGTTGTAATATACGTATACGTCAATGATGTGATACGTTGTAATTAATTATCTGTTTATTAGGGAAAGGGCAGGACTATTACAGCGATTACTTATATTGTAATTAATCTATACTAATATTATGGATCGTTTGAGAAATGCTGTAGTCTGTAGTTAGGGAACTATACCGTTCCCTAACTACAGACTACAGCATTTCTCAGATAGTTAGTCTCTAGTTAAAATAACCTTAATCGTCCACACTTCTATCTTATTGTTGTTTACCCCTTCGTTGCGGTCAACAGGGTTAATTTGAACGCGGCGCCCTGTCTCGTAAAGCTATTATATGCAGATAATTTCATCACTGTATTATTATCCTGGGACAATGTTGCTTGTCAGAGTTAACATGTCTTTTGTATGACAATACATATAAACTTACGTAATAAATAGGATTAGTGGATTGTTTACGAAATGCTGTGGTAAGATAAGGGTGTGAAGTGAACGACGATATAGAGACTAAAATTGATAAAGAAATGTTGAGATGGTTTGGACATATTGAGAGGATGGATGAAAGGAGACTTACAAAAGACCTTGTCGAACTTATCGCGACCAAATTGCGAACATTCTCGCAAAAGGAGATGTAAGGAGTACCCAAAACCGGCGAGCATGCATGAAAAGAGTAATCTGGTGTCAGAATTCTTCAGAACCGCCTCTTGGCCTCTGAAGTGGTTCCTTTAACGACTACCAGATGGCAGCCGGACCAACGGCTTAACGTGCTTTCCGAAGCACGGAATCCTCTTGCATAACAGACAATCAGGTGATTCATGCCTGCAATGTCCTATTCAAACTGGAATCAACTTAACAAAGTATGCTTCCCGTGGGAATCGAACCACAACTCCCGGGTCAACAAGGCAAACGCCTTAACCACTGGACCACGGAGGCTGTTAGGAAAAGAGTAATGAATGTGGATGAAGCGAAAGAGGTTTGTAAGGATCGTAGCAAGTGGAGATCCATAGTCTCTGCCTCCCCTATGAAAAAGAGACGTAATAATATGTATGTATGTATGTATATACCAATATTAAAAAAGCTGAAGAGTTTGATGTTTGTTTGCTTTTTGGTTGAACGCGCTAATCTTAGAAACTACTGAACCAATTTCGAAAATTCTTTCACGGTTCTATGCAATGGTCAAAGAATTTTTGAAATCAGTCCAGTCTAGGTCCAGGTTTATACAGCCCGTCCATATGAACAACTTTTTTTATGAGACTAAAGCTGGGAATGCGAAAAAAAATCTTGTCTTTCCCATACTAATTGCCTGGGTGGCTGAACACTTTTGAACATGAAAATATTAAACATTTTGTTCAGTTCCCAGCCGTGACTCCATAAGCAAGGTTGTTCATATCAACGGGCTGAATCATCCCTTTAAGAGTCTAAAACGATCAAAATTTCAGTATAGTATAGGTACAAAGCACGTTTGTTCAAGATAAGGGTTTGGTATACAGTACCGGTTTCGTAACATTTGTAAATAATATATTCGCGGTTGTGGGTGTATCATACATGCATGATCCTTTATTTGCTTATTTGTTTGGGATATGTTTGACCGCCAAATATGTATAGGTCGACAATTTCACAAGCTTTTCGCCCATATAATGCCTACTATATGTTATATTCATGCTATAAAAAATATATACAGAGAGTTTCGACAACTGTTCCCATGGGACTAATACTGGCATAAACTATAAGTCCTTTATTTGCTTATTTGTTTGGGATATGTTTGACCGCCAAATATGTATAGGTCGACAATTTCACAAGCTTTTCGCCCATATAATGCCTACTATATGTTATATTCATGCTATAAAAAATATATACAGAGAGTTTCGACTCAAAAAAAAATTGAAATTCCCAATTCCCAAAGCTTTTGATATTGACGGACAGAGTCACTACTAGAATATCGGGAGTTAATTTACACTCTGTATCCCAACTTATATTATAAAATCGAAAGTGAGTTTGTACATTTGTTTGTTACGCTTTCATGCTTTATCTACGGAACCGATCAACATGAAATTTTGCATAGGTTAGGGTACTGAGAAGGACATAGATTATATATCAAGCGGGTGAACCCCTGAGCAACAGCTAGTTTGTCTATATAAAACCTGCGTATAAATAATACTTATAAATAAACTATCATTGAACAATGATGTGTATCTCTATGGTTCGTTGCCATGGGAAGTTTATTTATTGTTATATTCTATGGTGTCAATTACCTATTATACTATGTAGAATTTTAGCTGAATAAAGCCATGTTTCCTAGTGGTTTTGTCTAATTACGTATCAATTTATTCAGCTAATTCTTATCTGAACGAGTGATATAAAATACGCTTCATGGGTACCGAAACAAAATCAGAAAAACCAAGTATCGCTAATATGTCACGCTATCTTCGCCCCGAGCGATTTGATGAAGAACCAAGCGCCGCAGGATCGGATTTGAAATGGATGCATTGGTATTTCACTTTTAATAATTTCATAATTGAAGAATGTGCCTCGGATGCCAAAGATTCTATGAAATTGAATCTTTTAGTTAACCATTTATCGCCAACAATATTTTCCTACATTCGGGCATGTAACACATACAAAGAAGCTATCACGGTTTTAGAGAACATATATGTAAAACCTAAAAATGAAATACTGGCTAGGCACAAGTTGACAACCAGAAAACAAAGAAGTGATGAAACAGTCAAAGATTACATTCAGGCACTAAAGCAGCTCGCTCTTGAGTGTCATTTTGAAGCAGTTACGGCAGAAGAACATCAAAATCAATCTATGCGCGGCACATTCATCGCCGGTATCAACTCTCAAAAGATAAGGGAGCGACTACTAGAAAAATTAAATTTAAGTTTCGAAGAAGCTGTAAACCTGGCAATTTCTCTTGAAGATGCAGGTTTAAACGCACAAACATTGGGTAACACGAATACGTCACAGAATCTCAATGCCTTACCCGAATTTGATGTTGCCAATAACACAGCAGCTGCAGCGCCTACCTTTCATCCAAGTTCTATACGACGTTGCTTCTTTTGTGGTGGAAATGTGCATCAACGCATCAAATGTCCTGCAGCAAACGAAACCTGCCAACTATGTTCTAAAAAGGGTCATTTTGCCAATGTTTGCCGGTCAAAACAAACACAAAGAGCCAATGCAGTCACAGACAACAATACTCAGCCCTGTGGCGAACTGTCTGCAATCTCCGCTGCTGCTCCTAGTAGTCTGAGAAAAGCTACCTTGCTAATTACCATCAACAGATTCCCAGCAGACGCTCTGATAGACACTGGAAGCTCCGTCAGTTTCTTAAATATGAGTTTGGCCGAAATACTAAGACTAAAGATTAAACCTAGCAACCAAACTATCACATTGGCTTCTCTAAGTCACGTATCTTACGTCCAAGGTGTTTGTTATGTCAATATTCAACTTGGGAAACATCAGTACAAACACCAACCTCTCCTTATCGTCAACAATTTATGCGCAGATGCTATTATCGGTCATGATATCCTCAAAAATCACTCTTCACTGCAACTGGAGTTTGGAGGAGCTCAGGAACCGTTACGAATCTGTAATGTGATGGAAGCATCAGTACCACCAGCATCCTTATTTACCAACCTCTCTCCGCACCTGAAACCAATCGCAGTCCGATCTAGGCGACATAGCGCCGAAGACGAGCGCTTTATTAAAGCAGAGGTGTCCAAGCTGCTTGAAGCTGGAATTATCAAACCCAGCATCTCACCCTGGCGAGCGCAAGTGTTAATTGCCGGTGGAGGTCTACACAAGAAGAGGATGGTTATAGATTATTCTCAAACTATAAACAAATACACAGAATTGGATGCTTTTCCATTACCAAGGATTGAAACGATTGTAGCGAAGGCAGCAAAATTTAACTATTTTAGTCAGATTGATTATAGTACCTATAATTAAAAAAGAACGTATTTTCACCGCTTTTGAAGCCAACGGAAAACTGTATGAATTTACAAGAATCCCGTTTGGAGTAACCAACAGTGTCGCAGCTTTCCAGCGTACGCTAAGCTATATAATAGAAGAAGAGCACTTAAGCGGCACATTTGCATATTTAGATGACGTCACAGTTTGTGGAAAAACTAAAGAAGAACATGACATAAATTTATCTAAATTCAAGGAAGCTGCTGCTAAGTATAATCTGACATTGAGTAAAAACAAATGCGTATTTAATAAAGAGACTATCAACCTTCTTGGTTATACTATAAAAAATAATACTATCTGCCCAGACGAAAACCGGCTGAAACCCTTACTCGACTTACCTGCGCCTGAGAATGCCGCTGCGTTGAAAAGAACGTTAGGGCTTTTCGCTCACTACTCGAGATGGTTACAAAACTTCTCGGAAAGAATCAAACCGCTACTTTCTATAAGTACATTTCCTTTATCTGATATCGCATTGGCTACATTTAACGAAATGAAATCTGATATAGCAAAATCATCACTGTCTGCTATCGATGAAAATGCAATGTTTACTGTAGAAACGGATGCTTCAGAAAACGCCCTTGCTGCTTCTCTTTCTCAAAAAGGGCAGCCTGTAGCATATTTCTCCCGTTCCCTTAATGATTCAGAAAGACGACAATCTTCAATTGAAAAAGAAGCTGCAGCAATAGTTGAAGCTTTGCGCAAATGGCGCCACTATCTAATTGGCAGGTACTTTCTTTTAATAACAGACCAACAGTCAGTAGCTTTTATGTTTAATCAAGTCCATTCGAGTAAAATTAAGAATGAGAAAATTGAACGATGGAGATTAGAATTGTCCTGTTTTAAATACGATATAATTTATCGTCCTGGTAAAGAGAACTTTGTGGCCGATGCATTAACCAGAGTTTGTGCGCATATGAACATTAATAATCTTAAAACCTTACATGCCAACCTCTGTCATCCTGGAATAGTTCGCATGAATCACTGGGTACGATCGAAAAACCTTCCGTATTCAATTAATGACATTCGACAAATGACTGCCAACTGTAAAATTTGCGCTGAAATTAAGCCCCGATATGCGAATACAAGCGGACAGCTTATTAAAGCAACAGCTCCTTTAGAACGTCTTAATATTGATTTTAAAGGGCCACTGCCGTCTAAGTCGGGCAATAAATATATATTGACAGTTATTGATGAGTACAGTCGCTTCCCTTTTGCTTTTGCTTGCAAAGACATGACGTCAAGCACAGTTATCAACTGTTTGAATGAAATATTTTATATATTTGGCACTCCGATGTATATTCACTCAGACAGAGGGATGTCGTTTTTGTCACAAGAACTTACCCAGTACCTCGTGTCTCTTGGAATAGCTTGTAGCCGGACTACGCCCTATAATCCAGAAGGAAACGGACAAGTTGAGCGCCTTAATTTTACCTTATGGAGAACGATCCAATTAAGTCTAAAATCCAGGGGCTTGGAGATAGCAGACTGGGAAAAAGTTTTATCTTTAGGCTTACATTCTATACGGTCGTTGCTGTGTACATCCACCAACGCTACTCCTCATGAAAGGATGTTTAGCCACCCTCGAAGGAGTCCGAATGGGGTATCTTTACCTGCTTGGCTGACTACTCCAGGACCTATACTTATTAAAAGGAGTGTGCGTCATTCTAAATATGACCCTATTGTGGAAGAAGGACATCTCCTACAAAGTAACCCAACTTATTCTCATGTAAGATACCCTGATGGGCGAGAAGGCACAATATCGAATAGACATCTAGCACCAATTCCCTCGGATGACGAATATATGTCCTTATCCTCTGATGAGGCCGATGATCTCCCTGAGCCTGAGGTCGAAGAACCATCTACACCTGTAAATGACACTGGGGAAAGATTGATAGAGGAGCCACGATCTACAGACACTCCTCAACCCGACGTTCGGCGCTCGACGCGCATCAGGCGTCCACCTGCCTATCTGGAGGATTACCATACATCCTAGGAGGGGTGAATGATGTGTATCTCTATGGTTCGTTGCCATGGGAAGTTTATTTATTGTTATATTCTATGGTGTCAATTACCTATTATACTATGTAGAATTTTAGCTGAATAAAGCCATGTTTCCTAGTGGTTTTGTCTAATTACGTATCAAACAACCTACTTACAATTTAATATTATTACGAATGCTCCTTTTCGAAAGTTCATCTTTGTTAGATTGTTGAGTTAAATAAAGAAAGATGGTTGTCTGTAGGAATTTGCAAACACTTTTTAAGCAAGTTCAATAAAAACGTCTTAGCGGTTCACCGCAGAATGGAACTCAATTTATCAGGAGAGAAATTCAATTGCCCTTTTACCGGTTATGTAAAAGCTATGAAGTATTGACGAGCGCCGTGGCGCAGCGGTCAACACGCCTGCCTGCGACACGGATGGTCCCGGGTCCGATCCCCGGTCAGGTCAAAATGGAAAACGATATTTTTCAGATTGACCTGGGTCTTAGATGTGTATCTATAAAAGTATCTATTATAAATATAGTATCGTTGAGTTAGTATCCCATAACACAAGTCTCGAACTACTCGTAACTTTGGGGCTAGCTCAATCTGTGTGTGATTTGTGCGTAAACTTTGGTAAGTCAGCAGTAATTGATCATTAAATAATTTTTGCGATAGTCAACTTAGCAATTTGAGGGCGGCGCCCTGTCGCGTGGAAATATGCTGTTATGTGTCAGCGTGTTATTATTATTGGACCTTGTTGCCGTGCCACGATTCATTAATAATAAAAATAGAGTAAAAATGGCTCCTGAAACAAGGTAATACGTTTTATAAACAAAGAGATTTGTCAAAAATAATAATTCGGGTTATAGATAAGTACCAAATAAAATGTAACTTAATAATACCACAATTATGCCATTTTTCTTTTATGAATAAGCAAAACCTTATATAGTGGTATCCATCTTGATAAAAAGGCATCGGAAAATTGCAATTTTTTTCGCTGAATATAGGAAAAAGAACGATAAGGAAAGATTGCAACTTTTGTTTCAAAGATAAACAAAAATACTTTGGTAAGTCAGCAGTTATGGATTATTAAATAATTTTTGCGGTAGTCAACTTAGCAATTTGAGGGCGGCGCCCTGTCGCGTGGAAATATACACGCAATGTCAGCGTGTTATTATTGTTGGACCATGTTGCCCCGTCATGATTAATAACAATCAACTAACAATGTCTCCTGAAACAACAACGTTTTATAAACAAAGAGATTTGTCTAAAATAATAATTTGGGTTATAGATAAGTACCAAATGAAAGGAATTGTAACTTTTGAAAATACTATAATCATATTATTTTTCTTTTTTGAATATGCAAAACCTTTGATAGTGTTATCCATTTAAGAAAAGATCGCAACTTTTGTTTCAAAGATAAACAAAAAAGTTCCGGTAAGTCAGCAGAAATTGATAATTAAATAATTCTTGCGGTAGTCAACTTATCAATTTAAGGGCGGCGCCCTGTCGCGTGAAAATATGCACGCAATGTCAGCGTGTGATTATTGTTGGACCATGTTGCCATGGCACGATTAAATAATAAAAAGAGAGTAACAATGGCTACTGAAACAAGGTCATAGGCGGGAAACCGCATTGGGTTTTTGAAAAGTTGTTTATTAGAGCACTGTTGAAAGTCAAACTTAGTGTTTTCGGGTCTTATAGTTCCAATTTATAAGCAAACAATCACCACCTTTTGTCACCGAATTTCATAGTTTAAAATTTTATAGGTTGCAGGGTCTTACGAAATTACATGTCGTTCCTAGACGTAGATTTAATAAAAACATATTGTTTCGCAAAAGAATAATGCAGCAAATATGGTAATATTCTTAATTAAACAGGCGAAGCATTATACTAAGTACGAGTATATTGGCGTATATTTTGATAATTTGAGCTTCACTTTTCTAAAGCTTATGCCAAAGCATTTATTCAAAAAAGTTGCGTTTGCAGGCACTTATTCACGACAAATCACTTTTCGAAGGACGTCAGTTAGTAATATTTATGTAGGTGCGAATTAAACTGACTTCTATATTGAATAAAATGACTCTCCTCAAAAAAATAAATTCTTCTGAATTAAAAAGGTAGCCACCATCAATTCGTGTTTAAAAATACTATTTTAGCCAATATTTAAGTGTCTTTATTTTACATTGAGAGTTTCGCCTTAAGTTGGGAATGCTCTCTCGCTTCACTCGCTTAATCCTGTTTTAGTCACAAGGAAACCTATCACCTGCAGCCAAGCCACCTTAAGGTGAAACCTTCAATTTTTGCATGAATAAATTATTAAATAATTTCTGCAGTAGTCGACACAGCAATTTGAGTGCAGTGCCCTGTCGCGTGGAGATATGCACGAAATATCGTCAGCGTGTTTATTATTGTTGGACCGTGTTGCCGCGTCGTAGTTAATAACAAGGGAGTAACGATAGTTTCAAAGAGCGGGTTATACAAGGGAAACTAATTAAATAATTGTCTATTGTCGTCACAAAGAAACCTAGAGGACTTAACCTACCCTCTGGTAGTAACGCCACCTTAGAGCGAAATCCTTAATATAACAAAAATAAGCACTTTAAAAATTTTGCATGAACTGATTATGAAATAATTTTTGCGGCAGTCGACATAGCAATTTGAGGGCGGCGCCCTGTCGCGTGGAAATATGCACGCAATATCGTCAGCGTGTTTATTATTTTTGAACCGTGTTGCCGCTTCGCAGTTAATAACAAGGGAGTAACAATGGCTACTAAAACATATACGCGTGTGGGTAACGGGAAAGTTTGAATTGCGTTGTTAAGTATTTATTGGTATACCGATAATAAAAATGTGATCCTCATAATCAATGACAATATAGTAATTAAATTTTGTCGTTTAATATATACGCACTTTTTCTCTTTTTAAGGAATTCCTTAACAATATGTGAGATTTACTTATTTTGGTCCTTGTTACAAATTTTTTATTCTCTAGAAATTAGGAAATTATGAATAATTTATAATTTCTACCAATTATTAATTAATTAATTATTGACCAATTTAGGCATTTTGAGAGCCTAAAACTTGAGCTTAATAGTTAACATGATACTGTCACTCTGTCACACGAGTGGTTCTGGGTTTTTATTCCCAGCGCGGCTTACCATTTTACCATTACTTAGACATCATTTTCACAGTTTCTGGAGCTACTAAAGTTTTAGCTTAAGCTAAAACTCCTCTCCGTAAGCTAAAACTTTACTATGAAAGGATAATTCATTGTTTGATAACAATACTTCTCCTTTCATCAATTCGTTCTATATGTCCAAACCATCTCAACATTCTTATCCAATTTATGTCACTATATCGTCTTTCACTCCACACCGTTATCTTACCACAGCATTTCTTTAACGATCCACCAAAATTACTTATTATTTAAGTTTGTATGTATTTTCATACGAAAGACATGTTAACTCCGACAAGCAACAGTGTCCCAGGATAATAATACAGTGATGAAATTATCTGCATAAAATAGCTTTACGAGACAGAGCGCCGCCTTCAAATTAACTCTTGTTGACCGCAACGAAGAGATAAACTACAATCATAGAAATGTGGGCGATTAAGGTTTTATCGAGCATGTAGTATGTTATAAATGAAGTTAGTTTTATAGGCGTAGGTAATATATTACAACTTGTTTATTAAGTAGTTATACAAGTGCGTATAATGCCACTTTACGTTTTCTTCACTCCATATGACCATACCATCTCAACATTCCTATCTTTATGTTTGCCACATTATCATCTTTCACTCCTTACCGTTCCCTTACCACGTATATGTATTTTCAAACAAAGGACATGTTAGCTCTGACAAGCAACACTGTCCCAGGATAATTTACAGTGATGAAATTATCTGCATATAATAGCTTTACGAGACAGGGCGCCGCCCTCAAATTAACCCTAGTTGACCGCAACGAAAGGGTAAACTACAATTAAATAGAAGTATGGATGATTAAGGTTTTATCCACCATATAAAGGTAGTATGTAATATAAATGAAGTTATTTTAATAGGCGTAGGTAATTTATTACAAAGTGTTCAACTTTTTATTACGTAGTTAAACAACTAGGTATAATGCTATTATACTTTTATTATTAGGTATGTATAGTAAAATCATCATCATCATCAGGTCTTTTTCAGTCTCCACTGCAGGAGCACAACCCTCTCTGTACTACCAGAGTCGTAAATTAGCCAGAGCAGTCAGGGGATTTGGTTTACACTGTTCATGCTGACTACACGGATGGAGAGGTCTCTGTGATGTTAATTAGTTTAAATTTCTGGCATAACATTAGTAAGGGGTTATTCCCATACCAATGTTACGCCAAAAATATGTTATGATTTTGCATGTATTGTAGTTAAAGATTGTAGTATACTTCTACGAGAAAGAGCACCACCGACAAATCTTTGATTAATATATAAATAAATATATACGAATAAATCACACAGATTGGGCTAGCCCCAAAGTAAAATCGAGTTTAAGCTGATAAATATTACAGGAAACTGGTTTTGTAAGCAAGAATAAGACTTAACTGTTGTCTAATCTAGTAAACATAGTTGCTTCATTGTGTGCCCCTATATTACAACTTAGTTTCAGTTTACGTTTATGCGTAGTAAAATTATTATGCATGGTGTTGTATCGTAAAGATAGTACATGAGTTTATGAGCTCTGTGTTCTACAACCTGTAATATTGCACAATAACTTTGAATAATTATGAGTTGGGCGTATTATAGTGTACCTGCTTCCGCGCTACAGGGAGTAGCCCTTAATAAACCCTTGCTTACTTCTGATAGTTTGTTACATATAACTTAATACGGACATTTTCATCAAAGACATAAAAAAAATATTTTGCACTTACATAAGACTACACATTGCACATAGTAAACTATTTACTATAAATATCTGAAATGAATAAAGCGATGGCAAAATATTTCATTATTTTTTAAAGAAATATTTATAAATTTACTCGTGTTTATTTTCACACAATGCCAACGTACCTAAGTGATTAACTAGCTTTGACATATTAGATAGATAGTTGCATTATTACATGTAGGTTTAATGCAAATAATATAAAGTTTACGAGGTTAGATTATATCAAATCTGGATTTCTATTTTAGCCTAAAAGCGTAGAAAAAACAATATTTTCACCTCATAGACTATGATGTAAACACACGGCTACCAATTTGATGGCATAAGTTGAACGTCGCTTGTACTATCACAAAGCTGTCACAAACACAAGTACTTATTGAAAAATTGGGCAAATTTTTTATTCATTCAAATAAAGGCATGACCAAGTTTAGAAAGTATATAGTCAAAGCTTTTGTACAAGTTAGCCGAGTGGTTTGCAGCAGAGTAGAATAAAAAATTTGGAGTGGCCGAAGCTCCTCGTGTATGTCGTAGAAGGCTACTTAGGAAACACAAGCTAAAGCCCGCTCCACACTCTCGGCAAAATTACACGAGAATAGGCGAATACGAGAGTGTGGAGGTAGTATTCGGCAAGTCTCGGCTATATTCGTATAGTCTCCATGGTGGCGGTATTTCGTCTATTTCAACGCCTTTTGATAACTACTTATTTCTCTCGTTGTAAAAAGTATAATACGCTACAAGACATAATGCTAAGGCCAAAGCAGTTCCAACGTCCATCTTCAGCGTCCTCGAACAGACAACTGCGCTAAGCGAGAGTGTAGAGAGCTGTTCTTGGTCTCGTCTTATTTCGGCGAATAGCGGGAACGAAACCTCTCGACGAGAGTAAGGAGCGGGCTTAACAAAGCTGATAAACATCAATGAGACCTCTCCGACCCGTCCGGATAGCGAGGAGAGTATAAGCCAAATCCTCTGACTGCTCTGGCTAATAGCTCTGGTAGTACAGAGAGGGTCGTGCTCCTGCAGTGGAGACTAACTAAGACCTGATGATGATGATGATGATGATAATCAAAGTTTACGAGGTAGACTGCGTATTAAAATTAATATTCAGTATGAAGTTAAGCTGTATTTTACGTCCGGTAATAAGTACAGTAACAGTGGTTAGGGGATAATTAGGAGATTGCGTGTATTGTAGTGTACTTCCGCCCTACTGGGCCTTTAAGCCTTTGCTTATAATGACAAGACTACCGTACTTATATCGTATTATATGAATATAACGTGTGTTATCAAGCCTCATGTTTTTATAATTTGTGAATTGCATACATCATGCTTAATTTTTTATAGGTAGTTGAAAATGGATTAACAGTTATGAGAAGAACGTTCCTGTAGGCCGAGGAAACAACAATGAGTGATCATCATTTAGACACTAAACAAGTACCATATAAAGTGAAAAAAAAAAAACAGACTGCCCTTGGACAGTTTACGAAGAATACGAATCTAATGACACCCCGACACTTCAAAATCGGAACGGACTATGGAAAAAATAAAGTTACACACATAGGTATTGTAGGGTTAACTAAAATAACCAACACTTTGATAATGTTTATTCCATTGTTTAACCTTAACTTTAACAATAACCATTGCAACCACAAAGTTTCTTTATCTTCAATTTATAGTGCGCACAACACAACCGTTCGGTTCAACTGCCCAACCAAGAATGCCCCCCTTTCGCCACGTGTTAGTCACCATTTTAAAACTCGGTGTTCCCCGTTCTAAAAATGTAATTTTCCTAAATAATAATTAAAATATAATTTCCCAAAATAACTATAACCTGATAATAATAATAACCTGATATTTATATCACAACGTCCGTTATTTTTTTTAACTAAAACGTAAATACTCTTAAATATCCTTCAAACCAGCCCATCAAAATTAACAACTTTTATATTTCACCTTGCTCAAGAAGACTTGGAGTGGTCCTATTCTACTCGGCCGGGAACCACACGGCGGATGATGCAACAACACCCATCAACCACATTCAAATCTAAAAAAAAATCTTAATAAAACAAAAGTATAACAAGAACAGAAGTAGTTAAAAGTCTGAAGTACACTACTCATAGCTTGCGAATACTGTGAAACTGACCAGTATAAGTTTACTAAGCTGTTGTACGCGTCCTCTCGCGTATAGAAACTCTACAAATTCAATTACCAACTTGAAAACACTTCCTAAGGGTTGGCCATTTGCCATAGCTGACGTACAGAAGTAGGTTTATTTGTATTGTTATAAAAAAATTGGCCATGTGCGAGTCGGACTCGCGCATGAAGTATTCTGATCCATTATCTACATATATAACATTTACACTATCGTCCATAAAGGCAAATGTTTGTTGTATGGAAGCCCCCCCTCAAATATTTACTTTATTCTGCTTTTAGTATTTTTTGATAAAGCGGTAGCAGAAATACCTATATGGGGTGTGTAATTATTTCAACTGTCTAGCTATCACGATTTATTTGAAACAGCCTGGTGAAGAAACAGACAGACAGACGGACATCGAAGTCTCTTGAATAGGGCCCCTTTATTTTGGGTACGGAACCCTTAAAATATCTATGTATTTAAAAGGCAAACCTGACTCACTGACTTATATCAACGCACAGTCGAAAATACGGTACTTAAAAACTTAAAATTTGAAAAAGTGGTTTATTTATTATGTGAGTTAGCACCAAGAATGGATTTTTAGAACTTCAATCCCTAAGGCGCGGGATATTGGCTAGTACATTTTTATAAAATCATCATCATCACTTTTCAGTTTCCACTGCAGAAGCACGACCCTCTACTACCAGAGCCATATAGCCAGAGCAGTCAAAGAATTTGGCCTACACTCTCAAGGCTGGCCAGATGGGTTGGAGAGGTCACTTTGATGTTTTTATGCTTTGTTAACTTATGTTCCCTAAGTCGCCTTTTACGACATCCACGGGTAGACTTGGAGTGGTCCTATTCTACTCTGCCGGGAACCACACGGTTAGTATAACCAAAAGATTCCGCAGCTGAAAGCCGATAAAACCCCCATAATCAACTTATTCCCATAGCCTTCAATTTAACTTCGCTATCATGTAATGTCAATATTAGTGATTGATGAGAATTTCCCGAAGAAAATCTGAGATCGTCTGTAGGTAAATACTATACTTATATGCTAAAGTCAATTAATTTTGACCTTATAATTACGCTTTGCTCGTAAAATGTTGTCTACACTAATGCAGTAACGTCTGTCTGTCACGCCAAAAATACTGAACCGATTTAAATGAAATTTGGTAATAGTCTAGAGCCTGAGAAAGGACGAAAGCTACTTTTTAATAACTCACTATTCCACGCGGACGAAGTTGCGGGCACAAGTATTATTATAAGCGAAGAGCTCGATGGCTCAGTGGGCGTAAGAACTGGAAGCGCTTACGCATGTAAAGCAACCCCGGGTGCGGTCCTCACCTGGAGGGGTGGCCACAAGTGGCATAAAAATATCTCGAGCTCCTCCGTGCTTCGGAAGGCACGTTAAGCTGTTGGTCCCGGCTGTCATCATTGATGGCATTGTTAAGCTATGTGAGATGCCTCGAGGCAGCTAGAAAAATCTGACACGAGTGTTGGCCACTTACACACACGAAAAACATCAAACAAACATTAAGCGAAACAATTGGTAGATTTTTTCGTCCATCCCGCTCAGCTCCTACGCCGTTGTAATCAACGGCGTAGGTGCTGAGCAAAATGGGTAGTTATAAACTACCTCGATACATACATACATACTATCACGTCTCTATCCCCTGCGGGGTAAACAGAGGTCAAGGTCATAAAACCTACAGGCCACGTTTCGCATCGTAGTGGGCGTAAATGTGAAAAGCGGAATCAAAATAGTGATGGGTTGCTAGCCGATTCGCTTATCAATGTGATTCCTTAGACTTTCGCCCAATCCCTTGACCAGCTTTTACGGTCTGCGCGGGTAGAAAAGCAGCTGGTATATTCTATATTTTTTCACCCAAACTAGCATGGAAGTAAACCAGCATACTACCTCGATAAAACAATTTATTCTTCAAACACAAATATCATCTGTGGGTGATTGATTTTGGATGTAAATTGGAGAAATTCGGTTTTCTCATCGCCCTTATTGATTTATGTAAAGTCAATTTATTTTGGCTGAACTTTGCGCTCAAAATGTAATTAACAGAGGGTTTAAAGTTTCATCATCATCTACATCTGCCTAAAGTATCATTGACCGAATAGAAGCCAGTTTCGATACTAAATATCTTTATAATTTTTGGCATTAATGAAAATGATTACTTCTGATGGAACGAACAACTTAAAGAGTGACTTAATAACATTATACTGAATAGTAGAGTAATATAAACTACCGCCGTGTGGTTTCCGACCGAGTAGAATAGGACTACTCCAAGTCTTCCCGTAAATGTCGTAGAAGGCGACTAAGTAAACACCAGCTAAACAAACCTTATAAACATCAAAGAGACCTCTCCAACCCGTCCGGCCAGTATGGAGATTGTAAGCCAAATCCTCTAACTGCTCTGGCTAATACATGGCTTTGATAGTATAGAGAGGGCCATGCTTCTGCAGTAGGGACTTAAAACTGATGATGATGGCGATAAACCACACATGTGAACATAAAGTCATCGGTCTTAGCACACCATTTGTGGGGCTTCTATATGCATTCTTGTTCAATGTTTAAAAATATATGTGTTAAGTTGATTTTTTTCAAGCATGTTAGCGGGCGTGTAGGTGGAAAACGAAATAAATAAAAAACGTGATGGGTTGCTAACCGCATCGCCTAATGATATGATTTTAAGAATATTTTGCCCATTCCCTCGATCAGATTTAATGATTGGCGTGGGAAGAGAAGCAGCTGGTACGTTCTACGTTTTTAATTGGCTTCTAGACCAATACAGAAGCATGTCAATTGAAACGATTTGGTTTGGTATTCTTTATATATACATAGCGAAATTTTTATCGTTCTCGACCCTTAACAAGATAGACTACGAGTACCTGATAATTTTCATACAAAAAGTGATCACGCTTCCCACCCCTTAAACATAGTCCAATTTCAATATTTTTTTTTTAACACATTATTGAATAATTGGAGAAGTGGGGCTGTACGTTTTGGTATTTAAGATATATTGCTTACAAAAAAAGTTATGAGCATCTTAGTAAATATCCATATTTTCTACATAAAAAATACCCAGGGCATTTTAATTTATTCCGATAAATTAATCTAAACCGAATCAATAAAAAAAACGGTTAGCCCTAGATTAAGGGGTGCTAAATCGAATGACACCAAAACTTCCTCATTTCGTAAAGGTTTAGGGGAGTGGAAGAGTTATCGCTTTTTGTATGAAAAAGGTAGTCGATCCTCTTAATAAGTGTTAAAAAAACCTATATTAAATAAACGAAAGAAAAAAATATTAAGTTGTCTATTATGTACGAAATTCGTTTTCCAATGTAAATCGAGAAACTCGATGTTCTGATCGCTCCTATCGATTTATGCTAAGTCAATTTATTTTGGCCGCACCTTCGAGCTTTTAATGTTACGTTTTCTAGAGGGCTTAAAGCAATAGTTGATCAACCTTTTATTATAACAACCTTTTATTTCTTACCTGTCCCGTTGTCTGCCTGCCTGTCTCGTCATCATCATCACTTCAGCATCAAGAAGTCCACTGCTAGACATAGGCCTCACCTAGGCTAGGAGAGGCCTATGTCTAGCAGGCTAGGAGTCCTAGCCTGCCCGCATCCAGCGTTTCCCTCCGACCGCCTGATCGGTGGGAGTACGACGCTACGCTGGCCGGTACGTGGTGACCATTCGAAAACCTTTCTGGTTGTCTTTCTACCTGTAATCAAATCTTGCAAGTTAAATTTGACTTTCTTCCCGGCTTCTATTGAGCTGAAATTTTTCATGTATGTATACTAATACAAATACAAATATTTTATTTGCTAAAATAAGGTCCAAATACAGGTGTTACAAAACAAATAGAGCAAGCCTATTCAACTGCTGAAAACAGTATGCAAAATCTTATAAGTCATTTTCTAAATGTCACTACTAACACACATTCATTATTTACATATGTGCATTTTCGATTTTATAAAAACATATTTACTAATTATTTCGAAAGAAAATGACATTAAATAAATTAATAAACACATTTGTCACATAAAAATAATAATTAGGTAAATTTTCTAGTCCCGTGCCAGGTAGTCATTAATTGAGTAAAATTGATGTAAAGCTTTTTTAAATTTATTAAGTGGTAGCTGTTTTATATGATCGGGGATTTTATTATATAATATATTGCAAAACAATGTGACATGGTGCTTATCTGGTTATCGAGCTGGAAGGTGGCTATAGAAACTCTGTAATGAAACGACGCAACCCCATCGAATTTGGGCTCGTTTGATTTGTCGCGACGAGTATATTTTGTCTTTAGATGGTAATCAGTGTCTGATGAAAGAGCTGGAAGATGGCTATAGGAACTCCGTAATAAAACGACACTATCTCTTCGAGTTTATGCTACCATTACTTATTTATTTAATTCTATTTTCTATTCGTCGAGCTCCGTGGCGCAGCGGTCAACACGCTAGCCTGCGACACGGGGGTCCCGGGTTCGATCCCCGGTCAGGTCAAGATGGAAAAAGATCTTTTTCATATTGACCTGGGTCTTGGATGTTTATCTATATAAGTATATATTATAAAATATAGTATCGTTGAGTTAGTATCCTGCGACACAAGTTCACAACTTACTGTGGGGCTAGCTCAATTTGTGTGATATGTCCCTATATATTTATTTTATTTATTTATTTATTTAAAATACCAACATAACAAGCAGAAAAAAATTACCACAAAAAGTTTCTTCATTAAAGAAATTAAAGGCTAATTGCCGAGACTTTGAGAGGTTGAAAATTGAGTCTGGGAATGCCGAATTCAATTACCAGACGTAAACCGAGACGAAATTCATCAAATTACATTATTAACCTTATTTATTATGAGATAAATACAAATTTTCTTTGATAACAATGTCAATGTTTATCATAAAAACAGCTTAACATATTTTTTGATTAAAACTAACGTGAGATGTTAACATTATTAATATGTAAAATACGGGTCACTCACGTATGAAGTCAGCTACAGGCCGACATGTTTCAACCTCATCCGGAGGTCTTCCTCAACGAATGTGAACCGAGACGCGCGCACGAAGTCGTCCCAGCCCGCACTGCGGGCTGCGACTTCATACGTGAGTGACCCGTATTTTACATATTAATAAAGCTTAACATATTGTAGTTTCATTTCCTCAGAATTTAAACCTTATTGTTTTGGAAATAAGTTCAGTTGTTGCCGTTGCTTTCTTCACATGTTTAACAACAGAACAGACCCTTCAGTTCTATTAAGCTCTCTACTACAACTCATTAATCTTGTCTGTGTTTCGACAGCTGTCAGTCTTAAGTGTTTATTGCTGGGTTTTCCCTGTTTTTCCTATTAAAATGCTCTATTATTAACTAGTCGAAGTTGTATGTAGACGTAACAAGCTAATAAAGTAAAAATGGACGGTAATTTAGTCAGAAGCCATAGTGATGTATTACACAAATAAGTAACAAAATGATTTTTGATTACAGTGGTATAAGATCATTTGGCACGTAGCAATAATCGGAACTTAACGCTGTCATTGCCGTTACCTTGTAAAGCGTCACTCTTGGTAGATAGCTCGAATTGATGTTTGTTGCAGAGTTTCGGTTTATGGTTGGTTGTATTTTTGGTTCTTTTTATAAACTTAGGAATATTATGTTAGCTGTAGAAGCCAGTTTCGATTCTAAATATTTTTCTTAGCTGGTAGCCCTAATTACATAATAATTACACACAGCGCCCCCATTTCAATGTCATCCAAATGCCAAATGATCCTTGTCACTCTGTAAAAATAACGTGAGATAATAGACATTATTAAAATACGTAACAACGGGTTTCTTACGTAGAAAGCCAGCTAATGGCCGACATGTTTCGACCTTAACCCGGGCGCAAGCGCTGCTAGTTTAGGAATAATGGCAAGCATGTACACGATGTCCTTTTCAAAACTTTGACAGAATATTTTTTTTTCAGAACGATCGGAAGCGCTGAGCGGGCGGCTGTCAAAGTCAGCATCCGAGCTATCGTGCGCGGGACATGCTCAACAATCCCCTCCCCCGCGCGCCCGCTCCGCCCACCACCACACACCACTGTCTGTAGTGCATAGGACGCAGCATTTCTTCACTAATTTAAAGGTAAGATTATTTTCACGCACTTTGAGTTAAATGAATTTCTGTGCTTTGCCACCAGTTAGTTCATGCAAATTATTACTGGCCAGTGCCCACTCACAACCGTTAGTCCTTACCAGTCGACAATAGTTGATAGATAGGTATATGCAACCCTTTCCAACGTTGCTGCATCTGTTGAGGCTGCAGCAGCATCGGCCGTCGTTTGCAACATGTTTTTTGCCTCTAAACGAGGCATCTTCAGGCAACGATATATTCATACGCCTGAATCAATTCATTATAAGATTATTTTGTTGGTTTATCTGTGTGATTGTGTAGTTTGTGTAAAACCTACTCAACAATGGCGCCCTTTTTGAAGAACCTCATACTGTAGTCTCTCGGAAAAACCATAGCACGTTCATCCCATAACTTTAGCGTACGTGGAAGAAAGTTCCCTTCAAATCGAACTTTTCGTCACCATTTAGGATTTAAGGTATGACGATGGCGTGAGGTGCGATGTTAAAATGTGGCCGTAATCATCATCTCAAACAGTTCCTCAGAGTACAGCCCATTATACAAATGACAGAACACACAGAGAGAAGAAAAATCTCTATTTAAACTTAGGGCTCGATACCACTGGTAATATTCGAACATCTCAACTAGGCATATATCTATATATCCTTTAATTTACACAAGCTACACATTCTGTCCAGCCTCTATAAGCCCCGATGATGCAGATAAATCGAGTTTATTAGTTTAGGACCCGCCAACCAAACCAACATGTTTATTAACCATCAAAGCAACTTGTTAGAGTAGATACTACGTGCTCATTCATGTAAAGTCATATCACATTCGAGGTTTAGGCTTAAAACACTTAATCCGATTTTGTTTTTAGATTTCTAACAGTCCCAATAAAACTTTATGGCAGCCTTTGATTTACAATATGAACAACTTTTCCTATAGGGTCAATATTGGGAACTCGATTTTTTTTTCTTTTCCATATATTTCGCCCGGGCGGCAAAACACTTCTGTAAGAAAATTTCGAAAAAACTTGAGTTCCCAACATTAATCCTATAGCAAAAGTTGTTTATGTTGATGGACTGAGTCACCCCTCGAGAGTCATGATACACTTAGTATAAACAGGACTTAGCACGAACCTTTTATTTATCTGTATCCGCTGACGTTTCAATGGAGTTGCATCCATTGTGGCCGCAGCAGGACTTGTCCGAAACTACTAATTTCAAAAATCTACGAATTTAGGTTAACGCTTATTCTGCGCTCCGCTTTGGAAGCGGCATAAAAACTTAGCCATAAAATTAAATTACTGACGTCAACAATTTTCAGTTGTAAAATGAAATACGTAATATGTATGACAATAGTGTTCTAGGAAAGCTTTATTAGAAACCTAAACTTTTTCCTTGGTTCATGGAACGACTTGACCGAAACTTACAAAGCAAAGTTTAGCTACTTCGCGTAAGCTTGAAGTTGTTTTCGATAACTTGAGAGAGGAATAATTCGTCTTTGAATCTCCTCGTTTCTGATTCGATCTTGAAGAGAAATACGGAGACTCTCACCCTTACTATTTGAACGCCCTTGAGCTTTCTAATGGGCCCATAGCAAGGGACGACAAACTAGTTTTTTTGCTAAAAAATAATAAGTATTTCGCTTTCCTGCTGATTTGGAAGAAAAAAAAACGTGGAGTATATAGCTGCTTCTCTTCCCGCGCAAAAAAATGAGAAATGATCGTTTTCATATTGACTTGGGTCATCATCATCATCATCATCATCATCAGGTCTTTCTAGTCTCCACTGCAGGAGCACGACCCTCTCTGTACTACCAGAGCCTTAAACTAGCCTGAGTAGTCAAAGGATTTGGCCTACACTCTCCACGCTGGCCAGACGGGTTGGAGAGGTCTCTTTAGCTTTGTTTAGCTTGTGTTTCCTTAGTCGCCTTCTACGACATCCACGGGTTGACTTGGAGTGGTCCTATTCTACTCTGCCGGGAACACGGCAAGTTGATTGGGTCTTGGATGTTTATCTATATGTGTATTTGTTATAAAATATAGTATTGTTAAGTTAGTATGCCATCTACTAGTTTTGAACTTATTGGGGGCTAGATCAATTTGTGTGATTTGTCCATATATATTATTATTCTGATTCTCCATTTCGATCTACACGTCCGCTATCGCGCTAAACGTGGCCTTTACGTACTTACGTCTACACGGCTTTGTCTACACCGTAGGGGATAAAGACGTGATAATATGTATGTATGTAAGCATATCTTTATCCCTTACTAAGTAGATAGGGCCTAAGTCTGACAAAGGCCACGCTTATTAACGTGAGTGGTTTTATTGTAATTGGACAAACAAAATAGTGCTGAGTGCGTCGATCACATATAAATTAACGCTGAGTGATTGATTGCTAGCTGCATCGCCTATGACATAAATAAATATATACGGACAAATCACACAGATTGAGCTAGCCCCAAAGTAAGTTCGAGACTTGTGTTATGGAATACTAACTCAACGATACTATATTTTATAATAGATTACTTATATAGATAAACATCCAAGACCCAGGTCAGTCTGAAAAAGATCATTTTCCATCTTGATCTGTCCGGGGATCGAACCCGGGACCTCCGTGTCGCAGGCAGGCGTGTTGACCGCTGCGCCACGGAGCATGGTTCTTGAGATATTCACACAACCAGCTTTTGTAATCTGCACGGACAGAGATGCTGCTGATTTGATAACACCTCCCTCTCTCTCTCTTAACACCATCCTAAATTTTTACCCACTTAGCAAATTTCAATGCAAATATCTTGTAACTAATCACCTCAAAACTCTATCATATGATGAAACTGAAAGCCTAATAGACATAATTCATTGAATAATAATCTTAAATCTACCCTAAATACACTTAATTATCAACCAATCCTTACAATGCAGTCTTCAGAGGTAAAAGTTCCATAAGGCGAAGTATGCAATTATTA
Source organism: Rhodophaea formosa (assembly GCA_963082605.1). NCBI lineage: Eukaryota > Metazoa > Arthropoda > Insecta > Lepidoptera > Pyralidae > Rhodophaea > Rhodophaea formosa. The sequence continues at coordinate 10,566,128 of OY720226.1, forward strand.
ATTGCTCCGTGGCGCAGCGGTCAACACGCCTGCCTGCGACACGGATGGTCCCGGGTTCGATCCCCGGTCAGGTCAAGATGGAAAATGATCTTTTTCAGATTGACCTGGGTCTTGGATGTTTATCTATATAAGTATCTATTATAAATATAGTATCGTTGAGTTAGTATCCCATAACACAAGTCTCGAACTTACTTTGGGGCTAGCTCAATCTGTGTGATTTGTCCGTAAAAAAAAAATAAGTTATTAATAAGCTTTTAATATTACTTTTGTTTTTTTTTTCTTGTATCTTGCTAGATTTCCATCAAATAGCTACCAAGCAGTATTTGTTTCTCCTTTAGTGACCACATATTATGATGTATAAATGCCACTAAAAATAAATTATATGTATATTAGATTTAGACCACGGCGAGGGGGCACTGTCGACGTGTAATACAAGTTTTTAAACTTACCATAGGCACCAGGCTCTCACAAAGACGGGTGAATTTAATTATATATAATTTATCTACTGTTGTAACATAATGATTTAATGTTTTTTGAGTTTTTGAATTACGAGTGTTATCCTGGTTGCATCCTTAGGTAGGTGTAGTTCTTTACAGCCCGGGGTCCGCTTTCCTGCTGCTGATTAGATGACACCGATATGTTTAAAACGATGGATACTTTACAAACTCTTTCGGTTTGTGTAAAATTATACAAAAGTAACTCTTCGATCCAACGTTGATCCAACGTTAAATATTTACTGATACGTAGTGTAAATTCGCGGTAACCTGTACTCATATATTATTCAGTTCGACACTATTGATTTATTTGATTACCTTGAATTAGTATAGTGAATAGAATAGAATAATCTTTATTCAGTGACTTACAAATGGTACAGTACGACAATAGTTAAGACAAAGTGATTTTTTTCACCAATTGTGTTTTTTTTAATGTCGCGATATTTAAAATTAGCAGAGCAAGAAATTTGACAGTCACTTGCGCGCTGCGATATCAATATCATCATTTCGTGTAGGTGACATGGTCAGTCGACCATACACGCCCTGGTATCAGAATTCTTCGGAACCGCCTCTCGGCCTCTGACGTGGTTCCTTTAACGACTACCAGATAGCAGCCGGGACCAACGGCTTAGCGTGCCTTCCGAAGCACGGAATCATCTTTCTTATCAGACAATCAGGTGATTCATGCCTGCAATGTCCTAACCAAACTGGAAACAACTTAACAAAGTAAGCTTCCCGTGGGAATCGAACCCACGGTCCCCGGGTCAACAATGCAAACGCCTTAACCACTGGACCACGGAGACGATATAGAGATGCCTGTTTAACACATTTTATACAAAACAAGCATGTCAGGCAGGGTAACATCATTTGTTGAGGTTTTGGGTTTCAAGGTGATTGCAGAAATGCAAAAATCTGCCATTTTCCACTTGTAGTAGTTTAGAATTTCGTTTATAATAAATTTTACCGTAAGTAATTAATTTTTTTAACATATTACTTACAGTACATTGGGAAATTTTTACGTTATTTTAGCGCATACTGACAGGTTAAGTATCAATCAATCAATCAATCAATCTTTATTTGCAAGAATACAGTAATTTATAGATCTTATAATACATTTTGTAGAACACGTATTCAGCCTTAATTATTTAATTAGTATGCGGACTTTAATTTATTTATTTATTTTTACATTTTGGGAAGACTTACAGCTAAAATACAAAGAATATAAACATAAATATTTAACAGTGAGCCAATTACAAGACTCCACATATAACAACTTAACGTAGAAGCCGGGCGCAGGTTGACGCAAGACGTAGTTTGCCGTAATTGCGTGAATTCAATATGAGTTTTATTAACAGGAAAACAATTTATTTATTTCCGAACGTTGTAGAAATATCATCATTAGTGAGATATCCGGAAGGCACTTACGATAAAACAATAAGGTAACAAAAAAATATTATTCCGTAATTGCTCCTCAACATCAGGTCTTAGATGTCTTTTTAGATGAATTTGAAAAAATATCGTATCGTTGAGTTAGTATTCTACCCACGACACAAGTTCACAACTTACTGTGCGGCTAGTTTAGATACAACATAAACTGAAACTTAACTAGAAAAAAACTCTTTAGTTAAATTATACTGAAACATTATTATGTTTGTATGAAATATATTTATTCAGTTTTCTATTGATACAATGCTTTTATTACATTATAATCTACTTTTTAAAAACTCAAATCAACATATTATAAAAACCGGCCAAGTACGTGTCGAGCCACGCGCAGTGTAGGGTTCCGTAGTTGCGAATGACAACTTTGAGTTCACATTGTTCACACTCGCATCTCACAGTTTAACGACCAAAAACATCTAACAATGAAAACTGTATGAAATTTTACATTTTCGAGTACATTTTATAAGTTGGTTGCCTATAACTTTTAAGTTTGTACTTAGTCAGCTCTGATAGTTTTCCTTTCAACTTTAGTTTGTTTGTTTAAAATCTTTATTGTACAAAACATAAAATAATCATAACAAAACTACATTTAGAAGCCGTACTAACGTAACGTAACTAGTATATATACTACTGCTGTAATTTGTATCACGTATCCATACATAATCGTTTAGGAGATAGAGGGGGACGACGACGACACTTACCTCTAACAAAAATTTGCACTTTAAAACCAAATATTTCGGAAACAGACCCCTAAATCGAAAAGTGGTGTTCTCAACCTCACAACATTTTTTAAAGACCTATTTAACAATACCCAACAGGATAGGTTTGTATAGAAATAAAAATATTACTCCCTCTTTACTTGTATTGGAGCTACCCTAAAAAAATTTTTTTTTCAATATTTTTTTCTACCACTTTTTTGCCATGATTATTATAAATACCCATGCCAAATTACAGTTTTCTAGTACTGATAGTCTCTGAGTACAACCGCGGACTGAATAAAAACGGACAGACAGACAGACATACATGGCGAAACTATCCTAGTTTACTACGGAACCCTAAAAAAGGGTAAAAAAATTCAACCCGATCTATACATATAATAAAACAGTAAAAATATTTTGTCTGTACATTTAGTATTTTTGACTGAACTGGATAGAGGGACACTTAAAAAGAATAAGAGAAAGCAAAAAAAAAAATTTTAAGATTTTCTTGTCTGTCTGTCTGTATGTATGATCACGTTTATCTCCGGAAATATTGCACGGATTTAAATGAAACTTTTTTCAATATGGCTATTAAGCCGGGGCAACATATAAGGTAGAAATGATTTTGAAAAATGGAACACCTGATGCAGCATCATAATATTCCAGCTGAATTATAGGAAATATAAAAGTGGAGCCTCAGCAAAAGTTATTAAGCCTGATGAGCATTTTTGTTGAGGTATAAAAAATCAGAAATTTGGAACACCTCATGAAGAACAATAATGGTCGGTAAACTATAAGAAATATATAAATGACGCCTTAGCAAAAGTTATTCAACCTGATGAGCATTTTTTGTTGAGGTACTTAAATTGAAGATTTGGAACATCTGACGCAGTACTATAATGGTCCAGGTAAACTATAGGTAAACTATATATAGCCCGATGGTCCAGTGGGTGTGAGCTCTATGAGCGCTTACGTATGTTAAGCAACCCCTGGCGCTGTCCCTACTTGGATGGGTGACCGCAAGTGGCATGAAATATCTCGAGCTCCTCCGTGCTTCGGAAGGCACGTTAAGCCGTTGGTCCCGGCTGTCATCATTGATGGCAGTCGTTAAGCTATGTCAGATGCCTTTAGGCAGCTTGAAAAATCTGACACCAGTGTTGGCCACTTACACATTCGAAAAACAAACAAACAAACTATAGGTAATATAAAAATTTCGCTGTAGCAAAAGTTGTTCAGCCTGTTTACAATTTTTTGATGAGGCAAAAAAAATCGAAGATTTAGAACATCTGATACACTACCATGTTAAATTTTATATCGACAATTTTACAGAGTCACACTCTCCTCTGGAATAGAGTGCGTAGAGAACATTAGCTCACAACTGGTAACCAGCGTTCCCCATTTTGGCAACGTCGTTTTCAGCCCATACGGCAAAACATGAAAGTTTGCTGTCTCTCCAAGCCTTGAACACACAGGCAACACCTAAAGCCGAGGTCCGTCCCTCACGAAGGCCCTTTGGAGATGTGCGATAGGTTGAAGGCGCTCTGCCCACACCTCAAAGCTCGGTTAAGTAGCGCAAGCTCACTTGGAGCTAGCTATATAGTCTTCTTCTTATCGTGCCGGTGGCTCAAAATGTCTAAAATACTCCTATATTTTATTCCTACAGTATTAAGCAGCAGCCAATGCAATGCCATACAATTTTATAACACTGCTATAAGTCTGTTTAGTCTTTTTATGTATGTTTAGTTCGTATTAAGGTCTATTAATACGCCGGAGTCATAAAGTCCACGCGAACGAAGTCGCGGGCATCAGCTAGTTTACTACTAAAACAGGCCTGGCTCGTTTTCTGGCAGCGTGTCCAGAAGGCTGGCAGCATTGTCACGTTGGCATTGCTAATCTTTTAGCTAAAATATACGCCAGCCTGCTGGTCACGAGACAAGTTCAGTTATTCAGTTGATTTTGTTAAACAAATTAATCGTAACGATATTATCTCATCTAACCAATTTATACAACGTGTAAATATTGACCCTTGACATATTGACATTCTCTTAAAGGGTTAACTCTAACTGTCAATATGAACAACTTTTACCATGAGACCAATGCTAGGAACTCGATTTTTTTACTGTCTCATACGAATTATCCGGGCGCCTCAACATTTTTGTATGACAATGTCGAAATTAGGTATTTTTTAGTTCCCCAAATAGATCCGATAGAAAAGTTGTTCATATTGACGGGCTGAATCACCCCTTTAGATGAATGTCGAGAGTCAGTTTACACGCTGTAAATAGCCGTTTGCTAAATAACTAATACCTATTGCAACTTTCGTGCTTTGGAACAGGTATTTCTAAAATTAAGATGTTGATTACACTTCTCCCAGATCATGCTGGTCTGGGAGAAGTGTGAAAACTTAGAACTGCTTTGTTTCCTGCGCAGGCCGTAGAAACTAGCCGAAAGAATGGGCGCAAATCTAAGGAATCATGTAAATAGGTGGTGCGGCTAGTAACCCATCACTATTTTGATTCCGTATTCCATCTTTAAGCCCGTCTAGATGTTAAACGTGGCCTTTCGGTCTTATGACCTTAGGCTCTGTCTACTCCGTAAGAAATAAAGACGTGATACTATGTATGTATGTAACATGTCTAACTATTTTGCATTGCTTTGCATCGAAACTCTACATGAAGTAAACGTAAGCTTTACACAGAATACTTGCAGCGGAATAAACAGATTACTGAATGTGCTTTGCAAGTCGCCCCGCCAGGTTTCACAGTTTGACTGTGGACAGACAGTTTAAATCCGCTTAAAGCTGGCTAAAGCAAATTTTAACTCGGAAAAACATTGAAAGACATCCATCATTCAATGTAACGAAATTTTGTACTACGCATAAGTAAAATTCATAATTAAGTAAGATAATGAACTAATAATAAAGAGGCCTTTGCCCAACATTGGGACATTCTTTAATGGCTCGTAATAATAATAATAAAATGAACTTGCTTTACAGTCTACAAATTATTTTACATTACAAATATACAAACTCAAAGGCACCTGCTATATTTTACAACAAATACGTATGCACATAGGTTTGTGTATGGTATGTGTATACGTATTTGTAATACGTATACACATACCTATACATATCAGAGGTGTCTCATGACCAGAGGGCTGGCTTATATTTTGGCCAAAAGATTAGCATTGCCATACAACGTGGCAATGCTGTCAGCCTTCTGGGCACGCTACCACGGGGCAACGAGCTGTCAGGCCTATTTTATTTGTAAATAGTAGTTTTAGTTTAACTTTTATTTTTTCTGTAAAAATAATGTGTATTTAATTAAATAAAATATAAATAAATAATTTGGGCCGGCCTTTGGTATGGGATGCTAAATGCGTCGATACCCTAGCGTCGTCCCATCTTCAGGTCACCCAGTCAAAGGCCGGTACAGCAGCAGCCGCGGCAGAAAGCCTCAAGAGGCGCAAATATGTTAGTATTGGGAATAGCTACATATTTGAGCCTTTTGGGGTTGAAACCATGGGTCCGTGGGGTCCATCAGCCCATCGTCTCTTTGACTTTTTGTCAAAGAGGCTTATCGAGGTATCACGTGACCAAGGGCTGGCAATTACTTGGCACAAAGGATAAGCATTGCCATCCAACGTGGCAATGCTGCCAGCCTTTTGGGCACGTTACCGCGAGGTGATGGTTTGCAGGGACTATATAATTTGTAAATATTTTAATTAATTTTAAGTAGTTTTAATTATTATTGCTTTTAATAAATAGGTATTAATAAAATAAAAAAATAAAAAAACATTTTCCGTCTTGACCTCTGAGCGGGGATCAAATCTACATATAATACGCCTGGTGCGACAGTCTACCATGGTCATACGCAGGTCATCATAAAAGGTTAAAAAAACCATTAACATGATTACTCGAAGGAAGGGTAATTAATTTGAGTGGATCCACGACAGCCTGCTACAAATACGATCATAGCGTTATTGTAATGAAATTTATTTATAACCAAAACATGACTAGTTTTTCACTCAGAAAAGTTTGAAAAGCATCCATAGTCCAAACCACCAGTATTTCGTATGGGCCTAGATCATAGTATCGCCAGCCACTACATCGACAACGCTCCATCGACAGGTTACTGTAGCGAAAGTACCTCATATCGATGGTCGCTGCATCGACTGGTCAGCATTTTGATGGTATGGCGTATCGACAGGCACAATATCGAAGGTACGCTGCAGCGAAGGGTCACTGTATCGATAGATATTAAATCGATAGGGTACCACATCGAACAAGTAGAGATGAGCCGTTTCCGGGAATGTTTCAAAATTCCTCAAATTCCCAAAATCGTTCGTAAATAGAAATTCGATTCCAGGAACTAACCGCGTAAGTAGAAAATTGTGTCAGAGAAAATTGCAATTGTATTTATCAGACAAACACATATATATATCAGACAACACATATATTAAACTAACGCAAATAATGCACCACTTGATATGGTTATGATTCATAACCATATCAAGTGGTGCATTATTTACGTTCATAACTTATGAATGTCTTTAAACAATTTAGGCCAATCAAAATAAGATGCAACCTTGCACGTGCACTAATTTATAACTTCATGATTTTTTATATATTTTGTAGAACTGTTCAAATAAATACATAATTAATTAGAATTAAACAAATCGTGAAAGCGAATAAATATATTAAGCGCTCGACTTTATCTTTGAAATCATTAAGTTCATATTTCACCTCAATAACTGAATGGCTATCTACACTAGACTATGGTGAGATTGAAAAATTCATAGCTAACCTGTAAGTTGTCGCAAAAAAAAGTAAATTAGTAATCAATGGAGACCACTACTTACTCTGGACTTGCTCTGGTAATAGTCTGATAATGGTCTCTGATCCCAAGATTCTATCGCAGGGTTGAGAACTATACAAAACAATCTTATTATTATTTATTTATAATGTCACATCTACCATCAGTAACCGTTATTACACACACACTCTCACGTGCACACATACACACACACCCTCTCACCAACACACACACACACCCTCTCACCAACACACACACACACCCCCACACCAACACATACACACCCCCATACCAACACATACACACCTCCACACCAACACACACACACATACTAAATGAATTCAATCTTTTTTTCTGACTTTTTTCATGTATTTGTTAACTAGGCCTAAGTTAATATCATGCATGTGTTTGGAAGAGCGGATCCCCCTGCCACAGGCTTTTTCTAAGCTTACTAGGTGGGTCCCAGAAATATGTATTTTTATCAACTAAGGATAAAAAAATAGATTTTTATTATTATTCTTATATTTGAGTGCGCCGAGTGCACGCGACCCTACTGCAAGCGGCTGCGCGGAAGATTGAAATAAATAAAAAATAGTAAAAGTAAAATTCAAGTGAACTAATTGCTTAACTCCTTGATAAGTATGTTCAACCAACTGACTTAATTTTAAGCACTCTAAAACATACAGTTGAAAATTTCGCCAACGTCATAATCAATTTTTTTTAAACGCACTAAATTATTCGATGCCACAAAAAAATTTGCTTAATTAATGTAGAAGTAAGAGCATATTAAGGTCAAGGTAAAAGTCTACCAAGTAAAACCTCGATTATCACATTTGCTTTTATTTCAGTGAAATTTAATTACTTTTAAACTAAATTTCCAGTAAAACTATGACCGAGCTCAATTTTGGAATATACTATCATAAATAGATTTAATATTATCTAGCAAATGGGCATACATAGTACCTCAAAGTCTGGTTATGATTTAGTGCAAACCTGCCCATACAAATTTTCCTAATTTGACTGGCCTAATTATTATTTCCAATAATTTATGAACATTTCTGGGAAATGCGGGTACGTTCGCTGGGAATGCTCTCCATGGAAAAGTCCCTTATTGCAGGGAACTTTTTTATAAAGGTTAAGGATACTTTACAAATGATTTTCCTAATTTTCACGGGAACGTGAAGTACGTTCCCAGGAACTTTCCGGAAATGGAAATTTGAGAATCACAGCAGAGGCACATCACTACTGACGACAAGTAAAAAATAATTAATTATAATGAAACATTTTTCGTTGAAATGGTAATTAATTTGAGTGGTTCCGCGCCACCCCGTACCACGCTTTGACTATTGATCGGGGTTCAGTGTAACTATATATGTCATGTAATGTAAGTAAATTTCAATTTCAATGGTTGCTGCCATTTTTCGCTTCTTTGCCGTGAATGTTAAATTATTGCAGATACTTTTTATGCTTCCGTACCCAAAGAGTTGGCGTATGGTTCCCGGCAGAGTACAATTAGGACCACTCCAAGTCTAATATTATGATATGTGACAGTGAGTATGTTTGTTTATTTATTTGTTTGTTTGTTATGCTTTCACGCCGTATCTACTCAACCATCTTCATGAAATTTTGCATACACGTAAGGGTATTGAGAAGGACATAGGCTTTATAGGACGCGGCGGCTAGTAAAGCTATAAATATCAAAGAGACCTCTCCAACCCGTCTGGCCAGTGTGGAGAGTGTTGGCTAAATCCTCTTACTGCCCTAGCTAATATATCGGGTCTGGTAGTAAGGAGAAGGTCGTACTCCTGGCAGTAGAGACTAACAAAGACCTGTTGATGATTGATTGATTGACCGAAATGGTAAAAACGGGAATTATTACTAAGTAATAAGATCCCGTTTTTCTTCACTTTCCAAGTTACCAAGTCTCATAACTGTAGCTAGACAGTTTAAATTTTCAGTGATGATGTATTTCTGTTGCCACCAAGGTGATTTTTGGCGCTTTTTGCTCGATAGTCTAATGTTGTAAAGATAATGGTACGGAACCCTTTGTGCGCAAGTCCAACTCGCACTTGGCCGATTTTTATTGTTTGATTTTCGATTTATTCTGTAACAACAATTTCCTGTTGCAGACGTGACAACATTCATTAAAGTTTTGGTATATAGATAGAGTTAGCAAAGTTTATACAATACACGGTACTCAAAGTAACTTTCCAATCTATTGTTAAACCTTGGGGAAATCCCTCTATCAGAGACAAATACGCCAGCTGTACAAGATTGAGAGCTTTTATCCTAAGAGCGGAAACTTGAGGGTGAAAACTTACGCGATTGCAGCTTTCTATCGAACTTTGTATCTTCATGTTTTATTTCGTTGAATAGAACTTAATTAATGATAGCCGCGTGGTTCCCGGCAGAGTATATTAGGACCACTCCAAGTCTTCCCGTGGGTGTCGTCAATTGAATTATAAAACTCAGCCTTGTGGTTAGAAGGTATGGTAGGTGGTGATGCGGGATGATGAATTTTGAACAAATATTGAAAATTAAAATGTCGGAGGCTGAGGCGACGACTTCTCCACACTGAACAATAAAAACGGCACTGACCTGGTTCTCTGATGCTGGTGAAGACAGGCACGCCGAATATGCTGCAGGCTTCCTGTATATTTTGGTTTTGGGAGCAATTAGCACAATTACGCGCGCGAGCGGAAATTATTTTGGGCGAGTATTTGGTCGAGAGAACGGCGTGAGCTCTCAATCAAGCGGCGAGTTAGACATAACTATTTAGACTCGGTCGCGCGAAGGTGATGTTGCCAGATGCATGTACCGTTTATATCGACAGCATAGACAAAGCCGCGCGTCTAGTAGGTATCTTTAAGAACTATTAAAAAATTTCGATGCTAAGCTTTTATTTCTATTTGAAAAATATCCCACAAATATTTTGTTAAAAATATAAAAATTATACGAATACATATTCCGTTCTCACCTACAAGCCCACCAACATGCTAAAGTGGCCAGCAAGGTTTTACAGACCTGGGCTCTGTCTACCCCGCAAGGGAAAAAGACGTGATAGTATGTATGTATGTATGTACGTTACGTACATATGCAACAGTCGTGTGGGTTACGACACTCGTAATGGAGAGAATGATGGCTATATGCTTACAATATCTGTTATCTTATACTTATATAAGGATATTCTTCTTGTCATAAGTGTTTATTCCATTTAATTACTTGAGTAAATAAAGTACATTTTTAGAACCCCGTATTCTTAGAAACTTGTTTTTACAGATTATCATGCAATACCTGCCGCAGAATTTCACCACCGTACTACCCGACAGAAAGTAAAGTTTCATCCCTACCACCTGGATAACTGACAGTCAACTACTGTACGTTTTAGAAGAAACTTTCTGCCACGTACGACCCAACTGTGGAATCAACTTCCTGCGGCGGTATTCCCCAATCGATACGACATTGGAACCTTCAAAAAGGAGTCTATGTTCTCTTAAAAGGCCGGCAACGCTCTTGTCACACCCCTAGTGTTGCAATTGTCCATGGGCAGCGGAGATCACTTACCATCAGGTGACCCACTTGCTCGTTTGCCGTCCTATAACATAAAAAAGGTGTATACCTACTGCGCGATAATCTGTGAAAACAAGGCCACTGTTTTGTTTCTTTACCGCCTCTATTTATCTCGGAACCAATTCAATTTGATGAATACTATCGATTTTCTTTACGTTATTGGAATTATTTCATCAACAATAAAAAATAGCCTTTATTAAAAATACTCAATAAATGATCGTATTAGAAACTTAACTCAACAAGAGGAAACGCAACCGTTGTGATTCATCCCCATATCTCGAGCCACACGACTGGTTCTCTTCACCTCGCGACCTTTTTTCCCAATGCAGTAAAACGTTCATAAATGGCGGCCAACACAATATTTCAGGGTAAAGGCATTTCAGTCTAAAAGCAATTAAAATGTAGATTACATGCCGTGGTAAAACAATAAAAATATGATTCATTTTTTGTTTTAGGTACAATTTGTAATAAACAACATTTTGTTGTGCATTGAAACGTTATATATTTCTTATTTTAGATACAATTGGAAATTAAAAAATACACTTTTGTTAAAAATAATATTTTCTTTTGAGTTATTTAGAATCATTAAAAATGCATTGACCTTAGTCATAAAACGAACATTTTAGGTCAAAAATTGACTATTTCACAGAATAAATCCTGACATCTTTTTTGACAGTTTACATCACCATATTTTTTTTTGCTGACGTCACATAGCCTTTGCCTCTTCGGGGAAAATATGAATCTAAAACACATTTCACACCTCACATTTCAAAATCGGTCAAGCTGTTTATGCTACAGTGTCTAACACTGCAATAGACATACTTGCCTACATTCATACGAGCGAAAAATATTACCCTCCTATTGGGTCAGTCGGGTAAAAATAGTAAAAAAAAGTAAATTTTCATTATAAAGCAAAATAATTTCAATAAAAACTTTTTAATGCAAAAATTAAATCGCGTAAAGTCAATCATCCCCTGTTTTCGACACTAGTGTTGTATTTTTGTTTCCAAATCTATATGGTTTACGTTTCAATAAAAAAAGAATTATTATAATCAGACTACTCTGTTAATAGCTATGCGTGGTAATACATAATGCATAATTATACATTAATAGAATACATACGCATCGAATTGATAGCCTCCTCCGTTTTTGCGTCGGTTGAAAATTGCGAGACTTACAAAACATCTCCGAACAATGTGGTCAATTTTCCTATCTCGAGCCACACGACTGAACTCATCCCACACACTTTTTCCCATTGCAGTGAATCCATTTTCATAACACAATATTTCAAAAGGAAGTGTTTTCAATCGGAAAAGCAATTAAAATGCAGATCACAGGCCCACATTTTCACAGCGGTTTTGAATATTTAAGTTCAGTTTTCTCAATGCCATTCCTTGAAAGATAACAAGAATAAAGTCTACATCTTTTGATCAGATTCTTAGACAAATTATTATGTGTTGGAAAATAGTGGCAATAAATTAATACATACATATTATCGCACGTCTTTCTCCCTTGCGGGGTAGACAGAGCCCAAAGTCATAAAACTCCAGAGCCACGTTTAGCGTGTTAATAAAGCGGAATTAAAATAGTGATGGGTTGCTAGCCGCATCGCCTATTACGTGAATCCTTAGATGTTCGCCCTATCCCTTGACTAAAAGCAGCTGGTATATTCTATGTTTTTACTTTTCTCCCAAACCAGCATTGAAGCAATAAATTTATGTCAATAGTTAATGGGACACAGACGCTGGGTTTCGAAGCACCATATTAAATAAATAAATATATACGGACAAATCACACAAATTGAGCTAGCCCCAAAGTAAGTTCGAGACTTGTGTTATAGGATACTAAATCAACGATACTATACTTTATAATAAATACTTATTATAGATAAACATCCAAGACCCAGGTCAAACTGAAAAGATCATTTTCCATTTTGACCTGACCGGGGATCGAACCCGGGACCACCCGTGTCGCAGGCAGGCGTGTTGCTGCGCCACGGAGCTCGTCAAATTTGAAGATCCAACTGCAAAAACTTTTTGTTGAGAGAGAAAGAGGTTGAGACAGAATGAAGGAAAGTATAATCATGACCGGTATCAGCTGCTTCAACTAATTATGATGGGCAAAATTGAAGGCAAAAGACGCGTTGGAAGACGTAAAAAATCATGGCTGAGAGGAACATAAGGGAGTGGACCGGAATCGCCAGAGCTGAGCAACTGTTTCGCCTGGCGATGGATAGAGAAGAGTTTGGGAAGCTGACGGCCAACCTCCAGTAATGGAGTGGCACTTAAAGAAGAAGAATAATTTTCACATCGGTTTTGAATATTTTATTTTGACGTTTCTCGATACAAGACCTATGTAAAGTTGTAATAGAACAGTTAACAAGTATAAAGTCTACGTATATATCTTTTGATCAAATTCTTAGACAAACTATTATATAATAGAAAAACCAACAATGTTTTCTTATGTTTTTGCGACTTTTATACATCTTAATAAAATAACTTTTTATTACTGATTATTATTTCTACCAGACTAGCAGGCCTCCCCGACTGTGCCCGGGCAAAGACAATATAATACTAACGTAATAGACTACCCACCTCATACAAAAATATTGGACCAAATTAAGGTTGCGAAAAGCAGGCGAATGTATGGCGCAGGAGAGTTGCTTGCTACTCGATACTAGATGGCGGTAATCTACGTTAGCCTTTAACTTACAAAATATACGGTGTCATTTTAAAATATTATGCCTAAAATATTGTTTTGATTTTTATTAAGATATATTTTGTGAATCATGTTTTTATATACTCATAATACGGTAGATATAATGTTGTGTAATTTCGAGTGGCGCCATCTATGCGAATCTCTGAGAACAAATCGTACGATTAAGGCGTTGAGACCACATGGCCCGGGCGGGCATGTTTTATAGGTACCTATAAACCTTCCTCATCAATCACTCTGCATGGTCGAATGACCGTGTCACCTACACGAAATGATGATGATCAATCACTCTATCTGTTGGTGAAAACCACATGAAAATCCGTGCAGTAGTTTTTGAGTTTATCGCGAACCAGTCAGACAGACAGATAGACAAACGCGAATACAATGCAAAATGAATTCATTACTATTTACTGCGTCATCGCATAGAAAAACACATAGTATATTTAAATGGATAGTAAAAATATGTACCTACTCTTCATCCGTTCAATTTTTATTGATCGCCTATTTACCCAAAGGGCTTTGTACGTTTGATTTTATATATTACCCTTTATTATATATATTATTTCGAGCCATCACGTGTCCCACTGCTGGGCAAAGGCCTCCCTCCACTTCTTCCATTCAGTCCGGTCTTGCGTTATCTCCTTCCACTCTTTGTTAAATTTGTCCAGCTCATCGCGCCATCGCGTTCTCGGTCTACCGAGTCTTCTAGGATTATTATTAGGGATCCAGCAGGAGGTGATCTTTGCCCAGAAATCATTAGGTCTACCATATAGGTATCATATTACCCTTTATGTCTTATTATTTTCTTTCTTTTTTCTGAATTATGTAATATTTCACTGTACATAATTTTGTTGAACACGTTATGCTAGCGATGTTTATTCGTTTAATATAAAAGGATTTCATCTTATACTTCCATATACTACATATACTACATTATAAATGCGAAAGTACTTAACTTCTGTCTGTCTCGCTTTCACGCCATAACTACTGAAATGAGTAAAATAAAATTTGGTACACAGATGGTCTAGAGCCTGGAAAAGGACATAGCCTACTTTTTAATAACTTACTATGAATCCACGCGGATGAATTCGCAGGCACAGCTAGTATCATTATTAATTATGCACCATTTTCCCAAATAAACGCAACACCAAACATAAAACTAGCATGTAACTGTTTACTTTTGAGTTACTCAAACATTTTGCATTCATAATCTTGTACTCGCTGAATAAAGCCCCAAGTTCAAAGTGTACAAACTACTGCAGAGTTATTAATAATCAAGAGCCAAAGAAAACCTGACCCACTAACTTTTCACTCTACTGGATAAGCTTTAAATTTCAACCTTAATACTGAGTTATAGCGTTCATAATAAAAACGTGAAATAGTAAAAGCTCGAAAAGTTGTAAAGAATTTTAAATCCTATATTGATGTAATTAAAGTTCAAATTGGAAAAAGGTTTTCCGTCCCGACTGTCCCGAGGGATGAACGTTCGACCGATTTGAGGGTGACAAGGGGTGTGCATTAGTTTATGATAAGAACATTCCTGTATGTGTAGGTATGACTAGCTAAAGTGAATGCTCTATGCCTTTATAGTGATCAAATGTAATGGATATATAAATAATAATAAATAAGTAATAAATACATACGGACAAATCACATAGATGAAGACTTGTGTTATGAGATACTAATTTAACGATACTATATTCTATAATAGATACTTATATAGATAATAATCCAAGACTCAGGTCAATCTGAAAGTGATCATTTTCCATCTTGACCTGACCGGGGATCGAACCTGGGACCATCCGTGTCGCAGGCAGTTGTGTTGAACGCTGCGCCACGGAGCTCGTCAAAATAATAATTAAAGTCACTATAATTAATTTTATTTTATTTATATTTACTTAAGTCTTCTCTTCCTTGCTAGTTTGGGTAAAAAGAAAAAAACATAGAATATAACAGCTGCTTTTTTTCCCACGCAGACTGTAAAAGCCGGTCAAGAGATTGGGTGACAATCTAACGAATCACTTTAAAAGGCGATGCGGCTAGCAACCCATCATTGATTCTGCTTTCCACCTTAACGCCCACTACAATGCTAAATCTGGCCTTTGAGTCTTATTTACTTAGGCTCTGTCCACCCCGCAAGAGATATAGACGTGATAGTATGTATGTATGTTATTTAATTTAATTAAATAAATAATTTTTCTCACAACTAAATTTGAAAGCACTTTCTTCAACACGGAGGTGAATTTTGTTTGACAAATTCTACGAAATATTCTCAGTCGGTGATAACTCAGCTCCAATCATCATGGCATTATCTATAAGTTGTGAACAACTACAGTGTATACCTTAAATTACGAGTAAAACCCTATAAGGTACCTTTTGCTGGTAGCATGAATGCACCGGCTCGTCCGGGGAAGTACCACACTCTCACAGAATATCGACGTTTGAGTAGTAGCTTAACAGCTTCTATGCTTCGTTCGGTGAGTGGAGCGCCGGAGGGCCATCCCCTCTCCCCCCTTCCCTCTAGGGAGGGAAAAAAAAGACCGGCAACGCTTTTGTCATACCCCTGGTGTGACATTAGTCTATGGGCAGCGGTAATCACTTACCATCAGGTGACCCGCTTGCTTGTTTGCCGTCCTATGACATAAAAGAAAGAAATAAAAGATAAGGAGATGTCAATGTGTTTGATTCACGATCACCCCAAAAGGTATTTACGTAAGCCGCTCACGTTCCCCACAGCACGACAAGAGAAAAGAACAATAACGGACGTGAACGAAACCTGACTACAATACTAAACTTATTTTCTGTTTCATCTGCGATACTGGTTTGTTTCTATTGCATCAACCACTAAAGTACAAAAGTATACCACTAATCATACTCGTACTATTGAACCGATAGTATGGGAATAGTATACTTTTTTATGTGGCCCACCGTTACATTTTATATGATTTGTTATAATTATTATGTTGTTGTTGACGAGCTCCGTGGCGCAACGGGCAACACACCTGCCTGCGACACGGACGGTCCCGGGTTCGATCCCCGGTCAGGTTAAGATGGAAAATGATCTTTTTCAGATTGACCTGGATCTCAAGAAATCATATCTATAGACGATCCGGCTAGCAACCCATCTCTTTTTTGATTTTCCACCTATACGCCCATCAATGCGCTAAATGAGGCCTTTGGACATTATGACCTTAGGCTCTGTCTACCCCGTAAGAAAAAGACGTGATACTATGTTCGTATGTAAGGTAAATTTTGGAAAACATGGATTTTAAAATGAAGACTGAAAATTGAAATTTCGAAGGGAATTTTCATTTACGTTTGTCGGATTGAGCTAGGCTTGATGTTTGTTGAGCGAAAAAAGTTTCGATTGCGTCTGAAATGTTTGATTGCAGGCCTTTGATTGGCTTATTGCTTGCTCGCAATATTTCCATTAATCCATTTCCATTCATGTAAATAATAAAGAAATGATTTTTCCATGTATTTAGTAGTGAATAAGTATGTGATAAATAATTTCTTATGCTAGATCATAATTTCAGATCATAGGAAGATTTTCCTTGCTGGACTGGGAGAAAAGAAAAAAACCTAGAATGTGCCAGTTGCTTGTCTTCCCGCGCAGACCGCACAAGCCGGACGAGAGAATGGGCCAAAATATAAGAAATCATATCAATAGACGATCCGGCTAGCAACCCATCGCTATTTTGATATTCCACCTGTACGCCCATCAATACGCTAATGAGGCCTTTGGACATTATGACCTTTGACTCTGTCTACTCCGTAAGAGAAAAGACGTAATACTATGTTCGTATGCATGTAAATTTGGGAAAACATGGACTTCAAATTGAAGGCTGAAAATTGAAAATTTCGAAGGGAATTTTCATTTACGTTTGTCGGATTGAGCTAGGTTTGATGTTTGCTGAGCGAAAAGAGTTTCGATTGCGTCTGAAACGTTTGAATGGAGGCCTTTGATTGTTATTGATTGCTCTCAATATTTTCATTTTTTCGTTTCTATCCAAATAAATAATTAATAAATAATGTTTTCTTATGTTTTCGCGATTGTTACACATTTAAATAAAATTATTTTAATACGGTTTATATCGCGTGTATTACATTATTTATACACCTAACGTTTCGAGCACTTTACAGTGTTCCTTGCAAAAGAAAACAGATACATTCCAAGAATGCTTTATGAGGCTATTGATTTTAAAAAAACATCCTAATTTCAATAGAGATGATGGTTGGCAGTTACCTCCAGCTTGGGATCCAGTCATCAATTTAATCAAATCTCAAGCTAAGCAGAAGACTGCAAGACCTTCAGACACCGTGAGCCAATACTGCGTACATCCGGAACGTTATCAATAAATATTTTAGGTGGAAGATTTTGCAGTTCTTATAAAATACTAGACAAATGTTAACTTAGTCTACCTGCAACCACGAACACTGTAAAGTGCTCGAAACGTTAGGTGTATAAATTTAATAATGTAATAAACGCGATAAAAACCGTATAAAAATAATTTTATTTAAATATTTTTTTTTTAATAATTCATAATTTATTTATCTTGAAAGTGCACTCTTTGTGTTCATGTTGTTTCCAGTTGTCTACCGGGAACCACACGGCACAAATTTATTTAATGAATAATAGTACATAAAGTACATTAACACGTCAGAAGCCGTTAAAAACGTCAGTCCGCTAAATCCGCCCCGAATCGTACCTGACGCAAATGTGCCCATAATTAAATAATTAATAAATGATTTTTTCATGTGTGAGTAGTAGAATGACAATATGCTTAGTAATAACTTATGCCAGATTAATTTCGTAGAAGTGTAATGGACCATACAAAAAACGTGATATTATAGCCCTTGTTCATGGCTGCCACTCGCCGAGCTAGATCTGAAGAACCGTAATTGCTAGACAGTTGAAATTTGAACAGATTATATATTTTTATTGTGGCTACAACAACAAATACTAAAATCAATAATGTACTTCTTACAACAGAGTACTGGCGTTTTTTCTTGTATCTCATGAACCGTAATAGCAAGGAGGTAAAAATTTTCACAGGTGTTGTATTTTTATTGCCACAATAATAACGGGACAATAGTATTTGATCCTCTAAAAACTAATTAATTTCATTAAAGCAGATTACATTGAATCTTCGTTAGTATCATTATCGACGACCCATTGCCCTCGCCTGACCTATTTCGGCCTTAGCCGAGATTCAATGTCCTTTTTGGGAAACTAAAATATAAAGCTAAGTTGTGTGTGTACGATTTCACTTCTTAGATTCTATGGGTTGAAAAAAGGAAATTAAATGCTTTTTCTATGTTATAAGATTTTTTTCTATTATTTGTTTTCATTAACAATTATCATTAATCAGCGAGTTTGCTGGCTGTGATATTATAGATCCCTCGACAGCAATACTTTTTTTCTGTGATGAAAAGTTTGCAAAAACAAAATAATTCGAAAAGATTATTTGAAGTTGTTAAAATGACCTTGAGAAGGTAGAGAGTAATCCACAACCTCAAACTTCGCGTTATGAGGCGTAAACTCTCCACGCCAGATGGGTTGGAGAGCTCTCTTTGATATTTATAAAGCTTTGTTTGCCTTGTGATTCCTAATCCACGGCAATACTTGGGAGTGTTTCTATTCTACTCTGCCGGGAACCATACGGCTACGCCAAATAGGAGAAGGTATAATAATAGTTTTCTTTTTTCCAACAGAGTCGATGGCAACGCAGCAAGAGCCGAGAAAGATGTCCAGCAGGAACCATTTTCTCCCTCGCCCCGGGTCCTGACAGCAGCGGCACGGAGTACGCTGCAGACCAGAGTTCAGAGCATAGTACACCAGCACATTCACCTAGGCATCGGCAAGTCAGAAGAGGTAAGTCGTAGAATAGCTGTGAGCACAGAGCAGGGATTGTTGAGGCTCGTCTTCGACACATTTTATACGAAACAAGTATATCAGGGGGCGATACCGTTTATTCAGGTTATGGAGTTTATGTGGAGCGAGTACAGAATATCGTCATCGCCGCATCGCCATCGAGAACCGCCTTCTACTAATCGAACGTTAAATTTAACAAATACTGAGGTAATCGAAAATTCAATAAATCGAGTGTATTTTGACCGATCTAGAGGAATCTTGTCCATGGTCGGTCAGCTAATAAGGGCCTTGATAGCCTTTTGTGTTAATGGATTAATTAAGAGCTAGTGAAAGCTTTATTAGTGATAAATATTCCGAGTTTATTGAAAATTGACTTGTAAAAATTGTATACTTAATTTACGCGCATATTATGCCGGGCCGCATCGCAAAAATCCGCATCCGCTGTAACCCGCTGAAGCGCTCTGTGTATTTTCATACAAAATGCACACGAGCGCTTCAGCGGATTGAAGTGGATGCGGATTATTGCGATGTGGCCCGGCATAATATGCGCGTAAATTACTATACAATTTTTACAAGTCAATTTTCAATAAACTCGTAATATTTATCACTAATAAAGATTTGACTAGCTCTTAATTAATCCATTAACATAAAAGGCTATCAAGGAAGCCTTTCTTTGATTAAACGGAACACTAATCTTACGCTTGAAAAAGTCTTTGAAGTAAGATGGAGGTAAAGCGATTTGCCTCCTTTGAAAATTATCCTCGTACTCTAAGCTATTTTACGGATTTTAGAATTGTCCCTTCAAGAAATTGGCGTTTTTTCTCCGCTTGCCATTTTGTTTCCAATTAAGTACAATAATTTTCAGTTTATTATTTTTTTTTTATTAAAGTTAGAAAGTAGTCAATATTATTAGTCTGTAGCATTAAAATTTGCGTTTTTGTGAATTTAACTATTGAAAAATATTGAAGTATTAGATTTGTCCGTTTTAATCAAAAATATAGCCATGTTTCTATTCTTTTTGTAAATTTTATAATGCCTAAATGAGGCTTTTTGTTGTCCGAAACTACATGCAAATTTTCATCCTTGTTGAATTTATCAAATCCGAAATAATACTAAAAACGTTAATATGAAAAATTCACTTTACTCGAAATTTTGTACAGAAAATCATTGGTACTTGTAGTTCAGATTTACTTTCCCCATAAAAGTTCAATTTAAGGATCTTTCGATCAGCATCGTTTTAGTTGAATGTAGTCCAATGCTAGTACATAGAGCTTAGGAGAACCTAACTATTACCAAAATTACCGGTTGTAAGTAGGCTACTGTTTTGGTTAGGTTACATTTCGAACTCTTTTATACTTTTAGGATTTGTTATTTTAAATTTTATTTTTATAAACCTTTTGTTTTATAAAATTGTCTGTCATTGTGATTCGTATCAATAGTCTAGAGTAAATATTCGTGAACGCAAAGCGTATTTTCATTTACATTTAAACTGTTGTAGTTATACATATTAGGGTGGGTCAAAAAAATTTTTTTTAAGTCATCGATTTCTAATAGAATAGAAGAACGAAGTAAAGAAAGTGACAGAAGCTGCAATGTCTGCATGTGTTAAAAAAGAACGAGGAACGGCATGTTTCATGAAAAACTTACTTCAAGGAAAGTTATGCTGAAATTCGATAGTGGGCGGAATTTTTTGTATAAAAATAAATAATTATTTTGAAAACCTTATATATGTATTGGTTGAAGTTGATTTATTTTAAATGTTAATATATGTCTTTCGCTAAATATTCGTTATGTTTCAATAGTATTTTGAGTAAGTTTTAATAAAGATCTGTACCATTTAGTAATACGGGTTATTTTTTTAAAATGTATGATTTTGTAGTGCATGCGCGGGCTGAAGATGTATGTTTAATTATTTGTTTTTTAGCTAAAACTACTTTTTATAGTACGTTACAACATAATATTACTATTAGAATTTCATCCATCGACTTTTTTTTTTCTTTATACTTGAGTGACCCACCCTAATACATATACCTAATCTGTTGTAGTTACAAGATGATTTTTCAAAACATAAAAAAACCCAGTTGCCTTTTTGATAGTATACATCCGCTATATTAAATTTCTCACTGACGTCACATAGCCCATGACATTTCGAGGAGTATATGAAACGTAATGACAACTTAAACTTTTAAAATCAGCTGTTTAGGCTACAGAATGCTAAAATGGAACAGTCATACTTACATCTATAAATATATATATATACGCGTGAAAACATTACCCTACTTCCGACTGGCTCAGTCAGGTAAAAGATCATGAACGATGAACGACAATAGCCCGGCCGGGAATAGTAGTATACCTTTATGAGAAGGCCGCGGGGGTCGCTACGTGGAAATGAGGGTTGTAAAGACGACCCTTTTACCCGACTAACTATGGCGAAGCCCAAAGGACATAGGTTTGTTATCTCAAATCTTTGAACTATCCAATATAATTGATTTGACAAACGACATATCGTTACAGAATTATCTTGATTGCTCGGTGATTAGGTAGATATGTCGTGTGTTCCCGGTAATAGGATCACAAAGTCTCCCCGTGGATGATGTAGAAGGCGACTAAGGAAATACAAGCTAAACAATGCTTCTGAATATCAAAGAAACCTCTTCAACCCGTCTGACCAGCGTATGGAGAGTAAAGGCTAAATCCTCTGACTGCTTTGGCTAATATATGGCTCTGGTAGTACAGAGAGGGTCATGCTCCTGCAGTGGAGACTAAAAAAGACCTGATAATGATGATGAGGTTTGATACCTCAAATGTCCAAAACTACCCAATATACTTAATTTTACGTGGAACTGAGGGTTATTCAGAGGGTAATCTTACTCGACTAACTATGTCGAAGCCCAAAGGATACAATAAGTTTTTAACCTCCAATCTTTGAAACTACCCAATTAACCTAACCTTTTTTTAATAAAAGAAATATCGTCGGGAATAAATGAAGCGCAGCCGTAGCATGGCTCGCGCGACGCCGTTTATATCGCGCGATAAACTGTCTGCTTCTCGCTCTTCAGTATTGCGAAAAACAAGATGGCGATAGTTGATAAACGTTGTCGCGCGTGCCATGCTACGGGGGCTGGTATCCTTTAATCAGCGAGCAATGAAGATAATTCTAACGAGATTTTTTTTGTTCTAAAAGTCCAGGTCATTGTTCCACGATTATTTGGCCGACCGCAAAATCTCCGAAGGGTCTTTTGGCCGATTACAAATTCTTTAAACATTTGTTTCACTTCGCACCTTAGGTCGTCTTTCGCT
Organism: Rhodophaea formosa; assembly: GCA_963082605.1. Lineage (NCBI taxonomy): Eukaryota > Metazoa > Arthropoda > Insecta > Lepidoptera > Pyralidae > Rhodophaea > Rhodophaea formosa. The sequence goes on from OY720226.1 coordinate 10,589,037, forward strand.
TGCTTCGCTCGCTCGCTCGTTTGGTGAACGCGTAAGTTATAGCCTATGTCACCTGCAGATAAATTAGCTTTCTACAAGTGAAAGAATTTTCAAAATCGGTCTTGTAGTGTCGGAGCCTATTCACTAGAAACATACAAACAATTCTTTCCTCTTTATAATATTAGTATAGAAGAATAAATATTGTTGACGATCACAGTAAATTCAATGTAGCCGGCGAGTGGAATCCTGTAAAATTTAAAAAGGTATCCATATTATAAATTGTTCATATTGACCGGCAAACCCCTTGAAGGGAATGTTGAGGGTTATTTTTACGTCTCTGTCGTTCTCTTCTCTTTTAAAGATCAACAACTTAAATTAAGTTATTACACAAATAAATAAATAAAATAAATAAATATATACGGACACATCACACAAATTGAGTTAGCCCCAAAGTAAGTTCGAGACTTGTGTTATGGGATACTAACACAACGATACTATATTTCATAATAGATACTCATATAGATAAACATCCAAGACCCAGGTCACTCTGAAAAAGATCATTTTCCGTCTTCACCTGACCGAGGATCGAACCCGGGACCATCCGCGTCGCAGGCAGACGTGTTGACCGCTGCGCCACGGAGCTCGTCAATTTTTGTACAAGAGTGCATAAATTGAAGGACGAAAGAACAATGAAATAACAAGTAGTGATTAAAATAATAAATTAAACCGACTTCTATTTTCCTAGTGACCAATATACACTTTTCTCTATCTCAAAAACGAATGAATTGATTTTGATGGATCTTACACTGTTTCTGAAATTGGACTACACCTAGTACCACAAAAAAGAATTTTAGTTATTAGACTATTTCTGAGATATACACACCCGGACACAAATATACATACACCTTTGAAATTTCACCTTTGAAAATTGAACTGAAGAAGAACATGTTAGATTCATAATTATTAATATTAACAGGACGTACAAACATTATAATAGAAATGTCAGCGGAAATAAATCAGTCAAAAAGGTTCGTGCTAAATCCTGTTAATATTAATTTATTTATTAAGTCGTATGGCGGTCCCAATCAACATTCAGCTTTCTTAGCTAGTTAGCTGCGTCTTGGGTAAGATTTTAGGTATAGATTTTAGTTGTGGTAGAGCTTCGCTACCGGCGAAAATCACTTTTGCTAGTAGCATGAATGGGCCGGCTCGTCCGGGGAAGTACCACACTCTCACAGAAAATCGACGTTTGAGTAGTAGCTTTACCGCTGCTATGCTTCGTTCGGTGAGTGAGAGAGCCAGAGGCCCATCTCCCTCTTCCCTCTGGGGAGGAAAAAAAAAGGCCGGCAACGCTCCTGTGACACCTGGTGATGCAGTTGTCCATGGGCAGCGGTGATCACTTCCCATCAGGTGACCCGCTTGCTCGTTTGCCGTCCTATGACACAAAAAAAGATAATATAAATAATTATGTGTTTCAAACACACAAGCGCGAAAGTTTAAAAAAGTTAAACTCAATTTATATTATTCAAGAGTTATTAATTAAACAAAATCTAACTTGTAAACTTCTTCTATGCTGGTTTGGGAGAAAAGAAAAAACATAGAATATACCAGCTGCTTTTCTTCCCGCGCAGACCGTAGAAGCCGGTCAAGGGATTGGAAGAAAATCTGGGGAATCACACTGATAGGCGATGTCGCTAGCAACCCCTCACTATTTTGATTCCCCTTTCCACCTTTACGCCCACTACGATGCTAAACGTGGCCTGTAGGTTTTATGACCTTGGGCTCTGTCTACCCCGCAAGGGATAAAGACGTGATAGTATGTGTGTAACTTGTAAACGATTTCAAACATAATGCTGGTGTGAAACCACAGCAGACATCCTGAGAAATAGCCGGCTGTGGTTGGAAATTGAAAATGAATATGTGATGGCTTGAATGGATATGTAGTACCTATTGGTGGAAAGTTGTCATTATGTGTGGTTAAAAGGCCAAGGCCTTAAAAGTATAGCATTCCACTAACCACAATACTATCTTGACAAAACTTTAGGTAGAACTTTGTGCAAGATTTCAGAAATTGTCGAAACTAGTAGGATAGATTTAGTGATACGAAACCTTCAACTGGAACTGAAATTAATCCGTTCCCAGCTTTTAATTACAAACTTTGTTATTCAGCAGCGGAGTTTCTGAACTTACTAGTTAAGGTTAAAACATGGATCCTATCCTATCACTACATCACTACATTATTATAAAACAAAGTCCTCCGCCGCGTCTGTCTGTCTGTCTGTCTGTTCGCGATAAACTCAAAAACTACTCCACGGATTTTCATACGGTTTTCACCAATAGATAAGAGTGATTCACGAGGAAGGTTTTAAGGTATACATGCCCGGGCGCAGCCGGGTAGGGCTGCTAGTTTTAACTAATATCATTACCTATTTAAATATATTTACGACGCCTGTGACCTAGTAGCTAACATGGCAGGCTGGTACACGGTAGGACAAGAAGACGGGTTCAATGAAATTTAAATACACATAGGTTAGGGTACTGAGAAGGACATGGGCTATATATCATGCGGGTGAAGCCTCGGGTAACAGCTAGTATAATATATTTTCTTTATATATTTTACAATTATTGTCTGGTTGTTAAGAATCACCTGTGTAATAAGCTTAAAAGGTAAAGGCAATAAACACTGTAATCCTGTACTTCGGGTTGAATTCAATCTCAGATACTTACAATATTAAACTTTTTTAGTAGGTTTCAACGTTTCAAATAACACGAACTAAATTATACTATCTCAATTTCCTCCATCGTAAATTCAACAAATTTATACAAATTGCCTTCTACTGAACATTTTTGCATCTACGAACTTCCAGCATTAGTCACGTAGGAAAAGTTATTCATAACGACGGGCTGAGTCACCCCTTTAAGAATCAGACATGGTTTTATTAATACAACACCTTTCTGCTATCTGAGAGTGTTCCCGGTTGCATCCTCAGCTGCAAGGCTTCAAAGCCCGGGGTCAGCGAACCCCGGGCTAATAGCGATAGCGGCCCCTGGTATAATACCAGGGGCCGCTAGCGATAATACCAGGTATAAGTTTACTACTGACATTCCCTTAAAGGAGCGGCCCAGCCTATCTATATAAACAACTTTTCCCAAGGGACGTTGGGAACTAAAAAAATGAAAATTCTGCATTTTCATACAAATAGTAGCCCGGCCTGCTGAACACTTTTGTATGAGAATGTCAAATTTCTCGACTTCAGCATTAGTGCTTTAGGTAAAGTTGTTCATATTGACTGGCTGAGTCACCCAATTCAGGCTTAGTCGAGTGTTAAGCTCAGTATATAACGCTTATATTGGCTTATTAATTAAAATTACAACTATACAATAACTAAGCGTTGATAACAAGCTCATTTGGCCTATTTCGACAATTATTTATAGTCTGTGTAATTACAGTGTGTTACATAACTGCAGGCATTAAGCTTTTGAAAGCTCGACCCCGGAACCGGAGGCTGAATAACAAAAGTTTATAATTAAACACTCAGCTCATCCTGCATATTTCTGTTATAATTGGATTTACACGACTGTCCAAAAAAATTGTGTTATACGAGTATTGTTAAAGTTCATGAATGTAATGTTAGTATGTCTGTGAGATTAGGTATTTCACCATAACTTCTTTTCGAAGAGATTTGGATGTGTTTTCGTAAGAACGCTTGTCTTATTTAAGTATATGGCAGTTCAATCGTGTTCTTTAATTTTTTTTAAAAACATTGTTCCATTGTTCTCCTTTTTTGATAAAGGGGGTTATTTTATGACAAGTTGGTTCAGATTTTGGGTTACTTATAATTGATTCTGAGAATTACTACTGAAAAATTTTGCGTGAATTTTTGTTTGAGTTAAAACTTGTCTTTTATTTATATTAAACTAGCAGCCCTACCAGGCTGCGCCCGGGCATGTATTATACCTTAAAACCTTCCTCGTGAATCACTCTATCTATTGGTGAAAACCGTATGAAAATCCATGGAGTAGTTTTTGAGTTTATCGTGAACAGACAGACAGACAGACAGACGCGGCGGAAGACTTTGTTTTATAATATGTAGTGACTTTGTTTGTGTTAAAAGCAAGTCTTTAAAACAAATAAACTTTAACATAAATAACACCCTATAACCATAGAAATTATAATTCACCTTTAAGTAAAGTAACATTTATCAAAATTATTGAAGTTCCGAAAACAGATTTATAATTTCAACGAATCGAAGGCAAATATAATAAATATTCAACGAGTTGATACTACATCGACAAATTCCAGTAAATGTCTGTCTCTCATATAATATTTCCGTGGAATATGTTCAAACGACGTCGAAGCTCTATATAACTTACTGTGTAATAATAAATCATGCTTTAAGCTTTGTGAATATTGATATTCTAGCTATTGATGCCTCGCATCAAATGGTAACATATTTCGAATATGTGACCATTTTTTCCTAGATTTTTATATGATATTTACCGACTATGATTGAATAAAATTGTATTTGATAGTATGAGTAGAGTGGGCTTTAGGCTCACATAAAACATAAGGTTTTAGACAGTTATTACTTTGAAGTTCATAAACAATATTTAACCCAGAAATGTGTCGTCATCGTCATCGTATCAACTGCAAGAAGTCCACTGCTGGACCTCTCTCAAGGCTTTCCACCATAAGGGGGTATTTTGCCATACTCGCCACGCTTGGCAGACAGGTTGGTGAGCGCAGTTTGTTTGGCTTTCTTGGGTCCGGCGTTGATGCCCATCGAAACTGTTTTTAAGCAAGGGAAAGGTAGGAAATTGTTGGACTGTGGAACGGGATAAAGGCATTTTGGATGCTACTTGCTAGGATATATAGCGGATGAGAAAGTAGCAGCTCGGGAGGCCGACCGGGAAACCATAAACCATCAAATGTCTTATGACATCGAACCAAATAGGACCAACGGACAGGCAGTTGAGGTTGACACCCTGACCAGAAAAATGTAAGTAAGTGTATATATATATATATATAATAAATTACACAGTTTGAGCAAACCCTACAGTAAGTTGTGCACATGGAATACTAACTATAATACCTATTTTCGTGGAATACTAACTGATAGATACTATATTTTAGTAAAGATACTTATATAGATAAACATCCTAGATCCTGTCCAATCCGAAAAAGATCGTTTCCCATCATGACCTGCCGGGAATTCAATTCGGGACCCTGCAATTCAAAGATATTTGCGGTGCCACTATGCACACAGATGTCGTATTTTAATCAACTATATAGTTACCCATTACGAATAGGTTATCCTCCACTTTCCACTGTCATGATCCACGGCTCTAGGTTCTAGCTTTGAGCTTGAATTTATCTCAACATTAATAATGAATATAAATTATCTAATACGGTACGGTAATTTTTATCGACCTTCTTTGCTTTTAGCAAATCTTATTGACAAAAAAAATAACCGCAAAAAAAAATTAAAAGCTTATTCCTAGATTGAAAATCAAAAACTCGATCTTTCCCTGTTTTCCTACCCTTAGCGTTGGATTTTTTTTCCAACTTTATATGAGAGCAACGTTGGGTTAAACCAATTTCATTAAAAAAAGAATTATCAAAAAAGTTATGCTGACCACGCATAACTTTTTTGATAATTCTTTTTTTACATAAAATAAATATATGCACAATTTGACTTGAAAACCGCCGCCCTTTTCTGCGTCGGTTGAAAATCGAGAAATATAGCATAAAAGCAAATTATTTATTACTACAGTTTAAAATAGAGATCATTTCAATATTTGTCAAAAGAGTCGACAAAAAGACATTTTCAGGTACAGTCTTGAGAAAAAGTGCCTTATGAACAGCAATAAAAAAGGATAACATTGTCAAATAATGCAACGCCTACCACATTTCTTTCCGTGAACATATGACGGGGATATTTGGGCTATAAAAGATCTACCATGATGGTAGAGCCGTTTATCATGTCGAGATCATGTCAAGTCTCGCAAAAATATGCGTAGAATAAATAAATATGTTATAAACCCGCCGTGTAGTTCCCGGCAGAGTAGAATAGGACCACTCCAAGTCTTCCCGTGGATGTCGTAGAAGACACAAAGCTTATAAACATCAGAGACCTCTCCAACTCGTCTGGCCGGAGTGGAGAGTATAGGCCAAATCCGACTGATCTGGCTAATATATGGCTCTGGTAGTACAGAGAGGGTCGTGCTCCTGCAGTGGAGACTAAAAAAGACCTGATAATGATGAATAATGAAATAAATAAAAAAAAATAGAATAAATAATTCAGTTTCTTAGTAAAAGGCCTATGCCATATAAAAAACATCAATACATGTTAACATCCATTAAAGGAGTATCATGTACGTATATCCCTCCTTTTTTGGGTTTCGTACCCAAAGGGTAAAATCGGGACCTTATTCACGAGACTCGCTGTCTGTCCTTCTGTCAACAGGCTGTATCTCATGAACCGTGATAGCTAGACCGTTTAATTTTTAAAAGATGATGTATTTTTAATGTCTTTATAAAATTTTGTCCCATACTATAAACGTATTTTTCTTGTAGTTTTTTTTTTAAACTAATAACGGCAACAGGTAGACGCTTGAATATTAAATTGTACACACAATTGCTTAAAAAATAAATAATTAAATCAAAACAAATAATTTTTTTTATTGGGTTGAAACGTAAAACTGTCATATACCAACGCTTGGTACAATTTTTCCTCTGTCAACTGAGAATGTAGTAAGGCAAGAGTCGTTTATCATGTCAGTTCTCTTGAATAAAGAATTAATAATTTGGACGCCAGACGCTCAGCGGAGGCCTATACCAATTTAGACAATGTACGATTGTATTTTGAGCTGAAAATTGGATTTTAATATCCTACGTGTTGGTGAAAAAAACCTGAAATTAGTTTATGCAGAATCAAAGACAATATAATACTAACGTTGGAAAAATGAAATTGGGCCAAATGAAGGTGGCGAAAAGTAGTTGAATGTATGGCGCTACTGAGATGCTTGCTACTCGATACTAGATGGCGGTAATCTGCGTTAGCCTAAACTTACTAAAACTAGGGTGTCATTTTAAAATGTTATACCTAAAATATTGTTCTAATTTCTAATTAGATATATTTTGTGAATAATGTTCTTATATTCTCATAATAGAATAGGTAAATTAAATGTTGTGTAGTTATGAGTGGCGCCATCTATGTGAGCCTCTAAGATCTAATCGTACGATTAAGGGGTTGGAACCACATGGCAGAATCGAGAGTAGAATCAATTCCACTAATAAAAAGATAGGGGTCAAATTTTAACCAAAAAAATATTTTAATTACGACGTGTATGCTCATTACTTAATTTTATCATGCGGCGGCACGCAATGCACGCAAAGGCACGCAAAGCGGCAACGTCGCACTAGTCACCACAGACTTTAATTTGCAAAAAACAAAAGAAAACAAAAAAAAAGCAAAATCTTCGTAAATAATCCGCGAAAATTAAATTTATTTACATACATACTATCACGTCTTTATCCCTTGCGGAGTAGACAGAGCCCAAGGTTATAAAACCTACAGGCCATGTTTAGCATAGTAGTGGGCGTAAAGGTAAGCGGAATTAAAATAGTGATGGGTTGCTAGCCGCATCGCCTTTTAATGTGATCCCTTAGATTTTCGCCCAATCCCTTGGCCGGCTTTTACGGTCTGCACGGGAAGAAAAGCATCTGGTATATAATATATAAGATATATAAGATTTATATAACGCTTTTATATCTTATATAATAGATTGGGGTGTCTGAGGTTTTGTGCATTTTCACTCACAGGTTGCTTAATACGTTATGAAGTTATGAGCCGGCGCTTTCTGTATTTTAAACATAATTTCTTTAAAAATAATAATATCATCTAAGGATAAAACAATACCTCTTTAAATTGCTAGTGGTCGATCAATAAGTTTGGATTAGGAACCCCACTCCAGTCATCTCAAGGGAACATGATCTTGATTAAATGGTAAATATCAGTCGTACGCATCTGTTAATAAACAATTGCTCGAGCAATATTTATACAATCTAAAAGAAAATCTGTCTTACATTATTTGACTTCAATCCATTAAAATAAACATAATCAACGATATGCAAATGGGATTGGCTGAACGTTCGCAAAGAGCTATAAACCTTTATAGATATTGTGGCTGAGAGATTTCATCGGTTTTACGAGGTGGGAATGTATTATTTATGAGAAATAGCTTAATATTCACGACTTTTGTTGACATCATCATCATCATCAGGTCTTTTTTAGTCTCTACTGCTGTTTATGACTCTGTACTACCAGAGCCATATATTTGGCTTACACCCTCCACGTTGGCCAGACGGATTGGAGATGTCTCTTTGATGTTTATAAGCTTTTTAAGCTTGTGTTTCTTGAGTCGCCTTCTACGACATCCACGGGAAGACTTGGAGTGGTCCTATTCTACACTTTTCTTGTGATGTTGTTGAATTAATCTATTGTTTTATCATCATCATTTTAGCCGCAAGAAGTCCACTGCTGGATATAGACTTCCATCACATCGTCCGTGGTGCAGTGGTTAACACGCCAGCCTGCGACTTGAGAGGTCCCTTGATTCCAAGCCGATATTTTGATTTATATAAACGATACTCCATTCATAATTCGGGCACAAAGCTTCTTGAATGTTGACCATGTACCGGCAAGCGCAGCGTTTGACACCGATTGACCAGGTGGTTGGACGCACTGACCAAGGTCGCAGGGAAACGCTGAATGCTGGCAGCTTCCAACCAGTCGTATTGGAAATACTTAGGGGAGACCTATGTCCAGCAGTGGACTTCTTGTGACTGAAAGGAGGACGATGATTGTCAAGCAATCGTCAATCGAACGGCAAATGGTGGTAGTAATTTAGCTGCCAAAGTAAACCTTCATAACATTAGTATCATATTATATTGTGTGATATGTCCCTATAAAAAAAATAGAGCAACGTTAAAATAAAAACGTGTAGGAACCGCATTAATTATAAACTAACAACTCGTGCCCTTTCTACCGACAGTTTTGTACCGTATAAAGCACGAAGCTATTCAGTTTTTAATTAAAGCAAACTGGTGCAATGGGAATTATTCCAATACTTTACAATACGGCTGTTATATAAAAGAAATTTAAATAAAATAGGCAGGGAATAAAAACAATTTTATTCACAATTAAATACTTTCGAGACGGTTGTAAATTATTCTTCAAACTTTGGCAAAGATGACGTACCACAATTATAAAAAAATCAAACCGGGGTTCTTCTAAATTCGTTTAAGATAAAAGAAAAAACGTAGAATGTACCAGCTGCTTCTCTTCCCGCGCAGATCGTCAAAGCCGATTAAGGGAATGGGCGTCAGGAATCATGTCAATAGGCGATGCGGCTAGCAACCCATCACTGTTTTGATTCCGTTCTCACCTACAAGGCCACCAACATGCTATTCGTGGCCTTAAGGTCTTACAGAACTGGGCTCTGTCTACCTAAAAAAACGTAATAAGATGTATGTATGTATAAAAGAAAAGACATAGAATATACCAGCTGACTTTCTTACCGCAAAGACCGTCAAAGCCGGTCAAGGGATTGGGCAAAAATCTAAAGAATCACATCAGTAGGCGATGCGGCTACCAACCCATCACTATTTTGATTCCGGTTTCCATTTTTTCGCCCTCTACGATGCTAGATGTGGCCATTAGGTCATATGACCGTAATCTTTGTGTACCCTGCAAGGCAGAAAGACGTTATAGTATGTAAGTATGTATTTTAGTCATACCTAATTAAATGTTTTCGAGACGCTTGTAAATTGTGTAAATTACCCTTCAACATTACCTTGAAGTACGACATAACGGCAAAGATGTCGTACCACAATAGGCTACTTTCCTGGGTCAAAATATGAATAATAAAATTAGACTATCAGTTAGACAATCAAAAATTTTGGACATGTATTTTTTCTTTCGTTAATTAAACAATAAATGTCAAAGATAAAGCGTGTCAAAGTTCATAAGTGGGGGCTTGTGACATCACAGGCCACTAAAAAGTGTACTGGCTAGTGACGTCACACACAATTTTAACCGGCTATATCTTTGGCATTTTTTGTCTGATTGACAATAGAAAAAACACGTGTCAAATGTTTTTTGATAATGTAACTAACGGCCTTATTACATTTTTTTTAGGAAAATAGCCAATTATACAAAATCACACCGAGGTGAGTTTGTTAACGAAGACCAGCGGCGTGATGTCAGTTGCATCACTGCCTTAGTGAGTGAGTGGCCCCTTTTTGGTGCCTCACTCTACAGAACATAAAAATGTAATTACACTAAACTGAATGTACCTATTACTGTGTGACTCCGAATAAATTATTTTTCTTTCTTTCTTTCAAATCATTTTACAACATATCAATTTTGTAAACTTACATCTGAAATAATAAACGATTCTAGGATGGCAATACTCCATCTGTATAAATAATTCATGAAGTAAAACAATCTCTGAATAAGTTGAGTGCTAGGGCCTCAAATGTTTCGGCGTAACAGATGAATGGTAAATAATGTTTGTTCGTACCAGGTTTTACTAACTTTTCGGGCTTTGTAAGTTATAATATGAGTTTGGAATTTTTTCGCTGTACCTTATGCCTTAAATTAGGTAATACGAGTATATAGTAGCATTGCTATAGCCCTTATAAAAATATTGACTTTCTACATAATAATTGATTTTCATATTTATTAAAAGACGTGTTACATCAAATAAATACTACTCTTGTAATATTGGGGTAGTTAAGGTGATTGTGTTAGGTGATCCAAGCTTTATAATAACTATAGGAATCTGATCGAATTTATCGCGTTTATTAAATTATTTCTGCATACACCTAACGTTTCGAACACTTTACAGTGTTCGTGGTCGCAGATAGACTAAGTTGACATTTGTGTGGTATTTTATAAGAACAACAAACAGCGCGTAACAAGCGCGAACAATTATGCATCTAGACACGCGGCAGCGTATCAAACCAAGTTCAAGCATAGGAACTGGCTAGCCAGCGCCGAGTGTACCTGGTTTTTATCAGAGTTAAAAAATATATATCTTGAATAACTTTATGAAATGACTGATGTAATGAAAACTGGCCAAGTCAAATCAGCAATATAAATAACAGCAATTGTTATAGGTATCCAATAAAGCAAAGAAATAGAGTTTAAATCTTGTTCGTAATGTTATTTTGTTCCTATAAGTACATATTTGGATTTTACATTTTTGGAACTTGGCCATTCTTTTTGCGGCGAAGCCTTGTGGGCTTCGCCGATTATAAAAGCTTAATTTTGTATTGAACATGATTCTTTTTTTTACATTTATGTTTTTGGTGGGATACAATTTATCTATAACTAACTAATTACTTCTAAGTACCCTAACCTAAGTGTATGCATAATTTCATGATGATCGATTCAGTAGATAGGGCGTGAAATCGTAACAAACAAACAAACACACTTTTGCATTTATATTATTAAGAAATTATATTAGTTAGGATTAGGATGTTATTGTATTATATTTATCGACACTTATTTTATCAAAGCCGGAAAAGAATAACTATACGAACGAAAACATATATCACGACTATTTTCGTAATCCTCTGAATCATATTCTCAACCCCAGTCACGTTTCACCTCAGAAATTATTTCTGCCTTTTTTCCTTTGTATTCAAATTGCTGGGAATATTTCGTGAATAGCTCTGTTTTACATTAATAGATTATTAAATAAATAAAAGGTAAGACGTGGCGTTTAATTCCAACAAAAATTATTGCTCTTTAGTGATTTGGAAATGGACACTTTATAAATTTGTTAAAAGCCATAATATAAATAACTTCCCTTAAATAATAAATACAAAAATAGACAAACATTACGTAAAAGACGTACATTGAATTGTTATTCAGATTGAAACAATGAATATTTATTTTTTTATTCTAATTGACGGCCTCCGTGGCGCAGTGACTACCACGCCTGCCTGCGACACGAGTGGTCACGGCTTCGATCCCCGGTCAGGTCATGACAGAAAACTTTTTCTAAAATCTCGAAATGTTTTTCAGATTGACCTATGTTTTGAATGTCTATCTATATAAGTATATTTTACTAAATATAGCATCGTTGAGTTTGTATTACCACTACTAATTAGCTCCTACGTCACAGGCACAGTTACAGTATAATAGTTCACAACTTATTGTGGATTTTTCTCAATTGGTGTAATTTTTCCTCTATACTTATTTATTTTTATCGAAATTAAGTAAGTATAAGTTTTCATAGTAAATGTTAGAAGGCATCATTCATTTATTGAAAAAATATCATGATTGTTTTAGTTGTGCTTGGCACTCGAATAAAATGACGGATTGACTATCTAAAAAAAGTTAAAATGTTTGGCCTATAAAGCCTTACAATGGTTCACTTTAACTTTTTATCACCACTGTCAAACAAATTAAAGATTTTGTCGAAGATATTAACGATAAAAAGTCCTGATAGCTTAAATCTGCCACACCAAAGAATTAATGCTTAAAGTTAGTCCATTAACCCGATTATCCTAAGCTTTAACTTGTTGGAGGCTCAGCAATGCGGCTCAAAATATAGATACTACAGAAAAATATGTAGCATCCTGGAAATTACCAGATGCAACAGACGGCTTTTATTGTCATTGGTCGTGGTAGTTTTTAGAATTATTGTTAAATAGAATACAAGTGAAGATAAAAGCCTCTGCGCAGGAACTTTCCAAAATGTCCGCTTTTTATGATGGCAATCCAAACTCCTAACTAATATTATAAATGCGAAAGTGAGTTTGTTTGTTTGTTTGTTCACGCCGAATCTACTGAACTGATCGTCATGATATTTTACATACACATAGGTGAGGGTACTGAGAAGGACATAGGCTATATTTCACGCGGGCGAAGCCGCGGGTAACAGCTAGTAGCCCATATGCTTGAGCGGCCGTTTGAAGGCATTGTTGGCTGCAGTTTGCCGAAGGCCTTCCCGTTAGTAATAGTTTTAGGCTATTGTTTATAATACTTTTAAGGTGGTGGGTTTTTCTGTTATTGATATTTTGCCGGGTCTGTGTAGCCCAAGAAATATAACTAGTTAAGTTAGTATTAGAACGGACGTCTCAAATAATAAGATTGTGTTAAGTTGTAGCTCTGTCCGAAGTACTCCGGGTGGCTTGCGGAGTCACTCGTTAATAAGTAATTTGTAGTGTATGTATGAATAAAGATCAATTAGAAGAACAACACGTTTATATTTGCTGCAATCCCGTGTAGTTTGGAAAAACCTCCATCGAGCTAAATTATCCAATTCCACAAATATATGGAAAATTGTGCCCCCTCCTGGCTGCGCCCGTGTGCGTACATTCGTGGCAGATAAACTTGACCACTCTAAGGACAGATCTCAAATTGTAGGTCAGATTCACCTGCCCCCGACTGTACTATACACATAAAACTACTATACACATAAAACTTACAAAAACACAAGCTAAACAAAGCTTAAAAACATCAAAGAGACTTTTCCAACCCGTCTGGCCAGCGTGGAGAGTGTAGGCCAAATCCTCTGACAACTCTGCCTAATATATGGCTCTGTCAGTCAGAGAGGTCGTGCTCCTGCAGTGGAGACTGAAAAGACCTTATGATGTTGGCATAAAGCTTACACATTAGTGATAAATGTATTAGAACCGTCTGCGTGTTTTCCAAGTTTAGCATATACTGATATACATGGGTAAGAACGCATCAGACCTTAATAATGATGTAAGTGACTGCTAACAAAGGATTTTTCAAAATTGATCATTAATAGGGGTGAAATAGTGTGGTGAATTTTTACGCAGATGAAGTCGAAAAAGTTGCCTAATTATGTTTGAGGATGAATATTATTTCGCTTTTAGTATCAAACTGTGTAACAATTTAACACATAAAACTTTAGCCTTTTAGCCTTAGGCTCCGTCTACTCAGTAAGGGAAAAATACGTGCTAACATGTATGTATGAATGAATATCACAAATTAAAATAAGTTATGTACTACTCAGGAAGAAAGAGATTCGACGGGGCAACATAATTATTAAAAAAAAAAACATTTATTGCCACAATTAAATCAATGTAAATTTTAAATTAAAAAAGAATATACATTATAGCAAAGGAATGCCTCAGCTTGTGTTAGCTCGGAGCAAGGTCCGAGCATAACGCTGTTTTTAAGGCACCCCTCTCCCTGAGATCGAGTGCTGCAAGCAATTAGGGGGCTTAAATATAACAATATAAAAATTTCTTCTTAAAGATTACAATCGGCTTAGGAATAAAAAAGAGAATATTTCAAGTACAATGCGAAAGTAACGATACAATTAACAATTATATATTTTTACGATTTACTTAGACCGCTTGAAGGGGTTTGTTTGTTTTTTTGTGAGTGTGGCGTGTTGAGTGTATAGTGTGGCGTGTATTGTATTTTCTACTTATTACTTTTTGTTTATTAAACTAGTGTTTATAAGTTATTAACAAATAAAAATAATGAGAACCAACATCAACAGAATAAGAAATAAATGTTATTTTAATACTTCCAACTGTCATAAAATTCAACAGCAAAGCGAAATAAAGTTTTACCATAAAATTAATGCTGAAATTGCTTGCGACTTCTGAGTTTTGGAGATACGAAGTCGTAACCTGAATTTTGTGGTTAGTACTGAAATCACATTGGATTTGAATAATTGAATAACAAGTAATTAATAAATTCTGACTAGGGTAAGATGTCTATCTGGAACCACTGCGAGCTAAATAATATAAAGGCATTTGAATAAATAATAGAGCCCGAAACTTATTTATGAAGCGTGTAAATTGACCTTCGATATTTGTTTAAAGAATTTTTTATTAAAATAAAATGTGGTTGTACAAGCAATCCGTATCTTTTTATACAAAATATCGCATAGCTCCAGTAATAAATTCTACCCATAATGACGTAGCTCCTCGTAGCTCGTAGCACCGTATCACGTTGTAGCCATTTCATCGTAGTCCCGTAGCACCATCTCTACGGAGCTAAGCGTAGCTGAATCGTATGGTTCTCTTTGAAGCGCCATCTATCCAAGCCAGTGCAAACTAACTTGTACATTTGTACAATATTTTCTGATTGTTTTCAGTCTTCCGACATGAAGTTTATGTTTCTTTCACAAATATCTGAAAGATGGCGCTATTTGTAGTGGTAGCTAGTATGTAGCCCCGTAAAATTATGGTCCATGTAAAAAACTTCCAGTCTTATAATATAACTAGCAGCCCTACCCGGCTGCGCCCGGGCATGTATTATACCTTAAAACCTTTTTCGTGAATCACTCTATCTATTGGTAAAAACCGTATGAAAATCCGTGGAGTAGTTTTTGAGTTTATCGCGAACAGACAGACAGACAGACAGACGCGGCGGAGGTCTTTGTTTTATAATATGCAGTGATTGTTAATAGCATAATGTGTTTGTTTGTAACACATTCTCTTTTTATCTGCGGATGTTTTTTTCTTTAATTACCTAGTACAAACAAAAAGTTCTTGCGAATTGGTCCGTTTTTCCCTGCCGACCAAAAAAATGTATACAAATACGTTATGTAGAATAGTATAGAGAAATCTTTATTCAGTGATTTACAAATGGTACAGTGCAGCAATAGTTAATACAAAGTTAATACAGTTCACCAATTTTGTAAAAATATTAAACAATTATATTTAAACCACTGAAAGTGAGTTCCACTGAGCATAAATTATAGATGTATAGGTTTGTTTGTACAAATATAGGTAAAAAAACGAATACCTACCTAGCTACTATATTGACGGGTACATCGCATCTGCAATAATGTTTACATTGCTACTTTTTCAAAATTTTAAGTTCTACGTATAATAAGTGGTTACTGTTTTTGTTTATAAAAAGAAGTTGTTATAAATCAAAAATTAACTTGCCTTTTACATTATAACCAACGTATTTTAGTAACACTACAATAAAAATTCTAATAAAAAATATGTCGTTTCCTAATGGCCCAGTTATCTTTACGAGTCAATTAAGAACAGCAATCGAACCGGATCATAAAGCCTGCTTAGCTAAGGGCCGTTAAGAACAAAGCCTCCACCGACCTCTATTTACTTCTTTAATTACCTATACCATGTCATGTGGTCTCAATGCCTTAATCGTACGATTTGTTCTCAGAGACTCGCATAGATGGCGCCACTCGTAGCTACACAACATTGTATCTACCGTATTATGAGAATATAAAAACATTATTCACAAAATATATCTTATTAAAAATCACACCCTATATAGACTGCAATCGCCGTTTGGTTCCCGGCAGAGTAGAATAGTACTCCAAGTCATCCCGTGGACATGTGGTCTCAACGCCTTAATCGTACGATTTGTTCTCAGAGACTCGCATAGATGGCGCCATTCGAAACTACACAACATTGTATCTACCGTATTATGAGAATATAAAAACATTATTCACAAAACATATCTTATTAAAAATCAAAACAATATTTTAGGCATAATATTTTAAAACGACCCCGTATATTAAGTAAGTTAATGGCTAACGCAGATTACCGCCATCTAGTATCGAGTAGCAAGCAACTCTCCTGCGCCATATATTCTTTTTTGTTCGGGAAAAATTAATACTTTTGATTTTATTCACGAAAGAAGGCAAAATTTGACCATTCCCCCCCCCCTGATCTCCGAAACTACTGGGCCTAAAATTTCGAAAAAATTACAATATATAGTTTATTGCTTGAAGATTACAGGAAAAAATAATGAGAATTCTATCAGTTGAAAATAAAGTGGTAAACTCTCTATAATAAGATCACCTAGGGAAATAGTTCACTAAAACACCACTAGATAGCGCTAGTCAATTGAATAAAACATTTTTGCACATTGTGTGTGTGTGTTCACGAAGCATATTGTACGGAACCCTCATTGCGCGAGTTTGACTCACACTTGGCCGGTATTTTATTATTTAGTTTTTGAAACTAAATATAAATTATTTTATTTCTAGCATTGACCCTATAGGTAAAGTTGTTGATAATGACGGGCTGAGTCACCCCTTTAGGCTAGGTCGGATCTATATACACGCTGTATATATATCATCATAATCGTCAGGTCTTTTTTAGTCTCCACTGCAGGAGCACGACCCATTCTGTACTACCAGAGTGTGTACGGCCTAATATTAGCCGGAGGAGTTAGAGGTAGGTAACACTTTGAGTTGTATATGTAGATTTATTTCTATAATATTATTGACTTAGCATCCCATACCACAAGTTCATAACTCAATTTGAAGCTAGCTTATTTATATACATATGATTATTATATCAAGTTACAGTAAAATAAATTACAGTGCCGTAAACCTTCAATTTACATGTTAACAGATCCCGATTTGGACGTCTACCGTTCCGCAAATAAACCCGGTTTGGGTCTGGTATAAATAGAATATTAAATCAATACTCATGCAGGCCTTGAACTTGAGAGGCTTAACTG
The DNA here is from genome assembly GCA_963082605.1 of Rhodophaea formosa. NCBI lineage: Eukaryota > Metazoa > Arthropoda > Insecta > Lepidoptera > Pyralidae > Rhodophaea > Rhodophaea formosa. The sequence continues at coordinate 10,606,529 of OY720226.1, forward strand.
GGAATTCCGGCACACTTCGGGGCTGGAATATCTTTGGGTTGCTTTGGTATTTATGTTTAAAGATAAATCTTATGGGAAGTGTTGGATATTTATTTATTCATTTTTTCTCCTCCTCATTAAGTAGCAAATGATTGCATCGAGCATTTTTGGCAGCTAAGCTAATTTCTACAGGCAAAAGCCAAAGCATAGATATCAGAATAGCCCTTCTAGCAATACGGCTGGCGTGTTGCTCGAAGGAATAGCCAAAGTCACTGTCTTTCATTCGAATAAAAACTTTTGAATATTTTCTGTGTGAAACGAGAAGAAATTGAAATATTTTTCGTTGAAGGTTGGCTGTACTACACTCAGCTGATTTCGAAAAAGAGAAAAAGAGAAGTTCGTGACTTCGAAAACGAATGTGACTTGTACGTCTTGTGATTGATGACGCGCAATTTTAAAAACAACCCCTCCTGCAGGCCGATTTGCTGACTCGGTGTACAACGATTTGATTGTTACTTTAGCTACCATTACGGTTTTCATATCTTAAATAAAAATAGTCATTCATACCGAAGCCGTAATGAATATTGAAGTTACCATGAAAATGATGTACACCGTAGCTGTCAAAAGTTAGCAAATAGGCCTGCTGGATAGATTTCAATGAAATTTTATGATAGCTTAAAACATAGATGTAAATATAAGTATTTTGGCTTAAAATGATATCAGTGCACATGGAGTATACTTTAGGCGTTCAAAGTCACGGAAAATAGCTAATGTTTTTACCCGACTGATTCATCCAAGAAGTGGGTAACGATTTTTGCGCGTTATATGTAGTGTATAGTATGTATGTAAGTATATCAGATCCATTGTCACCTCCTGTAGGCTGAGGTGTCATTAGATCTGGCTAATATAGTATGGCTCTAGTAGTACAGAGAGGGTTGTGCTCCTGCAGTGGAGGCTTAATGATGATTATAATGCTTATGTTTATATATAAGAAACCGTACTACGTTAATTTATTCATCAAGCGAATACGGGTAGTATTTAGTTTTATATTTTTTGAGCCAATCGATCATTACAAAAGTAAGATAGTGTTATCTTGAGTAGTACATTATTAACCAATTTAGAAATAGTTATTATTCAATAGAACGAAATTAGTCTTGTAATAAATATTTTTAAATGTATATTTAAGTACCCAAAAAGCAAGTTCTCCGTTTTAGATGACTTTGATTATATAACAAAAAAAACTTCAAGTTATACTGGAAATAAACTAAATAACAAATTTCGAAGGATTTATAAAACAAATAGAGTGCGCCCTTAGCTTGCTTTTTGAAAGAAGGCAGGAAGTAACTATAGGGCCTAAGCCACAGAGAAAAGACAGTAAGAAGTAGTAGTTGTGTCCAGGTTGGAAAAATGTGCTATATATCGTATCACCGAGTTAGGTATACCAAGTAGGTATGCTATCATTTGGCGCAACAGCCAAATAATAATCTTTTTCTACTCCTGTACTGTAATCTGTCATTTTGTGGTCAAGAACACAAACATAAGAACATCCTTAATAAGTCTATACTCTATTTTTCATAACAGTACGGCACAGCCGTACTATAATCTATAACGACACGGCTAGTAGCCACAGACTATTAAACCTAGATTTCGTGATTGCAAAAGAAGTTTTTTTGAACTAAATGCATTGCTGCCAACTTAAGAAAAACTTATTTCATAGTTTTTTTAAGAGTCTAACCATAGACACAAAATTTTGTCATGTTTACATTATCCGCGAGTTAGTTGTCAAACTCAAAATTTGTTTTACTAGTTTTGCATTTTTTGAAAGTCGTAGATAAAATATTGTATGCAACTTATGTCTTAAAAGGCTCGTGGCGCCTCTATTAGCGATATTCGCTCGCTTCGCTCGCTCAAGTCTCTACCCGCGCCACTCACCTTTCAAGGCCCCTATTATAAAACCGTTGCATAAAATACTATAACGCACCATCGAAGTCTTCTTGTCTTATTTCCTTCTCCCATCTTTGGAAAGTAATATTTCTGGACATGTAACTGGACGGCAAAGACCTTCATCATTATTTTCATGCTCCATAACCTTTACAATGAGTTACTGTACAAAATTTAAATTAGTAATTTTAAAGTCTGTGAATTAATTTTAAGTATATTCATTACAAACAGACACAATATTTGTTATTGTGTCTGTTTGTGTTATGTTATTCATTTTATGTTTAGATATACTTATTGTATTTCATCACAAAACTCCGTGGTTTTTTCTGAAATGTGTTTATTTTCTGTTATAAGTAAGTTTTTGTAATATGATATTAAATAAATAATAATAGTAAATTATTCTATTGCTAAAATTAGATCGACACAACATCGGCATTATCAAAGACACAAATGCTCTCAAAGTCGTCTCAGCCTAATTGAGTGAATTATTAACGCCCACACTACTCAAGGCGACAGAATTCCTTTAGCTCTTAAACACTACACACATGTCGAAATGAGATTCTTAATGTGATTTTTTATATGAATAGTATTGTGTTCAGTTTTTTGTTCGGTCTTTTTATTTAAGAGTGTGTTACAGTTGAAATTTTATTCAACTTTGATTCGTGTCATAATAAGCTATAGTTTGAGATAAAAACAAGGAGTGTGAACTATTGTTCAAGCCTAATTTCCGTATATTGTGATGTGAATAATGATAGTGATCGGAAAAATCCGTGAAATGATTGGTAAGTTCTTACAAAAATGTTTTAATGGTTATAAAAAACAGGATTTTTCAAATAGTGCTTTAAACATTTTAAAATGGCTTTCTTATCTTGTACACACAAATTTGCTGGAGATAATAACGTCTTGTTGAAAAATCATAGAAATAAGGCAACAATAGACGCATAATCAGACACTTAACCAAGCCCATAAAGCAATCTTCTAAATAAAAAATAATAAGCTAAACAAACTTAGGAGATTCGTAAAATGATCTTGCTTTTAATTTAGAAATACTTAGTTTTGGTCTTATAAAGGGAGTTTTTGGTTTAAAATGACAATAAATTTTAGCTACTCACTTATTTACAGAGGTTTTCTTTTGTTATTTCGGGAGCTAAATAAACTGTTTAATAGGATTATTATTCTCTAAATAACTTTTGTTCTCTTAGCTAAGTCAGACACCATCAATTCGTGACTAAAATAGAATAGAAAAATTTTTATTCAGTGATTTAAAAATGGCACAGTACATCAATAGCTAACACAAAGTCATATTAACTATTGTGTTAGCTGCTTATATATTACTTCTATTAACTATTTATATATACACCAATCTTTTATTAAGAAATGGGGTTTTCGCTTTGAGGTCGCTCGCTCTTGTTTTCAGCTTTTCTTGAAACAAACCAAATCTTTCCGTGACATGAAAAATAAGTAAATTTAATTAATGAGGAGTATTCTCATTTCCCCGTGGCTTAGTTAATTAATTAGAGGTTGGTTTCCGTAGCTACAAATCCGTGGTTTCTCTTATCATTCTCCATTTTTTTTTCAAAAAGTTAATGACAATAATAAGTCAAAACTGAGACTTAGTTTCTCATTTATATTTTTATTTTATCACTATTATTGTGATTTTCTGCTGGCAAATGTTACTTTGTTTTTCATAGTGGTTGTATGAATGACAAAGTTATGCTTAAGGTTTATGAAAATGCAACCTGGTGGTGTATCTCAAAAACTGCTGACAATATCTCGGTCAAACCAATTTTCGTTTAAGCTTTTCCAAGACAGGCATGACGAATCTATAAGCCTATATTTGCCTATGTATTTGCCTTTTGGCTACGGAACCCTAAAAAGTTTCTTGCAACTCCTCACTAGTGTAAGAGCACTTGGTAATCTAATCTTAACTCTATATCTCTTAACCTAAGGTAGTGGCTCTCCAATTAGTAGTTTTAATTTGCTGACCCAACTGACTTGAAAGTAAATTTTATAGGTCATGTCAAAGACAATATAATACTAACGTAATAGACTGCCCACCTCATACAAAAATATTGGACCAAATTAACGATTCGGACGGTAATTAAGGTTGCGAAAAGCAGGCGAATGTATGGCGCAGAAGAGTTGCTTGCTACTCGATACTAGATGGCGGTAATCTGCGTTAGCCTAAACTTACTAAATGTAGGGTGTCATTTTAAAATATTATGCCTAAAAGATTGTTTTGATTTTTAATAAGATATATTCCGTAAATCATGTTTTTATATTCACATATGTAATACAGTAGATACAATGTTGTGTAGTTTCGAGTGGCGCCATCTATGCGAGTCTCTGAGAACAAATCGTACGATCAAGGCGTTGAGACCACATGGTCATGTCACCTGATAAAACTTTGTTGTCTTGGATAGAGCACGTTCCTTACAAGCCAAGCAATTTTGTTAACAAATATCTACCTACTAGTTACTACCAGTTAATATATCTACCGGCAAATATTACCATATTCTTTGATATTGGTTTTCTAATCGAAAATACTACCTGATTATGATGAAATTAAAAAAAAAATCATAATTTTTTTAATTTTTATATGCTAGATGCAGGACGCTTCTAAGTGGTAATATTGAGAATCCTTGGGGAGGCCCTTGTACAGAGGTAGATTTTAAAGTCGACGTCACGGGAAAATTGATAATCCTAATCCTATCCTAACTATCCTAATCCTAACTAATATTATAAATGCGAAAGTGATTTTGTTTGTTTATTTGTTTGTATGTTTGCAACGCTTTCACGCCGTATCTTCTGAACCGATCATTATGAAATTTTGCATACACATAGGTTAGGGTACCGAGAAGGACATAGGCTATATACCACGCGGGCGAAGCCGTGGGTGACAGCTAGTTTCGTATAAAATTCACGATACTTGCGCTGCCACCGAACCGTAAGTGAATAATAGAATATAGTAGTAATAATAGAATATACCAGCCGCTTTTGTTCCCGCGCAGATTGTAAAAGCCGGTCAAGAGATTGGGCTAAGGAATCAAGTTAATAGGCGATGCCGCTAGCAACCCATCTCTATTTTGATTCCACTTTCCACCTTAACGCCCACCAACACGCTTAAGAGCGTGTCCTAGCAGTATTTTTTCAGTATGGTTTCAATACAAATGTACTTCTCTATTTTCTCGCTGAAAACTGATTCTAGAGGCACAATTCCATTATTATACAATTAAGTACTAAAATAGGTATTTTTCAAACTGATTTTGAAAAATAATTTTTCTTTATAACAGTTTTTTAGAAAAAAATAAAACATAAGGACATACCTTTTTTAGAAATAGATTTTATGAAAAAAGAATTCTGCCTCTAGAAGCAGTTTTCAGCGAGAAAATAGAGAAATACATTTGTATGGAAAACATACTGCTAGGATACCCTCTTAACATGGCCTTTGAGTTTTATGACCTTGGGCTCTGTCTACCCCACAAGAGATAAAGACGTGATTCTATGTATATTTACTGGTAATGTAAAAAACCCCGCTCCCCACCCTTCTTTATCAGTATTCCAATCACTCGTTATCTTGTTACTTTAGAACTAAAAGTTTACAAGTTCCCGCTAAACAAGCCCGTGGGGAATACTGAACCTTTAGAACTAAGTGCACTGGTTTGTTTTAGGTTAACTTTAAGAACTAAATTAGCTTAAGATCAAAGGTGAAGTGAAAATAACAATTAGCTTTGCTACATTTTTCTTTATCTGTCTGAATCTAAAACCATTTTGAGATAAACGAGGGTTCGATCCCCGGTCAGGTCAAGATGGAAAATGATCTTTTTCAGATCGACCTTGGTCTTGGATGTTTATTATAGAATAACATCCAAGACCAAGCTCAATCTGAAAGTAAAATAAGTATTCTGTTATACAATAAAGTATCGTTGAGTTAGTATCCAATAACACAAGTCTCGAACTTACTTTGGGGCTAACTCAATTTGTGTGATGTGTCTGTATATATTTATATTTATTATGATAGATTTGTACAAGTAGTTCTATTACGATCTAGGAAACATAGATTTACGGACCATAATTGTTGGCATTTAAAGGTGAATTGTATCACTATCATCAATCACCGTAAGTAGGCTGGTTATCAATCTATTGCGAGAATGATTTATGTGAAAGGGTTTATGCTCTTTCATTCCATGCATTATAGATCACATACATACATATTATCACGTCTTTATCCCTTGCGGGGTAGACAGAGCCCAAGGTCACAAGACCCAAAGGCCACATTTAGCATTGTAGTGGGCGTAATGGTGGAAAGAAGAATCAAAATAGTGATAGGTTGCTAGCCGCATCGCCTATTAATATGATTCCTAAGATTTTCGCCCAATCCCTTGATCGGCTTTTACGGTCTGCGCGGGAAGACAAGCAGCTGGTATATTCTATGTTTTTTCTTTTCTCCCAAACCAGCATGGAAGAGATCAAAGATCAGGTTTTAGTAAAAAATGACACGTGACAGATGATAATGCGCAGTTCGTCCACCAGGATCCCCCAGTCTACTCCCCCAGGGGATAGTGTGTGTGTAAATTTGACCTAACATAAATAATAATCTATATATATAAAACAAAGACGGGTTTGTTACAACACTTATAACTCGAGATCTGCTGAACCAATTTTTTATGGTTATTGATTCGTTGGATTTGTCTCCGCCCCGAATAGCAGAATACATCTTAAAAATAAGTGTAATGAATACTTAATCATTGACTGTAAGGCGGTACGAAGTTCGCCGGGTCAGCTAGTAATAAATAAATAAATATATATGGACAAATCACACAGATTGAGCTAGCCCCAAAGTAAGTTCGAGACTTGTGTTATGGGATACTAACTCAACAATACTATATTTTATAATAGATACTTTTATAGATAAACACCCAAGACCCAGGTTAATCTGAAAAAGATTATTTTCCATCTTGACCTGACCGGGGATCGAACCCGGGACCATCCGTGTCGCAGGCAGGCGTGTTGACCGCTGCGCCACGGAGCTCGTCCAAAACAAACAAGAAAAGTATCGTCAAAGACAATATAATACTAACGTAATCGTCAAATTATTTAATTTTCAATAAATAATTCTTCAATGCTCTCTGGGTTTTTGGTGGGAAGTCAAGGGGTGCAGTTGGGGTTTACCTTTGATGATTTTGCAAGTTGATTTTAGAGGAGTTCATACTATGAAATTTGTGTAGTTCAGTGTTATAAATGCTCGTGCTTATGAACAATTAGGGAAATAGTTAAAGTAGACTGTTATATAGGCTCGTATATATTTGCCACAGAAGCTCCCACGAGGCATCAAAGAACATACGCAATCTTTGATTGCTACTTGTTAGAACTGTATCCCGTTTAATACCGATACTTTGTATCTCATTAAACTGGACATTAGCAGAATCACCGAAAACTCAGAGGAATACATAATATAAAGTTAAAGAAGAAGTATAATGATATTTAGGAGTGTCATATATTTTTGTACATGGCAATTTAACAGAAGCTTGTAGTTTGCTCTCCTCTTTATTTCTTAAACGAAGTGTTCTTCGAAAACAAACAAAAAATATGGGCAATTATTAAAAAGTAGCTATTTTCTCGCGACTTAATCCGGGTGAATTATAGCCTAGGTCACCCGGATAGCTATAGATAGGTCGGTCCAGTAGTTTCTGAGCATATTCAATGCAAACAAACAAACACATCTTTCCTCTTTATAATATAAGTATGAATAGTAATTTATTTCCAACTTACAATCACAACTGATATATGTACATGAATAAAGGCAGAAATTTTTGGGGTGGTTGCCAATGCAGAGGGGCGAAGGTTAAAGCCTGTTGAAGGTAGAAACATGTGGGTCAGTACTTTAGTGCTCTCCTTCTGTAGTAACTTGTGCTACTCTTCGGTATCCCTTTTTGAATCCAATATGTTAAGTATATAATCATTAAAAATCGTTTCAAAAGTTAGAAATGAAACGAATATATTTTTTTTTACTTTTCATTATCTGCCTTTATATGAAACTCTGTGAGGTTATCTAACCATTTGATTATTACCAAGTCTCTGTCTGTCTCCATGTAATGATACAATAATTATTCGGAGATACAAAAATTTGCTTCTTAAGTGAATTTTACCCAGAAGTAAGAGCCTAAAATAAATCCTGCATTTAGGTTTGAAATTTAAAGCAATTCTAAAAGACAGATTTTACAATTGCATCTGGACAGTACAGCGCAGCTGTTTCTAGATCCAAATCAGCTATGTAAATAGGAACATAGCGCCAATACGGAAAGTTACGGGTTATTTCAGATAAAATAAAGATCGATGTGTAATCGGAAATCAGTAGAGTGTCTACAACTCGAATGGAACTTAAGAAAAACTCTGTGCATAATTGGAATAGTTCAATTGATGACGATGACACGTTGGCAAATCAAGATTGAATGAATATTTTAAAGTGTCTTGTAGAGTCTTGATGCATGTTGGTAAATCATGATCATCACACGAGAGGTCTTCATTGTGCATAATATTTTTGTAACCTCTGCGTTACTTACGAATGAACTGAACCTATTTAACAGCGAGTTCTGCCCATGGTACAGATTAACCAGTGAAAAATAAAAAAAATATAACTCTAGGAACTTTATTGTTTCGCTATAATAAAGAATCAAAGTAAGTACACATTTTATATACGTAAAAGTGTATCTTGACAACCGCTTGAACTATTTAATAAAAGTTTATCTACAAACACACTATAAAGTGTCTATAACGAGATCAGAAACTGACCAATAATAAGCATCATTACGTCAATCACATTTAAAATAACAATCATATTGTATCTGGTCGTAGGTATGTAATATTGTACGTATTTTCATTACGACATAGTTCAGATACAATGTTAATAAATAATATCCTTGGTTTTCACAGAAATATAGTCATAGCAGCTAAGACCGAGTGGGATGTGCCCCAGTTTCTTGACATTTACCGAGGGAGGAGAATGTACGTGACATGAGAAAATTGAAAACAATGAGCATCTACGTCATAGAGCAACTATTATTAGCAATATTACTACTTGACTAATGAGCTCCTGACAAACGCGTCGCCTTAAACTTTGATGAATTGAATAATTATGATATCTACTTTTTTGTATTAAAGGTAAAATAATAGTTTTAAGAATTACTAGCCCGGGGTTTCGTTACAACTGTGAAATTTAAGGTATGAAAGAAGTTAAAAAAAACACACCAACTTTTTTCATTTTACCTTTCTACCATTCCCCCGTTAACCTCCTTAACTTCGCAAACATTTATTCAAATATATATTGTCAACTACTAAACCAATTTTGATGCCCACCAAACTTGAAAGTTGTACTAATATTACCTACATAGGTACTGCAATGTACAAATGTAAGTAATATTAGTACCTCACAATGCGAATAATTTTGACAGTTCTCTCGAACTGTCAACACCAAGCCATTTTTTTAAAATCATATCCTAATTGGAGTACTGATAAGAAAGTACCTAATCGCGAAACAAATGAAGCTACATCCATTTAGGCCAAATAACACTGCTTTCGTTCCAAATCTACTTGATGACAATAAGTGAACATAAATTCATGAGCAAACTTCTAAAAATTTCCAATTATTTATGTACATTCATTTCATTAATGTACCAGTAATATGCTTTCCCGATCACATGACTCAAAATCAAATCAAAATCAAAAGTTTTTTCAGAAAATAGGCCTTTGCAGGCACTTTTTCACGTCATATCATATTTAAAATTATCTTATTAGATAATGTGTATTTATTAATTGTTCAAAAGCTACAGACTACTAGCGTTTCGGAACCTACCACTGCAGAGAGGAAACGCCGAAAGAAACTCTTATCAACAGTTTTGGTCGCCTACTCGCCTGAAGGGCTTTATATGATTACGTATAATGTCTCTTTCTTTCTTTTCTTTTTTCTTTCTTTTTTCTGTGTTCATGTTACAATTTCAATATACATAGATTTATTATTTTTGGAACATGTTTATGTTAACGATCGAGTCTGCAAAGATAATAAACATCATATGATACTTAAAGTAGTCTCAAAGAGGCCGAGCAGACCAGTCCCCCCTGACAGCACCGGTTCACGAGTTGACGTATGGATCAGCCATCGCTGAGCTCAACCATATTAGAGGGAACTCAACGACCCGACACATAACGCCACCACCAGGTTGAACATTTTTCGTGAGCATGACTAACTCTGACTTATTTGTCAACTTTGAGTTGGCATCTTCCAATACCTATTACCTTTTTTTTTTTGTCGTCAACTCGCACGTCTGTAAAACTTTTTACAGTCAGCAACAATGATGTTTGGAATTGATCACAAATAAGGTAAATATAGTCTCCTGCAAAGAAATCTGACCCCCCTACGCACAAATTTTAAATTGTAAGGGTGTCAGATGTATCTGCAGGTGACTGTACAATTTTTAAATGTATCATTGCCAAAAAATAAAAATAGCTACAAAGTAAGAGACAGCAGACTTGATCTTAATAAATTTTAAGGTAAAAGTAATGAAGAAGAGCTTTGCCTAATTAATTTCGACTTAATTAGTATACGTATGTAATGAAAATTCCAACCGTCGTCTGACTACATAAGATGTGCTCTAAAAAGTAACTCGGTTGGACCCAGTTTTTATATCAAGGGGGTCATAAGTCGCCGTGTGGTTCCCGGCAGAGTAGAATAGGACCACTCCAAGTCTTTCCGTGGATGTCGTAGAAGGCGACTTAAGAAACACAAGTTAAACAAAGCTATAAACATCAAAAAGATCCCTCCAGCCCATCTGGCCAGCGTGAAGAGAGTAGGCCCAGCTGCTCTGACTGATATATCGCTTTGGAAGTACAGAGAGGGTTGTGCTCCTGCAATTGAGACTAAAAAGACCTGATGATGAAGTTCAAAGTCTAGTCACAGCATAGAGGGCTGGACACACGAAGTATAGAAATTTCAGAAGTAAGATTGATAGAATGCCTTTATTTCTTGCAAAAGGTGGCCTAAATTCTTACAACTATAGCCAAAACCTAGAATTCAAACAATCAGTAGTTACTATAAAAGAAAATATGTAACGCGGCAAAACAAAAGAGCGCGCAATTTATAATTCGAAAGATGGCTATGCTCGATGGAGCCGCGCGGTCGACCAATCAGAGCGCGCCTCAGCTCGCGCGATCCCCCGCTCTCGCCTGCGGCGTACGACGACCGCCATACTTTTTTTCCATATTTTGAACTGTGTACATTTATAACTCTGCGTGTTGTAAAGTGCAAAACTTATGTTTTCCAATAAATGTTATTTTCTTACAACGCCAGTGTTTATAAATATAATTTTGTTTGTCTTCTTGTTCATAAATTAAAAGTCAAAAATATTATACAACTATAACAGTAAAACTAATAGATGATTACAAGCTATGAAACGTTAAATAGGTTGGAAAATACTTTAAATTATTATAATATCGAAATTTGTACCTTCATTATTGCAATATCTTCTTATTTATTGCAATGACTACGATGCCACTATCAGCCATAAGTACCTAACCAGATATTCAGATTTCAGATATCAGATTCAGGGTCCTCCTTTTAAAAACGAGGTTATAATACTTAGATTCCTATTATTACTAAGGAGAAAAGCTTACTACTTAGATGTATTATTTTTGTCCACAGAGATGCAATGTTTTATCTCATTTAATTCAATAATTTTCTTTCACCATCATTTTCTCATTTGAACATAAGACTCTCTTTCTTCGTAGTTTGTAATTTGACCTAGTCCAGATGGGCATGCCTCGCTTGAACCTTGGATCCGCCCTTGCAAAGTAACGCACCTACCTAATTAAATATTCAGTCTTGAGAGACTTTCAAGTTTTAACTCAGCTTGAATTAAGTTGAACATAATGCTTGGTTGGTTGCAATGTTTTAAAACATTGTAATTTATACATAATAGAGTGCTTTTAAACGGTCATTCTCGCGGCAAGGTCAATTTTTCAATTTCAAGGTTCAATTCATATAATTTCCGTCACGATTTTTGTCTTTCACCAAATTGTATATTTTTTAAGCAAAAAATCTTGAAAATCACGTTAAATCACACAATTTTATTTATTTGGCCCTAAAATTGATTTATAAGTTTCGGAATTATTGAGGCATATATTTTTGGGCGTGACGGAAATTATTTTCAAGGTGACGGAAATTAGAAAAAAGTACTCATAAAGTTAAAAAATACTTTTATTTTCCAATAAAAACGTTAAAATCAGTCACATTATTGGTTAATAATACTGACTGTAACTATCACAATAAATAACCAAAAAAGTACCAACAAACATAACGGCGATTAAGCAAACACTTAACTCAGTGATAATTTAGGAACATTTGTTTAATGAATCAGATAATGTTACTTACGAAATAATAAATAATATTATTCGAAACATCCTCGTTACAATAATAATACCAGTAATAATCAAAGACTAGTTTTATACATATAAAAAAAAAACAATATAAATCTTCTACAAAAATTAACAATCAAATGGTAATTTAACAATTAAATAAGCGCCATGACAAACATATTTAATTAAGGGCCCACACTAGGCACACTAGCAACGCCAATAATTTTATTCCTAATACTTTACAAATAGAATGAAATTCAAGAATGTAAGTCATATAAGCATTAGTAAATAATCTGAAGTATTTTTGGAATCATGTTTTAATCTAGTAAGTGTGTATGTGTGCCTAGTGTCATCAATCATGTTTTAAAATCATTAATTAAAGTCATTAAGAGAACTACTGATCACCGCCTAAAACGGTCGTTTTTGGCGGTAATCAGTAATTCTCATAATGACTGATTCTCATAATATTAAAACATGATTCATTATTTTCATTAAAAAATTGTTCCTATTAATTAGTAAAATATATTTAGTACTTGAAAATAAAATAAAATAAAATGCAAGGGACTTTTAAGTATCCTTAAAAGCTTCTAAAGATCTTCAAAAGTAAAAATATCCTGTAAAATTGTTTCTTAATATGGTTTATTTAGTGTAATTAGACTTGAAAGCAATAATTGGTTGACTTTAAACAATAGAAAAGCTTTTTGGCAAACAAAAACACAACTTTTTTATGAAGATGCTTATTATGCGTTTTTGTGCATTTTGAAAACCTTTTATAGTGCTTTCAATAAAATCTATTTTAATTTATCGTATCCTTTACAAAGATCGACCAAAAATGAAATACCTTTATTTCCTTTAAGTCTAATTACACTAAATAAACCCCCATTAAGTAACATTTTTTTTTAAAGTTTTAAAGCATACCTTAAAAACCCTGGCAGCTGTTTTTTATTTTATTTTCAAGTATTAAACATTTTCTACAAATTCATTACAACAGTAATTTTTAACTTTAGATTAAAATATGAGAAACTTTCATGATACTTAGGCATACTTATTTAAAAGGCAATAAAATAAATACAGAAACATAAAAACAAAAAATTAAAACCAACTTTAGTTAAAAAATTTCAATAAAAAAAAACTAAATAATTTTAGCTCCTAAGCTACTCTATTATATTTATATATGTAGTATATGTACAGTATGTATATATATAGTATATTTATATATCCAATCCAATACATCCAAACTAATGTTATAAATGCGAAAGTGCGTTTGTTTGTTTGTTTGTTACGCTTTCACGTTCTATCTACTGAACTAGGTACTGAATAGGTAAGGGTACTGAGAAGGACATAGGCTATATATCATGCAGGCGAAGCCGCGGGTAACAGCTAGTATCTATCTATATGCAGTTGATAAGCTATGCCAGATGCCAAAAGGCAGCTTGAAAAATCTGGTACCTGTGTTGGCCACTTACACACACGAAAAACAACCAAAAACAGTTATATATCAACGCAAAGGTATGTATGTACGTATGTATAATGTAGTATGATAATAATTATAATTGTTATTTCAAATACTGTTGTCCTGTTAAAGTCACCTCCGTGAAATATAAATCTTTTAATTAGATAATACAAACTTTTTAACGTAAATTTTAGTAGTATCTGTATATCGGTTTGTGTACAACAAGTGGTAGCGTTATTAACAGTCAACTCTTATGTGAAACAGTAAAAATAGTGATTATAATTCTGATAAACTTTGAGACAGAAAACAATATGGTGGTAACATGATAAAACAGCATCTGTAATAACATTGTGCTACAAATTAGTTAACACTCTGAACCTTGCATGCAAACCACTGAACTGTGTTATCTACGAACTGTGTTAATTTTTGCCAAAGTGTGTGCCGATGACAAGCCATTTGTGGAATTTATTTAATCCTTTATCACCGCACCGTATTGTTTACTTATAAAACTGCCATCTATCTTCTAACCTAAGAACTACTTAGCTCCTCACACTATTTGCATGTTGATGTCATTGAGTCTAATAGTTCGCTAGAGTCTCAAAAGATGTCACCACGAGTTCCGGACTATGGCCCGTGTGCTGCATGTACGCAAACTATAAAGACACGCTTATTTCTAAAATGCTGCATGTGCACGAAACTATATGATTTAAAATGCCTAAACATCCCTGAAAAGAGGTTCTATAATACAATGACTATTGAACATAAAAGCAATTGGCAATGTCAGGACTGCAAGAAAGTGCCTAAAAAGAATAGCTCTAAGACAGACACACCACTAAAGCAACCAGTACAGAGCGCCACAACAAGCAATCCTCCCATCATTGCGCCTTCTCCATCACCACACACTGCCGACATCATTGGGCAGACAGTTATAACAAATGAACTACTTTACAACGAGCTGCGGCTCTTGCGTGAAGAAGTGAACGCCCAACGTACTGAAATGCGTGAGTTTCGCAGCTCCATAACAACAGCCGTGGCGGGATGCAACCAAAGAATTGATGAGCTGGCGGAACGTGTAAATGCTGTGGAGGACCTGCGGCGGGACGAGACCAACGAAATTACCGAGTTGAAGCAGACCATCGCCGACTTGAAGCTGGATATTAATGACCGCGAGCAAGAATTGCTCCGTAATGATGTTGAAATTGCAGGAATCGTGGAAGATAAAAATGAACGAGGCCTCCATTTAATACTAGCGATAAGTCAGAAGCTGGGTGTCCGGCTGGAAGAAAAGGACATCGTGAGCGTCGAACGTGTCGGTCCTGTTCGAACGTCATCAGGTGATGGCGTACCCGTTCCTCGCCCACGCCCCCTGGTGGTGCGATTGGGGCGTCGCGCACAGCGTGATGACCTCCTGGCTGCGGCTCGTGTTCGACGTGATGTGACCAGTGATGGCCTGGGGCTGAACATGGAGCCCCGGCGCTTTTATGTTAATGAAAGACTGACACTTGCTAATCGAAATATATTTTTTAAAGCTCGTGAACTTGCAAGTCGTGTTCAATGGAAGTATGTTTGGACAAGCAACGGAAAAATTTTCGCTCGTAAGGAACATGGCTCGCCACGGTTCCGGCTACGTTCTGAAGCTGATTTGAAAAATGTTTTTGGGCTTTGATTACGTTTGCTTGTAACTCTACTTACTACAGTATTATTCCTTACACAATATACATATTTATTCCATCTATAGAGGTATACGTATTTATTCCATCTAATCACATGTCGCAATATACAATTATACTATTTATACATATACTGCTATGTTTAAACTATCGTCACTTATCTACTCTCCGTTTATTCGTTCTTTATTGTAAATATAGCCAGTTATTATATTCATACATTATTCAACATATAAAGCAAAAATTTATATCTGTAGGTCTTTTAAATCCAGGTTCATTAGGCAACCACCACGAAGAATTCCTAGTAGCAATGGAGCGCCACGACGTAGATTTGTTGGCTATTAATGAAACTTGGCTTATGTTGGGAGAAGAAGCGCGTGCACCCGCGCCACCTGGGTATAAACTTCTTCATACACCTCGCTCTGATGGTTGGCGAACTCGAGGTGGAGGTGTAGGTTTTTACGTGCGTCGCGGATTGCGTGTACAAAAACTAAACCACCCGCATGTAGATTCGGTAGATCAAATGTGGCTAAGCGTAAATATCAACGGCGTTAAACTCATAGTGGGCACTGCCTACCGACCTCCCTGGCAGAATCTCGATCTTGTGATTAATGCACTCACAGACTCCATATCATCGTTTACAAGTAGTGAACATATTATTTTACTTGGTGATTTTAATTGTGATTTTCTTAAACCACAATTAAGTAAAACAAAAGATTTTCAATCATTCCTCAACAGTTTAAATCTAAAGCAATATACAGACGGACCCACTCACTTCACTGACACGAAAACATCAATAGACCTTATATGTTCCAGCATGCCGGTAACAAATGTTAAAATAGATCACATTCCTGAACTTAGTAGACACGCATTTTTATCTTGCCAGCTTAAAATTAAGAAAGAAAAAACATCACCGTTTTTCATAACAAGTCGCACACTTAAAGATATTGATCATAGCAAATTTAACGAAGAAGTAAAAAATATAGATTGGAATCAATTAATGTCCGAAGACGTCAATGACATGGTGAACAGTTTAAATGCCTACATTTTAATACTATTTGATCACCACGCCCCTGTTAAATTAAGTTATATTAAATATCGCTCTCTACCGTGGATTACTTACAACATTAAACAGATGATGAAACTACGCGATGATGCTTTTACCAGAAGCAAAAAAACGGGATTATCCAGTCATAAATTATATTATAAAGAACTTAAAAGTACTGTCTCATCTGCTATACATAATGAAAAAGTTGCATTCTTTAAACATCATATTAATTTACATACCAATAATAGCCGTGCTTTATGGAAAAATATTAAGAAAAACATTGTTGACTTTAAAAAGAAAGATTATGAATTACCCCAACACCTGCGTCAACCTGATCTTATTAACTCTCATTTTATCAACTTGCCTGGCAAAGATAATGTGCAAATTTCTGACCTCACTTATTATGAATTTAACCGTTTTAGCAACACTACATTCAGTTTCCAACCAGTTTGTGAAAATGATGTTTTAAAAATTATACAGTCCATCAAAACCAACGCGCAGGGGACAGACGGTATAACTCTTGACATGATTTTGATGACTCTCCCTCATACACTTAATTTAATAACAGAAATAGTAAATAGATCTCTTAAGACCGGAGTGTTCCCAGCGGCCTGGAAGGAAGCCATTATTAAACCCATTCCTAAAACTCTTAGCCCTTCCAATCTTAAAGACTTGCGCCCTATAAGCATCCTTCCATTCATGTCCAAAATAGTTGAAAAAGCTGCCAGTCTGCAACTCACTCAGTATCTAGAACAAAGCAACATTTTACCCTCTAGACAGTCTGGTTTCAGAAAAAGCTATAGCACAGCCACTGCATTACTTGACGTCGTTGATGACGTACTTAGTGCACAAGATAATGGTGAAGGAACTATCTTATCAATGCTCGACTTCTCACGGGCATTTGACTCTGTGAATATTCCTTTACTATTGTCGAAACTATCATTCTACGGTTTTGACTCGTCTTCAATTAGATGGTTTTCAGATTATCTGAGTAAACGCACCCAGAAAGTTGTAGTCCAAAATTCTAATGGCTCTGTTTTATCATCATCCCCATCCTTAGTTTGTAGAGGCGTACCGCAAGGATCGATATTGGGTCCAATACTATTTCTCTTATACAGTGCAGACATCGTAAGTAGTATACAACATTGTAAATATCATATATATGCCGACGATGTCCAGTTGTATATATCATTCAAACCCTCTGACTGTGACCTTGCTGTTTCTAAAATGAATAATGACCTTCGTAAAATACATCAATGGGCTGAACGCCACTCCCTGGTCCTCAATTCTTCTAAATCCAAATATATGATATTAGGCAGTAAATTTCAAGTATATAATATTGTTAACTGTAATCCCAAAATAATTATTAATGGTGATCAACTTGAGCGTGTAAATGAAGCTCGTAATTTAGGCATCATAATCGACACACAACTCCATTTTGAACAACATGTCCTCGATACTGTTAGAAATTGCTTTTATAGATTAAAAGTTCTGTACAGGGTGCGTGATTATTTGTCCGTCGAATTACGTATTAAACTCTGCGATAGTCTCATTCTTTCAAAACTAAATTATGGTGACATAGTTTTTGGCCATTGTCTTCTTGGACGTACTATAAAATTAGTACAAAGAGTCCAAAACGCTTGCGCAAGATTCTGCTTTCCAGTTCCTAGAAGGTCTCATATTACTCCGTTTCTCAATAAACACAAACTTATGAATATGGCTTCACGTCGCTCATATCACTTATCAGTCTTATTGTTTGGAATCATTTATAATAGGACCCCATCATATTTATTTCAAAAATTAAACTTTTCTAGCAGAAGCACAAGATTTTCCTCTTTACTTATCTGTCCACAATATAGATGTTCCGCATTTCGTGGTAGCTTTCGATATGCTGCTACGAAATGTTGGAATAATTTGCCGCCACCTATTAAAAACTCTACATCAGTTTCAGTTTTTAAGCGAAGTTCCAAACAGTATTTTCTTGAAATGCAACTTTGATATTACTCCGGACAGAAATACTTTATCTAAATTTCCCCTATTCTTTCTTTCTATTCTCTATGTTAATTCTCGAGTATATATTTTTACTTTATGTATATCTAATATGATTGATTACACACCTAGTTGTGAGTTTGTAAGAACTGTGGGTACTTATATTTCACGCTAAACTTGTAGACGTTGCCAACAGCACCTCTAAAAAATTATTTTTATTTTATTGTGCTTCCACGGAAGACCAGTCTTGCCGACTGTTGTATGACAGTTAGCAATGTATGCTGAGTGGAACTCACTTTCAGTGGTTTAAATATAACTGTTTAATTTTTATTTTTACAAAATTGGTGAACTGAACTATTTTAGTGTTAACTATTGTTATTGTACTGTACCGTTTGTAAATCACTGAATAAAGATTTTTCTATTCTATTCTATTCTATTCTAAATAATCAATTATTCGCAAACTTTAAAATTTCCGTCACGGGATTGCGTGACGGAGTTGGGTGATGGAAATTAGGGCCAAAACGGTAAAAATATTTTTTTAAATAAATGGTTATTAATACTGGAAAATGAGTAAACAAAAAGACGTCAATAATATAATTCTTCAATAAAAAATTAGATCGAAAAGAATATTAGACCTAAACTGATACAATTAAGTGTGTGAACGGAAATTAAGAAAACTACGGTCCAAGCGAACGGATATTAGGTACTTACGTAATTAAACTCGCCAGCAGAACACACAAACCGGTCTGCCCACGTCGACTGCCGCGGCACAACTCTCGTGAGCCGTCAGTGCGATAGGGATGGGTAGAACATGCTTAGCTAGTGATGTACTCACAACGTTATAACCGGTGATGGAGATTTGGTAAGTTGAATGGACACTCCTATTTTTTGTGAGAACTTTATTATTACACTTCTGAGAGTGATAATATTTTTTATATTATAAGACCAATAAATATAATATCAAAACACATAGTTAAAAATTTTGTAATCATTACTTGTTTTCAAATTATATCACATAGAATGTTCGATTTTGGGTGCCGGACGCCGAACGGAGCTTAGGAGAATAACTTTCAAAAAAACACTATTGATGATTGATAAGAAAAAATTATGTAATATAACCTGTAACTATAAGGCGAATAATAAATCTTATCCCAAAAAAAATATTAACCCTGAAATATATCAAACTAACCAGATATTTGAAAGGACGCACAAAAATCAGGTTCAGTGAGAATAACCGAAGAGATACTTTTGGAAAGTTTTAGATTGAAGAAAGTTGCTTTAAATGTTTTGTTGCACCGTTCCAGTGATTTTAAAGTCTAAGCCTTACGCTACAACAGTACATTCTAATTAATTCAATTTATGTTTCATTTTGAAAAACGTGATATTGATGGTGGGTTTTCTCACAGGTGAAATTTTTCATTTTGAATGGGTGGTTAAAGTTTTTTGTGTTTTGACAATCTGACTAGACTATCATGCTCCTTAAATATTATCTCACCATTTTGATACACACTGTATAATAATTATTTTATATGATCGGTCGTTGGTTCTAAAATTAATGATCCTGAGTAAAGCTACAATCTATATTTGATTTTAAGCTTTCGCGTTTCTCCGTCACAATTACAACTGTCAACATGCATCACCGCAGTTTCTTTAGTCAGTCTGCGAAAATAGCAGCTGCAATGTTGTAAACATATCAGACGAAACTCAAAAATAATTGCAGTAAGTCCCGTTGTGAAAATAATGAGCTACAACCTTGTTCGCCTTCGGCAAGCTACTAAAAAAACTTACTCTCCAAATAATCCCCTACAAGCTGTCGTTCCGATGTCTAATCGATATTGCAGCTGAGAGCATTTTCCGTACTAACGCTAAAAAATATTATTGTTCTTGAAGTTTGAAAACTCGTCTTGCCCCATAAAGTAAGTTTAAGTATATGTTTAGTCGTAAGTACGATGTAAAAGACAATCGAGCGAGTTGGAGAAAATATCTGAGTAATCATGTTCATACGCGATGCTGCTAGCAGCCAATCACTATTTTAATCCCACCAATACACTAAAGCTCAACCCTGTTTACCAATGAAGTATGTTTGCATCAGATATGTACACGTATGTGTGTCAGATTGATTGTTCATCAACCTCATTCTGATGGCACAAACTGTATCAACCCGTAATGAATATAAGACATTCAACACAGATAAAAGTAGTGAATGTAAAATCAATAATCTAAATTATTTTACTTACATTCGTGGTTTGGCAGAACTTTGACAGCAAACTGTAATTCTCCAACTAATTATTGACACGACAGCCTGTTAGGAATTAATTGGAGAATTACAGTTCCGTCGTCTAGGTAATCGAAATTGCAACTGAGAAAATTTGCCGCACGATAAGTAACATACATATGTACGACTAGTAGTAAGTAACAGTATTGTTCGTTTGTAGAAATTGTATGACGAGCTATGTAAGAACTGCGGCACGTTGTAACAAAACTGTAACTTTCAAACTAATTCCCAACAGGCTGTCTTCTATCGTCTATTCGAAATTGCAACTGGGAACATTTGCCGCTTCAACGCTATGTAATGCGCAACATACATATCTGCGGTGCACCTGCTAGTTAGTAACGAAGTATAATTTGATGTATAAATTGTGTGTCTAACTTTTTTTAGAACTATGGCAAGTTCTAACAAAACTGTAACTCTCCAACCAATCTCCAACAGTCTGTCGTTCTATCGTCTAAACGAAATTGCAACGGGGAACATTTGCCACACCAACGCTTTGTAATGAAACATACGCATGTGCAACTATTAGTAACAAGGTATAATTTGTATGGCAAAGATTGGCAGAACTTCAGCAAGTTGCTAACAAAACTGTAACTGCAACTGAGTTCCAACAAGCCGTTGTTCAGTTCTCTGATTGAAATTACAGCTGTTGCTGCATGAACATACATATGAACGACTAGTAGTAAGAGGTTAAAACAAGGTTTTGTTTGTATTTAGAAATCGTTCGAACTATGTCAGAACTTCGGCAAGTGCTAACAAAACCCCAACTAATTCGAAATTGCAACTGGGAATATTTGCCGCACTATCGCTTTGTAATACAACATACATACGTGCAACTACATACAACTGAGTAACAAGGTAGAAATCTTGAAGAAATTGTATGTAGAACGTTGGCAGAACTTCGACAAGTTGCTAACAAAACTTTAACTCTTAACTAATTCCCAACAGGCTGTCAATTAGTCTTCTAATGGAAATCGCAGCAACTGGGAATATATGTCGCTGGAACGTATTTTGTACGACTGGTAGTAAGTAACAAGGAATTGTTCGTTTGTAGAAATTGAATGTCAAACTATCAATGTTG
Organism: Rhodophaea formosa; assembly: GCA_963082605.1. NCBI lineage: Eukaryota > Metazoa > Arthropoda > Insecta > Lepidoptera > Pyralidae > Rhodophaea > Rhodophaea formosa. The sequence continues at coordinate 10,628,366 of OY720226.1, forward strand.
CCAATTATAATGCCGCAAGTAGGTATGACTTATTAATTAATTACCGGGTTTCAACGAATAGGAAGTAATTCGCTATTATTTTCATCAGTTTCCTTCACTGCATTGGTGTTTTAAGCCCAGGGTCTGGTATTAGAACGACTTGTTAGAACAATTTATGCTACAAGTGCCATTGTATCTCGTGAGACATAGCTATCAATGTTTTGCCATTCTGAAAAACATCCTAAATCTAAAACGATAAAAAGTTTTTAACTCGGTCGGTTGAGAAATACGAGACGTGTAGAGAAGAACAGACGGATTGACATAATTAAGAATTTTAGAAGCAGAGATGCTTCGCTTCGTCGTATTTATGTACAACCAACTGGCTGACTTGGCGCTAGCAATATCAAACGCCAATATAATGGATCTTTTGGTTTCTATGCTGGTTTGGAGGAAAAGAAAACCATAGAATATACTAGATGCTTTTCTTCCCGCGCAGATCGTAAAAGCTGGTTAAGGGATTGGGCGAAAATCTAAGGAATCACGTCAATTGGTGATGCGGCAAGCAACCTATCACTATTTTCAGTCCACTTTCCAACTTAATGCACTGACACGCTAAACGTGGGCTTTGGGTTTCACGACCTTGGGCTCTGTCTACCCCGCAAGAGAGAAAGACGTGATAATATGTATGTAAGTATTTTTCTTTGATGCCAAACTCTACATCAGAATCAATGTATTGTATCATAAATTTTGTGTCCGTTCGAAAAAGGTTCAGTAATTTCAAAAATATATTTTGTTTTTTGTATTCTCATCTTGTTCAGAGGATTGACGAAGACAGTTGATAATCAAAGGTCTGACCCTGTCTATCTCATGGTAACAAGGTCCTACCCTCGTCCAAATAAAATTACTTTCCAAGTAATTGACTTTTCACGCTCGACGTATCAGGATTTTCCGTCTTTAATTTTAGTCGTCATTAGAGATGTTAACATTGATATAATTGATGACCATTGACTTTGAATGTCAGTCAGTTACACAGTATGATGGTATCCGTGGTGTGTATTAAAAATAGTTATATTTTTCCACAAGTTATTGTAAGTAATTTCTTTATTGCACAAAAATATTTAACTCTTAAGGGCCCACACTAGGCACACTAGCGATGCCAATAATTTTTTTCCTAACACTTTACAAAAAGAAAGAAATTCAAGAATGTAAATCATATAAGCCTTAGTAAATAACCTGAAGTATTTTTGGAATCAAGTTTTAATATTATGAGAATCAATCATTAAGAAAAATTGTGATTACCGCCAAAAACGGCCGTTTTGGTTTGCTCTTTCACAAAATGTCCGGTCTTCTTACGATAAGCTCGTAGTCCTAGGTCTTCATTTATCACTCTTTTGACCGTGGTTCTGCTTAGGCCCATCTGAAGAGCTAAGATTTTTTGTTTACGAACAGGATTTCGTTGGATTCGCGCCTTCACTGCTTTGATGATCGCTGGTGTCCTAACCGTACGACCGGTCCTCTTACGATCTTCGAAGCTTGAATCTTCAGTGAATCGTTTGATAGTGCGATAAACAAATCGTAGGGTTATTTTCAATTTTTGTAGAATATTGAAAATTTCTTTTGGCGCGTAACCACAGCGGTGCAACGCGATAACCGCTACTCTATCTTATTTCTTCGACCACTCCATATTTGAAAATGAATAAAAATTAATGTCTTTTCTATTTTCGGCTAGCGCAAACGTTCTATTTTTAAAATTGGTGAAGTTCATCTAGCCAGTATTAAAAAAAATAAATAATAAGGTTTTGACAGAACTTATGACCCGACTAGGTATACTACTGCTGTAATTTTTTTCACGTATCCATATATAACCGTTTAGCAGATAGAGGGGTGGGACACTTACCTCTAACAAAAATTCGCACATTAAAACCAAATATTTCGGAAATGGATCCCTAAATCGAAAAATGGTGGTCTCAATCTCACAATATTTTTTAAAGACCTATTTAACGATACCCCACACGATGGGTAAATAGAGAAAAAAAATTACTCCCTCACTTTACTTGCTTTTTGAAAAAAAAATTTTAGGGGCTACCATAAAAAAAAATTTTTTTCGAGATTTTTTTCTACTACTTTTTTGGCATGATTAATATACATACTCATACCAAATAACAGCTTTCTAGCACTTTTAGCCTCTGCGTAAAACCGCGGACGGACAGACAGACAGACATGGCGAAACTATAAGGGTTCGTAGTTTAGTACGGAACCCTAAAAAGGAGTCTCCACTTCCATTGGACAACGATCTGTCAGGCCTACTTTGATTTGGAAATAGTATCGACGTAGGAAGTTGATAATTTATGTTCTTTTTAGGTGATCTGAACCTAACTATTTTTATAAATATGAGTGTCTTTTACTAATTATTTTTTCTTTATCGATTGTTTTGAAATTTTGGCTAAACATTATCTGGGATACGTAGAAGGACATAGGGTAGGTACTTAGGTTAATCCCTGAAAATTACTAGATAATGATAAACTAAGCGGTTGGATAACAACCTACTTCGTTTCAGAAATTCTATCTCTTCGGTGCACGGTTTCACAATGCACACACATTAAAGTGACACGTTTACCTGAGGGAATTTGCCGTCTGACGCAATGGCATATTATGCGCTAACATGGAAACTAGTCGACACAGCACGTAGTAGCAGTCTCAGTTGTGAATAAGGAGAGTAGTATTGAGATATAGCAATTTCCCTGCGACTTTGTCCGCGTAAATTATAGCCTATGTCACCTGCAGATGAATAAAATTTCTATAGGAGAAAGTATTTAGAAAATCGGTCCAGAAGTTTCGGAGCCTATTCAATGCAAACAAACAATTAAATCAAAAACTAATGAATCTGTTATTTTCATTACGGGACGTTCCGCGATTAGTGTTGTTTCGTCTGATATTACGACAACATTGCAACTTATCGCGGTACGTCCCATTATGAAAATTTGCGAACGCGAAAGCTTAAAAGTCATAACTGATGAATCTCTCCACTGCACGAATAGTATTTGGACAACCTATGTAGCGCAGTTGTTAAAAATACGGGTTTGATTCACAACGCGAGTAAATTCTTGTATTCAATTTTCACAGTACTTTCGTGAAATTTTGTAAGCAACCACAGACAGTAGGAATAATATGGACCGGGCGTTGAGGACATCACAAGTGACGCCAATTTTTTACGTTACATGTTTGTGGCATAAGTAGGTGCTTATTTAAACATTTGGAAGAAAAATTGAATTTCGGACATTGTTCATCATCGTTGTATTGAATGCCTATCAAATATCGCATGAGCTTGTGTCGCGAAACGGTTATTATACTTCGATCCATGTCATCAGGTTCAATAATTACGTGATAAAATTACTTACTTATACATAATTTGGTAACGCATTAAAAACCTTGACACACAATATCGTTACATTGCCTTAGATAACATTTGAGTCGTGGATTTCTGTCACGTTTTTTCTGCGGAATAATTATACTGATATCGTCTGAAAACATTATACACTTATGATCAACTATGTCAAGAAGGTCATTTACATTTCATATACAGCAAAAATAAGATAGGTCCTTCCTTGAGGCACTCCGAAAGAGTTAATATTTTATGTAGATTTGTAGGTATACTATATTATTTTTAGTACCAATGATAGGGCAATTAGCGTTGCCAAATACTGGTCAAAAGATATTTAATATAATACTTAGTATGCAACCATTTCGACTCGATAAGAAGAAGAAGTATCCAATCCTTCTATTTCTACAGCTTGTTTCCTATTTTTGAGGAAAGATTAAATCCATTTATTCGTCAAACCTCTTATTCTAAATGGAATCAAAGTATTGATGTTTATATCCCCAGCTATTATTAGTCGACTTTTTGTTTTTTTTGTGTTATTGTGTAGTACCTCATCCAGTATCGATAAGAACAGGTATTTATCTGCTGTGGAAGTAGTGTAAGTGTAATACATACAATGGTGGTGTTTAGATCCAATTCATGCTCAGATAATAGATATGTTATCTGAAATTGGCCACAAGTGCCACAAACAACTAATGTTTGTCTAAGAGAGCGGAATCTGAAAAAAAATATAGATTAATAATATTAAATAACTTTAAGTTAGTGATCAGAACTCGATAGACTGAAAATATTTTAGCAATAAAAGTTTTTCATTATAGCGGATGCCATTAAAAAGTCATTCCGAGTTTGGCGTCATTGAACCGGGATGTAATTAAATTAAATCAAAGGTTTCGTTCTGTTTATTACATTTGTGTTTACTGAAATGTTTTCATTTTCAGTTCATTGAATATATATATAAATAATTGACTAAGTTTTAATTAATTTAAGTTTGATATTCGTTTTTTAGGCTTTGCCGGCTTTCGTGGCGCAGTAGGCCAGTCTACGACACGAGTGGTCCTGGGTTTGATCCCTGGTCAAGTCATAAATGGAAATTGATAAGTTCAAACCAAACCGAGTATCATGCAATTTTGCATACTTGTTGTAAGTATTAAATATTTAGGCAAATGCCTTTTAGATGTATACGTACGGATACACATGATACTTAGTAAATAGCATGCTCAAAAATCTATCGCGGGTCGTTTAGAGCAAGCTACCTGAGATTCGGTAGAGGAGGGTATTTTCAGCAGCATGCTTATTTAAAGCATATTTGTGTAGGGGTGCTATTTTTGAACGCGTGACTGCAAGTCACACTCGTCTTCCAAGTCATGAAATGCCATTTTGCCATATTTTTGAAACCATCGATTGAACTGTAGTGCTGCCAACCTTCAACGAAAAATATTTCATTTCTTCTTATTTCACGCAGAATTTTTTAAAAACTTTTTTAAGGTTAATAAGGATTTTTTTCTTTTCTTTCTTTCTTTTTTATATTATGGCCTCCGCCGAAGTTCCGGTGATTCTGCCAACGTCATGGTTTGAAGAGACACCAAGTTTCGATATTGGTCGGTATTTGTGAGCTAGCTGAAAGGGGAGGGAAAAAGACCAATGTTATTACACACTAAGGAAATACAAACACAACATATAGTTAGTATGGGAATGACAGTATTAGTATGAGTGGTTACAATTAGTAGTAGGATTATGGTGATTATAAGGATAATTTTTATGTTTAAAAAGTGTAGCGTCAAACGGAACGTAAAATGATGACAGATGAACTTCAAATGACAGGAAGTGACTTTGACATAAAAGCGTTCGTCGCTTGTGGAAACGAGCGGTCTCAACCACTCGCTGCAATCACTCGTCAACGCATGATTAAAAAATGCGGCCTTTTGGAAACACTCGCGTCAATGACTCGTTTAGTTAGTCACGCGTTCAAAAATAGCACCCCTGAGGGCTAACATGCGCGCCACGACAAAATTTTGTCGCGGCATTTTCTCGATTTGTGACGACATATCTCTATATGTCGACAGTCGGTAACATGGCAGCACACTTAAATCATGTCCTTTTGTCAAATGAAGACTTGACCACGACTTGACGACATTATGTCGACGGTCTCTAACATGCACTTCAAATTTTATCGATTTTTTACATTTGGATTCGATAAGATTGTCGTCGAATTTTTCTTCGACGACAAACGACGAGAAAATATAACACTCGAATTTGTGCCTGCAAAAATGTTCAAACTGCTCAAATGAAAGACTGAGGTATTCGTATTTTTTTTGGATACCTATAATCTATATGTTTCAGGCAAAACCCTATTTCAGGATAAACTAGTTTGGCCTAGGCCGAACTGAATTTGCATATTATTCAAACCTTTTTAAAGGCTTAAAGGGTGCATTGATACACACATTGATTACCAAAGTTACATCATTTCTGGAATTGTGTTTTCCAGGGTGAAGATTTCGAAAATAACGTCAGTTTTGAAATCCAAGATGGCGGACGCGAATTCTCATGAAAAATTGTCATGGTTGTCATCTTGTTGGTTTTCCGGGGCGTAGATTTCGAAAATGACGTCGGTTTTGAAATCTAAAACGAACTTCACTTCGAAAACCCCATAAAACGATACACATGTCGATTTTTAATGAAAAAGTCACGTCCTTCGTTTTGGATTCCAAAACTGACGTCATTTTCAAAATCTACATCCCTAAAAACCCACATAACGATACCCATGTCGATATTTTATAGAAAGTCGTGTCCGCCATCTTGGATTTTAAAATTGACGTCATTTTCGAAATCTACACCCCAAAAAACCTATATAATGACACCCATGATAATTTGTCACAAAAAATCGCTTCCGCCATCTTGGCTTTATAACTGACGTCATTTTTGAAATCTATATCCTGAAAAACGCATATAACTACACCCATGTCAATTTTCATGAAAAGTCATGTCCGCCATCTTACAACGACATTTGATATCATAATTGTAAGATTTAACAATAGTTTCATCTTTATCTTTATTCTTGTTTAAAAAAAATCTTTTCATTATTATTTTCCGCGCCTTGGTAACCATGGTTACGCTGTAAAAAACACACTGAATATCGGTGTCGCAATTTTAAAATAAAACTTGACGTTTCGAGAAGTGATAGCCAAGTCACGACGAGATACTTCTCTTTCATGGCGCGCATGTTAGGGTATTCGACATAATTGTCGAATTCGACAAGATATGTCATGTCGTCTAAGAGATATGTCGTGGCGCGCATGTTAGCCCTGCAGGTCGTGTGCGGACACAAGCATGCCCAAATGCATACTCAAAACTAGCTTATGTGTCAGTAGTATAAGGGTGAAATAAAGAATAAACGATACATACGTACGTGAACAGAAAAATCTTTTTGAAGAAACTTTTGTTTATACGACTTGTGTATGACAAATTTATTAATGCTAGCCAAAAATTTAAAAGAACTTGTGTAATTGTGAGACAGAATGAAGAGAACTTTATTCAAGTTCCAGCCAAAAAGTCTTTAAATGACTTTGTAAATGTTCGCTCAAGTTGCTTGATGTTTCATTCAAAAGTCGAAGTTTTATCTTGTCACGTAGCATTTGAAAGTAATATTAAAACTTTGTAATAATAAAAGGAATATAATTGTATTAGTTTGGGACGAACATAAAATCTAATAATTCACAAGAACATATTCGTTTTTCTTAAACATAACTATACGATGCAAATAGAGTTTGTAGATCTAGTTTCGAGCGTATGAACCCCTACGAGAACGTATAATAGTACCAATAGTATTGGGATACCTAGTATATTTTATATAGACCTTCTCATAAGAAGGTCTATATAAAATACACTATCTCAATACTACTGGAACTATTATATGAGTATTATTGTCACACACTTATCTACGTGGCCCACTGTACATCAGTGATCTTCTTGCGGCTGAGATGAAGGAGAACCACCTCCTTTTGATTAGCCCGTCATGTGTTTTTTCCCCTATTTAAAAGAGGGTATTATAAGTTTCTCTCTTAACTCTGTCTGTCCATGCGTTAAGGATTCATGACAGTATCCCATTTCAATTATTAAGGATACGCTAGTCAGGTGTTTCGCGATACAAATTCTGTAGGGTCATGACTCCGTTGTTCAGTATCGTCTGTTCAAAGTTTAATTCTATCGATTTATCTTGTCGTTATCTGTGCTTGTATGGAATCACAATTGTAAAATTATTAGTACTTTAAAAGTTATGAGTCTCAAAACATTCCCTTTCAACACGTCATTTTAACGCAACTTTGGTCACAATTAAATACCGGAAGGAGTATAAAATCTCTAAAACAAAATTCATACAAGCATAGTTTGGTTATTAAAAAATTTAAATAACTTTAGTTTTAATTAAAACATCCAGCTGTTTTATCACGAGAACACTTCTCCCAAACGCATACTCGCGAATTTTTAGACGACGACGATTTCGATTTTCAACAATATTTGTGTTTGCACACACTAGACTGTTCCGATGTGCTTATAAATCGGCGTTAATAGTTCCGTACTGTTCATTACCGAGTCTATCCCTTTTTCAGCGAAATAGCACGCAAATTAGCCACGTGCGCCGACGAGTTCGAGTTCCGGACTAGCTCATCCTTAAGACAAAAAATTTGTCATAAAATAGTGTTAGGTAAATACTAGACAACTGATCGCGTGTACAGCTTAATAAATTAAATTTAACTAAGTGTTGTAGTCTGACAGTCTACCAGGAATAGTAATTTCGTTTTCCACTTCATTACTTTGGATTTCATGTTGTATGGTGCCTTGAACGCTCATATCACGCCAAATGTGTTCGAACATGCAACCTATAGAAGCCTTTTCGAGCTTTTACGATAAGCAATAAATATGCGGTTGCTCGAATAATTTATTGATCATACATACGTACATATTAATCCTTTGCAGTATCACGTCTTTATCCCTTGTAGGGTAGACAGAGCCCAAGGTCGTAAAACCCAAAGGCCACGTTAAGCGTGTTATTGGGCGATAAGGTGGAAAGCGGAATCAAAATAATTTATTAATCCCAGACGCAAAATGAGGGGCGTTATAAGTTTGACTGATCGTTTATCTGTCTGTGGTACCGTAGCTCTAAAATGGGTGAATCGATTTGAATGCGGTTTTTTTATATTGAGGGATATTCGTGTCGCGGATTGATGATTTTTTAGGGTTCCGTAGTAAACAAGGAACCCTTATAGTTTCGCCATGTCTGTCTGTCTGTCTGTCCGTCCGCGGTTTTACGCAGAGACTATATGAACTAGAAAGCTGTAATTTGGTGTGGGTATGTATATTAATCATGGCAAAAAGTGGTAGAATATAATCTTGAAAAAAAAATTTTTTTAGGGTACCTCCAATGCAAGTATAGTGGGGGAGTAATTTTTTTTCTCTATTTACCCATCGTGTGGGGTATCGTTAAATAGGTCTTTCAAAAATATTGTGAGGTTGAGAATTCCATTTTTCGATTTAGGGATTCGTTTCCGAAATATTTAGTTTTAAAATGCGAATTTTTGTTATAGGTAAGTGTCCCCCCCCCCTCTATCTGCTAAACGGTTATATATAGACACGTGAAAAAAATTACAGCAGTAGTATATATACTGAAGTTGAAAGGAAAACTATCAGAGCTGAATACTAAGTACAAACTAAAAAGTTATAGGCAACCAACTTATAAACTGTAAAATTTCATACTATTTTCATTGTTAGATGTTTTTGGTCGTTAAATTGTAAGGTGCGAGTGTGAACAGTGTGAACTCAAAGTTGTCATTCCCAACTACGGAACCCTACCCTGCGCGTGGCCCGACACGCACTTGGCCGGTTTCTAACTTTATAGCAGCTTATGTCACTCGGGAGGGTTTAAGGATTCTAACGGTATCCCCAAACGTCCATATCTGTTCAGGCTTTTACCAGTTACAATGGAATAAATGAAATTATAATAATATAATAATAATTAAATAAAATTTATTATAATTAGTTTAAGTATATCTTAAGTCTGCCTGCCAAGCCATATAATTTACCTGAGATTTGTCTGTACATGCGTTAATTGGAGACCAATTTTAGAAGATAAAGACTCTGTCCAAAAAAATATTGTCATTAAATTTAACTCAGTGTTGTAGTCTGACAGTCTACCTGGAATAGTAATTTCGTTTTCCACTTCATTACTTTGGATTTCATATTGTATGGTGCCTTGAACGCTCATATCACGCCAAATGTGTTCGAACATGCAACGTATACGAGCTTTTTCGATAAGCAATAAATAAGCGGTTGCTCGAATAATTTATTAACCCCAAACGCTATAAGGCTTTATAAGTATGACTGATCTGTTTATCTGTCTGTGGAACAGAGCTTTAAACTCGGTGAAATGATCTAGACGCCTTTTTTTAAAAGCTTTTATTAAAATTAGTTCAGCCGGTAACAAAATGAAGCAATTTTTCGTGTCAGGGGTTCTTTACATATTTATACATTTTAAAAAGATCACAAAACATGTATTGCAAAAATCTGTACTAATTTTAGACGAAAGATTTGTTTGTTTGTTTGGTGTCTCCAAAACTTCTGGACCGATTTTCGAAATTCTGTCACCTTTAGAAAGCTTATTTATCTGTGGTGACATAGGCTATAACTGACGCGGATAAAGTGGAGTGTAAATGCCAAAATAAATTACGACTACAATAACTCAATAATAATTTCAACCCAAAATCAATGGTAAAATATATGAAAAAATGTATGTTGACTCAACTCAACCTTTGCTGACGCTTGGCTCATACATTAACGTAGAATTTGATCGATCACGTGGCCATGACCAAAAAAAGTATTGTTTTGGTCGGGGGATAATTAAATGGAAAAAAGCATGTTCTTTTATTTGTGAAAATTAAGCGAAAACATTAATTATTGAGATTAAGAGTCGCCTGGAAGCGCATGTCTCCATACAAACGGAAAAATGGAATTGTGGCAATATTTGATAATTTTGGAGTAAAATTAAGCATTTAATCAATTAATCTCATTATAATCTACGTACGTTCCTATACAGCTTGGTTAAAATACCAATGGTTTGAGAATTACAAGCCTTTTCAAATTTGTATGGAAATCTTGAGAGGTGTATAATTCTCAAACATTTGATAATTTAACCAAACTGTATAGGAACGTACGTAGATTATAATGAGATTAATTGATTGGATGCTTAATTTTGCCCTAAAATTATCAAATATTGCCAGAATTCCCTTTTTCCGTTTGTATGGAGACATGCGCGTCCAGGCGAGTTTGAATTGTAAATTTGTTTGTTTCAATTTTAAAAATGTCGCCCATACGAGATTTTATTTATATGTATTCCTAAACATATATATTATCACGTCTTTATCCCTCGCGGGGTAGACAGAGTACAAGGTCAGGAGACCCAAAGGTCTCGATTAGCGCGTTAGTTGAAAAGCGATCAAAATAGTGATGGGTGACTGCTGCATTGATATAATTCCTTAGATTTTCGCCCAATCCCTTGACCGGCATTTACGGTCAACGCGGGAAGAAAGAGTAGTATTACCAAAACATATACGAATCGGTCGGTATATTGAAACAAGTAGGTACAATTATGATCCCTTCTTATTTTGCAACAAACTACATAGGAATAAATAGCATGGATGCTATCATAAAAGCAGTCTTTAGTCTCCAAAGAGTCATAGCTGAGGTCGATCACACCGCCGCATATCGCATCGAAGGTAAATGTGAAAATCTGAATATAAAGTCAATAGGTAGTGTGGCTGACAGATAATTGTATTTTCCATTTACTTCTTACATCTATCATCACGCTCCACCTAGCCTTTGGCCTAAGTTGTAGGTTTTGTCTATTAGGTAATTGATAAAGTTGAGATTGGTTTATATGTGTATTTGGTAAATTGCATATAAAATTAAATTCATAGGATTTATTAACTGTAGCACATACCTAATAAAAATAATTCAACATTTTTTCTCTAATGCTTATCGCTCAATACCGCTATCATAACAAAATTATTACAAAAACTTTGTAAAGGTATCTCTATAAATAGAGCTTACACAGCAGATCGATTGGTGAACTGTCAACACGGCCTCATTTGTCGTTTCATAATTCACATCAGAATATATATGAGACAGCCCAGTCAATAGGAAACTTTATTAAGGCAACATTCCCCGAGGGCTCCCCAAAATTACTGACTATCTCGTAACTTCAATTTCTGGCAACACAGCAGTATGATCCGTAGCTCCGTGGAAGGAGGTCGCGTTCCATGTAATTTTCCCGCCTCACTATTGGCGCGCAAATTTGCTTTTCTTTTTAATTTCGCGGCTTTTAGTTCTTAGTGGCCAGTGTTGAATTCTTAGTGGCCAGTGTGAAAAATTGAAATGTTCGAGGTGTTAAACTTGAATGGATGCAGTGGAGGATGTGATTTAGTAGAAAAGTTTCTGTAGTTCGGTAAATTGATGCGAGTTTGTAGTGCCAGTATTTCAGCGTTGGCGATTTTAAGCTGCTGTTGTTATTTGATACCATTGTAACAATTGTCTATTAAACAGTGCTTTTAGAAAGCGAGGAACGGTTGGAGATGGTTAAAGTTTTGTTATTTTGGTACAAAATTACTGAGATTAACACAAAACTCATTAAGTTAAATTAAATCAAGTGAAAACGAGGGAAAACATAAACCCAACAAATGAAATCCGATTTTAAACAAACATCAGATTATGGGCTTATTTTAAATTTTGCATAAAAATTCAGCCAACAAATAAATTTAATTCGAATCTCGTGGAATGTTCGCATCTCGTGGGAAGCACTAATTTATTTAGATGTTTCCAGTTTTATACCATTAAAACTGAGGTGAGATAAAGACATACCTATATACAACAACGGGTCACTCACGTGCTATTTGTCGGGATTGCCGACTATAGTTTCGGACTCGTCGAGCCCATTTTTAAGGCGAGTGTGGAACGTGAACTCGCCTCGCAAATAGCATGTAGTGACCCGTTGTTATATATAATGTTTTGTTTTGTTTTGTTTTGTTAGGACATTATTGACTTGAATCACGAGTCGCCTGGAAGCGCACGCATGCAATACCAATGGTTTGAGAATTACAAGCCTTTTCAAATTTGTATGGAAATCTTGAGAGGCGTATAATTCTCAAACATTTGATAATTTAACCAAACTGTATAGGAACGTACGTAGATTATAATGAGATTAATTGATTGGATGCTTAATTTTGCCCTAAAATTATCAAATATTACCTCAATTCCCTTTTTCCGTTTGTATGGAGAAATGCGCTTCCAGGCGACTCTTAAAGAAAAATGATTCCCTACTTCGGAAGGCACGTTAACCCGTGGTTCCTGTTCGGCTGGGTACCCCCTGTTGAAGGGTTACGTATTAAGTATGTCATAAGTATGTAAAAATGTCGAACACATAAGTATCAAACTTGTAAGCATATGAAATAGCAAGTCTTGAATCAGTAAGCAAATTACCGAAAATCTTATGTTTTTGTTACAATTCCAGGTTTTGTGAGTATCAAAAGGTATAAAAGAGATATTTTCAAAAAAAATGTTTCGCACTAAATACTGTTAACAGTAGTTAGGTAATAAAATAATTTGAAGGGCATCGCAGATCAAAATTGATATATCTTCGTTATCTTTTAAAAAATTCAAATTGAGGAATCTGGACTGTAAATAGCGGCATACATGCCTTTTACTGACATAATCTCATCGTAATTGAACTTATTTGACTAGTAAAAGCGACTTTTGAATACGTTAATTTATAAAAGCTTATCATAAAAATAAAATAATTGACTCTTGACACAAGCTATAAAGTAAATAAAGTTGTTCTTTACGCAAGTTTGCTCCCGAAGTTGATCAAATGCTCAGCCTTGTCTATGGAAATTCGTTGCCTAGATAGTTATTCGGATAGGTTAAGGAAATTCGACCCCCATTAATTTTATGAAAGGGATGGACACAACGCTTAATTACTGGGAAACAAGACCATTCAGAACATTAATCCTGGATACAGCTTATCCATCAAAATCTGATTAGTTACAAGTTTCAGAGTTACCTACAGGGAATATAACCTCCAAATTGTAACTTGACATTTGCGAGAAAATAATACATTCAATGGGGATTTCTTGGCGGGAATTTTAGCGGACTACACGGTGTTTGTATTAGATTGTCTGACAAATTGATTCTAGTGGACTTTATAATGAAAAATTGGTGTTATTTGGTGATATAAATGCCTATATTTAGGAACAACGTGTGGAATACCTAAAATAGACTGTCATGGTGCGGCTGTAGAGAAATTTACTAAACGGGCTGGTGGTTGGCCTTGCTGCGTCGTCAATGATTATACCAGTGGATTCGCGACGAGTTGTCGCCGTGAAGCAACGAAATGAATTACACCATCATTTTGTTGATAGATCGCCAACTGGCGAAATAAATGAAGAAAGGCTCTAAAGGACTCGTATCCAGGGCCGTAAAACAACTAAAACAAATACATTCAATGCGTGACCATAGAGCATAGAGCAAAGATAAGAATTTGTGTGGAAGGTGGAATGTTATAGCTAGCGGTCATAATAGAGATGGTTGTCACACGTTCATCACGCACGAGTGGTCACACATTCAAAAATAGTACCCCTGGATAGAAGAGGAGAGGATTTCAACCGATTTTTGTATAGAAAAACTGCTCATTTTCGAAAGGCGAAATTTCAAAAATCGTACCCCAGTCCACTTTGCTAGACCATTGAATATTACTGTATAAGACGTGATTAAAATATAATGAATGCGAACTTTTACTGCTAACCTCATAACTATCCTCTTTTGTTGTCGGATAATATCGTTGGCACTGTCACTGACTTCAATTTTCCGTAAAATAAAACCAACGATAATCATTACATTTGCATGGCTTAGGCTCAATTTCAGTCTTAGGGTGTATTCACACCCGCCTGGGTATTTTTCATTCTCACTATGCGATGCGACATCATCTCATACACGAATTTTATCTATAAGCTATGATTTTAATTACTACCAGCGTTTTATGATTTTAATCTCTCTTTCTCTATCTCACATCAGATTATTGCCATGATAAACTAACTTATTAGCCAGGGCAGACAGAGGATTTGGCCTACACTCTCCACGCTGGCCAGACGGGTTGGAGAGGACTTTTGATGTTTGTAAGCTTTGTTTAGCTTGTGTTTCCTAAGTCACCTTGTATGACATCCACGGGAAGACTTGGAGTGGCTAATAAGGTTCTGGTAGTACAGAGAGGGTCGTGCTCCTGCAGTGGAGACTAAAAAGACCAGATGAAGAAGAAGAAACTACTTATTTTGCATTTCTTTCAAAAACGTTCCAAAATGCTTCTCTTCCGACTCATACTATAGAATCTGTGTGATGGGCGAAACTGTGAAGAATCATAGCAATTTGCGGTTTATGGAAGTAAACGCCTCAGTGCTGACATCTGGTGACGAGCATTTCAGAAAATCTCTAATGTGAACACGCCTTAAGTTCAGCGCGGTTATTGCCAAGCGTATTGAAGCCAGAGAGGAGAGGTTCCTGAATAATTCCTGCCTTTTAGATAGAATTTTCAAGTCGCAAATTAATCATGTTAATGGAATTTTATTCAACGTGGTTCTTATTAAAGGCGATTTGGTATGCGAAACTGGCGCCTCATAGCAGTTCACTTAGCTATTTTTTTTAACTGGCTGAATCTAAAACCGTTTCGAGAGGTTTTTAGGGTTCCGTAGTAAACTAGGAACCCTTATAGTTTCGCCATGTCTGTCTGTCTGTCTGTCCGTCCGCGGTTTTTCTCAAAGACTAGCTAGACTAGCTGTAATTTGGTATGGATATGTATATTGATAATGGCAAAAAAGTGGTAGAAAAAAAACTTGAAAAAAATTTTTTTTAGGGTAGCTCCTATACAAGTAAAGTGGGGGGGTATTTATTTTCTCTACTTACCCATCGTGTGGGGTAGCGTTAAAAAGGTCTTTGAAAAATATTGTGAGGTCCCCGCCCCCCCTCTATCTGCTAAACGGTTATATATGGATATGTGAAAAAAAATACAGCAGTAGTATATGTACTGAAGTTGAAAGGAAAACTATCAGAGCTAAGTACTAAGTGCAAAGAAAATACAAAATTTCATACAATTTTCATTGTTAGATGTTTTTGGTCGTTAAACTGTGAGGTGCGAGTTTAAACAGTGTGAACTCAAAGTTGTCATTCGCAACTACGGAACCCTATACTGCGCGTGGCCCGACAAGCACTTGGCCGGTTTTCGTTTTATTACAAAGGATTATACTTAGATAATCATGAAATAAACTTTTCAGGTTTACAGCATTTGTCCCATATAATAATTATTTTTAACAAAAAAGTAAAACCGACTTCTACCCGATACACGACGTAAATGTACAAATTGGAATTAAACATTAGATTTTAGTGGGTGTGGTAGTTCAATCGAAACAGAGGAACAAAGTCATCACTAAATATTATAAAACAAAGTCCTCCGCCGCGTCTGTCTGTCTGTCTGTTCGCGATAAACTCAAAAACTACTCCACGGATTTTCATACGGTTTTTCACCAATAGATAGAGGGATTCACGAGGAAGGTTTTAAGGTATAATACATGCCCGGGCGCAGCCGGGTAGGGCTGCTAGTTATCAATAAGAAATAAAATTAAACCAAACGGCATAGTTGTACATTTTTTTGGGTTTTGTTGATTTTTTCTAAAAGCATGAAACATTTTGATAAAAAAATTATAGAACCACCTTTGAAGTTCAGTCAAAACAGAGAAGTAACGTTCTCATCAATTTGTCTTGATTGGCATAAGAATAAAATACAAATAAGTTAAAACCGAACGGCATCCTTAAACAATTTTTTTGAGTTTTTGTTTGTTTTTTCAAATAGTGCTTGATACATTGCAACAAAAATTATATGGGACCATTTCTGGAGCATTACTTATTGAACAAAAAAAGAAACACTAAACTCGATCCAGAACTGACTGAGTAATCGCGTAAAAAACGTACAGATGAATTGAGAACCTCCTCTTTTTTTAAGTTGGATGAAAAGTTGTTCATTTTAACGGCCTGATTTGATGTTTTGAGGGACAGCGTTGTTTACCCTAATATCCTATATACGTATTATCACCATCATCATCATCATCATCATCAGGTCTTTATTAGTCTCCACTGCAGGAGCACGACCCTCTCTGTACTGCCAGAGCAGTAAGAGGATTTGGCCTACACTCTCTCGTGGAAAGGTCTCTTTGATGTTTATAAGCTTGTTTAGCTTTAATTTCCTAAGTTGCCTTTTACGACATCCACGGGAAGATTTGGAGTGGTCCTATTCTTCTCTGCCGGGAACCACACGGCATACGTATTATATCACTTTCCTATTATGCCGCATAATGTCGGTTTCCGTGTAAGCCAAAATGTCTGGAGCAATAATGTTCGGCGAGCACGCGACCCATACAAATGGGGTCCTCAACATTGACACAAATTGAATAGGACATTTTTATATACTACTAGGGTAAAACCCGGATAGTTGCGTCGGGGGGATACTTGCGTCGGTTTCGAATTCTCTATGTTAGGTACATTTGTGGCATTACTGCTTGATTATAGTTAGAAGCGCTCCCCCCGCAGGCCTCACTGCCACGTAAACCGTTGGAGTAGGTGCACGCGTTTCGTCCGTGTGAGCAAAAATCTTCCGCTGCGAAACATTAACGGACGTCGAAATTATATTGGTACGTAGTTTTTGTTGGATATCTTTATAATTGATTGTGTTTTCAGAGTACATTTTGTTTCTTTGCTTACATTAGACCTTTAATGGCCCTATTAATTGCGTTTTATTGTTGAAAAGATTTTAGTTCTTTTCTAAATCGAAAAGGCAACTATCCGTATCAAAAAGGATAGTTGCCTTATTTATTGTGGCGGATAGTTGCTCTAAATGCAATTATCCATAACCATTTATTCCTTAATCAACGAATCTTTTTTTTTTCACTTAAATGGTTTTTAAATAGCATTACAATGCTCGGTATATTATTAAAATTGAAAATATGTGATAAATGTATTCATAACCTACCTGTGGCGTTTTCTTTTTCATCACATATTTTTCAAGTAAAAATTATGCTATACTTACTTGTTTTAAATATAAAACAATATTAACCGCTTTCCCGTGCCTATTCTAGGTAAACAGAATGCCTCGCAAGTATAAGCGGAAACCAAGTGTTATATGTATGACTATGCGGCAAGTATCCTCCTAACTCTTTTTAACATTTGGCAACTATCCGCTGCAGTAGGCGACTATCTCTTTTTTAGGAGGTCAAATAAAACGTAATATACTCATAACCAGTATCAATTATGCTAACGAAATTGGTCTTCTATAAAAGATAAAGAACCTATGTATCGTATACATTATCAGGTATTATTAATAACGACCCATTTTTTTATAATTTAAACTTTTTGAAAAGTGAGGCAACTATCCGTGTTTTACCCTAGCTGTTACCCGCGGCTTCGGCCGCGTGATTTATAGCCTATGTCCTTCTCAGTACCCTAACCTATGTGTATGCAAAATTTCATGATGATCGGTTCAATAGATACGGCGTGAAAGCGTAACAAACAAACAAACTCACTTTCGCATTTATAATATTAGTTGGGATTAGTTAGGATTTCATCAGTTAAGATTATAATTAGATTGTGCTGTAAGGTTGCTAGACTCCTTATAAAATTTTTGACCATTGTACAGTCGTCAAAATGTACAGTCGGAGGCTGATAAACCTTACTGAAAAACAGATTTTTCTAGGGCCCCTGAACACTTAGTTTTAAAACAGATTTATAACTGCTTATAAATCTGTTTCAAAGCTAGGTGTTCAGGTTTATCTGTCCCCGAGTACATTTTGACGATCGAGCGTATTTAGGCCTTGTACAATTAGACTTCCACTCATTGATGCTCTGGCCTCTCTAGGACCACTTGCGACAGTCGTTTTAGAAAATCGAAACATTTTGATTCAAAATTTCAATTCAAAATTCTGGTCATGATACCTACCTGGTATCATGACCAGAATTTTGAATTGAGTCATTCATTTATGTCTTTCGAGGTGCTACTAAAGACTTCCCAAAAATAGGCATACATATGTTAAATAAACTCTGCCCAATCATTATAGGTGCGACTCAGCCCGTCTATATTAAGTAACAATTTACTTTTCCTATGGGACTAATTGGGCATTCGAAAAAAAAATTGATGTACAAAACTTTTTCAACCAGCCGGTCAATTTGTATGAAAATGTTGATTTTTTTCCAATCTCCAGCATTAATTCCAACGTAAAAGTTTTTCATATTCACGGGCTGGGTCACCCCTTTAAAAAGTGGATTCAATTTTACATATTTTACTAGCAGGCTTTTTTACAAGTGAAATTGATAGTTTTCGTTTATGGGAATGATTTCATAATATAAAAATTTTAGGCAGACTATATATATGTGATATTTTTTTAAATATACTTATCTTATATTGGTACTTTAAAAAATGTAATTGCCCAACCAACTTAAGCGAAACTTAACGTAACAACATGATATTAAAAGCGTGTTTTAGTATTTTTTAGCTAACGTTATTTTTATAAGCAATATTTTTCATCATGCAGGTTGTATTACAAAAATCAGACAAAAACAGAAAAAGATTCAACCAAGTTAGACGGTGGAACTACGACTCTTAATGTCATAGTAGAATTTCATTCACAGCAAAGACTGACGAAATGTTTTGAGAACCAAAAGCTCCATAAAGAGAAAGAGCTTTGTCAAGCTAATTTCTTTGCGAGCAACGTAGTACTTAATTTATTTACAAGCGAAGTAAATGGCGCTTAAAACGGCGGTCGTAAAGAAATCAGACCGAAAGAAATTACTAGCTCAATTGAAAATGTCGATGGATTTCATGATCGTTGTCACAGACCTGTAATAAAAAAGTTTGATGCCAATTGAGGCTTTATATAATACTAGCTGTTACCTGCGGCTTCGCCCGCGTAATATATAGCCTATGTCCTTCTCGGTACTCTTACCTATGTGTATGCAAAATTTCATGACGATCGGTTTAGCAGATACGGCGTGAAAGCGTAACAAACAAACAAACAAATAAACAAACAAACTCACATTCGCATTTATAATATTAGTAAGGATGTCCTTCTCGGTACCCTTACCTATGTGTATGCAAAATTTCATGACGATCGGTTCAGTAGATACGGCGTGAAAGCGTAACAAACAAACAAACAAACAAACTCACGTTCGCATTTATAATATTAGTTAGGATTAGGATTAGGAATAGCAGTGCGCCCCGGCTTTGGCCGTGGTACTCGTACATACCTAGCCGTTGGCACTCTTGACTATCGACTAACTTGATAGCAAAATTTGAGGAAATTTAATCGCTGGAATGTTAGTTTTTTTTTAATAACGCTAATAACCCTTTTTTACAGTCAACTTTTTTATTTGGCAAAATACTACAGTAACGTGCTGAACAGTAAAATCTTTCGGTTTTTCGTCCGAAGGTTTTTACAAAATCTAACTTTAGTATCTACTTGATATTCCTTGCGGAAATACTTCATGGAAACTGAAGGGCTTCGCATTGAATTGCGTATTCAGCCCTCATTCGGTCAGAGAATTGACATGAGCCGTTAGAACCTCTACACGTCAAATAAAAGTCCTTTTCTTAGTTTATATAAAGCCTAGATATACTCTATTGCCCTAAAAGCGTAGAAAAAACTAGTGTCCAACTCATAGTCGGTCGGTCACACACACAGTTACCAATTTAACGGATTTTGAAGGCATACATTGACAGGACGCGTGTGATAACACAAAGCTGGCACGCACATAGGCATTGAAAAATTGGCTAGTTTTTTATCATTGAAATAAAGATTCAAGATTCAGGATTCAATCGTTTATTTAATATAGGTTTCTTTGAACACTTATTAATTGTCATATTTGAGTTTACAATTTTTACAACAATAAATTTTTGTTGACGTCAATAATTACTTATGGCTAAGTTTAGGCCGCTTCCAAAGGCATGACGGTTTATGTATTTTCAAAGAAGAAAGAATACGCGCTGGTACTATTTTTTAGTTTTTTACCCGACTGACCCACCCAGAAGGAGGGTAATGCTTTTTGCGAGTGTGTATATATCTATGTAAATGTTTGTTCCATTGTTGCATCCTGTAGCCTTAACGGCTTGACCGATTTTGAAGTGTAAGAAACCATTAGATTCGTATTCTTTTCCGAAGTGTCATAGGCCATGTCAGAAAAAATATATATGGCAGGTGTAAACTATCAAACAGGCAGACGGGATTTTTATTTTTTTTTAAAAATCACTTGTTTTATGTATTTAAATTATATTGAAACATTTTGGACTAAACCACTAATAGTAACTATACAAGAAATAAAAAGCCTTCTCGTAAAATTGTATAGAGGTAGTAAAGTATTTACTACTCATTCGGCCAGGGAATTCAAATGAGCCGTTAAAACTTTTACACGTCGAATAAAAGTACGCTTATAGTAAAAAGTTAAGAGCGTTGGAAATATTTTTGAAATAAAATAAAATTGAGACATTTTGGATTGAACCAATAATACTATCTATACAAGAAATAAAAACCCTTGACATAAATTTCGATAGGTTGTTAAATATTCACTACTCATCCGGCCAGGGTATGGACATGAGCTGTTACAAACTTTACATGTCTTGAATTCCGCTCATGTATTCTTAAAGAAAAAAGAATACCAGTAAAGAGAGTGGTACTAGGTTAGACGTTTTTTTTTTTAATAAAAAATATTGAAAATTCTGGGATTAACCACTAATACTAACTTTATTAGAAATAAAAGGCCTTCACCAAAAATTAAATAAGGTAATTTGGCCGTGGAATAAACATTTGCCGTTACAACCATAGAAGTCCGTTTATGTATTTTAAAAAAGAAGAAAGAGTACACATCAAGAGATAGGGAAACATTTTTGTTTCACAAACACAACAAACAAACCTCCTCCTTTTTTGGAGTCAGTTAACTATTAAGTATTCATAAATAAAACATGTAAAAGTTAATTCTGTAAGAAAAAATACAATCCAATTCGATTATAACGTAATTAAGTTGGGATCACCGAATTAAAATGTTTGTCAAAGAATTAAACATAGTATCCCATACTGAATCAGCATGGTTTGGTAGAAGGATTGGATAAGGAACTGAAATCCAGCCAAGTGATTGGGCGAAAATCTCTGGATCACGTCAATAGGCGACGCGGCTAGCTACCCATCACTATTTTGATTCTGCCATGCTTTCCAACTTAACGCCCATTAACACGCTAAACGTGGCCTGAATTTTATTACTAGAAGCTCCTGTCTGTCTGCCCCGACGTGATGTTATATATTCATGTATGTTAAACATAGTAAATATATCATGTGCTCATATTATAAAAAAAGAATTGACTGATAGCCACACTTAAAATTATTTAACCAGAATTTTCTTGTTGTTTTGCATTTAGTCACGTAATAAACTTATAAATAAAAACTAAAAATCATGTAACTTTATTATATTATTTGAAGTATCCGCTTCTCGACCGATAATGTTATTGACTAGAACTCCATTCTATTCTAAAACTAATATCCATCAATATTGACTGTTTGGAAGTTTAGGCAACTTCCACATTAGTTGAGGAACTAATCTCGCTATGCTCGGGTCGATTAACTTTAGGAATTAGGCTCTCAGGCTAAACGTCACGTTGGTTGAAGTAATTTAGGTACGAGTATTAATCCTCGATTAATCACAAACATCTCTATACACATAAAAATATTGATAGGCGATGCGACTAGCAAACCCATCACTATTTTGATTCTGCTTTACACCTTTACGCCCACTCGATGCTAAACGTGGCCTGTAGGTTTTATGACCTTGGGCTCTGTCTACCCCGCAAGGGATAAAGACGTGATAGTATGCATGTACAAAAATATTAAAAACTTACGCGAGATAAATTAATTGTGAAACACGGCTTTACTCACGTTCACTCGCCCCAATGATGGCCTTCGTAACAGACCGAAACTAGTCGGCGGATCCGACGTAATAAAACGTGAGTAAAGCTATGTTTTCTTATTGGATGTATATACACCCTTATTTTAAATTCAATACACAAACTTTAAGGGGTGAATCAGCCCATCAACATGAACAACTTATGAAATGGGACAAATAATGGACACTCAAAAAAAATTACATACCCATGCAAAAGTGTCCAGCTGATCGGACCAAATGTATGGAAGATGTAAAAATAATATTGAATTTTCAGCATTGTTCCCATAACAAAAGTTGGTCATGTTGATGGGCTGAGTGACCTCTTAAAGTTTGTGTATTGAATTTAAAATAAGGGTGTATGTATAGTAAGCGTCTTCGTTTAGTACCCTGATAGAACTGATCGATATACGATATTTACCCTTATTAGTAGGATATTTTGAGGAGCCTGATGGCCCAGTGGTTGTGAGCATTATTAGCACTTACGCATGTAAAGAAACCCCGGGCGCAGTCCTCACTTGGATGGGTGGCAAGTGGCATAATAAAATATCTCGAGCTCCATCGTGCTTCGGAAGACACGTTAAGCCGGTGGCTGTCATCAATGATGGCAGTCGTTGAGCTACGCTAGATGCCTTTAGGCATGTTGATAAATCTGACACCTACTCACTGACTGAGACCTGAGACTTACACAGACGAAAAACAAAATCAGGTTAAAGATTAAATATAGACACTTAAGTTTAAATTTCTATTGGCAGCCATAAATTCAAACTCTTTTGACGCATGTTCTATGACCCAATATTCCTATAGACAGTTCTTTGGCATTCTCTCTCATCTGAGCGTTGTCCCAGTTGCATCCTCAGCTGGAACGCTTCGGAGCCCGGGGTCCGCTTGTTTTGATTTGGCTAAAGTTTTACGACCGGCCGCCTGCCTGACGTCAACCCACCTCGGGAAATTATTGTTCTGAAGGAAAGGAGAATGGGATAGGAGGAACGATGGAATGTATTAAGATTTGGGGTAGGATGTGGTTTAAGGATACTACGGACTCGGAAGACATAGGCATGAGCCCGTAGCAGCTCGGGAGGCCGGGCGCGCGTACCCGATACCAAACCATCAGCCACCGGACAGGCAGTTGAGGATGGCACCCCTGATTCTTTGGCATTGGAGTACTATTATTAATTCTGTGGCATTGGTATATAAATATAAAAAACTGCTTTAAATTTCTCAATACCAGAAAGGAATCCATTCCTTTAGGTTAGGACAAAATTACTGCTATAATCAAAGCGTGCGCCCGTGGGTATAATTAAAGATTTTAGGTTAGAAAATATATTATAATTGCTACTGAATTAAGTTCACAGAGGATTAAAATCGGCTTTGTGTTGGAATTAAAGCTTACAAGAAAATTGGCGAAACGCTGGCCTTAATTTAGCATTGAAATAAATTGCTCTTTGCGGCTTAGGATTATTTTAACTAACTTATTTAGTTCAATACAGGAATGATTAAGAAAATCAATGAAATTCAAAATATAATGCTCTAGCAATTTTTTCGCGACTTCATCCGCGTTTATTATAGCCTATGTCAGCCGCAGATAAATAAGCTTTCTACAAGTGAAAGAATTTTGGAAATCAGTCTACTGGTTTCGGAACCTATTCAATGTTATGTAATACATCTTAGGAACGAGAAAGAAAAAACCGGCCAAGTGCGTGTCGGGCCACGCGCAGTGTAGGGTTCCGTAGTTGCGAATGACAACTTTGAGTTCACACTGTTCACACTCGCACCTCACAGTTTACCGACCAAAAACATCAAACAATCAAAATTGTATGAAATTTTACATTTTTGAGTACATTTTATAAGTTGGTTGCCTATAACTTTTGAGTTTGTACTTAATACTCAGCTTTGATAGTTTTCCTTTCAACTTCTATATACTTCTGCTGTAATTTTTTTCACGTATCCATATATAACCGTTTAGCAGATAGAGGGGGGGGGGGGGGGACACTTGCGTCTAACAAAAATTTGCAACCAACCAAATATTTCGGAAACGGATTCCTAAATCGAAAAGTCGTGTTCTTAACCTCACAATATTTTATAAAGACCTATTTAACGATACCCCACACGATGGGTAAGTAGAGAAAAAAAATACTCCCCCACATTATTGTATGGGAACTATCCAAAAAAAATTTTATTTTCAAGATTTTTTTTCTACCTCATTTTTGCCATGATTAATATACATACCCATACTAAATTACAGCTTTCTAGTACTTATAGTCTCTGAGTAAAACCGCGGACGGACAGACAGACAGACATGGCGAAACTATAAGGGTTCCTTGTTAACTACGGAACCCTAAAAATTGCCCAAGTGTGAGTTAGGCTCGCCCATGAAGGGTTCCGTAGAAGCAAGCTTAGATTAGCCGAAAACCTCTATAAGTGTTTGCCAGCAAAGATAACTTTGTAATTCTTAGCGTTTGTATGAATGACAAAGTTATTTTCGCGGTTAAGGACAAATATTTGAGAAACGGATCCCTAAATCGAGAAATGGTGTTCTTAACCTCACAATATTTATTACAGATTTCAAGTACTTTAGTTCAAGTAGTTTCTGAGTAAAAGCGAGGAAAAGATTTTTTTGTCGAGTTGCAGAGTCCGCGCCATAGTAAAAATTGTTCATAGGTAAATATTCTGATATCTATGTTCATATTCATAAATTAAGCACAATCACCACCTAAGAGGTTTTGCGCTTATTCATTAACACGTCGTAGATGTTGTACGTAAACCTTCGTGCGCAAGTCCGACTCGCACATAGCCGATTTTTTTTATCAAAAATATTTATTATATCGAATTCTTAGATTCTCAACAGAACAAAGCTATTTCTAATTTTTTACTAAGCTTTTGTGTCGTTAAAACCGGTTTAAAACTTTAAAACTACTTCCTACTTGGATAAAGTTTAAATTGAAGGCATTGAAAACTGGAAATCGGTTTACTTGCACTACAGTTGAAGCCTTAATCTACCCAAATACGTTTTGTTCTTAAAATATATATTATTTTTAGATTTTATTAGAGCCGTGTGGTTCCCGGCAGAGTAGAATAGGACCACTCCAAGTCATCCCGTGGATGTCGTAAAAGGCGACTGAGGAAATACAAGCTAAACAAAGCTTATTAACATCAAATAGACCTCTCCAACCCGTCTGGCCAGCGTGGAGAGTGTAGGCCAAATCCTCTGACTACTCAGGCTAGTATTATTGGCTCTGGCAGTACAGAGAGGGTCGTGCTCCTGCAGTGGAGACTGGGAAGACCTGATGATGTTATATATATTATAAATATTATTCGAAAACTGTGTATCTTTTTAAATTGGAATACATTTTAATTCGACGTCAACTTATTCACGAAAAAAAAAGCATTTTAAAATTGATTTTTATGCAATGTTATGATTTTAAGGGTAAATAAATATATTCATCACATCTTTATGATTTGCGAGGTAGACAGACAGAGCCCAATGTCATAAAACCTACTGGCCACTTTTAGGGTACGACGAATGACAAAACAGAATTCAGTCTGGCTGGGGCATAGATAAAAAAAAAAATTCGGCCTGGGGTATTATTTTTAAACCCGTGACTTCACAAAGGAATGATTTTCCAAAAATATCATAAGGTTTAGACCGATACATTTTCAAAAATAGCCCTCCTGGTCAGCTTAATCGATTAAGTTGGGCAAAACAGAACATGTTCACACACTAGCGCCACCCAGTATTTATTAATTCAAAACTCCCAAATCAAATTTATAAAATCTAATAGCCAATAAATTACTTGTAGTATTCTTTTTGTTACTCTTGTTACTGTTATCTTTTCATAGATGTTACAATCTCAGTTTAAGAGAACGAATTTTTACCGCCAAAAGTGGCCGCTTTTGGCGGTAATAATTCGTTCTCTTAATTCATCAAATTAAAAATAGGGTTTTAATCTTTTAATTTTCGACATGATTTAGTTTCTCGAAAACTATTTTTTTATTTCCTGTAGATTTTAAATACAAATGTTTACACAGAACAAAAGTCGTTTGTACTGATGTTGACAACGTGAATTTAAATTATCGGACCCTCGACATACTGTAAACTTCCTACCCATTTTTAATTTTCCTACCACCCTCTACCCCACTAAACCTCATGGAAAACTAAGTTTCAAAACATAATCGTCCGCATGGCCAGAAAATTTGATCGTCTATTTATCTAAAAGGACCCGTACGTTGTGATACGTATATGAAAGTTACAGAAGAGTTAATTGATAGTTCAATGTAATAAATTGAGCATAAAATATAAGGCTTGATTAAAACTATCACTTAGCTTAGAACTGCTGTTGATGTCGTCGCTTCACGATGCTAATTCGCGTTTCTCAGAATATTCGCCCGATGATTTGACGCCTCGTTTATTGTCGCCTCGCCTACGCCGCCGTCGTACATGGGGACGTCCCGATTCACGTTCACGCATGAAACAGGTTTATACCGCAAGTTTATATTCATATTATAGTAGTATTTTAGGTTTTAACAGGTCATAGAAAAAGAAAGTGAAAGTAAAGAAAATAAAATATATAATATCTTAACTTAAAGTAAGACATAACGACCAATCGAGCTGCTGGACTCCGCCTTAGAGAATTTATTGAGGGCAGGCCATAAGACCTGTAGAATTCCTATAAAAAATGAATACATCCGGGTCTCCCATCCAACCTAGC
Source organism: Rhodophaea formosa (assembly GCA_963082605.1). NCBI lineage: Eukaryota > Metazoa > Arthropoda > Insecta > Lepidoptera > Pyralidae > Rhodophaea > Rhodophaea formosa. The sequence goes on from OY720226.1 coordinate 10,655,486, forward strand.
AACCCGTCCTCACTATAGTCAGTTCCAAGGCAGAATTAGAGGGTGCAGATGTTCCACGCGCACCTGACTATCAGTGTCCTTACGACCTTTTAGAGCCGACCGTAGAACCTAAGCCCTAGACCCTATAACCTATCCCACTTCGTCTGCAGACGACTTTATTTTACTATGCCTGAGTTTCACGCTGGTGACCTTTCTAGATCATCTTACTATCTATTAAAGTAACTATATTCACCAGTTACCATTTTCCATGATGCCATCATCAACATGAATTTCCCTAGGATGGCGTCTGCCATCTGATTCCCACGGCGCGGGCGAACCCGATATTATAAGACTGTGTCAATGCATCATAGAGAATTTAAACTGTTAATGATTACTGCTATCATACTAAAACTCAATACCACATTCCTCCGACAAAATTTCCCTAAAGTATAGTATGGTGTGGGTTATACCCAAGCTAGACGCAGGATGTGGCGTTGAGTTGTTTATCACAAAGCAAATATGCCTCAATTTACTGTAGAATAGAGACGGTATTAATTACCGTACAGGTCTACAAAAATCACCAGATGCTCTAAAGTAATGAGGATATTATTCAGATTTTAGGTAGGTCCAGTCTATCAGTATTATATTAGTATTAATTACTAAATATATAAGAAAACATTGACTAATTAATTTACAAGTGTCAAAGTAACAGATTGGTGAATGTACGTCCCTATCGAACTCTTTTATAAAACCTAGTATCTCATCGGCATTTTCACTACCAAAATACCAAAACATTAATAGGAACTACAAACATATACGATAAATACATTCAGCGACACATAAATCCCACTATACAACGTCGACTGGACTTACAACCTCGCCTTTAAATGTCTCCTGTATTATTACATTCTCATGCAAGTATATAAAATAAGTAATAGTAGACAAATAGAATATACAAGAAATAATAAAGAAAATGTTTATACTACCTTTGTATGTAGTTATTATTGTTATGGATTACCGAATCTTCACAGCGCTGTGATGATAGTTCGCCCCTGTCTCACGAGACACTTTATTTATTGTGAATTTTACGCGAGGATTAATTTTAATACCGAATATAGTACTCGCGACTGGTCTAATCCGTATATTTTTCAAATAATAATTTGTCAACGTCAACAACCGTGCGCACGCGCTGCCTAATCCCGTCTCCCGAGCCTTCTTTAATGCCTGCATTTGCCGATTTTCAAATCACACCCCTAATACCCGAATTTTGTAAAAGAACCCACTACGGTTGGTTATTATGTCTGATGCATACTCGCAGACATAACTATTCTTTATTTTTACTAGCCCCTTCCTAGAAAAGTTACAAGTAGTTTAATGTTTTTAAGCATAATATTTAATAAAAATATTTGAAAGAAAATTCTGTATGAGACGACGTCTATTACAATACCTTTAAATAGGTGACTCGGCCTATTAATATGAGCAACGTTTCCTATAGAATCAAAGCTGGGAACACATTTTTTTTCGAAATTTTAGTACTAGTGTTCAGCCATCCCAGCAATGGTATCCAAATGTCAAAAAAATTGACATATATGACGTATTTGAATGTTGAGGGTCAAGTTACACGCTGAATTTACTACTTTTTGGCTGTATATTCTCAATATGTTTTCATACACAAAAATGGTTCTGCAAACACAGGACACATGATGGCCTTATCAGTTTACAAAGGCTGCCGGCAAAACAGCGAAATGAGGGCACGCTTTCATTATCAATGTGGAGCTTCGTTTCTGCTCTGTAATCAGTATTCTGATCAAATTTAGCCTGAATGCAATGCTTACGAATATTGGTGATTCTAAAATACTCTTTATCGAATATTGGTGATTTTAAATTACTTTTAAAACATCTCATTTGAAAAATATAAGTTTTCATGGAGATCCTTTTGACTAACATTATAATAATGTTCTTTTTTATTAATCAGTAATTATCTAACTATAGTGTACGACTAAGTGCAGGCAAAACATAGTGATTCTAACTCTACCATATTATTAACCATTTTTATGTACCAATGTTTAACAAAAAAATAAAAATAAATTGAAAACTTGAAGTAAATAGTTCAGATTTAGAGAAATTGTCTCATTTAGACAATCGATATTTTTATCGATCGGAATAAGCTAAATATTGATCAAGTTACAGTGATAATTAATTTTTTGTGGAAATTGTAAGGCTTCACGGGAAAGGATCTAGAGAGTAAGCCAAATGATAGAGGTTAATAAACTACACAATAAAAAAAACAGCAAAAATCAGTTTGATAATGAATGGGAAGACCCCGACCTTTTTGGGAATTAGTAAAAAGAACTAATTATTTTAGGGTAGATGAGGCCTACCCTAAAATAATTAGTATTCTGGCTAAATCGACCCTGTAACGCAACGTTTGCGAATCTTAATTATCTGGTTCAGGACGCTCACAGATGTACAATTATCTCGTATAACTTCGGGTTGTTTTCTTACACAATACAATATCAAAGATACTCATGAGTACTTATTGTATAGTTATAAACCAGAAAACAAAAATAAGTTTCATTATGAACGAGCAGAGTCGTGTGGTTCCGGGCAGAGTAGAATAGGATCACTCTACGTCTTCACGTGGATGACGTAGAAGGCGACTTAAGTAACACAAGCTAATAAACATCAAAAGGACCTCTCCAACCCGTCTGGCCAGCGTGGAGAGTGTAGGCCAAATCCTCTAACTGCTCTAGCTAATTTATGGCTCAGAGAGGGTCATGATCCTGCTGTGGAGACAAAGACCTGATTTTTAGGAAGCCTCGGCTGGCCCCTGTAATAATTAGTATTCTGGCTAAATTAAGCCTAGAACGCAACGTTGGCGAATCTTAATAATCTGTTCAGGACGCTCACAGATGTACAATTTTTTCGTATATCTTCGGGTTGTTTTCTTACACAATACAATATTAAAGATACTAAGGAGTACTTATTGTATATTTATAAACCAGATTACAAAAAATAAGTTTCATTATGAACGGGCAGAGGCATGTGGTTCTCGGCAGAGTAGAATAGGACCACTCCAAGTCTTCAAAGAGACCTCTTCAACCCAACTGGGCAGCGTGGAGAGTGTAGGCCAAATCCTCTGACTGCTCTGGCTAATATATATGACTAGAGAGGGTCGTGCTCCTGCAGTGGAGCCTAAAAAGACCAGGGAGTCAATTTTTGAACTAATAGAATCAATCCACCGTGTGTGTTGAAAAATTGACTCCCTGACGATGATGAATGAGAAGCCCTGACCTTTTTGAGAAGCCTGGTCTATCCTAAAATAATTAGTATTCTAGCTAAATCGGGCCTGGAACGCAACGTTGGTGAATCTTAATTATCTGGTTCTGAACGCTCACAGATGTACAATTGTCTCGTATACCTTCGGGATATTTTTTAACACAATATAAAAATTCCTTATTGCACCATATAAGAGATACAAATGGGTACTTAAAGTATAGTTATTTACAACTAGCAGTGCCAGCAACTTCGCCCGCGAGGTAAAAAGTAGCCTATGTCCTCTCTGTATATTTACCAAATTTTATTTAAATCGACCTGATAAGGGTCGCAGGAAGGCGCTGGATGCAGGCCGCTTCCAACCGGTCATATTGGAAATCCTTGGGGGAGGCCTATGTCCAGCAGTGGACTTCTTGCGGCTGAAATGATGAATGATGATTTTATTCGGACAGACAGAGTTACTTTTGCATTTATAATATTAGTATGGATATATAAAGTACCTAAATGTGTACGAATTAATAATTTAATGATCATTGAACTTGAAAATTGTACTACTTGTGCCTACAAACTTTTTAGAATTTTATCGTAATTGGAAGAACGGTTCGAGAGTTATCGCAGAACCAACATATTTACATCCATATATACTATACAAACAAAAAATGTCATTTCCTTCTTGTAAATATTCTGATATCTATGTTTCCTTCCGTTCTGTTGTCCCTGCTCGCTTTGCTCGCTCGTATTGAATATACAACGTAAAAATTTGATGAATAAAACACATATGTACGAATGCACTTATTTCTAAGAAAACAATTGAATGTTCACTCCAACAATTAAATTCCGAATTTTAAAATCTAACAAGTACAAAACTACTAAATTTCTTATAGAATTTTTTGTATATTACAAGTAATTTACTAGTGCCATATTTAAAGAGCAAAATCGATTAACGCCAAAAGTGTCCACTTTTGTCGTTAACCTGTTTTTGTCTTAGTTTATCAAACGAATATTAGTGAAAATGAATACAAAAATACTACAAGTAATTTACTAGTTACGTACTTGTTAGATTTTTAAAATTCGACATAATTTAGGAATAAAAGAATTAATTGCTGGGTGGCGCTAGTGTTACTATAGGAGCGCCTTTTAAGCCGTCTTAAACTAAGTTTATATGCACTAAACTTGTCTGTACTTTATGAGATAAACTTTTGAAAGCTTTCGCCAACTTGGAATACGAATTAGGTCAGTTCCAGTGGCTTTTTCAATTCTGATTCTATGAAACTTCTTCAATCTAGCTGTTTCAAGAATGATTAATTTAAAAATAACTTTATCATTAAAACTAGAGATAATGAAAAACAAACAAAATGTATAAAAACCGGCCAAGTGCGAGTTGAACTCGCGTGGAAAGGGTTTTGTACGTATAATGCCAAAGTTAAATGTTTTGTTTCGCTAAGCGCTATATAGTTGTGTTTCAGTGAACTATTTTACGTAAGTGAGCGTATTGTATTTACTTAGTATACTACTTTAATTTCAATTTATAGAATTCTCACAGGTTTTCCTGTAATCAACAAGATTTTTTTCAAGAATACTGAATCTCAGTTCTTTTGGAGATCAGAAAGGTGGTGGAAGAAGGTCTATTCCTCTTGTTTCATGAATACAATTAAAACTATTTAATTTACAGTAATAACAAAGGTATATTTGAGATCTTCGAAACACGACCTTTCATTTGATTTATGACACAGTAGAGTTTGCCAAACAATTTTTTTTAACTTATTTTAAGAAAATACTTATTGATATTGCACTTCTTTTGTTATAGGATTTGGGTTATAGGATTTCACCATCCTACCAAATTTACGCTGAATTGGTGGACCAACTCTACTATAGTAGATTCGGAGCAAATTGCTGTGACAGACGGACGGACAGGTTTCCGTTTTATCATTTTTTGTACTGATCCCTAAAAACGTGTTTGCCAAAGAAGGTTCACATTAATAAGAACCTAATGTATTTTGGTGAATAATAAAACAGACTAATAAAATTTACGGCAAAAATTACTAAGTGAGCGACTAGAAATGCAGAGAGGGCGACTTTGGGCAAAACCCCAAATATACCAAAACATTTTGTCCACAGAGGATAAGTTAGGTTCGTTAGGTTTCCTTGTGACACAACAGGAGCGAGCAAGCGTAACTAACTTACGGCGAATGACTTGGCCTCAGAGGGTATGTTTGATTAAACAACGTGGAAGGGACATACCCGTAATAAATCGAACCGTGGTCTATACTAAATCAACATAGTATAATGAAATTAAAATAACAGCCAAAAACCAAAAATAAATTTCGGCATTTCCATACAAAAGTTGCATACTTTTGAATGGAAATGCCGGCCGGACTATTTTTTTGGGAAAGTCCAGGGTATGATATCCGTAATAAATCGAACCACGAGGTACACTAGATCACTTAAGTATAATGAAATTAAAATAACAGTCAAGAAACTAGAAAAAAATGTCCCTTCCACTTTGTATTTGTTTGTGAAAATGGCAGCTGCAATGTTGTCAAAATGTCAGACGAAACATAAAAATAATCGCGGTATGTCCCGTAGTGAAAACAATTACTGATAACATTTTTACGTGATGTTTTCATCCCGAAAAATCTTTGTACCCCAGACAACGTGCATGCAAAATTTAACCATAATCGGCTCAGGTTAAGGCATGAAAAAGTAACAAATAAGCAATCAACAAACAAAAAAAATTACTTCCGCCTTAATATTATACTACCTGAGGGGATTATTTACAAATTGATAATTTCATTGGCTTAACTTATTTTTTAAAAAAAGAAATAATCCGAAAATCCAATGTTAATAATGTGTATAGATGGCGGCAGTCGCGGTGTGACCTTTGTCAACCTTTGTGCGTGACACACCGTACCATGTAGTCCCTAGAGTAGCCAGTGCAAATATCTTATTTGTTTTACGACGTACGTTGATTCACATAAGTCACAGTCTTTGTACTTTGCGTCAATATAGGGCTAGGTCACAGTGAGGCTCAGCTCGTCAATATAAACATAGGAAACTTTTTTCCTATGTGATCAATGCTGGAAACTGTGTTCAGCCGCCTAAGCGATTAATATAAAAAAATAAAAATAACGAGTTTCCAGCATTGGTCTCATAGGAAAATTTGTACATATTGATGTCTGAGTCACCCCGTTTAGTAATACCGATGGTCAATTTGTGATAATGATGTTTCCCGTTTGGTTCCCGGGAGAGTAGAATAGGACCTCTCCAAGTCATTCCGTGGATGTCGTAAAAGGCGACTAAGGAAACACAGGCTAAACAAAGCTTATTAACATCAAAGAGACCTCTCCAACCCGTCTGGCCAGCGTGGAGAGTGTAGGCCAAATCCTTTGACTACTCAGGCTAGTATATGGCTCTGGTAGTACAGAGAGGGTCGTGCTCCTGCAGTGGAGACTAGAAAGACCTGATGATGATGATGATGATGATGAATTTGTGATGGATGGATGTTTGTGAGAGCGAGACTTTTTCTTCACGCACGCGAGGTCTATACGTCAACACCAAATTTTAAATGCTGTTAGATCAGAAAATGATGATCCGACGACATCCGAAAACGTTACGGTTCACGCTGTATACCTATTCGATGTTTAATCTTTAGATCTACACATTTGTCATGTTCTTGTCTTAAAACAAATATAGTGGTCACGTACAAAGGTCACCCAGCCAACAATAGACATCGTAGATTTGTTCGGGACAGTCCGTACAGCGTCCCTAGGGTTGCCACACTCATTTTATGTATTTTACGACACACACGTTCATTGCAGTCATTGTATAAATAAAAAGACATTTTCTTCTTGTATTTCTTTATTTTCTACGTAGGTGCTTTTATTTCGCCATATTGTGCCACGTGAGTGTTTCTATTAGACTTATAATACCTTTATTGAAAGAGAGAGATGTAACAATACGTTTATTTATACCAAAATATAAAGAAGAGAGATTTCATTGTTAGTTCAATGATTTGTTCGCAACAGTCTGTATAGTATCCCTAGGGTTGCCACAGTCATTTTATTTATGCTACGACACACACGTTCTATGCAGTCATTTTATAAAGAAATGGATATTGTCTTCTTGTATTTCTTTATTTTCTAGGTACATAGATGTTTTTATTTTACTATATTATCCCAACTGAGCGTTTCTAGTACACTTATGAATAAAAGAAATATGTAACCGTATATTTTATCTATAAGCAAAATTATAAAGAGAAAACATTTGATTGTTAGTTTGTTTGCATTGGATAAGCTCTGACAACTACTAGATAATTATCTACACAACGATATTAAATGTAATATTCTATAAATCAGACAAAAATCCTCTTTTTTGATGCCGATTAGAAAAAACTGGTAGTTAAGTTACACCCTGTATCTTTAAATATCCATATTAATACCGCATATTCGATGTGAAATCTTAAGATCTACCTATTTGTCATGTTCTTGTCACAAAACAAATTATAGTGGTCACGTACAAAGGTCACGTAGCCAACAATAGACGTCGTAGATTTGTTCGCGACAGTCCGTACAGCGTCCCTAGGGTTGCCACACTCATTTTATTTATTCTACGACACCCACGTTCTATGCAGTCATTGTTTAAAGAAAAGGACATTGTCTTGTTGTATTTATTTAATTCTACATACGTAGATGTTATTATTTTACTATATTGTCCCACGTGAGTGTTTTTAGTAGACTTATGAAGATTAGATTTGTACCTGATATTAGATTTGTTCGCGACAGTCTGTACAGCGTCCCTAGGGCTGCCACACTCATTTATTTATTCTACGACACACACGTTCCGTGCAGTCATTGTATAAAGTGAAGGACATTATCATCTTGTATTTCTTTATTTTCTAGGTACGTAGATGATTAAATTGTTCTACGTTAGTGCCAGGGTGAAGCCGCGGGTAACAGCTAGTTTTATTATAAATACATAAATAGATAAAAATCCAATCAATTAAGACTTATATATCTGTCAAAAACCATTACTACCCGTACGCTGCAGAAACCTTGAACCATAGCCAAATTGCCAAGGATAAGCAGGAAATCAAATAATTCACACATAAAACCAAAAATTTTCCGATATTCTGTTCTATGCTGATCGGAGAGAAAATAAGAAACATGCATATATAATACTAGTTATGAAGTTAGGGTATTATAGGGTGATTTGTATAAGAATGTCAAAAAAAATAGTTCCCAGTATTGTTCACTTAAGAGAAGTTATTCAAATAGACGGGCTGAAATACCCCTTACAGTGTCCAAAATGAAAAATATTTCACCGGTTATAACAAAAGGGTGGGTTATTTAGCGACTTCTATGCATACATTTGTGGTTTTTAAGAACCTCGGCTATCATCATTGATGACTGTCGCTAAGCTTCGTCAGATGCATTTATGCAACTTCAATATTAACACCAGTGTTGGCTACCTACATACACACACAAGAACTAAAACAATATTTACATAGTGCCTTGTGAACTAAAACAATATTCACATAGTGCCTTTTTCTGTGTTTTTCTAAGTACCTAGGTAATATTTTTTTATGAATCAATTGAGTAAGTTTGCCTTATCTTGTCTGATACTAATATAAACGGAGTCATAAATTTTTATAAATCTAAGTCTCATTTCCTTAAATGCATTTCTATATTTCATTTGTGCTAATTTCGATGTTATACTCAGCTACAATATATTTTACCAACGCGGCCTCGCCCTGTTACGTAACAAACAACCATATTTCTACAGATCTTTTGTATTTTCAGTATTTATACGAAAAGCTGTAATTTTCATAATATGCAGTTATGACTGAAAATCAGTTATTTCATTTATTGCCAGCTGTTTTCCCATTTCCACGACTTCATCCGCATAAACTATGATGGAAACTATGGTCTTTGTCACCCGATGATCGTGTAGCTTTTTATAGGTGAAGGAATTTTCAAAATCAGTTCAATTCACAGTTCACAAACAATCGAATCTTTATAATAAGTAGTAACTGTATAGAACTAAAGATCTGTTTTTTAGTTTTTGACTTACGTCGATGGTATAAATTAGGCGTCCAATATGAACAACTTTTTGTAAGACATCGATTCTGTTTATTAGAAGAAGAAAGAAATTCGACATTTCAATTCAAATTGCTCGGTCCTTGTCCCATTGAGAAACTGTTCATACCAGGGGTTACCAAAGGGTCAAGGGTAAATCTACAACTATAATAGGCCTGCCTTGATCATTTCAACATCCCTTACGGATTTCGTATGAATGATTTTTTATGATGAAGATAAAGCGGTAATGGATGTTGACGCGAGCTTTAAAACGTTGTTAACCGTTTACTGTTTTATTAAGTAATATTAAGGATATTTCGAGCCACACGACGCATAACAATATGTTAGTAGTCAAAGAAACTTAAAATCTTGTGTTAGTAATCCTAACTAATATTATAAATGCGAAGTGAGTTTGTTTGTTTGTTTGTTACGCTTTCACGCCGTATCTACTGAACTGATCATCATGAAATTTCGCATTCACATATGTTAGGGTACTGAGAAGGACATAGGCTATATATCACGCGGGCGGAGCCGCGGGTAACAGCTAGTTTAATATATCTACAACTAAGTAGGCAAACAGGAATATGGCTCGCCAGGCTGATGGATAGCGGTTACTGTAGCCTCTCTGAACATCAGGGTCAAAAGATATCAAATTGGTCTGCAGTTAGGCCTAGAATACCTTGCTCAGAAGTCAAAGGTTCACTATCTGTATTTGACATCAGAAAACCTCATCAGACAGCTGACTATTAAAAAAGTAAACGAAAAATGAAATTAGTTTGTTTAGGAGAGAGCTTTAACCGGTTCCGAAATTAGGAGCGCCGATCAAAGGTCACCAGGTCAATATCCGGTTACAGGTACGCTAAAAGCCTAAAAGGTTGCGTCTGAAAGTCTGGCATTGAAGCTTTCGAATATTATTGTAGATATCAAAGCTGCCAAACTTAAGTGGCTTTTTTTGTTATACAATTACTAGCTGGTACCCGCGGCTTCGTCCACGTGTTATATAGCCTATGCCCTTTTCAGTACCCTAAACTATGTGTAAGCAAAATATCATTTCGGTTCAATAAATAGGGCATGAAAGCATAACATCATCATCATCATCAAAATTTAAGAGCTAAGCTCTTGTCGGTGGAGCTCCCTCTATCTGTCTCTATTCTCTGCCAATCTCTTAACACCCTGGTATGATACACTAATAACTATTATATGATATGATTATAGAAGGCAAAATAGAAGGAAGACGGGGGAGAGGAAAGCCCAGGCACAGTTACTTCAAAGAAATAAAGGAAAAAGTGGAAAAGCATAACAAAGAAATAAATATAAATCTAATATTAAATGGCAAAGGGATGTGTCATCCTCAACTAAACAGTTGAGGTTGATGCCCAGAGGTTGAGGATATGGCATCGGGTACGTGCGCCCGGCCTCCAGAGCTGTTACTTTCTCATCCCTAATCCATCCGAGAAAGTAGCATCCCAAATACCTTTTTCCCGTTCCCCGAGTCCAGTAAACTCCCCAGTTCAAAAAAATAAAACACCAGTTCAGTCATGAATCTGTATTGTCATAAATTTTCATTGGGCAGAGAAACAATAGGAAACTACTTTACCTATTAAAGGTCACCAGTTCAATTTCCGGTTACATTACATGTACTGTAAAATGTTTTCTTTTCACGTGACCTTTCAGGCCACATATAAAACATGGCATTGAATTACTAAAATATATAAAAGAGTTGTAGGTAGACCGAGCGGTCAAATAAAATTAATAATATGAATGTTTGTATAATTGATTAACTACCTATTTAGAACTTTGTTTATATTTGACCGTTTAATTTGGATTTCCTCTTTAAGTGTTAGGGCTGTTAAAGGACCTAGACGTTTTAACTTTCTCATTAGCATATCATAAAAGCTAAGATAACATGGACCTCATTCTCCTGACTTTTACAATATGCTGTATATGTGTATATGTAAAGGTGATGCGGCTAGTTACCCATCACTAGTTAACGTCACCTTTGGACATGCCTGTAATCCAACCCTGTCGACCTCATCAGGGAAAGATACATAGAGATAAACATGCAAGACCCAGGTCAATCTGAAAAAGATTATTTTCATCATGACCTGGCCGGGGATCAAGGGTTCATGAACAGAATTTCCTGAAAAGGCTCTCAAAATATAACCAACTCATACTGTTTTAACTAAGTTGTGAACTTGTCAAGTAGGGTACCAACTCGAAGATATTAGGCCAATATGAAAAAGGTCCTTTTCCATCATGATCCTACTGGGGAAATATTCGTTTGAACGATCAAGTCTTACTGTCTGTATAGTGATTGACCTAGGTTAAGAATATCAAAGCTCTTTTATTTGTTTTATCAAATCACACGTATTGAGCTAGCCCCCACAGTAATTTGTGATTTTTTTGTCGTATCTCGACATCTTCCGTCACCATCATCAGATCAGGTCTTGGTACCAAAATTAGATGACCTCCGTGGCGCAGGAGTCAACAAGCCAGCTTGCGATAAGTGTGGTCCCGGGTTCGATCCTCGGTCAGGTCGAGATGAAAAATGATCTTTTTCTGATTGACTTGGGTCTTGGATGCTTATCTATATATTTAGTATCCCATTACACAAGTCTCGAACTTACTTTGGGACTAGCTCAATCTGTGTGATTTGTCCGTATATATTTATCAAAGCTTAAGTCTCGCTGTCTGTATTATTAAAGCTTAACCCAAATTATCAACTTAGGTTCTATCAACACAACACCCACAAAGATAAATACAACATTTTTTACATAAGAAAAAGGGTTGAGTACGTTCTATTTTTAGTACAACCTTTTCCAGAATTCCGTACAATTGTCATTTGTGGAAGCTCGCTGAAATATTCGTCTGGAAGCTCAAAGCTTGCGTCTGTATTATTCAGGACAGAACAGACACAAGTTATTTTTACAAACACGCGATGTTTCAAAGCATTGTCTAATCAAACATTACTTGGTGGAAAACATATAATTTTCATGTGTAACATTTATTGATACTTTTTTATTTATTTCTATACTCAGTGGCTGAGTGTGAGTGTGAATCTTAGTGGTATCATCTTTAATGTGTCCACAAAATTTCGCACAAATAATATAAGTAGTTACGCTCATATACAGATGATGCTACGTTACGTACTATATTTCATAGATTTTTTTTAAATTTTTTTTTTTTTGAAAAATCACACCGATTGAGCTAGCCCGAAAGTAAGTTCGAAACTTGTGTTATGGGATACTAACTCAACGATACTATATTTTCTAATAGATACTTATTAGATAAACATCCAAGACCCAGGTCAATTTGAAAAAGATCATTTTTCATCTTGACCTGACCGGGATAGATTGTTTGTTGGTCACGCTTTCACGCCGTATCTGCTGAACCGATCATCATGAAATTTTGCATACACATAGGTTAGGGTATTGAGAAGGACCTAGGCTATATATCACGCGTGCAAAGCCGCGGGTAACAGCTAGTTAACTATAAAGAGCATTTTTGACATTGCATTTACTCAGATGAAATTTCATAAATCTTTCAAATTATTGGGTACTATCCTTTTAACACATTCTGTTTACGCTGTGACCCATTCTAATAACTAGCAGTAAACCTAATGCCATCAAACACAGATTTTTTGAAAAAAGTCAGAGTGTGATTTTCACTCTGTCAATCTGTGTGATTTGTCCGTATATATTTTTATTTATTTATTTTAGTGTTTTTCCAAGCATGCGCCTCCGGATCAGACATATATTCTTGTAGAATTATAAAATCTGCGGTGTAATAAAGTAACAGGCCAGCCTGCTACACCAGGGGTTCTAGGTTATATATTTAACGCAGGCAAATCATTGTATTTATTTATCACACACAGGTGTTTGCCTTCAGTTCAGGTGCTACCCAGGGAGGGTTGGTGTCAGGCAAGCGACTGGGCTTCATTTCCAAATGTGGCATATGGAGATAAATTGTATGTAGGTAAACCTAAAATAAATCAGTCCTACTCTGTACGCCCGTGTTTCCTTTGCCGCTCCCGATAATATCCCAAATACATTACTCCAAATTCTATCATGAATGCGTATTTAGATGCTCATAACTTTTGTTGTAAGCAATATATCTTAAATATCAAAACGTACAGCCCTACTCCTCCAATATATCAATAACGTGTAAAAAAATTATCGAAATTGGACTATGTTTAAGGGGTGGGAAGCGTTACCGCTTTTTGTATAAAAATTAACAGGTAGTCTATCCTCTTAATAATAATGGACCCCGGCTCCGAATACTCACAGCTGATGATGCAACAAGAAAAACGCTCAGACGAGGAGAACCTTTTAGTTTCATTGTTTTATACAACTTTCAGGCTTACTGTCGTTTGCAGAGATTTCCTTACTTTTATCCGACTAGGTACTGTAAAGACAAATATTGTATCAACAAGTTTAGTGGGCTATTTAAAAAATAAAAAAACTAACTTTTTTTGTTTACGTCCGCCATATTGATTTTTTGCTAATGTTACTTTGAGTTATAGTTCTGTGTGTTACATAGATATACCCAATGACACTCCAGTGACACTTCGAAATCCGTCAATCCACTTAGGCCACAGGATGCAAAAATGAAATAGACATTCACTACATTACCCATAAATATACATACATACGCACGAGAAACATAACCCTGCTTCTTTAATGCACATAATTGCTTTGATTACCTAATTAAAAAGTGTAATACAAAATTATTATAAGCTTAACCAAATTAGGAATGCGGTTCCTGCTAATCCAATTTATAACCCGCAATCCGGCCAAATTAACCCGAATTTGGACAGATTTATGTAGGGCTACGATCCCCTAATAACAGGCTAATGTAACTCATTTGCGATATGTTGAATATTCAAAATGTTCAGAGAAAGAAAAAGAAAAACGATAAAGTATTTGAAAAAATCAATGACAAACGAAAACTATTGATAACGATTGAAATAAAATGAGAAAGAATGTTTAGTCACATTATACGACATTATCATTTTATCAAGATTATGGAGGGGAAAATTGCGGCTAAGAGAGGGAAAGGAAGACCAAGAAGATCATATTAGGATGAAATAAAGGAAAAGGCAGGACTTGTCAATAGAGAACCGAGAGACATGAAGAGTACTGACCACCGAAAAAACAAAGTTCTTATATTATAGATAGATTGAACATTCAAAACTTGCTTTTCTAAGTAAGAGTGAGGCTTTATTTGAGTTTGCATGTACCACCTTAGATCTCATCGTTGCTTTCCATTAAGGCAAGGTAGAGGGTAAACGTACCTACTCAAATTATTCATAAAAAACACATATATATATTATACATCTGGTAATCCTGGAGAGTATAGGCTTAATCCTCTGACTGCTATGGCTAAGATATGGCTCAGGCGGTACAAAAAGGGTCGAGCGCCTGCAGTGGAGAGTGGAGAGACTAAAAAGGACCTGATGATGATGATTATATAATTCTACTCGTAAATTGTTAGAAAGACAATCTCGTTTAGGACCGAGAAATTTCCACCGTATTTTAGAATGGGTCGTTAATCGAGTGACTGTAAATTCAAATTTTAAGTGTGTGTAATAATATTGAATTTGGGTAATGAAAATAAAAAGTGAGCGACTAACTGCGAGTGACGAGAAATTTACCCTAACCTTCCCTCTGAGGCCAGATCGTTTTGTTATATTGGGGATTCACCTTTAATTGCGAACGCTTTCTCCTGTTTTGATTTCAAGGAAACCTAACGAACTTAGAACTTACCCCAAATTGTTTTGTTATATTGGTTTTGCCCAAAGTCACCTTCTCTACATTTCTAGTCGCACACTTAGTAATTAAGTCGCACGTTTGAAATGGTATTCGTCGTTTTTATTATTCCCATTTAAAAAGCTACCTACATTCAATAATAATTAAGACTCTTACTAGCTATTATCTAGCATCTAAAATAAATGTGTATAACAGAGCCACGTGTAAATAAAAAAGACGTAGAGTTTTGTTTGTAGATATAACTCTATGATTGTCCTTGATTTGTTGGCTCCGATTCAAGGTTTACCAACAAAATACTCTTAATTTGGAAGATTCAGGACGTTTGCTTATTTTGTTCCGTTTATTTCGTTCTCTCTTTGTTTATTTTAACGATTTTAACCGGCGTTCTTGCAAAGTTAATTCTTAATTACATAAATATTTCATTTTTCCATCTAATTTTCTTCCCAAACTGGTCTGGGAATAAATAAAAAACACAAGTTTTTGTGGTGTCGTTTTTGAAAATTCAGTAGTAGTTAAAAGTCATCTCTAGCGAATCCCAAAATATTAATTACTGTCGCGAACTACCAAAAGAACCCAGCTAAGGCGAAGCTAAAGAAAACGGCGATTCAAAACAGACAAGCAATATTTTAATGTCATTATCACGAGTCGTAAATGACTCAGTAAGAAAAAAATGAAAATACTTAAAAATAATGGAGTTGCTATACAAAATTAATAAATGGAAATTCACTTATTATTACTTAGTTTAAAAATCTATGGGAAGTCTATTTTTTTTTTGGTTTGGTAACCCTTGGTTATTATTGCGTTGTTTATTATTTAGGAATTCTGATTCCATCATTAAAATACCAGTGTTTAGAATCACCTCTTTCTTTAAATGTATGTTTATCTTCGCTCATATGTCTTAAACTATCAAACAATAATTCCGAACTTAATCTTGTCAAATGCAGTGTAGTTTCCGACCGCGAGAACTCCAACCCATCTGGCCAGCGTGGAGAGTGTAAGCCAAATCCTCTGACTGCTCCGGCGAATATATGGCTCTGGTAGTACAGGAAGGGTCATGCTCCTACAGTGGAGAATAAAAAAGACCTCATGATAATAATGATCTCGTTGAATGGATAAATTCAAGGATCGAATTTTATATACTACGTTCAGCAATGTCACCCATTCAAAAATAGCAACCTTGGCTGGTCTCAGCGTCACAGGTACAAAGGGTAAAAAGAGTGTAATACTAATAAGTATCAACTTTTATAGATAACAACCCAATAGAATATTTTATGGGCCAGGCTGAAAGACAATCACGTAAATTGCCTTGTTTACCTTTTGTAGACGTATATAGCCTTAACGGAATTGCCCCAGTAAATTACCTGCTTAACAACCTTAAATAAAAATTTTATGTAATGTACGTAACCTAGTTTACGTTATCGTAAAGTGAGCATAAATTATTTTTTGTCGATGTAAGGAGTACCTATTAAAAATTTATTTATGTTGATGGTTTACACAAATTCATAGCGTTATCAAAAAAATGTTTTTTGCTGATGTTACGTAGCCTAAGACACTTCGAGGGAAAATACGAATCTAACAAAGCCTAAACGGCTAGATCGATCTTGATGTGTGAGTGAGAAACAATGGAACAAACATACGTGCGATAAACATTACCTTCTTTCTGAGTAGGTCAGTAAGGTGAAAAAAAATAATAGGTATGTAGTACTGAAACTAAAACGATCGAAGCAATTTTTTGAACCTTATCTTTTGTTTTCATAATACTCTATACAACCATGAAAAGTTAAAACATTACATATATTGTAATTGTAACAATATAATTTAAAAACTTTTAATCTTTTATTATCATGGACTTCCTCAGATAAACTGTTCCGGCAAGAATTATCAACAGCTGGGTTTTGCAATTCCTACCAAATCCGCAATAAAAATATTTTTATCACAAACTATTAGATATATAAAACGCAGTGCGTAGGCCGAGAAATAGAGTAAAAACAACGTAGATATGCCGCGTGGTTCCTGGCAGATTAGAATAGGACCAATCCAAGTCTTCCCGTGGATGTCGTTGAAGGCGACTTAGGACACACTTGCTAAACAAAGCTTATAAACATCAAAGAGACCTCTCCAACCCGTCTGGCCAGTGTGGAGAGTGTAGGCCAAATCCTCCGACTGCCCTGCCATATAATAATATATGACTTCATCACTTACCGTCAGGTGCTCCGCTTGCTCGGTTGGCGTCCTATTTCTTTTTTACAAGGATCAACGAAATGACGTGAATGTGACCGGCTATTAGTTTTGTTCAGGCTCTATGGAGCAATATATTCTTCTTCTTCTTGAGTCGCAATATCTATTTTTGTTTAATTACAACATTTTCACCTAGTATCCAGCCTCAAACATATATTTAAGTAACTTCTGACTATTAAACAGCAGTTTAGAAATAGATTCTGACTAAATACATCGTCTAGATGATTCTACCCTCAATCATTATTCAAACTTAATTAAAATACACCACTAAATGAGACTTTAACGATCTAACCGCTCCTTAACTGCTTGCTAAAAGCTAAAATGCAGATTTATGTTAAACAGCTTCCAGCTTACTCATGAACCATAAACAATTTGCAGTGATGGCTCAAGCCACAGACAATAAAGACTTCCATAGATAAATGTGTTCAATATGGCGGCAAAGGATCGCAAGTGCGTTTTTAAACTGTGTGCTGATGAAGAAACTCAAAACTGCCGTTAGGAAGTGGCGGAGGATGCGACTTTTTCGGAAAAGAGATGGTAAGTGGATTTTTAGCAAACCAAAAAAAAGTTGGTATGTTTTCGGAGTTGATTAACTTAATAGTCAGTTTATTTTTCCACCATAACTTCTTTATTCTAATTAAGCAATAATTTGATACGTGTCATAATAGAAGATATTATTAAAAGCTGTGCCGCCAGAGTGCGCCACTAGCACATACGGTAAAAAAGGTTTGACACTGACAAGTATGTACATGTCAGTGTCAAAGTCACAATTAATTTGTGAAATTATACATTAATTAACCTTTTATTAATTTGATTTTAAAATACTCCTATAAGTATTAAAATATAGAAATGCAATTATGCTGCGTATTCGGATGTAAAATAAAGGCAATGGGCATGTTGACTAAAATTTTTTTCATGTTGCTATGAAAAGTCCTGCCAAAAATAAACACAATAGTGACAGAAATACATTTCTAAACAAAAATCTCTTTCAGTTATAAAAGTTTTAAAGACACATGTTTTTAGACGTAAATTTTTAGACGTGAAAACGCGCTGCTGAAATGCCTACATATTTGTGACGTCACAAGCTTGTATTTTGTATGGGTGGCGTGAGAACTTTGTTTGGTAGCTATACAAAATATTTCGTTTATGGTAATGGTTTCATAATAAAAGTTGCTATAAATTTTGCAGACTAAAATACAGTATAATTGTAATTAAGGTTTTCATACTTTAAAAAATGGTCCTATTCACCCAACCTTAAAGAAGCTTTAAGATCACTTAACGAATCGATATCAAATTAAAAGTGTTCTTTATAGTGTTTTTAGATAGAAATTAGTCTCATTAGAAACAAATTTTATATAATCTTAACATTAGGCAACTACCGTATTTATTGCAAGTTTGACATACTTGTTAATGTCAAACATTTGTTTACTGTCTCTGCTAATGCTGCCCTCTGGCGGGAGAACATTGCAGTATTATCTCCCATTGTAAAAGTGAGTTTTATTTGTTTTTTTTTCCATTCCACATTCTCGCCAGGCCCCAGTGACCTATTCTCATAATATTAAAACATGATTCCAAAAATACTTCAGGTTATTTACTAAGGCTTATGTGTTTTACATTCTTGAATTTCTTTCTATTTATAAAGCATTAGGAATAAAATGATTGGCGTCGCTAGTGTGCCTAGTGTGGGCTAAGGCGGTTTGTGTAGAGATATGCACTTTAAGGAAAGCGCATATCTCTATACAAAGGGAAAAAGGGATTTATGGCAATCCCAATCCCAACTAATATTATAAATGCGAACGCGAGTTTGTATATTTGTTTGTTTGTTACCTCGTATCTACTGAATTGTTTCCCAATTCCCATTTTCCGTTTGTATGAAGATATGCGCGTTCAGGGCCCTCTTAAATATTGAACTGATCATCATGAAATTTTGCAATTTGCTATAAGTACCAAATTTGGCAGATACCTCATGAGTTTTTTATCTATACATAGTAGACGAAAATCTTATTCTGTAATACCGAAGATATTGGAAAGCTATTTCTATCCGATATCTATTACAGAACTTGTATTTATTGGAATTGCTTTATATCAATAAGTCAATGGTACGAAGCAGATAGATGGGTTCTGTTCCATCCGCTATATTGATGGAGCGAGCTCGAAGTGCGACTGAAGGTCTGAAGCACACTTATCAAACCAGAAAGGGATTATGTAATTTAAGTTTAATATAATTTTGCATGCTGGAAACAGCTAAGTGTTATACTTAAGCGAAATAAATGTGATTTGATTTTATTTGAAACCAAAGAATATCCGCCTGTAGCACACAGCCGCGAATGCGGACCGGAAGCGTTCCGGAACGGAAATCGACAACCGATTACGTGCCAGTGGGTCTCCCATTCTACAGCTACCTGGCCACTCCTCACAGGCTTACTCCAAGTCTTTCGCAGTGCTCGCTGCGCGTCTTTGGAATGCGCTTCCTCTAGACATTAGAATGGCTCCCTCTATCCATTCTTTTAAATCTAGACTAACAAAATTCTATAAAGATTCCATTGGTTATTGAGCAATTGAGTATGGGTATAATATATGTAAGTGTATTTATACATATTATTTATATATTAAATATAGGTACATATTATTTATATATTATCTTATGTATTTATATATTTATTTATGTATTTCAAATGTACGTTGTTTATTTATGTTTATGCATTAGTATAGGTATATTGTTCATATTGGCACTATCCCCAAGCTTTTCTTATTTCTTTTTCAAGCACTTGGTTGACTGGAAGAGATCCCTTCTAGGGATAAGTCCGCCTTTGTACAAAGGTCCTTTTCTTGGAAAACTGTTTCTTTTAAGTTGTTATTTGTGCAATAAAGAAATTACATACATACATACATACATTAACGGACCGCGAAACGCTGTCTAGTATGATTTTGTTTGGTGCGTCTCACACCGCAAGTGGAACGAAACCGGAACAGAATCATACAACAGCGTTTCGCGGTTCCGCCAATGTTCCATTCCGGAACGCTTGCGGACCGCATTCGCGGCTGTGTGCTACAAGCGACACTTCACGAAAAGAAGTTTGTGTACTTAAAATCGCTTGCGGCTATGTGTGGGAATCTGGTTGTGCGTGGGATCGAGAGACGGGCCGCGTGGAACAGGCCGTCGCCGACTGCCTTGGTCAAAGGCTGTCTGTGTTGTGTTTGCGTTTCTGACACGGCTTCCACCGCGGGCACGAAGTGAGTAGTGAGTGACTACCTACGCGTTGTCAACCCTAGCGCTTACACGCCCCGGCTCAAGGTCACCGGTGACCGAACTCTCACGTACAGGGAGTGGCACCACTGTGTCGACACCGTATTCATCTCGCCGTATACCAGGCATCAACCCAACGTAAACACATCCCCAAACCGGATCTGCTTCAGTACCTTACGGGAAGTTGGCCATGGCTAGTGTAGTATAATAGAGTTTGTGTTCAACCTCATATTGTCTTTGATGAAACCCGATTTAGAGAAGATAAAAGCAGTTACAGAAATGCAGGATCCTAAAGATAGAAAAGAGTTAGAAAGGTTTTTGGGTGCAGTCAATTATCTATCAAAGTTCATACCAAACTATTCAGAACATATATACATCTTTACTAGATTGTTAAAAAAAGACAGTTTATGGTCATGGGAAGTAGGTCATAAGTGTGCATTTAATAAGTTAAAGAAATTAATATCTGAGTCGCCAGTGTTAGCTCTTTATGATGTTAGAAAACCTGTGGTATTGTCTGTTGATGCTAGTGCTATTGCGTTAGGCGCAGTTTTGTTGCAAGATGGGCGTCCAGTTGAATATGCATCCCGCACATTGACAGAAACGCAGACTAGGTATGCACAGATTGAAAAAGAAATGTTGGCCATTGTTTTTGCCTGTGAGAAATTTCATCAATACATTTATGGGAAAAGTCACGTTACTGTAGAATCTGACCATAAACCGTTAGAGAGTATTTTTAAAAAATCATTAGATTCAGTTCCAGCACGCTTGCAAAGAATGATGTTGAGGATACAATGCTACGATTTACATGTGACTTATAAGCCAGGAAAATTGATGTATATACCGGACACTTTGTCCCGTGCACCTCTGCCAGATTTGTATAGTGATGAAATTAGTGAGGCAATTTTATGTCAAGTGAAGATGGTAGTTGGTAATATACCTATGTCACAGAAAAAAATGACACTTGTAAAGAAAGAGACTAATAAAGATGAGGTGTTGTCTCAACTGATTGAATACATTACTCAGGGTTGGCCTGACCATATATATATGTTACCAAGTTACTTGAGATATTACTATTCGATGAAAGATGAATTATATTGTGTAGATAGAGTGATTTTTAGAAATAAGCAAGTTTTAATACCTGGTTCTTTGAAAACGGAAATGTTAAAAATTATCCATGATGGCCATCTAGGAATAGATCGCTGTAAAAGACGAGCTCGTGAAGTGTTATCTATATAAGTATATATTATAAAATATAGTATCGTTGAGTTAGTATCCTGCGACACAAGTTCACAACTTACTGTGGGGCTAGCTCAATTTGTGTGATATGTCCCTATATATTTATATATTATTATTATGTTATTTTGGCCTGGTATGAATAAAGATATTGAGGATTATGTAAAAAGGTGTAAAACTTGTCAGGAAAATCTAAATAGACCTGCAAAAGAACCTTTGATCCCTATATCCATACCAAATTTGCCTTGGAACAAAATTGGAACTGATTTATTTGAGTATGGTAAAAAGAATTATTTAATTTTAGTGGACTATTATTCTGGTTTTATAGAAGTTTCACAATTGAGGGGTACGTCAGCTAGTGTGGTCATTGAAGTATTAAAGGAAAATTTTGCTAGATACGGCATACCGGAAACCGTTATAAGCGATAATGGGCCACAATTTTCTTGTCATACTTTTAAGGTTTTTGCTGACAACTGGGGTTTTATCCATGTTACTTCTTCTCCATATTATGCTCAAAGTAATGGTAAAAGTGAAAGGGCTGTACAAACGGTAAAGAAAATTATTAAAAAATCTCACGATAGTCAATCAGATTTGTATTTGAATTTATTGTCTTATAGAAATACACCCCGTGATAACTTAGATTCTCCTGCACGGTTATTGATGGGACGTAGGCTTAATTGTAGATTACCAGTGCATCCAGACCTACTTAGGAGACAGGATGATCAGGATGAAAAGAATTATAAGGAGTTGTTAAATAAGCAGAATAAGTCAAAGTTGTATTATGATAGACGTTGTAAATCATTGCCGGAATTAGATGTAGGTGATGATGTTATAATGATAGGGCAGAATAAGGAAAGGGTGCAAAGTACTGTAGTTTCGAAGGCTCCAGAACCTAGGTCATATATCATTAAAAATAAACAAGGTACTTATCGGCGAAATCGACGTCATTTAATTAAAACTTTATCTGCTGATGAATCTAATTTATCTCCAAGTTGTAATAAGAGTTTAGGGAATAAAGACATTGTACAACCTACGACTAGTCAGATAAATGATGGTTATTCAAATATGGTTCCATTAAAAGAACATAATGTATATTCTCCACCTGTTACTAGAAGTAAGGCTCAGAAAGGCGTGTAGAATTTTACTTTATTTGTAACTTGTGAGATTCATAGTCAGTGGAAATTGTTGCTAAACAACTTCCGATCCCAAGACTTGGTCGTAGGGCTGATGTGTATAATGAAGAAGGAATGTGGGGCTATGCATGTGCATTCTGATTATTTTATTATTTTTCATATTTTTTGTTTTGAGGAAAAAGAATAAGTTGTTTATTTATAAGTTGTGAGTTGTTTATTTATAACTTGTGCTTATAATTATTTAAGGATATTAGAATATGGTATATTGTGATAAGTAAAAGTACGAGTTCAGATGACAACTGTTTTATTGACGTCAAAGACAATATGAGGTTGAACACAAACTCTATTATACTACATCTTCCCCTTCGTAGCCTTTTACAAACAAAACTGAGAACACTAATCCTTAAATAATTATAAGCACAAGTTATAAATAAACAACTCACAACTTATAAATAAACAACTTATTCTTTTTCCTCAAAACAAAAAATATGAAAAATAATAAAATAATCAGAATGCACATGCATAGCCCCACATTCCTTCTTCATTATACACATCAGCCCTACGACCAAGTCTTGGGATCGGAAGTTGTTTAGCAACAATTTCCACTGACTATGAATCTCACAAGTTACAAATAAAGTAAAATTCTACACGCCTTTCTGAGCCTTACTTCTAGTAACAGGTGGAGAATATACATTATGTTCTTTTAATGGAACCATATTTGAATAACCATCATTTATCTGACTAGTCGTAGGTTGTACAATGTCTTTATTCCCTAAACTCTTATTACAACTTGGAGATAAATTAGATTCATCAGCAGATAAAGTTTTAATTAAATGACGTCGATTTCGCCGATAAGTACCTTGTTTATTTTTAATGATATATGACCTAGGTTCTGGAGCCTTCGAAACTACAGTACTTTGCACCCTTTCCTTATTCTGCCCTATCATTATAACATCATCACCTACATCTAATTCCGGCAATGATTTACAACGTCTATCATAATACAACTTTGACTTATTCTGCTTATTTAACAACTCCTTATAATTCTTTTCATCCTGATCATCCTGTCTCCTAAGTAGGTCTGGATGCACTGGTAATCTACAATTAAGCCTACGTCCCATCAATAACCGTGCAGGAGAATCTAAGTTATCACGGGGTGTATTTCTATAAGACAATAAATTCAAATACAAATCTGATTGACTATCGTGAGATTTTTTAATAATTTTCTTTACCGTTTGTACAGCCCTTTCACTTTTACCATTACTTTGAGCATAATATGGAGAAGAAGTAACATGGATAAAACCCCAGTTGTCAGCAAAAACCTTAAAAGTATGACAAGAAAATTGTGGCCCATTATCGCTTATAACGGTTTCCGGTATGCCGTATCTAGCAAAATTTTCCTTTAATACTTCAATGACCACACTAGCTGACGTACCCCTCAATTGTGAAACTTCTATAAAACCAGAATAATAGTCCACTAAAATTAAATAATTCTTTTTACCATACTCAAATAAATCAGTTCCAATTTTGTTCCAAGGCAAATTTGGTATGGATATAGGGATCAAAGGTTCTTTTGCAGGTCTATTTAGATTTTCCTGACAAGTTTTACACCTTTTTACATAATCCTCAATATCTTTATTCATACCAGGCCAAAATAACACTTCACGAGCTCGTCTTTTACAGCGATCTATTCCTAGATGGCCATCATGGATAATTTTTAACATTTCCGTTTTCAAAGAACCAGGTATTAAAACTTGCTTATTTCTAAAAATCACTCTATCTACACAATATAATTCATCTTTCATCGAATAGTAATATCTCAAGCAACTTGGTAACATATATATATGGTCAGGCCAACCCTGAGTAATGTATTCAATCAGTTGAGACAACACCTCATCTTTATTAGTCTCTTTCTTTACAAGTGTCATTTTTTTCTGTGACATAGGTATATTACCAACTACCATCTTCACTTGACATAAAATTGCCTCACTAATTTCATCACTATACAAATCTGGCAGAGGTGCACGGGACAAAGTGTCCGGTATATACATCAATTTTCCTGGCTTATAAGTCACATGTAAATCGTAGCATTGTATCCTCAACATCATTCTTTGCAAGCGTGCTGGAACTGAATCTAATGATTTTTTAAAAATACTCTCTAACGGTTTATGGTCAGATTCTACAGTAACGTGACTTTTCCCATAAATGTATTGATGAAATTTCTCACAGGCAAAAACAATGGCCAACATTTCTTTTTCAATCTGTGCATACCTAGTCTGCGTTTCTGTCAATGTGCGGGATGCATATTCAACTGGACGCCCATCTTGCAACAAAACTGCGCCTAACGCAATAGCACTAGCATCAACAGACAATACCACAGGTTTTCTAACATCATAAAGAGCTAACACTGGCGACTCAGATATTAATTTCTTTAACTTATTAAATGCACACTTATGACCTACTTCCCATGACCATAAACTGTCTTTTTTTAACAATCTAGTAAAGATGTATATATGTTCTGAATAGTTTGGTATGAACTTTGATAGATAATTGACTGCACCCAAAAACCTTTCTAACTCTTTTCTATCTTTAGGATCCTGCATTTCTGTAACTGCTTTTATCTTCTCTAAATCGGGTTTCATACCATTAATATCAAAACGGTGTCCTAAATACTTAACCTCCTCTACACAGAAATGACATTTATTCTTATTAAATTTTAAATTAATTTTTCGAGCTCTATCCAATAGGGCATTCAAACGCCTATCATGCTCTTCTTTTGAGCTGCCCCAGCAAATCACATCGTCTATGAAAGAATCAACTCCTTCTAAACCTTCCAAAAACTGTCTTATTTTCATATGGAAAACTTCCGAGGCACAACTTACACCATAAGGTAACCTCAAATATTGGTACCTACCAAACGGCGTAGAAAATGTACATAGATCTGCACTCTCATCATCAAGTTTCACAGCCCAAAATCCGGAATTAGCATCTAAAACCGAAAAATACTTGGCCCCGTGTAATTTTGCTGCAAATTCATTCACCGTTGGCAGCTGAAAGTGTGCACGTTGAATTGCTAAATTAAGTGGTCTAGGATCTAAATACACACGTAATTGCCCATTTTTCTTAGGCACTACTACCATTGCATTTACCCAAGGTGTCGGGTGAGTAACTTTTCTTATGACCCCTAACCCGATCATTCTATTTAATTCTTCTAACACCCTGTCTCGCAAGCCTAAGGGTACATTACGGCGTGCACAAACTACAGGTGGTACAGATTTATCTATAACAATATGATACTCACCAGGCAAACAACCTAATCCTTCAAATAAATCTGCGTTGTCAGATTTTATATCATAAATTCTCTTTATTAAACCTAAATTTAGACATGCGTCCCTACCTAACACACTTTGACAATTTAAATCTGCAATTGCAAATTTAAGGTTATAACTTTGGCTCTTATATAACCACGCAATGAAACAGACCCCTTTAATGGGAATAAAATCCCCACTGTATGATTGCAATTTGATCTTTTCTTTATGATCAATCATATTATCTTTATAACCTAATGTCAAAAATCTATGATAAGAAAGAACATTGATGTCCGCGCCTGTGTCAAGTTTAAATTTCTCATTGCTATAATTTGACAGGCAAGTTAATGTCTCAAACCAGTCCTCAGCATTTGCACACAATTCAGATACATTTAATAACGTTGAAATAAAAAAGGGTTCATCTTCTTCACGATCACAAACTGCAATATCATACATTTTACTAACCTTATTAACATTCTTGTCATTTTTTACTTTACACATTCTCGCAAAATGACCTTCATTTTCGCATATGAAACACCGAGCAAATAATGCCGGACAAGAAGCAGGCTCAGAACAATGACCGCCACATCTACCACAGCCAGAACTGCCCTCTGGCCCGCTCTGTCTCAGATTCCGACCAAACGCAGCCCCGCCGCGTCCTCGCCGGCCAATTGAACGCCACCGTGGACCACCGCGGCTCAAACTTGCGCGACCTTTACCTACTTGAACCAAATCTATGTGTGCCTTCGAGGCTTGGTCCAAAACGCGTCCGCTATCAGCCGTCATCTCATTTATCTGGCATATTTTTAACGCCTTGTCCAGCGTCAAATCCTCACATCGGAGTAATCGTTCACGTACCGCCGTATTTGCAATACCACATACAATTCGATCACGTATTAGCTCTTCATTTAAGTTTCCGAATTGACAGGGTTTAGTCAATAATCTAAGAGCCGTCACATACTGGTTAATATTTTCTCCCGTTTCTTGATTTCTTGAAAAGAAATTATAACGTGCAACTGTAATGTTCGGTTTTACTCCAAAATATTCGTCAAATTTCTTTAGTACCAAATCTACGTCATCCCGATCAGATTCTTTATCAAACGAAAAGGTCTGATACACGTCAAACCCTTCAGGCCCAATTAGATTGACCAACAAACTTGCTTGTACTTCTCCCTTTTCTTCCCTTACGACGCCACTTGCCTTCATAAATAATTGAAATTGCGTCTTCCATTTTTTCCAAGCATCGGCCCGGCCGACGGAGGTGCCATCCAAACTCAGCTCGGGCGACGGTCGCGCGTGCTCCATTTCTCACAAATTTTACTTAACCGATAATCAAAATATCCGCTTACCTAATAATTAATGCCTTTTACATTCTTTATCCAGCAATCAATTAATTTTTTACCGCTGCCACCATATTGTGATAAGTAAAAGTACGAGTTCAGATGACAACTGTTTTATTGACGTCAAAGACAATATGAGGTTGAACACAAACTCTATTATACTACAGCTAGGCAGCTCTTTGTGGATTATTTTCTAACTTCTTCAATGAGTTATAGAAGTTATTGATATTAACGGGCTGAGTCACCCCTTTATGCGTATGTCGAGGGTCAAGTGGCACGCTGTATACTAACATAAAAACTGCCAACCTCATGCAAAAATATTGGACTAAATTAGGGCTTGCTATAGGGCGACGGTGCTGCAGAGTTCTTTTCCACTCGTCACAAGAAGGTGTTAATATACCTTAGCCGAAACTTGTTAAAACTGAGATATATGTAATTTATAAATATTATGCCAGAAATATTGTTTTAATTTTAAATATCTGATGCTGGAAAAAATCCAATTATCCACATTATTTTTACAGAAAAAAAAAAAATAAAAGAAACTAAAACTACTATTTACAAATAAAATAAGCCTGGCAGCTCGTTGCCCCGTGGTAGCGTGCCCAGAAGGCTGGCAGCATTGCCACGTTGTATGGCAATGCTAATCTTATTAAATTATCCACTAATTATTCTTATAAAAAATACAATTTACTTGTATACCAACAGACCGTCGACATTCCACAGAAGCTCTCATTAAAATATGTTCTCAATTTTCATATTAATTAAAATCAAGCTGCATTAACTAGTACCTATTTATTTCATAACTGGTTTGATTTTATACGAGTATTTTAAATAAGGGTTGAGCTACATCTCATCATCATCATTATCCCAGCCGTGAGAAGTCCACTGCTGGACACAGCCTCCCTCAATGATTTCCATTCCATTGTGTGGCATTTTGGCCATACTCACCATGCAAACGGCACAGTTAGTTTGCCTTACATCGGTTCCGACGCTGCTGCCCATCGAAACCTTTTCTTTAAGTCAGGGAAGGGTAGGAGTTTGTTTGGTTGGTGAAAACGGAATAAAGGCATTTGGGATGCTAATTGCTTGGTTGGATTTATAATAATAATCATCCTATCCCCTAGCAAGGTTGCCTGTAAGAAATTACTTTAGAAAGAGTTTTTATCTTATCTTAAAAATAGTCAATTATTCATTCGCGGAGGAATCTATTCCGCGGAAACAAGTCAAAAAAAAAAACACATTTTCTAAGTGGAACTGTTATACCACAGTACCTACAACGGATATATTCTGTTCTGTATTTAACAACATCCCCAGGTACCTACAGACAGGCACGAAAGAGCACTGACATGAAAAAAGAAATATTTTACTTTCAAACCACGCCCGCGTAAAAGTGGAGCGAGCTTTACATCAAAGTACGTCGATGCTGAGAAAAGCTCATTGTGGAAAGTAGTGCAGTACAGTACATGTTGCCTGAAAAACCTCGTATATGAATGAAATCTAGTGATACTTCCCTTGATATTATGTTTTGTAAAAGCTCTTACGTGCTACGTAAGAGCGTAACACTGTCTGTCTGTCTATCTATCTTGCTTCCTCGCCAAAACTACTGAACGATTTAAATGAAATTTTGTACAAATTATTATTTCCTTTATACAAAAAAGACAGCCTAGACGCAGAGAAAAGAGATAGATTATTTTTTTACACAGCAATACAATATACAAAAGGTTAACAAAACCCTGCCGGATCCTTAAACTACGTAATTATGAACAACTTTTCCTACGGGACTTAAGCAAAAGTTCGAAAAAAATGAGGTTATTGGACCTCAACTTCGTAGATAATGCCAGAGAAATGTGTTCAGAATTTTCGTGACCACGATCAGGTCACGTTCCGGTTACAGGTACTAAGATACCTAGAACACAGGCTAGAATATTATAAGGCGTGGCAGGACTGAGTGATCATGGATTTTTTCATCGAAAGTTTTTGTGTACGTCGCTTCCCAACAAAATAAAATACATGCATGTGAGTTTCATTATTCCTACATGTAACTTCATAATGTAATCCAGCTATTATCCTAAAACAAAACAAACGATCAAATCTTTTCATATACTTAAAGATGTATATGATAAATTTTCAATCAAACATTAGTAACTTATATTTAATAGTTTCACGGAGGAACACACGAGAATAATCTAGCCTAAAATACTTTCAGCGCGAATATTATCAGTCGTTCTGGTTGGAAGGAAATTTTTAATTTAGTCGCGGTAAAATTGCTTTTCCTTTTGTTCTTTTACCACAGCCACTACAAGAAGGTAATTGAGAATTTTTGAACTGAAATCTTATGTGGCTCGTAGTAGTATTATTTCAAATTTCGTTTCGGTTTTGTTTCGCTTGCGGTGAGAGACGCACCAAACAAATTCATTTGCAGAAATAATAAGCATTTTTCACCTTTTAAAACAAGAAGCACAAGATTTTAGAGACATGAAGTTCCTAGTTCTTCTTAACCTTTTATTTCTTTGTCCCCAGACCTATCGATGACCAGACAGTCGACAGACCCCACGCCGTCCACTTCGGGAACGCCTGCCCATCATCCGAGGCCACCGCCCGCAGAGTTGCTGCAACTGGTAAATATTTAAAAAAATTGGCGGGCTGCCTTTTTAGTTATATCTTTTGAAATAACCATAGACATCATCATTATTTTCTTCGTCAGCTGAGAACTAAGATGTCAAAGCATTTTATATGTCGTACCCAAAGATTAAAAAAAAAATCGTTTCGTCGTACCAGTCCTCGTCCCAACAAACATCTCATCCACTTTATTTCTATTTGTAAAGCCTGTTTTTCCTTTGGTAACGAATTGTCTTGTTTGTTCCACTTCAGGAAGGTCGGGTAATACGCTACCGTTATAATATTTTTCTTTTGACGTTTCTTTATAAAGTTTTTGTTATAAGTAAGCATCTCTTGGAAGCGAAATCGTTGCTGGTGTTTCCACAAGAATTATTGTTTTTACTGTATACTATTATAGATTTCTTTTGTGTATCATTTTCTTAACAATCTTTATTTTGTTTCCTGGTCTGGCCCGAATTAATTTATTTATAATAACGCATCAGTAAATATTTTTCGAATATGTTACTTTTTTCCAATGCTTCCAAATTAAAATCAAAATTGGGTTTTTATATCTTACCCGTCCTGTTGAGTGTAGATTAACTACTGAATGTAGGAATATAACATTCACTTACTGAATATAGGTCAAGACGATATTTTCGTACAAAACCATAAAACTAGACGACATTGGTATGGGTTATAAAAGAAGTCTCGATTTTCCTATTTGTACATTTCGTTTTGATAGCTAATGTTCTCAATTTTTTTTTATTAGCTATTCTGTATTAAGTAAGTACTTGATAAAAAAATCGTAGTGGATTTCATAAAATAATCTCGATCACGTAAAAACCAACGATATTGGTGGATGAATATGATTTTTACCGCTGTGCTGTAAATAAATAATTTTGTAAGGACAAATCACTAAGATAGCCTATGTTACTCGGGAGAGTGTAAGTATCCTTACAATACTCATATTATATATATATATAAATACACAATGCCTTCAAAGCCGTTGGAAGTAATGTTGGAATAAAGTAAAACCGCGTACAAAAAAAGAAGCAAACTGAAATCTTTGTATCGCCCTGTGTGACACATTCCATTATCGATAAATAAGGCCAGTCAGGTTTTATTTTCATAATAATACTACTTGTCTACTTGTTACAAACGCTCATTCATGACATGAATGATCTCGAAAAATTAACTCCTCTTTTTGGCATTTGTGTAAAAATTATGTAAGTATATTGTGACTCACACTCATTGCATGACAAGATGTCGTACCATAATCGCAAACGTTAGTCTCAAATAAAGAAGTCAAAGCTTTATCATTTTCTTCACAAAACTGCAAGTTCTAGAACAAAAGGAGAATTTTTCGAAAAAAAAAATTTAATCTATAATGTTTTGTATTATACCTATTTTATTCAAAATTTTAAATTTTTGTTTCCGCCAACTGTCAGCAGTTTACGGAAATAGTTTTAAGATGGCCTCGTACAACACAAACGTTATTCCCAACCAGGGAAATCAAAGTTTTCTCATTGTCTTCTCAAAATGGCAAGTACTAACTCGCAAGTCGCATGTGGCCCATGTAGGCAGGCAGCCCTTTACGTTAAACCATAAAATGTTACCACTTCCAAAATTAACACTTTGGAACAAGTGGGCCTTCACACAAACTTGACAGATAAAAACTTCACAGTGTTTTAAAGTATAAGGAATAAAATGATTGGCGTCGTAAGTAAGTTAAAAATAAAACTCTTGGAAGCGCCTGACAGTATGATAGAATGCTAGCTGTAGATTATTGCTTTCTGTATTCATTTAGGCGCTTAAGTTACGATGGTAAGGTCTAAGTAGAAATATAGAATTAATTAGTACTAATAGTAGAAAGGAAATAAAGAGTAATACAGATATAGGATCATATCTGTGCACAGAAACCTACTTTTATACTTAAATATCTTTGGCAACGCCGATCGCCCTATCATTGGGCTCATATAAGTCATAATATTGTGCAGTACAGTTAGGGGTACTTACAATTTAGGAATAAAAGATAAGTTCAAAATACGCAAGCTTCCTACTTAGCCAAAACATTTTTGTCTGGGTTCCATACTGGACAATTTAGCTAATACTAATAATAAACAACTTTACCTACTAATACAATGATAACTCAGTACTTTAAAACAGCTTTCATTTTTACCCAACACAGCAGTAGGGGTAATGTTTATCTCGAATATGTATGTACGTACGTAAGTTCCATTGTCGCATCCTTTAGCCTAAACGGTTAGACCGATTGAGAATGGGCATGTTGACTAAAATTTTTTTATGTTGCTATGTAAAGACCTGCCAAAAATAAACACAATAGTGACAGAAATACATTTCTAAACAAAAACTCTTTCAGTTAAAAAAGTTTTAAAGACACATGTTTTAGACGTAAATTTTTAGACGTGAAAACGCGCCGCTTAAATGCCTACATATTTGTGACGTCACAAGCTTGTATTATATGGGTGGCGTGACAACTTTGTTTGGTAGCTATACGAAATATTTCGTTTATGGTAATGGTTTCATAATAAAAGTTGCTATAAATTTTGCAGACTAAAATACAGTAGGTATAATTGTAATTAAAGATTTTCATACTTTAAAAAATGGTACTATTCACCCAACTTTAAAGAAGCTTTAAGATCACTTAAAGAATCGATATCAAATTAAAAATGTTCTTTATAGTGTGTTTAGATAGAAATTAGTCTCATTAGAAACAAATTTTATATAATCTTTACATTAGGCAAATACCGTATTGTGAGGTGACATTCATATTTTTCCCCTGAGTGTTATAGGTTATGTAACGTCAGCACAAATTCAAATAGCGGACGTAAACTTAAACGGCAGTTGGGTTTCATAATGCTACTTATTTAACCCTCAGTTAATCTGGTGCCTAAATATACTTTAATTTATCTTGTGGAGTCCAAGGGACTCCTCTGAACAAATTCATATTTTTCTTTTAAATAAAACATTATTTACAATCAATAAATGAAATAATTTGAGAGTCCAACATTAAAGTAACAGACTTTTAAATTGAACATTGTGTATTAGTAAATATTTAAGGTTTTTAAAAATAAAACAGAAATTACCTAAAAATTAAATAAAACGAAAGTAGTACCAACTTCTGGCTTCTGTAAAAAAATCTAGACTGCGTAAAATTTTACTTTTTACTTATGAAAAATTCTAACTATATAGTTAAATTTTATAAATCAAATACAGAAGAATAGCGTTACATATAAAAATAAAAAACATGCATCGGGTAACGTCTGGCTGTCGTAACATAATGTGGGTGCAAATCTTCTTTGTATACCCCAACCCAAACATACCTTCAACAGCTATGACATAAATATCCAGTCTTCCTGTTTAGACATTTTAAACAAATGTGACAGTATTTTCTTTGATTTATATGCATAACACAAGTGAATTACTTTGGGGTTAGCTCAATCTGAGTGATTTGTTCGTTTATATTTATTTATATATTGTCAGGATCCATATATTCATTGTTTAGCTTGCGCTCTGTGATAAATTCGACACCTGTTTGATCTAAGTTTACTACTCGTCTACTGGGAGCCATTTTTAAGTCTTAAACAGAGCAAATGTATCTTAAAACTCAAAAATATAAAACTACAAAATTGGCAAATAAGTTACACAAATGCTTTGGTGGAGTCCCGTGGACTCCATGAACCTCATAACTCACCGACACACATGCGCAAACGCACGTCCTGTCGCCTCCGCACGCAGGACCCTACTTGAGGAAGGTACTGTGACGCACAAACTTATAAATGCAATTTTAAAGATTTTGCAACGGTTTGCAAATCGTGCGGAGTCCCCGGGACCTAACAGATCAATTAAGGGTTAATGAAGTGTCATAAATGATTTTTGTTTTTCTTTTCTTAGGAACCTGACGAAGGTCAAAGGCAACGGGAGCAGCTACTCAGACAGCATTCGTTCTTCCAACTTAGAATACACCTGAAGAGAGGCCAAAACCTAGTAGCTATGGACAAAAACGGTGAGTTAAATTATCTACAATTAAAGATCAAAACGACAGTGCATTTGTGTAGTTTGTGTAGCCGGCCGGGCATTGCAAATCAATCAAATCATTTATTCAGTAAAAAACACAATTTACTATGCAGGTTGTTAAGGCCTTCTAGCAGGTATACTCGTATAATACCTGTGACAGAAAACCTCTGTACAGTTGTGGTAGAGCCACGCTATCGGCAAAATTAACTTTTGCTAGTAGCATGAATGGGCCGGACCGTCCGGGGAAGTACTACACTCTCACAGAAAATCGACGTTCGAGTAGTAGCTTTACCGCTTCTATGCTTCGTTCGGTGAGAGAGCCGGAGGCACATGCCCCCTTTCCCTCTGGGAAGGGAAAAATAAAGGCCGGCAACGCTCTTGTATCACCCCTGGAGTTACAGTTGTCTATGGGCAGCGGTGATCACTTACCATCAGATGAACCGCTTGCTCGTTTGCCGTCCTATGACATAAAAAAAACCTTCCATTACATACATAAATTAATTTATATATTTTACCGGTGCTAAGTAACAATGAATAAAGACTAACAAAAGAACATTTAGAACAGAGTAATCTAAGCAAAAGAATGTTAAAAATAAATTCGAATTTCCAGCATGAGTCCCACAGGAAAAGTTTTTGATACTGAAGGGCTAAGTCACCCCTCGGGAGTGGATCGGACAGGGTTTTATTAACATATTGTAGATAAACTTTTTCATGGGACTTACTTTTCCCGCAACTTTCCATATTTTTCAAATATTTGTACTCTCCCCGCCACTGTTTATGTACCCAAGATAAATTGTAAAGACAGTATTTTTTTCTTTATTTTCTGTCGATTCAATAGCTGTAATGGAACCGAGAAACTTATTCAATCAAATTTCATTCTCAAATGTCATTGATACTAACTAGATTTCGAATGATATACCCGGTAACCTTTTTTATTACTATTACTACTTCTAGTATAAAACATAGTCACTTCCGGGTGTGTCTATCTGTCTCTTTGTATGGTTAGATCTTCAAAAATAAAACAACGCAATTTGATGTGGTTTTTTAGGGTTCCGTAGTAAACTAGGAACCCCTATAGTTTCGCCATGTCTGTCTGTCTGTCTGTCTGTCCGTCCGCGGTTTTACTCAAAGACTATAAGTACTAGAAAGCTGTAATTTGGTATGGGTATTTATATTAATCATGGCAAAAAAGTGATAGAAAAAAATCTTGAAAAAATATTTTTTTTGGGTAGCTCCCATACAAGTAAAGTGGGGGAGTAATTTTTTTTTCTCTATTTACCCATCGTGTGGGGTATCGTGAAAAAGGTCTTTTAAAAATATTGTGAGGTTGAGCACACCATTTTTCGATTTAGGGATCCGTTTCCGAAATATTTGGTTTTAAAATGCAAATTTTTGTTAGAGGGATGTGTCCCCCCACTCTATCTGCTAAACGGTTATATATGGATACGTGAAAAAAATTACAGTATGCGTACTTCGCGAAGTCCATAAACGCGAAGCACGCCACCAAGAAGCTCCAATTGGCCCTCGATGCCCTGCCTGACTGGCTCTCTAAATGGAGGTTGTCGGTCAACGTAGCGAAGACGCAGGCACTGCTGTCTGGACAAGCCCACCTACCACCGCCGCTGAAGCTCTTCGGGGAACCCGTGCCGTGGCAGCCACGAGTCAAGTACCTGGGGGTTACAATCGACAGGTGCCTATCCATGAAGGATCATGTCGACGCGGCCGTATCCAGTGCAAAGATGGCCCGGGGGAAACTGCGTCCCCTGCTCTCCTCCAGCATCCCGCTGAGAACGAAGCTCGGGATCTATAAGACCTACATTAGATCCCGCCTCACGTACGCCGCCCCGGCGTGGTACGCCTACTGCTCGGAGTCGAACCGACGTCGCCTCCGCGCCCAAGAAAACCTGTGTCTCCGAGCAGCTGTCGGGGCGCCTCGCTACGTGAGGAACGCCGTCATCCAGCGGGACCTTAAATGGGAGAGCCTGGACGCCTTCATCTCCCGGCTGGCGAAGAACTTGTTCGCCAAGGCGGACTCTTCGGCGCACCCCCATCTCAGGGGGATCGCGCCCCTGCACGCCCGTCCGCCGGAGAGAGGCTACAAGCCTTCACCCAGAGCCGCCATCATTGCACTGCCCGCCGACACAGGCCCCGCTTCAAGAGCGGCGCCTGTCCCCAACCCCTAGTTACAACTATGAAGCCAGATGTGGCCGCCACGGCCACCACCAAGTGACCCGCCTGCCGTTGCAGGCGGCGGTAGACACCGCTGAAGAGGACACGGTCCTGAAGCAGCCACCCCGACTTTGCCCGCAAGGGCGAAGTGCGAGAAGACCCCGATTGATTGATTACAGTAGTAGTATATGTACTGAAGTTGAAAGGAAAACTATCAGAGCTGGGTACTAAGTGCAAACTAAAAAGTTATAGGCAATCAACTTATAAAATGTGTGTGTAAAAATTTAAAATTTCATACAATCTTCATTGTTAGATGTTTTTGGTCGTTAAACTGTGAGGTGCGAGTGTAAACAGTGTGAACTCAAAATTGTCATTCGCAACTACGGAACCCTACACTGCGCGTGGCCCGACACGCACTTGGCCGGTTTTTAAATAGATATAAAGAGTGATTCAAGAGGAAGGTTTATATGTACGAGTATAATTCATGCCCGGGCGCAGCCGGGGAAAGCTGCTAGTAAAATAATAAATAGAAAAGCGTCTACACAAATGCACTGATTTCTACACACACTCATGAAACACAGTAGGCCTCTGCAGCACTGATTCACATAATAAAGCATTTATAAAAATAATAATTTTATCTATTTTTCATCACTAATTACATGATTATTAAGGTATGTAATTTTTTAATCACTTGAAATATATAAAAAAATATATTCGACAATTTATGTAATATTTTTGCTGATTATTAAATATATGTATATGGAAATAATTTAACACACACATTACTTACACAACAATTTGATCTTTTTGGAATATTTTATCTCTTTTAAATTTTTATTTGCATGTTTATTATGTTCGCCTTAAATATTCAGTGCTTTTGCTTTTGAGCAATTTTAAATTTTTAATAATATACATTTTATTAAAATATAACACAAGTATTTAAATTTTTACACAGAAACATACAATCTACTTAGTTATAATTGGCTTTTAAATAATCACTTAACTCACGCTAAAGTTATCCTAACTAAATATTAAAATATTAATTAATTTATAAACCTACAGTATAGTATTACATTATATCCTACTATAGGTAGGTACCTAGTATTGACAATGATAGTAAAGATTTCTGGATAATATAGTCAGTACCTAACTTGGAAAAAAATACAATGACAAGTTTTAATGACATTAAAAATACCTTCTGTAAGCTTAGATTAAGTATAATTTATTTATAAGAGAGGTATTTATTTAGCAGAGTAATAGTTTAAAACCTGAATCAACGTTTTTCATTACGAAATTATTAAAAACAGATGTAA
Organism: Rhodophaea formosa; assembly: GCA_963082605.1. Lineage (NCBI taxonomy): Eukaryota > Metazoa > Arthropoda > Insecta > Lepidoptera > Pyralidae > Rhodophaea > Rhodophaea formosa. The sequence goes on from OY720226.1 coordinate 10,693,200, forward strand.
AAACAATTTGTTTGGCTACCTAGCTGTCAAAGTATATAAGTAACAAAATTGAGACAATGTAGAACCTTTTAAGTTTTTCTTTATTTTTGCTTTTTCCTCTTCTAACATCGCTTTTGTGGGTTCGAAAACCAGGTTTGTTATCAGGAACGAGTGATCCCTACGTCAAATTCAAGGCCGGGGGGCGTCTGCTGCACAAATCCAGGATTGTATACCGGGATCTAAATCCTGTTTGGGACGAGAGCTTTACGGTGCCTATTGAAGATCCGTTTCAGGCTGTTCAAATAAAGGTTCGTATTTTTTTTTCTTTCTTTGGCAATGAATTTTCTGAAATGCTTACCGTAATGGCAACACTAAGGCGTCGACCTCGATAAGCCGCTGTCATTGGAAAATATTTGACAAGCAGCAACAAATTATACATTTTGGACAAATCATACCTTATAGGGGTGATACATCTTCCGATATTCAGTCTCTGGCGAGAAGGACGCCGCTTAAGGCTATACGTTAGACACGTAAAGAGATATTGCTATTCGTGTCTAACGTATTGCGGCGTCCCTCTCGTCAGAGACTGAATTTAGGAAGATGTAATACCTACCCCTTTAACCAGACCCGACGCCCCAGTGCAGCCACCGCTTTTTTAGAACATTCATTGAATGATTGAAAAGTGAAAACTTAAAATCTGATGATGAATGAATGATGAATTGAAGTTCAAAGATTTGCGTCTAAGAACGAACATTTTCCAGGTGAATCACTTATGGGATACAAATAAATTTTTTTTAAACAGTTTATGTATTTAATGGAAAGCAATAGCACTTTAGCGAGTTCAAACGCGCTTTTAACTTCAAAGAAAAGAATTTGAAACAATATTTTTTTAGATATACCTAAACGTAGAAGGCGTTAAAATGTGTGGGTTATGAGGGCTACTATTTTTTTGCTCAAGAGCTGGCGCCATTGTAGAGTAAGGTCCCGAAATGTCGCTTACACAGTCGCTTACAGTGCCTCAAGACAAACACACACCCTGAATGGTCAAAACTTTTAACACCTCACTTTTTGTGTCGGGTGTTATCAATAATCTAAAAAATGGCTCCAATATTTTTTTGTATTTATTTTAAAAGTACATAATGTAGTATTGAGGCCAAAAACTCGCTGTAGAGTTGATCTCGTATCTGTACAAAACAATTCCATACCTCACGGTAATATAGCCAAAGACCCAAAGACCTCACGTTACACTAACGCGTCTTGTGGAAAATTCGGAGTGGTTACCAAAGTAAATAACATTAAATCTTATCAGTTATCTTCAAATACGTGGTGAAATTTTGATCTTTTTGGACCCTTATGATTGATTCAGCCCTTCGATATGAAAACTTTTTCTATGCGAATAATGCTGGCCCTCATAGTGCTGAATCACCCAATCATAAAGTGATTTCATTAATATCATAATTTCAAATGAGAACTACTTATAATCGATCCATCTTAAAAAAAAAATACCAAAAAGAGTACATGTCATATAATACCAAAATAGTAGCGTAGTTTTTATCAATTTGATCTTATTAAAAAGTATAAAAAATATAAAATGAGGATTGGGTCTAGTTGGCTGATCTAAGCCCCAGGGACTAAAACGATAAAAATTTCTACATGTAAGTATACATGTCTGTTTTGCTCGATTGATTTACAAATTGAATCACATGCAGAACGTTTAACTTAACAAAGACAAAGCTCTTACTGAACTAGACCTAGATATAGATTTGAATTACAAGTAGGTATCTGACACTCAAGTAGTACTCGGATGTCGTCTGGAGCACCTAATATCGACTATTGTCTCTGAGTCTCGGCTTGCGGCGTCTCCATCTTCACTGGTACGTTTGAGAGGCTCTCCATGCTATCCCATTTTATAAAGCGAGAAACTGACTAAGTTAGCAGACGAAGCGAATTTCAAAGTGATCGCAAGTTAATAAATATAAAAATGGTTAAATGGCTTTGTGAGCTTCTAACATACTTACCTTCTTAGATACTTTATTACATATTTATTTACATACACTACTTACAAGAATGTAGACAGAACAATTTGTATTTTTACTCCATGAAATAAAAATATTAAACAAACGAATAAATTGACGACTAAATTATTTTCCATTCAATATAGGTATATTTTTTTAATAATTTTCGTGTTGCTCAGTTTTCAATTTTCTACCCCAAAATATTTTCATCAGTAAATAGATAACTAAGTAATTTTATCATCCCAGTCACGTATCTACATCGAAATATTTTAGGTTCTCAATATTGGAGCAGAATAATAACTAGTTTTTGTTATCTTGTAGACCTTAAATGAAATAAAACCTTCTGAAACAAGATGGCAAACGACATTTAATATATTGATTAGCAGATTTTAGGCCGATAGTATCATAAAATATAATAATATTTTAACACATTTAAAATGTGTTTAAATATATTGGACTGTTTCCTGGGTCAAGAAAATAACAAGTTCAAAAATATTGGACACGTTTTTTGTATGTCAATTATTACATAATAAGTGTAAAACGCGTCAAAGTATTGAGTGGGGGCTCGTGATAGCAAAAGATGACAAAAAGTGTAGCAAACTGTAACGTCATACAAAATTTTAACGAGCTATATCTTTATCATTTTTTGTTTCATTGACGAAAGAAAAAATACGTTTCCAATATTTTTAATTATCTGCTTGACAGACTAATATTATATTTAGTAAACTAGCCTATTTGCTTTGAAAAATATACTTAGATGACTTGCTGACAGATCCCAACTCCCAACATATCATCGATATATAAAATATTGCAGTAAAATCAAATAAGTCATTTCGCAGCTACAATACTGTTCAGATATGCGAATAATGACAGATAGATTCAGGCGTCCGGTGTTATGTTAAATGTAGGTTAAAAATAAAATGATGTCGCTATATACAGTATATTTTTTATATCAATGAAACGGGTAAAAACCCATTAGGAAATATTCGTCTCCTGCTTTTATTTGTTGAATAATAATATTAAGCTTTTAAATTTAAAACTTTTAATCTGTCAGTCATAGTTTATCAAACAAATGTTTCAGAGAAATTCCGAGTACCTACTTTAAGAGTCACCTGGAAGCGCATGTCTCCATACAAACGGAAAAAGGGAATTGTGGCAATATTTGATAATTTTTGAGTAAAATAATCATTTAATCAATAAATCTCATTATAATCTACGTACGTTCCTATACAGCTTGGTTAAAATACCAATGGTTTGAGAATTACAAGCCTTTTCAAATTTGTATGGAAATCTTGAGAGGCGTATAATTCTCAAACATTTGAAAATTTAACCAAACTGTATAGGAACGTACGTAGATTATAATGAGATTAATTGATTGGATGCTTAATTTTGCCCTACAAATATTGCCACAATTCCCTTTTTCCGTTTGTATGGAGATATGCGCTTCCAGGCGACTCTTAAGTATCCAATGTACAAATTGAAATCTTACGTTAATGTTTTAGGTCTTTGACTATGACTGGGGTCTCCAAGACGACTTCATGGGGTCCTGTCACCTAGACCTAACGGCTCTCGAGTTAGGACGGTCGCAAGATCTGGTGCTATGTCTCCGAGATCACAACAAGCCTCACCAGGACATGGGAGAGATTGTCCTGAACGTAACCCTGCTGCCGAGATCTCAAGAGGATAAAGAACAGGTAAGACTAACAATGAAAGATTGAGTTTTATATGTGAGAGTTCGGGAAAATTGACGACCAACTGGAGGGCAATTCAAAAAGAAGAAGGTATGTATTGCGTAACTACTTATTCATCTTTGGTAATGCTGCAAATGGATTTAGTCGTGTGAAATAGATTAAACAATTTTTTTTTATCTCGACTTCGTATGCACAAGAAGGTGGTCCATTAGATGTTTTCTGTGTAAGGATGGTAAAAATGTCGTTAACTTACCTAAAATAAAATCAATTCTGAATTTGAGTCCAGAAATAACATTATAGTTCAGAAAAGTTGATGACGGCAAAAAAAATATATTTTGGTTTAAAAATATACCCTGTGGGTTTAATATTTGTTTTATGAACTAAGTACTTTTGGATAGTTTTTATTTAAAATAAAAGAATAAAAATATGGTGAATCTTTTATATAGTAGGTAAACAGTTTTTGATTTAACAATAAAATTTAAATATTTCGAGCTACTCCATGCTTCGGGAGGCACGTTAAGCCGTTGGACCCGGCTGTTATCAATGTTATCATTGATGGTAGTCGATAAGCTATGTGAGATGCCTTTAGGAAGTTTGAAAAATCTGATACCAGTGGTGGCCACTTACACATACAAAAAACATGCAAACATTACCTAAACAATGGGCAATAAATAAGGCATCGTCCCTTTGGAGTTTACCAAACGTCACCAACGCACATTGAATCATAAATTGCAGACCATGTTCCTTCAACCGTGAACAGTTGCAATGAATGAGTGTAGCAATTCTTACAAATGTTAACATGTTTACGCCAAAATAAACACTATTTCCAAACAACAAAGTTAAAAATGCTTCGTTGTTTATTTTGTTAGCGAGCCGCGACGTCGCAACAAAGAATCGAGCAAAATTTGATGTATCGGCATAGCAGGAGATTGATGTTGGTTTGGTTTATTTATCTTTAATCCTGAGCTTTAATTATACGTAAGACCAGCTGGATTTTAGCGTTGGTATACTTTAATCTGAAATTAGGAATGAAAAGCCTAAATTAGCCTTATCAATACAATACAATACAATACCCTTTATTGCACAACATGAGGAAACAGTTCACATAAATTTGATTTTATTAATTACAAATTGTGCAAAAGGCGGCCTTATCGCAATGCAATTTCTTCCAGGCAAGTTAATGCTTTTGATCACTAACTTATTTTTGACTATTGTATCTCTTGAGATATATGTGCATGCCATTAATTTTTGTATTGATGTTGCTGCAGTTTGAAGTACCTTTTCAATGAATAAACTCGATAAAATAAACGCTATACAGACAGAAATTTTACCTATTCAAATAAATAAATCTACTTATTATCTACAAGTTTCTTAACAGATTTTCTTAAGCATATGTTATTATACTTAATATGTATGTATATATTTTAGTACCTACCTATTGCGTATTTACAGCTGATAGACAATTTAGTAATTATAATACAAAAAAGCCATGGCATCAAATATCGTATATTATCTCTTACTAGTAGATACTAATGATTCGAAAGAATACTTAAAGACCCTTATAAGGAATATAAGTATGGTCAATAAGTACATAGCTAATACAAATCCTAACTTCTTAATCCTAATATAATAAATGCGAAAGTGAGTTTGTTTGTTTGTTACGCTTTCACACCCTATCTACCGAACCCATGATGGGTTCAGTATAAACATGAAATTTGGCATACATCTAGGTTAGAGTACTGAGAAGGACAAATTATATCACGCGGGCGAAGCAGCGGGTAACAGCTAGTTTAAAATAAAAGCAAATTACTGCAAAAGTTTAAACTTTTTTTACACGATGGCGCAAAGAAGAAATATTGTGTCATATGTTTTCAATATCTTCATGTTCATGTCACCATAAAAAATATGGGCTATAAATTTTTGACAGGGCAGTTGCGTTTTAAGTTTTCTTGGAAAAAACTTGTTTTTACTTATCATTTTACTCTTTTTGTGAATATCATGTAGGTAGTAAATACCTATTATTCGAATGGCGAGCTCTTTTGATAATTTTTTTGATAGTTAGTTAGTTTGTACTTATAGTTTGTACTTGTCAACATTCTATTGAACATATTGTTATAGATTGTATATTTTCGGCACTATTTTGTCCATTTATTATGTTAAGAATTAGTATTTAATATAAGTTTTAATGACTGTTTGTGCCAAAATAAATAAAAAAAAAAAAATAAAAAAAAAAAAAATTTATACACCAGTAAATGATTAAGCATCATCATCACCAGGTCTTTCTAGTCTCCACTGCAGGAGCACGACCCTCTCTGTAGGTACTACTGGAGCCATATATACTAGCCTGAGTAGTCAGAGGATTTGGCCTACACTCTCCACGCTGGCTTGGTTGGAGAGGTCTTTTTGATGTTAAATAAGCTTTGTTTAGCTTGTGTTTCCTTAGTTGCCTTTTACGACATCAACGGGATGACTTGGAGTGGTCCTTTTCTACTCTGCCGGGAACCACACGGCGAGATTAAGAATGTCTGATCTTTATTGTTTATACATAATTTTTAACAAACGCACAGATATATAACGAACAAATTCGTACATAGAAAAGGCCGATCATGCCAGGAAAGTCGATACGAATACAATTAATTACTCGAACCTACCCACCACAAATTGTTATTATTGTTACGTTTACCATGAACTTTTACCTCTTGTACCTAATATAGAAGCAATTTGCACGTTGAGTCACACAACAATACCTAAATAAAGATCCAAAGCATAGCATCTACCCGACACGACATCGCAGTTGTAAAGCGCGCATGTTGAGAGCGCACGCGTATCGTATTCTGTTCGCGCGAAATCGAACCACAGAATAAAAATAAACAAACAAACCTCTTTGAGTGATTTACAAGTGGTGCGCGTACTGGCCGGTATAATTGTGTTTTTATAAAGTTTTATTTTACGGAGAATTCGGCCAGGATTTGTGCTTGTGGAGTTTATATTATGAGTAAAAACTGAATTTACTGTTTGGTTTCTTGGAAAAAGCTTCTGATACGTGAATGATAAGTTGATTACCTAAGTAGCAATGTTATATAGAAATTAGATTCTGTTTAAAATGTAAGTAATAAGATACTAATATACTATAAGATATAATAGTAATGAGTCATTCCTTCAATAATTTTTAAATCTATACCTAGGTACGAGTATATTTTCAACTTCCGGTTGTTGGAAAAATAGGTAGATTTGAATTCTCGGCCAATATTGGCATATTTTCCCTTGCATCCATCATTTCAAAACATACTACAATTTTAACCGAAAGAGTAATAAATAAAACTACAATAAACTTGAATTTGTACCCGATTGTGTCAAAAGAAGGTAATTATTTTCGTTGCAGCTTTGTGAATGCACAAAAATATAATAAGTAAAGCTTTTTCGTAAACTGCATGACTTTAATCCCGACTCGTTCGAGGGAACCGGTTCTAGTTTTTTAAAACACGCAAAAACTGTGCGTAGAATGGATAAAACAAAAGCCGCATAAGGTAAGGGTATACGAAAGGGTGTGCAGGACTTAAAAAAATCTCGATTTTTTAATGTCCTATTAAGACCCAGCAGGAGAATAAGCCTCTTTGTATATCAGAGCCAGAGAAGTCAGAGGAGTAGCATCAAATTAGAATAATAATATTATTAAAAATCCCCCGTCATTTTCAATAGGTACCTATCATTGAAGTAACACGGTAGAGATACCTACCAAATTTCGAATCGAAGCAGTCGGTCAGATCATCGACTAGAAAAGAGCTGATGATCTTTAAACGACTGAACAAATTTTTATGAAACATGGCTAAAAACACTTGGGATAAATTTATCTATGACACAAAAAAAAAAACTAAACGTAAATCGGTTCATCTGTTTGTGAGCTACGTTAACACAATCAAATACGGTAAATTTATAACACCTCCTCTCTTTTTGCGTTGGGGGTTAAAAATGGTAAATATCCAGTAAGCTATGTATAAATGCTCTAGTTTTTCTCGTTAATCATCGACATCATCATCAGGTCTCTTTTTTTAGTCTCTATTGCAGGAGCACGACCTTCTCTGTACTACCAGAGCCATATATAGCCAGAGAAGTCAGAGGATTTGACCTACACTGTCCACGCTGGCCAGACGGGTTGGAGAGGTCTTGTTGATGTTTATAAGCTTTGTTTAGCTTGTGCTTCCTAAGTCGCCTTCTATGACATCCACGGGAAGACTTGGAGCGATCCTATTCTACTCTGCCGAGAACCACACGGCAATCTCGATATATGCGAATCTATTTAACTAGCCATTTGTCTTGTTGTAATCCGATAGGCTTATATGGCCTTCATTATCACAGCGGCTGCGGTAGACCACAATTATCCGTTCATATTTCAACATCCAAGTGCTAAGCTCTAGTGCTGATTAGATAACGACTAAAAAGTTGTTTCCGGGGTCTTTATTTGAACTACATATTTCCATGACTACATATTAATCACAGTCATAGCATATGGTCCCAACCTCGAATGCTTACGACTTTTTCTGACACTTGCTTCTAGATGGCACCACAATACCAGTGGTGACCAGTGACTGGTAGCGTCACAGCACATGTAATCACTACAAATTATATAACAAAGTCCTCCACCGTGTCTGTCTGTCTGTTCGCGATAAACTCAAAAAGTACAGCGAGGATTTTCATGTGATTTTGCCAATAGATATAGGAAGGTTTATAGGTATAATACATGCCTGGGCGCAGCCCTTAAATCTTAACATGTGTTGTATGCATGTGCGCGTACGAAGATGAGGGTGTCTATCATGAAAATATCATTTCATTCAAAGATAATTACAACTTCTATTATCGAATTACAATGATATTCTATTACTAAAGCAATCTGTCGTCATAATATATCACTAGGAAGAAAACTACGCAAGCATTCATAAAGAACCGCTTTTAGTCGGTGTAAAAAAATAATTAAAATTAAAACAATCAGAAAAACCAATCTTAAACATACTTTTTTATGCGTTGCAGTTTAAAATGTTGCGTTTGTCTTCCACTAAAACTTTGACACAAATTACTTTAAATATGCATTGATAAAATTTGCCAAAAATATTTTTTGTTTTATTTATTCAGGAATTTCGTTAACAAAATAGTTACAATGATCAAATAGGTACCATCTAATTAAATTTTCAGTATTTGGAAATCAAATTATCAGGTTATTATTCTTCAATTATCATTTATTTCGCCCAAACAGTCTGTGTATAATCAGTAAGTAGGTAAGTTAACTACCTAGTACATAAATTAATAACATCTAGGTATCAAATGAGTCATCCGTATCTTCTATCTTCTTCTTCTTCTAATTATTAATAAATAAAAGGCAAACTAGACTTACTCGTCTATCAACGTACAGCCGAAACTACTGAACGGATTTCTCTGAAATTTCAATTTGTAGGCTAAATCCTCTGACTGCTCTGGCTAATATATGGCTCTGGTAGTACAGAGAGGGTCGTGCTCCTGCAGAGGAGACTAAAAAAGACCTGATTCTGATTATGATGTAAAATTATTTCGACACAAGCGGACGCGCACGACGACATTAATAATGCATGATTTTTTTTCTACATTTTCCCCTGTTCACATATTGAAATTTTACAAATGTAAAATTATTACCTACTTGTGATGTACAATGGCGTCACCGTCACTGTGACTTCCCCGCACCCGGTCCATATCATTCTTGGTCCATGCTTTATTGTTATGCAGGTTCGTCGCAAAAACATGAAATCTTGATACCTTTATACAAACATACATACTACATCATCTTTTGCCCTTGCGGGTTAGACAGAGCCTAGGTCTATAAAACCTAAAGGCAACGTTTAGCATGTTGGTGGGCTTGCTAGCCGCATCGCCTATTAACATGATTCCTCACGCCCATTCCCTCGATCGGCTTTTACAATCTACGCGGGAAGAGAAGCAGCTAGTATATTCTACGTTTTTTTTGTTTTTTTCCAGACCAGCGTGAAGATAATATTGATATCTTCATCATAACTTTATAACTGATGTTAGGATAAACACCCATGCCCTCAAACCATCAAATCGACCCGTCATAATATAATTATTTTTAACAAAAAAGTAAAACCGACTTTAACCCTATACGTAAATGGGTGTGGTAGTTCAATCAAAATAGAGGAACAACGTCGTCATCAACTTGTCTTGATACGCGAAAGAATAAAACAGAAATAAAATTAAACAAAACGGCATACTTGTACATTTTTTTTTTGTTTTTGTTCAGTTTTTCTAAAAGCGCTGGATACATTTCGATAAAAAAATTATAGGACTACTTTTGAAGTTCAGTCAAAACAGAGAAGAAACTACACACTGTTGATGTTTAATAAATTTCATTTATTAAACATCAACATCAACAGTGTCTATATATATATACAACATACTTAAACTAAAACTAACTCAAATTAAAAAAGTAATAATTAAAGCTAAAAATAACAATAATTTCTATTAACAAAAAAACCTATAGATAAAAAATGTCCCGCAAATCACTGCCCTGCGGAAGTGTTCCCAGAAGGCTGGCAGATAATAAAAATACAAATAAGTTTAAACCAAACAGCATCCTTTTACAATTTATTTGGGTTTGTGTTTATTTTTTCAAAAAGTGCTTGATACATTGCAATAAAAATTTTATGGGACCACCTCAGGAACCTATCGAACAAAAAAAAGAATCACTAAAATCGATCCATAACTGACTGAGTAATCACGTAACATACATACAAAAAAAAAGAACAAAAAAAACATACAGACGAATTGAGAACCTCCTCCTTTTTTTAAGTCGGTTAAAAATAAACCACTTCTCCTACGGGACCAATGCTGGATACTCGTAATAAATCATTATAATGCAAAAGTATTTGGCCATGGCAATGTGTATGATTATGATGAGTGAATTTTATGAGCTCGCAGCATTGGTCCCATAGGAAAAGTTGTTCATTTTGACGGGCTAATCTAATGGTTATACAGAATTTTCATCCTGTTTAAGGCCCCACACTAGGCACACTATGATTCCTGATACTTTACAAATAGAAAGAAATTCAAGAATGTAAATCATATAAGCCTTAGTAAAAAACCAATTTCAATATTATGAGAATCAATCATTAAGAGAACTAGTGATTACCGCCAAAAACGGCCGTTTTTGGCGGTAATCGGATTCTCATAATTCACACTGATTGTGATAATATTAAAACATGATTCCAAAAATACTTCAGGTTATTTACTAAGGCTTATATGATTTACATTCTTGAACTTCTTTCTATTTGTATAGTATTAGGAATAAAATTTTTGGCGTCGCTAGTGTGGGGCCTTTAAGATACATATATCGTACAGTACCAGGTAGAAATCGACCGAAGGAACGGGCGCAAATCTAAGGAATCATGTTAATTGGCGGTGCAAGCAACCCAACCCTATTTTGATCACCATTTTGATCCCACTATTTGTATTCCATCTGTAGCCCATCAACATGCTAAAAGTAGCCTTTCGTTCTTATGGCCTTATGTAGACAGAGGTCTACCCTGTTATTTTATTTCCTTTTTTTAATTTGTGTATGACAGAATACCAGACACAATAGTTGCACACACAACAATGCATTTTTGTGCAGATATGCGCATCGTCATACGAGTAGTGAATATTTTGATTCCACTATTTGTATTCCATCTGTAGCCCATCAACATGCTAAACGTGGCCTTTCGGTCTAATGGCCTTAGGCTCTGTCTACCCTGTAATTTTATTTGCTTTTTTTTAATCCGTGTATTGAATACCAGACACAATAGTTAAACAATACATTTATGTGCAGATATGCGCATCGTCTACTCAGGCTAGTAACTATATGGCTCTGGTAGTACTCCTGCAGTGGAAATTAGAAAGACCTGATGGTGATGATGACGCGCATCGTCATACGATGAGTGAATAGTACAGGATTATTACCATGTCTCATACCCATTAAGGTGCTATTAAAGAAGCCAACTACCGTCGCTAATTTCTTCTACGATTACCAACAATTACACCTCAATGGGTCACAGTGTTTTTTTTTTTTTTTTTTTTTATGGAATAGGACGACAAACGAGCAAGCGGGTCACCTGATGGTAAGTGATCTCCACTGCCCATGGACAACTGCAACACCAGGGGTGTGACAAGAGCGTTGCCGGCCTTTTAAGAGAACGTGTAACCATATATACTAGTACATCATTATCATACTGCACACATCTCCCAAGGACACTGCAATTAACAAGGTGACTGTGGCACCTAAACTAATTACTATCATTAAACCCACATAGCCACACATGGGTTTATTTACAATTGTAGGTAGTAATTTCAAAGTGGCTTCACATACATAGCGTTTTAAAATCGGCCAAACGCGAGTCGTACTATATCTTTAACCGCTATAACAACAACAAGTACCTATTTAACATTATTTCGAAACATGAAACTCGACGGCCCTTTTTGACAGATTACGTAAGTCTGCCCAGCCTAGTCTGCCATATTAATTGTTTATGAAGTAAAAACTTTTTTAGCGGTCCTGCAGGCCTATTTGCTAACTTTTGACAGCTACGGTGTACATCATTTTCATGGTAACGTCAATATTCATTACGGCTTCGGTATGAATGACTATTTTTATTTAAGATATGAAAACCGTAATGGATGCTAAAGTGACAATCAAATCGTTGTACACCGAGTTAGCAAATCGGCCTGCTGTGCACTTTTTGTGATGGCGAAAGAATGATAAACTCGCAGCAGATCACGTGACCGACAGATTCGTCAGATTGAAAAGCCGTAAGACGGCGCAGGGCGCGAATGTGCGTGTGTGTTTGTGTTACAGCGTGCTACGCACATTCATGGATGGTGACTGGTGTTAGGAAAGGTGTTAAGTTATAGGTGATAGTATTTAAGTTTTCACTTCTCGGCACTCCCGGAGTACAACCCATTGTTTTTTTGTTGAAGTTACTAGCCTATGACACTCCGGGATAGAAAACGAATCGAATGACAATAAATGGAAGGCCTTGGTATATCCATGGCTCGGCAACATAACTGACGTGTGTGAACAGACGGTCCCTGACGGGACACGGAGACGCTCCTGTCACGTCCCGGACACCAAATTGAAATTCCGAATTCATTTATTTCATGAACATAGGTTGGTACACAAACAACTTGGTAGTTCAGTACAGACAGATAGTATACAAAAACGGGTTTATCTACTTATGTTCCGCCATGTGACACGACCCGGATGTATCGGGATAGATTAAATCTTTTGTCTGAAAGCCAGTGCCTGTACGTGGCCTGTACCTGCGTGTCTATCGGAAATAAAAAAAAACTACTTCATTCAATAATAAGGAGGTTAACTATCGATTCGGCCCGTATGTATCTATGTAATATTGTCAGAATTGCAGTTTTTGTTCGTGTATGTTATTAGAATAACTATATCAGCTTCTAAACACGTGTGCTGAATTTCATAAGTGTGGTAAGTATATGTCGAAAACAATAGGTTTGATTACCGACGTTTGATAACCAAAAATATTTTTGACTACCTATGTTTTACTCCAATTTATTTTAATTAATTTCTAATTGAATTTTAAATTATTACATGACAATGTAAGCTCACGTCCACTTATTAGTTTCTAAGTAGCTACTCGTATGTCGTAGATTGGAAGTTGACGTCATTTGGAGAAAATACGCTGCGCAGTTTGTTGCCGCTTCTTCTGCACTCCGCCTTGGAAGCGGTGTAAACTTAGCTTTAAGTAAATTATTGACGTCAACAATAACATAACATTGTAAACCTAAATGTAAATTGACATTCACCAAATGATATTGAAAATATCTTAAGATGAATAAAATTTTTGACTATTGACAACTAAAGAATAGTGCAAGTTTTATAAAAATCGGTTCTGTAGTTTTCGAGTTTGAAGTAACTTTATTTTTTAATATATGGATCAAATAAATATTATATTTTCTTACTTATCTACGAGAAGACAAATTGAGCTCACATTTCAAGTTTAAAAAGTACAAGCTTTATGTAAAATTTTACTAAGGCCGTCATTTTAAAAATTCAGTTTATCTCGAGTAATCTCTCATATTTGCTTTTATTTGGGGTCATTTAGTGTGACGTCTATTATCTGCAGACCACGTCATTCATTGTCATTGACCTTTATGATGGCCAATGTTGATGACATCAGGGGCTGATTGCTGAGATAATGTTAAGATCAATATTGTCTAGTGTTAACCTCTATTCATCAGTAAATAGGTAGATTAGGATTCCTTAAGTTCTGTAAAGAATATGGTTATAATATTTTTTATGAAGCATGTTGTGGATAATTTATGTGTAAGTTAAATTTTTGACGAAGCCTGTTGCGGATTATTTTTCTGTAAAAACGTTGACGAAACTTGTTGTGGATATTAATCGATGTTTACATTCTCAATTTGAAATAAATTTTAAAAATAATTTTATTTAAATGTGTAACAATCGCGAAAACAGAAGAAAACATTATAAAGAATATAGTTAATTTATACTAAAATTAAAAATATGTAAGCTTTGGTTGTTTGCATTGTGCAAACTGGAGTGATTTTCAAAACTCTTTTTACTACAGGAGCTACGGCTTTCCAATGTAAATTGGGATAGGAAGCTTATTTATCTGCGGGTGGCATAGGCTATTATTTGCGCATTTTAGAAATGTTTGTTTATTACATTATATAATATTTATTATTCTAAATTATATAATATTGCTTAATTATGAATATTTTTATATTCAATTGTGACATTTTAAATTTATTCTATTTCTATTATTTATTGATGCCTATGATGTATTGTGTATGTGTATGGATCTTGTATCTGAAAATAAAGATTTTATTATTATTATTATATTACAAACTAGCTTTTGCCCGCGGCTCCGCTCGCGTTAGTGTCGATCCCTCGGGAACAGTACATTCTCCGGGATGAAAGGTAGCCTATGTTCTTCTCCGTACTCCAGACAACGTGTATGCAAAATTTTATGATGATCGGTTCAGTAGATACGGCGCGAAAGCGTAACAAATAAACAAACTCACTTTCGCATTTATAGTATTAGTTAGCATTAGGCGGGTAGCTGTGGACTCAGCATGCATAAGACTGCAAGTTGTGAGGATCTATGGGAAGGCGTATGTTCAGCAGTGGACTTCCCTGGACGACGGATAGAAAAATGGAAAAGATAACATTCATTAAACTTTGTCGTTTACAAATTATATTTTATTTTTGACAATAATAAAGGGTGATCCAACAGAAATGGGCCATTGGTATGAATTACTATCACAACATAGGTATATGTAAATAATATAATAACAAAGACCTCTGCCGAGTCTTTCTGTCTGTCTGTTCGCGATAAACTCAAAAACTACTGCACGGATTTTCGTGTGGTTTTCGCCAATAGAAAGAGTGATTCATGAGGAAGTTTTATAGGTATAATACATGCCCGGGCCAAAGACAATATAATACTAACGTAATAGACTGCCCACCTCATACAAAAATATTGGACCAAATTAATGTTTGGCGCAGGAGAGTTGCTTGCTACTCGATACTAGATGGCGGTAATCTGCGTTAGCCCTTAACTTACTAAATAAACGGTGTCATTTTAAAATATTATGCCTAAAATATTGTTTTGATTTTTAATTTGTAATAAAAAGAGATGTATTTTGTAAATCATGTTTTTATTTCTCATAATACGGTAGATACAATGTTGTGTAGTTTCGAGTGGCGCCATCTATGCGGGTCTCTGAGAACAAATTGTACGATTAAGGCGTTGAGACCACATGCCCGGGCGCAGCCGGGGAAAGCTGATAGTTGTAAACTAAAGCATATGAGTTATCACGGGAAACAGTATCAATACTAGCGAAAATAAAATTAATCATCATAATCATAATCATTTATTTCGAGAACAATACAATATTGTGTGGAAATATTAATAACATGCACTTTTACATAATTCAAATAGGATAAGCATTAAACAACAAACAAAATCACAAATTAAGTTAAAAATTCCTCCAATGTATAATAACATTTATTCAAAAGATAATGCTTTAATATTTTACTAAAATTTCTATTATAAAGTGACACTTTCAGACTCATTGGCAGTTTATTGAAAAATCGAATAGCCTGATACTGAGAGCAATGTTCCACAACCAACAGCTGTGGTAGTATTTTTTACATTGGTGACTTGCCAAAGCTGAAATGTTTTATCACCTTAATGAAAGTTGAACGTGTGAAAATAATACATACTAATATTACTGAAAACTGTTTTAAATTTACTTCTAGGAATACATTTTTTTCTCTTTATTTTGACACAAACAGTTACAACAAAATGAATACCATTACTTAATTTCTAAAAACAAGAGTGCCAAAATCCCAATCCCAACTAATATTATAAATGCGAAAGTGAGTTTGTTTGTTTATTTGTTTGTTACGCTTTCACGCCGAATCTACTGAACCGATTATCATGAAATTTTGCATCTTATAGGTTAAGATATTACGCGCGCGAAGCCGCGGGTAACAGCTAGTTTAACTATAATACCAAAAAATATATGCTGTAGCTTCAACAAAATATATCAAGATGAAATTGCAAAACTGTCAAAAATGTCTTCCTTAATAGATTAATATAGTAAAGGTAAAGTAACAAAGTCATTAAAGTACCTAATTGCGGAAAAGAGCACTTACCATTTATTATGTATGTATTCACTGAAAATGCTCATGAACTTTCCTTCATGAGCAGCTAATGTCGAATAATGCAAGATGAAAGAAAAGTATCTCGAAAACAAATTTAATTCAAAATTGAAGTGAATCATCTAGCAATTTGCCCGTGAGTATGTCCGCGTAAATTATAGCTTATGTCACCCACAGTTAAATTAGCATACTACAGGTAAAAGAATTTCGAAAATCGGTCCACTTGTTTGGGAACTTATTCAATGCAAACAATGAAATATATCCTCTAATAAAATAACATTTCTTCAAACTGGGTTCTGAACAATTTTGTATAAAAATAACGATTTTTTGTTTCCAGCATTACCTAGCTATAGGAAAAGTTGTTTACGTAAAATGAACAACATATCTTTTAGATTACTTTCATACCGAAATAAAATACTATCCCATCAAAACGAGCGGAGGCACAGCCGAAAGCTAGTCCGAACTAATATTACAAATGCGCCGTATCTACTGAACTGATCATCATGAAATTTTGCATACACGTTGTCTGGAGTACGGAGAAGGATATAGGCTGCCTTTTATCCCGGAAAAAAGTACTGTTCCCGAGGGAACGACACTAACGCGGGCGGAGTCACACGCAAACGGACACAGTGCTGCGGTGGGGTGCCATCTTTGGGTTGGCGGCGGTTCAGACTGTTTCCTCGCGCAAGTGGAACCCCATATTCACCTTTATTTAATTTTTTTTTTCTGTATGTAACTGTGTGTACTGTGTGTATTTTTCAAATAAACGCTATTCTATTCTATTCTAAACCTAGTTGTTCCATAATGTAACACTAACAAACCATTAAACTTCGTTTTAAAACTTTCACGGTTATCAACATCAGTTCCTTCGTGATCATGGTCCATGTAACAGGATCGAAATATCGAAAACTCAAAGAAACCACAATAATCATGGTAAATATCCCGATATGTTTAATTCTAACATTAAACTTCCGTTCTGAGGCAACTTTTGCTGAATAATGCAACGCCTCGATTTGCCCCTATCTCTTACGTTCGATAAAATATGAGGTGGCTCGATGCATATTTTTACTGTCAGCGGTTATGTTCTTAGGGTTCCGTACCCAAATGGTATAAATAGGACCCTATTTAAGAGACTTCAGTACCTGTCCGTCGGTCACCAGGCTGTATCTTATGATCCGTGATAGCTGAATATTGGAATTTTTACATATGATATATTTTTGTTTCCGCGAACAAAACGAAAAATAGAATAATATAATTAAGTGCTCCCATACAACAAACGTGATTTTTTTGACGTTTTTTGCTCGATATTAATAACGGCAACAGGTAGACGCTTCAAATATTCACAGAATATTAAGTTGTAAGTATATTCACTTTAAAAATACATATATACATAACTATCACGTCTTTATCCCTTGCGGGGTAGACAGAGCTCAGGGTCATAAGACCCAAAGCCTACATTTAGCATCGTCGTGGGCGTAAAGGTGGAAAGTAGAATCGAAATAATGGAAGGTTCCTAGCCGCATTACCTATACCTTGATTTCTTAGATTTTCCCCAATCCTATGATAAAAATGACGCTTGAAATGAACGTAATGCCATAGCGGAATCAAAATAGTGGTGGTTTGGTAGCCACATAACCTATACTATGATTTCTTAGATTTTCGCCATATCCTTTGATAGACAGACATGCCTAAATTGAAGGCAATGCCATTATTTCTGCCCAAATGTTTAGGTCTTTCGAACGTCGGACAGAGTTGAGGCTTTACGTAAGCTCTCAGAGGACCTTCACCCCGCCCTTAGTTTCGGCTTGGGAATGTTAAACTGGAAGTAGGTCAATGTTCTTATAAATATATACAACTTTTACTGTAGGACCTTTTTAGACGTTTATTCGAACTTTGTTAGTAACCTAACCACTAAAAAGGTAGTGAAATTACTGTGGTTGTTATTTTCCGCGTGTGTAAGTGGTGAATTATGTTATCTGATTTTTAATTGTTTTGGTAGTTACTTGAATCTGATGCTAATCTTTTGGTTATTGTTATAACTAACTTAAGGGCCCACACTAGGCACACTAGCGACCCCAATAATTTTATTGCTATTACTTTACAAATAGAAAGAAATTCAAGAATGTAAATCGTATAAGCCTCAGTAAATAACCTAAAGTTATTTATGAAGGCTAACTGTTTTTTACAGCTTTTATTTTTAAAGTATCGTCGAAAGTTTCTTTCTGACTGTACAAAACATTTTTTTTTGTATTAGCGTCCGAATTGTCAGTTAAAAAATCATCATCATCATCATCATCAGCTTTCCATAACCCACTGCTGGGCATAAGCCTCCCTTTGTCTGCGCCATCCTTCTCTATCCCTAGCCTTCGCAATCCAGTTCTTTCCTGAAATCTGTTTTATGTCGTCGGCCCACCTCACTACCGGACGTCCAACACTACGTTTCCCATTTCTGGGATACCACTCGGTGACAGCCTTACTCCACCTACCATCGTTTCTCCTAGCCAGGTGTCCCGCTCAGTTCCATTTCAATTCACAAATTTACAGTTAAAAAATATTAAATAAACGTGTCAATTCGGACAGTCTGTCCGAATCTTCAGTTAGTCATATCCCTAGTAGCATTTATTGTTGGCATTTGCTTGGGCCACATACCTCTGGTTAGTTGGCAAATGCATACAATTGGCGCGCAGTTTTCGGGTTGGGCCCAAAAGTAATGGCCAACGTGGAATTGAATACGATGGCCCAACTTGTAATAGGGCCAACGTACCTACCATCGTTGGCATTTCGTCGGGCCAGTTGCAATAAGTTGGTTGGACACTGAAGGGCTGCTGAAAAAGTATGGGACCCCTTTGCGCAATTTTGACAGTTAATCTACCATCTCCAGGATATGACTGGTCTACCTCAAGTACCAATCACCCTTTGAAGTGCAGTGCACTCCTGACTAGCGTACATCCACGCCGACTTAGTTTAAAATTATGGCTCGAAGTATATAGCCAAAAGTAAAAAAATGTTAATAGCGCGTTCTAACATACATCTTACGCCATCTATTGACTAAATAAATGACTATACAAAAAAACTCCTTTTAAACCAGCCGGGGAGTTCCTGCCTGCCAAAGACGAGTAGGGCCACTACAAGTTTTTCCGTGGATATAGTAAAAGGCAATTCAGGAAACACAAGCTTATAAATATCAAAGAGACCTCTCCAACCCATCTGGCCAGCGTGGAGAGTAAAGGCCAAATCCTCTGACTGCTCTGGCTAAAATGGTATTACGAAGAGAATTGTGCTCCAGCAGTGGAGATTATAAAAGACCTGATGATGATGATGATAATGATGATGATAATGATGATGATGAAACTAGCTTTCGTTGGACAGACTCAAGATGATATTTAATGTAGGAAGGCAAAAGGTACTACAAAGTACATTACTCACTCGCAGTTTTTTTTTTATTCACTGTACTATACAAACGCAATGTTACGTTAGTATTATATTAATTGTCTTTCGAAGGTCTTTCCCTACAAAAATCACCCAACGGTAGGAGTAGAACTAACAGGCCCGATGAAGGATTTAATTAGTTGGCCCGATGTTATAACCATAACTTAAATCCCTACAATAATAACCCAACGGTAGGAGTAGCACTAACAGGCCCAATGAAAGATTTTATTAGTTGGCCCGATGTTGTTAAATAACTTAAATCCCTACAAAAATCACCCAACAATAGCAATAGTAGTAGTAGGCCCGTTGTTGGCTACCCGTTGGGTAAGTAGTGCATGTTTATGACAGTGGGCCTACTTTAAATTGAGGTTGGCGGAGTAACTAACCATCTGCCAATACGTTCCCAACTGTTGGCATATTGAAGCCAACGGAAAATGCTACTAGGGTTATTAATGCGAAAGTGAGTTTGTTTGTTTATTTGTTACGCTTTCATGGCGTAACTACTGAATCGATCATCATGAAATTTTGCACACACGTTCTCTGGACTACGGACAAGGACATAGGCTACTTTTCATTCCGGAAAAACATACAGTTCCCGAGGGATTGACATTGACGCGAGCGGAGGTGCGAGCAAAAGCTAGTTATGTAAAAAAACGGGTCACTCACATACAATTTCGCCGGGATTGCCGACATATACATATAGTTTAATCTTTAGGACCCTGCCGATCATCATTACTATGACTAATCATTACTATACTTGTCGAGCTCCGTGGCGCAGCGGTCAAACGCCGGCCTGCGACACGGCATGGTCCCGGGTTCGATCCCCGGTCAGGTCAAGATGAAAATAGACCTTTATCAAATTGACCTGGGTCTTGGATGTTTATCTATATAAGTATCTATTATAAAATATAGTATCGTTGAGTTAGTATCCCATAACACAAGTCTCGAACTTACTTTAATCTGTGTGATTTGTCCGTATATATTTATTTTATTTATTAATTTATAAAAAAAATATTTATGACTATCTTTTATGTTAGTTATTACATTGTCTTTAGGTACACAAAGCCCTAAAGGTCAACGAATAAATAAATGTTTGTTAATTACAACGAGCTTACAAAGTCCTATATCTTTTATCTTTTGACAGCATTGTTAACACTAGTATAGTGACATGCATTTTCCATTAGCAGAACGATAACTGTTACAATGGTATTAGTAGATAGGAAACAGTATAGCCTAGATACCTACGCCATTACATTTTCAGCTTTATGTGAATCCCCTTTAAATAACCGATTTAAAAAAAAGAGGAGGGTTTATGTTTCATTTTACGTGAAAACGGGACCCTATTGCTGAGCTCCCGAAGACCGTCCATCTGTCACAGGGCTGTATCTTTTGACTGTAATAGCTGTATACTAACCTTACCTACGTCATGACATCATTAGCGTGCTATGAATCCATTAAAAATCTAAGCAAGCGTTAGCATATTACCCCCAAGCAAAGTAAACCCTACGGTAGGTGGAAGCTAGGTTGACAGAAATTTAAATACTTGCCGTAGTAAATAAATAAATATATACGGACAAATCATACAGATTGAGCTAGCCCCAAAGTAAGTTCGAGACTTGTGTTATGGGATACTAACTCAACGATACTATAGTTTATTACAAATACATATATAGATAAACATCCATGACCCAGGTCAATCTGAAAAAGATCATTTTCAAGTTTTTGGTGGGAGGGGTTTGCCTCAGATAATTTTGCAAATTAATTTTAGTGGACATTAAAGTATGAAATTGGTGTAGTTTTTTCCTGCTCATGAACAATTTGGTCATTAATCGTAAAGATATGGCAACAAAAGCCCCAACGAGGCAATCAAAGAACCTACGCCAGCTTTGATTGCTATTGCTGCTTGGACACCGTACAACACCGATACTTTGTATCTCATAAAACTGGGAATTGTCAGAATGACTGAAACCTCGGTGGAAGCCATATATAAAGCAGAAGAAGAAGAAAGATTTGATTGTTTGTTTGCATTGAATAGGCTCCAAAACTACTGGGCAGATTTTCAAAATTCTTTCATCTACTTACTTATAGAAAGCTTATTTATCTGTTGTTCAAATATGAGCCATAATTTTTGTGGACGAAAGTATAAAAGCCATTATTAAGAAATGTCTCAATTAGATTCTTTTAATAAACCACGAAAAAATAACATAACATGTTATACTGTCGATAAGTGCAAGTGCAACAAAAATATACTACATGTTTTCCATTTTCAAATTTCGCGTACTTCAATGAAAATGCTTCTCGCAGTAGACCCCAAGTAGCTCTATCCTCATGACGTCATAAAGCTGTGTAAACAAACGTCGCTGATATTTAGTACGATATATATTGATATTTGTTAAAGTTCAAAGCAGAGATAAATGGAAATCAGAGAGGGAGTCCCTCGCCCAGCAGTGGCATTTAATAGTCTACTAAAAAATAAGTAAGGCTGCTCATACAATTTTAAACAAATGTTAGCAACTAACCCCAAAAAAATTAAAATAAAACCCAACAGAATGCGGAAGTATATAAGTATCTAATAATTATCCTTACGGTAAGTGCAAACGAAGAACATGTATGTACCGCATGTTTGATATTGTTCGCACCTAAAATAACCTTGGCTCCACTCGTTTAACTTTGGCTCGCAGCAGACCGTTTCAAACAATCTCGAAATAATGGGTTTCGATTCTTGATAAGCACTTCAGATTTATTTATAGGTACAGTTTCATTGGAAATGTTAATTTCTTATGGAAATAAAGTACTTTTTATTCTTAATTGTGTTTAGTTTTTCATCCTTGATGCAAAAAAGTTATAATTCTGACCGCTTTGTGTGTCTTTCTGTGCCATCGTAGTTCTAAAACGAGTGAACCGATTCCGATAACATACATAAGCGATATTAAATAATTACAAAAGTATCTAACTATATAATGTAGTGTGTAGGGGGATAACTTAATAAATAGCAGTATTTATAGACGTAACTTATTTATTGGGTAATAAAACCTGTCTGGGTAATTGTTATTTAGAAGTTACCTACTAAGGTTATATTCGTGAACAATGTTATCGATGTAGGACCATAATATAACATCTCAAATTTACGTCGTTTCTTCAAGCTTAGTCGCTTTGCTGACGTAAAACTCATGTTATAAAATTAATTTCAATGAAAATGTTAAGTTAAACAGTTTAGGTATAAATAACAGCAATAAGGAAATATTAATAGCAAGCCTATAAGTCTGTTAGCTACAACATAAAACAGACTGTTCTGTGAATCCACAGCTAATATAAACGTATCGGAAGCATTTCAACTAAATTTATTTCCTTTTTTAATCAGTAAAAACTATAACGTCGATGAATACGGACGTGTGTGATAACAATGGAGAAAGAAGTAAAAATGGAGAAGAAAATGGAGAAGCTGAAGAATCGATTCTTAAAGCTTCAAGAGAAGATACAAGACAAAGTCGAAGACTTCCAAGATCAAGTACAAAATAAAATGGAAAGATCAAAAATTTCTAGATTTATATCTCACCTGTCTGAAGATAAAAGTTCAATAGACAGCACAGAAGATGGACGAAGCGTTGGCGTTTCTTCCATCAGTTCTGGTTCTCCAAGAACTAGAGTGAACTCAATACCAGCTCTAGTGTTAGATTTGGATCCCGATGCAGATACGAAGGATGTATGTCAGAATTTCCTTTATGTCGAGAGGAATGATGGTGGCTTGCCTGTAAGAAAATGCCTTTCTGCTACGGATCTAAGCTACGCGAGAAATGCTATTGGAAGTTCTAGTGAATCTTGTTATTCCTGCATGACTTCTAGTGATGAAAGGTATGATACCATTTTTTACTGTTCTGTATTTTATTTATCACTATCACTATATAGTATAAAACAAAGTCTGTCTGTCTGTTTATTTGCGATAAACTTAAAAACTACTGCACGGATTTCCGGGCGGTTTTCACCAATATATAAAATGATTCATGAGGAAGGTTTATAAGTATAATACATGCCTGGGTACAACCGGAAAGGGTTGCTATAACAGAGGTTGATTTTACTTTCTTAAAGACAATTTCTAATTTATTAAGAAAAAGAAATTTTTTATCATTATATACAGCATGTAAATTACCCACAAATATTCCCTGGACGGGGTGGCTTTTTATGGGACTAATTTTGGCAACTTTAAAACTTTTTGTAAAAAAGTGTTCGGCCGGCTGATTTAAAACAAATACTATTTTTGTAGGAAAAGTTGTCCACTTTCGTACGTTTCGTTGGTTAATTTACACGCTGTATACGTGTTTGGTTTTTGGATTTGATATGTTTATTTTATATTGAACCTAAATCAATATTTTATTTTCCTGTTTATATCTTAATGTTATTGTCATAATAAAACTTTGTTATACTTACAATTATTATTAGCATTTTAGTAAAATAGTAGTTTGTCTTTCCCTGACCTATTTATTTATATAGTTTGTTTATTTATTTTTCTCAGTGCAGTGGCAGAAGTGGCCGTTTCATTACTTTCCCCATCCAAGTAAGCTTTTAATCTTACGTATTTGTTACGGTATTTTATTTTAATTACTCTTTGTATTGTTACTATTTTTTGAAGTATAAATATTCAGTATTCTTTTGTTTTCCCAATGAGATCAATTACTTTCTCTTACTTTTTATTTATTTTTGAATTGAAAATATGTGATGGAAAAATCATGCAGATCTGTGGTTAAGAGCATCGATGAGTCATATTTTTGCATGAAGGGCATCTACATTTTTGACCAAATAATAGCAAACTAAGAAAAAATGTTTAATGACTGTCATTATGCGGTCTGAATGGAAGTCCCACGATCGAGGATTTAAAATAGTAGACCCGCAGCCATGTCTAAGGTTTGTAGTTTAAATCCTTATGAACCGGTCGGGCACGGCTGCACTCGGCTTTTATTGTTAACACTAATTTAGCGAAATTGTTCATCACATATTCTCGATTTCAATACTATACCAGCATAGCATTGGTATTAATACTTAGTTAATTTTTTTCACGTAACTAAATATTTTATAATCAATCCCATTTAATTCATTACACGTTTTACTTTTTATTTTAAATATCTTAAATAAAACTTTATTTTATTTTTCTGCTAGATCAGCGACAGAAATCAGACCTCGTGCAGGGAGTCTACCACCAGACGGTCGTCTCTTGGACCTACCTACAGCCCTCAATACGTGTACAGATCTGATTGAGAAGTTTGGAAATCGCTTCCCCACTCTTAAAAGTGGGGGAGATCGTATACATAGGGTACTAGTTGGTGACATAATTGCTTGATTTGGTGTGGTGTGATATTAATTTAGCTTTAAGTTAACTCAAAAACATGCTTTGGAGGGAACTTAGTTGCTCCTGATTTGGTGTGGTGTGATATTAATTTAGTTTTAAGTTAACCGAAACATATGCTTATAGATAAGGAACTAATTAATAAAACGATAACAATATTAACTGGCATTATTATGAGGGAGAGTAAGTCCATTATACTGAACAACTGTTCTCAAATACAGAAGAATGAAATGAAAGAAGGAATAAAAATAGACCTGCCGGAAATAAAATGTGTAATCACATTTAGCTTTTTTAACATTTAACGGTTCTCAACATAAGGATTGAACTTATAGGATATTTACCGATTTTGTTTTTTAAGTTCGATATTACGATTCAGGACCATGATCACGAAGAAACTGTCATTCATAATTATAAAGGCGATCACTGATCATGGTCCGTGTATCTAACTGATCTTAATGTCCCGCCATGTTTAATTTTAATGAGTTATCAGTGTTAAAATGAAGGAGGCAGGCAGGCATACTCCTTTACGTTCCATTGGGAAAGTTTTGTTAGGTAAGTAGCTAGCTATACATATAAATATAGCGTAGATACTTGTGTGGATATTCCTATAAACTAATCTACTCTCAACGATTTTCCTGTTGGTCCAATTTCGTAGTCCACATGAGTGGGCCATCTGGAATACTTTGTCTAGTTGGGATCGAGGCAACTGTAAGTCAATAAAAAAAACAAACGTGGACCAGATTCGCCTAACTGCCTTTGTGAGCCAGGACATTAGGCAATGGCCTTGACCACTGTCATTGTCAAGGACAAGTCCATTAGGCAATGACCTCCACTCGAGGTCATTAGGCAATAGTGAAGGTCGTGAGTTCAAATATCACTGGGAAACATACTTCGTGAAGGGCCTATTTGCTAACTTTGGACAACTAGGGTGTATATAATTTTCATGGTAGCTTCAATATTTGTTACGGCTTCGGTATGAATTACTATTTTTATTAACGGATGCTAAAGTGACAATCAAATCGTTGTACACCGAGTTAGCAAATCGGCTTGTAGGTAGGAAATATTGCTGGTATGAATCACCACAAACAATGATTTTCCGAAAAGAAAGTGATTGCATGCTTCAGAAGTTTTGTACCCCTATCTTAATTAATGTCAGCATTTGAATTCTATTTTGTTGTAACAATATAAAACAAATACAAAGGTCAAGAGCATGTTGTATAAACCTAACCCGTAAAATGAACCTTCTGGACCCTAATTCCGTTTTTATAGCTGCCATAACAATTAACAGGGACGATGCCATATTCTTTATTTACGTTGTAATGGTTGTAATGTAATATATAGGGCCTTGAAGAAAATGCTCTGTTCCGGAAAATTATGATGAATGGGATAAATATTAATTATCATCAGGTCTTTTTAGTCTCCACTGCAGGAGCACGACCCTCTCTGTACTACCCGAGCCATATATTAGCCAGAGCAATCAGAAGATTTGGCCTACACTCTCCACGCAAGCCACAAATGCTATATTAATACGTAATATAATTTCTAGTTAAGAAATATTATTGAGGATCTTCTTTAAAGCTACCTATTTGATGTTTATATTGAAGTAAAAGACCCAATGTCTCGGATTTACAAAAATATTTACTTACTTCTCAAAAGTTAATCAATATCGTAGAGAAGTAACTCGAATTATGCAAAAGGAAAATAATAGAAATTTTACTTCGTTATAAACCACAATATAAATACTTAAGTAAATATGAGTAATAATATTTAAAAAGAAGAGCATCTAATTTGGATCCTCGTAATTTGTTTTTTCTAGAGTTTTGTGAAAACAAAACCAAAGTACCAATTTAATTAAATGCTATCAAACGCTGCTTTGAAAAGAAGGAATTCTTTAATCATAAATTATTATTTACACAGCTTTCTAGGAGATAACTTTGAACTATAGGCTTTTATATGGTGGACAAAAACTGGCAAAAAAAGGACGTCAGGTTTTTGTATTTTTTGAAATATATTTTTTTTTTACTTAGACGATCGGTTCATTAGGTCTTATTCTTTCGAAATTCCAGTATCTACTGAAGAACACCCGGCTCAGCGATGTGAATAAACGGCTGAAGGCGCAGATCTGGAGTTCTGTGGTCACCATCGTCCTGGTGGAAGCGAAGAACCTGCCTGCCATGGACCTAGATACACGGTCTAGTGACCCTTATTGTAAGTTTAGGTAAGTGTCTTTGCCCAGAGTCAAAAGTCATTATCATCAGGTCTTTTTAGTCTCAACTGCAGAAGCATCATCCCCTCTGTACGACCAAAACTATATATTTGCCTAGCCAGAGCAGTCAGACGATTTGGCCAACATTCTCCACGCTGGCTAGACGGGAGAGGTCTCTTTGATGTTTATAAGCTTTGTTTAGTTCGTGTTGCCAAAGTCGCCTATTACGACATCCACGGGAAGATTGGAGGACCACTTCAATCAACTCTACCGGGAACCACACGGCATTTATATACTAACTACATAGAAATATTCCTTATAACAATAGCAGAAGATGAAAGGTAGGCAAGTAATGCTTTTAAGGTAGTTATGAGGAGAACACTTTGTGACAAATGCAGTAAAGAGAAAGGATTAACACGAAAATAATAACCTGTAAGACGACGAAGCGCCTGAAGAGCAAAACAACATTTAAGGTTACTCAGCTGAGGTCTCAAAAAGAGAGAGATTAAGATATAAGTAAGAGATGCGAGAAATTTTATAATCTACCAGGCAAATAGTCGCAACCCGACAAATTGTAGACATGTTAACAAATAAACTTTTATTCTTAATGCCTTTCCCTAATACACATAATTTTACACTAATGCTATTAAACATTGAAGTCTAGTTCCTACATGTATCCTTTCTGGTATCTTTCTTATCCTCATTATATCTCTTTGGATCTGGATGGATTATGTGTTGCATATAATTAACAAAACATATCCGATTCAGCGTGATAATCTATGATAAGGTTATGTCTTAATACTTAATTACACTTAATAGTTCCGACGATATTGATTGCCACACTTCAGCACGCAAAAGCGCTATTTCGATTTTATCTACGAAACAAATTAACGCCGCGGTAGTTAGCTCCTATTAGTGCATAGAAAAGTTACATACATTACATAGTAGCTGCAAATATTAGATAAGTAGTACAGTTCTTGCAATTAAAACATGGAGTAACATAGGTTTTTAGGGTTCCGTACAAAAATTGAAAAACGGAACCCTTATAGGATCACTTGTGCGTCTGTCTGTCCGTCCGTCTGTCACAGCCGATTTTCTCCGAATCTACTGAACCAAATTAGGTGAAATTTGGTAAGATGGTGTAATCCTATGACCAAAACACGGATGTGCAAAGTAAATAAAGATTTTTTTGAAATAAGGGTCATTTTCAGGGGCCCATAATTACAAAATTAAAAAAAAGTTTTGCAGACCTTACTGTGTCATATATCAAATGAAAGGGCTCATTATGAGGATCTCAAAAATATTTTTTTTTTGTTCGGGTAAAATCAATACTTTTGATTTTATTCACGAAAGAAGGCAAAAATTGACATTCCCCCCCCCCCTGATCTACGAAACTACTGGGCCGAAAATTTTGAAAAAATTACAAAATGTAGTTCATTCCTTGAAGATTACAGGAAAAATAATAAGAATTCTATCACTTGAAAATAAAGTGGTAAACTCACTATAATAAGTTTATATAAGGAAATAGTTCACTAAAACACCACTAGATAGCGCTAGTCAATTGAATAAAACATTTTTGCACATTGTGTGTGTGTTCACGAAGCATATTGTACGGAACCCTCATTGCGCGAGTTTGACTCACACTTGGCCGGTTTTTTATGTATGTGAGATCTAATATAGACTAGGAAGAAGGCCTTTGTGAACAATATGATGCTATTTGGGCACATATTGACTTGGTTAATAAAAGTGTTGTTTGAAATTTAGTTAGGACAACATATCGTACTTACTAAATTTCATAGTTTGCAAGTTCTAATCACTACACCAAAACTTATATTGATTACTTGAAAAGAATACACCAATATTAACTCAAAGATTACTTATAATCGCAGATTAGAAGCACGCCTATTACCTATATTTTGTTTACAAACTTAGCATTAACTTCCTAATCTTACCCTTACTCAAGTAGTTTTTCACTACTTAAAATTGTTTTAATATTGCTTTCAGGTTAGGCAACGAGAAATACAAGAGCAAAGTGGTGTGGAAGTCGTTACATCCGTCCTGGCTGGAACAGTTCGATCTCCACCTCTATGATGACCAGGAGCAAATCCTCGAAGTCACCGTGTGGGATAAAGACAAGCAGACAAAGGACGATTTTTTGGGGAGGTTAGTTAATTTAGTTATTATAAACAGACGCTTAAACTAGCATTTACACCACAGGTAGGTAAGGCTTATAAAAACAAAACAAATAAACACTTGTTTGTTGTTGTTTGTTTGTTGTTGAGGAGCCCGATGGTCCAGTGGGTGTGAGCTCTATGAGCGCTTACGTATGTTAAGCAACCCCTAGTGCAGTCCCTACTTGGATGGGTGACCGCAAGTGGCATAAAAATATCTCGAGCTCCTCCGTGCTTCGGAAGGCACGTTAAGCCGTTGGTCCCGGCTGTCATCGTTGATGGCAGTCGTTAAGCTATGTCAGATGCCTTAAGGCAGCTTGAAAAATCTGACACCAGTGTTGGCCACTTACACATACGAAAAACAAACAATAAACACTTACAAAAGTAAAATACAAATAGTTACTGGTTATTAAATACTATGGACGCCCTCTATACTTTACAATTTGCTGAATGTGCATAACAATCTAATAAAATGGGTTAAAATAGACTTTTGAAACGCTGTCCGATTCTTAAAGGGCCTAATATCCAAAACAAAAACCCACGATTAGCAAGATGGCGGGAGTATAAATGGATGTGACAAAGTAGAAAAAAGTAGCTAACTCTCAATATTATTAAACAAATTTGGTATGGTTTTTATTTATTCTCACAAGGGTCTTAGGGTTTGCGTAGACGATAAAGAGATTAAATTACTAGAACTTTTATATTTCTTGGTGGGAGGCATGTGACACTTTTATCAGTGAGACGCATTATATTCAATTGTTTATGATCAAGGCTTAACATCAATACATTTAGTCTTGACGTATGATAATAATCACATGTTAACCTTTGATAACCTTTT
Source organism: Rhodophaea formosa (assembly GCA_963082605.1). Taxonomy (NCBI): domain Eukaryota; kingdom Metazoa; phylum Arthropoda; class Insecta; order Lepidoptera; family Pyralidae; genus Rhodophaea; species Rhodophaea formosa. The sequence goes on from OY720226.1 coordinate 10,723,597, forward strand.
CTCAAACAAGACGGTCGACATTTTTATACGATACAGTTTTATATTAGCATTTTATAACATGCTTAAAATATGGTAAAAAACTCAGGATGTAAAGCTTAATAAAAATTAAAAGGATTCATATTTTTATTCCAGATGTACCATAGACCTTTCAAAGTTAGAAAGGGAGAAGACGCATAGCATATGGCAGGACTTAGAAGACGGCAACGGGCAGATATTTCTCCTCCTGACAATAAGTGGCACAACGCAATCGGAGACAATCACAGATCTGACTAGCTATAGAGAAAACCCTAGGGATCTTGAAATTATTGAAAGGAGATATGTAAGTGTAACCTCTATCCTAAGATTTCTTTGCTGTTAATCAGATAAATGTAGAACATTGTCTTACAAGTACTAGACTTTATTGAGAATCTAGGTATACCTATCATTTTCGAATACCTTGATATGCTAAAGAAGTACTATAAATCAAATCGTATTGAATGCATATTTATTCATTTTTCAACTTATCAACTAAAATTCCAGTTTATAAACTAAAATTTAAACATTATTAACTAAAACTAACAGTATAAACTAAAATTTTAAACTAAAACTAGTTTTAAAATAATAATAACAAATAGGAGTACCTAAAAACTAAACTTAAGTAAAATTACAAAATAAAGAAAACCTATAAATAAAAAATATCGCGCAGATCATTGCCTTGCGGCAGGGTATTAATCGTATTACAAATATAATTTATATTTGATTCCCTACACTCAGTTTTCCAATGATCTCTTAGGAGGCAAAATGTAATTTTTGACACAAATTTTCATTGGGATAGGGAGCAAGAGGGAAATGCCAACAGCAGCCAGTAGTGGCGGCTTCTGACTGCGCTAATACCAGCCGCCGTTTATTCGTGACTGATTCTACATCAAAGGTCCGTTTCCTGATTGACACAGGTTCTGATCTTTGTTGTTACCCTCGGCAGCTCCTTAAGAGTAAGCATTATCCTACAGGATTCGATGTGCGCGCGGCAAACGGCAGTCCCATTCAAACTTACGGCACTATTAGTCTCTGTTTGAACTTTGGGCTCCGCCGAGATTTCCGTTGGAACTTTATTATCGCGGACGTAGGCACGCCTATTATTGGAGCTGACTTTCTGGCCAACTACAATCTGTTGCCAGACTGCCATAACCGTAAGTTGATTGACGGCTCCACAAACTTATCCACGCGCGCTATAGTGGCTCAGATTTCACAACCCAGTGTTAAGGCGCTCGTTGTAGGAGACTCGCCTTATTTTAAAATTTTGCAAGAGTTCCCGGACATCACTCGCCCTCCTGGCTTGCAAAGGACCATCAAGCATTCCACTGTCCATCACATTGTGACAACTGATGGCCCACCGGTATCCGCTCGCCCGCGCCGCCTCGCCCCACAAAAATTGCAGGCAGCTAAGAAGGAATTCCAGGATATGGTTGCGTGTGGCACCGCCAGACCTTCCAATAGTCCCTGGTCCTCGCCACTACATATGGCTAAGAAAGGTGAGCATGGCTGGCGTCCTTGCGGCGATTACCGTGCGTTAAATGCCCGCACCATCCCTGACCGTTATCCCGTCCGTTATATAGGGGACTTTGGCCAAGACTTGGCTGGAGCTACGGTGTTCAGCACCGCTGATGTTGTCAAAGCCTACCAACAAATACCGGTTGCGCCCGAGGATATTGCCAAGACGGCTATCACAACACCGTTCGGGTTATTTGAGTTCCCCTATATGACTTTTGGGCTACGAAACGCGGGACAGACTTTCCAGCGCTTTATTGACGAGGTGGTGCGTGGCCTTGACTTTGTATTTCCCTACGTGGATGACATTCTGGTTTTTTCTCGCTCAAAGGAGGAGCATGAAAAACACCTTCGTGCCCTCTTTCAGCGATTGTCCGAATATGGCGTCGTTTTAAATACCTCAAAATGCGTCTTTGGCGCTGAGGAAGTGACGTTTTTAGGCCATCGGATTTCCAAAGATGGCATTCGTCCGCCACCGGAACGTATCGAAGCTCTTAAAAATTACCCCTTGCCAAAAACAGTGGAAGGCCTTCGCAGATTTTTAGGGATGGTAAATTTTTACCGCCGTTTTCTTCCTAATGCGGCTGAGTATCAAGCTCCACTGATTGACTTACTGGCCTCCACCCAATTAAAAGGAAAGAAACCAGTTCCTTGGACACCGGATTTGGAAGCAGCTTTTCACAAGTGCAAAGAGCACTTGGCAAGTGCTGCAATTCTCGCTCATCCGGACACTACAGCTACACTGGGACTTTTCACAGACGCATCTTCCACTCATGTTGGAGCATGCCTGCAACAGCGTGTTGAAGATTGTTGGCAGCCTCTTGCATTTTTTAGTAAAAAGCTTACTACCAGGCAAACAACCTGGCCAGCTTACTATCGTGAGTTATTAGCAGTCTACGAAGCTGTCCAACATTTTCGGCACGTCCTTGAGGCTCAGCATGTGACTATATACACTGACCACAAACCGTTGGTCTATGCATTCTCACAGCGTCGTGAAAAGTTACCGCCTGTACAACTCAACCAACTGTCGTTCATCTCGCAGTTTACCACAGATATCGTTCACGTCAGTGGTAAAGATAACGTGGTTGCGGATTCGATGTCACGTATTGAGACTATTCGTCTGGATGACAATTTTACCGACCTCGCTAACGACCAAGTTGGAAACGACGAACTGCTCGAGATGTTAGACAAGTCTTCACTCAAACTTGAAAAAGTTTTGATTCCCGGAACCGACGTTTCTCTTTATTGTGACACTTCCACAGGTAAAGCTCGACCATTTGTTAAACCTAAATTTCGACGTGTGGTGTTCGATAAGGTGCACAACCTTAGCCACCCAGGCATTCGAACTTCAGCTAAACTGGTCTCTGATCGATTTGTATGGCCTAATATCCAGAAGGATTGCCGTAACTGGGCTCGAGCTTGCCAGGATTGCCAACGTAGCAAGGTTACCCGGCATGTTAATTCACCTCTCGGCAATTTCGCCCTTCCCTCCAAGCGTTTCCGCCACGTCCACTTGGACATAATCGGCCCTTTGCCTTTTAGTAAAGGTTTTCATTACTGTTTAACGGCTGTCGACCGGTATAGTCGGTGGCCTGAAGCATGGCCGATGGTGGGCATTACCGCAGAAGAGGTGGCTGAGACATTCTTTAGCGGCTGGATTGCTCGATTTGGTGTTCCTTCCTTAGTCACTACGGACCAGGGTCGGCAATTTGAGTCTGCTCTTTTTCAGGCTCTAATGCAACTTTGTTCCTCCAAACGCGTTCGTACCACAAGTTACCACCCGTGTGCGAACGGCTTGGTTGAGCGAATGCATCGGCAACTAAAGGCAGCTCTAATGTGCCATAATGAATCTTGGTGCAAGGCCCTACCCCTTGTCTTACTAGGAATGCGAGCTGCTATCAAAGAGGACCTAAGAGTGTCTCCCGCTGAGGTAGTGTACGGAGAACCACTGTGCCTACCCGGTGAGTTTATTTCACCGTCCGTGTCTCCTGATAGCAACGCGGACGTAACCAATTTCGCTTCTCAGTTAAGACAACTCATGTCGCAACTGAAGCCGGTCCCTACCTCCGCTCACGGTAAGAGAGCCATTTTCGTCTTTAAAGACTTGGCATCCTCCACTCACGTTTTCTTGCGCGATGACACCGTGAGACCTTCTTTAAAGCCACCTTACACTGGCCCCTATAAGGTTGTCTCTAGGAGGGATAAAACCCTTACAATCCTTATGGGAGATAAGACGGTTCAGGTCAGTATTGATCGTGTAAAACCGGCGTATCTCAGCGATGACTCCGAGATCTTAAAAGCTCCAGTTTCCCCAGCGGCTCCTGCAGCTGTTCCAGCTACTGTTCCAACTGCTCCCGCAGTTTTGCCAGCTGCTCCTGCACTTATACCAGTACCTGCCCCCGTAAATCCAGCACCCTACACGACACGCTCGGGTAGAAATGTTACATTTAAGATGCCTTTTGACTTGTAAATATTGTATATAATATGTTTCACATGCATTGTTTAAATAGCTAGGCTATTTTTCTCCCTAGGGGGGTGATGTAGCGTTTATATATTCTATTTCTTCAGACGTAAGTCACGTAGGCCCAAAATACGGCGCAACAATGAGTGACAACAATCGTCGGTGGTCACCAATGTGGGATACCAACAAGGGGTGTTGGTCCCATCTATTCTTCAATGAAACCAGGGATTCTTCTCAATCGTGTATTCGTACTAAGGTATATGGATATACAAGCGTACATTAAAGCAAAATAATGCAAGTTAAGTTTGGTTGGAGAATCGACACAACAACAATGGTGGAATTTTTTTTTCTCTGTGACAGCTGTCAGTACTGCCACAATAACGACCAAAAGTAGCGTTCAGAAATAGAATATATAAACGCTACAAATTCATGAACGAAGTACGCTGAGCGGACCAAGTCAGCGTGCAGTTACTTACATACAATATGAGTTATAAAATGCCCGAATACTGAAAGCAATCTTAAAAGCAGAGGCAACTTAAATTAAAATTGTCTCAAACCTCATTCTGTCGCTGTATAGATTACCTAGTAAGACAAAGACAGTCGGAGATTTAAGAATGTGATTATTTAAGATGACTTTGAATTTTCGGGGTCTCTCTTTACAGCATGTACCTACATTCCATATTACTGTATGTAATATACAAAACATTGTCGCAAGACTCGAGTGTATGCATAATGTCAAATTTCTTTTTTTCGCAATGTACATAAGTGATCACCATTGATACGTTTTTTATCACCAGATCAACTATCAACAAGAAATTTAACAACACACTAGCTGAATTAATCTTGACGATTTTTTCATAATGTTACAGACTTGGTACCACCTAAATGAACAAACAAGCGGCGTAGGCTGGCTATGTGTGAAGGTGTACGGAGCAAAAGGTCTCGCTGCAGCCGACCTGGGGGGGAAATCGGACCCTTTCTGTGTTCTGGAGTTGGGGAATGCGAGGTTACAAACGCACACAGAATACAAGACGTTATCGCCGAATTGGATGAAAATATTTACCTTGTAAGTATTATTATATTTGGTAGATACTAATCTGTAGAAATTCGTTAGGGTATAGATACTAATAAAGAAACTTTTTGTAGAAGTAAGATTAGGTAAGTGATGATGTAACTACTACAGTATCAAAATCGGAATTTCGGGTCTGGTACTATAAATGTAGTTGGTACATCTGCGATAAAGTCTGCAATATAAAGTGATCATTAGTACTCCTACATGAGTTGAATGTCTACGAGTTCAAGACTCCTGAACGCGAGACTACCACTACAAATGCACCCAGAGCACAAGGCACCTAACTGGACAAAAATATTAATCAATATATAAAAATATCAAATATAAATACATAAACAATATAAAGTAAATAGTTAACCCTTTATTTTTTACATTCTAAACTTGTTATCCAATTAAATACCTAAGATATTAAGTAAATATTTAGTAATCGAAAAGTACTTGATATCAAAGGTTATGACGATCAAACTAGATCCTATAAAAAAGGGAATGCAGCGTCACGGGTTATTTTTATTATTAATATATAAATAAATAATAAATAAATATATACGGACAAATCACACAGATTGAGCTAGCCCCAAAGTAAGTTCTTATGAAAGACTTGTGTTATGGGATACTAACTCAACGATACTATATTTTATAGCAAATACATATATAGATAAACATCCAAGACCCAGGTCAATCTGAAAAAGATCGTTTTCCATCTTGACCTGACCGGGGATCGAACCCGGGACCATCCGTGTCGCAGGCAGGCGTGATGACCGCTGCGCCACGGAGCTCGTTGATGATGTGATGGTCACGTTTTACGATGTTATCGTTGGATATCGAAAGTACACAATCCTTAGGAGCAGCGCAGACGAGGACAGTGGGGACTCTTCTTCTTCTTTAGTGCGCTCTTACTACTACTTTTTAGGCTTTCGTACAAAAATTGAAAAACGGAACCCTTATAGGATCACTCGTGCGTCTGTCTGTCCGTCCGACCGTCTGTCACAGTAGATCACCGTCTAGACCGTCTGGCCAGCGTGGAGAGTGTAGGCCAATTGCTCTGGCTAATTTAATGGCTCTGGTGATCAGAGAGAGTCGCGCTCCTGCAGTGGAAATTAAAAAAGACCTGATGATGATGATGATACAAATTACTATCATAGAAAGAAAGAAAGAATTATATTTCTTTGGCGCATAACATCAAACATTTGAAAACACACAAGAAACACAACTACTATGAAAGTTATAATGTTTACTATGAAGAATTACTGATTGAGAAAATTTCGCGATGAATCTACTTCGATCTTCAAAAGTTGCTATGGAGAAATGCTCCACAGTGAATGTTCAATATCTTTACACGAAACAGTAAACATAAACTAAAACAGAAACAGTAACTATGATGCTAAAAGTGGCCAAGTCTTATGACTTTCGGCTCTGTCTACCCCACTAGGGATAAAGACGTCATAATATGTATGTATGTAGTAAACATAAACCAGTAGGCAATGAATTGACACTGTGTGTTTCTGTCGGTTTGTTTCAATATGACTTGGTTTATTATACTTGTGTCTTCAAACTTTACAATTATTCAATATAAAATATTTAAATCTCCCGACCCTGTAACATCTCCAATAAAATTTGCAGTACGGTGCTACACCACACCTATTCAGGATATTTGAATCTTAACTCGATTAACATTAGAAAACACGTTTTTATTTGAGTTGGCACATCACTAATTGGCTATGTCCTGCGCAATGTTGCCAGGGTTTACTTTTGTTACTTTTTTGAAAAAGTTACATAACAGTTGGTACAATTAAAAAACAATACTGAATAAGGATTTATCGTTTATTATGCTTATTTGCAATAGTAATATTAAGTTCTAATTGCAACGATATTTTCCAGTATTATAGATATATTAAATACGGGAGTATTAAGATGTAAACACTACTTAGAACTTAAAATTGCTTAGGCATAGCTTATTAAAGTTACTAGGAACTCAATAAAGAAATAAAAAAATCTAAGTATGTTCGAATGGGTTAATTATCCAAAAATCGAAAGTAACTTGAAGTTACGCCAAGGGTATGAAAGTTACCAATATGTAAGAAATGTTATTATGATGGCAACATTATCGCGCGACTGCCGAGTCGCAGTGCGCGCGTCTTCATAGATCTCCATACGTTGCAAACGCGTTTGCGACAGATCTGTCGCAAAAATAGCAACAATAGGTATGCGACGGCGCGACTATCGCGTCGCGGTGCGCGCACTTCTATGGCACTCCATACGTTGCGAATTTTGCGACAGCAAATCGCGTCGCGGTGCGTGCGTACCCTAAATGCTATTACATTGTGTGGAAGCCAACAGGTCCAGGCAGATAACACTCTAACTCAATAATAATATTTGTAACGCTTAATAAGGTATATATCAATGATATATTATGCAATTAATACCCAAATAGTTTAAATTAAGGACAAGAGCTACAAATATACTTATATAAATGGTTGTATAATTAGGGTAGCGCATACAAAATTTATGTCCCAATGTGACCACTCAATGTTTCGAAAATTCCTTTTTTATAAGAAGCATATTTCAAATTAAATATATCCAGATGTTGAAACATTCTGTTGTACGACATTTTCATACGATTTAAGGGGCACCTGATCCCGGCATTAGTACGACTCGATTCAACCCAAAATAGATCCAAAGAACGTGTTGATCGAACGTTAGGTCTGAAGGGGACTTTTAAACTTATTTCGCTGGTAATATCATTACAGTCATATCTATTATGAAGTATGTCGTACAACAGCATTGCCTCGAGCTGCGCTCGTCTACATTTCAGATCCAAAATATCGTACTCCTTGAGAAGTTCATGATATGATAGGCCACCTTTCCCACACCTAAACTGCATACATCTGAGAAACTTCTTCTGAACCATCTCCAATTGATCTATATACTTTTGATAAAATGGGTTCCATATTGCGACAGCATGTTCCAATTGTGATCTCACCAAAGATTTGTATAAGCAGATATATGTAGAAGTTTGTTTAAACATCAAAGAGGACCGCATAACATAGCCATACATCTTAAACGCTTTGTTAATTAAATTTTCAATATGTAAGTCTAGATGAAGTTTGGAATCTAGAATAATTCCAAGGTCCTTGACATTGGTATCCCTCTTAAGAACAGTGCCACAAATAGAATACGAGCAATACTTTACACACTTTTTCTTAGAAAAAGTAATGAGTTTGCACTTGTTCAGGCTCAACATAAGTTTGTTTTGTGAACAGTATTGTGACAAACGATTCAAATCTTCCTGAACATGTATATGGTCATCATCATTCTCAATAGTGCTGTATATTTTAAGGTCGTCAGCATATAAAAGAAATTTACAAAACTTAAAACAATTACCAATTTCATTAATAAACAGTACGAATAAAAGGGGTCCCAATATAGACCCTTGTGGCACCCCGAATGTAACAGGTACGCATTCAGACTCATAATTATTAATTATAACTTTTTGATTTCTGTTCAAGATGTATGACTTAAACCACCACCATAGATTGCCTCTGATTCCATTATAGGCTATTTTTTCAAGGAGTATCTTGTGGTCAACCCTATCGAAGGCCTTTCGGAAGTCTGTATAGACACTGTCCACCTGAATGTTAGCGTGTAAAGACTTGAACAAGTATGTCATATATACTATCATATTAGTTACAGTCGACCGGTGCTTAACGAAACCATGCTGAAATTCGGAGATGTTCTCATGTACACACGCATATACCTCGTCATGAACCAGACCCTCCCTCGTAAACCTTCGATATGATGGATAATATAGATATTTGTCTATAGTTCTCAACGTCCCTCTTAGATCCCCCTTTATGCACAGGATGTATTCTGGCAGTTTTCCAGATCTCTGGAAATACTCCTTCCTGCAAACATTTATTGAATAATAAGTAAAGTGGCTCGTCTATAGCCTTAGCGGTATTTTTTAGAAAGAATGCATCTATACCATCCACTCCTGAACTTTTGGAGGTGTCTAGCGACTTTAATGCATTTTGTACTTTATTTTTATCGATAAATACATCTGTGATAAAGGCGTCAGACGACCCACATTCATTTAAATTCATATTATTAATATCAAAGTTATCTGGTACTGTGGAGGGCTCAAATACAGACTGAAAGTATTTTGAAAATAGAGCACAGATTTCAGCTGGAGAGTTAGCAGTTTCGTTTTTGAGGACGACTGTACTAGGTATGTCCGAACTGTTCTTTTGCTTTTTTAAATATGACCAAAAATATTTAGCATTTTCTTTTTATATTTCAGTACAGTCAAAGACATTTGTTCATATTTAGAAATAACTGTATACGACGAAGACCATGACCACAAAGTGGAGTTTCTCGGGAAGCTGACAATACCAGTACTGACAATAAGGAATGGAGAGAAGAGGTGGTACGCACTGAAAGACAAAAAGATGCGGGCCAGAGCGAAAGGGAACTACCCGCAAATTTTGTTAGAGATGACTGTGATATGGAATCCTGTGAGTATATAAAATTATTGTTAACTATTTCATTATTCCAATGAGAAAATATGCATAAATTTAAGATTGAGTAGTTCCTTAAATTATTTTTCAAATTTTACGAATATCCCATTTAAATTTAATTTTGAAATCGACGTTTGTGAAATGGACTCGTTTAATATACAATGATATTTCGCGTAAGTTTAAATAAAATTAAACTACCTGGAACGTACTAATAACCATGATAATTATTAAACCAAACATATTGAAATAAGTTTCAGAGTAAATTCAAATTCAAATTTTCTGATTTTAGCTAAAAGCAGCAATAAGAGCAGTAAATCCAAAAGAACCAAAGTACATGCACCAAGAAGCAAAATTCAAGAGACAATTATTTATAAGGAACGTGATGAGATTGAAAGCAATCATAATGTGGTTTATAGAAGTAGGGAAAATTTTACAGTACGTATCGAAATATATCTTGAAAATCAGTAGTCTTATATTAGCAATAGGCAGTGCTATTTCTAGTTATTATCATCATCTCAGCCGCAAGAAGTCCACTGCTGGACATGGGCCTCCCCCGAGGATTTCCAATACAACCGGGTGGAAGTGGTCTGCATCCAGCGCCTTTCTTCAACTTTTTCCAGTCATCAGACGCTTGGTGGCTGCCCTTGCCAATACCACGGCAATTGCGATCTATATTGCACTGCTTATTTCGAAGACTGCTTTTTGTGAGACTTAAAACATTGTCTTGCTCTTTCAGAGACTGTTTTGAATGGGAATCCAAATTGTTGTCATTCATGGGTCTGGTGGCGTGGCTCGCTTTCTGCTATTATTACGAAATGTGGATGCTGCCGTTTTTACTTCTCGTCTTCTTTACAAGGAACTGGCTTATTTATAGATTAACTGGTGAGACCGGTTTTTATTTTTTCTTAATTGCTTTTATTTGTTCTAAAGACTTTTCACTTCCATGCTGATTTGGGAGAAAATGAAAAAACTTAGAAACATAGAATAAACCAGCTGCTTTTCTTCCCGCGCAGATCGTAAAAGCCTTTAGGTGATGCAGCTAGCAACCCATCACTATTTTGATTCCGCGTCCACCTTAATGCCCACTAATACGCAAAACGTGGCCTGGTTGGTGGCCAAACGGTGGGTTTTACGACCTTAGGGTCTATCTACCCCGCAAGAGATAAAGACGTGATAATATATATGCATAAACTTTAGAACCCTGGCTCCAAACTCTCACAATTCACAGCAGAGGTTGTAGGTGCGTTTTTTAATACTGGATATGAACTGGATTTTTATTTTATTTTAGTTCGATTGAAACGTTCATACAAGAATTATAAAAATAATCCGTGGGAATATTAAAACACATTTTTGGTAGTAAGTTATATGTTGTAAACTTCGTCATTTATTGCATCAAACCATTTGCTATATGCTGGCATGGGATAAAAAAATAACAAAACTACCAAGCATGAACTAACAAATATGTTTTTAAAACATGCATAAATTTCATATGAATAATACGCAAAACATGTAGGGTGAGAAAGAAATAATACTGCATAAAAAAAGACGTCTACAAACGTTGACTAACTCTTTATTTATATCATTGTAGGAGGAAATCCTTTACTATCACCAGTAGATGATGATGATCTTTTAGCAGAAGAAGATGATGAAGACGAAGCAGATAAGGTAAGAACTACACGTAAAATTGAATATTTCCAATAGGTTAATACTTTACTAAACAGATATTATTCATATCCCTATTCATATCATAGGTTTTAATTGATTATGTATTGTTTATCTTACAGGAAGAGAAAAAATCTTTGAAGGAACGACTACAAGCAATACAAGAAGTTACGCAAACAGTTCAAAACGCTATTGGATATGTAGCATCATTGGGAGAAGCTGTGAAAAAGTAAGGAACATTTTAATTACATTCATAACTAGTAAGTTGGGTATAAAGCTATTTTGTTCCTTTTTGTTCTTAATAATTGTGACAAAATTTATATTCTTTCAGCCTCATGAATTTTACGGTGCCATATCTTAGCTACTTGGCCATTATAATGTGCTTTGGAGCGATGTTAGTATTGTATGTGATACCACTAAGATATCTTCTTATGGCTTGGGGTAAGACTCCTTCTTATAATAAAGTGATTGAACATTTTTCTTTTGACGTATGAATTTGATCACATTTCTTTCTATTTTAGGTATCAACAAATTTACAAGAAAGATTTTGAGACCGCATACAATACCAAATAATGAAGTGTTAGATTTGCTATCTAGAGTACCAGATGACGAATTATTGGTAAGTCTAGTATACAACAAGTCAAGTACCATTATTTGTATCAATAGTTCATTTGGTTTAGCTTAAAATGATTTAATCTTAACCAAATCAACGATATATTAATTATATAGCTCAAACGATACCAAGACATAACATGAATACAAAATTTACAAATATTTTACCTACTTCTAGCTGGATTGCCGAGAACTTAAGCCCCATCCACCAAGCGAACATCGACGGGATCTCAGAAAGAAACACAAAGCTTCGTAACAGGTTCAGAGCTGGATCCGACGCAGGATCAAATATTGTACCTCGAAAATGAAGAAAGAACTCTAAAGCCAATCGATACTAAAACGAATAGTCTGAAATCATTTATATCCATTACAAAGATCATGTCATCTATTTACACAAATGTAGTTACTTTCGAAAAGGAATCTTATTAGAAAGTTTTGTAAATGATAAGCAAAGACAGTAAAAACTATAAAATAAAACCGGATCTAAATTTGATCAATGATGTTTTAGCACGAAAGGTCTCGAATGCATTTAGATCTCACTTTTTTTAATATATTATCACTTGATGATATCCTGTTGCTGTGTCTATTTCAATTTTCCTATCAAATCTAATCACTAGCTGTGTAAATTTGTTAGTATATATTTGTATAGTCGAGAAAGAGTGGTATGAAATCTGTGATTTCAAAAATCATTCTATAACGCCGTCTTTATAAATGAACATGAACGATATCACAAAGAAAAATTGAGTAGAATCTATACATTTATATATCTCTATTCTTAAAATATGTTGCCTAATTTTCATCCTAGTGTTTGAAGGATAAATAAATGCAATTTGATCGAATTATTGCCATAAAATATTGTTAAGCCCACTTCATTTTCCAAGTCTTCCTTGCTTGAAGTCAGTGTGTTTCATGCTAATGTTAAAACCTTTATGTAATCCTTCACATAAAAGTTGTTATTTTTATACGTTTTTATCATAGAAAATCAACGTCCACAATATACCTAAATGGATTAAGCATCATATATCTAGAGTTATTGAATTATAAGAAAAGCTTGCAAGCTGATTGAAATAATATAAAATATTTTTCACTGATATGTATTTTGGCAACAAAAATGTATTCCCAACATTAAAATGCATTTAAGTCCCAATAATTGTATAAAATCAAATATTGTATTTATAGATACTTAGATAGAATTTTAATACACCCATTTTTGTATGAAATGTTGAATTTGTTGAGTTTAATGTTAAAAAATCTTTTGATGTTTGTTTTTATGAAAATATTATAAACAACAAGTTAGTATGTACATCATTCCTTCACACATCAATGAAATGATCACAAATAGAATAAGACTGAGACCAATCTCATTAAATTAAAAAATATAGATAGGAATTGTTTGTAATTTTAAATTATTCATCAATTAAAATAATAAAGCTAAATACCTACTTCTGCGCAAAAGATTAATCTTATTCCAAATTTTATATTTACTTAGTGTTTAACAAATAAATTTTCATCTTCCACTTTAGCACAAATTCTTTGTAGATGTGAATGTTTTGAGGCTTTGGGGAAAATAGTGCAGTTTTTATCTGCGGTATATTTAAGAAACTTGTAGGTACTTCTTTATTTTATATATCTATTGTAACTGGAATTACTTTTCTTATTTAATATGTTTGCACATTTAGGGACAATTTCTGCAAAGTATATGGTCAATAATAGTAAGTTATGATGCATGTACCGTAAGTTGGATATTACAGTCGAGGTGCTGCCTAGTGTTTATAATAAACCTATGACTATAATAGCCAGCTTACTGAGAACGAGCATCGTACTACGTTTTCCAATACACTTTATATAAGCATAGGTACAATAAATTGAGCAATTATGAAGGTCCTAGTCCATAAAGTACAATATTACGATCAAAGTTTCGATGTCGTACGGACCGTATTAAAAGTAAATGTATTGAAACCCTTATGTTCCACGATTTTTTTAAGGAAATAAGTGTAAAACTTTGACTTTTTCCAAGCATACAACAACACCTTTCTCTCTTTTATATTTTTTATAGGGCAAAATTAAGTAACACGAAATTCATCGAATCTTCCTATAGTTTTTAATTTAATATTTAGTGTAATATTTTTTGTAGATGTAAAGTTTAAGTTATGATGAGGCTGAAATTTCAGGTAAAGCCGCGTTAGGTACATAAACATTTTGCCCTATAGTTATTTCACCTTTTTAACTACTATATCATCCTGGAACTTTTAACTATACGTCTAAATTTATCCAAAGATTCATTTCTATTAGCTATCTTGTAAAATATGTAATAAAAAATAGCTAGGAATAAATTGTCAAATTACGTTCTAGTCAATGGCTTCTTCAAAGAATAAGTTCCTGAAAGTGAGAGTTAGAATTTAATTATGTTACGTTACTATGCTACAAAGTATGGATCATTCACGTGCTATATTATTAGCTCTGTCCAAAACATTGCAGACTGACCTTTCCAGCAATCACTCTACGTTACCGGATATCGCCATCTCATTTAGCATAATGATAATAACTTACGTGAGAAGGCGCTAGTCCATTGGGCGATATAAACTGAAAGCGCTCTTTAAGCCACCCAGCAATTAAATTCTCTTAATCCTTAATTATATCGAACTAAAAATCTTTCATGTACATAACTAGTAAATTACTTGTAGTATTTTGATATTAATTTTTACTTATATTCGTTTGATAAATGAAGAGGAAAACCAGTTAACGCCAAAAGTGGCCGCTTTCGGTGTTAACCGGTTTTTCTTTTTAAATAATGCTCTAGTAAATAACTTGCTGTAACACCAAAATACTATAAGTCATTTAGGTACTAGATATAGATAAGTACATGATATTTTATTTACATTCGATATAATTTTATTATTAGGGATTAAAAGAATTTAATTGTTTGGCGGCGCTAATATCGCTATAACATCGCCACATTTTTTTATAAATTCTTCCGTCTGTGGCGTTCGGTCCCTTAAGTTTAGTAATTGGGTGTATGACCCAACAATGTCAAAGTAAAAAGTGCGTGATCCATTCTTAGATGTATAATTATTTGGTTAGGTTAAAGCACAGCTTACAGCACTATTTTCTAAACATACTGCACGATTGCACATAACAGACAAAAGTTTCTATGTTGTATGTAAAAGCTGCATAAATATTGTGATATCTAAAGCATAATTATTTTACAAAGAAAATTATTAAATAGAACTGCGTTGTTTTATTTCAGTAACAAAGTACCTGCTTATTACCATGGATATTTAAATTCAACCAGGAATTATTTTTAAGCTACAAATGCTGTGCTAATAAAGTTTAGATTTTTCTTCTCTGTAGCTAGTTATAAATAAAATCTCTGATCCATTTTCTGAAACTATGGACCTAAAAAATGGATGCAAACTTTAATTCTAAATAGTTTACTTGAGTTCAACAATTGGGTACTTGCATGAAGAATAGATTAGATAAAGAGATGGAGATTGCAACGGTCCTTGAAAATCAATGTCAAATTTTTAGATAATGGTACGGAACCCTTCGTGCGCGAGTCCGCCTCGCACTTGGCCGATTATTTTACTTTTTTATACTCAACAATATTGTATCAAAAGTCAAAAAATAGTAAGTTAAATGAGGTTTACGTTAAAAATGGCTTCTTATCGCAGCCGTACTGTAGACAAGTAGTAAGTATATAGGACTGAACGTTGCAGTTTGTTATAATATTATTAGTAGTGCAAAAATTTTAATAATAGGTAAGTACAGGTACAGTACAGTACAATAGGTACAGGGTACAGTCCGAATCAAACTTTGGTGGCTCGACTATTAGCTGCTCGCTCACTGCGCAGTACGTGCCCCGCCACCTCACGCGCGCCCTGCTGATTTTAATCACAAACTACGTAGAAGATACTATTACCTACTAGATTTTAAGGCCGCACTCTAGGCACAGTAGCGACGCCAATAATTTTATTTCTAATACTTTACAAATAGAAAGAAATTCAAGAATGTAAATCATATAGTCTGATAGTCTGAAGGCGCATTTTCCATACTTCTCCATAGAGACGAAATACACGAACGATTTTACCATACAAAAACCGGCCAAGTGCGTGTCGGGCCACGCGCAGTGTAGGGTTCCGTAGTTGCGAATGACAACTTTGAGTTCACACTATTCACACTCGCACCTTACAGTTTAACGACCAAAAACATCTAACAATGAAAATAGTATGAAATTTTACAGTTTATAAGTTGGTTGCCTATAACTTTTTAGTTTGTACTTACTACTCAGCTCTGATAGTTTTCCTTTCAACTTCAGTATATATACTACTGCTGTAATTTTTTTCACGTATCTTTATATAACCGTTTAGCAGATAGAGGGGGGGGACACTTACCTCTAACAAAAATTCGCACTTTAAAACCAAATATTTCGAAAACAGATCCCTAAATCGAAAAAACCGGCCAAGTGCGTGTGCGGCCACGCGCAGTGTAGGGTTCCGTAGTTGCGAATGACAACTTTGAGTTCACACTATTCACACTCGCACCTTACAGTTTAACACTTAGGGATCCGCGCTTCAAATTGCAACATAAACACTCGCTACCGGGTCCATCGGACCCAGACAAAATCACGTGTTTATTTCAAAACTGCTCAATAAAAGTGGTTGGTATCTTTTTATATCGTTAATAATGTGCAAAAAGTAAACAAATATTAAATAAAATACAAATATTTATTGTTTTTACTTAATCAAATAGTCAGTACAAAAATATAAGGTATTTTGGCATAGTTTTATGAATAAACTTAGATTTATAGTTATAAATTCTGTAAAGATGTATTTTAAACAAAATATTCTTTACCTTAATATACTACTATAATATATCTACTAAAACAAAATATGAATAAGAGACTAATCTTCATAGGAACAAGCAAAATCAACTTTCAAACTCAACAAATTTTAGATTACAATTTTTGGGATAAACTCACTTTCCTACAGAGTTCTAATTTTTTTTCGTCATACTAAACTATAACAATTTGCACAAATCTGTTTAATATATATATATATAATCTCCACAAACTTGTGAATTACATTTTATGCAAACAACCTTGGTTTTCCTATCTTTCTTCCAGTTATATAGACCGCAACCTACTTTTCCTCCACTCGTTGGTAAGGTTGCGTTGGATGCTGCAGTTGGTTCGAAATTTTGGTATTTTGTTTCGAATACGGGTATTGATATGCTGTGGAATATTAGTGACAGAAATTCTTATATGTAGATGTGGTTTAATTAAAGAAATAGCTAACGTTTTCATAAAATCTCTTCGTGTGAGATATGAAGGTACTGTGGCCTTATGAATAATGTAAGTGTTTAGTCCACTAACATTCAGTAACGCAAAAAATATACAAAGAGGCCATCTATGAGTTCGTCTTGGCTCAGAATATGTGCCAGACATCTGATCAACTACATTGACTCCGCATTTGAAGGCGTTGTAACCAGTTATTATTTTAAGTTTCTTTTTTTCACTAGTTTCTTCATCAATTTTGGCACTATGATGCATATTAGATGCTTAAAGAACTATTTTGTCACGTTTAGGTACGTAAGATACCTAGGCTGGTTAGTCGCCTTTTTATACGAAATAAAGTAACAAAAACAGTATACAAACAGAAATAACTACACGAAAAAAACACTTACGTATTTAATCGCTACCGGGTCCAACGGACCCATACGCACCTTTTACGTATGCAGCACTCACACGCAGCGCGCTAACTGATAGCTTAGATCGTAATCTACCGCCCTATACTATGGCCGAAAGGTACTAAGAACAGCAACATCGCAAACGTCGTAATTTTGAAGTAATTCAACAAAATCCAAGGAACTGGGTCCACTGGACCCATTAGCGAGTCCTTAAGTGTTAACGACCCAAAACATCTAACAATGAAAATAGTATGAAATTTTACAGTTTATAAGTTGGTTGCCTATAACTTTTTAGTTTGTACTTAGAACTCAGCTCTGATAGTTTTCCTTTAAACTTCATTATATATACTACTGTTGTAATTTTTTTTACGTATCTATATATAACCGTTTAGCAGATAGAGGGGGGGGACACTTACCTCTAACAAAAATTCGCACTTTAAAACCAAATATTTCGGAAACGGATCCCTACATCGAAAAATGGTGTTCTCAACCTCACAATATTTTTGAAAGACCTATTGAACGATACCACACACGATGGGTAAATAGAGAAAAAAAAAAATACTCTCCCACTTTACTAGTATGGGAGCTACCTTAAAAAATTTTTTTTTTTAATTTTTTATTCTACCACTTTTTTGCCATGATTAATATACATACCCATACCAAATTACAGCTTTCTAGTACTTATAGTTTCTGCGTAAAACCGCGGACGGACAGAAAGACAGACAGACAGACAGACAGACAGACATGGCGAAACTATAAGGGTTCCTGGTTTACTACGGAACCCTAAAAATGGTGTTCTCAACCTCACAATATTTTTGAAAGACCTATTTAACGATACCCCACACGATGGGTAAATAGAGAAAAAAAAAATTACTCCCCCACTTTACTTGTATGGGAGCTACCCTAAAAAAATTTTTTTTTCAAGATTTTATTCTACCACTTTTTTGCCATGATTAATATACATACCCATACCAAATTACAGCTTTCTAGTACTTATAGTCTCTGCGTAAAACCGCGGACGGACAGACAGACAGACAGACAGACAGACATGGCGAAACTATAAGGGTTCCTTGTTTACTACGGAACCCTAAAAATCGTTCGAAAAGTGTCACGCGTTCAAAAATAGACCCCATGTCTGAACCATATCGGAAGCAAAATCGGGCGTGTATTCCCACTTATAAGCAATGGTAACTTTTTTGAGTTTACTGGCAACATTATTCACTATTGGCGGCGGCCATCATGATTCTGTCATTGACTTGTCAACGAGTCGTGGCCGAGGAGTGACTGTCGAAGTGCCAACCACAATTCCAAAAAAACTCCTCTCATCCACCTCAAAAAAATGGGTTCCAAATTGCAAGAGTACAAGGACACAATTGAACGCACTCTCAATGACAAAAGCAAGCCATGGGCGAGGTATTTTGACCTGGCGGAACAGAAAACCGGCGTGAACAGGGTTTACCTCTTCGTTGGTACGTGCACATTTTTTTTTCACGTTTATTTATATCCGTAGCGCTCTTTGACGTTTCTTTATTTCTTGTGCAGGTCTGGTGGCGTTCACCGGTTTATATTTAGTATTTGGATTCGGCGCTGGGTTGATATGCAACACTATTGGGTTCGTGTACCCAGCGTACATGTCAATGAGGGCGCTGGAGTCTCCCCAAAAGGACGATGACACCAAATGGCTGACGTACTGGGTGGTGTACTCCTGCTTTTCGCTGATGGAGTATTTCTCGGACTTCATCGTCGGCTGGTTCCCGATGTACTGGCTAATGAAGGTGAGTGGTCACCATATGTTAGTGCCAGTAATTAGCTCATCAATAGATAGCTATGTGGCAGGAAAAAAATACCATATATTTATTTGTTGATTACTGATACCGCAAGAGAAGGGTTGCTTTAAGCATAAGTTTTATGTGTTTCTCTATTTAATTACATTGTCCCAATATTTCTACAAATAATTATAAACATAAAGGTTTGTATGTTTGTGAGGGACATTTATTTTTTACTATTTGAAGGCTGGAATCGCAAACAATAGTTTTTGATTGTATGTCAGTCATATGGTGACTGAAACGGCTGTAGGGTGTAGTAGAGTTTAAAGTAGAAGTTATGTGCGGCTGGCAATGGATGTAACTTGAAGTGAAGAAGAGTTGAATATAATCAGGCGTTAAGTTGAGATGAGAGTGCAGGAAGAAGATCACCAAATAATCAGTTAATTTCAATGTGTTAAAGGTTTGGCACTTCCATTACCTATGTATCTGTCGCATAGTAACTGTGAATGCACTCTGGCTTTTAAATAATAAATTGTAATGCCCAACCATAGAGTTTGCGGCAGAATTACTAAATGTTCCTTAAAAGTTAGACAGATTTGCATTAAACTAGTTCTGAAAACTTTGTTTTGGGGTAGAATAAAAAAATGTGAATACTGACAGATGCACCTCGATAAAAAGACACTTATATTTTGTTCCAAAATAAAGAAAAGTGCTACTATTGTCCCATTCAAATTTAATTCTCCACAACATGGCTTATTAGGTCTTATATGAGCAAAGCATAAGATTTTGATGTTTCAGTCCAGTTACCTTACAATTTTCATGCATGCATGTAAAAACAGCAACTCGTACATTCTGCATTAATCTCCCAGTTTAGCATTGAAGAATGAAATAACAAATCTTCTTCTTTGCCACAAAATACAAGGAAATGAAAGCTGCAGATAAGTAAGTCTTAATTAAAATTGGTACTTGAATACAACGGGACGTACAGCCCACACCATCTAGAAGTTTGCCTCCAAACTAGGCTCACCCCTGTATTTTTGCGCCAAATTGCCAACCATTTATCTTTTGAACTTTTTAAATTCAGTGGGTAGGGAGAGAATCTTTATAGGTACCTATTAAAGATTATGCTTATTTTGTTCTCAATCAATTTATATAGTTTACAATATTACATCATCAGAACACTCATGGTTGTCAAGTGCACCAGATTTAATTGATCATTAAAATAAATCATGGCAATCTAGAAGGTGGCAACTGTTGAAAAATATTCTATTTATGCCTTTTGTTAGATTATATTTTTCTCTGCTGAAATGCATTGTAGTCCAGAGTCTGCTGTCATATAATAAATACTAGCAATTATCCCGCGACTTCGTACGCGTAAGTGAAATTAGCTTTCTATAGGTGAAATACCTATTTTATAAATCAGTCTTGTAGTTTCGGAGCCTATTCAATGCAAACAATTAAATATTTCCTCTTTATAATATTAGTAACATCTAAATTAGTAACAAGTCTGACACCATTGTCTGTGTTGGCCACTTACACACACCAAAAACAAACAAACAAACGGCTAGCTGCCTGGCTGATGGCAACTGGTGTTTTTTAAAATTCAACTTGTTGATAAAAATAACTAGTTAGCATGCAGATTCACTTTTATTCTTTTGAAATAACATTATGCCCTCTGGTACACGATGACAACATACAGACTGTACCTATTTAATTTAGTAGTCTGGATAAAACGTTTAAAACAAGACATCATTATCAGACAACAAGAACAGACTGTTTCATGACATTGTATCTCTCTTTGCCTCTTACTCTCTGATGATTTAAGAGCGGACCCTTGTTTATGACGAGCTCCGTAGTACAGTGGTAAACACGCCAGCCTGCAACTGGGTTTGATCCTAGGCTAGGTCATGATGAAAAACAATCTTTTTCAAGATTGGCCTAGGTTTTGGGGGTTTATCTGTATATACCATCTATTATAAAATATAGTATTGTTGAGTAAGTATCCTACGACAAAAGTTCACAACTTTCTGTGGGTAGCTCAATCTGTATGATTTGCACCTAAATATTTATTTTGTGTGGAAAGAAAGGCATGCAATGACTATTTCTGACAGAAAATAATGGATTGATTTGCCATTGTATCTCAATATATGATATTGGTTATACACTTCAGGAAAAAATAAACAAAAACATTCAAATATTCATAAAGTTTCAGTTATTTCTGTGGCATAAAAAGGAGTAACTGCAGGGCTTGGTTACAACCAAGTACGTCCTTTAAGTTGATAAGTAGGTACTAATGTGGTTTTAATTTGTTTTTAATTACAGCCTTTAACCTAAAACTCTTTTAAATGGGCTCTTATTTTTGTGGTTGCTAAGTTAATTGAATAATAAACATACTTTTATCAAAATCGTAATGCAGTCATCATAATATGAGGGAAAATACTTAACATGAAATGAATTAAGTATAAATATTTCTTCTGTGAATTTTCCCTGCGTTTTCGAGGATTTTCATAACAAGTTTCACAACAGTTCATAACATGATTTCACAACAACAAATTTTCAAGTCGCCCAATTCTAGACCTAAAAAACCGGCCAAGTGCGTGTCGGGCCACGCGCAGTGTAGGGTTCCGTAGTTGCGAATGATAACTTTGAGTTCACACTGTTTACACTCGCACCTCACAGTTTAACGACCAAAAACATCTAACAATGAAGCTTGTATGAAATTTTACATTTTCCAGTACATTTTATAAGTTGGTTGCCTATAACTTTTTAGTTTGCACTTAGTACCTAGCTCTGATAGTTTTCCTTTCAACTTCAGTATATATACTACTGCTGTAATTTTTTTCACGTATCCATATATAACCGTTTAGAAGATAGAGGGGGGGGACACGTACCTCTAACAAAATTTTGCACTTTAAAACCAAATATTTCGGAAACGGATCCCTAAATCGAAAAATGGTGTTCTCAACCTCACAATATTTTTCAAAGACCTTTTTAACGATACCCCACACGATGGGTAAATAGAGAAAAAAAAAATACTCCTCCACTTTACTTGTATGGGAGCTACCCAAAAAAAAAATTTTTTTTCAAGATTTTATTCTACGACTTTTTTGCCATGATTAATATACACACTCATACTAAATTACAGCTTTCTAGTACTTATAGTCTCTGAGTAAAACCGCGGACGGACAGACAGACAGACAGACAGACAGACAGACAGACATGGCGAAACTATAAGGGTTCCTAGTTTACTACGGAACCCTAAAAAATGTCAAATTGGGTAAACAACCACACGCTAAGAAGAAGTCTGTTTATTATTGCCCTAATATTCTGATATCTATGTTATTGCCCAATATGGTTTAATTCATTTTCATGATATTAACTAATCTTCTCACTTCTCTAACCCGTCTAGGCAGCGTGGAGAGTGTAGGCCAAATCCTCTGACCACTCTGGCTAATATATGGCTCTGGAAGCACAGAGAGATGCCAGCTCCTTCAGTGGAGACTAAAAAGGACCTGATGATGAACTAATCTTCTATAAACTGTCTGTTGTTTCGTAGTGTTTATTATTTGCTGTTGTTCTGTCAATTTATTGAAATATAAGATGATTTTTGCTTCCTAGATTTACACCATCTTTTGGTTAAGTCAAAAACCTAGATCTTTACTTTTCGTCACGGTCAGTGATTTGAAAAGTAATTCATTTCAGACGTTTCTAAACGCCTCAGAGTAACAAGACCACTTCATAAGTAATATTTACATAATCGCATACATTGTATAATATCAGTCACTGCCCAGAGCTAGATCATACATCAACTCCATCTAGCGGGGAGTAGCAGCTCTAAGAAAAATCAACAAAGCGCCATCTTGGGTTCTTGACCATAGTTTACAATCTTTTTGTAGCATCTATTAATAAAAGCAAAGCACGATGAATAACAACTCAGCAAATAAATCTATCGAAAATCGTAAGATGGAGCTACGGTGCAAAAAATGTATGAAATTGATTTCAAATAAAGAATATCTGACTTGTAAATCCTGTAAAAACAGCTATCACTTAGATTGCATGAGTATATCTTTAAAGCGATTTATTTTGATGACTAAACAGAATAAAATCCAATGGAGATGCAATCAATGCTCAGGATCGGTTCAAAACACTCCGCCAACAAGGGCTAACATAGAAACGATGAACTCATTCGAATCATTATCTGACGAAGACGCATCTGAAATATTGTTTACTTCGCCTTCAAATGAGAGCAGATTAAGCAGCAGTTGTCCTAATTTCAAGTTAGACCTAGAAGAAAAAGTAGAAGAATTGTTAAAAAAAAATCAAATTTTGGAAGAAAAATTACAGATTTCCGAAAATGAAATAGAAAATTTACTTGCAGAAAATTCCAAATTGCAGCAGCAACTAGCCAAACATGAAACTAAAACCAAAATACTCACAAATATTTGTAATTCAAGCTCAAAAAAAAATGTCACCATGCGGAGAAGAATGAATGAGATTGCTGGCACACAGCTAAGTTTCTCCGATGACAATGTTAGCAAAAATGAAAATATTCAAATGAGTACTGAAGCAAATAAGTCAACAAAGGCGCCATCTACCGTTATTGAAATGAAACAATGCCCGCACAAAGAAGATATTTGCTCAGGAAAACTGAACCTTAATGACGAATCAATTGCCATTCCGAAAAAATCAAAAATATACATTATAGGAGACGAGCAAATACAGGGGCTAACGGAACAAATGATAAGATCCCGTTCTGGTAAATGGAACGACAACTATGAAGTTCGAGGTGATATAAAACCGTATGCATCGAGTGACCATATCCTAAACAGCTGCATTTCCCATAAAGACATTATTTGTGAAAATGACATTTTAGTTTTATCCTTAGGCTCTCATGATAAGAAACCGTATAATGTTTTAGCTAATTTATCCAATATTTTGTATTATTTTAAGACATGTAAAGTATTTTTATTAAGTATACAATCAAACAGTTTTTTAAATGTTAAAAAACTAAATTATAAATTAAATTTAATTATGAATAATTTTGATAATTGCACATTTATAAATATAGATAACTTAATAACTGGATACAATTTTAAATCTGACATTCCGCTTTGCCGTATAATTAGTTTTAAATTAAATATAGAAATTGACGCTGTAAGGTATAATAATGACTTTATAAAAAATTGCTTAAAGTTGAGAAATTCTATGCCAAATAACTCTAAAAATACTAACAATAAAATTACGACGCAAAAAGTAAATAAAAACTCAATTCTTCATTATTTTCCAATCATTAATAAAACAAAACAGTGTGAATTACCAACCAATTGTGAGAAAACATTTTTTCGTACCTAATTTAGAACCTCAATTCTCAGTCCTCCATCAAAACATTCAGGGTCTACTTTCAAAAAAAGAAATTATTGAATTAACTCTGACAAACCTTGATACGGTGCCTGATATACTCTGCTTTTCAGAGACCTTCGTAAGATCTGGAGAGGAAAGAAACATACACATTTCACAATATGAACTTGCAGCCAATTACTCACGGAAAAATAAAAAGGGAGGTACTTGTATTTTGGTGAAGAAAGGGCTTCCGTTTACTAAAATAGAAAATTTTAATCAAATGCTCGCAAACTTTCACTTTGAAGCCTGTGCTATATCAGTACCTTCTCAGAAACTTATAGTTGTTTGTGTATACAGGTCTTCATGTTGTACAAAAAAAAGGCATTATGACCTCTTCTTTGAAAAACTTGAATGGCTACTTGATACATATGTTCGCAAATATGGCAAACATAAAATCATCATTGCTGGAGATATAAATATTAATACTCTCATAGACAATAATATTACAAAATGCTATTCAGATATACTAAAAAATTACAATCTCCAACAATTCATTAACGAACCAACCAGAGAGAAGTCTTGCTTAGATCACATTTTGAGTAATGTAAGAAATGGGTGTGGTTCTACTCTACCACTCTGCCTATCGGACCATAATACAGCTCAACTATTAAAATTTCAAGTAAAAACAAAATATATACCGCCACAAACTACATATACTTTCAAGAGATCTTACTCTCAAGAAAATATACAAAAATTTAAAAAACATCTCTCAAGTCTTTCTTTCCAAGAAGTCTATGATGAGACGGATCCTGGAAAAGCTTTTGATAGTTTTTACGAATGGTTTTGTCTGCTTTATGAACTCTGTTTTCCAATTATTAGAGTAAGAATAACTTCAAAAAATAAATTAAATTGGATAACACCTGGTATTAGGAAAAGTTGCACAGTAAATAGAAAATTGAGACAAAAATATAATACAAACAAGATGAAATATCATAAAAATAAATATAAACAATATGCTAAACTTTTAAAAAAATGTATATACCAGGCAAAAAAAGCAACAAATAATAATTACATAATGAATAGTAAAAAGAAGGACATGTGCAAAAGTACCTGGAAAGTTATACAAAACGAAACTAATACTTTACAAACTTGTTCTTTTATAGAAACAATGAAACATAATGATAGTATTATAAAAGACCCAAAAACTATAGCCACCAAATTTAATGAACATTTTATCAAGTCCACCAATAAATCAATGAATTTAAAAAAAAATAATGACCTACCTAGTAACAATAATAATTCTATATTTTTGAGTGCAATAGATGAATATTATGTAAAAAAGGTTATTGCTTCGCTTAATAATACTAGGTCAGAAGGGTGTGATCATATCAGTACATTGGTCATTAAAGCTTGTAAAGAAGAGATTAGTGCGGTATTGACATTTCTGATTAATATGTCTATGGAAAAGGGCATCTTTCCCGAGAAACTTAAGCTATCAATAGTCAAACCATTGTTTAAAAAAGGTGATAGAAGTGATTTTCGAAATTACCGACCTATTACACTTATACCAATTTTCTCAAAAATTTATGAGAAAGTAATGCATGATAAGTTAACGTCATTCTTTGATAAACATAATATACTTCATAAAAACCAGTATGGATTTCAAAAGAAGAAATCCACTACATTGGCTACTTTCGATCTTATAAATACCATCCTGCATAGTTTAAATGAAAACAAATTTTCCACTGCGCTGTTTTTTGACATGTCTAGCGCATTTGACCTCGTTTCACATCCCCTTCTATTAGACAAACTAGAGCGTTATGGCATTAGAGGCAATGCCCTAAGATGGATTAAATCATACTTAAATGATAGAAAACAATGTGTTGAAATAACTCAACTTGAACACAACAGATTTTGTAAGGACTATAGATCCGATTATAAAGAAAATAAATATGGTGTCCCCCAAGGAAGTGTCCTTGGGCCATTGCTATTCCTGGTCTATATAAATGATCTACCAAATATGATCAATCACAAAAGTTTTTTATTCGCTGATGACATATCAGTTGTTGTGACAACTAGCAAAAACCTTGGAATTGATGACCATCGAAATGACATACTAAGTTCTATAAATAATATAATTAATTGGCTCACAAATAATAATTTACAAATCAATATTGACAAAACATATTTTATAAATTTTAATAATCTAACTGATTTGAATGTAATATATAATGGACATAATCTAAATAATACATGTAATGGACGCTTTCTAGGATTAACTATTGACCAAAAATTGGATTGGAAAGGACAGGTGGAGAATGTCTGTAATAAAATTAATAGATTTTCATTCGCTTTATACAAGCTTTCTAAAACTGTTTCCAGACAGGCAGCTCTCACGGCTTACCATGCATACGTCGAATCAGTGTTGCGTTATGGTCTCGTTATTTGGGGTAACAGCGCGGATATCCAACGAGCCTTCGTCGCACAAAAAAAATGTATCAGAGCAATTTGTGGAGTTACTCCTAAAAATTCGTGTAAGCCGCTTTTTAAATTAGTAAACATACTGCCTCTACCTAGCTTATACATTTTTGAAATTGCTAAATTTGTAAAACTCAATAGCAATTTATTTACAAAAGCAACAGAATTTTTTTCGAGAAATACAAGGAATGGCCACAGATTAGTTTATGATACGGTACCTAGAAGCAAAAAGGTTCAAAAAAATAGCTACTATATGTGTATATCAATATTCAATAAAATACCTAATGACATAAAACATATGACATTTAAATCGTTCAAAAAAACCTTGTTTAGCTGGCTCTTGGACAAAGGTTTTTACACAGTTAAGGAATTTCTCGACTTACAGCAATAAATATTATACAAAATTTATATAGGTTTGTGCATAGTGATGTTTAAAAAAGATAATTGTAAGCTTGACAATACATAAATAATATTTTGTGACATTACCAAACATGAATTGATTGAATGAAATGCATTGTAATAATAATTTAATTATAAGTTGATGATTATAAATTTGCATGCTATCCCTAATGGCTGATTAGGAGTGAAATAACCTTGTAACACCTTTCTTTGTACCCTACTCATATGCAAATAAACTTATTCTATTCTATTCTATTCTATTCTATTCTATGAAAATTTTTGTGTGATGCTAATTATATGCACTGTTTCACTTTTAAATGCCCTCAATTATGTGCATATACATTTCACTTTGTAGCTTATTAAAATATATTTGTGTTTAGTAGGCAACAGAAATACATAACCTGTAAAAAAAAACAACTGTCTAGCTATTTTTTAATTTATTTATTAGAACTTTATTGTTCCAAAGCAAAACTTGTTACATTCACGGTTCATGAGATACAGCCTGGTGACAGACAGACAGACGGACGGACATCGGAGTCTCGTGAATAGGGTCCCGTTTTTACCCTTTGGAAACGGAACCCTAACTAGCATACAAAGACCCAAATTGGCGTGTCGACCATTTGTACCATTCTCAGAGAATAATACTAAATTATACAACTCGAAGTGTATCGCAGTATGGCGTCCCCGCACCTCTCCCCCTTGCTGTGGAGTTCTTAAGGTTTCATAAGACAGGTTTAGCTGCTACTGTTCTCAGTCGCACGTTTCGCGCCGTATTTTAGTATGAATTCATTCTGCGATGTCGACCCTGATAGTTAACTCATACATAGAGGTGTGTACGGATGTAAAAGTTTCCTTTGTAGTAGGTAGCAGGCATTTATTGGTTAAAAATCTTTCGTATAGATCTCTCTTTATCCAGCTGTTCTCAGTCGCAACCGAATCTCGTGAGCGGTTCCATTCCTGCCGGCCTATTTACTAACTCGGGTGACAGGTGTCGATGCCTATCACTCTAGGATTTGCTGTTACAATGCGGTTTTTGTATTTCAAGTAAAAAGTTCGAGCAAGTAAAACCCGCATTGTAATTGTAAATTCTAGATTGATAGGCATCGACACCTGTCATCCGAGTTAGTAAATAGGGGGGCTGGGCCCTTTAAATAACTACCGTGTATGAGCGTAAAATAAAGTTTTAAATTAAAATCATACATTTTTATTTAACACACAAAATTTATGTGATAATTAGGTATATATTTGTATTTTGGACGATTTATTCCGTTCAGTTACCTCCATCCATAAAATCTCAAGATCGAAA
Source organism: Rhodophaea formosa (assembly GCA_963082605.1). Classification (NCBI taxonomy): domain Eukaryota; kingdom Metazoa; phylum Arthropoda; class Insecta; order Lepidoptera; family Pyralidae; genus Rhodophaea; species Rhodophaea formosa. Next base: position 10,752,419 of record OY720226.1, read on the forward strand.
TTTTGTTTTAATTAAGTATACCTAATCAAAAGACCCACAAAATATAAACTTGCTTTTTGTTTTTTAAGATTGCAATTATGTTCAGAGTTATCTGAGTTCTGTGCAGTTTTGCCACTCATACAATGCAGTCATTTTTTAATGAGGAACGGGGCTCCATAGATCTGTGGGCTTTCTCCTTTGTAAACAGGATCGATAGTTGCATAGGCAGTTATTCCTTCGCGTCAGTTTTAAGATTTTTTCAAAATGGCGGAGTCAATTTGTAGAGCCACTAGTTTTAACTTTGTACACGTAATTCAAATTGATTCAAGTCAGAATTACGATCTGTAGCGGTAGCTGCAAACGTAGATTATATTGTTTCCACGTCACACTCTCATTGCATTGTAAACGAGATAAATGTGTTTATCTACTTAATAGTTTTTTCGACTGATATGGAGAATGAGCGCTGATAGACCGTCCTCCCAACGTGATGTAGGTATAAGATGATGTTTGGAGACGATACATGGATGGGCAGTTCATTAGTGAACATCAATATCCAATTTCGTACATACATCGGAATAAGCGTAAAGAAGTTACAGTAAATTGATTTAACGATTAGTTGTGTTATATTCATTATACGATAACACGATAGTATTCTGTCGTGTGGTTCCCGGCAGAGTACAATAGGACCAGTCCAAGTCTTCCCGTGGATGTCGTATATCTGTCTATCGTCGATAAACATCAAAGAAACCTCTCCAACTCATCTAGCCAGCGTGGAGAGTGTAAGCCAAGTCCTCTGACTGATCTGGCTAATTATATGGCTCTTGTAGTACAGGGAGGGTCGTGCTCCTGCAGTGGAGACTAACAAAGACCCGATGATGATCATGGCAATTGTATTGTTCTGAGTCATGACTAAGTGCACATCCATGTATGTCTCCAATCATGATCTTATACATCAGATAATAGCGTTGGGACGAAGGTCCACGAAATGAAGGTGGAAGACTGAATCACGCGTTTAAATGTAACAGTGAACACTTAGAAACAAAGAGGTACCGACAATCGTTACCATTTTGTTTCTTTAGGAATCGATCGGGCTAAGATAGGGCTCTCTTCGCGATTGCAGCCGTATATTGCAAAATGATTTTTACAATTTGTAATAAAATGCATACATTTTATAAAAGTACATTCGATTGATGCAGAGACTACTTGCTAATTCTTTACAAATCTCTCTCGTTTTATTTACTGCATCGATAACTTAAACCCGCATACAAGGTGAATGACACTTATGAGGGCCTTAAACTATTATGGGTGTCGGGGTCCAGGGTCGCACTCAGGAGTCAAAGGTCGCGTTTAACAATATGGTGGCGCTATAGAAAATATAGTTGAATAACAGTTAGTCGAGTATTCAAGACATTTTTTTTTTAAATTAATCTTTGTATGCTTTTATTTTGGATTTTGTACGACTGAATGATAAAACGGATTCCTAGGTTTAGGATAAGATCACTGTGTATCTATCTGTCCTTATGTCACAGGGCACAGCTAATTTCTCTATGTTGAAATTGGCTGTAAGTGCTTATAAATTTCTTGTCTCTTTTCTATGTTATGGCATTCACCGAGGTTCGAGTGATTCTGCCAATGTCCAGTTTAAAGAGATACAAAGTATCAGTATTGCACGGTGTGAGTTTAGTAGCAATAAAAAGGCGTAAGTTTTTTGTTATTCCACAAAAGTTACAAAAATTATAGCTAATGTTGGTTTAAAGACCCTGTTTTGCCCGCAACATTTTACTTAACCAAAAGAAACCTGTTTTCAGTTTGTAACCTTTGAAATTTAACCACTGTATTACTTAGTTTAACTTAGTACCCGCATCGTCTCCCAAACAAAAGGCCGAAAATTTCCTAGATCTATTCAATAGTACGAGTAATGTTCGTATACGTTGTCTGTGTATGTAGTACGAGGTCTATACGTCATATAGGTGACTAACAACACGATAACTTGTTCGGTTCAAGGGGTTGGGCGAAAATCTAAGAAATCACGTCAATAGGCGATGCGGCTAGCAACTGATCACTAACATGCTAAACGTGGCCTTTGGGTTTTATGACCCTGGGCTCTGTCTACCCCGCAAGGGATGAAGAAGTGATATTATGAATGTATGTTGGTTTAAAAACCCTGTTTTGCCTGCAACATTTTACTTAGTTAAAAAAAAAAACTGTTATTAGTTGTACTCTTTGAATTTTAACCATTGTATTATTACCCGCTAACTTAGTAACCTAGTACCCGCATCGTTTCCCAAACAAAAGGCCGGAAATTTCCTAGACCTATTCAATAATACGTACGAGTATTATTCGTATTTTGTGTATATTCGTGTGTGTATTCGTATGTAGTACAAGGTTTATACGTCATATAGGTGATTAACAACATGTTAACTAGCTCGGTGTGGTCCTAAGCGATAATAGGGATGGTTTAGTCACTCCTTTTCAACCAACCTTTTACTTTTTAGGGCCTTTTATTTTAACTCCTGCGTCTGTGGATCCGTCCGTCTGTCACACACAGCCAATTTAATCTACTGGATTCTACTGGACCAAATCGGTGAAATTTTATAGGATGGTGAAATCCTATGACCCCAACACAGATGTGCAAAGTAAATAATAATAATATTTTGTAAACAAGGATAATTTTCGGGGGACAAATTAGGAACTTAAAAAAGTACAAACATTCTTACTCGAGTGCTCGTTATGAGGATCACAAATATATTATTGTTATTATTGTAAAATAAATAGGTTTGATTTTATTAATGAAAGAAGACGAACACCGACTATTTTCGTCTTTTTCATGACTTGGCCGGATTTTTGTTCCTTTTCCCGCAAGCATCGTTTAAGCGTTTATTTGATTTGTATTGGCAAGCACTACAGTATGAATCGCGTATAATATAAGCTGTCACAAAAATTATATTTGAAATAAAAGATACATTATCTAATCACTGTACATCGCCTATCAAAGCCGTGATCTTGAACTCGAATAGTTGTCTGTCTGTATGACGTAAACCTACACCTATTCTCTTGAATAAAAATGTTGCGTAATCGTGTGTGGGTATTGCACATATTGCACTTGATGGATGACTCTGTGTTATTTAGTAACGATGACACTCTAAGATCATTATTGGATGTTTTAAACCGACATAAGAAAAGGAAGGGTTTTTAATTTCCGAAATCTTCTTTTGTCATGCATTACTCTGTCAGCTACCTATGTAAGGTGTTTAGATATCTTTTCGGCTGGTCAAGTGATTAGTTAAAGCTTGCAATATTCTAGACAAACTGGAAACAACTTTCCAAAGTATGCTTCCAGTAGCATAGTAGAACCCACGACCAAGGGGTCATTAGGCAAACGCCTTGACCACTGGACTGCAGTCGTTGGCATCTTTTGAATACGGAACCTAAAAAAATATTGATTGTAGACTCTTATAGATGCCATAAGGCAGCTTGAAAAATAGCCACTTATTTTAGAAAATGTGTAAAAATATTCCTGCATTACGTAATAATGGCGTCACACGCCCATCATAAGAGTGATTCTATTGTAAGGAAACTCGTTTTTAGGGTTCCGTAGTAAACTAGGAACCCTTATAGTTTCGCCATGTCTGTCTGTCTGTCTGTCTGTCTGTCTGTCTGTCTGTCTGTCCGTCCGCGGTTTTACTCAGAGACTATAAGTACTAGAAAGCTGTAATTTTGTATGAGTATGTATATTAATCATGGCAAAAAAGTCGTAGAAAAAAATCTTGAAAAAAAAATTTTTTTTTGGGTAGCTCCCATACAAGTAAAGTGGGGGAGTAATTTTTTTTTCTCTACTTACCCATCGTGTGGGGTATCGTTAAAAAGGTTTTTGAAAAATATTGTGAGGTTGAGAACACCATTTTTCGATTTAGGGATCCGTTTCCGAAATATTTGGTTTTAAAGTGAAAAATTTTGTTAGAGGTACGTGTCCCCCCCCTCTATCTGCTAAACGGTTATATATGGATACGTGAAAAAAATTACAGCAGTAGTATATATACTGAAGTTGAAAGGAAAACTATCAGAGCTGGGTACTAAGTGCAAACTAAAAAGTTATAGGCAACCAACTTATAAAATGTACTGGAAAATGTAAAATTTTATACAATCTTTATTGTTAGATGTTTTTGGTCGTTAAACTGTGAGGTGCGAGTGTAAACAGTGTGAACTCAAAGTTGTCATTCGCAACTACGGAACCCTATACTGCGCGTGGCCCGACACGCACTTGGCCGGTTTTTTTTAAAGTAAATATAGAGGTATTTGTTATTTATGAACTTAAGGCGCTCTTATAGTAACACTAGCGCCACCCAGCAATTAAATTCCTTAAATCATAAAGTGTATCGAATTTTAAAAATCTAACAAGTACAAAACTACTAAATTACTTATAGATTTTTTTGTATGTTACAAGTAATTTACTAGTGCCATATTTAAAGAGAAAAATCGATTAACGCCAAAAGTGGCCACTTTTGGCGTTAATCTGTTTTTCTCTTAGTTTATCAAACGAGCATTAGTGAAAATGAATACAAAAATACTACAAGTAATTTACTAGTTATGTACTTCGATATAATTTAGAATTAAAAGAATTAATTGCTGGGTGGCGCTAGTGTTACTATAGGAGCGCCTTAAGTTTTTTTTTTATCTGCGTCATGCGAAGGTCACGTGTCATTAACCTGTTGGGATAATAAACATTTTGGAAAAAGAGTGAAATATATTTTCTTAAGGTTTTAAGCTGAAGAAATATTGGTGGAAGAAAATTTTAATACTCCCTTATATCATTGCATATTAGAAATAAAATAAGCTTTAAAATCAGAAAGGGAGACTCTTGCCTAGTGTTCACATGTAGGATTGACTTGGCATGAGTTTTTGAGTGTCATACATTGAACCAATATTGAAGTACAAATTAAAGGTCGTGGAATCTATTTAATTAATATTAATGAAATTACCGCCTACTAAGTACTACTAAAATGCTAAACGTGGTCTTTGGTTTTATGACCATCGGATCGGTCTACCCTGCAAGGGACATAGATGTAATAAAAAAATAATATTTGTATGTATGTAAATGTATGCAAGCCGTGTAGTTCCCGGCAATGAATTAATAAATAATGAATAAAGTAAGACGAGCTCCGTGGCGCAGCGGTCAACACGCCGGTCTGTGACACGGATGGTCCCGGGTTCGATCCCCGGTCAGGTCAAGATGAAAAATGATCTTTTTCAGATTGACCTGGGTCTTGGATGTTTATTTATATATATATATATATATATATATATATATATATATATATGTGTTATAAAATATAGTATCGTTGAGTTAGTATCCCATAACACAAGTCTTACATAAGAACTTACTTTGGGGCTAGCTCAGTCAGTGTGATTTGTCCGTATATATAATATATTTAAAGTAGGATAGGACCACTCCAATTCTTGCCGTGGATGTCGTAGAAGTTGACTTAAGAACCACAAGCTAAACAAAGTTTAAAATATTAAAGAGACCTCTCCAACCCGTCCGGCCAGCGTGGATAGTGTAGGACAATCCTCTGACTTCTCTGGCTAATATATGGCTCTGGTAGTACAGAGAGGGTTGTGCTCCTGCAGTGGAGACTAAAAAAGACGTGATGATGATGTCTATGGTTATTTCAAAAGATATTTCCTTAAACGAAGCCCTCGTAAGCCGAGAACTGAGAAGTCAAAGCATTTTATATATGATTATGTATGTGAAAAATGTTATTTATAATTTTCAGTGCATCTTCATCATATGGTGTTACATGCCGACCGAGTTCAACGGTTCACTGATCATCTACCACCGCGTCATCCGCCCTTACTACATGAAGCACCACGACCGTATCGACAACATGGCTTCTTCTGGTAAGTTATTAAAAAATAATTAGGATAGAAGCACATAACTAATAATAGTTAATAGTAGTACAGTCTGAATGAAACTTTATGACGGCTAGGATATTGGGGGTATTCCTTGTAGCGCAACCATCTTGAAACGCGCCTACTGAAGCGCATCTCAAGTATTCCTCGGAGCGCACCTTATAGTTGCGCTCACGATGGCAATTTAAAATATTAAAATTTTATTCTGCGAAGCGCACCTATCTTTAATCAATAGAGCTGCGAACTTACTGAAGCTATCGATAACAAATTGGGCACGTTCTTTTTTTTAACGTGGGTGCGCTTCGCGGAATAAAATTTTAATATTTAAAATTGCTATCGTGAGCGCAACTAAAAGGTGCAAAAATATATATATAATTAATGTTATAAATGTTATGTAAGACGGCTGGAGTCGCAGGCTCTGCCTATCGCAGCCTCAAACCCTGGCGATTAAGCATTCAATGCGAAATTAATAAATTCGACCGATTTTGATATAATATGTCCAAAAACCATCGCCAAGAAATTCTTTCAAATAAATAAAAACCGCATCAAAATCGGTTCACCCGTTGTAGAGCAACGGTTACTGAGAGGTCAACCTTAAAACATTATTCTTGTGTCGGCGGTTAAAAAATTACCTCTAACAAAAACCGCAAGACAAGAAATGTCAACCGCTGGATATTGTAGTGCCTATTTCAGGGACTTATACAAAATTGGATTTTTCTAATAATTTTACTACCAGATGGCAGAATTCAAAGGTCTGGTGTATAGTTTTTTTGATAATAGCAACAACTGTGAAATCGTTGCACAATAAATAGGTCATTTAACCTTGCAGACTTTTAGTCATTATAATAAATAATATATTTTTACTTGGAGAACAATTAAGTATAGTTCGAACCAATTTATGTGTTTATAACAGCCAATGACACACACAACCAGAATCCTGTAAATATTTGTGCCGTCTTGTTGCACACCAAGGTGATTTTTAAGAATGTGTTAAATATTGGATTTTTAAAACTAATTGTTTGAATAAGACGGCAAATCTAACAAAATCCATCGCAATGAGATAATAATGACTCATTGATGTACTCCCGTATTTTCGAATTCACACAGGCCATTCTTATGCAGATTCTCATGAGAATGTTCCCTGCCCTGTGTGCATTTCGTAGGAAATAAAAAACTGCACCGATTCTATAGAATGTCAAATAATTTTGCGATTATTTGACAATGTTTTGCCGGTCTTGTACACAAAATATTTATCATATAGATCATATTTATCATATCAGATCATTAATGAATTTTGTGTAAGTAGATTTTATGTTTTTGACTTTATATTGCGGTGTAAGTACCTACTAATAACATTTGGAGGTGCATTAATGTGTCACTATTTTCTGTACGCGATGGAATTATGGTGAATACGTGAAGTAGTATTAAGTACGGGGTCAACTTGTCCTAGTGACGCGCTTACTGGCAATTAGTATATTTAGCCGAGTACTGAGTGAGCTAGGGGGAGGTGTTATAGAAGTTATATATGACGATAGGATATTATTCTCTCTTATTCGACTATACCTTGAGTTGCTTTCTCAGCTACGGTGCAACGAAACCAGGAGTTCACATAAAAAAACTGACTCCTCACCTGTTCAAATACTCAAGTCGTATATTTTTGAAAAATGAACAAGAGGTATAAATAATCGCCAGCTTTTCTTAAATTTGATGCGTTGGTACTAGGAACAGAGCAAGGAATTTATCCCGCTCGCGCGCGATCTACATCGAAACTGTTTGTTCTGTAGTACTACGAGACCGCTTGCTCACTTAGTACCCGTCTAAACACGAGTTACTCGTAAAATTGTTCGCTATTATAATTTTTTTGTTCACATTGTCGTAAGTATGTCTTGCACAATATGTGATTGTGTGCACATATTTCATTAAAACATAATCAGGTATACCCGAGCAATGATTATTCTCACACAAACTCCGCCCCGGTAAAGCGAGGGGAGGTACCAATGAGAGGAGGACGGTGTTTGTAGATTCATATTAATTCCATGGCATAGATCCAGGCTGTCTCAGCATTTAATCGCCTATCAGGCATATGAGTGTCACCGTATACTTAGCAGGAAAAGTATTAATTTAAAAAATACTTACAGAAAATTATTTTATAGGCTACTTTGACTAAAAATAGGGCAGTATAATTCACTTTTGCCTTTCGACGAAGTTTGTCTCGGATACGTTTTTGTAACTTTATTGACGAAACATGTTGTGGATTCTTTGATGTTTGACTTTCAGAAATAAATGATAATTTACTAAGTAAATTAATATTTTTTAGAACTTCAAGACATTATTAAGGGGCTCAACAAGAACATAGATAAAACCATCAAGTCGTTTGGCAAAACTATTCAGGAGTTACACAAAGATTAAGTACCGTATGTACATATAAATAAGGGCTATACCTGCATGGCTAGGGCGTATATATGCATCGCTATATTGCTATATGAAATTATATATGTCGCACTATCTGGCAATACTTGTGGTTAAAACTAGAATTTTAGTAGTATTCACAAATTTCTTCTGCTAAAAGTAGGAAAACGAACACAATTAAAAAATACTAGTGGCCAAGAAATTGGAAAAAATTGTGTTAATAAAATATTTATTTGCCGACATTACAACACATGTTCTTTATTCTTTGCTTGCCTTTGTAAAAAGCTTCCTTAGTAATTTTACTAAATCACGAATTTCGCCGTCTCTATATATATTTTATTTTTTTCTTCTTTATTTCGCATAAAAATAAAACAGTTGCATAAAAAAATGTGTTAAGAAAACTAAATAAATATATACGGACAAATCACACAGATTGAAATAGCCCCAAAGTAAGCTCTAGACTTAAAAGAAGAAGAAAAGTAGTATTGAATAGTAGGTTAGGAAAATATATGCCTCGATAAAGCGACATGCGCTTCATAATATAGTATGACGTGGGAGGGCGGAGGTTATGTTGGTTTTTGTGTACGTCTTGTGCCGTCTTTTTAATTGTTTGGGAACCACTTATACTGAGAGTAACATGACCCTCGACACACCCATAACGGGGTCACTCAGCCCATCAATATGAACAATTTTTGCTATGGGATCGATGACGGGAACTCAAAAAAAATATTTCGATATTTTCATACAAAAGCGTTCAGCCGCCCTGGCAACATGGATCAGAAAGTCAAAAAAATATTCGAGTTCCCAACATATATTGATCCCAAAGCAAAAGTTGTTCATATTGTCGGGCTGAGTCACCCCTTTAAGCCCTTTACGGGTTTGGTCGAGGGTCATGTTAAACTCTGTATAGTTAGTACAAACAAACAAATTCACTTTCGTATTTATAATATGAGTTGGAATTTCATGCAACGGTTTTATAATAGGGGTCTTTAAAGGTGAATGGTGTGGGTAGCGATATGAACGAGCAAAGCGAGAGCGAGATTGATTCGCACTTAGCCAGTATGTTACGTGGTCTTTAGGTTTTTTAGACCTGGGCTCTGTCCACCTCGCAAGGGAGAAAGACGTGATAGTATGTAAAAACAGGCGCGTGCAAATCAAAAACTGCAATGTTTACCTTATCTGAAGTAAACACGACCGTGATATCGCCAAACTATTTTTAACTTCACTCCATATAATCATTATATACAATGTAGTAGGCAAACAGGGATATAGCCAGCCTGAAAGAAAGCGCTTACCGTAGTCTGTGGACACCTGTAACACCAGGGGTGCCACTTGCGCGTTGCCAACCCTGAAGAAATGTTTTTTAGCAGTTGCATGGTCCATAACTCAAAATAAATGATTAATATTGAACAGTTTAACTGCCAGAGTAATAAATTTATTAATGATTGTTTGTCACACCGACGCTTGAGGCGTTTAACGACTTAAAAAACCTAACTGTCGTTACATTGCCACAAACTTATAACCACAGCATAGTATCAAATAGCCTATACCGGTTTAGGGCACTAAGCCCACATCTCAAACGCCCGGTTAAATAGCGATAGCTCACTTGGAGTTAGCTACATAGACCATTAAAAATTATACTACATCCCCAATCGTGGCCACTTTTATCCAATGAGCTCCTTATCTGCTTGATCTTTTGGTTGAGCTCATGAGCTCACGCTAACTGCATTCGAACCGCGCATCAAAATAGCCTCGACTGAGGTTTTTATAGACGCAGGGTGTAAGATTCGGACAAGGCTCCATTATTAAGGTACTAGTTCGTACCTGACAGCAACAGCAGATTACGTGTCGCTGCCACAAGTTTATATTTCTATGAAATCATCTTCATCATCAGGTCTTTTTTAGTCTCCACTGAAGGAGCACGACCCTCCTGTACTACTAGAGCTATATATTAGCCAGAGCTGTCAGAGGCTTTAGCCTACCCTCTCCACGCTGGCCAGACAAGTTAGAGATGCCTCTTTGATGTTTAAGCTTTGATTAGCTTGTGTTTCCTTGCGCCGTGTGGTTCCCGGCCTAGAATTAAGGACCACTCCGACTCTTCCTTCGGATGTCGTAAGAGGCGACTAAAGGATGAATGCACTAACATCACACGTGCAACGAATGCATACCCAAGGAGGGTTGGTGTCAGGCAGGCGGCCGACCATAAAACTTAGCCAAAACCTTTCACAGCATGGAAAGTTGTAATATGGATGGCGATCGAGCTAGGGCGTTCCCCCGAGGCGACGCGCAGACACAACACCCGGTGTCTGTGGGAAGTATGTCAGGGTTGTTGCACCAAGGGCGAGTGCAGCGTAAGAAGAGAGCCCAGGACGAAAGGTTGAGACTTGGAAGCTGGAACATAGGGACAATGACGGGTAGGGCAAGAGAGTTAGCGAGTGTTTTGAAAAAGAGAGGTATACATGTGGCTTGTCTCCAGGAAACAAGGTGGAAGGGGTCTAAAGCCAGAGAAATCGGCGAAGGATATAAATTTTACTACAGTGGGAGTGACGGTAAAAATAACGGTGTAGGAATAGTCTTGGCCGACACATTGAAGAATGGGGTAATTGAAGTTAGGAGATGTAATGATAGAATTATACTGGTAAAAGTTTTATTTCAAAGTACAGTCCTGAACCTTATTAGTGTATATGCGCCTCAAGTGGGTTGTGATAGTAAATTAAAAGAGAAGTTTTGGGAAGATTGGGATGACGTTGTAATGGGAATTCCTGCCCATGAACAGATATATATAGGGGGTGATTTTAACGGACATGTTGGCCAAAGCAATGAAGGGTATGAAAGAGTTCATGGGGGATGGGGTTTTGGGGATCGAAATGATGAGGGTGAGGCTCTGCTTCAGGCAGCGTCTGCGTTTGATTTGGCTGTAGCAAATACGCATTTCCAAAAAAGAGACCAACATCTAATAACCTACAAAAGTGGTGGCCGGACTTCACAGATTGATTATTTTCTCCTAAGGAAAAGTGACTTGCATGCAGTTAGGAATTGCAAGGTACTGCCTGGGGAAGATTTAACATCTCAACATCGACTTTTATTACTGGATGTGAAAGTAAAAAGCCAAATAAAATTAAAATCTTCAAGACCCCCCCCCCCTAAAACAAAATGACATTTGTTGCAAGGAGAAAGTTATGCAAAGGAATTTAGAAAGCAAGTTGTTGATAAAATGACAGAAATAGGTGATATGAAAGAAATGACAGTGAATGACGTATGGAAGGAAATAGCGATAACGATTAGATGTGTAGCAAAGAATGTATTAGGGGAATCGAAAGGCACAAAAAAGAAGGACAAGGAAACTTGGTGGTGGAATGAAAGTGTACAAGAAGCTATAAGCCAAAAGAAGGCAGCGTTTAAGGACTGGCAAAGTGTAGATGACAGAGATGTAAGTATGAAGAAGGGAAAGAAAGAAGAATATCAAGAAAATAAGAAGAGGGCTAAACGAGCAGTAGCTATTGCAAAGGCTAAAGTGCAGGACGATCTGTACAAATCTCTGCAGAAACCTCATGGCCATAAGAATTTGTTCAGATTGGCAAAGGAGAGAGAAAGTACTGCAAAAGATGTAAAATGTATTAAATGTATAAAAGATGAAGAAGGAAAGGTGCTTACGAATGATGAAGAAATTAAAGAACGTTGGAGGAACTATTTTGGAAAATTAATGAATGAAGAAAATGACTGGAGTGGAACGTTAGATAATGTGAAAGTAAATACAGGAATGGTAATTGAGATTAGTGTGGATGAAGTAAAAGAGGTAATTCAGAATATGAAGAATGGAAAAGCTGTGGGACCTGATGGGATACCAGTAGAGGTGTGGAAGGTACTAAAGGTAGATGGATGGAAGTGGCTGACTTTATTCTTCAATAAGTTGTTGCAGAAGGAGACGATCCCTGACGAATGGTGTACTAGTTTTCTAGTCCCCATATTTAAAAACAAGGGGGATGTGCAGGACTGCAACAACTATCGAGGGATAAAGCTCATGTCACATACTATGAAAGCATGGGAAAGAGTGATTGAGAGACGAATGAGAGCTGAGACTGAAATAGTAGAAAACCAATTTGGGTTTATGCCTGGACGAGGAACGTCGGATGCCATCTTCGCTATTCGCCAACTGTGCGAAAAATATAGACACGCAAATAACAACTTGCACATGGTATTCGTCGACCTCGAGAAAGCGTATGATAGAGTACCTCGAGAGGTCCTTTGGTGGGCACTTAAAGTGAAGAACGTGCCATATAAATACCTGCAGCTTATACGTGCTATGTATAGTCGAGCCAGTACAGCCGTCCGGTCCGAAGCTGGTGTTACCAGCGAGTTCAGTGTGGCGGTGGGCCTGCACCAGGGATCGGCTCTAAGCCCGTATTTGTTCCTCCTGGTAGTGGACGCTTTGACATTAGACATACAGGAGGAGGCACCCTGGTGCATGCTCTTTGCGGACGACATTGTCCTCGTTGGAGAAGAGGGAACTGAGGTCCAGAGCAGGCTGGTAAAATGGCAGCAAAGACTGGAGAGTTTTGGCTTCAAAATAAGTAGAACAAAGACCCAGCAGCTGTTCTGTGATTTTGGGGGTCAAGGCAGCTTCTCTCCAGTTGCCTTAGGTGGTGAATCCCTACCAGTCTGCTCCGACTTCCGGTACCTAGGTTCCCTTGTGCAAAACGACGGTGATATAGACCGAGACGTGAAAAGCCGTATAAACGCAGGGTGGATGAAATGGCGGCAAGTCACAGGCGTAACGTGCGACGCTAGAATGCCCCTTAAGCTTAAGGGAATAATCTACAAAGCTATTATAAGACCTGTTATACTATACGGCTCAGAATCGTGGACCACCAAAGCAGTAGATGAAAGACGACTGCATGTTGCGGAAATGAGAATGTTGAGATGGATGTGTGGTGTAACGCGAAAGGACAAAGTAAGAAATGAGTACGTAAGAGGAAGTTTGAAAGTAGCACCCGTGACTGAAAAATTAAAGAGTAATAGGTTAGGTTGGTATGGCCATGTTATGAGGAGGAATGAAAGTCATGTAACGAAAAGAGTTTTGGGAATGGAAGTTAGGGGTCGTAGAAATAGGGGAAGACCAAAGAAAAGGTGGATGGAATGCGTAAGAGAGGACATGTGTAAGAAGTGTGTAACAGAGAGTATGACCAGCGATAGAGTGAAGTGGAAGAAACTGACATGTTGTGCCGACCCCACATAAAGTGGGAAAAGGTGAAGACGAAGAAGGAGCTTGTGTTTCCTAAGTCGCCTTCAACGACATCCACAAGAAGACTATTGGAGTTCTCCTATTCTACTCTGCCGGAAACCACACGGCAAGAGTAAAAATAATATGTCTTGATATGAAATACGATACGTTGCGTCGCTCGACCATAGATTATGTGTCGCTGCGACATGCCAAAGCGACACGACATCTGATGTTGTTGTCTGTTGTTGCTTACGAACTTGTGCTCTTACCCTTTAAATTATTTAAATAAATGATGTTTTTATTTAAATGAACGTTGTTACCCCCTCAACCCATCTGGCCAGCGTGGAGAGTGTAGGCCAAATCCTCAGACTGCTCTGACTAATATATGCCTGTGTTAGTATTGGGAGGGTCGTGCTCCTGCAGTGGAGACTAACAAACATCTGATGCTGATGATGTTATTTATTTTAACTCGAGATCCCTTAATGTAAAGATATTCATGAGTATTCAATAGCATCCGTATTTTTTTATATTTTATTATTAGCAGTGACCAGTAGTCCAAAAAGGCAAAGCCAAACCCCATACCCAAACCCGCCTGCACCCAAGCCAGAAAGAACGTCGGATGTCCACGAGTTAGTGGAGGGGGCGCATCGCAAGATCAATGAATCGATGAGAAAGCTCGCGCAATAGATTTCTTTTCCCCCACCGCCTAAAGAGGGTAGTTTTTAACAAGAAATATTGCGCGTTTTGCCGAGTACGTTTATTTCTTATTTTTTTTTAAAGTAGGTACTTATTGTTTATTTATGTTTAGATTTTTATTTTGTTGTAGGTTGTCTTATTTTTGTCGATAGTTAGGGCGATCGTGTATTATTTATTTTATTTTTTAATAGTTGCCTTCAACTTTCGTCACTCGAGTTTTTTTTTAATTTTCAAGATTTTCAAAAAGCACATTTTTTAGAAATAAATTGTGCGTTGCGACGAGACGTGCATTGAAAAAAATAAAGATGTTTTTATTTCAAAAGTCTACGTGGATCTAAATAGGTTTTATTTACGAACGTGGAATTTCTTGCATCGCATTAAAAGAAGATTTCAACACATTTTAAATATATAAAATCCTCCAACATTTTGGAAAATTAAATAAAAAACTTGAGCGACGAAAATTTCACTTTTTATTATTTCATCTCTTCATCACAATTCACAATATTTGAATTTACTTTATCCCATTATTATAGGTAAAGCCGATTAGAGCACAAAAGCGTTCAAAACCGCCGCTGGTAAGTCGAAAGCTCAACATGACTAATGCTTGCCTGAAATTCGTATTTAATAATTAAATATCTGGCAGGAAGTATCTTCCTTATCTTCTCTTCTAATATACAGTGCCAAATATCGTGGTGGTACCATCTTTGACGCTGCCAAGGCGACTATACAAACAAGAGTTGCGACGCAATCAAACACAGAAGGCGCTATGTGCTGAGGAGCCCGATGCTCCAGTGGGTGTGAGCTCTATGAGCGCTTACGTATGTTAAGCAACCCCTGGTGCAGTCCCTCCTTGGATGGGTGACCGCAAGTGGCATAAAAATATCTCGAGCTCCTCCGTGCTTCGGAAGGCACGTTAAGCCGTTGGTCCCGGCTGTCATCGTTGATGGCAGTCTTTGTCAGATGCCTTTAGGCAGCTTGAAAAATCTTACACCAGTGTTGGCCACTTACACATACGAAAAACAAACAATGTGCTACATTTAACAGATATTCATACTACAACCAACAATAAAAAGCATTTCGATTGTTAAAATTTATACAGATTATCTTTCTATCGTATAAATTCGTAATATCTATTTTTTACGCTTTACCATATCTTTCATATTTTAAATTATCGAACAAACTAGCTTCAACAACTGCCATCTAAAGATAACCTTTGGAACTAAACTTGCCAGAGCGCGTGCATCGAATGAGATTCCTGTAGAATTGTAGTCATCATCATTTCGAGTAGGTGACGTGGTCAGCCGACCATGCACACCCTGGTGAATTGTAGTAGTATGCTATCAAATATTTCCATAATTCCATGATTGAAATAGATAGGTACAAATTTCTGGTTAGGCTGTAGACAATAAAGAAAAGTATATACGTAATTAATTTTTTATACTTATACAGGGTTATTTGAAAAACACCAGCATCCTCGCTGGCCTTGATAGCTACCATCATAAACAACAACTTTCGACCAACGACATTTTATAATTTGTTATGTTTTATTTTCATACAAAAAACAATATTTATTTATTTTCCTGTTGGAATGTTATTAACACTACGCGCTACGCGCTATCGCAAAAAGTAGGTAAACAAACAAACCCGTGCGAAACGCGGGAAGGGGGCGGGGCGTCGCTATCGCCTGTGAACTTGACCTATTTATCTAGCCGCCGCAGTCGTCGGCGAGGCTTTGATGCGCGTGAGTCACGCGCGTCCTTGTGTACCGCTTTCTTTCGTCGCCGGCCATATTGATCGATCGATGTTTTTTGGATTGTGCGATCTACCTGTGTTATTATCATGGCGTACCAGTATTCAAATACCGAATACTATGGTGTACACTGGTGGTGAAATCGCGAGCCGTGAAATGCTCATTGAAAAGATTATTTGGGAAGATGATTCGGAAGTGTTGGGAAGAGTGAATGAACAGTTGATTTTTAGATGTGGTCTTTGTGTTGGTTGTGAAGGTGACTATTTTGAAGGCTATGTGCGCGATACTCACCGCCATGCGCGTGACCTGAACCTGCGAGGTAATAATTTGTAAATAATTTTAATCGCCAATTAAAAATTTAATTATTGTAAATACGCTGATTCCACTTTTTAAATACGCCTGCTTTAAACAATGAACCGCAAATAAAACTTACCTACAATTTTATTTGTATTGATTCAACTTAAGAACAGGTAAAAGATTGATAGATGTTTAATTTAAACATTTCTTGTAGGTACGTTTAGAAACCCACCTAATCTTGTTTACGTAATACGATTTCTTTACTGTTTTAATTATTGTTTAATGCAACCAGTCCTAAGCCTGGTAAAGTACGAAGGGATTGTTGACTCAGTGTAGATACATACTGCCTACAAAAGTTAGTAGGTATCTACCTATTATCGGCAGCGATAGCGCGCTCGCCACCGTCTCGTTGCCTACGAGTACCTACTTTTATGAATGAAGCATAGGCATAGACTTACAAATATTACGACAATACATAAAAGACTTAAAAAGTAATTTTTAATAAAACTATTGAGTTATGTGAAAAGTGGTACACTTAATGTTGTTGTTTATTATGTTAGTCATGCCGTCCCGCGAGGATGCCGGTGTTTTTCAAATAACCCTGTAGATAAATAAAAAATTAATAGTATTAGTAAAATGCAAATCAATATGCTATCTAGTAAAAACATTCTAATATGAGCTTTGGCACTATAAACATTCGACATGAGCCCTCAATTATAAATAGATTTAATTCGAGTAAAAAAAGCTTTAAAATAAAATCCAACCCCAAATTATTAAATAATATGTTGTGAGTAAACCTCACTAAGTAACACTTACAAATAATCAATTAAAATTAAAATTCATAATAAATAAATAAAAAATAAAATAAAAAAAAGGAATTTTAATTATTCTATAAACTATTTCAGATAACTTTACAAACCTCATCGGGAATTATTCCTGGTAGAAACAACTAATAATAGTTTTAAATTATCTGCTTACAAATTTTTATAAGCTTCTTTGCATATTTTAGTAATTTTAGTTATAATTATTTTTAACAAAAAAGTTAAATCGACTTTAACCCTATACCTACGTAAATGTACAAACTAGAACTAAATATTAGGTTTTAGTGGGTGTGGTAGTTCAATCAAAATAGAGGAACAACGTGTTCATCAACTTGAAAGAATTTAACAGAAATAAAATTTAACCAAACGGCATACTTGTACATTTTTTTTTATTTTTGTTGATTTTTTCTAAAAGCACTGGATATATTTGGATAAAAAAAAACCGGGCTACCTTTGAAGTTCAGTCAAAACAGCGGAGTAACGTTCTCATCAATTTGTCTTGATTCGCATAAGAATAAAATACAAATAAGTTTAAACCAAACGGCATCCTTTAACATTTTTTTTTTGAGGTTTTATTTATTTTTCTAAAAGTGCAAACATTGCGACAAAAAAATTATGGGATATTTCACCACTGGAGCATTACATTAGCATCAAACAAAAAAAGAATCACTAAAATCGATCCATAACTGACTGAGTAATCGCGTAACAAACATACAAAAATAAACTTACAGACAAATTGAGAACCTTCTCCTTTTTGAAATCGGTTAAAAATAGGTACAAGACGAACGCACATTGCATCAAACTTCTTATGCCTTTATTTTTGTGAGGGATAGCGGTTACCGCCAAAAAAAACGTTACCGTATTTTATTTGCGGAAAAATAACCGTAAAAAGCGGAAAAATAACGGTAAAAAGTGGGAAAATAACGGTAAAAAGCTGAAATATAACGGTAAAAAGCGGTAAATAACAGTAAATTATGGCATTCATTCATCAAACGATAATGAATAAATAGGAAATCAAAAACTATAACAAAGTAATTTCCTAGTGCAGTGAAAATTATATCTTTTGATGATCATTTGTAAAATTCAGAGTTTTGAAGTTACAGTGTAAAAAAGGCAACAGTAGGATTAGGTTTAAATTGATTCAATCTGTCATCAATAAGTATCATTGTACTTTATTTATTGTCCGTGACCTGTAGGCCATTACTTTTTAATTTAGTTTTCTCGTTAGTTAGAACATGTTGATAACTACATTATTTTTCCTGTTATTTGATAGTTTTTATATAAATTACTTTTGTCCTTAAGTTTAAAAAAATCATATTTATTATATTAGTATTTTAAATTATTTAAGTAGTATATTATAGTAGGTACTTTATATATATGATTTATAGCTCGTGGACTAACAAACACTGCTACTGCGTGCACTGCTAATAATAAAAATATTTTCTGCCAGATAACTTGAAAATTTGGCTCTATATTAAAAATGGGCTTCACAATACTCATGCTTGATGTTTTAATTAAATTGTTTACATGTATGTGTTAATATTCTGTTGTGTTCATAATTTTTTTTTGTACTTTTTGTTCCATTAGAAAAAAAATCACATTCAAAACAAAGTTTCTCGACTCCAATTTTACCAAGTAACTCGACATCGTTACTCTTACGCACACTTCTTACTTTTTTTTATCATTATTTTACGTGGTTTTTGATTGATTTCACTAAATAACCATAAACTGTTAAGAAAAAGTTAAGGTGTTTTCTTTTTTGGAACAGAATGTACAAGACTAATTATGCCCCCTCTACACAATCGTTGATGTTTGGCTGTCATTGCGACGTTTCACTGTACATTGCTCTTTGCTTCACAAATGTCCTTGAGAGTTTTCTATCCAAAGCAGCAATATATCGATCATCGGCGATTGCGTAGAGGCATTGTCAAGGCTGTCAAATGAGGGCTTTCTGAAATAGTGGAGGCGGCACTGAGCCGTCGGGTCCAGAAAGCTGTTATTAGGCGACATTGTGTTAGTTACTTATATTCTATTTTTTATTTTATGGCTGCTACCGAGGTTTAGACAATTCTGCCAATGTCCAGTTTAAAGAGATACAAAGTATCGTTTTACGGTATACAGTTAACAAGTAGCCGTCAATTGTTGCTTCATAAATATGATCCAATGACAACGTTTCATCGGACACTACAACTCAGTGCTGCCATCTGCTGGCAAGCATTACAGAAATCCTCATTGCCTGATGCTAAAGTGTAGTGGTCTGTACTGGATTTGAAAGAAATGTAGATTTAAAAAGTAACGTAGAAAAGCCTTACCAAAGATAAATATTATGTACTACTAAGAATAGTATTGTAATTTTAACTAACTGATAAATAATATCTTAGGGTAGGTTTCATTTTAAGGCGCTGTGAGTTCAGACGATACGACACACTAGCGCCACCCAGCAATTAATTCTATAAGTCCTAAATCATATCAAATTTAAAATTCTAATAGCTGAATGCCCTAGAAAATTACTTGTAGTATTCTTTTTATTACTTTTCATAGATATTATAATCTAAGTTTAAGAGAACGAATTATTACCGCCAAAAGTGGCTACTTTTGGCGGTAATAATTCGTTCTCAAATTAGAAATAGTGAAAACTTGTACCAATAATACTACAAGTAATTTACTAGGGCATTCAGCTATTAGATTTTTTATATTTGATATGCTTTAGGACTTATAGAATTAATTGCTGGGTGGCGCTAGTGTGTCGTATCGACTGAACTCACTTCGCCTTAAGAAGGTACTTACTGATTTTATCGCTTTTCTTTTGAAAAATCAATCAAGTTTCTTTCCCATTTTTAAACTCTGGTTCTATAGCGAAAGTTATACAGTATCTTTACTTCACCCATTTAGCAATCTTTGCTATTATAACAAAGATTGCTAAATGGGTGAAATAGTTTCCATTTTTTTGTTATTCTTTTAGTAAAAAATTACCTTTTGTAATTGTACAGGAGCATCTCATTTTTTATTGGTCATGATTTCTTAGATATGTAGGTATATGTGATATATTATAGATATATTTTAACGTCCTTATTTCTTCTTTTTTACAGCCAGCCGCTTGGTAGCAGACGCAGTTAGAAAGAACAACTAAAACTGTTTAATATTAACAAAGAAGCGGAGAGTACAAACTTTTTTGCACACGCTTTGTCACCAGCTTGCAGCATATGACTGAAATTTGTAAAAATGACCTCATTGTCTATAAAAGTAATTTTAAATCATCGAACTGACTAGACACGACTGTTGTCTCCAAAAAGACTTGCTTTAAGGCTCATACAGCGTTCCTCTCTACACCAGCGATTTTTTGAAATGTATGTAACTATATGGCGCTGTTCATTGCATGATCACAGTAGCCCGACACACTCCCGCTGCATGAGCCTTAATTGCTCATATTTATTGTCAATTAAAAAACAATGACCTAATTTAGGCAATATTTACTTGGATAATATTTTACAACAATTTATATTCGATAAAATATCGTTACAGTATCGATAGTGAACCAAGTTAAAAAATATTATCCTTTTACTGTATTTTCGCTGACAATGCGCTTTGTAATAAGGCACATTTGAACTGTATTTATTTGTTTTCGAAAATCGGGTCACCTTTTTTACTATTTTCCTTTAGTATTAAATTGATAGTTGATCTTTCTCTGGCCTATAAGAGGATCTTATAGGGCTTAGAAACTAAGTAAAAGACCCTTTAGGTTTTTATTTTCTCTACTTTAAGATCTCTTTGTGGAACAATGAATTCTTATTTCTCTTTCTAACAGATCTTTCTTTCTATAGATTTGCTCAAGGAATGTTAGTTATCTGTTGTTTAATTTTTTAAGAATCAATATGTTAGTTTTCTCTACGTTCACATTTATTTTATCTCTGACGTGAAAACTTAAAATCGACGTAATCTCGATAGCCATAGAGTTAGTTTTCATGTCTTATGTTGTGTTAACTCTTAAGGTCACATCAAAGTCGATTTGAGATTATAGATTTTGGTCTGAGATAGAATACTTTGAATGGTTAGTATATTACGTGATTTGGACAGTCGGTGTTGCCATTATAAAAATTCCGTATGTAATTCGACTACTAGTTTATGAAAGAATTTTAAGCAACAATATTTTTGTAAGTTTTGGATGTAAGATCCCATAATGTTGCCATTTTGTATTACTAGGAATTCACATTTGCTTGCGAGTTAAATCTATTTTATCCATATTATAATGTGCCTTCAGTGGTTTGGCTGCGTGCATTGTATTCACACAAGGAATTGTTAAATCTTGTCATTTTTTCACGTAATAAAAGGATTCATTGTACTTAATTTTGTTTCATTTGAAGTAACCAAAAACGAGGCGCACGTGCTCATACGCATGACATAGGTCTAAGTATTCATGCTTTGAAAAGTTAAAGCCTATTAGCACCACTAAACACTCGTCCTATCGGGTACTATTTTAGAACCCATGACTTCTTAACATGCGCTTTTTCCATACAATAATCATTCGTTTTCGAACGATACATATTAAAAAATAGTACCTCAGCACCGTTTCTACGAGTACCATAATACGGTCACTACCGGATCGACTCGCTCCGGCTACGAATAGCCAGAGAAATCCCACCCCTTCGACCGCATCGCACTCTTCGCTGTTTCCTCATGGTCATCATAATAATAATATATAGGGACGTATCACACAAATTGAGCTAGCCCCACAGTAAGTTGTGAACTTGTGTCGCAGGATACTAACTCAACGATACTATATTGTATAATAGATACATATATAGATAAACATCCAAGACCCAGGTCACAATATGAAAAAGATTTTTTTCCATAGTGACCTGACCGGGGTTCGAACCCGGGACCCCCGTGTCGCAGGCTAGCGTGTTGACCGCTGCGCCACGGAGCTCGACTGTACTTATTAAGTACTTATCCTCGTAGTCATACTATGACTTTATGGTGTCCGCCCGGCGGTCCCGGGTGACTTGCACTTAGGTAAGGTCCTTCTGCTATAGAAGCTTTCGGTTCATACGGCAATACTGAGGGGGGCAGCTCTCCAAAGGCTTTGCCACTGTTTATCTGTTCGGCCCAAGCAGGCATATGAGATTTTGCTCAATTCTGAGATCCGCCCCTTCTGGGAGCTCTTTGGTGATGTTCGCCTTACAGGTTGAGTGCTGCCCTCTCCTCGCAGGCTTACTGCTCGTCTACGTGCAGAATCAAACCTACATAGTATCATGTTTTTATCCCACAATACACAGTCAAAGGCTTTCAGACGTGAAAGGCCACATTTATAATGTTAGTGGGTGGGATGTATAGGTGGAATATAATCAAAATAGTGATGGCTTGTAATTGTATACCTATTGGAAATGTAAGAAAATGTGTAATTCAGCTAAGAGGTCCAAAATTGAGACAAAATATAACAAGAACTTTTTTATTCTAAATCTAATTATAATCTAATAAAATCTAATTATATTCATGACGCTGGAGAGGCCTGAGCAGCTTTCTCAGCTTCGGCCAGCTTTGCCAAGTTTTCTCTCTCTGTTTTTCTGTTCCTCCATGCTTTCATGTAGGACCTCGGGTGAATCGGGAAGAATCCGGCTAGACCTGAAAGTACAAGTTAGAACAATGCCATAATTAACCCACAGAAAATGTAAACGATTTGTCAATGAGGATTCACATTTTAACTAAGCTGTATTAGGAAATTTCAGTAAATAAATCCCTTTGTTGCATTAGCACTGATCAGTACTCTATGAAATCAAAATCTCAATTGTCAAAATTGGTTAAGCAACAGTCAAATCTGATCTGAAAATATCAAAATGTGGTGCCTCAAACTCGGTGTTTCAATGCAGCTGAAGTGTTTAACCATCAGGATAACATTACCGTATCTGGATATAAGTAATGTGACAACGCCTTAACAAGAATTTGTTCTTATTCAGGCGTTGTCAGACAAAGACTGGTTTAAATCCTGCATGTGGAGAATTTTTTCCATATCTTAATTTCTAATTAAATAAGAATATATCAAAATAGCACTGCCAAAATATATCCAGACCTATAGAAATCCAGTAATGATTTCTGCTAGCGGGGCCAATTGTTTAATGCTCGGCTTTTTACTGGGACTAACTGCATTTAATTGCACAGCATAGCTCAATAAAGCAAACGAGTTGGATTTCACATAAATAAGAGTGTATATTACCTAAGACTTCAGCTACAGGATTTGAAACATGAGCTCCCTTTCCGAGCCAGTATTTTATCCTCTCCAAATTCAAAGCCACCAGTTTCTCATTGTTAATATTAGGTACTGGGTCGTAGGAACCGAGCTGTTCGATGACTGGTTGACTGTTAATGCGTTTTCGCTGTAAATAAGAGAAAATAAACATAACCTTTAAGTACGATAAAGTTTGCTGCAAAAGGTTTTTATATAATGGCCAAAGAGCTAATTAGTAAAGACAAATACCTAGGTATTTTTAAGTGTTTCTTTCAGTGAATTTACTTACGTGAGTTACAGAAATATGATAGAACGGCCTATTGGTACATCCATGGCGAATTAGTCGAATTGATTTGGCCGCCCTTGCAAAATATCGGCCAGTACCACTGGCTGGAGGTAGCGACATTGTGATAAAATGTTGAATTAGGGCAAATGCACTTGTTTAAAGGTTAAAAACAAAAACTACAAATTATTCAGTACCTATCAGATTCTAACCTCAAACGCTAGATCTAGATTTAGCCGTCAATCAATGTCAATTTTTGGTTGTCAATGTCTAAGACTTTTTTTATTGTTATGGCTTTCACGCATTACGTAGGTATTTAGCCAGTATGATACGTATTTAGCCAGTATGAAGTGACAAGGTTCCCGCGCTATTACGAGTTTTACGTTTATCAACGAAATGATGGTGTAAATTCATTTCTTTGATTCTTTCAAACCCGAGGCAGCAATTTTTCACGAACTCACTGATTCAATCATAGCCAACGCAGCAAGGTTGACAACCACCAGCCCACAATGTAAACCTCACTACAGCTGCACCATGACAGTTTATTTTAGATAACTGAGGTTATCCCACACATTGTTCTTGGACATGGGCATTTATAACACTAAATTACCCTGATTTCACATCATAAAGTCCACTAGAAACAATTTGCCACAACATTCCAAAACAAACACTGTGTAGTCCGCGAAAATGTCCGCCAAGAAGCAAGACTTTTTATTAGGCTTTCACGCATTACGTACCTATTTATTTAGCCAGTATAAAAGTATGGTATGAAGTAAGATGGTTTTTCGCGCTTTTTCGAGTTTTCTTGTTTATCAAAGAAATGATGGTGTAAATTCATTTCATTGATTGGAATGTGTCACTGGCACAGCCAAAGCAGCAAGGCGGACAACCACCAGCCCGCTATGTAAATCTCACTACAATAGCTGCACCATGACCATAAGTTTAATTTAGGTAGGTATTCCACTCATTGTTCTTGGACATGGGCATTTAGGTATAACATCATATTACACCGATTTCCCATTATAAACTCCACTAGAAACAATTTGCACAACAATCCAAAACAAACACCACACCGTGATATCCGCTAAAATTCCCGGCAAGAACCCCAATATCAAGGCCTTAGATTAATAATTGGTCTCCGCGCGGTGACCAATTATTAATCTAAGATCAAGTCAAAAATGTCAATACAAGACAAGACCTGTACCATTTTGTGAATAAATTATCATGCATGAATGAATAATATTTTTTTTTTTGCTCACCTCAGCTCACCTCAGCCAAAATAATACTGCCCATGCGGTGGGTGGAAAAATTTTAGTCCTTTTTTATTACGAGATTTGAACGACGAATTCTGAGATTCAAGCATGGTACAGCGATACCTACCGCAAATGCTTTCGCTAAACATTCTGGCGCCCCTCTGCCATCCTTTGGCAGCGCCCCGGAGGCCCAGGAGGGTGACTCGGGCTGGGTCAAAGACCAGACAATAAAATACTAATGAAGTAATGTTTGGTGGTGGTGTGTATTTATGTTTATCTACTTTGCTGTTAACAGCATTTTTAACCGGCAGTGTAGGAGCATGTCCCATTTTAAGGGTACGCTAGTCAGGTGTTTCGCCATACAAATTCTGTAGGGTGATGACTTCGTTGTTCAGTATCGTCTGTTTAAAGTTTTTAATTCTATCGATTTGTCTTGTCGTCATCTATGCTTGTATGGAATCATAATGATAATATTTTAAGTACTTTAAAAGTGATGAGTCTCAAAACATTCCGTTTCAATGCGTAATTTTAAAGCAACTTTGGGGACAATTAAATATCGGAACATTCAGCTGTTTTATCACAAGAACACTTCTCCCAAACGCATACTTGCGAATTTTTAGACGACGACGACAATTTAGATTTTTAACAATATTTGTTTTTGCACACACTAGACTGTAGTTCCGATGTGCATCGGTGTAAATAGTTCCGCACTGTTCATAACCGAGTCTATACCTTTCTCAGCGAAATAGCACGCAAATTAGCCACGTGCGCCGACGAGTTCGAGTTCCGGACTAGCGCAGCCTTAAGTTAACATCTTACTTTGCAGCTAGCTCATTCACTAGGAATTAATTCGCCCCTAACATTTGACCCCCCCCCCCCCCCCTATACAAAGAGACTTCCGCCGCCCCTATTATGGCTTCTTTGCCGCCCCCCATGTTGCGCCCTTGGCACAATGTGCGAGCGACGTCAACGTGGTGGTGGAAGCCACGCTGCGGGCTGTCATGCCAATAGCGTGGCTTCCACCACCCTTATTTTTGGTATTTTGGCTCCCACCGCATCTTCAACCTTGATAATATACATTATGATTTTGCCGCCCCTTCAACCTGTCGCCCGGGGCGTGGAGTCTCTCTAGGGCTGTACTCTCGTCAGCGGTCTATGGCTTTACCAAAAGACCACGTCAAATATAATATAGTACTAACGTAATAGACTGCCAACCTTATATAAAAATATTAGACCAAATTCAGGTGGCGAAAAGTAGGCGAATGTATGGCGTTGCAGAATTGCTTGCCACTCGATAATATATGGCGGTAAACTGCGTTAGCCTAAACTTACTAAAACTAGAGTGTAATTTTAAAAATTATAAGCCTAAAATGTTCTAATTATTAATAAGATATATTTTGTGCATAATGCTTTTATATTCCCATAATACGGAAGATACAATGTTGTGTAGCAACGAGTAGCCCCATCTATGTGAGTCTGTGAGAACAAATCGTACGATTAAGGCGTTGGGACCACTAAACCACGTAGACGTATACCTACGTAACTGAGCTACGACCACTACGAGCTGACACGGTGGCTACGAGGGTGGGCTAGAGCTACTTCAAGTTGCTACGATTTGTTCTACGACTACGAAATTAAGGCTTGTCCGTCGAAAAATAGCGCGAAACTAAGTAACTTCGTAACCCTTTTGTTTTATTTATAAAATGTAGTACTTTCGGAAACTAAAAAATACATACAGTAATAACCAACATAGGTACATTTGAATTAGTGATTGGGTTTTTCTATTAACCAATTTTAATTTAAAAAATAGGGGAAAAAATCGGACATTTCCCTATTTTTCCAGTTGAAACCATTTTCCTACTTCAATTTTGAGCACAACTTACTTGAATCTTTATTTTATATTTTATAAATCTATGCGAAATGATACGGTTTTCTTTTTTTTTTTTAATCTAAGTAGGTATATATTGATATTTTATTTCTCAAAAATTTCAACTAATTTCCTACTCTCACCCCGCTCTTATCCAAGAAATCAGTAGGGGGCGGTGGTAGAAGCCTTAAAACAATAAGTAACTAGCATTTCTTGTTATTGCAGACGTCACATAGCCTATTACACTCCGTAGAACATGTTAATAATGAATAACACCTCGGTCAAGCCGGTCAAATACGCTAAAAGACGCGACAGTGGAACCACTATACATACTACGAAACGAACAGGCGAAAAGCATTACCCTCCTTTTGGGTCGGTTTTTGACTATTTTTTGTATATATATTATGACGAAAGAGGTTTGTAAGGATCGTAGCAAGTGGAAATCCATAGTCTCTGTCTAGAAAGAGGCGGATAATATGTGTGTATGTATGTATGATTCCCGTTCATCCGCATCTTTGCTTAACTGCTATAGTCGTTTCCTGATGCTCTAGAGTTAGGGTCCGCTAAGTCGCGTCAATCGTGTGGTCCCTGGCAGAATAGAATAGGACCACTCCAGGACTTCCCGTGGATGTCGTACAAGGCGATTTAGGAAACCCAAGCTAAACAAAGTTTACAAACATCAAAGAGACTTCTCCAACTTGTCAGACAGTCAGACATAAAATATTACACATATAAGTACTACTCGTACAAAACGGAAATTTTGAGGTGTGGAGAGAGAGAAGATTATTTACGGGATGAAAAGTATTTTAAATAAAATTACGTACGTACGTTCATCATCATCATCTAGTATTTTTTAGTCTTCAGTACAGGAGAACGACCCTCTCTGTACTACCAGAGCCATATATTAGCCAGAGCAGTCAGAGGATTTGGCTTACGCTCTCCACGCTGGCCAGACGGGTTGGAGAGATCTTTGATGTTTATAAATTTTGTTTAACTTGTGCTCCCTAAGTAGTCTTCTAGACATCCACGGGAAGACTTGTTAGTGGTCCTATTCTACCCTGCCGAGAACTACACGTCTTTTCTTCAAAGTTTGAAGCTCAGTCATTTTGGAGAGAAGTTAGATGACAGTAATTCTTAGTTGAACTTGGCATAGTCCAAAGTTTCATCGACATCGGTTCCGTACTTTTTGAGATAGGACATAGTGTTTCAGTCATTAGTAAAAATTGAAGTCGGGTAATTTCTATTTACTACTACTTGTTAATAATTGGTTTCAATGTGTTTACATTGAAACCAATTATTAACAAGTAGTTTATAATACTTATACATATCAGAATATTTGCTTAGTGCCAAATCATATCACAGCCTAAGTGACACAGATTAAGTGATTTCATAATAGCGAAAGGCACGGTAACCCGTTGGTCCTGCTATCATCATTGATAGCGGTCGTAAAGGTATGTCAGATGCCTTTAGGCAGCTCGAAAAATCTGACACCTGTGTTGGCCACTTACACATACGAAAAGCAAAGCAAAGCATAACGAACACCGGGCTTGACCGGGCTTTCAACCGACACTGCTGAACTGAGGACTAAGCGAAAAAACGCTCTGATGAAGAAGAAGAAGTTGAGACACCATAACGACTACTAAAAATAAATCGGCCAAGTATGAGTCGGACTCACGCACTAAGGGTTCCGTACATTATCTATACAACATTAGACTATCGAGCAAAAACGGCAAAAATCATGTCTGTTGTACGGAGCCCTTTTCAAATATTTGTTTCATTTTAATTTGACTAATTATTCAATTTATATACAACTAAATATTCTGTGAATATTTCAAGTCTTCCTGTAGCCGTTATGCCGTTATTGAAGTTAAGCAAAAAAAAAACCGCAAAAAATAAGCCCCCCTTAAATATTTATTTTATGCTATTTCTAGTATTTGTTGATATAGCGGCAACAGAAATACCATCTGTGAAAATTTCAACAGTGTAGCTATAACGGTTTATGAGATACAGCCTGGTGACAGACTTACAGACAGAAGAACATCGAAGTCCTAATAATAGGGTCCCGTTTTTTCACTTTAGGTACGGAACTACAAAACCAACTACCTTTACAATAAAAGCGAAAAAGCATAACGATATTTATCGTAAAAATAACGTTATTACGGCCATTGTTTTTGAAACAATTTATTTTATGTACCAGGCGTCCATGAAATGATGGGAGTGATCTAATTCGCACAGTGGCGCCACGGGCGGACGGCGTAATTTTACGAGAGCTATCCCGCTTTTCATTCATCGTCCGAACGAGATAGTGCGGCGAAGTGTAGCGAGGAAGCAGTTATCGATAGAGGATATTGAGATAAATATACTGATAACTACTGTTTGAAACATTTGGGACGATAAATGCATTTATGAACATTAGAATTAAATAATTAATAAATTGACTAACGGCCCATATTAAGCTTGTGCCATGGGTTCGATGATCTTATACATTAATTCACTTATTAATACAACCTGTTGATTACAATGCCACCACCATTAACACAATTGCACTACATATAGACTTTCAATTTCAATTTATTGATTGCGTTTCATAATGTACAGTTCAGTTCTTACTACTAAAAGTCACTGTTTTATAATAGGTACACTATGAACCCTGTTGGGCATCGCAAAACAAAAAGTGGAACGGCAAGCGAGTTTTATGACATGCAGTTAGTTAATTTATACAAATATAAAATGAATAATTATTGTCACAATTTTATTATTATAATTATTTAGTAAATTAATGTCAAGTTATAGCGTTAAAATGTCAATACTTTTTCGGGATCATTAATAATGTCAATTTAAATTAAAATTTTTATCGTTAAAATACTCGTCCAGTTTATAATATGGTTTATTCACTAAAATTAATTTTAACTTTTTTATAAATAGCGAATTTTTTTCCTCATTTCTAAGGCTGTCGGGAAGGGCATTATAAATTTTTATCGTCATAGCAAGCGGGCCAGACTTAAAAAGTTCTAGTTTGGAAGCGGGTGTTATTAATTGATTTTTCTTCCGTGTGGGATATCGTCTTGGAACGTCTTCCTTTTTTGTGTAAAAATTGGGGTATTTGCGTACAAATTTGCAGGCTTCTAAAATGTAAATACAGGGCAGAGTCAATATTTCGAGGCCCTTAAAATATGGCTGGCAAGTTTCTGTCCCTTTAATATTAGTGATAATCCGTATGCATTTTTTCTGAAGGATTAATAGTTTGTCTGCATCGGTGCTATTTCCCCAGAGTACTACTCCATACGTAAGCCACGAGTAGGCATACGCATAATAGGCGGTTGTCGCAGTTTTTATGTCCGTGGTTTTTTTAAGTTCCCTGAGCGCGTACGTAAATGATTTTAATTTGGTTACAATTTTATCAATATGGGCTTGCCAGTTTACGCTCGTGTCCAACACTATTCCAAGCAATTGAAAGGTATCTACACTGTCAAGTTTTTTTCCATCATAACTATAGTCGATATTTAAAGAAGATTTTTGATAAGGTCGAAATTCAATTATTTTAGTTTTCTTAAAGTTAATTTCCAGATTATGATCGGATAGCCACGATACAGTTGAGTCAATTATTTGGGTCAGTTTTTGGTTTAAGTCGTCAGGTTTGGAGTATGGGGTCAGTATTGATATATCGTCAGCAAATAGTACGCACGTATGGTCAATGATTTTAGGTAGGTCGTTTATGTAGACGAGGAACAGAAGACATCCGATACCGCTTCCTTGGGGAATTGACCAGTTCATGATTTGGACGTCTGATCTTACTGCTGAGATTGTCCCGGTGTCGTGGTCAAAGTGGTCAACTTCCACATACTGCTCCCTATCCTGCAAGTATGATTTGAACCACTCGTGAGCCATTCCCCTTATACCTACGCCGTATAATTTGTCCAGGAGAATATTTTGTTGAACTTTGTCATATGCTTTAGTCATGTCGAGCATTATTCCTACTCCATATTTTTTCTGATTTAATAAATTTAATGTCTCTTGGATATATTTATAAGTTGCAAGTGTAGTCGAACGATTTTTCCTAAAACCATTTTGGCAGTCGTCGTCTTTTATTATATACAACAACAACATACTTAAACTAAAACTAACTAAAATTAAAAAAAGTAATAATTAAAGCTAAAAATAACAATGATTTCTATTAACAAAAAAAAAAACTATAGATAAAAAATGTCCCGCAAATCACTGCCCTGCGGAAGTGTTCCCAGAAGGCTGGCAGCATTGCCACGTTGTATGGCAATGCTTATTCTTTGTGCAAAGAAATTGCCAGCCCTCTGGTCATTGGACACCTCTACCAGCCTTTGGCTCACAAACTTGAAGAGCTTGTGAGCTGAAGGCCCCCACGGTCCCAACGTTTCCACCCCGAACGGCTCAAATATGTAGCCATCGCCGAGGCAGGCATATTTGCGCCGCTTGAGGGTCTCGGCGGCCGCTGCAGCCTCATCAGCCTTGGAACTCGTACCCTGGAGGTGAGAAGATGCGACAGTGTCGACACATGTAGCGTCCCACACTAATGGTCTTCCCTGCCTCCAAGGCACAAGTGTCATCCCATCCGGCCTCTTGCCATCATTCCGGGCCAGTCCATTCGGTTCCAGAACGGCTGGCACCTGTATGGTGACAAGAGCTCGGTGAATGATGTTGTTAAGGTTGGCATGGCGTGCAATACGGCCTGCGCTCCTGGAACAGGAGAGACCGTGATGGCCTAGGCGGTCGACTGTGTTACCGCAGGGGCAATGATGCGGGACATTAGTTGCAGCGCCTAAACGGAGGCTAGTCGCTATACGGAAGGTGCCGTCATCTAGAAAAGTGCCCAAATTAAAAGACGGTAGCGCCTGTAACCACAAACCTGACTCCCATTCAGCAGAAGCAAGGAGACGAGCTCGATCTACAGAGTTGCTGGCAGAAGATTCAATTAGGTTACTCTGTACGAGTCTGCAAAGCGGCTCGTCCCATTGCTTCTTTGAAGCAGGGTGATCTGGAAATTTAGAATTTTGAGATAGCTCTGACCACGCGATTTTGGCCTCCGCCAAGCCAGTGATTTCGAGATGAGATGTTTTTAAAATTTTCATGAATAAGTTATGAACGCCATGAGCGGAGGACAAGAAAGCAGGCAGGGCAACACTAGAAATTTTGCGAATTCCTAGGCCTCCCAACCTAATAGGTAAAGAGGCCTGTTCCCAAATATGATGATGGTTCAAATCGATATTTAAAATAGATGATAATGAGTCTTTTATGACATTGTCTAATTTTGAGAGGAGGTCCGGGTATTTCCAGAAAGGACTACATCGTAAATTGTATGTAAAATTTGGAACGAAAAGGCAGTGTATTAGAATAGTAAAAGCAAAATGCGTATGAATATTCGAAAGTCTGGCGGCAGCGGATTGGAAATTACAAATTTTTTCATCAATAAAATTTTGAAATGATTCCTCGAAGATTGGGGAGCCTAGGAGACGGAGTGAGGTTTAATTTACTATTTGAATTTGTGGAGCTAGGCTATTAAAACTAGTAACAGTTTGAATTTTTTCTAATAAAGGCACTCATCAATAAAAAGTTCACACTTACCAAAATTTAGTTTAAGTCCAACGATTTCAAGGTATTATAACATATAGATTGCACTATGTATATTAATATTAGAAAGAGGAAATATTTGATCGATTGTTTGTTTGCATTGAATGGACTCAGAAACTACTGAACTGATTTTGAAAAAATTTTCACCAGTAGAAAACTAATTTATCTGCGGGTGATATAGACTATAATTGACGCGGACGAAGTCACGGGAATGTTGCTAGTAAAACATCATAATAGAAATACCTGTAAAAATAAAGTACAAGTATTTCCTATACCAGGAATTGAGCCCGGGGCCTAGAAAGGGCAAACTAGTATGACAACAAACAATACGCAAAATGGAGGCTGGCTTTATGTAAATGGATTTTTGCAGAAACACGTAGATAGAATAATTTGATTACAATATAAAACAATATTTCTAACAGTAAAAGGAGATATGTAAAATACTTAAAAAATCGAAGGTAAGTGATGTTTTTCCCGTCTTAGCTTTTTTTTGATACATTTTTTTAGAAGTATTTTTTAGAACTCAGAAAATCTTTAAGTGTGAGAAACTTTTCTATTAGTTCTAAGAGATCAATTCCGTAAACTTTAAAGCTAAAACTCGTGTAAATACTTAATTCCGTATCACGTTCTTCTTAAACTATCGAACTAACAAAACGCAAACTCTACGAACACATTAAAAAGTTCGAACTAATCGTGTTCGAAATCGAAAAATAAAACAGTCGATAAAACTCCCATCTCTATGCTCCTCCCGATCTCTAGCAGAGTCTGACCGATATAACGCCGACCTTACTCCAGAGGGAGACAGAAATATACGAAGAGTAGCGAACAAAAAAAGGATAGATGACGTATGTGGGTCACGGGATAAGAACTGTCTTGGAGAAATAGCTATACGTAAGCGCTGGATCGCTGAAAGATGGCGCGTGGGAAAATAGGGCTGAAATGTCTAAAAATAGACCTCTAGCGCTTTTGAGGTCTGCGGTAGTTAATGGTACCTTACCGCCACTTTGTTTTTTTAGGATATAAGATTTATTTTTCAGATATCTTTTGAAGGATTGTTTTGAGTTTATGTACCTGCTTTCTGGCTAAAACGATCTCTGTGGTGCATTGGTGCAAGTGCCTCTGAATCGAAGGGTTCTGGGTTCAATCCCCGGTTAGGTCTTCAGATTAATCTGGGTTTTGGATAGTTATTTAATTTGTCGCTATTATAAAATGTTGTATCGATTAGATATTTAGTATCTCGCAACACAAGTTCACAACGTTTTTGTAAGGGTACTCAATTGTGCAATTTCTCCAAAAAAATGATGTAAGCTTCAATAAATTTCGGTATATTCACAATAATTATTATAAACTAATTAAAGGAATAAATGGTAAGGTCTATTTTATTATCGTTTAGGTTTCCATTAATTTCATCTCCCATCCTTTGTTTTATTTTGCAATAATAATTTTGAATAAGTAAGTAAGTACTTAAATATGTCAAAACTTTCTTGGAATCGAAAATGCTGTTAGTAAACATTTTCAAACTTTTTGAGATACATTATAATAAATAAAGTGTCAGAAAGGGAAAATGACAATTTAACTTTCAGACATTAATTAACAAAATTCAATGTTCCCTAATATTGCTCTTAAACAATGTTAATTTAGTTATTTCGTGTGAGAACCTAATTAATTGTCACGTCTTAATTACCTCAAAAATGTGTGTAATGAAGTAACTTTAGTCCCAAACATTTTATAATTACTTAATTGCAAATAAGATCTCAGCAGCTCATAATTAAGGCTTACATCATTAAACAATTACTCAACGTATCAAAACCTGAAAACGATGAGAGCGAGCGCTGTAGCGGCTGAAGGATCCGCGCGCATGCGTACACTGCGACCGATCGATGGCTCGCGGCTTAGCGATCAGTCGCCGTGCACCCGTCTCGATGGGCACAATGCGTTCACACTGACGCCCCAAACGAGCCAAGCTGTATCTACGGGAGTACGCCGGGGAAGAGGGGCCTCCGTGCCGGGAGGAGTGGCGCCGGCAGGACTGGTCCGGCGGCGCGCGCGGCCGTCTGCCCCAGGTGGACCGCAGTCCTTCCCGGCGGAGCCCCTACCTCACCAGAGATGACGAACCGTCTCCGGCGCCGGATGAGCGAGGCCGCTCGGCGTCCGCGGGCGCACATCACCGCGCACGCCCTCGACCCCTGCGCTATCAATCCCTGGAACGGGATTACGACCGGTCCTACGCTCCACCACCGCCCCCCGAGGATGACTACTACCGGCGGGAACCACCACCCCTGTTCCTCGGCGAGCTGCAGTCCCAGAACTCCGACCTCCAACGGGAGCTGGGGAACCTTAAGAAGGAACTGGAATTGACCAATCAGAAACTGGGCTCCAGCATGCACAGTATAAAGACCTTTTGGAGCCCAGAGTTGAAGAAGGAACGAGCGCTGAGGAAAGAGGAAAGCGCCAAATACAGCCTTATTAACGACCAACTGAAACTGCTCAATCAAGAAAACCAGGTAAGTGAACTTTTTCAAATTTATATATTCAAATTCATTACAAATATGAAAATTTTCAGATCTCGAAAATCGAATTTATTCCGATATTGAAAGTGTTATAAGAATTCAAATTTCGATCGAATCTTTTCTAAAGGAGCGTAATTTCAATATGTGCTATTGTAGGGTGCCATAAAGGAACAAATGGCGGCCAAAAGGGTTTCATTTCCGTGAAATGTTTGACAATGGCTCGATTCTCTTCAGTAAACTGAAATTATTGTTCTCTCTTTCCTGCGTGTGAAACCAGATAGGGATGGTCTAAATGATTACAAAAGCCTTCTGAAACAATAAGGGTTACTGACTTAACTTAAAAGGTAGGTCAAATGAGATAATGTGTTACAGCTTTTTTCATTGTTATTAGTGAAATGATGTGATATCAATGCAATGGAGAATAGGAACTGATTTTAGGTTAATATCGACCCATAGGCTTCGTTTCTACGTATAGGTGGCTATGTAAAAGCCTACTTAGCGTATTTGTTCATCTATTTCTACTTATCTGAATGTGTTTTTGATTGCATCCATGGCTTTGGTGCTTTGGAGGGCGGTTGCGCTTAAAGTTTTAGTCTATTACGATGCATCATTACATATTTCAGGAATGTGCATATAATGGTTTATTACTTCATTAAGTGCACAAAATAACTACTATCATAAGTAAAACAAAAATAGTTATCCGTTATCATGGTTAATGAAAACTACAAATTAAATAGGACTTAAAATAATAACAAAATGTATTAATAAAATTGTCTACGCTCAGAAGTGCTCCATATTAAAATATATTTAAGTATAAGATCCTCTTATATATATTTTTTTATACTATAAAACATAAAACCAGCCAGATTATATCTAGACTACAATTGGTATAACTACTCAATATAATCTCCAAAATTTGCCCATTGAAATGTTTGATATAATGCAAACCATAACCAATGCTACTCTATGATTATTGGATACGTACACTAAAGCTATTAGAAATCCATTTCAAAGGTTAACAAAAATCCAAAGATTCCTCCACAAATTCCCAAAAATATTACGTTTATTATTATCTGTAAGATAAAAAATAAAATCAGGGAAATACGAAACTACAAATTTTAGGTACTTTAAAAATTGGTAAAAAAATTGCTTACTAAAACTCAATATGATATTATGCACAGCATAACCAAATGCTATTCTTACGAACATTGGATTCTTTCAACATACACTAAAGGTTTAAAGAAAGCTTCGCAAAAGCTTACTACTAACAAGACTTTAAAAATTGGTAAAAAAAATAGCTTAACTGCCAAAACCTAATATGATATTATTTATAGGATAACCAAATGCCATTCTTACGAAGATTGGATTCGTTCAACATACACCAAAGCTTTAAAGAAAGCTTCGCAAAAGCTTATTTTGTCAAATGGAATGCAATACAGCGATAAGAGTGGAAGTTCTCGAGTTGAGTTTAATTTGAGATAAAGCTCTGTCGATATTGATTCGAGTTCTACTTTACGGCCTTTTGCGGGATGGCGCATCGATTTCTTTGACGAGATAGAGCAGATAATTGAATGGATTGAACTTTACTACATAGTATAGAATACAGTTCCGATGTCTGTCTGTGCTTATGCATGCTTAGACATTTTAAAACTACGCAACGGATTTTGATGCAGTTTGTTTTAAGAGATAGTGAGTCAGGAGGATGGTTAATATGTATGAAACATGACCTGGCGCAGCCCGGGAGGACTGCTAATAGATACTAAATTTACAAAATATGAATCAAGGCTTTATATCTCACTGGGTAGACAGAGCCCTATGATGAGGAGACCCAAATTCCACGTTATACGTGTATGCGTATTGTTGGAAATTGAAATCTCAATAGGGATGCCAACTGCATCGCCATCTGCATTTTACTAACAATACGATATTTTTTATGTGACGTGGTCTGTGAAATTTTTAATCTGTGTGCGATTTAGACATAACCCTTAATATTGTTAATTTTCATTAAAATCCATCAAACTCAAAAGGTTTTTTTCGCAAATTAAAAGAGATGAGTTCCATTTGAGAGAACAATATTGCTTGAGATTGATATTGCTACTGTAATCCCTTTGATCTATATAATCAAAGTGTAATACATACTAATATTATATTATTATTGCGAAAGTAGCTCTGTCTCTCTCTGTCTGTATCGCTTTCAGGCCAAAACTACTGCACAAATTTAAATGGAATTTGATACATAGATAGGCTAGAGCCCGAGAAAGGACATAACTATCTCTTTCAACGCGGACGAAGTGGCGGACAAAGCTAGTGATGTACAAAGTGGTTTTTTTACTAAATGGTTAATGAAACAATATCAAATACTTCAAAATAAAACATTTTTAAAGTTTAACAATACTTAAACTAAGAAACATAATCTTGGAACCACAAACAAGACCAAGAACGACACCATACCTTATCTAATTCGGGATAAATTGTCATTAGGCCGATAATAACAGCCGAAGTTTAAAATTCAGTGTTCAAGTTATCCTTAACGGCAGAATATTTCAAACTTAACTCCGGAGTTCCGAAGTTTTGCAATATCGCTTCGGGTATCAAATATTTGACAAATTAGAGAACATTATTACAGGATAGTATGTATTTAACGTACTATTTTAGCTTTTACCCGCACATGAATGTGAGGTAGTTTGAAAGTTGCAGTAGAATTACTTAGAAACAAGAAGTTGAAAAATGAAAATTTTGGTACAACCTTTTACTGAAGGTTTTTTGTTTGGGAGTTATTATCTGACAGAGTAGTTTGATGGAAAAACTATAGACAGGAAAAAATATTGCGCACAGATATTATGCATCTTTAATTACGAAATTCGGGTCAGTTTTCTATTTTCCGGCTTCCATATTGAAAATAAGTTGTAGTTTATAATGAATGAGTAGTACAAATGACGCGCAATCGGTTTATACATGACCCACGAATCAATAAAGGGGGACATCAGAATAGAAAAAAACCGGCCAAGTGCGTGTCGGGCCACGCGCAGTGTAGGGTTCCGTAGTTGCGAATGACAACTTTGAGTTCACACTATTTACACTCGCACCTTACAGTTTTGCGACCAAAAACATCTAACAATGAAAATAGTATGAAATTTTACAGTTTATAAGTTGGTTGCCTATAACTTTTTAGTTTGTACTTAGTACTCAGCTCTGATAGTTTTCCTTTAAACTTCAGTATATATACTACTGCTGGAATTTTTTTCACGTATCTATATATAACCGTTTAGCAGATAGAGGGGGGGGGGACACTTGCCTCTAACAAAAAATCGCACTTCAAAACCAAATATTTCGGAAACGGATCCCTAAATCGGAAAATGGTGTTCTCAACCTCACAATATTTTTAAAAGACCTATTTAACGATACCCCACACGATGGGTAAATAGAGAAAAAAAAATTACTCCCCCACTTTAATTGTATGGGAGCAACACTAAAAAAAAAATTTTTAAAGTTTTTATTCTACCACTTTTTTGCCATGATCAATATACATACCCATACCAAATTACAGCCTCTAGTACTTATAGTCTCTGCGTAAAACCGCGGACGGACAGACAGACAGACAGACAGACAGACAGACAGACATGGCGAAACTATAAGGGTTCCTTGTTTACTACGGAACCCTAAAAACAAAATCAATTTCAACATAGTTCAGCAGGGGTTGAAAATCTCTCGCTGAATAACCAGAAACTATTAACTTCAGCTTTGATGTTACTTACAAGAGAAGAAAAATAAAGGCAAGTTGGTATTTAATAGGTATTAAGAAAGCGAGCTTCTTCATAACGATTCCTCACAGACGCTTAATGTCCCAGGATATAATGGAAAATGTTATAAATCGCGTGGTGAGTATGTTAGCCTTACACTTATGTGTCAAGGGTGACATAATCTGATATATGATATTTATTACTAACTTTACCCGAGACTTCTTGCATAGAATAATAGATAAAAAAAGGATGATATAACGAAAACAGCAATCATCATCATTTCGTGTAGGCGACACGGTCAGTAGACCGTGCACACCCTGGTGTCAGAGTTCTTCGGAACCGCCTCTCGGCCTTTGACGTGGTTCCTTTAACGACTACCAGATGGCAGCCGGGACCACCGGCTTAACGTGCCTTCCGAAGCACGGAATCATCTTTCTTATAGACAATCAGGTGATTCATGCCGGCAATGTCCTAACCAAACTGGAAACAACTTAACAAAGTATACTTACCGTGGGAATCAAACCCACGACCCCCGGGTCAACAAGGCAAACGTCTTAACCACTGGACCACGGAGGCAGGAACGCAAACAGCAATGTATCATCATTATCAGGTCTTTTTTTAATTCTGTACTGCAGGAGCGCGGCCCTCTCTGTTCTGTTCTTACAGAGCTATTAGCCAGAGCAGTCAGAGGATTGGCCTTGATTATCCACGCTGACCAGTCGGGCTAAAGAGGTCTCTTTTATTTTTATAAGCTTTGTTCAGCTTGTTTTTCCTAAGTCGCCTTCTACAACATCCACTGGAAGAGTTGGAGTGGTCCTATTCTATTCTGTAGGGAACCTAATACACCAGGCCAGCGTGGAGTGGGCAGACCAAATCCTCTGACTGCTCTGGCTAATATATGGCTTTGATAGTACAGAGAGGGTCGTGCTCCTGCAGTGGAGACTAGAAAGACCTGATGATAAATACCAAACACAGTGTATAATCTCGAGATAACTTCACGCGTGCATAGCCGTTGGCAACAAATAATAATGACTATATAAATTTCCTACTACTACAGACGGTAGACTCAAAAAACTAACGTGACTAATGTAAGCTCCGAATTTATTTAATCGCCTTCTAACAGTCATATTGATATCAAAATATTATTTTTATTTTATACCAAATACCTCACATGAATGTTAAAGAGGTAAGCTTCTGTTTATCAAATGCTAGATGGTACATCATATTCATACTGAGTTCTGTCTGACAAGCCTGTATGCAAAATAACATCCTATAGGTAATATAAGAGACTTAGTAAGAAACTTCTATTTATTTAATTCCGCAACCGTTTCTATAGAGCTACCACATCCATCGTGGTTTCGGTGCGATCACGATGTAGCTCCATCAAAACACTAGCAGAAATAAATAAATAAAAAATCGTTCTTACTCCCGTTTGTACGAGTAAGTGTAAATTTTTAAAACTGACAAATATAAATGATTGCATGAATGTCTTTCATGCCTTGTTACGTAAAATTGAAAGTTTTTAGTACCAAAAAATAGTGATACTATTTTTTTTTCCACGTTTTACCTAAATCTGCACAAAGTAGGTGGTGTTTCTCAGAGCAAAATAATAATAATAATGATGTAGTTGGGGTATGGTTGGGGTAACAGACGTGACTCTTGCGAGCTCCAAATTGATTTTATCACCTTGTAACGATATCGATAGCCGTGTGGTTCCCGGCAGAGTAGAATAGGACCACTCCAAGTCTTCCCGTGGATGTCGTAAAAGGCGACTTAGGAAACACAAGCTAAACAAAGCTTTTTTTAAACATCAAAGAGACCTCTCCAACCCGTCTGGCCAGCGTGGAGAGTGAAGGCCAAATCCTCTTGACTGTTCTGGCTAACAAATGGTTATGATAGTCAGAGAGGGTCGTGCTCCTGCAGTGGAGACTAAAAAAGACCTGATGGATGGATGAATGGAACGATATCAACGTACAACATATACATAGACATACAACCATCTATTGATATCAACGTACTGATTATTTTAATTTTATTGACTTTTATTAAAGAGAGAAGCTTTTGTTTGTTAAAATTAAAGTTTACGACAAGCATTATTTGATCGGCTAGATGGGACAGTCAAAAACATAAATGAGTTTGTAGGGCATCAGGGCCCAAGTCTCTATGTTAGTCTTTTTACCACCCCAAAAAATATTTTTTAACAAAAAGCTAATAATTGATTACTGAAACACATACTATCTTCTAAAGTTTCATTTCATTATGCTTATAATAATGTCTTCTATGGCAAAGACAAATAAAATTGGAAATTGGTATGAAAAAACAAAAGAGATAGTAGAGTAGATATAGAGAGTTTCTTTCAACGTTGACGAGCTCCGTGGCGCAGCGGTCATCACGCCAGCCTGCGACACGGATGGTCCCGGGTTCGATCCCCGGTCAGGTCAAGATGGAAAATGATCTTTTTCAGATTGACCTGGGTCTTGGATGTTTATCTATTTATATGTATTTGTTATAAAATATAGTATCGTTGAGTTAGTATCCCATAACATAAGTCTTTCATAAGAACTTACTTTGGGGCTATCTCAAACTGTTTGATTTGTCCGTATATATTTAAAAAAAAAGCCTCTATAAAAAATGATCGTTAGGTCGTGTTTCTCACACAAAATAATAATGATCTAAATACACCAATCAATACAGACGGCAGACTTACGAGTATAAACAGCGGTGACTCATGCGAGCTCCAAATTGATTTAATCGTCTTGGACCATCATTGATATAAACATATTGATTATTTTAATTTTATTGCCCACATACTTCAAGTGAATGTGATTTTAAAGACAGTAGCTTTCGTTTGTTAAAGTTAAGCGGGTATACTAGCAGTGCGTTTTCCATACAAATGTATTTCTAGAATCACTTTTTAGCGAGAAAATAGAGAAATACATTTGTATGGAAACCATATTGAAAAAATGCTGCTAGCATTAACGATAAAATTTATTTGATCAGCTAGATGGGACAGTCAAAAACATAAATGAGTATGTAGGGCATCAGGGCCGAAGTCTCTATGTTAGTATTTTTTAAAAATTAGTTTTTCCAAAAAATAATTTAAATCTTTGTATTACTATATATAATGCTATAAAGACAATATAATACTATATTACTGAAACATGTTATCTCTAAAGTTTAATTGATACGCCAATAATATACTCTTTCATGCCATATTACGAATGAAATTGGAAATTAGTTATGAAAATAAACAGAATAATTTCTTTTAAAGTTTTAACAGCCTCAAAAAAATAAAGAATCGTAAGGTCGTGTTTCTCAGAGCAAAATAATAATGATCTGAATCCCCCAACTGCTACAGACGGCAGTCTTATAAACAGTCGTGACTCATGCAAGACCCGAATTGATTTGATCGCCTTGAAACGACCATCTGGAGCATTCATATCAACATCTGATTATTTTGATTTATTGACCAAATACGGTGAAATACCTCACATAAATGTGATTTTGTAGTGATTTTTTGTGGAGATCAGTCAACGTTTTCTATCATGACTTGGCCGGAGATCGAACTCGAGACCACTGAGCCACAGAGGTCGACAAAGATAAAACTATTAACATAATAGCTAGATCTTCTTCTTATCGAGTCGAAATGGTTGCATACTATTATATTAAATATCTTTTGACCAGTATTTGGCAACGCTAATTGCCCTATCGTTGGCCTCATTAAGGACCTGTACGGTGCAAATAGTGGGACAGTTTGGGCACGACAAAAGGTGAGACATGGTTTGATCGGCACCGCTTATATATATATATATATATATATTTATAGCTAGATAGAAGCCTAGAATAAGTCACTAAGTGTCATCCTCAGCTGCCTGTCCGGTGGTTGCAGCAGGTAAGGCATCGGGTACGCGCCCGGCCTCCCAAGCTGCTACTTTCTCTTCCCCAATCCATCCGAGCAAGTAGCATCCCAAATAGCTATCGTTAAGGGGGCACACTAGGCACAGTCACAGACAATATAATACTAACGTAATAGACTGCCCACCTCATACAAAAATATTGGACCAAATTAGGGTTGCGAAAAGCAGGTGAATGTATGGCCAAGTATGGCGCAGGAGAGTTGCTTGCTACTCGATACTAGATGGAATAATCTGCGTTAGCCTTTAACTTACTAAATATACGGTTTCATTTTAAAATATTATGCCTAAAATATTGTTTTGATTTTCATTTATAAGAAATATTTTGTGAATCATGTTTTTATATTCTCATAATACGGTAGATACAATGTTGTGTAGTTTCGAGTGGCGCCATCTATGCGAGTCTCTGAACAAATCGTACGATTAAGGCGTTGAGACCACATGGCACAGTAGCGACGCCAATCATTTTATTCCTAATACTTTACAAATAGAAAGAAATTCAAGAATGTAAATCATAAGCCTTAGTTAATTAATGTAAGTGTGAACAGTGCTATCGTTTGAACCAACAAACCAGCCCATCAAAATGAATCCATCCATCTTTTCCTTTAGAACCAACGCTGGGAACACAATTTTTTTTTCAATATGTTCTACAAATTGCCGGTCGACCGAACACTTTTGTATGGAAAGGATGAATTTTTTTTAAGTTACCAGCATTGGTCCCTGAGTTGTTAATTTTGACGGGCTGGTTTGTTGGTTAAAAGGATGATACTGTTCACACTAACACCTTGTATATATATGTATATACATATCACGTTGGTGAAACCGCGGGTAACATCTAGTCTTCTAATAAATATGAAAACTTTTATAACTCTTCCATGCTGCCTTGGGAAAAAAAGAAAAACATAGAATATACCAGCTGCTTTTCTTCCCGAGCAGACCGTAAAAGCCGGTCAAGGAATTGGGCGAATAAGGAATCATGCTGGCGATACGGCTAGAGCAACCCATCAATATTTTAATTTCTTTCCACCTTAACTCCTACTAACATGTTAAACGTGGCCTTTGGGTTTTGTGTTCTTGGGCTCTGTCTACCCTGCAAGGGAGACAGACGTGCTAATATGTATGTTCTAGCTTTCGCCCGAGGCTCCGCTCGCGTCAATGTCGATCCCTCGGGAACAGTACGTTTTCCTGGATAAGAGGTAGCCTATGTCCTTAACGTAGTCCAGAGAACCTGTGTGCAAAATTTTATGATGATTGGTTCAGTAGTTAAGTACGCCTTGAAAGCGTAACAAACAAACAAACTCACTTTCACATTTATAATAGTTGGGGTACTTCTATAACTAGACCAAGTTTCAAGATAAAATAGTTCATTGTAATAATATCCTACTAGTCACAGATAAATAAATAATTCGTCGTCTGTGCCAAATCCTAGAACGGAATTAGGTTATCCCGACTTCTGGCCAACGTTTGGTGGACTTGGCGAAAGAATGGCCATGTTAGCTGGATTTATTATGTCATTAGGTCAATGGCCTAGTGGGCGTGAGCATTAAAAGCGCTTCCGCATGTTAAGCAACCTTGGGTGAAGTCTCCACTTGGATGGGTGACCGCAAGTGGCTGACAAAATATCTCCAGCTCCTCCGTTCTTCGGAAGGCACGTTAATCCTGTCATCAATGATGGCTGTCGTTAAGCTAAGTCAAATGCCTTTAGGCAGCTTGAAAATTCTGACACCAGAGTTGACCACTTACACACACGTAAAAAAAACAAAAACAAATAAAGTTTATTTAAATATCTTCATCAATGCACATGTACATATGCAGCTAAAGAATAACTTAAATCCATGCTTCCATACTATCCATGCCAATATAATAAATGTGAAAGAAAGTCGTCTATCTGTCTGTCTGTTTCGCTTTCACGCTAAAACTACTAAACCGATTTAAATGAAATTTGGTACACAGATA
The DNA here is from genome assembly GCA_963082605.1 of Rhodophaea formosa. Classification (NCBI taxonomy): domain Eukaryota; kingdom Metazoa; phylum Arthropoda; class Insecta; order Lepidoptera; family Pyralidae; genus Rhodophaea; species Rhodophaea formosa. Next base: position 10,796,846 of record OY720226.1, read on the forward strand.
GTCTAAAGCCTGAGAAAGGACATAGGCATACTCGTATAGGCTAGAGTAAGCATACATGGGCCCTGTTAGGGCATTGCATAGTATTTTACAAAACAACCAAATGACACTTTATTGAAACAAATTCGGGTCGGAGAAAAAAATTTGGGTGACGTATGATTTGTATGAACTCGATCACAGTTCATTCAGGGCCGGGCCGTCAGTATGTCGGAGACCGCCCAGACTCCCGGATGCCCCGTATCTTTGGGTCATCCGATTTTTACCTGTGGAGAAGACATTTCTTGTGTTATTGTACAACCTTTGTGCAAACCTATGTATGACCAACATTACAGACAATTACAAACTAATGTTGACGAATAAAGATACAATGACATAAATTTCCATGATATGTGTGAATTCAGTTACCGTACGGGCTGGATCTTACGAAAAAACGGACACGGACGGCCCGGAGCCCGGAAGGCCGTGACCCGCAAATGTGTGAACAGCGCTTAAATAACCGTCCACAAAGACATCCAAAAAGTATTTATATAACGTCAGAGCCTTCACAACCCATGTCACACCCGGTTCAAATCTTCATAAAGACCTCATGACCTCGCCTCAAACAAAAAATATTTCATGTTTTGATTGAAATAAATTTTAAATTCAACTGGTTACAAAAAAAAAGAAAAAGTACTGTGAATTTGTTGGCCTGCGTAGTCATAAAAAGCGATCTAGGGAAGCTAAAAGCAGGCTAAAATTCTGTGGGTTGTGGTTCTGTGGTCATAACTCCAAAAGTTTGTACAAAGCGTGTTAGGAGTTTCACGAATTACTTAAACGGTCTGGCGATAAATATTTCTTTTAATAGGTACTTACTCCATTGGAGTTTATTTGAACACATTCGATTGTTTAATCTCAGATCAAAATTTTCCGATGTTATACATCAGAAAATTGCGTTGAGATGACGGTACAACGGTTCAAACTCATAACACCTCTATTTTGCGTTGGCGGTTAATATACGAAGATTTCAATTCAACGATTGCCTGTAAGTGGCCCGCCCAATCTGACAAATTGCGTCAAACTCGAGCAAAATAACTTGGCAGAATAATAACAAATTAAGAAGAAAGTTTGCGAGGCGTGTCTTTGTCTGTTCTCCGCAACTTCGGAAGCGGCGGCCAAATTATTTAGAAACTTTTTCTCTCTAGTTTTATTAAATTTCGGATATTTTATGCTAGGAGGCGACACGTAGGTATCTCGATATTTTTTTTATGAGAACTGGGCAAAATAATATATTTGGAATAGAATAGAATAGAATTTCTTTATTTACGAATATGGTTAACAAACTTATGGTTTTTATTCACTATTTAATAGTGGTCACACATATTCTACCGCAGTTAAGACAGCGTGTAAATATTAGTTATGTCACTGAAGTTAATTACATATTGGTTCGAATAGGTATAATATAAAATAGGTATTTTGTATTGTTATGAAATCAAAGACAATTATTACGCTTATATTAAACATTCGCACTGAGTATTGAGAGAATTTCGCATCCTTTGGATTATACCTACTAGCTCGGCCTTGGATTTTTAATTCAATAATAGGATAACAACCACAAAATGGTTTTATTCTCTTTTTCTATGTCTACGAAGTTTCATTCATAAATAAGACAGTATGAAAAAAACAATCTAAAAAAAACCATGTTATCAACCTTTTGTTAGTTTTTTTGTTTTTGAAGGTGCGTAGGTGGTACTTTTTTTTTATATCTCTAATGACATACTTACGAGGTCTGCAGCTCACAGAGCTACCAGTTATTAGAACCTGTAGGTAGAATACCTATACCTGCCGATGTACAGAAGTTAAAATATAGAAGATATCTAACGAACGGCGACTATTTTGCGCATAAGCTGCACCCGGAAATAGGCCATTACGCGCCGCCCGGGGCGTTGCATTTCAGCAAGGACGTCATAACATCCTACGATTCTGTGCATTGTTTTCATTATACTCTTTTCTGATATTTATTAAAAGGTGTTTTTAACTGACTTCAAAAAACGGAGGCCTGTATTTTCTAAGTCACCTTCTACAACATCCACGGGAAGACTTGGAGTTGTCCTATTTTACTCTGCCAGGGACCATACATCACAAACTTTCTTTGTTATCAAGTAAATGCCAAAATTTTATAAATACATGCCAAGTAGTATAATCAAAAACAATGAGCATTGCAACTTCCGTAAAACTGCAAAAAAGTACACAAATTCCAATCAAGCAACCAGCGTCTAAAATGTAAACAATCAATCATGGCCGGCCATTTTGTCAATTTTGGCGCGAAGCCAATGTCCGTAATGGCGGCAAACGCTGATTGTAGCACCTGTTGACTAGAACTGCTGGAACACTGGCAACTTCGCATCGCTAATGAGTTTTATTCTGTTTATAAAAAAAGAAAGAGAGTTGCCAGTACTCGAGCCTTGTTGTAGGTCTAATTAAATTTTACTAGTTCACTGAGTGTGTTGAATTTTACAAAGGTTTTTGCGTCAGTAGTCAAATTCGGAACTTTGCTTTGAAGAGGACTTTGAGTTTTAGTTGTTGTTTTCAAATGACTCTTCACTCTTCAAAATTGGTAAAGCCACCAAGCTGTTTAGGCTAAACGAGCCAACAACGGAATTACAAACATATAGATACAAATATACATACGCGCGAAAAACATTACCCTTCCTTCCTTCTGGTTGGCTTCACATCATTAAATAAGTTCTTTACTATAACACTACTAGGGTAGCTTTTCTTAGAGAGATCTACTCAGAACTGCCACTGAAAGTACGTCTGACATAGCTTAACGACTATCTAACGACAGCAGTTGGGAATAATTACTCGTAACGTGCCTTCCGAAGTAGATTCATAACATTTAGTAGAACATACCCCTTATAGTTACTACTTAAAAAGTAGTGAAAAAACTGGCGGAGGAAAGACAGAATAATTAGATAAAACTCTACCAACTAGCGCTTAGATCTTTAATTTGACGATGATGAACATACCCTTAGTGTATCATTGTGTTTCCGTACCAATTTTCATCCTATACAGTAATGGAATGATTAAATTAGTAGTAAAATAATGGATTAATGAATATATAATAAAGCTCGGAAATTCTCTCTCGCTTAGAGATACGTGTGTTGTCGCTCCCCAAACCACGTCACATACATTGTACCCCTGCATGATGTATGCACACACGAAGACTAGCAAGCCTCATCATCATTATTATTATTAGGTCTTCTGAGTCTCCACTGCAGGAGCATGAACATAAACATGTTCCAAAAATAATGAATGAAGAATGAGGGAGTGTAGTGCGATGCGCGATCCGTAACGCACGCGCCCCAGTACACACTGCACTATTCGAATATTTATATTCGCGATTTGCGCGGCTTTAGCCGCTGCACGATTTTGTCACTATGGCTTCCAAGCAAGTCATAGTTAACGAGCTGTTGGCATTCGTGTATCATGCCATAGACACGATGGACGAGATCAGCATCATGCAGATCTGCAAGACAAACTTCAGCATGGAGGAGATTTGCAGCGGCAAGGTGCTGCTCTATGAGGTGCTCGGCAAGTCCGCGCAGATGCCATCTCGCCGGAGAGATGAGAACGGCGAGCGAAGTCTCCAGGATGTTATCGCCCTGATGAAGGTGACCGATCCGGACGACATGCCAGCGCTATGCGCTGCGAATCTAGCGAAGCTGCCCCCGGTTTCGTTCGATCATGTCGATGTGACCAGGCTGCTGAAAGACATCACAGCCCTGAAAACCAGCCTGGCACAGGTGCAGTGGAGATTGGAGGCCTCGGAAAATACGATCGCCGAGTTGCGTACCGAATTGTTATCAATAAAAGGTAACAATTCGGTATGTAGGTCACCCGAGGCCGCGAACGTCAACACACGTCGCGGAGCGCAGAATACATCGGTATGCAGCTTTGAGTCAGCAAAATTGGACACAACGCCATCAGCTGTCGTCACAAGCGATACACCGCGCCCCGCCGCCCGCTCTTCCCCCCGCAATGAGCTGACATCACTGCCGAGCACGTCAACCCCGACACGTGCCTACGCAGCCGTAGCCGCCGTCCCTGTTGCTGCGCCAGCGCAGCGACCTGCCTTGAAGGGGAATAAACAGGCAAGCTCTCGCAAGCCTGTGACGTCGGGTCAACATAAAGATCAGTGCGATAAGGAGGGCTTCACTTTAGCTAAGCGGAGGAAAACGAAGCCTGCCAGCCGTAACCATCTTGGCACCGCACCGACTGGACCCAATCAGTTGCGTTCAGAGGTCAAGTGTACGCAACTGTATGTGTCCCGACTGCACTGGAATACGACGGTTCAAGACGTCGTAACCTACGTGCTGAAGAAATCCAAATTGACATTGAGGGTCGAACGGTTGGCATCTCGCCATAGAGTAAACTTTAGTTCCTTTGTGGTAGGAGTGCCGACCCAACATCTCGAGACCTTCATGAAGGAGGACTTCTGGCCGCAGGGAGTCGTGTACCGGAAATTCCGAGGACGGTTACCTGCTGAAGCCCCGCGCCTCACGTCGCCGACACAACGTGTGACCTAGTTTTAAGTTATATTGTATTATATGTATGTTAGTCTAAGGTATATATGATATGGGCCTCTGATATTGTACGTAATTGTAGGTACAATATTATTGCCTGAAATAAAGGATTATTATTATTATTATTATTATTATTATATAATAATATTGTTAAATGAAAACAGATGAAAAAAAAAGAAAAGTAAAAAAGAAAGAAACATAATATAATCATTAATCATACAAAGCCCTTCAGGCGAGTAGGCGACCTATACTGTTGAAAAGAGTTTCTTTCGGCATTTCTTCTCTGCAGTGGTCGGTTCCGAAATGCTAGTAGTCTGTAGCTTTTGAACAATAATGAGTAAATGCATAATATTTAATAAGATAATTTTAAATGTGATTTGACGTGAAAAAGTGCCTGCAAGGGCCTATTTTCTGAATAAACGTTTTGAATCTTTTTGAATCTTTGAATCTTTTGAATCTTTCTATACTACCAGAGCCCTATATTAGCAAGCACAGTCAGAGGATTTGGCCTACAATGTCAATTGCAAAGTTCTGGTCTACACAAATATAATTCGGCCCAGTTGACACGCTAAGCAGAAAAGGATGAACTTCAAAATGACAGGCTTGTGGTATGGCCTCCCGAGATTTTCCCTACGTGCTATGACTTGGGATCCTTCCAAAGGCTTGTTTACAGGAAGGTATCTTAAGAATCGGCAACGCATTGGCCCCTCCTCTGGTGTTGCAGATGTCCAAAGTCCATAGGCGACGGTGACCACTTACCATCAGGTGGCTCGTCTGCTCATATGCAGTCAAACATACATTAAAAAATAACAGCTATACCTGGGTCTTGTACCTTCTATAAAATAGATGTAGGAAATGAAGTTATTTAACATTTCTACAGCGGATAGCCAAGAGTCGTTACACTAAGTGTTTTTTCATACAAGTGGCCGGACGTGCCAACAGCCTCTCGCTCAGTAGTGGACTGTTCTGAACAAGGGTTTGAAGTATTTCCTTTATTATAGAACTGGCTATCTATAAGTATTTTTATTTTATGGCTTCCACAGAGTTTCGGTGATTCTACCAACGTCCAGTTTCAAGAGATACAAAGTATCGGTGTAACATTATTCTTTCCTTTTATTTGTTTCATAAAAGTGTGTCTCGGTAGGTCTCGGCCTTCCCGGTCCTCTTTTTCCTGCTATGTTTCCTTCTATGATGTTCTTGGCCAAGTCGTTGTATCGTGATAGGTGTCCCATCATCTTTCCACTTCTATTCTCACAATAATTTCTATATTTAGAATATATTCTATATTCTCATAATAATTGTGCCATTTCTCTCCAACCGTTTCTAGAACCTCTTCATTAGTAACTCTTTCTACCCAGCTTATTCTTACAATTCTTTGCCAACACCACATTTCAAATGCTTCAAGATTTTAGTTTCGTTTTTGTTAGAGTCAATGCATACAGTGTAATGCTCACAGCCATACAGTGTAATGCTTCAAATATAAACTTTTAAGAGTCTTTTTCTTGAAGATTTTGTTGTAGGAAAACATTATCATCATCAGGTCTTTTTGTTTTTTAGTATCCACTGCAGGAGCACGACCCTTTCAATAATACCAGAGCCATATATTACCAGAGCGGTCTGAGGATTTAACTTACACACTCCACGCTGGCCAGACGAGTTGGAGAGGTCTCTTTGATTTTTATAAGGTTTGTTTAGTTTGTGTTTCCTAAATCGCCTTCTACGACATCAACGGGAAAACTTGGCGGTCATATTCTACATTGCCGGGAATCATACGGCGGAAAACATTACCCAGTAAAATATATTCCTTTAACACAACTGTTTCCAATAACTTCAGCGTTTAATATCTTTCATAACAATCGACCTCGCATTGTCTCGTCTGTACATCAGACTCACAGAGCAGGGGATGTGACAGTCGCTCGCGCGCTACTAGAGACATCTTAATTTTCAACATACTTATTTCATACTTCATCATCATCATCAGGTCTTTCTAGTCTCCACTGCAGGAGCACGACCCTCTCTGTACTACCAAAGCCATATACTAGCCTGAGTAGTCAGAGGATTTGGCCTACACTCTCCACGCTGGCCAGACGGGTTGGAGAGGTATCTTTGATGTTAATAAGCTTTGTTTAGCTTGTGTTTCCTTAGTCGCCTTTTACGACGTCCACGGGATGACTTGGAGTGGTCCTATTCTACTCTGCCGGGAACTTATTTCATACAAAATTTTCAAAACAAGCGTTTCAGGGGGCGGTACCGTTAATTGAGATTTTCGGTTTCAAGGTAATTGAAATGCAAAAATCTGCTAAAAAGTACATTCTTCTTATTTGTGATAAGGGGTACTTCAGAATTGTGTTTATTTACGTATTTACTTTAATGAGGACTTGTCAGAGTATAAATTAAAAAACAAAAAGCTTTGAGTTCGCAAGATGGCATTGATAAAAGGCAAGTGTCAATGCCATGAATGACAAAATTATATACATAGTGACTTTATTTTTTAATGGTCTCATTTGACACTTGGCTTGCATCGACGCCATCTAGTGATAAAATAGTTATCATTCTTTTTTCTTAAATGTCACTTCGAAAACCCCTCAGGGGCAATTTTACGTTTTTTTCAGCACGACCTGACAGGCCGAGTAGGACTGTCGCACACTAGCCAGGCGCGGGCTGACACACGGTAGTACTTAATAATAATATTACTTTCGTCTCTAGTACGTCGCGAGTGACATTCCCCTGCTCTGTGGTCAGACCCATAACTGCCCTCATACGGCCAATCTAGGCATTTACTACATTTTTACTCGGACAATAAAATTTTATTACGCTATTAATACATAAATACACTTTTATTAGTCGTTATGACAGATGCCTAGGCGGTTTTTTTTATCGTTTCAGGCATTTTACTTCCATCAATCTTTTGTTTTTTATAACGACGTTTTTTCCCTAAACCGGGTAACAATTTTAACTAAGTAGTTTATACGGTACAAAACACCTTATTAGAATTAATAACTTGTTTTTAATACAAGCGTGATCCCGGTTATATTCTATGCTATGGTATTAATATTATAGCTATGGTATATAGAATAATCAAACTAAAAATAAAATAACATTATTAGAAAGAAAGAAAGAAAGAAAGAAAATCGTTTATTTGGTATAAAACATAAAATGATAAATATAACAACCAGAAAGATACAAAGAAAAAAGAAATATACCTTTATGTTTATACCAAAATGGTCTCCGCTCAGCATATGTTGCGGCTGAACCACAACGCTGGTCTTCCGCGGACGCCATACAAATATATAGCAATGCAAATAATATTATGAATCAAAGTTAAGTAAAAGTAATAGACACATTAACCAACAAGTAACAATTTACTACATTGATAATGTTTTGTGGCTCTGCGTCGCACATAACATCTTAGAATGCAATACAGTTCTTATATAAGTAATTAGTTGTAGCTCCTTTTGAGTCATCGGTTTTACCCCGGTCCTTAGAAAGGCTTGCGTGGGTATATAGATCCAACACGTAGAGGTACTTACTTTGGAGAAGTTGATGTAAAATGTGTGGCGCTCTTCTCCTGAAATTCGTTTGGGAAAAGCTTTTTCTCGCAAACCATAACGAATGTATAATATATATAATGATATAATATATAATTTTGATTATGATATATTATATGGCTGTCTCGTCTGTGTCTCTCTATTTTGATTAAAATGTCCGAGTAATATTAGCACAAAAATCACGAGTATACTTGAGTCCGGCCAAAGTTCATTAATGCACTCCATATCTTGCTGCGATTAGTATCCGTATATGGGTAAAGGAATGTAAACGCGATCGCGCACTCGCAGGGTCGCCATATGGGATCGGGAATTAGGCGGAGATAATTGATACGACAACAGACGAGAATATACTGGTTTATTACATGAAAGACAAAGCATTATATACTCCTCACAATAATTAACTTGATTTGATTCGCTTTAATAAATGAAAATAAATCTCAAACTTTGGTCTAGGTACTTTTGACGAAAAATGCATTTTATTATTTTCGACTCAGGAATTGATATAGTCGGTCGGAGTGGCAGTACAGAAAAGCTTGGCTGTCATCTGTCTAATTCCTAATGCCCTTTATCCTATTTGGACGGTCCTTCATAAAGAATTCAGACACAGCTCCCTCAAGGCCTCCCTGGGGAGTGTGGCCGAAAATCTGGGATCACAGCCACTTCGTGTGTCGAGGAGTACGTAGGATTACTCGTGGATAAGTCTTGGAATATAGCGACTCTTAAAAATAGTTTTATCCCAATCCCAACTAATATTATAAATGCGAAAGTGAGTTTGTTTGTTTGTTACGCTTTCACGCCGTATCTACTGAACCGATCATCATGAAATTTTGCATACACATAGGTTAGGGTACCGAGAAGGACATAGGCTATATATTACGCGGGCGAAGCCGCGGGTAACAGCTAGTTATTCTATAAATGAAATAAATGCACAGAAACAAAACTCTTCGGTACATAATTATGTATAAACAGCACGAACCTTTATCTGTACCTGACGTTTCAATCGAGTGAGGTACATCTATCGTGGTCGCGGCAAGACTTATAATATTGTTTAAAGAGCGGAAAAGAATTATTAAAAAAGAATGACTGATACCAACTGAACTCTCTACTTCAATAACTACTTAATCGATTTTTATGAAACTCTCACTGTTGCCTAAGTAGGACAATATCTAGTCTAACTAAAAAAAAAATATTGCATTTGTCTTATCTACATATAGTTTTTGAGATATGCATAGACAAAATACTACACAAATATACTACTAGTTATGTCGTTCTGAATTACCAGTAGATCAACACCTCTAGTATACAGAGTGTAACATAACCCACGACATGCCCTTACAGGGGTGACTCAGTACAAAATATGAACAACTTTTGCTATGGGATCAATGGGAACTCAAAAAAAATCTTCGACATTTTCATACAAAAGTGTTTTGCCGCCCGGGCGAAATGTATGAGAAAGTAAAAAAAAAATCGAGTTCTCAGCATTGATCCCATAGCAAAAGTTTTTCATATTACTTAGTTGAGTCACCCCTTTGAGGGTATGTCGAGGGTCATGTTACACTCTGTCACAGAATTAATAATAGTACTAACGTACAGAACGGAAACTCGCAGCGTCCCTCACAACCTAGCTTCCCCGCGCCTCACCCCCGTTAATACGCGGGCTTTACTGGCATTCAAACAGGGTTAGCTTCGCACGTTTCGCCGCGCCTTGCATTGAAGTTAGTCATGATTCACGAGTTTCATTCACGACGCCATTGTTGACGTGAGATGTAAACAAAGTTTTTATTTAATTTATTAATATTTACCGTATTTTTTGACGCCGAATACGTTAGTTTTTTTATTACAAGTAGTGATCGTATATTTAGTGTGTCATAACATAAAATAACCTAAAACAGTGGTAAATAGAAAATGGACATAAACTAAGGAAATGCCTATTTGTGAAGTGATATTTGTTTTAGATATTTTATGCTTTTATGAATAAGACCTGACATCTACTAAAAATATTTATATACCTATGTCATGGTGTTGTGTTTGCTGTACCAGTTGTAGCATACAAGTGAGAGTAATGACATACGAGTGAGATCAACGAACACATTTTATGCTTGTAAGCACTGTCACTTATTTATTATCCAGATTCATAATAGGTAAGTCCCAACATATAAACTTAGATAAAATAATCACAAATCTCCTAAAATGGAAAGATATACTCGTAAATAATGGCATCGGTAGTAGGTACCTACTTATATTCATTCGACGAGGTGCCGACCCTGATTGTCGAACTCACACATTGACGCAGTGCACGGATATAAAGTTTTGTTTGTGTAAGTCCTAGGCATAAATATTGCGCCGCTTGTATGGAGCGCCATACCTGTGACTCTGTATTAAAAACTTAAACTTATTATATGGCTTTTCCGTGGTCGTGTAAAAGAATTACTGCACCAAAATTCTTCTTGTCAATGTGATATACTAATTGCTCTATCTTATTGGGGCTTTTTAGTACGATTCAGGTTATGGGCTCAGTCATCATTATCATCATTTCCTAGGGTAGGTTGCAAGAATACTATACGTTCAATTTAGCTCTCCGAGTCAAGGAGTGAAAGTCACGTCAAAGAAGACACAGTGTTTTTCAAAAATGTCAAAGTTATTTATTTCAAACTGGTTTCGCTCAGTCCTTTGGGGGGGATATAGTAGGCACTTTTCGGTAATATGCCACAAAGTCCTGTCTGCTGGACGAGCCCAGTAATTCCACTAATAACGAAACATTTTGTTTTTTTCTACAAGTGCCTTTGAAAGTTATGTAGCGGGTCAATGAATCATCACGACTGTTTAACGAACAACTTCAAACCATCCAAAGTCTTCTGGTTCCAGCCTATTAATTGTAATCACATGAGCCCCACTCACACACCCGCACACAGACGTTGCGTAACTCCACACTCCACTGAACACGAAGGTGATCTTGATCTGATTACGCTAGTGGAGAAAGATATTAAGTACAGTACAAAAGGGTTTTCCAGCACATTGCTTTGATTATATTTGTGGAACCATGTACTAAGTACAAGATTTTATTGAATTCCTAGTGTGTTTTTTTATGAGTTTGAAATAAATCACACCTCGTATATGAAATTCTTTGCTTGAGATATATTAAATTGTTCATCATGTATGGATGTGGCCAACACTAGTGTCATACTTTTTAAGAGGGTATACTAGCAGTGCGTTTTCCATACAAATGTATTTCTCTATTTTCTCGCTGAAAACTGCTTCTAGAGGCACAATTCTTTTTACATACAATCTATTACCTAAATAGGTATGTCCCTATGTTTTATTTTTTTCTAAAAACCTGTTTAAAAGAAAAAAAAAATCGTACAAAAACAGTTTTTTTTTGTAAAAAATTAAATATAGGGGCATTCCTATTTTAGTACTCGATTTTATGAAAAAAGAATTGTGGCTCTAGAATCAGTTTTCAGCGAGAAAATAGAGAAATACATTTGTATGGAAACCATATTGAAAAAATACTGCTAGTATACGCTCTTAAGCAGCCACGTGGCATCTGACATAGGTTATCAACTGCTATAAATATTTTTTTTATGTAAAACTATTCATTATATCAACTTACTGTGGGGCTAGCTTAATTTGTGTGATATGTCCCTATATAATTATATATTTATTATTTATTATGGAACTGTCTACAAAAGTTGTCGCGGTTCAATGAATCATCGTGCTCACTCACGACTGTCGTTTATTACTAACAGCTTCTAATCATTCTTACTCTTCTGGTTCCAGCCTATTAAATTTAATCACACGAGCCCCGACACACCCGCACACAGACGTTGCGTACCTCTACACTCCACTGAACACGAAGGTGATCTTGATCTGATTACGCTAGTGGAGAAAGATATTAAGTGCCGTACAAAGGGTTTTCCGGCACTTTGCTTTGATTATATTAGTGGAAAAACATACTAAGTACAAGGATTTAAAGTTATTTTGTTTTCTTTGAGTTGGGAATAAATTTATTACTCCTGTGTAATCATCATCATCATCAGGTCTTTCTAGTCTCCACTGCAGGAGCACGACCCTCTCTGTACTACCAAAGCCATATACTAGCCTGAGTAGCCAGAGGATTTGGCCTACACTCTCCATGCTGGTCAGACGGGTTGGAGAGGTCTCTTTGATGTTAATAAGCTTTGTTTAGCTTGTGTTTCCTTAGTCACCTTTTACGACATCCACGGGATGACTTGGAGTGGTCCTATTCTACTCTGCCGGAAACCACACGGCCATTCACCACACTCCTGTGTATAAGATCCTTATTGCTGATACTGAGTCTATTTTATTGTTCGAATGTAATAAATTAAATTCATTCTGGGAAATAATACTGTTAGTGGGACAGCGCTAGTGATAGGTCCATGCACCGTTTGAGTACATGAAATACATAAAAACACCTAAAATGGTTACAGATTTAAATAAAATTACTTTTTCAGCGTTTATTACATTATTTACACCTATATTTAGCAGGTAGACTATATGTTCTCATTTGTCCGAATTGTTGTTTGAGTAATTTTAATTAAATGTGTAACAATCGCGAAAACAATATACAACAGATGCATATGATTGAGATGCATAGTTTTCTCCTTGTCTTAGGGTTCCGTACCCAAAGGGCAAAAACGGGACACTATCCACGAGACTTCACTGTCCGTCCGTGCGTCCATCTGTCTGTCACCAGGCTGTATCTCACGAGATTTATTGCAATTTTGCTTGATATTAATAACGGCAATAAGTAGACGTTTAGAATATCAATTAACTATTCTCTTTTAATATACGTAAATACAAATTTGAGCAAGGCTCCCAGTATAATAAACGTGATTTTTTGCACTTTTAGTTCGAACGTTTCATATTGTACGGAACCCATCAAGATCATGATTTCAAACGTTTATTTATATAGCTCTTGCAATTTTCACAATGAAAAATTTCATGTTAAAAATTTCCTTATGGCCAAGTTTAGGCCGCTTCCAAAGCGGAGTGCAGAAGAAGCGGCAACAAACTGCACAGCGCATTTTCTCCAAGCGACGTCAACTCACAATGTTAGTTAACCTTAGAACCTCAGACGTACACATATCCGACTCGTACTTGGCCGATTTTTCTTATATTTCATAGTTCGTGAGTATAGTATGTGTTTACAGCACAGATCACAGATTTAAGTGGATCCGCTATAAATAGCTGACTCCCGAAATATGTGATGTGACACACTTCCGACACACATTCTGATTTGTTTATTTTGAAGTTATTTCTAGAATCAACTCTTCTGCTTTTTCAAATACACGTTTTTGTCTTGATCTCGTTTATTGCAGACAAGCAATTTTCCCGCAACTTCGTCCGCGTAAATTATAGCCTTTGTCACCCGCAGATTATTAGCCTTCTATGGATGCGACTGAAATATTTTTTTAAATCGGTCGTGTAGTTTCGGAGCAATCCAATCTTTCCTGTTTATAATATTAGTATAGATCCATCATCATCATCATCATCAGGTCTTTCTAGTCTCCACTGCAGGAGCACGACCCTCTCTGTACTACCAGAGCCATATACTAGCCTCAGTAGTCAGAGGATTTGGCCTACACTTTCCACGCTGGCCAGACGGGTTGGAGAGGTCTCTTTGATGTTAATAAGCTTTGTTTATCTTGTGTTTCCTTAGTCGCCTTCTACGACATCCACGAGATGACTTGGAGTGGTCCTATTCTACTCTGCCGGGAACCACACGGCGATTAGTATAGATATACAGATGGAATTAATACCTTTTAATAAGATGGTTTAAATTCGCTCTGCATATTAATAAATAAATAAATATACATGGACCTATCACACAAATTGAGCTAGCCCCACAGTAAGTTGTAAAGTTGTGTCGCAGGATCTAACTCAACGATACTATTTTAAGTATGTATACTATTTTAAGTATGTATATATATATAGGGTTACAGCTAGTATATATACATTTATAACTGCGAAAGTAATTCTGTCTGTCTGTCTCGCTTTCACGCCATAACTACTAAACGGATTTAAATGAAATTTGGTACACAGATAGTTTAGAGTTTGAGAAAGGTCATAGGCTTAAGGGGTTTAATATGATGGAAAAAGAACTTTTTCATATTGACCTGGGTCTTGGATGTTTATCTATATAAGTATCTATTACAAAATATGGTATGCGCTGAATTAGTATCCCATAACACAAGTCTCGAACTTACTTTCGGGCTAGCTCAATCTGTGTGATTTGTCCGTATATATTTATTTATTTATTTATTTATTCAACACTTTATTGCACACATAAAGGACATTCATAAAAACAAAATAACAAAACAGATATACAAAAGGCGGCCTTATCGCAATAGCAATCTCTTCCAGGCAACCTTAGGGTAGTTGGAAAAAATAAAGAGATAAAATATCAGGCAAGGTGCAAAAACGTCAAGGAAAAATTATAAGATAGACAGAATAATATATATTGATGGCAAAAATTAAAATACATACATAAATACATACATATTCATATATACTACTATTGTATACAGTTGTGCGCGATCTGGACGATATACGAAAGGAGAAGAATTACAAAGAAGAAAGGAAATGTGATTTTACTTGGGACTTAAAGCTGGCTAGCGTTTTAGCGCGCCGGATAGGCAGTGGTAGTGAATTCCAAAGTTGAACAGCCCTGACAGAAAAGGAATTAGCATAAAAATCTGTAGAGTGGGGCGGAATTCTCAATCGCAAGGTTTCAGAACTGCGTAAACCTCGGTTTTGTGACGTATGTGCCAATGGTTCGCTATAAAAAACGAAGTGTTCTCTTAGGTATCTTGGGGAAGTGGGATTAAATAAAATAGTGAATAAAAGTGAAAGGATATGCCAATCTCGGCGAAGTCGGATCGGGAGCCACTTGAGTTCAGAACGAAACTGAGAGACATGATCATACTTGCGAAGACCATATATGAACCTAATGGAGAGATTTTGAAGACGCTCAAGTTTATTAAGTTGCTGTTGCGTGAGGTTGAGGTAACAAGTATCAGCATAATCAAGGATAGGGAGTAGAAGGGAATTTGCAAGCATAACTTTGGTGACTATTGGTAAGAATTTACTAAGTCTTTTCAGTGAGCTAAAAACACCAAAAAGCTTTTTACTGACCTCTGCAATTTGCGGCATCCAAGACAGCTTACTATCCATCCAAATACCTAGATTTTTAACCCTGTCACTGTAATCTATGACAACTCCATTGAACACAATTGGTGGTAAAAGCTCCACGTTAAGTTTAGAAATGTAGCTGGGGCTGCCAATGATTATTGCCTTAGTCTTGGCTGGATTCACTACAAGGCCATGCGACTTACTCCAGACTGATATGCGTTCCAGATCCTGATTAGTTTGACCGATTGCAACTGGTAAATCATTTAAACTGGCTTGCGAATATATCTGCAAATCATCTGCATACAGGTGGTAGGAAGACTGAAGTTGTAATGTGATAGCATTAATAAATAGAGAAAACAACAGAGGAGATAGAACGCCACCCTGTGGTACGCCAGCAGTGACATCGCACCAGGAAGAGAATTTTTCTTCAATGTGCACACGTTGCCGACGCCCATGCAGGTAAGAACGAAACCAATCAATAGCCGTTGGAGATATGTTAAGAGAACGCAACACACCTAACAGAATTTCATGATCCACCGTATTAAATGCGTTACTGAAATCAAGTAGAGTCAAAACTGTCAGTTTTTTGTTGTCCATGCCTTGACGAATGTCATCTGTAACTTTAATTAGAGCAGAGGTCGTACTATGACCAGGACGGAAACCAGATTGGAGAGGATTGAGGAGATTATTGATATTAAGAAAATGATTTAATTGTTCTTGCACTGCTCGCTCAAGGATTTTGGAAAGGAAAGGAAGTATGGAAATAGGACGGAAATCAGAGAAGGTACTAGGATTGTTCTTTTTAGGGAGTGGGGTCAAGTGTGCATTCTTCCAGGCTTCGGGAAAATTACAGGATGACAAGGAATTATTTAAAATAATTGTCAGGATTGGGAGAAGAATATCAAGGATGGGAATGATCATATTACGACCTATACTATCACTGCCAACAGCATTTATGTAAGAAGTTATGGAGCGTACGATTCTCTCAACATCACAATCGGCTATTCGAGTGAAAACAAAAGAAGGCGTCACTGGAGTTGGATGTGAATGAAGCGAATTAAGGGTGTTGAGTTTTATGTTGGCATCAAGGGATTCAGATGAAGAAAAATGTTTGTTGAGACCGTCAATGTCAACATCGGTATGATTGTTGACATTAGACTTTCCAACCCCGAGTGATTTCAGAAATTTCCAGACTTTTGCCGGATCGCCGTTTTGAACTGACTGAAAAATGTGGCGACGCTGAGCCTCCCTACACACCTTATTGCAGTAGTTCCGGGCCTTGACATAGTGATCGCGATATCTATCTGGATCGGAATTGTATTTTACTTTAGCTCTGTTTTTTTTCCCCTGAACTACCCTAATCTCATCAGTCAGCCATGGTGCAGGAAAATGTTTTAACCGCACAGGTCGCAAAGGAGCATGACGATCATATAAACTCAAAATAGCATTGTTAAACTTATCAACCTGTGAATCAACAGTGTCAGCGTTGATGACCGATTCCCAGTCACATCCCATTGCATCATCGCGCAGACGTTCAACATTAATAGCACCAAAGTTACGCTGCATAAGGATCTTGGGTTTAAGTTTGGGAGGACGGACTTTGTACGAAAGGAAAACCAGGTGATGGTGCGAGAACGCTTCCGCAGGATGTTGACCAAATTTGGCAACTTGTTCAAGAGATGATACAAGTATTAAATCCAAAAGAGACGGCTTACATTTAGGTACAAAATGAGTTTCTTGTAGTGGGAGGATATTTAAATTACAACTGTCCGCCAGAGATCTTAAACTATGAGCTCGACTGTCATTCTTTACGAGGCATGTATTAAAATCCCCTAAAATAATTGTCTGACTGTACGCGGGCATAATATTTTCTAGGAGGGTTTCTAAGTCTGAAAAGTAGTTAACTGTTAAACAGCGACTATAAAAAACACCCAAAAGAACTTTTGCATGAGCCAAGACAACTTCCAGGAAAATATATTCGGGTTCATTTAGGGGATCGGAGTTTTTAGAACAGCAAATGGTTTTGTATGCGATATGGGATCTTAAGTATATGGCTACACCACCACCACCCATGCCGGTACGATCGTGACGTATTAACTGAAAACCCGGTAAAGAGTATGAAGTAGAAGGAAGACAAGGCTTAAGCCATGTTTCAGAGACTAGAATAGCATGAATATTTTTATCAGAAAATGTCGCTAGCATATCAGCAAAATGAGCAGGAATACTTTGAGCATTTATGTGTAGAACATTAAAGTTTTTGGGGAAATTTGAAAACTCAGAAGTAAGGATTTCATCCAAAGTCAAAATACTTTGGTAGCTAGAATTAGAAGAGGTAATTGAGTGAAAAGTATCGTCAAGTTCATCAGACATAACGTGCATACAATAACAAAATAATTATAATATATAAATAATTAAGTTAAGAAAAGATAATTAATCTATAAATAGTCTACCCGCCAGTAGCCTGAAAGAGAGAAATTAAAAATTTTTTTTTTAGAAACCACAGACAAGCCAGAACTGTAAGTAAAAGTTCAGCAAAAGAAATATTAAAAAAAAAAAAAAACAAAGTTATAACATCTTGGATACTCATACCTTAGCAAATTAAAAAAGTTACTCGAATGTCAGAAGGACGGTTGACATTTGTCATTTGACAGCACTTTGACAGCGAAACAAAAAGGTATACAATAATTTTTATGCCGGTGAAAGTGAATCTCACTACATACGTAGGTACCTACTTATAAAAATTACCAAAGAAATTTACAAAGTATATTATAGCTAGGTATAAATGGAGTATCAAATACAATCAATGCGTATGCGACATGCAACAAACAACATTAACTTATACTACAGTATCCTCACAACGGGTTCACTTGAGTTTACTTCTTCGTGGTCACAGCAGCACGCTTGGGGCGTGCGCCCGCCGCCTGACCTACTGCAGAGGTCGTCGGCACCGCCTTGGGGAGGCCAGTCACATCAACAGGCGACTTCGTTGCCGCCGCTGCAGCCGCTGACGGCGGAGCTGTCGCAATCTCAGATGGCTTCATTAAAGCTTTTACCTCTGCCAAAGTGGATACCCGGTGTTTTGACCCATCTGGTGAAATAATGTGGATGAATCCGTTTCGTGTCCAGCACTTTGAAACGCCGAAATGCTCCCGTGCAGCCAAGAACGCATCGTGCCGGCCCTTTGTTAAAAACTCAGAGATTGTAAGGCCACTGCCCTTAAGTTCAGTCTTGGTGAACCAGACCTTATCTCTAAGAGATTGGCTGCTAATCTTTACTAGTATGGGCCTCACTTTACCTGCTGAAGATTTTCCAAGACGATGACAGCGAGTGATATCCTTTGCAGTAAAATCTGATATTTGCAAGCTTTCCACAACTATATTAGTGAGAACAGCAGCAATGTCTTCCTTTTTAGCTTCTGCGACCCCATGGAAAAGCAGCATTTTGTGCCGGCTCCGCATCTCCTGAATGTCCTGCTGCTGCCTCAGCAAAAGTACTTGCTCTTGAAGTGCACCCAGAGAAGACATGACAAACTTCTTGAAGCCGTTGTAGTCCACAGTGAGTGCACTGACAGTCTCAGGATTGCTGACGTTGTTTAAGTTATTCTGGAACTCCTGCATCCGGCCGTCAAAGATTTTTGCCAAGTCATCGAGTGACTGTTGAAGTTTCTCCATTTCAGAAAGGAAAATAAGATAGGAAATGACACTAGGCAGGTACTTGACTAGTAAACTACTGATTTATCATGAAATATGTATAGCTATATACTTTAAATAATTAAAAATTAATATTAAAAACGGAGCAAAGTATTTTTAGGTGTTGACAGATTCACACCTACCCGCCATATTTATTTATTAATTGAATTAAATAAAGCTAAAACAAGACTAGCGAGAGCAACGAATTAGATATCGTCACGCCGCGATTTACACGCGCAACACTGTGACCACGATTGTGACAGTCACGAAGAGAATAACGCGTGGTAGGTAAGTATTACAAATTAAAAAAACCGGCCAAGTGTGAGTCAAACTCGCGCAATGAGGGTTCCGTACAATATGCTTCGTGAACACACACAATGTGCAAAAAATGTTTTATTCAATTGACTAGCGCCATCTAGTGGTGGTTTAGTGAACTATTTCCCTAGATGAACTTATTTAGTGAGTTTACCACTTAATTTTCAAGTGATAGAATTCTTATTATTTTTCCTGTAATCTTCAAGAAATGAACTATATTTTGTAATTTTTTTGAAATTTTAGGCCCAGTAGATTCGGAGATCAGGGGGGGGGAATGGTCAATTTTTGCCTTCTTTCGTGAATAAAATCAAAAGTATTGATTTTACCCGAACAAAAAAAAATATTTTTGAGATCCTCATAATGAGCCCTTTCATTTGATATATCACACAGTAAGGTTTGCAAAGCTTTATTTTATAATTTTGTAATTGGGCCCCTGAAAATGACCCTTATTTCAAAAAAATCTTTATTTACTTTGCACATCCGTGTTCGGGTCATAGGATTACACCATCTTACCAAATTTCACCTAATTTGGTTCAGTAGATTCGGAGAAAATCGGCTGTGACAGACGGACGGACGGACAGACAGACGCTCGAGTGATCCTATAAGGGTTCCGTTTTTCAACTTTTGTACGGAACCCTAAAAAAAAATAAGAATGTTGTAAGGCTGCAGAAAAAAAAAACATATTTTAAGTTCAAACCATTGTAAATCAAAGGTTCAAACCTATATTTTTCAAAAATACTTATATAAATACCTTTCCCAAACCCATTGAGTTAATTACTAATTCAAAATTGAAACAGCAGGAAAAATACTTATCAGTAGTAAGTTAATTTACTTTAAGTTTCACTTAGTTGGCAAATAAATGATTATGATAATTTTTAAGCATCTATCTCTATATAGGTACTTGGTATGCGTCTTCTCCTTAGAATATATTATGTAAAAGGTCCTTGTTGTTAAGGGAAACAGTTGAAACTGGCCAGTCAAGTTCATTCCTAATTCGAAATTCAAAAAGGAAAGAAGAAAATGAATGGCCTCGGTTACATAACGTACTATTTTGGGTGGCACGCGATCAATGAAGCGGAGTGGCGCGCCATCTACCGAGCGCCGACCCCGCGTAACCTCTGGAGGCTTATGCGGTCCTAGTACTAGGGCTGCCAATATTATTGTACATCAAAAGGGAAAATAAGGGAAATGCAATTCCTTCCAAATATTTATTCAAACAAGGAATGGGAATCATGTTCATTAGGGACCTTACAAACAATTAAATAATAAAATAAAAATAAATAAAAACAAAACTATCAATTACTCCGTGATTAATTATTAAATCATCGAGAATCGAGATCTTATAGTCTTTGATCGAGATATAAGTAATGCCAAAGAAATATAATACTAACGCAAGAAGTATTTAATCTCGATACCTTATATATTAAAAATTCGCCAAGTGCGAGTTGAGCTCGCCCATGAAGGGTTCCGTAGAAGTAAGCTGTGAGATGTTTTACTTGTATACAAGTAAAACATCTCAAGGTTTTCATCAACGAGAATCTAGTAGGTATTTTGTACCTTGTTTGCAGCAATCTATAAATTGAGACAAAGTTTATAACTTAGAAATAAAGTTCTGAACCTTGTAGTCGTTTATCAAATAAAATCGAGTTAGTTTCAGCAGTCCTCCCGAGTTTGGTTGGTTAATTATCGAGCTAAGTTTCTTAGTCCATGAGCTAGAAACTCGTGTTTTATATGCTCTTTAGGTAAAGTTTTTTAGCACCCGACTAAAAAGAGCGGTATAATAGGTTACACGTTCGTCTGTTTGCATGCTCGGCATGCACGCAAGATATTAATTTGTGGCGATCTATGGGCCTCCCCCATAGATCGCCACTATGTCCAGCACTGGACGCCCTGGCTGATAGATAGATACATAGATTCGCCTGTTTGTGCATGTTCAACAGATGAACGGATTTTAATTGTAACCCACGTGGACAAAGTCGTGGGAAATAGCTAGTACCAAATAAAACTGTGTAATAAAATAGAAATCTACGTGGATGAAGTCGCGGGCTACGACAATAATTAAACTCTGAGTTCATCTATTTTTTTTACGGACATATCAAATCACACAGATTGAGCTAGCCCCAAAGTAAGTTCGAGACTTGTGTTATGGGATATTAACTCGACGATACTATATTTTATAACAAATACATATAAAGATAAACATCCAAGACCCAGGTCAATATGAAAAAGATAGTTTTTCATCTTGACCTGGTCTTGGATGTTTATCTATAAAAGTATGTATTATAAAATATAGTATCGTTGAGTTAGTATCCCATAACACAAGTCTCGAACTTACTTTGGGGCTAGCTCAATCTGTGTGATTTTTTCGTATATATTTATTTATTTATCTTTCCTCTTTATAATATTAATTTGGGTATACTTGTAAAAAAATTCAGACAACCCTGCCCATTACTGATATGTTTCCACCCCTAGTGTTAATTAAAGTACTACCCTTAATTGTTTGCCACATCGGTTTAATTAAAAAATGTAGCCAGTATTTTATGCAGCTGAAAAAGTTGACAATGACTCATCTTGGAAAGTGGACGTAAAATGGCTAGAATTAATCCTGGAAACTGACTTTTATAACCTACATGTATATTTTATGTTTAACTAGCTGACCCGGCAAACTTCGTATATACCGCCTAACAGTCAATGATTAAGTATTCATTACACATATCGAGTTTTCATTGTTTTTAAGATGTATTCTGCTCTTCGGGTTGGAGACAAATCCAACGAATCAATAACCATGAAAATTGGTTCAGCAGATCTCGAGTTATAAGTGTTGTAACAAACCCGTCTTTGTTTTATATATATAAAGAAAAAATATATTAAACAGACTTTCTCATGGGCAAAATTTTATACCTATGTTGTACATATGTTAATTTTGAAAAAACTAATTGCTTAAGAATCGTAATTTCATTTCGTTACAAATACACTTACTCTTGAATAAAGTCGAATGTATACCTACAGCCACCCGTATCAATATACTTATTTATGAACACATTGTAGTATAGAATTCAAATAAGGATAATTATATTTCTTTCAGTTATTTAAGCTTTTTTGTCCCACTGCTGGGCAAAGTACTCTTCCTTTTCCTTCCACGTGTAGTAAAGGTACCCTTTGTGGTCTCTAACCAGTAACAATAGAATGCGAGATTAGGTGACTAAAACTGTTGAAAAGAGTTGCAGTGGTCGGTTTCGAAACGCTAGTAGTCTGTAGCTTTTGAACAATTAACTAAATACATATTAATACATATTATCTAATAAGATAATTTTAAATATGATATGACGTCAAAAAGTGCCTGCAAAGGCCTATTTTCTGAATAAACGTTTTGACTTTGATTGATTTTTGATTTGCGTCAAGGTCATCGCTCCAACGCTTTTTAGGCCTGCCTCTACGATGCCGACCACTTTCAGCCCCCGTAGCATGGCTCCCGCGACGCCATTTGCAAACAATATAACATAACAATGGTTTGACGCCGTTTATATCGCGCGATAAACTATCTACATCTCGCTCTGCAGTATTGCGAAAAAAAGGATGGCGATAGTCGATAAACGTTGTCGCGCGTGCCATGCTACGGGGGCAGGTGTCCATTGAGTTACCCTATTCGCCAATTTCTCGGGAGCCATTCTACTAACAGGACCCGTCCAGTCCCATTTTAGTTAGGCATCTTGTTCCCCACATCAGTTATACCGGTAAAAACATAACCTTTAGTAAACTCCATGTACTAAACGTCGTGCATTATGGGGGAAATCGACTTCTTCGTATTTCTTTATTATTTCTCAGGAATATGAGTCGGTTAATCACTTCCTTACCTTAATTAATACTCAGCTGTTATATCTACTCAATAATACATATAGATATAAACGAGGTGATTAATAGGCACGTGGAGAAAGTGCTTATAATAAAATGACGACAAATACAGCCAGCTTATTGAGTACAAGCAACATACGACGTTGTTCAATATATTTGCTATTATCATAAAATAAATTGGGCTAATTTGATTGGTGTAAATAGAAAGGCCTAGTCCGTAAAATACAACATTATGATCCAAGTTTCGGTGTCATAACGACCGTAATAATAACAAATGTATCAAAAAGCTTATATTATTATACATACATTAAAATCAGTAAATTACCTACAACCTTTAACCATAACATTACACAAACCTCGCACATATCAAAACCACTAGTTATTTCCTTTCAAGCTTACCATCGCAAAAAGCAAAATTACGCGCGCATTTTCGCAGGAAAATATTACACGAGCGGCCGCCATATTTTCTAGGCTGCCAGTCACTTCAGTAGGCCATTCACGTCTCTGAGCACTTATGAAATGGCGTTTGAATTTCGATCTTATGTCTATGTTTGTAAGGGCTAAGAAGTTTCATTTTACCTGGGATTTATTTCAAATTGTGAAAATGTTGTTTGCCTTTCGAAATTTAAAATTGAGTTTCTTTACGAAATGTGGCTAGTAAACCAAGGGGCTAAATAGGGTCACTGCCAAACAATTTGGCTTTATTCTATACAATTATTATAAGGCTGAATGGTTTGTTTGTTTGGTTGAACGCGCTAATCTCAGGAACTAGTGAACTGATTTCAAAAAATCTTTCACCGTAGGATTGGTCCGTTATCCCTGAGTGGGCTCGACGAGTATGCATATTATATTTCCTTTTCTTATCTCTTAGCATAGTATACCACTTACTCTTGAATAAGGTCGAATGTATACCTACAGCCACCCGTATCAATATACTAAGTACACACCACACAGCTTAGCCGTGGCGCCTAATGTACTTTAAAGTGCAGGATGTAAGTGCGCTTCAAAGGAAAAGTGGCCATTTGTAGGGAAAACCGCTTGCTTGCTTGAAGCGCTAAAAAAATATCGCGAACGTATTTTCTTTCTTTATTTTTTTATTGTTACTATTTTTTTAACGAATGTAAAAAGCTTATTCTTAGCTCCCAATCTGTCCCCGCTTGGATGGGTGACCTCAAGTGGCATAAAAAAATCTCGAGCTCCTCCGTGCTTCGTGCTTCGGAAGCTTTCGAGTCCTTAACACGTTGAACGCCCAACGGCCCACCGGTGGGCCTACTGACAAAATCCATTCAGGCCAAAGAGAAATAGTGTTTTCCGTAATTTTTTACAATATCGTTTTATTGTACCAAATGATTAGAAATATGTTATTTGGCAATATACTTTAATTTTTTCTTAAATTACTATGTAAAATATGGAAATATTGAACTAGGCCTTCGAGCAACACGGCCTCCGTAAACTAGGCACACCGGTGATCTCCGTGGCCCGAATGAAAGGAATTTCGTAAATCCCTCCCCGCAGGCCACGGGTTCACGCGGCGGCCCACCCCGCGCCCCGCTACAAAAAAAACAAATGTTCCCAAAACAAAAAAATTTTTCACATAGACAACTGCTGGCTCCTGCTGAGCTGAGGCTTCATGGGAATAAAGACTATGGAAACAGTGAGTCAGAAGATGATCTTCCGCTTGCAGCCTTAGCTAGTCGAAACGCAACATCGGACGTTTTTGGCATGAAGTAACCGTCAAGGTTACTTCATGCCAAAAGCTTCAAGTCAACTTACATGCCAAATGTTTTATAGCGTTTCATTACTAAAGTTAGTTCCTAAATATGATCCTCCTAAATTTGGCTTAAATTGTTTGTTTGTCAGTATTTTAGATTCATGAATATGTAATTAAAAAATAAATAAACACAGAAAAATGTTGTTTTTTCTTTACTCATAGTAAATGTATGGGAAGTGCCCGATGATTCGTTTTCGAAACACTGATTTTATATACAGCTTTTAGGTATTTAAATTCAACCATTTGGTACTATTTAACTTTATCATAGATTACGCAAAACCTCTAAATAAGAGATAATTTGAATAATTTCTTACTTTTTTGTGAAAGTCGCCATGATTTCTGCACGTCATAAACAGGTGACAACTTGCACTGATTCATTATGAGAATTTAACGTTTGTCTAGTTGGCATAGTCAATTACTACTAGAAGAAGATACCTTAACCTTGACATAGATGGTAGTAGAAACCACTTTCCGAACGAAACGCGAAAGATAATGAACTCTCATGAAAACGTAATTTTTGATTCGTTTTCGAGTCACGAGGCAAATAAGGAATCAAATAAAAATATAGTTCTGGGCATAAATGGGTTAAGTATCCAAATTAATAATTAAAAATACCTTTGCTATGGAAGTTCAGTGCAACCCTAATAAGTTGCCAAAAAATTGCAAAAAATTTCAAAGTGTTTATCAGTACACAAGAACCAAGCCGATTCTTATATTCTACAGGGCCAAGCGGCCCACGTTAGTAACGTTTTTGCATAGTATCGTTGCGTTTCGGCCAGTAAATCGCGTTTGAAGTGAAGGCCTCCGATGGCTCACCGGTGACCACCACGGCCTGAATGGAACAACACCCTTCGGCTCACCGGTGACCCCCATGGCCTAAACGGAACAACATCCTTTTCCCCTCGGCGTTCAACGTGTTAAGCTATGTCAGATGCCTTAAGGCAGCTTGAAAAACACTCACACCAAGTGTTGGCCACTTACACACACGAAAAACAAACAAACAAAATAAAATCTTTAAACGTAGACTTAGTACTAGGTTTGAATATGTATTTATCGCCCAAAATAATTCACAATGTCAGCTGAATGACATCTCGGCAGATGCTAACTTTAACTAAAAGTACTTATTTTTAGATTTTACCAGAAGTGAGTCAAAACATTTCTTAACAATTTATAGATCCATAAAGTTTGCTTTGTAGATGGTCCGCTAATAATTGTTTCTATTATATATTACCAAGAAACAGACATTTAAAAGCAATCGTGTCACGTGATGTGGACGGCGTTTTCACGGTACATAAGGTGTAACCTAAGCGCAACGGTGTTAATTAGCTCCCTTTGAACGCTTCAGAATTTGGTACGTACGGCTCGTCTACCTCAGTTTATATAAAAGTCTTTAATTCCATGTCCTTTTGCGGCGCACAATCTGCTAATCTTTGGCATTTCCCGGCACGCCTCCCACAGGCGTTCGTTGGAGATCTTCTCAGGCCAGAAAATGCAAAGTGTTTGCCACAGGCAGCACTGCCGAACTGCCTCTACCTACTGGATAACTGCCTCCGTGGTCCAGTGGTTAAGGCGTTCGTCTTGTTGACCCGGAGGTCGTGGGTTCGATTCCCACGGGAAGCATACTTTGTTAAGTTGTTTCCAGTTTGGTTAGGACATTGCAGGCATGAATCACCTGATTGTCTGATAAGAAAGATGATTCCGTGCTTCGGAAGGCACGTTAAGCCGGTGGTCCCGGCTGCCCTCTGGTAGTCGTTAAAGGAACCACGTCAGAGGTCGAGAGGCGGTTCCGCAGAACTCTGACACTAGGGTGTGCATGGTCGACTGACCGTATCACCTACACGAAATGATGATGACCTACTGGATATTAGAGCCTTTGACTATATATGCTCTCACTCTAGACGCCGTCATGCCTTTATTTCAATATTAAAAAACTGGCCAATTTTTCAATGCTTGTGTGCGTGACAGATTTGTGTTAGAACACACATCATGTTACTCAATGTCATCAAAATTCGACAAATTGGTAGCTATGTGTGTGCATGATAGACTATGGGTAGGACATAATATTTTTCTACACTTTTAGGCTAATAAGTTATAACTAAGCTTTATATTATCTCAGATTAGGGCATAGAACACACGTGAGTTAGAATTTGTGGCTCCCAATAGAAATTCAAACTTCATTGTATGACATTTCATCATCTTAACCCTCACACCGATTATGTGTCTATGATCTCTATTGCGAAGAGAAAACGTAAGGCAGTCGGTCGTCTGATATTAGTAATAGTATCTGCTTCGTAGTTTGTGGCAGGCAGCAGTGGATTAAAAAAGCATTTACTATTTCCTAAAAGAGTTTATCCATTGACGGACATTAACTTTTCAATAAACATTGCATTCAAAACGAGTCGTATCTACATCAGCACGCTATCCGGTGATTCAGGAATTAGTTACCTACCTTAATTGACTTAGTTATCCCCTTTTTCTATAATTATTTAGTAATGAACAGTTTAATAAAATTTATAGGTAGGTACTTTCATTATTATTATTAAAAACGGTTGCACTCACGTTATATTTAGTCGGTATTGCCGACCGGGTTTCGGCCAATTCAGATGGCCATCTTCAGGGCGAGTATCAAGGTCGTCGCGACACGGCCGTTCCTTGAGCACTGACGGACGACCATCATCGACCATCTGAATTGGCCGAAACCCGGTCGGCAATACCGACCAAATATAACGTACCGTTTTTAATAATAATAATTATGTCTCGCGTAACATTTAATAATTTAATAGGTACTTTCATATACATTTTTTAATGAAAATTTAAAACATGTCTGTAATGACAAATATATTGTGATCGGGACAGTTCACAAATTAAATTTTTCAACCAATCGTAGTTCAGATTTTGTCTTTTTGTACCAACTTGGTATTTTATATAACAAATAAATAAAGTGCGATAGGTATTTGTAAGAAAAACTTTATCACCATCATCATTAGGTCTTATTTGGTCTCCAATGCAGGAGCTTGACCCTCTGTGTACTACCAGAGCCATTTTTTAGCCAGAGCAGTCAGATGATTTGGCCTACATTCTCCATGCTGGCCAGACGGGTTGGTGAGGTCTCTTCGATGTTTATAAGTTTTGTTTAGCTTGTATTTCCTAAGTCACCTTCTACGACATCCATGGGAAGACTTGGAATGGTCCTATTCTACTCTGCCGGGACCCACGGCACCCGTTGACGCAACCAAAATAAAAGTTTGCTCAATCAGAAGGGTATTAGAGACCCTAAAACATCATAACTCTCTGTTTTAATATCACCCGCTCCCCATTACCTGAATACCTCCCGAGATGTGCAGACTGTAATAACGACGAGATGAGCTGGAATTGAACCTTCTTCCATCCACGGGCAAAGCCTGCTAACGTAGTTTGGTTTTAAAATGATCTTGATTTTTGATCAAAACAAAAATAAATAATATCATTGCTTTAAAGTTTATGAATAAAATTCAAAGACGTTAATAAAAATGAAATTGCCCAAGTTTTATGGGTCAGATTTGGTTTATAGGTCAGACTCGAGGGTTCCAAATGTATAAAACATTAGACCATCTAGCAAAAAACCGGCAAAAAAATCACGTTTGATGTACGGAAACTTCCTTAAATATGTATTCTATTCTGACTTAATTGATTGTTTTTAAAGTGAACATACATTTTATCACGTCTTTATCCCTTGCGGGGTAGACAGAACCAAAGATCATAAAACCCAAAGGACAGGTTTTAAGTTAATATACAACTTAATATTTTGTGATTATGTCAAGCGTCAACCCATCGCCTGTTGTTGAAAATATTATTATTGTCCTCATACTAGGTCAGAAATCATGACCTTTTTATATGAACGCGGTATGCACAGGCCCTTGTAACCCTCCCGCTTTAAACTACGAACGCCGTAAAATCGATACGGGATTGCCGTAACGTGAGAGCAGCGCCCCTCCACCTCCCCCACCCCAATCAGCTGTCACTCGTTATGTAGTTTAGATTACGTAGTAACTATTTATTAATCTGTGGTTGAGATTCTGACTTTAGGAGTGGTGGGTGGAAGGCGAACTCGGATAGAAGCTTAGATTATATTAAGCCTAGCTAGACTCTTATTAGCCCAAAAGCGTAGAAAAAATTGTATCCAGCCAATAGTCTATGATGCAAACACATAGCTACCAATGTGACAAATTTTGATGGCATTAATTGACAGGATACGTGTGCTAACACAAAGCTGTCACGCACAAAAGAAATTGGAAAAAATTGGATAGTCTTTCAATCATTGAATGATTCTTTCTTCCTTCTTTTTAATTATGGCTTCCACCGAGATTTCAGTGATTCTGCCAATGTCCAGTATAATGAGATACTAAATATCGGTGTTGTACGGTATGTTGAATGATTGAGGAGCCCGGTGGTCCAGTGGGTGTTAGCTCTGTGAGTGCTTACATATGTTAAGCAACCTCTGGTGTTGGATGGGTGACCGCAAGTGGCATATAAATATCTCGAGCTCCTCCGTTCTTCGGAAGGCACGTTAAGCCGTTGGTCCCGGCTGTCATCGTTGATGGCAGTCGTTAAGCTATGTCAGATGCCTTAAGGCAGCTTGAAAAATCTGACACCAGTGTTGGCCACTTACACATACGAAAAACAAAGAAACAAACAATGATTGAAAAACTGACCAATTTTTCGATGCTCTCTGGACGCTGTCATAAAGGCATGACAGCGTCTAGAGAGTATATAGTTAAAGGATAGAAGGTGAAAATTTATTTTAATATCATGTGTATTTAAAAGTAAAAGAGAACGAGGTATCCCTATTTACGCTCTACTTCAAATACTATTCTAAGTCAAATTCCTTTTTTTATTTTCGTTTGAAAAAAAAATTAAAGAAAGTCAACCAGATGTAAATTGTCTTGTGCCATGGGCTTTAAATTGTTTGCCAATGCAGGGGTTTTTGAAATGCAAACTTTTTTCAGGGAACGTTCCTTTTTCATTACGGGCATTTTTGAAATAAAAACCACTGAACTCATGACACCGTTACCAAAAGTACCTACGGCACCTCTGAATAAATATATAAAAAGATTTCTGTAGAATATAATATTTACTGACGATTATAAAATAAATAAAAGCACGTGTACAAGTTATCGCTTCTATCGGCACTCTTGGAGTGCCGCTGTACTTTTTTTAATTTGGTTGTTCTTTTCGTAAAAAAATATAGCTAAGAATTAGACGCATAGAGTAGTTGACAGACGGTATTAACCTTCGGATACCTTCCCAACAGGCAGTATTTACGGACCACCTCGCTGTACACTTATTTCCCCAGAGAGGGATTACTGAGGTTGCGCCCCGGTCAGTTCCATAGCGAATTGTATCACAGTGTCGCAGGCTGGCGTGTTAACCACTGCGCCATGGAGTTCGTCAAATAGTAACGTAGTTATGTCTTGTAAGGTCTTAGATTATATAAAGCCTAGATAGACTCAATTAGCTTAAAGCTTAGAAAAATATCATGTCCAATTCTTAGACTATTCTACAAACACATAGCCATGTGGTCTCAACGCCTTAATCGTACGATTTGTTCTCGAAAACTCGCATAGATGGCGCCACTCGAAACTACACAACACTGTATCTACCGTATTATGAGAATATAAAAACATGATTCACAAAATATATCTTATTAAAAATCAAAACAATATTTATGGCATTATATTTTAAAATGACACCGTATATTTAGTAAGTTAAGGCTAACGCAAATTACCGCCATCTAGTATCGCCGCAACTCTCGTGCGCCATACATTCGCCTGCTTTTCGCAACCTTAATTTGGTCCAATATTTTTGTATGAGGTGGGCAGTCTATTACGTTAGTATTATATATATATAGCTTACTATTTCACGGATATTGATGGCATTGATTGACATGACGTGTGCGCTGGAATAAAGCTGTCACGCACACAAGTTTTTTTATATTGAAATTAAGGCATGACGGCGTCTAGAGAGTATAGGTATAGTCAAAGTTGTAGGCATACAACTACACTACAACTTAACTACGTTCGTATTTGACAACCTCCGTGGTATGCTGGTTAACACACCAGCCTGCGATAAGAGTGGTCCCGGGTTCGATCCCCCTCTAGGTCATTATGAAAATGATCATTTTCTCAAACATGCTCGGAAATGTAGGCATTACTGTAGTAAAAAGAAGACCGGAAGTTTGTAATTCTTGGCTCATTCATCGCATTGCCGGCCTAGGCCAGGAAATAAGTATGAAAATTACTTCCCGGCCGCTGCTCAAAACTTTTTAATTAATCTATGTAACGTAAATTATGTCACTTGTCATACAGCCAGTTTACTACCACTGCATTTTTAAAAAATGCATATAATACGTGAATATAACTACAATTTCATTAAAATATCGATATGTGATCATACGAAAATATGCTTAATTTTCGTTGCGAGAGAAGAAAACAATAATCTATGATCTATTAAATTTTTTGTGAAAAATTTGACTGGGCTCTATGGGCATTGTTTCCTTTGCTGGAATTGACAACTGAAAATAAAAAAATTAAAAACTCGGGAGATCTGTTATTTTCACTATACCCGTAGTGATTAACGCAGTAATAGTATCTTCTTCGTAGTTTGTGATTAACGCTTTGCAGTAATTGATTGACATTGATTGTTTTCGGTAAATATGTGCAAAGTTGGTTATTTATTCGAAATGAAACGGTTCAAAATGAGTTTTAGTGATGAAAGCAACACTGCAATGGATTTTAAGTACCTACTTCGCCTAATTTGAAACTTGAAAGTGGAAAAATTACTACCGGCAAATACCTAGTAAGGGGAAATATTTAAGGCATGTAAGTTTATGTGTAACTTTAAGTTAAATTTCCTCACATTTATTGAGAAAATCTCTATACTTTCCTCGGCGGGAAAGGGATTGCCGGACTCGTAACTATTGTCAAGGCGTCGCTGACGCTCGGCCTTGAAAACTATACTCGTCCGGCAATCCCTTACTTCCCGGCCTCTGCAGTAATGTACTATTTCAGACTGGCCTAGGTCTAAGATGTTTATGTATCTATTATTTTAACACGTTCATCACTGAAGCCCATTTATGCATCTAGTTAATATGACGCAACGAGATCTAAAAGTTCTCGTTGTGATCCGTCAGGAATGACGCAACGAGATCCTACAGATCTCGTACGACTCAGTCACTTCAAACCCCAATATTTTTATGAAATTTGAATAATTTTTATTTTTTTTTCTATGTGCAGGTAGAAGAAGATCAGACCTTTCAGTTGGTTATCACCGCCTCAAGTTATGTCTAAAACAATAATGGAAAATTTACAAAATAAAAAAACGAGAACTTTTGGATCTCGTTCCGCACTAGATAGGAAAAAAATGCGAGTACTCTTAGATCTCGTTTTGCAGATTTTGCATAATATCGATAAAAAAATAGTGATGGGAAACAATAAGACCAACAACATTATCGATAATGAATAATGTATTATAATACTATAGTAAGGCATTGGAAACTTATAAACGATTCAATACAAAAATGTCAATGTTTTTCATTAAAACATGGAAGACACATAGTTTTTTCACACTTCACACAGAAACCT
This sequence comes from Rhodophaea formosa, assembly GCA_963082605.1. Lineage (NCBI taxonomy): Eukaryota > Metazoa > Arthropoda > Insecta > Lepidoptera > Pyralidae > Rhodophaea > Rhodophaea formosa. The sequence goes on from OY720226.1 coordinate 10,829,351, forward strand.
TTCACCTGTTTTGTCTTTTTATCCGCTTCTTTGCTAGTCATTGTTTTTCGTGCCTTTTCGTAGCAACCCACACAGCGTCTCTTCTTGTTATTCACTATATATTTGTGCTCAGTGGTCACTTTCGGATTATCTTTTTCCAGGTAAAAAGAAATCCCTGTGAAATTCGTTATGATGCTTTCAATAAAATTCTTTTTTGGTAACTTCTTTTTTTTCTTATTATTATATACCACCCATGCATTTACCATAGCTGTTCCAAAAATTAGTTCCATCATCAATTTTCGAAACCACTTCTTTCCCCTCTTTAAGGGGCTGTAATAAGACGACATTTGGTCGCTATAATCAATCCCCTTTTTACCGTCATTGTAAAAAAATATGCATTCTGGCTTCTTTATATTTTCCTCCCTCCCTCGTCTAGATCTTATTTTCGTTATAAGTTTTGCATCATGATTTTTGCATGAAGTAATCATTAAGACTGCTCTTTTGTCCACCCACTTTATAACTTTTACACCTGTTCTTCTCATCTTTCCAATCACTTCACCCTTTTTTATCTTTTTTGCCACAACAGATTTTGGTAAACCCCTTCTGTTTGCTCTGAGAGTTCCACACAAAAAAGTTTTTCTCTTTAATAATTCTTCAGCAAGTTCTACGCTATTGTAAAAGTTGTCTGTTATAATAATTCTACCGTGTCCGTCTAAATTTTGTATTAGTTTCAAAACAGTCTTCATACCGTGATCCTTTTCCCGTCCATCCTGTCCTTTTCCTGTGTAAACCATCATATTACAAGTAAATCCGTCAACAGTACATAATTTGTAAAGCTTTACTCCGTATTTATGTGTTTTATTTTTTATATATTGCCGGAATTGTAGTCTTCCGCGCCATGGCACCATGGTCTCATCAATTACTAGGACTTTACCTGGAACAATAACTTTCTTGAAATTAGCAAGAAGCATTTCGTATACATCACGTATTTTATTTAGTTTATCAGTTGTCCTGTCAATAGAGTCATCACTAAAATGCCAAAACTTTAAAATTGCAGTGAATCGATCTCTACTCATAACTTTTATGATATATTCGTTTCGATACATAATATTTTTGGACCAATAATCATTGATGTGTGGAACTTTATTTAAACCCATAACTAAGGCAACACCTAGAAACTTCAGCAACTCTTCTCGATTAATTGGCTTCCAATAACGGAACCGAGAGTTTTTCTTTAAGTTTGGATTATTAAGAAATTTTTCTGCATACAAATTAGTCTCAAGGACCATCTTGTCAACAATCTCATCTGTTAGAAACAGTTTAAATATCTCATCTGGTGTCTCAACATTTTCTGGTACATTGTATTGACATTCGTGCGGGTATTCTTCGAGTTCCGGAGTCGTATCTTCTATGTCGACCCATACATCTCCATCAGAGTCTTCTGCAACATTTTCTCGCTGTATTGTTCCATTGTCCAACTGATTGTTACTATCTCCATCACACTCATCTTCGGTTGTTATAACAGTAATATCAGATTCACTATCCGAAGAACTGCTAGGAGCATAACTGCTGTCATCATCTGAATCAATGACTGGATCATTTTCGTGGGTGCTATTCACTGCGTGGGTCATACTCGTACTAGTAATTGTGTCGGTATCATTAACAACAACGTTAGAAGTAGATGTACAGTGTGCTTTTATTGCATTATCCATGTCAATAGTTAACTGACTGGAACCCGGCGCAGACAAAACTGATTGTAGTTTTTCTGGTGTCTTATCAAAATTCAAATGTGAACTTAATTTTTCTTTGTTAGTACGATTATTGCTTTTTGGTGTATTAAGTAGATCAGATATCTTTTGCTCATCATAAGACTCATCAAGGGTAAGCATATTTGATACCGAAATATTGCTAAGGGAACCATAAGTAGAGTTTCCCCCAGTCAATAGCATTAATGGCAAAGTATCATTATTGCCCATTGAAGTATCTAAAGAAACATTCTCGTTTTTTTGTGCTGGAATTATTATCTCTTCTAATATTTTAATCTTTTTATTTCGTAAATCCATGGCATCATTGTCCGTATCTGGTGTGCAAGGTGATACAAATTGCGAAGACCCTTGTTTGCTGGTACTTGGCAAGTTAGATGTATGTAAGTTCGAATTACCCACATTTTGATCCGTGCTGCAAGATGTACAACGTTGGACACGTGGTGATGGTGGTAACACATTAGTCAGCTCTTGGTAAGAATGTCCAGTACTCGGGCTAACACAAATATTTTCACTGCGCACTCCAGGAACACGTTTGAACACTTTCCGGAACAGAGTTGAAGATTTTGGAGATCGATTATTTTCATTATCTACGTTAGGTTCTTCGGAAGAACTAAAGGAAAGTTCCAAAATTTTTCGACAGCGTTTGCGATTCGTCATCCTGATTATAGCGTAATTGACATGCACACATCGAAAGTTGACACGGCACTAATTATTTTCTTGTGAGGATTCGCACGAGATCGCTACGAGATCCTTTAGTTCTCGTTCCGCATTAGATGCAAAATTTAACTATTTGGTCGCAACGAGACCTATCAGATCTCGTTCGTTTTCATTCATAAAAATATTACATCCGATGCACCTAACGTCAAAAAAAATATTTATCTCACTCTATCACTAAAGAAACATATAGAAATATCATTTGCCGAAACGAGATGGACATAGGATTTCACTTGCGCGATACTAAAACGTCACAAACGAGAACTAAAAGGTCTCGTTCCGCGTTTAACGTGTTAAAAGTTTTCATGCTGAATTTGGACACTTTTCTATGAAAAAGGTTCAATTGTGCATCTATGCCATTGGACTAATGAGCAGTTGTGATTGGTGTAAAGTAAAAGGGCCTAGTACCGTAAAACACAACATTACGATCCAAGTGTCGATGCCCTATGGATCGTTTTAATAGCATATGCTTCTAATACACATTGATTTTTTTTATTTATTTGTAAAAATATAAATAAAGAAATTCTCAAACTTCTTCCAGAGCCCTCAAAAGTTCAAAGTATAACATTCCGGACAGCAAGTAACAACATAATGTTCAAACTCGTTTGCAGGATTTGCGCGCTTACCTTCCTACTTAAGGGCGCGTAAAAAGAAACATGGGCGGCTTTGTTTTTATTTTTGCAGCGTGAACCTGAGCGAGATGATTACTTTAAGGCGCGGGTGTCGTACAAATAAGTTGTTATTTCTAGAATTTTACGTGTTCAAAAATGTTTGGTAATAACAACTTGCATTTATAGTTATATAACAACTAACGTTGTATATTTATATATCTCTGACTTCATTTGCGTAAGTTATAGCCTATGTCACCCGCTGGTAAATTTTCTTTCTAATAAGATACCATTAAGAAGATCCGTGACTCGAAACAAAGCATTACTTATAATTTATGCCTCGTTTTAAGGACGGCCATGGGTAGGTCCCGAATTTTGAAAGTTTTAGTTACGTGGGTCGGAGCGGAGCCCAGTACATTTTGGAAACCATTGCCCTAATCAACTTAAAAAATAAATACTTTCACCACGTCATAAATATTTCAGTTAATCAGCGAGCGACGATAAAAATCGCTACCCCAAGCCCCAAACCTAACGTATACGCAGGGCCTTGAAAATATCGATTCCGAATTAAGGGAGAAAATAGGGCAGGAAAGAGTCGTTTGAGCGGACTCAGAGTAGCGGAATAGGAGCGGTTTAGGGTAGGCTTGCATTATTTCTTTTTATTATTTAATACAATTTTATTAAGCTACAAAATAAAAAATAAGTTAATCTTAGTGATTGGTACCAAATTTAGCTGAACAATGTATTAAAAAAAACAAAAGGTTTTTTTTTAAAGTTGTTCATACTGACAACTGTACAGTATGAACAACTTTTCCTATGGGACTAATGCAAGAAATAGAAAAACAAAATATTTTTTTAAGTAGGCCCTTTTGTACTGAATTTGCGACTTGAAAAGCATGTCATCACTGGCATAGTACTCGCAGTAACTTAAAAATATAATCGTTATACTCCGAGTAACTCAAAATTTAGACCCGATATTGATTAAATTTGTTACTAAAGTCATTGTCAAATAGAAAATGACGAGGAAGCTCAAAATACGTTTTAATTTTATGATGATAACGAGATTTTTTACCTTTACTAGTGTTTCCAATCAAAAAGTTGGCAGCTTTCTTAAAAGGAGATCCAGCTTTAGGTGAGATGGGGTCGGGCAATTAGTTTAGAAGTAAGTTGGTCGAGCTTAAGACAAACAGCACAGTTTGTTTAGGAGCTTGGATTAAATTGCTATCTTATTCGACTAGGGAGTGAAACTGTGGCTATTTCTGATGCCAAGTATTTTGCAGGAACTCCAATATCTCTCCTGAACTGATTTTGGTACTTAACAAACTTAATAATTGTGGAAATTAATATCAATTCATTATGGAATCCCGGTAAATGCTCACGTATCTCGCTGCATAAAACCATCTGCTGTAAACAGGCCTCCCCCAAGGATTACCAGCATTGGGGGTTTAGGGTGTTTGCCATTACATATTTTATAATAGATTCATATATATATGCAGACTAGCTGTTACCCGCGGCTTCACCCGCGTGATATATATAGCCTATGTCCTTCTCTGTACTCTTACTTATGTGTATGCAACATTTCATGATGATCGGTTCAGTGGATAGGGCGTGAAAGCGTAACGAACAAACAAACAAACTCACTTTCGCATTTATAATATTAGTTAGGATTAGGATAAACAGTCAAGACCCAAGCCAATTTGAAATTGATCGTTTTCCATAATGGCCTGAGCGGGGACTGAACCTATCCACTCGTGTCGCAGACTTTGGTTTTCACTACTGCGCCACGGAGGCCGTCAAGAGGCCTTCCCAATTTTGTACCTTTTTGGAGTATATTATGCATTTGTTTAGATACAGTAAGTGTTATATTTTTATTTATTAATTGGTAAAAGTTAAATATCTACGTGCATTGCGAACCGTTACCCGAAAAAACCTTTGCGTACCGTGAATAGTACATACATTAGTATTTACCAGCATTTTTTGAAGCAAAGAAGAGCTCGTAATATTTTATGCAACTTCTGGTCACCAATCCAAGCTGAAACCTTTTTCAGGATGCTGAACCTACGTAACTGCTACGTAATATGGCCAGTGGGCTATTCTCATTCTTAATTTTAAAATTACTATCTCCTCTCACTCAAATTAATTAAGCCACTCAAAGGCAGTATTTAACTTTTCAATAGATATAAGGTTTCCGCCCAAACGTAGGTACATAATATTATGTCCCTGCCCGCCCAACCGTGCCGATTCATGCCGCATTCTGCCCAGTCAACAAATACTTTGCTATAAGTTTTGATTTAAATAACGAATAAACGCCAGAGATATTCTTTCTTAAACTTTTGCGCTTCAAACACATAATTATTAATATGAGCACGCACCTTTTATTTATTTATTTCCGCTGACTTTCCTATGGAGTTACATCGCATCGTGGTTGAAATGTCAACTCAGTCTCACTTCGACCACTTTTGTTGTTCGTGTTCAGTCTTGTTACTATTAATATTTAAACGTCAGAGAGTCATAAAGTTTTTCCTGCGATGAGATTGTCGGTTCGCATCCCTACTTTTAACTGTTCCGTATCAAAAATTGACGGGCCAGCCGGACACTTTTGTATGGAAAAACAAATTATTTTTAAATTCACTTTAGGTAAGACAAGTCAATTTTGATGTAGTAAGTCACTCTTTCAGAGAATTTCAGTAGTTAATTTACATGTTTATATTTTATGAGTTAAGATCAGCGAGGTTAGCGATGGGCAGACATTTTCAATTTGAGTTTTCTATCTTTAAGCCTGATAAATATTTTGGGCAAAATCATAAAAATTTAGCAAAATCTACGGCAAGTTGTGAAATTGTGTCGTAGGATACTAACTCAACGATACTATATTTTATGATACTTATGTATATAGACAAACATCCTCTGGGTCTTCCCAGTCAATCTGAAAGTGATTGTTTTCCATTATGATCTGACAGAGGATCGAACGCAGGACCACTCGTGTCGCAGGCTGGCGTGTTAACAACTGCGCCACGGATGCGCCGAATCTTTGGTTATATGTACCCCGTTATGAATAAAACTGTATCTCAGTTTACTTCCTTCAAAACAATAAACAGTTTTATTTTCTTTACGTAGACTTAGCTGTTTATTTTGCTTACGTTTCGCAGCCCAACCGTGTTTAATATGTCGTGCCCCGCCCAACTCGGCCGATTCATGCCGCATTCCGCCCAAACACAAATATTTGGCTTTTGTTCCCTCAGTGGGACGGAGGCTTTGATTTAACGTATTATACCTCACAACGGAATAATAAAGTTTGTTGATACGAAAAATATTTACCTAACAGATTTTCTAAGTACGCCCAAAATGCGCCCAAATAAGCGTCTAGAATTGTACTAAATCATTCTTATTTCCTCATAGTGTTTTTAGATTTTAATAATTACCGTGATTAAGGGATATCTCGGGGATTTTAAATAACAATTTCTCTAAAATCTTTAAATTTTTAATGTAGATGTAGATTTTTTTTAAAGCAGTACTGCAATCGGGACTGCAGAAAATCGGACGTGTATTCCCACTTTTATCGTTTCCATCTAGTTTTCTGTTATAAGATTGAGCGAGATTCATATAGCGCTGTATGTTTGGCGTCGCAATCGGCATGCTATGGCCATAAGTAAAGACAATATGATGAGATCCTTGAAATACACTTACTCTAAATAAAGACAATATAATACTAACGTAATAGACTGCCCACCTCATACAAAAATATTGGACCAAATTAAAGTTGCGAAAAGTAGGCGAATGTATGGCGCAGGAGAGTTGCTTGCTACTCGATACTAGATGGCGGTAATGTGCATTAGTCTTTAACTCACTAAATATACGGTGTCATTTTAAAATATTATGCATAAAATATTGTTTTGATTTTTAATAAGATATATTTTGTGAATCATGTTTTTATATTCTCATAATACGGTAGATACAATGTTGTGTAGTTTCGAGTGGCGCCATCTATGCGAGTCTCTGAGAACAAATCGTACGATAAAGGCGTTGAGACCACATGATAATATTAACGTAACAGACAAAAAAAATATTAGACCAAATTAAGGTGGCGAAAAGCAGGCGAATATATGGCTTGGTATGGCGCTGCAGAGTTTTTGCAACTCGATACTAGATGGCGGTAATCTGCGTTAGCCTAAACTTACTAAAACTGGGGGTGTAATTTTGAAATAATAAGCCAAACTATTGTTCTAATTATTAATATGATATATTTTGTGAATAATGCTTTTATATTCTCTTATTACGGAAGATACAATGTTGTGTTGCAACGAGTAGCGACATCTATGTGATTCTGTGGTAACAAATCGTACGATTAAGGGGTTGGGACCACATGTCACGATACCGAGGTTGGTCCCTCCCGGGAGCCCTTTGATGATGTCCACCTCACAGGTTGAGGGCACCCTGCCCTCACCTCAAATGCCCGGTGAAGTAGCAAAAGCTCATTTGGAGCTAGCTATACAGCTCTTTAAAAATGCCATTCTACGGTTGCTGAAGGAAAATAATATACTTAAGAGGAGTAATGAAATAAGTTCATTTTGGGATAAAGTTTCTGGGTTGATTATTATTTGAAGTGGTCGAGTAAATTTCAAGTTAAACTTCACGAATCTGCATGTACGGTGAATAGAAGGAGGAATATTGGCTCAAATGTGGTTTTCACCTTAAAGTTTCTCATGCAATTGGGGTATTGTGACGACGTGCATTTCCTGCTTATATTAAAGTTTGCTGAGTAGGTAATACAGTAGCTTTAGTTAGGCGAGAGCTTTGACTATATACGGTGAGAGTTGGACTGAAAATTTCGGCCAAGCGTTTGGAGAAACTTCTTCAGGAAGATTATTTAGCTCTGCTCTTTGAAAAATTTTTTTTGTTATGTGCTTATTAGAGGTTTTAAATCCTAAACTTGAGATTTGCTGAATTTTTCCAGCTTTGATACGAATTTAAATTTGTTCGATAAAAAAATCTTGCAAACAAAGTACTGGGTACTATGACTGAAAGATTTTTTTAACATGTAATATTATACTCGTTAACCTATACAGCGTGTAAATTGACCCTCGATATAACCTGTGGTTACTCCAACAGACAATATGAACAACTTCCTTTGGGACCAATGCTGGGAACGCAAACGAAATTTCGATTTTCCCAAAATAATTGCCCGGGCGGCTGAACAATTTTGTATGAAAATGTTGCTATTGAAGGACTGAGTTAACTCTCTATGTCTATTACTCTATTTATATCTCTATGTATGTTGAGGCTATATTCTGGCTACGAAACAGTACTTAGGCTACGCTAAGCATGCAACAACGCTCAAATGGGTTAGTAGTTTGTAGAAAGATGTTATATTAGAAGTTTAATCAACTGATCTGCCAAAATAGTGTAGCCAGTGTCACTCTGAATTATGTAAGCAGGATTCTTGATCCCAACTGTAAAGGGTTACTTGCAAAACACCAGTAACCTCTTAGGTGAAGGTAGATAACTAACATCTTAAACAATAATGGTATTATGTTAGTTATCTAGTGTTACCACGTTACGGGTTTTTACAAGTGACCCTGTATACGAATCTAATCAGAGATTTAAAAGTTAATGTATAATAAAGTAACTCAAATACATTCTTTATTCTCGTTTCTTGGTATATACAATATTTCCTAAAGCTTTCAATATAGGTAGGTACCTATACTTACATAACTTTATACAAGGTAGTTAGGAGTCGGCTTGAGAATTTTAGCGCGTGAGCAAAATCTCTACGCTGTATAAAATTACTATGAGATCACGTTCCCGATATTCTGCGTCGACAGAATTGCCCTTAATCTGCACACCTACGGTTATAGTAGGCTAGAACGTTGCTAGGCATTTGTAATGGTGTCATATTATAGGCACTTTGGAAGTTATATTGGGAGATAAAAATGAATTCATCATCATCAGGTCTATTTTAGCTTCCAATGCAGGAGCATGACCCTCTCTGTACTATCAGAGCAGTAAGGGGATTTGGCATACACTGCACGCTGGCCAGACGGGTTGGAGTGGTCTCTTTGATATTATAAGCTTTGTTTAGCTTGTGTTTCCTAAGTCGTCTTCTACGACATCCACTGGAAGACTGGAGGAGTGGCCCAATTCTACTCTGCCGGGAACCACACGGCACATACATAAATTTAAAAATAGCTTACATAGACCATAATATATATAACTAGCAGACCGCCCGGGCATGTCCTCTTGAAAAAATCTATTTTTTTTAAAAACCGCATCAACATCCTTTGCGTAGTTTCAAAGATTCAAGCATACGTAGGGTACGTAAGATATATGCACGATACGTAAGATTTAAACAGACAGACAGCGGGAAGCGACTTTTTATACTATGTAGTGATAGTGAAATAATATATTAAATGTACAAACCAAACTTAAATTGTGTCATGCGATAATATCCCAACGATACTATATATTTATAATAGCTACTTACATAAATACTATCGAGGACTTAGGCTTATCAAAAAAATATCGTTTTCCATCATATCTTGCCCGGGGATTGAACCCAGGGCTCGCCGATACTTATTTGTCCTTTGATAGTTGTAGAAAAGCGCTTAAATAATACGTGGGACAGTTCCCGTTCAAAGCTTTTTCTGAAATAACGAATAACAAAAGCTCCTCCATAAATACAACCGAAGTAGCGTTATGACCAATATTAGTTTTGTGTGCGAGTCCCCCCCCCCTCCCTTCGCTCGTTTATATTGCATTAACCTCGAGTGTTATGTTTAAGTATCATGTCATTATATACCATATTGCATTTTAATATTATTGCTTAAAATTGAGGTACTGGAGAAATTGGTGTGTGTGTCGAGTCAGTATGTATGTATTTTCTATACCAACGAAGTTGCGCTATGTTCAACATTAGTTTTGTGTGCGAGCCCCCCTCTCTTCGCTCGTTTATATTGCATTAACCTCGAGTGTTATGTTAGCACTCATGTTGTTATATAAGGGCTATGTTATTTTAAGTATCGTGTCGTTATATACCATATTGCATTTTAATATTATTGCTTAAAATTGAGGTACTGGAGAAATTGGTGTGTGTGTCGAGTCAGTATGTATGTATTTTCTACACCAACGAAGTTGCGTTATGATCAATATTAGTTTTGTGTGCGAGCCCCCCCTCTCTTCGCTCGTTTATATTGCATTAACCTCGAGTGTTATGTTAGCACTCATGTTGTTATATAAGGGCTATGTTATTTTAAGTATCGTGTCGTTATATACCATATTGTATTTTAATATTATTGCTTAAAATTAAGGTACTGGAGAGAAAATGGTATGTGTGCCGAGTCAGTATGTATGTATTTTCTATACCAACGAAGTTGCGCTATGTTCAACATTAGTTTTGTGTGCGAGCCCCCCTCTCTTCGCTCGTTTATATTGCATTAACCTCGAGTGTTATGTTAGCACACATGATGTTATATAAGGATTATGTTATCGTATTGAGTCGTTATATACCATTTATTTTTAAATATTATTGTTTAAAATTGAGGTTCTGGAGAGAAAATTGTATGTATGCCGTCTTAGTATGTATGTATTTTCCTTAAAATTCTAACAAAGCTAGTATACCTACGCAACAATAAAAATATAATGCCATTATGAGAATTCCGTCGTCAAGTTTGGAAGTTGTGCGTCAGATTTCAGGAAAACTTTCTCCTTGTAATCTCTCGCTGCAATGTAATTATACCTATCTATACTCGTTATATTTCACGGCAATTTTCGCTATTCTTATCAACGTACCTATATCTGCAATATGTTAATAAAACTCCATCTGATCATAAGTGGGGCGACTCGCCCGTCATTATAAACAATTTTTTGTATGGGACTAATGCCGGAATGCCGAAAAAATTTAGTATATGGTCAAGAGCAAATTTATACTATAGCCCGCATAGGTGAAGCCGCTGACCATTTTTTTTATAATAGTAGATATCTATGTACAGAACGGAAACTTGTAGCTAAAGGAGTCCGGCACCTCTCCGTACTGTGCTATGCTATAGATCGAAAAACTGGGTTACGCTTTCAGTCGCGCGTTGTGCGCCGTCTCTAATTCGTACTTTAGTACTTGAATTAATTGTGCGGTGATGACCCTGATAGATAGTGCACACGTCTGTGTGTGAACTCACACACAGACGTGTGCACAGATTTATGATTTAAAGCTTGAAGTAGTTTAAGGCATAAATATCTTTTTGCTTAAGTACATCAAGCGCCATTATTGTGATCGCGGGAAAAAATTTAAAAGAATATTAAGCGAATTAAATGTTACATAAGATATCTTATATGTTTCTTTTAATCATTTTTGATTTTCGGGTACTCATATAATTTTGAAAGGTCAATGAATTCAATAAAGTTAATTTAAGTTTTGAAAATGGGACCCTTGAGAAGTAAGCAGTAATGTACAACCTCTAAGAGGCGAGCAAAATCAAAAAATAATGCAATGAATGTAGAGATTAAAGTATTAACGCTATCAGACAAGGCCTATAAAAGTGGTTGTGTTTCTGAATATAAAACGCGTTTTACCGACAGGATCGATTCCCGAAAGGCCCGACTTTACGAGCAGACCGTAAAAACGAGCCGCGGCATTGCCTTGATTGAGATTTGTAAGAGCTGTGCAATATTTTCACATTTTTCCGCTATGGACCAAAATTTATACTGAGGCTTTAGATGTTAATTAACTTTATTTTATAAAATACTAGCAGCCCTATCCGGCTGCACCCAGGTATACCTATTAACCTTCCTCACGAATCCCTCTATTTATTGGTAAAAACCCCATGAAAATCCGGTAGTTTTTGAGTTTATCGCAAATAGACAGACAGACGTGGCGGAGGCCTTTGTTTTATATTATGTATTGATAGTGATTAAACTAAAAGTTGTTCATAGATAGAGGTAGTTGTACTTTTACTAGCCGCACAAAATTGGGTTTGCCCCAATTTAACACTAAGTCCAACATTACGAGTAAAATAAACAAATTTTCTCAATGAATAACCAAAGTTTCCATATGAGAAAGGAAGCCACTGCCTGTCTTAGGTCCACAGTCTGCAAAATATACTATTATAACATCTTTCTTTATCACTTGCGGGGTAGACAGAGCCCATAGGTCATGAAACCCGAAGGCCACGTTTAGCGTGTAAGTGGGCGAAAGTGGAATCAAAATAATGATGGGTTGCTAGCCGCATCGCCTATAACTTGAATCCTTAGATTTTCACCAAATCTTTTGACTTTTACGGTCTGCGCGGGAAGAAAAGCAGCATGGAAGAGTGCCATGCATTATATATTAAATACCTTTACAGTCCCATTTGTAAATATATAATAATGTTTAAAATTCATTATGTTTTCTTTCTTTTGCAGAAACAAGCCATGCTGGTCCGCCAACTAGAAGAGGAACTAAGACTTCGAATGAGACAACCAGCGCCGGAGTTACAGCAGCAATTGGAGGCGTTATTTGCAGAAAATGAGCATTTACAGAGGGAGATAGCGATATTGAGGGATACTATAAAGGTGAGTGCGATAAAGATACTTCTGATATAGTTCTTGTAATTAGACAGCCAGTTTCGGAGCTACAGCAGTAATTGGAGGCGTTATTTGCAGAAAATGAGAATTTACAGAGGGAGATAGCGATATTGAGGGATACTATAAAGGTGAGTGAGATAAAGATACTTCTGATATAGTTCTTGTAATTAGACAGCCAGTTTCGGAGCTACAGCAGTAATTGGAGGCGTTATTTGCAGAAAATGAGAATTTACAGAGGGAGATAGCGATATTGAGGGATACTATAAAGGTGAGTGAGATAAAGATAGTTCTGATATAGTTCTTGTAATTAGACAGCCAGTTCCGGAGTTACAGCAGCAATTGGAGGCGTTATTTGCAGAAAATGAGCATTTACAGAGGGAGATAGCGATATTGAGGGATACTATAAAGTTGAGTGAGATGAAGATAGTTCTGATATTGCTCTTGTCATTAGTCAACCAGTTCCGGAAATAAACCAGCAATTGGAGGCAATATTTGCAGAAAATGAACATCTACATAGGAAGATGATGTTATTGAGGGACACGTTAGAGAAGAATGTTTTTTTTACTTTGTGTAAAAAAATAGAAAGAAGAAAAGTAGAGGTAGAAGTGTAGATAATACTTTTATTGCACAAGTTTTATCTTTAGGAAAAACCTGCAATTTTGAATGTAACCTGCAATGTTGAAGTATCAAATACATTTCTTTCTTTCTTTCTTTCAATGCATCAACGTTGACAAAGAAGACCCCAGAGTTAGGGTTATTTTAAAAGTCAATGCAATACTCTTAAAACTACCATTAGCATTTGCAAAATAGGTTTAACACGCCAGTAAAACAGCAACTAATGAATATTCATAAAATAATATAGAGAACAGACATATTCAAAGTTTTCATTTTTGATTTGCATCATCAGTGCAGTTATAAAACAAAAACACTCTTTGCTTAATGGCAAAGGAAAAAATTGATTATTCTTTTTATATTTTATTCATAGCTGAAGAATTTTAAACGTTTCTTTAATCAACAGGAACTAGAACTGAGGATTGAAACGCAGAAACAAACCTTGCAAGCGAGAGATGAAAGCATCAAGAAATTGCTCGAAATGCTGCAAAACAAGGGAATGGGTACGTGTTTATTTTTTATTTGGCTTTCAGTATTATATTATTTTTCAATTCATCACAAAATTGGCTATTTTCCTTCATCAACATTACCTCGAGCAAAACAAGTCATAATTAAGTAAACAAGGTATATTTTGTTGCCAGTGTGTAAGTGTTTTAATTTTTCTAATCATCTAAGTCTTCTCTACCAGTCATTTTGATAGTTCGTTTCTAGTGTTGTATTCTCAAATTTATAGACAAATAAGTAGACAGTTATTAAGATCTGAAAACAAACAACAGCATGCTCAAATTGATAAATTAAAACAATATTCATTTGGCACATATATTGTACAAAATCTATCAGAAATAATACAAAGTTTCACCTGCAGAACTGCACATTTGCAATGGTGTCACGTCTGAATTTGAATTTCAAAGCTACTACAATTGCGCTAGTTAACACACATAGCTTGTTTTGAACAAATATTGAAGTAAATAGAACAGCTAGGAAACACAATATCCTGGAATTCTAGGACTTCGTTACGGAGTGGAGTTACCTACGTATATGTGAGTTCGTGTCGTTTCCCTCGACTTTGTCCACCTAATTCTTACCCAATGTTCTATTATGATGCTTCTGTAAATTTGTAAACAAGTCCTGTTAATATTTTTTCTATGTGTTTGAAGGGCGAAAATTTCAACAAAAAGAATTCATTTCGTAGTTTTAGGGTGAAGGAGTAATAAACATTTTCATATCCACACAAACTTTGACATTCATAATATTAATAGAATTGCATTTGTGTTTCGTTGAGGTAGTAGTTTAGGATACTGTTAATGAATTCAAAATATGATTGGAATATTCAATACAAGATATTCCTTAAATGGTTTTTAAATAGCATTACAATGCTCGGTATACTATTAAAATTGAAAATATGTGATGAAATACGCATGCTTTGAATGCGTTATACCCTACGGGGTAATATGTGATGATGAGAGAATTCGACGCGGTGATTCGAAGTCACGGTGGTGTAGTTGGTAACACACTTAGGGTGCAGACCTAAGACTCGGGGGTTCGAATCCTACCTGTGGCGAATTCTTTTTCATCACATATTTGCAATTTTAAAACTAGATATTCCGTTAAAAAAAATAAAGAATTTTATGGTTTAGTAGAAGCATTTAAAAATAAGTAACGAAGTAAATAAATTAGTCAAAATTCTGGAATATAAATTTTATCATTATCTTGGTTTCAAAACTTTTGTGAGCAACAGGATAAAACTTAAATAAAGATAGATTTAGAAACTATGATGCCATCCTTCATTTTGTATCTAAGTTCATTAAGTCAACTTAACCGGAATTTCAAACTTTTCTGTTGAATGTATGGAGAAAAATCATGTGTCCCAAGTTAAAACTAAAGCCGAGGATCTATGAAGACTATCTGCGTAGTAAATTCTACAAAATTCAATTCTCAAAATATTTGAACGTACCTCACAACGTATGTCAGACTCCACAAAGTGTTAGCTTTGACTATATAGTGGTAGCTAGCTCTTTAGTACATAAGGTATTGAAATATAATTCTCCAAAATTTGAATATTCCGTTTGTACTGGTACAAAAAAAACATATTTCAAATTTAGACGAATTGTGTTTCACTGAGAAAATTGATACTAATAGACATCTAGTTATTAATCAAATGTATTTGCTATGTCAGTGATTTGTTTAGCTATATCTTTGTTTGCTTCATTTCAGCCTTTGCTGTTTTTATTTTTATCTTGATTGTGGGAAGATTGTGGGACACGTGTTATTTTGTCTTACGTAGAATAAAATCTAAAATAGAATTTTACGTTTTGCCATTCTTCTAAAATGAAATTGAGTCAGTTGTCAGTCAATCAGATGGGGTTGCACCCATCTTGGTCGCAGCGAGACTGTCTCACTGCAACCACGATGGGTATAACCCCATTGAAACGTCAGCGGACACAAAAAAATAAAAGGTTCGTGCTAAGTCCTGTTTATATAAATAATTATCATTCTTCTTGTTTGTAAATATTTCAGCTGATACTTCTTTCTTCAACTCTGAAAAAAGACCTTCATTTACCTCTTCTTCCAATCTTTTATAGTAATGTCAAAGGAAAAAAATAAAGCTTAAAATACTTTTCAGGTAAAGAAGAAGAGAGGCAAATGTTCCAGCAAATGCAAGCGATGGCGCAAAAACAGGTAATTATCGCAAAATTTATGAGACTGAATGGTATATTTGTGATGTAGCATGTTCCGTTGTTCTACAAAGTTTCCAATAAGACTGCCAATTTAAGAAAAGGTTAAAATCACATTGAATACTGATAAATGTACTGAGAGAGCTAGACCACGGTTTAGTGACAGCAAAAGTCCCGTGTTTTGATGAGACGTTTACTCTAGCATGATTTAAAATAATAGGTTATATTATTTTTTATCCACATTAAAATATTCGTAAACTTAAATCTTCTTAAAAGATGAGCTATTAAATTAAAATTTCAAATTGTAAAATTTCGCGCACACTCGCAAATATCTCATCTGAACACACTAAACAATTTCTTATCAAAACTTACAAATGACATACATTTTACTTAACAACTTTACACTTTCATTTTTACTTTTTGATAACTGCTACTTGAAACATACAATTAAAATTTTGCATCTCTATTATTGGAAACTTTGCCATAGTATGTAACGTCTCCTACACTCGTAGTTGTGGTAGCTGCACGTCACTTTGCTTCCTTATATTACTAGCTATAAACCACATGGGCGTTTTATTTTGTGATACCTTCATCATCGTCACTGTTTCTGTTAGAGCTGATCTTGATAGTTTCATTTCATTCATTTGAATTAAGCCGAATGTGACTGTCGCGATGCCTTATGTGTTGACCAACACTGGTTGCCTTCACAACTGTTACCAACTCTTGCTTTCACTCCACGGTCTTAAGCCTCTTTGACACTGTCGAGCTTGTCCCCCAGAGCACTTCTCCATTTTCTTACTTCCTCTTTACCCACACGTCGAGACAAACAAAATTATTACCAAAATTTTACGAAATAAAGCTCAAATTCGGCCAAACACTAAATTTGACGACACGACACAAGATCACGACATTGCATGTTTAGCCGCTCATCATGTCCCCGTCACAACCTTAGAGAAGACCGTCTCGTTATTTTGTTATTGGACATTAAGTTGAGCAATCATTTTAGATGCAAAATTTTCTTTTTACCGCCTTCATCTGGGGCTGCGTCGTCACGACGATCTCTCGTCTCTTTCATTGACGTCATGTTCTGAAGGATCGTTAGGAACGCGAGTCTGGAGCCCGCGTCCCAACAATTTACCGCGGAGTTACCACAGCGTGGCCAAATCGACTCGAACTAATTCAGGGTGTGTAATGTTTCATTCATGCGAGGCATTGCCTCATTCTCTTCAAAGATCAATCAACGAAAGCGTTGATTTCAAATAACAATACTAATATCAACCCTTCAGTGGCAGATCAGTATTGAAACTGACAACCACCTGATCATTCATTAATTTTAAGCTAACGAAGCAGTCTTTTCAAGAGATGGCGTTTTATCTAAATAACCCTGAAGCTCGATGGCCGAAGCTCGTAACCTCAGCAGCAATTCCCGGTAAAATTGGCGGGAAGCGGTCTCCAGAAAGCAGCCCCAGCGAGGCGTGGACGAGACGCGTCGCCTGTTGTAGGTAGGTTGTATGTTGCGTGCCGCCGTCGGCGGCGGCGGGCGGCGGCGGCGGCTGACCGTCTTCGTGACTGGCAGGAGCTCAAGGCGACGGCGGACACGCTGCGGGCTCTGCAGACGCAGCTGGAGCGCGCCCTGGCCGCAGCCGGGTTGCCCGGAGGCAGTGCAGGCGCCACGCTCACGGCGGTGCTGGAGACCAAGGAAGCGCGCATCGCCACGCTGGAGCGGCAGGTCGCGTTGCTCGAAGGCGAGCTGGCCGCGCTCGTGTCGCCGCCGCCGCCCTCACTTGCGCCCTCCCACGCCTCGCTTTTCGATAAAGCCTCCTGCGAACCTCCCTTCAAGAGACAAGTAAGTTTTCTGCTGAACGACGTGCGCGTGATGAAGGACGGGCGCACGAGCGCGCCGCCCGCGCGCGCCCCCCGCCCCGCGCTGCGCGCCCCGCACGCCAGGCTCTCGCCCTACTATAGTGCCACCACTCTGTGACTCCGTCTACGAGTTACCGTGTCAATTTCTCGCTTTAAGTCCGACCTTAGCCGAAGTCGTCGCCGAATGTTGACTCGTAATATTTTTGTGTAAACTTGTTCGTTGTTAAAGCTATTTTTATTAAAATAAGAGGAATTATATTCTTGAAAGATGTCGATTGAAATATTTTTGTTAAATAGGGCCTTAGATGCGAATATATAAATTTAGATGTAATTGTATGGTTAGATGAAACATGTGAGATTGATTACGTTGACACCAAAATTGATGATTATCGATAGACTGTTTTAATAAAGACTGTTGAGGTCGTATGCATCGAATGAAATCTTCGAGTACTTGTTGAATCCTTCAAGTTTTATGATTTGATCATGTTGTGCTTTCGGTGTGATCGCGCATCATTCCGTCGAGCTTGGTCCGCCACCCGTCATTAGCTCATCACGACCCGACTCATGTAGACTCATGTCTCATTCGTCTTCTTCACAGTACGGTAGTAAATGTATCACAACATAGGCGCCCGTGCATCGACTATGTTTCTGTCCAACTTTTGGTACTCTTAGATATTGAGGTCTGGAAAACTTTCTACTTCGCTCATGACAGTCTTACCATATATTTAGTATTTAGTCTAGAAAGTTTTCCAGCGATAAGTGTCCATTGTTATTGACGAATTGGTTCATTCGGTACTATTAACATTTAAGACGTAAATGAAATTCGTGAAAATTGTAATGCATGAATACATGAATGAGAGAGAATGTCGAAATGTCTTCCAAGGCACTAAATTAAGTCAATCGGAGGTGCTGGGACATTTCGTATGTAAGCCATTTTATACATACGTAAGCTAACGCTTCATACGGTACTAACCATCACTAACTGAAGATCATTATTAACGTAGATAAAATGTTTGACATCAATATCATTTTCGCCATCACTTTTGCCTAAGTAGATAGTTTCTTTTTTACTGTTGAGAATTGTGTTCTAAAGTGTGTTTTGGATTGATCTAATTCTATACCGACTTTGGGATGGATGGTGGAATGATGTTCAGTTGGACGAGTTCCGGTTGGAGATTCAGCGGCGTGACCAGGAGATTCTGGCGATGGCTGCGAAGATGAAGGCGTTAGAAGAGCAACACCAGGACTACCAGAGACACATAGCCGTCCTGAAGGAGTCGCTCTGCGCCAAGGAGGAGCACTACAGCATGCTGCAAACAGATGTAAGTTACCTTTGCAAATTTATCAGTAGAAGAAGGCAGCTCAAACGTAATAGAATCATGCTCTTAACGAAGTGTGTCCTCCTAAGACTCATAACTTAACTTCTTTTCTCGATTAAGACTAAAATAAATATTTCCATAATACCTTCTATCATGTTACGTTTGATCTGTTGTCCAAATAATTATTAGGTATTTATAGAGTTGTAATAAACATAAGTGCATTTTTAAGATCAGACGAAGTTTAAAATATTTATAATATATGGAAAGGCTGATGCAGACATTTATACTTTTTTCAAAAGGTAAAACAACTCGATAACATTATATGATACTATATATTAATTAATAATTTATTGCAGCTCTATGTGAATCTCCTTAAATCTTCTTTTGATTTCATTTATTATTATTAATTTACAATCTTGAAAAAAATTCTATTCTCTGTGGAAATTCTTAAAATATGTATGCTGTGTAAAATTTTAAAGACATTGCTTAAATCTAACAAATTTGATGGAAATAAACTCTTCAACGATTGGTTTTATGTTCTAGTTGACAAACAAACATTCGTCCCACTTGATGGTAAGACATCACAACTTTCGAAGATTGGAATAGAATTGTAGGAGAATGATTGTGTAGGAAAACTAGCCATGCTTCTTTTTGAAGTTGCGTTGTCCCCATCGATTTTATTATTTTGTCTGAAAATTCTGGTATGAAACAAAGCCAGAAGATTTTTTTTAAAACTTGTTATGTCTTTTTTATAAAATACGGTCTTATGTTTCAACTTTGTTTAGACCAAACTGGCTAAAAAACACACCAAATTGTTACCAATCAGTATGACATGTCCCTGCTTGGTATGGGCAGATCATGGTCTAAACCTTGTTCTAACTTAAGCCTACGTTTTAACGTAAAGGTTCAATAGAAGAAAAAAACTTCCGTGTTTAGAAATAAATAGTATTATTAATGCCTGTAGATGGATTCACATTATACGCTCGAAAATTAAGTTTTTGCTTTTCCCCTTTTGTGTCAATTGTAGTAATAATGCAAGGCTAATTTATTATTTTAAATGTTACATAATGTGGATTTATATTGCTATTAGTTTCATGTTTTTGAAAAGAAAAGTGGATGAAAATATATACATACCTGAAATTAATTATCTTAATATTTTCGAAATAATCAGTTTAACATTTAATTAAGATATAGAAGAAAATTTATATTTTTATGCGCCTAATATTTTGCCGGTAATATTTTAAAATGAATAACTAGAGATATTTATAATAATACGAAAACACTATATATATTTTATTTAATTGCTTAGACGTTCACGTTAATAAAATTAAAACAAATAGGCAGTTTTATTGCTTAAATTTATCTGATTTAAAACACCTTAAAGAAAGAAAAAATAATGTCAAAAACAAGACAGAATTAAATGAAAAGATGGCGCACAAAGATCATCTATAGAACTTACAACAAAATAATAAAAACATGAAACTAAACTTAGAAAGTAGTGATCTAGCCCAGCAAGCCGATAATAATGAAAACTAACTTCAGTTTGCTCATCAGGTTGAAGAGCTAAAGGCCCGTTTAGACGAGAAAAGTAGGGTGGTGGAGAAGAAGACAGCAGCGGCACTGGCGGCAGCACACGAGCTGGCAGAGTTGAGAGACCACTCGGAAATCAAGGATCGGAAGATCAATGTGCTGCAGAGAAAGGTAAACCTAATGGGGGAGGGGATGAGGAACGTTTTGGCGTGGCGGTGTAGATGAAAAAGAGAGGTAGATGTTTATTTTATAGCTCGCTGTAGCATTATTTAATTTTTGTTTATTTTCTAGGGTACTTATTCAATTCAAGTATGACCACAAGGAAACAGTGATTCAATGCTATGTTTCTGTTTATTATTTATTTTAAAGCTTTTGTTTATTTTTAAGGGTACTAATTCTAATGATTAACTAATATAACCACAAAGAAATAATATTTAAATGCTATATTCTAGAAAATTTATACTTTTGCTTCATGTAAATTAAATAACTCTAGTTTTCAATGTGCAAATGTAGCATTAACTTCAAATCAACAAAAAACAACATTCAACAAAATCAATAAAACATTCCATTGACTAAAAATTAAGTCAGGATCATTATCGAAGTCTAAGCATTTAAAACAAACAGTATTACATAAATAAATTATTTAAAGATTATTTATATCATTCCATTTTTTGACAAAGAATTGACAAAAAAAAAAACAAAAAGGAGCATATAGATTACTGATTTGCAAGTTTTATATACTGATTGTATTTGTACATACTATGATATTGTTATCGACCTCTTTAGTGTCAAAAAGTTCTCTCTCTGATCAAATTTAGTCTATAATACCTAGCATATTATGTACTGCAACAATTTCATGATAAAGAGATTCTTGGAAGATTTGAAAAACTAAGTAAACATTGCAAGTTAGAAAATAGTTTTTAGAGAATATTAAGCTCCATAGGAAGGTCAATGACATAAGTTAATTACACTCATAGTTCATTAAATTACACTTTGACTAATCAGGGGGGGACTTTTATTGAGCTCCTAAGTAATATTTCTTTGTTATTATTATGAACTTTGTTTTTAGTATGTACTTTATGGCTATTTAGGTTTCGTATTTTATTGTTATTTTGGTTATAAGTGTATTTTTTTATTATTTCAGTTCATGCAAGTTTGTTAATACATTATTGTGTTTTATTTTATTTTTTGTTTAGTTAATGCCAGTTTATTTGTACACTTTTGTATTTCTTTAATGTATTTTGTCGTTTGCTTATATTACTTATTTAGTTTCGGAGTTTCATATTTTCAAATAATATGATTGTATATTTTTCTGTTTTCACAAATTGTAAATTTGTGCGAAAATACAAAAAGAAAAAAAATATATATTTATCATCCTGTGTTTTAGAGCAAATAAATTATTTCTTTCAATACACGCTCATTAAAGAATGTATTGACATAAGAGTTATAATGTAAATTACTGTGAAAATAAAATAATAAGCGCGGAAACACTTCCTTGAGTTTATTTATATAATATGTTAATAAAACCCTGTCCAATCCTACAGGGGGCAACTCAGCTCGTCTATACAAATAACTTTTCCTTTGGCACAAATGGTAGCAATTCGAAAAAAAATATATTTTGAAATTAAGACTGATTGTTTTTTTTTTCCAATTTTCAGCATTACTCCCATAGGAAGTGGTTCATATTGTCAGGCTAAGTCGCCCCCTTAGGAATCAGATAGGTTTTATTATCATATTGTATCTATAACAAAATATATATTAAAAATCTCAACTATTATTTGTATTTGCTGGGTTCACGATATCGAAAAAAAGTCATGTTTCAACGTTTATTTTAATGACTGAATGATTTGATTGATGTATTTATTGATCAATCAATCGTATCGTAATCGACGAAGCAAAATGTGTCACCATATCTGCCCATTGAACATCAAACGATTTCAAACTGTTAACATATTTAGCTTAAATTTGCTTTATGTTTGTTTTTCAAGCTCAATTTGTCAAAAATCTAAACAAGTAGCTATATTATCGAAAAAAAAAACTTTAATTTGAGGGACAATAAATCAAGAACTATATATTATACATAACATATGATTATAATTAATTGCAAAACACAAATTATCACTTACACGGAAAAATATATATATAGGGATACATGTAGGTACTTATTAGGTACCTACGATTTTTAACTCATAAAATAAGGCCGCTTTAAAAGCTCAAACTACAGATTACTTTGTAATCTAAATCTTTCTTTATTGACAAATAGATTTCTGTATCAAACAAACGTGATTTATTTAAAACTCGGCAAAAGGGTCCAGCAAATAATTAATTAGTCGAGACCGTAGCCGCGATAACGAACTTAGTTTAGTTTCCTTGTGCCTCTAATTAGTTCGGCTAGTCGTTCCCAGATGTAGCCTCACTAAGCCAGACTCATTTATGTTTTCCGTTTGTTCCTGTTGTGTACTTTTTAGTTCAAGGTATGTTCGTTTATTTTATTTTTGTCTTTATAAATGTTTTTTTGTTCAAACCAAGAACTATTGAGACTTGTCTTATGGT
Source organism: Rhodophaea formosa (assembly GCA_963082605.1). Lineage (NCBI taxonomy): Eukaryota > Metazoa > Arthropoda > Insecta > Lepidoptera > Pyralidae > Rhodophaea > Rhodophaea formosa. The sequence continues at coordinate 10,852,522 of OY720226.1, forward strand.
ATCACCGCAGATTTTTCTACTGTATTATGGATCTTGCTAGAAAAATTTCAGCATTTACAATGTGATGTTCCATAATTTGAATAGATATGATGTAGAATGAATAGTTCTTGGTCCCTGTTTATGTATTTAGATATTTATTTATAAATATTACTTTTGACTATTTATCGTTTCTGAAACATAAGAATTTTCGTTGAAATAGCAAGTGTATTTCAGATCGAAAACCTCGAAGATCTTCTCAAAGAAAAAGATAACCAAGTAGACATGGCTCGAGCACGACTAAACGCCATGCAAGCCCATCACTGTTCTTCCGAAGGCGCACTTTCCTCACTGGAAGAAGTAATTGGGGACAAAGAAAAGCAAATCCAACAATTACGCGAACAACGAGACAGAGCTGAACATGAAAAGAATGAAGAAAGAGAACTACATGAGAGAGAAATAGCAGAATATAAGATGAAGTTACATGCACTAGAAAGTGAAGTGGAAAAACTTGGTGCAAGACTCGAAAGAGCTCAAGCAGAGAAAGACAGACTTGAAGCTAAACTAGAGAGCTCTCAATCAGAACTTGGAAAGTCCAAAGCTGAATTAGATAAAGCAGCTAGTGAGGTTGGAAGGTCTGGTGCAGATTGGGAGGCCGCGAAACAACGCTTAGCGAGACTTGAGCTTGAGAATGAACGTTTGAAACATGAACTTGAAAGGTCTCAGACTACTTTTGGTAGGAGCACTTTGACTACGTCTCAGGAGTTGGATAGAGTTCAGGAGAAGGCGGATAAGTCTGCAACGGAACTCAGGCGTTGTCAGGCAGAGTTGAGAGTGACTCAGGCGGATGCGGAGAGAGCGCATTCGGAGAATAGCGCTTTACAGGACAAGTTGGAGAAATCTCAGGGAGAAGTGTACCGGTTGAAGGCCAAACTTGAAAATGCACAAACTGAACAAGATAGCCTGAAGGAAGAGTATGATCGGTAAGTAGCACTTTTACCTTTATATCTACACTTACTCAACTAATTTAGCGAGCGATAAGCGCGAGTGATGCGTTTCCATTTCAGCTTGGGCAAAAATCTATATATGTACATCTGCCTTGCTGTCTGGCTGATCTCATCTAGAAGTTATATTTAACAACCCATACTTGTGAAATTTTATGAGCATAATCTATAATTAGTCACATACACATACACTTTTTTAATAATTAGATTACGATTCAATTGTTAGAAAAAAATTAATGGCTGATATTGGCACAAAGTACTTAAGCGCCAATAGCGCTTAGGACCATTGTTTTTATTGTGATAAGAATCGCAAGCTCAACATACTACACTACAGCCAAAGGTACATAAATTGAGAAGGGAACCACTACTGAAGACAAATAAGTCAGATTTTGTCAGTATTAAAAATTTAATACGAAAGAACAAATTATTTGCTGTTATTAAAATTCATATAATTAAAAAAAAATAAAAGGGACATATCACACAAATTGAGCCAGCCCCACAGTAAGTTGTGAACTTGTGTCGCAGGATACTGACTCAACGATACTATATTTTATAATATATACTTGTATAGAAAACATCCAAGACCCAGGTCATAGTGAAAAAGATCGTTTTCCATCATGACCTGACCGGGGATCGAACCCGGGACCCCTGTGTCGCAGGCTGGCGTGTTGACCGCTGCGCCACGGAGCTCGACGCATAATAAGCAATCAAAGATATCTCTACTTTGGAAGTTTAATTTCACATTTATAAAGTTGTATAACAACAACAACTTAATTTGCCTGTTTTTCCATAGCATCCAGTCCTCAATAAGCCGCCTCCACTCCGAACGCGACAAAGCTGTAGCCGAGCTGGACAAAGCTAGAGAAGAGCTGGAACGAACTCAAGCTACTCTGGGCAAGGCACAGCTTCAGCAGGATAAGCTGCAAGCTTCGCTGGACAACGCGCACTCGGAGATTGATAAGCTGCAAGAGAAGCTGGATAAGGCTGCTGCCGAGAACAGAAAGGTGAGCTATAAGTTGAACTAAAGCCGTTAAACTATAGTAAGACATGCTGCAAGGGTCCCTGGATTCCGTGCACTCGGAGATTGATTAACAGCAAGAGAAGCTGAATACGGCTGCTGCTGCGAACAGAAAGGTAAGTTATAGCTTCATTTATATGGCACAGGACCGTAGCAAATTGTGTCAAAAAAAGGGCCTATGTTCAGCAATGGGCTTATGTGGGCTGTAAATGAATGTTATTAGCCTAATTTAAAATCAAGCTGCCATGAAATAGGCTGCTTCTCCGGACTCCGTGCACTCAAATATTGTCATGTTGAAACAGAAGCTGAATAGTGGAACAGAAAGGTGAGTTTAGCTTTATTTCAATCAAGCTGTAGTTAGATAAGCTGCGAGCTTCACTGGACTTTATATACTTGAAAGTAGTAGTCTTGAGTAGAAAAATGGCATGCAGCCAGCAGTAAGGCTGAGGCTGAAAACAAAAAGGTGAGATGATCATGTTTAGTATGTTTTCGATCCCGACTGAGCGTCTATATTTATTAGATAGGTTGGTAAAGCAAATAATCTACTTGAATGATTGGTCGTTTATACAGACTATTTTGTGAATAATCGTTTCGACTGTGCGTTATTTTCCACTACGTACGTACTCCAAATTTTGCGTTATCGTTAACTTATTTTTACATTGAAATAACTATTAATTTTGATATAAGTACTCCTTGTAAAATTGTTTAAAACGTTAATATAATTTCTTACATCCTTGAAAATTTACAGAAAAAAAATTGTGCGGTAGGCTCAGAAAGAACATTACCTAAGCATTATTCCCTGAATCAATTTGCACTAATTTTCACAAGCAAATTTCAAAGAACGAGCCAGCTTTTCTCGGAAATATTGCCAGAATTCGAGTTAAACATTCATTGAATTCTGTTTTCTGCTAAGGACAAATGTTTCTGGGAAGTAATAATAGCGGAAAGTGAATTTGGATTGTGGATGCCAAGTTTGTGTAAGGGCAAAATTACTTAGGCTTATTTTTTCGCCGTGTGGTTCCCGGCGGAGTAGAATAGAGCCACCCCAAGTCTTCCCGTGGAAGTAGAATGCGACTTAGGAAACACAAGCTTATAAACATCAAAGAGATCTCTACAACCTGTCTGTCCAGTGTGGAAAGTGTAAGCCAAATCTTCTGACTGCTCTGGCTAAAGGTTCTGGTAGTACAGAGAGGGTTATACTTCTGCACTGAAGACTAAAAAAGACCTAATGATGACGATGATTATTTTGAATGAGAATCACAACATATTAGGAAATCAGCTTGAGATTTAATTCAATTGATAACAGTTAATGATCCAAGCTGGTGGTACCTTTCAACCATGCTCTCTATTGAATCTTATTTAGGATGTTTTTAATTACAATTCAATTCCATGGTGTAATAATTAATTGAAACCCAATAAAGCTAGACTCTGACCACGCTCTTCTTTTACAGCTCCAAGTGGACCGAGAGAAACAGGCCTACGACTTTGAGTCTCTCCAGTCTCAACTTGACAAAGCGTTGGGCCAGGCTGCTCGTCTGCAGAAGGAGCGAGACACGGCTCAGTTGGACGTCGACCGTTACCGGGACAAGCACGACAAGGCTCAGGTAAGAAAGCATTATCTAGGAAAGTATTACGACTCGATAACAGAAGAAAAAGAAGTGACAAATACAAGAGTTTATTAGGAGCAAGGGAAGTCAAAAACGCATATGGAAGACTCTCACAAATTAACTAGTGTAGCTGGAAAACAATGCTATAGCAATATGTTTTCGAGTTCGAGACTCTTCAGTCTCGCATTCTCTAGGTAGACGTTATGACTCGAAAACTACAGAAGAAGAAGGGACTAACACAAGAGTTTAGTAGGAGAAAGGGAAGTCAAAAGAAGTAAAAGTGACAAATATAAATGGTTTTAGTAGGAGATAGGGTGGACAGAACATAAATGAGGGACTCCCACAGCTTAACTAGAATAGCTGGAAACCAAAAGCTATAGCAACACGCCTTTGCTCTCGAATCACTGAATAAGTAAATGCCGCAATGTATAAGGCACTGGGCCCGGATGCTCGTCCGCAAAAGAAGTGGGACACCGTCCTGTTTGACGTCGATCATTAACGGGACAAGAACGAAAAGATATCGAATTCCCTCCACAGGTAAGAAATAAAAGAGACGGAAACATTATTTTTTTGTTTTGAATAGGGTGTATTTAATAATTATTAGGCTCCTACTCATCATTGTAACAACAGCATGAAAATACAATTTGATAAATTGACAATTATGTCCGTAACGCTTACATACTATTATAAATTTAATTAAAATCAATGTTTGCTTTGATATTGATCTTCAAAATTGTCTCTCTCATATAAAAGCAGTATTCTATTAGGAATTTTGCTCTCTTGGTTAAACTCTTGAGCGATCGCTCATCTCCCTTTCGAAAGTATGATAGAAATACAAATTAAATATTATTTAAACTGTTATTTACCTTTGGTCGTACATTTTATGGCTCTTTCAACCTCGCAAGAGAAAAACACTTTATTTATATTATAACGAAATGCCCTGCAACGACAATATTATTGAATAAAAGACCGTTAAGACGTGAAACTGGTTTATATCCCAATAACCCTCCATCTTGGCACTGACATGATAGTAAACATAGCGAAGGCAGGCGCCGCCCTGTCTAGCCGGCAGTTTTTTGTAACCAATGATAATAATTTGGACCGGCCGATTTGATGTTGAATGTTACATTTGGAGTTTGAATTTCGAACAGAGTAAATGTAGGGAAAATTGCATGCATTTCTTAAGCAAATCGATGAGTCGTAAGCTTGACTGTGTCGCAACAAGTTTGCACGTATTGCTATTTGTGTCACTGTCACGTTTCTTAGGGGCTTATTCTGATTATTCCTAGATCCATGTTTCTAACAAGGGTCCCCCATAATGTAATAAAAATAATAAATAATCTCAAGTTATTCACGTGTAACAATATTTGCACTATTATATAAACTGCCTTTACTGAAATAATACAAAAAAATATTTTGTCAACACGGAGTCCGTGAAAATTTTAAATTATTTCTTACTAGCTGTTACACTCGGCTTCGGCCCGTGTGATATATAGCCTATGTTCTTCTCAGTAGTCTAACCTATGTGTATGCTACCTTTCATGATGATCGGTTCAGTAGATAGACCGTGAAAGCGTACAAACAAACAAGCAAACTCACTTGCGCATTCATAATATTAGTTGAGATTTATGAAACTCTCTTTGCTGTCTTGAAATAAATTCAACAAAACCGGAAGCGTAGGCTAACGAGGAGCGTAGGCTTAGGGCATTTTATGTGCCTTTTATCCTCCAAATTAATTTTTAATTTGAAACATCTTACGTTTCAAGTAAATTCAAACAGGTTTGTGTATAACGGTGCGTAGGTTGTTTGTTTTTGCATTAATAAATGACTGGAGGCAGTGCCGGCCCTAGTCTTTCATCGTGAATGGGCAAGATTGTCGTTTTGCGCTCTGGGTGGTAGTTTTTGAGGAAACTGGTCTTAGGTCAACAACGGCTATCTTATGACTACTGGGAACAACGATTTAATGTGCCTTCCGAAGAAGAAAACTCGATATATCTATTTCATGCCATTTGTGGTCAATCATTTTGGACTGAACCTCATTCGGAGTTGATAACATGTGTAAGCGCTTACAGTGTATATGTAACGCCATCAAGCTTATTTTTGACAACTGGGTAGTATCAATACATCCGCCCGATCGACGGTCTTTATACTTACTGTGTGCCGGGGCGCATAAGCGAACCTGCGCAAGCTATTTGTTAATATTATCTATTTTTCTTCTTGCGTCGCAATGGCTATTTTTTTTTAATAACAACACTTTTGCCCGGTATGCGGCCACAGCGAGTACACTCATATATCTTCAAACTGTGAGGATTGTCTGCGCTGTATGTGATCTATTTTGCACATGCTCCTTATACAACAAAATGAGTTGTTCATCATGAATGTGTCACACAACTAAAAAGCCTTTCCGTATTTAAATCGACGACATCCTGATACCTAAGAAGATACAAAAAATTCTGTTATCTGAAAGAACATTGTTTTAAAATAAATTCAACGTCATCGACGCCCCCTTATTTGGATGCCCAGGGCAACCGCATTCACTCTTACTTCCGACTAGCCCTGCTGGAAGTAACCCACTTAAATATTAAAGGTAGCCGGCCTGCTTTATACTCGTTAAAGCTTATTTTATAATTGGACGGAATCGATACTAAAGAGTTTATTAAGATTAGGGCGAACTAAATCCTCTTTATAATGATCTAAGTTTCAGTCTTTTCCTCACTTAATCTATTTGGAATAGTTGACGCTATTAGGAACAAGCGAAGTTTTATTTTTAATGAGTCAATATAGAGGAGACATACGCACTCAGCGTTCGTCTCCTCTACTTTGCCTGATGGAAAGCAACGACGAGGTCTAGGGTGAAACATACAAACTCTTAACGCTTATTCACTCTTGCCTTAAAAATCCCTTAATTTCCCTTAATTACTTCTCCCTTTTTGTCCTAACAAATTTATTTTGTCCGAATAAACAAGCGACGCAAGGGCCTTTACATTTTTGAGAATTTCTCAAAGTAGACTCTATTCAGGAAGATGTGTTATAAGAATGAAGTAAGACTGTCTTTTTTACCCACCAACTTGAACCAAGAATCATTTATTCCTCTGAAAATGGTTTCAAAGATGTTATAATTTAATGATAAAATATTACTTAAGAGTCGCCTGGAAGCGCATGTCTCCATACAAACGGAAAAAGGGAATAGTGGCGATATTTGATAATTTTGGAGTAAAATTAAGCATTTAATCAATTAATATTATTATAATCTACGTACGTTCCTATACAGCTTGGTTAAAATACCAATGGTTTGAGAATTACAAGCCTTTTCAAATTTATATGGAAATCTTGAGAGGCGTATAATTCTCAAACATTTGATAATTTAACCAAACTGTATAGGAACGTACGTAGATTATAATGAGATTATTCGGGCTTGTTTATGCGGACAAAATAATCTTTGAAAGTTTATAACTACTTACTCATTTCTTGTGATTTTGTTAAAATCATGTTAAAGAGGGGTAAATATCGTATTGAGTCACCCCTTACAGGGAATGTCGAGGGACAATTTACACGCTGTACCTATATACATACATATTTTTCGAAAAGCATTACTCTCCTTCTCGGTGGGTCATAAAAGTGGTTAAATATTTCTCTACCACAGCGTTAGTTGAGTGATGTACACTAGGGCGCCGCCTGTCTCGCCTGGTTTATGTAACTCTGATAATACTCTAGACGAACGCGGAAACAGAACGTGGTTAATTTATAATTTACCGACTGCCTGAACGAGCTCGTAAGATATGATTATGTAGGTAGTTAATATATATTTTCTAAAACAAAGAGTATGTATTTTTTATATAAGTATATATAGGGACATATCACACAAATTGAGCCAGCCCCGCAGTAAGTTGTGAACTTGTGTCACAGGATACTAACTCAACGATACTTTATTTTATAATATACTAGCTGTTACCCGCGGCTTTGCCCGCGTGATATAGCCTATGTCCTTCTCAGTACCCTAACCTATGTGTATGCATAATTTCACGATGATCGGTTCAGTAGATAGGGCGTGAAAGCGTAACAAACAAATAAACAAACAAACAAACTCACTTTCGCATTTATAATATTAGTTAGGATTAGGATTAGATTAGGATACTTATATAGATAAACATCCAAGACCCAGGTCATACTGAAAAAGATCGTTTTTCATCATGACCTGACCGGGGATCGAACCCGGGACCCCCGTGTCGCAGGCTGGCTACTATTTATTTTAATAAACAAGTCTTTTGAATAATAATAAAAATACACATATTTGTTAAATTTTCACAGTAACCGGTAACTCGTAAATACGATAACAAAATGTGGTAATTTATAATTGACCGACTGCAATTTGTGCAAGTGTCTATATTACAATATAGGTATTCAATCATTTACGCGGGGTAACAACTTCGCTTTACGATTAAACTTCATTTTGGATTGGCATTTGGCCTATTTACAAATATATTTTCCGTCTCGACCGGTTTATGTAACTCGGATAATACTCTCTAAGACAAACGCGGAAACGGAACGTGGTTAATTTATAATTTACCGACCGCCTAAAGAGCTCGTAGGGTACTTATTGTAACATATGATTATTAAGGTAGTTTAATATCTTTTTTCTGTAATAAAGAATATTTATTTAAATAAATATGAGTTGATTAGAATACAATCCTAAGTACCTATAAATAAGTGACTCGTATAAAGCGGTCACTCGCGAACTAAAACTCGGATTCCTTACCGAATAAAGTACGTATTTCAGATATAAGTAGTTAAAAAAATCCTTTATAGTGCCAAATATAATATAGGTTAATGTTAACTTAGGCTTTTGAGATTTGTTCTTGCCAAGGGTGGCGAATAAATCTTGTAAATAGGACGGCCTGGCGCCGCCTTGTCTAGTCTATGCCTCTTTATTCTATACTAGCTGCACCCGTGACTTCGTACGCAAATGTATTTAGATTATTATTAACTAAGTAGCTTTTGCCCGCGGCTTCGCTCGCTTTAAGAGGTATAGTTTTGGGGGTAGAATTGATCAAAATCCTTTCTTAGCGGATGTCATAACATCTACCTGCATGCCAAATTTCAGCCCGATCCGTCCAGTGGTTTGGGCTGTGCGTTGGTAGATCACTATGTCAGTTACCTTTGAGTTATATATGTTTAGATGTGTAGTGAAAAAGATTAAAAGAATTTTCTAAATATTTTTGTTATATGTAGCTTATTTGATTAATTTATATTTGTAATGACACAATATTTACAGACATAATTGATTTCTATTATGCTCCACTTTGTATCGCCTGACTGTAGTCCTTTAAACTGTAAGAGTCGGGGGGGGGGACTTCCAGCAGGAAGAAGAGGGGGTAAATTTTAATGGTCCTAGGATCTATATACCTAACACAGCTCCAAAAATAAAGTTATTTTTCCTTGCGAAAAATGATAGTGGTATTTTGGCTAGTTTATGCTTGGCGAGTCCGACTCACACTTGGCCAATTTTTATGTATTCCATTTGGATATTTCTGCAGATGTTTTTAAAAGGAATCAGATTATTCATAGAGAAACGTGTTTCGAAATTGTGGACTAATTTTATTTGAGTCGCGTTTATAGCCAACTACGATCGGAGTGATTTTAGGTTAAGTGCTCTAATAATAGTTTGGTATCATAAGTTATTAATATTTGAAGTTCTGAAACAAAGAGGATTCAAGGCACTATTTTGAAACATCTTTGTCTATCCAGCCAGTGGATGTGTTAGCATAAATGTTATGTATGATCTTCTGGCTCCCTTTTATCGTTCTCAGTTAGGTACTCTTCGGTTTGGGGCGGTCGGGAAAACCTGTCAAGTTCGAGTTGAACTCCCGTTCCCGTGGAGGAGGTTCCATACAATGCCAAAAACAATTGTTTTTATTCAATTGATTAGCGCTATCCAGTGGTGTTTTAGTGAACTATTTCCGAAAGTGAACGTAGGTATTAGTTTACTACCTTTTTTCCAATTGATTGAATTCATAAAGGTTATTCTGTAATCTACAAGCAATGTACTGTATTTTGTATCTTGTTCAAAACTTTAGGCTCAGCAATATCAAAATCAGGGGTAAAATGATCAATTTTGGTCTCCTTTTTCATGAACTAAATCAAAGCTTTTTTATTTTGGAATAAGTAATAAAAAAACTATTTGAGACCATCCAAACGAGCCCTTTTATTTAATATATGAGACAGTGAGATGTGCAAAACCTGTCTTATAATTTCCTTTCCTAATTTGTCTCCTGCAAAATGACCCTTATTTTAAGTAAAATATTTATTTACTTCGCACGTCAGTGTTTGGGTCTTCGGATTACACCTTCCTACCAAATTTCACCTAAACTGATCCAGTAGATTTGGAGAAAATTGTCTGTGACAGACAGTCGGACAGACAGACTTACTCGAGTGATCCTATAAGGGTTACGTTTTTTTAATTTTTTGTACGGAACCCTATAAACGTAATAATAAGCAGTGACAGCAGTGACAGTAGTGACAGTAACAAAAAGTATTTGTTACAAAGGCTTGTTGTAATGGGGTTACGTTTTATAGAATTGATGTGTGAGATATTCGAAATTCCACTAAAAGTGCTAAATGTTTGCACTGAGTTGAAAGTACATTATCCCTGGTGACATGGGCTAGAATTTTTAACCAGTCGTATTTTATTTTCAATAGAAAAGACAATCTTCTTTTATGTTGTCGGTCAATCTATTTGTTTAGTTTGGCATACACTACTGGACCAAAAGAGCCATTACAAGGGCAAGTACATTTAAAAAGTTCCAAAACTATAGCCAGTTATTTTTCTTTTAAAAATATGGAACAGAAATAGAGTGAAATTTACTAAAAGTTAAGTCAATCACAAAATAAACCAACATCTATTTTCACGACAAACAAATGCATAAAGTATTCATAGCTGGCAATACCAGCTGCAAAGTGTATCAGTTTAAATGTTGCCGCTATAAAAATAAACCACGTCCGAAATAAAAGCGGAACGTACCGGAATTTACCGATACAGACCGCTTTTCAGAGACGATATTGTTCGCGTAAATTATTTATTCAATTGTAGATTCAGCATAAATAGAAATTCAATTTTAGGTGAGGTTTTTGTATAAATTTTATCTGTGACTCAAGCGGTGTCTGTTTTAATTTTTATACTATTCATGCTCTTAAATTAAATAAAATCTTCTTGCATTAAGAGTCGCCTGGACGCGAATGTCTCCATGCAAACGGCAAAAGGGAATTGTGGCAATATTTGATAATTTAAGGGCAAAATTAAGCATCCAATCAATTAATCTCATTATAATCTACGTACGTTCCTATACAACTTGGTTAAATTATCAAATGTTTGAGAATTATACGCCTCTCTAGATTTCCATACAAATTTCAAAAGGCTTGTAATTCTCAAACCATTGGTATTTTAACCTAGCTGTATAGGAACGTACGTAGATTATAATGAGATTAATTGATTAAATGCTTAATTTTACTCCAAAATTATCAAATATTGCCACAATTCCCTTTTTCCGTTTGTATGGATACATGCGCTTCCAGGCGACTCTTAAGTAAAGTGGATACTGTGTTGGGAAAAATCAAGTTAGGTATAGTTAGTTTACCCACCCCAATAGTCAGTCGAAATACCGATACTATCCGAAAGTGGCAAGCGCAGCGTCGGACACCCATCGACCAGCAGGCGTATTTGCTAACTTTTGACATCATTTTCATGGTAACTTCAATATTCATTACAGCTTCGTTAGGAGCTACATTAGAAGCCCGATGGTCCAGTGGGTGTAGGCTCTATGAGTGCTTACGTATGTTAAGCAACCCCTGGTGCAGTCCCTACTTGGATGGGTAACCGCAAGTGGCATAAAAATATCTCGAGCTCCTCCGTGCTTCGGAAGCCGATGGTCCCGGCTGTCATCGTTGATGCCAGTCGTTAAGCTATGTCAGATGCCTTAAGGCAGCTTAAAAAATCTGACAATAGTGTTGGCCACTTACACATACGAAAAACAAAAAAAAAAAAACATTACTTACATAGCTTCGGTATGAATGACTATTTTTATTTTAGATATGCAAACCGTAATGGATGCTTAAGTATTAATCAATACAAATAATCGTACACCGAGTTAGTAAATCGGACTGTAGGTGGTGGGACTAAGGTATATGAATAATGAAAATACCAATTCTCTGACTGCTTTTGCTGATATATGACTCTGGTAGTACAGAGAGGGTCGTGCTCCTGCAGAGGAGACTAACAAAGACCTGATGACGATGATGAAAACAAATCAAAATCTGTGAGACGCGTGTTGTGTATCACGAAATAAATCCTGAGTTTACCGAAACAGCCCGCGTTGCCCGACAATACTACCTATCACATAAAATATTTATGCAATTGTACTGTCAGCATAAATGGAATTTCAATTTTGGTTCAGGTTTATGTTACGTGACATGTTGATGATAGATACTACTACCATTTATAGACTACACTATGATTGGTTAAATTTCAATTCTACAATATGTTGATGAAACCCCTATTTGATTTTAAAAGGGGCGAACGCCCAAGTCCATTAAGGCTTTTAAAAGTTATGGTAGGGAATACATACGTATTACATGCACGAAATATAACAAAAACAATACCCTTCTTTTTTAGGCAGTCGTACGATTTTCCAGTTGCACATGCACATGATGATGATGCACCGATGGCGCCACTGGTACCGTCACAGTTTTGTTTCTACCATATATTTGATATATTTTAATAATTTATGTCTCAGTTGAAGCAAGAACGGATTAACGCCGTCTAGTGACGAGAAAAAACAATTATGCAGCATAGTCGTCAAACTATGACCTTTGTAGAAGGCTTTATCCCATATTTTTTATGAGGTTGGCAATATTTGACTTTATGACTGAGGTCCCTGAGATATTGGGCAGTTGTCCATGGGCAGCGGTGATCACTTACCATCAGGTGATCTGCTTGCTCGTTCGCCGTCCCAAATCATAATAAAAAAAAGTCAAGGAAATGTAGCCTATTCTAGAAGTTTTCAAGTTCAAAGAGTGGTTTTGCTGACTGTACCAACCTATTATTCACCGAAATAGTCAGATCAATGACCTGATTCGACGCTTTTCACGAGTTTGGTGAAGTCGATCAATCAATACATACTAGGCTTGCCTTCCGAAAATACGAATTTCACAATAAAAATAGACTGACTATCATAGATAGATCGTTACATAATCGGATATGCCGTGTGGTTCCCGGCATAGTAAAATAGGACCACTCCAAGTCTTCCCGTGGATGTCGTAGAACACGAATCAGGAAACACAAGCTAAACAAAGCTTATAAACATCAAAGAGACCTCTCTAACCTGTCTGGCCAGCGTGGAGAGTGTAGGCCTAATCCTCTGACTGCTCTGGCTAATATATGGCCCTGTACAGAGAAGGTCGTGCTCCTGCAGTGGAGACTGAATTAAGACCTGATGATGATGATATAAAGGATGTTAGGGTAAACACCGTCCCTCAAATCATTAAATTAGCCCGTCAAAATAAACAACTTTCCATTAGTGACCAGTGCTGGGAACTCGACGGACTCTGGGGACTCAAAAAAACTACATTTTCAAACATACGTGTTGGGCCAACCCGGCAATTTGTTTTAAAAATGACGTTTTTTTAAGGTCATATGCTACGTTTTATCCCGGACAAAACTACTGTTCCTGAGGGATCGAAACTAACGCGAGGGGAGCTGCGGGCGAAAACCTATAAAATATTATTAATTTATGGGCTAAAGCGACCCCATTATTGATACTACGGATAGTAGATGGTGGGTGAACCTTAAGAGCGTATACTAGCAGTATTTTTTCAATATGGTTTCCATACAAATGTATTTCTCTATTTTCTCGCTGAAAACTGATTCTAGAGCCACAATTCTTTTTTCATAAAATCGAGTACTAAAATAGGAATGCCCCTATTTTTTATTTTTTCCAAAAAAACTATTTTTGTACAATTTTTTTTTTTCTTTTAAACAGGTTTTTAGAAAAAAATAAAACATAGGGACATACCTATTTTAGTAATAGATTGTAAGTAAAAAGAATTGTGCCTCTAGAAGCAGTTTTCAGCGAGAAAATAGAGAAATACATTTGTATGGAAAACGCACTGCTAGTATACCCTCTTAAGAATATTTGTAAAATATTAAAGAAATCCGTATTTTTTCGACAGGCCAACCGAATGTCCCGAATTGATTTCTTTTTGTCACGAACTCGGAACTTTGCCAAATTCCTCCGTGTACCCAATAAGTTTGTGCCTTGAACATAAACCGTACCTTACTTAATATTATTCATACTTGCCATTCCCCTTTTATTATTGCTATAAACGAAAATGTGTTATTTTAAGACACCTTTGGAGGCAAAAGCTAAATTAAAATAGAATTTATTTATATTAGGAACAGTTTTATGGTGCATTTTAAAATAATTATAGGTAGGTAGAGACTTACTGATTAAGATTGCCCTAAAAGTTGAACATAAACGAATAAATATAATAAATACGTATATATACGGACAAATCACGCAGATTGAGCTAGTCCAAAAACAAGTTCGAGCTTGTGTTGTGGGAAATCAACGATAAAATCCAAAACTCACAATGATCATTTTCCATCTTGACTTGACCAGGGATCGAACCAGGGACCTGCGGTGTGATAGCCTGGCATGATAACCACTAGGTCACAGAGTATTTTACAATTTACGATATCATCATCATCATCATGTCTTTCTAGTCTCAACTGCAGGAGCACGACCCTCTGTACTATCAGTGCCATATATTAGTTTGAGTAGTCAGAGGATTTGGCCTACACTCTCCACGCTGGCCAGACTGGTTGGAGAGGTCTCTTTGATGTGTATAAGCTTTGTTTAGCTTGTGTTTCCTTAGTCGCCTTTTACGACATCGACGGGATGACTTGGAGTGGTCCTATTCTACTCTGCCGGGAACCACACAGCGTTTATCATGTCAGTACGATAAAATAAACTGATGACTATTATAGACAGCTTTCTGAGTACGAGCATCATATGACGTTTTTCAATACATTTGCGATTACTATTAAGTAAAACTAGAATGCAGTTAAGCACTATGGAATTTAACTAGCTTTCGATGCGGCTAGCAACCCATCACTATTTGGATTCCGATTTCCACCTTACGCCCACTAGGATGCTAAACGTGGTCTGTAGGTTTCGACCTTGGGCTTTGTCTACCCCGCAAGGGAGAAAAACGTGATAGTATACGTATATATATGTTTATACTCCAGACAACATGTTTGCAAAATTTCATGATGATCGGTTTTGTAGATAGGCGGGTGAACGCGTAACAAACAAACAAACTCAGTTTCGCATTTATAATATTTTTTGGGATTGAAATTAGTTGGGATTAGTTTGTAAAAGTACATTATAGTAATCAGGAACATTGAGTCAGGTTTTGTTTTTAACTAAACATTAATTTTTCACGAATTGGCAAACAATTTTCATGCTGAATATGAAAACTTTTTGCCCTAAAACAACATTACGATCCAAGTTTCGATGTCATTAGAACCGTTACGTATTAATAGCAAATGTATACATTACGATTTTACCTTCTTTCCAGGCACTCGTAGCTCGCATCCAAAAAGAACGAGATGCGGCCCTGGCTGAAGCCGCTAGCTGTCGCGAGCGGGCCGAAGCTGCAGCTGCTGCAGCCAACAGAGCCGCCAGGGACCGCGACAGTGCTGCCACTGAGTTGGACGTCCTCAGAGAGCGGTGGGAGAAGGCGCATCAACAACACCAGAAGTTAACTGTGAGTATAGATATCCATCATCCATCCATATCTTACTTTTTAATTTTAATATAAGTATAGAGCCATATAGGATCTCATGCTTAATGCCTACTTGCTGAACAATACCTATATTTCAAATGTTAGGGTATGTAAAATAGTAAGACTTGAAGACCCTTAGGTTCATGTGCTGAGCAGTTACACAGCGTGTAAATTGACCCTCGACATACTCTTCTTTTCACTCGCTCTACTCTCTATCTAAAGCTAAAGATAGCCTTCATTTTTTAAGGTCTAAGGGTTTCCTTGTACGTTACTAAGAATGAAAATGTAATTCTAGTAGCTTTAGTAAATTTGAAAAAATGAATGAATGAAGGCTATAGGCCCTATTTGTTTAAACACAAAGTTCAATATGTTCCTAAATTATTTATTAAAAAAAATCTTTTACAGATGGAACGTGACGATGCCATAACCGAACTCGAAATCATGAAGGAGAAGCTCGACAAGGCTCTGTACTCCACGCAAAAGACCATCGAAGAGAAAGAAACGGCGCACAAAGAATACGAGAAAATGCTTGAAAAGTATGATAGGTACATTTTGTTCTGGATGTCGTCTTGTGTTGGTGGCGATGTCAGTGTTAGACATGCACAAATGAATTTATCAAAAATATCGTGCACGCTGAGTTGGTTTTGTCTTTTTCAGGTCTCAAAACGAAATATATCGGCTGCAAAACAAGATAGACATTCTAGAAGCAGACAAAGATCGCGTTGAACTAGAACTGGAAAAACAAGCTCATTTAGCTACGAAATCTCGTGAAGATCAAAGGAAGTTACAAGATGAATTATCTAGACTGCAAGAAATGTATGAAAGAGCTTCTTTGCAATTAGGCAGGACCAAAGAACAGGAAGAAAAGGCTAAGGAGGATATGGATAGGCTTAGCGTTGACATCGAAATGGTTAGGGAGCGATACGAAAAGAGCCAGATTGAACTCCGAAGGTATCAAGCGGAGAAAGAAAAGTTGGTAGCAGATAATGAAAGACTGCAATTTGAATATGATCGCGCTATGACACAGTGTGGTAAAGCACAAGCTTCTAATGAAAAGACTCAGGAAGAAATGGCTAGAGTACAAATTGAACTTGAGAAAATGTATGATAAACATGACAAAGTATCGTCTGAACTTAGAAAAGTACAAGCTGAACTCGATAAAGTCAAACAAGACGCAAGCGGAGCAAGGGAAGAGGCAGAGAGGTATGCGGCACGGTACGGAAAGTATCACGATACTAAAGAAGAGCACGAGCGAACCAAATTGGAAGTGGAGAGGCTTCGTGCACGGTTAGAGAAGACGACGCTTGAGTTGGAGCGAGCGCGCAAGGCTGATGAAGAAGTTGTCCGTCTGCGGTCCGAGTTAGAACGCATCGAAGGCCTCCGAGGTAAATACCAATTCGAACAGGATAAATGGACCAACGAACTAAACAGAATGCAGGCAGAGTTAGACAAGCAACGCGAGCGATACGAGGCATCCCAGGCAGACATTCAACGTCTGCAAGCTGAAAAGGAACAGGCAGAGACGAAACTACATGAACTGAATATACAGTTAGAACTGTCCAAGAGCGAAGTGACGAAATTAAGTGCTGCTTTGGAGAAGCAAAGGACTGATCTTGAGCGTGCTCATATTGAGTGCGAGAAGTTCAGGGATCGATGTGAAAAACTTAAGTTACGTTCTGAACAGCTGGATAAAGATAATGAGAGACTCAAGGGTGAACTGCAACAGATTGAAAGGATGAAGCTACAGGCTGTCGCCGGCGATAAAGCTAGGACTGAGGACAGATTGGAAATCGAACGTCTTCGAGACAAATTGGAGAAGGCAATACAAGCTAGAGACTCGACAGAAATGGAAGCGGGCCGACTGGCTAAGGAGCTTGAAAAATCACAAATGCATCTCGCTAAGTATCAGGAGACCAATGAGACTACACGGGTAGAATATGATAGAATGACTAATGAGTTGGGAAGAATGCATGAGCGCCTTGAACGAACTATTCTAGAAATGAGACAGATAGAGCAAGAGAGAGATGCTTTGAGAGCAGAAATCCAGAATACAAGACGCAACATTGAGCAGCAACAGAGGACTTTGGATCACCGAACACAAGAAACTTTAGTCAAATTACAGCAAGAACTGGCTCAGTCCGTAAGAGATCGAGAGAAGATGGCCTCAATATTGGAACAGAGAGACAAACAAGCTGACGCTATAGAAAAGCAAATAGTGAAGTTAGAAGCAGACACGAAGCAGCTGACGATTGAACGTGATCAATTAGTAGCTCAACTGGAGAAGTCACAGGATATGTTAGTGAACTTCCAGAGAGAGCTAAATGCGTCAGAGGCTGAGCTGCAGAAGCAGCGAGAAGAAGTACGCCGCCTGAAAGAAGAACAGAGAAAGATGGCTCAGGATTCTGAGCGTGGCACTAAAACCGTCCTTGAAACTCGAGACAGGGAGATTGCTAAATTACAGCAACAAGTACAAGTGGTTACTAAAGAAAGAGATACTATTAGACAGCGGGCAGAAAAGGCAGAACAGGAAGCTAAGAAAGTTGGCGAGATTGAGAAGTGGCGAGCCGCGGTTGAAGCCGAGAAATCTAAGGCAATCGCGGCAGAAAGGGCTTTATCTGAATGCCAGCAACGCTTACAGAGTGTGGAAAAACAGTTTCATGCACAGCAGCAGCAATTGCAGCAACTTCAAGCGCGAGGGCCGTCCGACACACGCGAAGTGCAAAAGCAGCTTGAAGCGGCCCAAGCGGAGGCGCGGTCGCTCGCCGTGGAGCGGGAGCGATGCCAGTCTCAGCTCGAGATGCTGGTTCAAGAATTGGAAAAGAGCCAGGTCAGTTGGAGGATCGCCCGCCGACGAGCGGCTGTCGGGACGGCAATGCGTGGTTGAATTGAGTTTCATACATCAATTTTGTGTCATGTATCATGTCTTTATAAAGCAACTATATTTGAAAAGAACAGAAAGCTGAAGAAACTCGATTGAACTACAGAAAAGTCGCGTGCGTTGTCTGCTTACGTCATTGCACCGGTGTTATCGAGTAGCTGTTTTGATTTCAATGTTCATACATATTTTTGTTTGGAATCATCATCGCCGGTCATGTACATTGTTGTTGTATAGTAGCATGCCTCCCACAGCCCACAGGCCATCCTCCAACCCCACTTTACGATTCGTATTTATTTTTTAGTTCCATCATCGTGTTTTCATGGGAAATATTATGAATGTTGTATTTGACAGGAGCAAATTCTTGCACCTTACATTCCGATCACATGCACAGAACAATATTAGTTTAAGTGATAGAAATGTTAGGTGCAAAGTTGCCATTAGCTTTGTGTATAAGTATTGTTAATTATTTCTCTTTTTCAGCCGCATCCGCTACTGTTTTGTGTATATTTGCGTAATTTTCATCGTCATATAAATTGTTGCTCGTTCTGGAGATTGCGCGAAAGTCGACGGTGAAATGCGTTTTGTGCTTTCACAGCTTGGTTATTACTGCCGGCCAATAAATATGTTTAGAAAATTAAAGCAATGCAAAGAAAACACGTTTCACCACCACTTTTCGCAAAATCTCGTGAAATACGAGTAAATGTTTTAAAGTTTGTCATTGAATTCTTTGGCCTGAGAATCAAATTTGTTGCGATATTATCTGTAAAAAGTTATGCTTCGTATCTTGATTATGAGTAAATTCAAAATTTCGATCAGCTTCATTGAGCTTCTTATTGTAAAAGAATATTGCTATCGACTTTAGTAATTTGTCTTCCAAAGAATTTATTATTATTAGCTTACGTTTAAAACGAGTCACTTATTAAAAACAGAAATTAGTTTCAGGATATTCAGGTCCAGCAACTTTATAGAAAAATATATTTACGATCTTATAAAATTAGCAATAGTGACTAAAACATAAAATTAACAAGTGACCCGTTTTAATTCAAAGTCATGCAATTTTATACCGACAACATCTTTCTCTCTCTGACACTATATTTTCCGCTAACAGCTCGATCTCCACGAAGCGAACAAGAAACTACAATCGGCTGGCGCTCAAAACGCGAAAGCTGGGGAAGATACAGCCCAAGCTAAGAGACAACTGCAAGAAGAGTTCAAGAAGTTGGAAGACGCGAGAAGACAGTTTGAGGAGCAGAGAAGAACATTTGAGAACAAGAGGAAAGACGTGGAAGAAAAGGAGAAGTCGCTGACGGAATTAGATCGACAGTTAAAGAAGAGGAAAGAGCAAATGGACCAAATGGAAGCATCTTTGAGGAAGGTGTGTATTTTATTTGCATTTTAAGCATTAATAAATTAAAACTTAATTTATGATTTATTATTCTTATTCAGTCTGTTCAATTATGCCACATCAAAACATATATCAAGTCGGATCAACGCCTTAACATTATTTCCGCTTTTAAATGTTGAGATGAGGTTTATAAAACTGTTGCTTAGAAATTTATTATAAATTTCAATAGTACAAAAGTTGTGTCTCAAAGTCCTGAAACCGAATATTATATCCAGAAACCATAACAATTGTTTAGAAAATTTAATACTTTCCTAGAAAGCATTTGTAATAATACTGAGATTATATGAAGAATAAATAAAACGGTAAAATTTGGTGATATTTGTTTTATTTTATTTTTATTTAATATTTCAGGCCGGCGGAAGCACAGCAGCAGTCACAGACATGAACCGCAAGCTGACAGAAGCGACAAAAGAAGCAGAAACTTTGAAGACACAGATGGAACAAAGTAAAGAAGAAGCGAAGAGATTAACAGCGGAGACGGAGAGACTGCTGCAGCTGGTGCAGATGTCACAAGAAGAACAGGCGCAGAAGGAGAAGCAGATCATGGATTTGCAACAGTAAGTTCACAGAAAATCTTGAAAACAATATAATAAAGAGAAGAAGTAAAAGCGGTGGAAAATGGATGTGTAAAAAATCTATCTGGAAGAACCAAATAACATAATCCAATAAACTTAGGATACAGAAATAAAACACAGTAGAAACGAAGTTAGAAATCACAAAGGTATACCGATTTCTGTTTCGACTTAACAAACTTCGAACATTTTTGATAGCGGGTTCTATTGCAAATAAATACTTTTCTCTATCATAATAATTATATTATTCGCTTTTGGACATGATGACATGACAACGATAACTACTTAAGATTTTTATTACTTCATTTTTTGGAAGCGTTGTTTCATCCCACCTTCATTTGAATTCCAGATCTGTGAGAAACCTTCAAGCCAAACTGAAGAGTCAGCAACAAGCACAAGCACAAAGAGAAGAGGTATGTCCATTTGGTTTTTATACATACTTTAGATTAGCTATGCTTTTAAAAATTACTTTATTTTGGTCAGAACTAATGTTACTAATCTTTAATGTTACTAATTTTAACTAACCAAGTCATTGGCATTATTCGACTATTAATAATTTGTAATAACTGAACTTAACTTTCAAATTGTTATCCGTTTTCAGTTTATACTTGTATGATATAAATTTTCAGTCAATATTCATAATAATATCTGTTTTCATCATTTGTTGACAATTGTTTATTTCTTCAATATTTATATTGCATTTCGTAATGTTTTATGATGAATTATTAAATTCTGTAACGTCTTTTTTGTATCTCAGATCAGACAATTTTACTTTATCAACAAATGGTAAAAAAGCTTCTTATTTTTAACTTACTTATATAATATTTATACTAACTGTGTCTAACCCAACTAATGTTTTGTTCCATGCAGGCCGGGCCCGCTGGCTTCCTCAAAAGCTTTTTCTAAGTTAGTCCTTCGCATCAAGACTGTCATTATTTCATTTGCTCTTTTTTATTTACAACCATTTTCTTTAAACGTCGAATATTTATAAAAAATCGAATTCCGTAAGCGAAAACTCAGACCTCCACGTCTTTCGATCAAAATATCACAATTAAGCTTTACGCAATTTCTTATTAAGTAATGTTACTGATTTATATCGAATATATTAATGAAAAGTGTTCAGATAATAATACACTCCATCTCTTGTTGATACATGATATCCTGGTATATAAAAGCCTATTCAGTTCATTGTAACCAACACACAACTAAAGTAATTAGTTTAGCGATATTTTTAAGTGATGTTTAATGAAAAAGTGAAAAAATAAGTAATCGTGTTCAGCCGGATTATTTTTTAAGTAATAAAAAAGAATATTGTGTAAAACTGTTAAGTGAATATGTATCTAGTTAGAAGAAGTAAGTCCACATAGCTCGATGTTAATCAGCTTTATCTTGTTATGCGAAATATCAATCTATTAATAAAAGGAAATCTATGTTGACCTTTCTCGAGTTATTTTTGAGTTTATATTGTTGATGAATTTTGTTGTTGAAGTAAAAACGGAATACAATTTCACTTTTTTTAATTTTTTTTTCGTTTCCATCTTTCTTTCCCCTGTCGCGTAGGAACTGAGCCGAGCGAAAGAGAAGGAAATAGCAGCTGTTGATAGGAAAGCAAAGGCACAGAGAGAGATAGATAATTTAAAAGCAAAATTAGAGGAAAGCAAAATGAAAGTGATTGATTTAGAGATAGAGTTGAATGAATCATCACTCATACTTTCCGAAGTGCTCAAAATCTCTAATGGTCGAGAGTTGACAAATATACAGAGGAGTAAAAGCTTTTTTGAATTACAGAAGAGTGGTAAGGTAGTGGATAGGCTTGACAAATGCAGATTCAGTAGAAGTTTTAACGATTTAGACCTGATGGAGAGACAGAAAGAACCTCCAACGTTTCAGAAATTATCGAGAAAGATTTCAGACTTATCAAAGGAAATGGAAATAAAAAACTCCAAAATCATAGAACAGCAAAGGTGTATTTCAATTCTAGAAGATGCATTAAGAGAAAATAACAACATTGCTGAATTTGAACAACTTTTAGCCGTGGTTAGAAGTAAAGATGAAAGGATAAACGAGTTGGAACAGATTGTTAATAAGAAAACGTTGGTGCCGGGTGATTTCAAGGACAAAAGAATACAAGAGTTGGAAGAGGCACTCAAGGAATCTATTTTGATTGCTGCAGAGCGAGAGAAGGTTTTCTATGAGGAAGAACAAAGGAGAATTGAAACTTTGAAAAAGGTAAGAATCGTTTGTTTTATTTCTAACTGAACTGGTAGGCTTTTTAAAATGTTCTAAATCCCTTTTATAGAAAGAACTTTTCAGTCGAGACAAAGACAAATAATACTGTCGAGAAATTTAAACAAAAAGAACAACTATTATTGGAATATTGAACAAAATAAATTATAATTTATTTTGTTCAATATACCTATTTAGGACTTATAATTTTATATCCTAGAAATATGGAACATGTTAAGTAAATGATACCAGTAGCAATTCGATTGGCACAATAACTAGGTATATTATAATGGACTGATGACAAAATTTTAAACACGGTTAAGTTTGATATATCTGTAAAATCAAAAACAATATTTAAATCATAATAATATAAAAACTTACGCAAGATAAATTCATTTAAAAAAACGCCCCGATGGTAGTCTTCGTAGCATACCAAAACTAGTCGGCGGATCCGACGTAATAAAACGTTAGTAAAACCGTGTTATCATAATGAATATTTAAATCATTAATATAAAAAGGACTTAGTAGGAACGAACCTTATACTATGGTTTGCAGCGCAAAAATTACAAATAAATAAAATATCGTACCATTTAACACGCTTCGTTGATGGCACAGAATTCTTATTTGATCTTTGTTTTTTTTTATTGTCCATTTCAAAATTCCAGATGAAGAAGATGGAGCAGCGTATCCGATCGCTGCAAAACGCTTCAGCGCTGAGCTGCGAAACCTGCTCCGCTGTGCTGAAGCGCTTCAAGCAGCTGGAAGATGCGCTGCATGACTGCCAGGCTAAGAGGGACGGGGTGCTGCGGCAACTATCGCATGCAGTGTAAGTTTTTTTTTTAATGGACTGTGCAGCTACCTCCAAGTGAGCTTTTGCTACTTCACCGGACTTTTTGAGGTGAGAGCATAGTGTCAACCTGGCAAACATCACCAAAGGGTCCCCAGGGAGAGAAAGAAGAGATGAACCTCGGCATTGAGCGTTGCCTGGGTGCACAAGGCTTGGAGAGACAGCAAACTCTCATATGCCTGATAGGCCGCGATTTGCATGCATGACCTGAAGGGCCGAACTGAGAAACAATGGCAAAGCCTACAAAGAGCAGCAACTTTCATGTTTTGCCGTATGGGCCGAAAGCTGCAGTGTAAGTTTATTGCAAGGACCTTATATATTGGTATAAGAAACGATTAACCGTAGTAAGTAACTGAAGCGCTTCAAGCAGCTGGATGACTGCCAGGCTAAGAGGGACGGCGTGCTGCGGTAACTATCGCTTGCAGTGAAAGTCTATTTTTTTCCTTACTTTTTTATACAGGTCGGCAAACATGCAAGCGGATCGCCTGATGGTAAGTGATCACCGCTACCGATGGATAACTGCCTTTGCTTTTCCGGCCTTTTAATTTTTTTCTTTCCAGAGGCGATGAGCCTCCGCTCTTGCACTCACTGAACGAAGCATAGAAGCGGTAAAGGTACTCAGACGTTGATTGTTTGCTGAGAGCGTGGTACTTCCCTTTTTACTACTTATTACTATTATAAAGGTATTTGCACAAATCAAGAAATAAATACGATAATTAAAAATATATAGAGCCACTAAAATAAAGTCCCACCCCATTCAATTATCCCGTAAATTTCGGGGAAAATTCCCTAAAGATTGTAACACCGTCTGTAAAATTAACAAGGAATTCTGTTTTACATTTCAGACAAGACATTTTGGAATCTTCTATCAGCGAGAAAGACTCACAGATAGCGGGGCTGGAAATAAAAGGCGTGCTGGACGAGAACGAGACGGCGATATGCGATGCGCTGAAGGACGAACGGGACAGACTGCTCAATAGGCTTAAGATTGAGGTAGGGTTTTTATGAATCAACTTGCTATTGCCCGTGGCTTCAACCGCATGATATATCCTTCTCCGTAGCATTATAAACGAGTATGCCAAATTTCAAGAAGATTGGTTCAGTAGATTATGCTTTAGAGGTAACAAATATACACACTTACTTTCGCATTCATAATATTAGTTGGGAAGTTGGGTTTGAGTGCGTTTAACCCCTATCTTGCCTGATGGGAACCAGAGTGGTACATGCAAAGTCAAATAATGTCTATTCACTCTTGCCTTGCAAATCTCTAAATTGTATGGGTTGGAACAAAGTGACACGGGGAGGGAATTCCATTCCTTAGCAGTTCGCATAATGAAAGAAGAGGCAAATCTAGAGGTAAATTTTTTGAAAGGCCGTTTGCCAGCCTTTCAGTCAGGAACGGCATAGGGGGTTAGAGGAGACGTCAAAGATAAGGCTGGGTTGATGATTTCAGTTTATACCTATGTTTTACAGCAGTTGCACCCAGGATAGGCCCTTCTGGCAAAGTAGCTTTTAGAGTTGCTGCTCTCCAAATCTTTGCCATTGTTTCTCAGTTCGTCCCTTCTGGCTTAGCATGAAAATTGTGGCCCATCATGCATATGAAAGTTTGCTCTCTCAAAGCTTTGCGCACACAGGCAACGCCAAAAGCCAAAGACCATTCTTCCTGAAGGCCCTTTGATGATGTTCGCCTTACAGGTTGAGGGTACTCTTTCCTTACCCCAAAAGCTCGGTGAAGTAGCGAAAGCTTACTTAGAGCCTCCTCAATGTTACTGATGAAAGGAGACAGTTCCATCTTTCCAAAGATTGCTATCACGACAGACAGATAATATTTTGTTAGCCTTCTGGTAACCTTTTCTTGCGGTGACGTGGAAGAATCACTTTGACTTTTATTTATACTTTAATAGGAAAAAGGAAAAGGATTGAAAAAAATATGTGTAAGAAGTTGGCGAGTTGGTTGGAACGAGCTCCGTGGCGCAGCGGTCAACACGCCTGTGACACGGATGGTCCCGGGTTCGATCCCCGGTCAGGTCAAGATGAAAAATGATCTTTTTCAGATTGACCTGGGTCTTGGATGTTTATCTATATATGTATTTGTTATAAAATATAGTATCGTTGAGATAGTATCCCATAACACAAGTCTTATTTAAGAACTTACTTTGGGGCTAGCTCAATCTGTGTGATTTGTCCGTATATATTTATTTATTTATTTATAATAAAAATAAATAGCACTGCCACAAACTGTGATTGCTTCACAGTTACACATTACTAGTATTATTTCAGCAGTGGGCACAGCCGAAAAACTGCCTTTATTTATATAAGAGCATAGAACACGGGTCAATTGAGTTTGTGAGTGGCCCCTAAACTTTCAAACTGAATTGTACCTATTACATTTATCTTTACCCTCACTCCAATTTTTGTCTATGGTCGTTATTGCCTAGTAAACATATAAGGCAGTCGGTCGTCTGATACTAAGTAGTTATTTACTTATTCGTAGCTAGTTAGTAATAGGCGGTAAACTTCAGTGAGCAGTAAATGTAGCAAACATCATAATGATATCAAAATTATAAACTACTTTTGTTTTCAGAACGAGCGGCTAGTGGAACTCCAGAGAGACGTGTACCAGGCTCCCATAACACAAGAAGAGCGAACAATTCCTGTGGACCTGACACTGGCTGACGACCTCATCGCCGTCTGCGACGATAATGTAATTGTCTGGGTATAAACAACACGACTATTGAGAATGTGGGTGATGATTTTAAACTTGGAACACTAAACATATGATTAAAAAAAATTACAACTAACCGGTTGCTTTTGAACACAAGGAAACGATGTTTGTGGCAACACGACTATTGAGAATGTGGGTGATCATTTTGAACTTGGAACACTAAACATATGATTGAAAAAAATACAACTAACCAGTTGCTTTTAAACGCAAGAGAATAATGTCTATAATGTCTATGGCAACAGGAGTATTAAGAATGTATGTGATGATTTTGAACTTGGAACACAAAAAATATGATAAAAAAATACAACTAACCAGTTGCTTTTAAACGCAAGAAAATAATGTTTATGGCAACAGGAGTATTAAGAATGTGGGTGATGATTTCTATACTTGGAAGTCTAAACAAATGATTTAAAAAGATCGTTATAGCTAACCCGTTGCTTTTGAACGCAAGAAACAATGTTTAAGGTAATGACAAGAAAACAAACCTATATATGGTATATGCGTACGCTTATTCCTAATAAAAATATCTGTATCGCTAACCACTCTTCATTAAAAACTAAAAATAAAATATATATTTTTTTTCCTTACTTTAAAAATATGTGATAGATAATGAATATAGTCAAAATGTATTTTTAAACTTGAGAATATGAATTTATTCAGAATCGTAACTATTTTTCTAGTTTTAATGTTTCAACAGATTTTTGGAACAACCGTACACAAAGCTACTTTTGAAAGTTCATGAATGCTTAAAGTCATAGGCTACGCCAAAACCTTAAATCTTACATCTACTAAGCGTTCAAGACGACACGTTTAATTTTTATTTGTGTGATATAACGTATTTGTGTATAAAATGTGTAAATTGATCAAGTCAATTTAATAATTGTAGTAGTGTGTTAATTAACTTAATATCTCTACGTCGTAGGCTAATGCTAGGATTGCCTTTAAAAAATCATTTTACCAAAAAATTCACCCATTTTCATACATTTATTGAATTTTGGTGAATAATATTTATTGTGTGCGTTTCTTTTCATTTAAAACCAGCATGAGCTTAGCTCTTTAATATCAGAGAGAGTGGGAAAATTAATTTCAATGTTTGACCATAACAACAACAACAAATATTTTTTATTTATCTAAAAAAGTAAACAATTCAAAAACGCTAATACTCATTGACTTATAAAAATTGCAGGAGGAGGACATCCCCGCAACAGTGCTCTGACGCCAAAAAGCTAAGTCAAAACCTAAATGTGTTTATGGCCTTAGCCTCATTGCGCACTTGTCACCATCTCACCCGCTACCTTACCAAAATCATCGCTTTTCACTCCAACATTTACTGTCAAAGACTCTCTTATAAAAAAAAAATAATCGCCTGCTTGCAATTTCCGAATCCTAAACGTTTTTGTATTTGAATTTAGAATCGTGCCATAAGACCAAAGATGTTTTATTTTATATCTGTAAATAAATTGTTTTCTCTTTTTTTTTTTGTTTTCTTTTTTCAAACCCCTCTTATGTGGGCCCTTTTCTTTGAGGTCTCAAAATTGAAGCTAGGTGAATGATATTTTTTTAACTGAATCTATGGAACCAATTATTTATTATTATCTCTATACTAATTATTGCACTTGTTAAACAAAATGTATACCTATTAGAGCAATAATTTTAATCTAACCAATACTCTAGTTAAACCAAGCTCGGTGTCTATTTTTAACTCTAGTCAAATCTATTTAAAGAAAATATATTTAAATTGTTTATCATGAATTATTATTTATCCTAATATTGTAATTACACCGTCAAATGATAGAATAGTTAGAGTTCTACCTTTTTGCTATGTTCAGCATAGCTCTTGTTTAGACTTATGTTAGTACAAAATGTTACCTTCCAATATTTATTTATACATGTTAGATGGAATTAAATCAATAGTTAGTTAATTAACGTAACGCAAGAGTGCGTATAGTGGAATTTAGTAATATTATTTGCCTTTCAAAGCTATCAGGAGATCGAGTATTTTCTAAAACATATCATGCACAAAGATTATATGACGACGTAGCGGACGGCCGGCATATCATAGCTTCTTACTATCCTTATATCATTGTTATTCGTAATCGGACGGTGTCTGGAGATGCTTGTACAATGTCAAAGCACTGCCTTACATTCTAAGTAATTTAAAAGCAATTTTGTTGAGCGAGCATTAGAGCGAAAGACACGTCCTCTCATGACGACTGTTGTAGATGGAATGACGCGGTAGTATCAGATTCGAATTCCGTTACGGCAGCTATTTTTAAATCTACCCACTTAAGCATTACAGTTACTTAATGTGAGCTTTTTATAATGTCT
Organism: Rhodophaea formosa; assembly: GCA_963082605.1. Classification (NCBI taxonomy): domain Eukaryota; kingdom Metazoa; phylum Arthropoda; class Insecta; order Lepidoptera; family Pyralidae; genus Rhodophaea; species Rhodophaea formosa. The sequence goes on from OY720226.1 coordinate 10,880,946, forward strand.
TTACAACAGTATTGTATTTTGTGATATAATAGCAATTCGAAATCCAATTTGTGAAAGAGAAATATATTTTCAACTTCCCACGTTATTAATAAAATAATTTTTACAACTAGTTAAGTACTGATCTTTACTTAAGCTACATTTGTACCAAGCTTGTTGCTGTTTTAAGCAATTGTTTTAATGAATACCAATTTCATAAATTGGATTGTCGCCCATAGATAACAACATCGAATTCTTCTTGTCATTTCAAAAGGACAACGGTTGTTGATTAAAACCCCTTTGATGTCCTTTCTTCTCTATGAAATTTATGTTAAATTCACGGATAAATATAGTGTTGGCAAATTATGGCTTTTATACACGATCGCTGATTGTAGTGTGTATTGTATGGTAGCCCGGAATGTATAGATTGCTGCGACGCGATGTCAAACTTTAAATATAGATATTTTTTCTCGTTACTTTTTTAATCTGTATTTTATCGTGACACCGCGCCGCAATGGCAAGTTTTCGTATGACTCGACGTAGTGTTGTCGAAAAGTAAAGATATTTAATACTATTTCGGATAGTATGGGCATTGAAACAGCGTAAACATTTTCACAAATAATTAGTAAGTTACTCAGATCGTGAGTGACGCCACTAAGGCGTAAAACTAACAGATAAGGCGCCCAGCGAAGATACGGCACAGACATGGGCCACTGTTACAGGATTTTCAGCTTCATTGTACTTAAAGCGACCAGCATCGCGGAAAGAAACGTTCCCGCAAGTTGCTACGTGCGGGCAGAGGAGGCGTAAATTTTTTCTTGCGAAATTGTTCGTTTTGAGTATTACAGTAAGGCTTAGATCCTATCATAGTATCCCAAGCATGCACCGTGCCTCCTCTGTATGCCTTTTCTGTGTGTTTATGCCTAATGCCACCACATCCAGTCACTTCAATTTTGAAATAGGTATTTTAATTTCTGGTGACGATGCCTTCAGGATGATGATTTTTCGCGGTCCAGTGCTGCCCCCATTTATAATAAATTATATGAAAGAAAACGGAGATATTATTAAAAATTTTGCTACCTAACACTTTAAACTATTTATAAACTACTTTTTACCGTTTCAAGTGTGGACGTAAAGTTTCACTTTGCATTTTCGCCAATAGGGGCCGTTTTTGATAAAAACCACAAACGACGTTCTTAATTTAAATTGTAATAAGTAATTCTTATAATAGTTTGAGAGCAAGGGCTTCGTAGAACAAAAGTCTCCCATATAATTCATTTCAAATGGGGACGCAATGGACCCCATAACATTTAGGTATACATCTGAAACTGAATTGAGCGAGTATATTACAGTTGGTTTTAAATGACATACATTAAGATTCAATGTCCGCTCTATTCGTACTAGTGTTAAACCTCTTTGCGATCAGTCACAATAATTAATATGGTATTAAAGTAAATATTAGTTACTTGTTACATAATATAAACGGTATAACAGTGGGTATTGTTTGTCACGTTGACCGAAATTATGCTGAGAATATAAAATACATGTTCTTTGAAAATATAATATCTTCATATACGGAACGGTACTGTTTGTTTTATTTTAACCTATTTTTAACCATCGACGCAAAAAGAGGAGTGGATGAGCGTGTACACACGATGAGAAGATTGATCGTTTTAGATCTTTACTTAAAGAGGTGGCCAGCATTTGGTCAAAAGTTGTTCAATCACGCCTTGAAGGGTCTAAAACGATCAATATTTCACCGGCCTCGACAAATTAATTAACACCCATATGTACGTTAGTAAGTAAGTATTATATTGTATTTGCCCAGGTGTAAAGAGGTAAGTTTTCACATACACAACGATGAAACTATGAAACATGGAGCAAATACGCTTCCGAAAATAAAGTGAAATCTATGATTTAATAGATTTCACTTTATTTTCGGAAGCGTATTTGCTTTTTTATGGCATAGGACGGCAATCGAGCAAGCGCGTCACCTGATGGTAAGTGATCACCTCTGCCCATGGACTAATGCAACACCAGGGGTGTGACAAGAGCGTTGCCAGCCTTTTATTTTCCCTTTCTCTCTTTTATTTAGAGGCGAGGGGGGATGGGCCTCCGGCTCACTCACTCACCGAAGCATAGAAGCTGTAAAGCTACTACTCAAAAGTCGATTTTCTGTGAGAGTGTGGTACTCTCCGAACGACCCGGCTCATTCGTGCTACCGGCAAAGTGATTTTTACCGGTAACGAGGCTCTACCACTAGTTGCTAATAGATAAACTATCATAGGGCTGAACATTTTGACAGAAATATTTTTCTTCTAATAATATAACGGTTCAGCCATAAGAGGTAAGCATGGACCAAGAATTAACATGGACCAGACCTGGGGAAGTCATAAGGGACGCCAACTGTTTACAGCACAAAAGTACACTACGTGTGTAGCATAACTTTTAGGGTAGGTACTTAGCTAGGTATTAATTTAACGTTTGAAAGAGTTTGAATTTAGAACAGAGGAAAATTTTGGAAAAATTACCTGCTTGATTTGTGCGTAAGCACAGATATCTATTTCTGTGTGCTTAAGCTTGTGCCGCGACACGTTCGCATGTATTGGTGTATTAATAAAGCAATGGTTCTTATCATCATCATCATCATCATCTCAGCCACAAGAAGTCCACTGCTGGACATAGGCCTCCCCTAAGGATTTCCAATATGACCGGTTAGAAGCGGCCTGCATCCAGCGCCTTCCTGACCAGGTGGTCAGACGACCTGCTAAAGGTCGCAGGAATGGTTCTTATATCTTTATGAAAATCGGTCCCGACCCGACTTAAACAAAATAGAAGAATTTTGGTATCGGCAAAGACAATATAATTCTAACGTATCCCCGGCGTAGGTATTCGACATACCGTAGGGCACCGTTTTTCCTGTGTTCTGTAAGGCTTTTCTGTTTTCCGTGGTGGAGCACACGAAGAACAGAATTTCAGAGCCATCTTGTATCAAATAGCCACTTCATGCTCATAGAAAGAAACTAACATAAAAGCACAGAGGAAGATACTTTTAATTGTGCAAACGGCTATTCGACGCTAGATGGCGCTAGACGTGTAAAACAACAGTTGTCTAAAAGTTATGCATTGGCTATTGTATTGTTTGGCCAAAGAAAAAATAATACTGTGTTTAGCATTGACAAGATAAATGTTTGCATTATTTTGAATTCAAATGTATATGTACTGAGTTACATAATAGTATTTTATGCAACGGTTTTATAATAGGGGTTAATAGGGCTCGTGGAGCCACTCACCTTTTAAAACCTAATTATAAACCGTTGCATACAATATTTTTACTACGACTTTAAAAAAAATGCAAAACTAGTAAAACATAAATTTTGAGTTTGACAACTAACTCGCGGATAATGTAAACGTTATAGTTCTGTGATGTAAACATGACAAAATTTTGTGTCTATGGTTACCTTTTCTTTATAAAATAAAGTTCGCTAGACTCTTAAAAAAAACTATGCAACAAGTTTTTTTTTAATTTGGCAACAATGCATTTAGTTCAAAAACTTCTTTTGCAATCACGAAATCTAGGTTTATAGGGTTTAATAGTCTGTGGCTGCTAGCTGTATCGTTATAGCTACATTATAGTACGGCTGTGCCGTACTGTTATGAAGAATAGAGTATAGACTTATTATGGATGTTCTTATGTTTTTGTTCTTGACCATATAAATGACAGATTGTACAGGAGTAGAAAAATTATATAAATTATAAGATTTCGGTAAATAAGGTTTCGTTAGGTTCGTCTCATAGCTCCAAGTGTCTGTAGACACTTTTTTTCCGAACTTAGGTCAAACGTTTTAATTTGGAGAAGATATTTCTATAATATTATATTTTATGAAAAACCTTAAAATAATGTGAATAAAATTCCCCAAAACCATCGTCATTTACATAAATAAATTATACAATATTATAATAGGTACTAAAATAACATGACCCGCAATCAGAAAGGTCAGTGCAGCGGAAGTACCTACCTCGGCGGAAGCAGGTGTGGGTCGGATCCGGTCGGGCACCGCGAGACAGCGGTTGTCAAACTTTTGACAATTTATTGGTTTCTCAATTATTATTCTGAGGTTTCTGAAAACTATTTCCTGTATGTCACTTTAGACATTTCTTATAAGTAATCTGTACCTGTAGGTCCGGTACGGAGGCCGTGTTGCTCGAAGGTAGGTACAGATGATGTGGGAAGAGATGTACCTTTTTTGCGTGTTGTGCAAAATAAGAAAATATAATCGTTAGCATTTTTGAACGAAAAACCTATCATTATCAGGTCGTTGTTAGTCTCCACTGAAAGATCACGACCCTCTCTGTACTACCAGAGCCATATATTAGTCAGAGCAGTCAGAGGATTGGGTCTACACTCTCTAAGTTGGCCGAACGGGTTGGAGAGGTCTCTTTGATGTTTATAAGCTTTATTTAGCTTGTATTTCTTGCGGGAAGGGCGTATCCTAGCAATATTTTTTCAGTATGTTTTCCATACAACTGTATTTCTCTATTTCTCGCTGAAAACTGCTTCTAGAGGCACAATTATTTTTCATAAAATCTAGTACTAAAATAGTTATGTATGTAACATAGGGCCATACCTATTTTAGTACTTGATTTTTGAACATTTAAATGAACTCTCCATTTTTTCTAAATTTAAATGGAGGCATCGGGTCTATAGGCAAAGACAATAATATAATACCTATAGGCATAGGGCCTATATACCTACCTATATATAGGGGTATATATTTATATAGTGTCCTAATAAAACTAGGTCACAAGCGGCAGATTGATTAAAGCAAAAGACAAGCAAAAGGAAGCTTAAAACATCAAAGAGGTCTGTTCAACCCATATGGCCAACGTGGAAAGTGTAGGCCAAATCGTCTGACTGCTCTGGCTACTACACGAGTATGTCTCGGGTAGTACAGAGAGAGTCGTGCTCCTGCAGTGGAGACTAAAAAAGACCCATGACGATGAGGCAGCTAGGCCCTGAGCCCCTTAATAAAACAAGGTCGCAAACAGAAGATTGAGAACCACTGCTCTACGGTACAGTATGTACTGCACCGTATACAAGCTGTAGACCGTGACGACGCCTGCTTTCCGGAAGGGGATATTTTGTTGCAAACACCTTTTATTTTAGTATTTATAAACATTTATAAAGGTATACTTTCCAGTTGGTCTCAAGTATATTCCGAATTGGTTTAGTTTAGTTTTGGTTGAAGCTAGTATTTTTAATACACACAACTAGCAATCCACCCCGACTTCGCCCTTGGTACATATATAGCCCATGTCACTCAGGGATAACGTACCTATCCAACGATGAAAGATTTAATGAAATCGGTCCAGAGTTCCTGAGATTAGCGCGTTCAAAAAACCAAACAAACTTTTCGGCTTTATAATATTAGTATAGATATTATTGTTTGTTTTTCGTGTGTGTAAGTGGCCAACATTGGTGTCAGATTTTTCAAGCTGCCTTAAGGTATCTGACATAGCTTAACGACTACCATCAACGATGACAGCCGGGACCAACGGCTTAACGTGCCTTCCGTAGCATATACACATATTTTTATGTCACTTGCGGTCATCCATCCAAGTAGGGACAGCACCAGGGCATGTGGTCTCAACGCCTTAGGTAATCGTACGATTTGTTCTCAGAGACTCGCATAGATGGCGCCACTCGAAACTACACAACATTGTATCTACCGTATTATCAGAATAGAAAAAAATATTATTCACAAAATATCTTATTAAAAATCAAAACAATATTTTAGGCATAATATTTTAAAATGACACGTATATTTAGTAAGTTAAAGGCTAATGCAAATTACCGCCATCTAGTATCGAGTAGCAAGCAACTCTCCTGCGCCATACATTCGCCTGCTTTTCGCAACCTTAATTTGGTCCAATATTTTTGTATGAGGTGGGCAGTCTATTTACGTTAGTATTATATTGTCTTTGACCAGGGGTTGCTTAACATACGTAAGTGCTCATAGAGCTCACACCCACTGGACCATCGGGCTCCTCATCCTCATCATAGATATTATTTATACGGAACGGAGCAGGTATAAGTATGCGTTTAGGGCAAAGACAATATATAGGGTGAGAGATGTTTGTTTGTGTGTGCGTTTGTGCAAAGTAAACCTATCTTCTAAACTAATGATCCGATTTTGATGCGGTTTTCAATAACGGGTTTGTGTTTGATGAGTTCATGTTTTTAGACAGGTGTCATGGCTGTAACTCACTAGGGGGCGCCACAATATAAGTGCAAAACAATGTTGTGTCATGGGTGTTTTTCAAAAATTATAATTTTGCTTAATTATATTATTATAACTTGTTGTGTTGCTGGTCAAATAAATAATAATAATAATAAATAAATAATTTTATTTTCAAGTAACTAAGACTCATTTTGTTAGTAGTGCTTATAAACTATGTTAGTACAGGTAATTGAAATAATTTAAGTATGTTAAAGCGGCCATTCCCGCACCACTCCCCCAGAAATGGCACAGGAATGGTTGACATATGGGCAATCCAGTCTACCAGCGATCATATTCAGGATGCTGTTACCGCTTGCCCGTACCCTGCGCACCAGGGATGCACACCGTTTACGCATTGTTGCGTAAAAGCAGTCTACGCCTGCTTCGGCGAACATCCCCGATGCACTACAAAAGCGAGGTAGCCGCAGCAGCACCCTGAATGAAAGATCTGTCCTGTTATTATTTTACCAACATTCAATTAAACAGAGAACAGCTTTTTTACCCAATTGACCCACGAAGAAGGAGGATAAGAATAAGGAATCGCCCTTATGTATTGTATGTATACATATGTCCGTCTGTCCCATTGTTTTTCTCCTGCCGATTTTGAAATTAGATTTGCATTCTTCCCTTAGTATCATAGCCTTATGACGTACATATTATCACGTCTTTATCCCTTGCGGAGTAGACAGGGCCCAAGTTCATAAAACCTTAAGGCCACGTTTAGCGCTTTAGTGGGCGTTATGGTAGAGAGCAGAATCAAAATAGTAATATAGGTTGCTAGCCACATCGCCTATTGACGAGATTCCTTAGCACAATCCCTTGACCGGCTTTTTCGGTGCGGGAAGAAAAGCAGCAGGTATATTCTATGTTTTTCTTTTTCTCCCAAACCACCTTGGAAGCAAACTGACAAACATTAAGCTTTTTTTTAATAATTCACTTGCTAATTAAATATAATACTATCTTCATTCTCTATCATCGAAATCTCCAACTTATCTACCACATCGTTTCCTAATCACAACCAGATCGCATAAAGCATCCAGACCACTGATTATGCAATTTGATCGAATTAACAATTGCTTAAAAAGTATAAACAAAAAATTACTGTAATCGGGTTTTAATCCGCTCGCGCGATGGCTGGTGCTCTCGAAACGGATAATGCATTCGATGCTAAATACTTAATTTAGAATGATTTTTAGTTTATTATAGAACTAGCTGTTACCCGCGTGATTTATCGGTATGATGATCGGTTCAGTAGATACGGCGTGAAAGCGAAACAAAAACAAACTCACTTTTGCATTTATAATATTAGTTGGGATAAGCAATTTTTCTGCAACTTCGTCCGCGTAAATTGTAGCTTATGTCATCCATAGATAAATTAGCTTTCTATAGAAGAAAGAATTTTGTAAATCGGTCCACTAGTTTCGAAGCATATTCAATGCAAAGGAACAAATAATCAAATCTTATACTAGAGTAGATAAAAGGCAAGACTCGCCGACTTGTGTATCAACGCACAGGCGAAACAAATATACCTAGAAACTTAAAATTTGGTACTGTGGTTCCTTTTGTGATGTAAATGAGCCCTGGAAAACGATTTTTAGACGTTCAACCTCTAGGGGGATGAAATAAAGGGTGAAATTTTACAAAAAAATGCTAGTGCTTGTAAAAATGACTCGTATGGATATAGTACCAAACGCACTAACCTTAACAACAATGTTGCCCAAGATTCACCTAGCCCGGGGCGGACTCGAACCTTGATCGGCACGCCGCCATTACGGCGATTAGGATAACCACACAGCATACGTGTGTTAAATTACGACGCTCGCTGTGGGCTACTAGGATGGGGAATGTTTTGGATTCCTTTTGTTCTTCTAAAATAATGTATAAAAAGTTCTGGAATTTTCCTATTAAATTGAATATTTCAAACAATTTTTTTTTTATATAAACAGACCTTTTCAACCCGTCTGGCCAGCGTAGAGAGTGTAGGCCAAATCCTCTGACTAATATATGGCTCTGGTAGCTCAAAGAGGGTCGTGCTCTTTTAGTGGTGAGTAAAAAAAGACCTGATGATGATGATAAAGACTTCGTATTTATATTAACTCTCCTATTCTGGAATGAAGAAACGTAGAATGTTGTAGCTGCTTCGTTTCCCGCGCATATAGTAGGAGCCAATGAAGGGGATGGCCGACAATCTAAGGAAACATGACAGTAAGCGATGCGGCTAGCAACCCATCACTATTTCTATATTTTAACTAGACAACAAAAAAAATTAACTGGTAATAAAAATAAACAAAGTTTACATTTTTGTGAACTATTGAACTTTGGACCCTGCACAACTTGAGTCGCAGATGTTCGACGACTGCACGACCCTCTTTGTACTACGAGCGCCATATATTAGCCAGAGCAGTCAGAGGATTTGACCTAAACTCTCCACGCTGGCCAGACGGATTGAAGAGGTCTTTGATGATTTAAGTCCTATTCTATTCTGCCGGGAACCACACGGCGACACACTTGCGGGAACAGCTAGTACAATACAATGTTTATAGGTGGGTAGCAAAGGCGGGTAGTATGTAAACGAATAGTAGTAAGTAGACTTGTTAATCAAATTGGATCAGCTATTTCGGGCGCGACGGCTGTATATAAATACTTCAGAAGTTCGCACTAGGACTGGCTCTCTACTCCGTCTGTCTGCATGTCTACGAATAAAACCAATCATTTGGGTCGATACTCACTATACTAATTATATGAGGCCATCCATAAATTACATCACACCAAATAATTTATGATATTTTTATGATAATGTTCTCTAAAGGTTTACCCTTCACGGGACGTATCCCGGACCTTTGAGGCTTGCTTGGGGACATAGGTCCAACACGTAGAGGCCTTGTGAGAGTTTTTGCTATAATTTGTGATGGAGCGAAACCAGGGCTTATCAGTAAGTACACTATAATAATGCTCTGACTAACAATTCGAGTATTTGCTCCTTAGGAAAATTTAAAATTAAGGAAATGTCGAGAGCAAATTTGCATGCTGTATATTGTACACAAAATTTCATGACAATCGGCGTCATAAAATTTTGACACATTGTCAGGGGTACGGATATGAACAGAAAATATTGGCCGGTCAGCTGAAAACGTTTAGAATTTTAGAAAAAATTATTCTCCGGCATTGGCCCCTTAGGAAAAGCTGTTCAATACTAACGTGCTGGGTCATACCTTCAAAGCATATGGCTTTAGGGCAAATTTACCTTCACCCAGTATGTAACTCTTTGTTTTATATATTTGATACTTGATGAAAACAAAACAATATATATGCTTGCCTTTTTCACCTGAAAGTCTTTGCGTTTTCTTTGGATTCCGAATTAGCAAAAAACATTTTGTTCATATAAAAAAAAATATTAACAATTAATTAAATATTATTTTATTTTATAGTATCAAGAGTATTCGACGGTAGTATATAGGTATATACTACACGGTTCTACGCATGTGCTGCATCGCTGCATCGTATAATATGCATTTACCGGTAGCAGATACCGTATTGATGATACGCCGTATCAGATCCTATGTAAAATATCAAAAACTCATTACTGAGGGGTTCTTTTACTCTATTGCTTAAAAACGGAGGTTATGCTTTTTCTACATCGCTACCAAGTTAGGTACGCCGAATGGGAAAAAGGCCTAAGAACGATGATGGAAAGGAAGCTGTAGAATACGGTAGTTGCCTAATGTTAAAATTATATAAAATTTGTTTCTAATGAGACTAATTTATATCTAAAAACACTATAAAGAACACTTTTAATTTGATATCGATTCGTTAAGTGATCTTAAAGCTTCTTTAAAGTTGGGTGCATAGGACCATTTCTTAAAGTATAAAAATCTTTAATTACAATTATACTGTATTTTAGTCTGCTAAATTTATAGCAACTTTTATTATGAAACCATTACCATAAACGAAATATTTCGTATAGCTACCAAACAAAGTTCTCACGCCACCCATACAAAATACAAGCTTGTGACGTCACACATATGTAGGCATTTCAGCTGCGCGTTTTCACGTCTAAAAATTTACGTCTAATAATGTGTCATTAAAAATTTTATAGCTGAAAGAGTGTTTTGTTTAGAAATGTATTTCTGTCACTATTGTGTTTATTTTTGGCAGGTCTTTGCAACATAAAAAAAATTTTAGTCAACATGCCCATTGTGAAAAGATACCGCATTCTTCAACTTGTTATTCAAGGAAAAATCCAGGGGGTGAAGAATTGAAGAGACTGGTTCAAAATGAGAACCCGATCTCTAGCTTGCTGCAGCTCCGAGAGTTAGGATCGCCATACAAATCATGTCAATACGCTTTAAGAGACTTTCAACAAATACCTACAAATGTTCGGTTATCGATAGGACTAAACATATTTCTATAGGGAGAAGGGCCCCACTAGGTAAAGTTACATGATTATACCACCTCGCTCCCGTTACAAAAGCTTTAAATTGTGTCGAAGTCCCTTTATTTCCAATGAACGGTAAAAATTCTAGGTACATCATGTTTTATTAATGACGCCCAAACGCTATGCAAATGAGGGCTCTGTGGATAATGGCGCGTACACACTAGGCGATAGGGCGACATGGTTTTAACTACCAAAGAGTACTAAATTGGTTTTTTTTTTTATCTACGCTGGTTTGGAAGAAAGGGAAAAACATAGAAAATAACACGCTGGATATCTTCCCGTGTAGACCGTAAAAGCCGGACAAGGGATTGGGCAAAATGGGCAAAAATCTAAGGAATCTCGCCAATAGGCGATACGGCTAGCAACCCATCACTATTTTGATTCCGCTTTCCAACTTAACGCCCAATAGTATGCTAAATGTGGCCTTGTGGTTTTATGGCCTTGGGCTCTGTCTACCCCGCAAGGGATAAGGACGCGATCATTATCATCATATCTCAGCCACAAGAAGTCCACTGCTGGATATAGGCCTCCCCTTATAAACTTGAGGAGCTTATCAGCTTGAGAGTCTCTATGGCCTAGAGGGCGTAAGCATTGTAAGTAAATATTCTGATATCTATGATTGTTAGCGCTTACACACGTAAAGCAACCCCGGGCGCGGTCCCCGCTTGGATGGGTGACACAAGTGGCATGAAAAAGATCTCGAACTCCTCCGTGCTTCGAAAGGCACGTTAAGCCTTTGGTCTCGGCTGGGTCAAATGCTCTAGGCAGCTTGAAAAATCAGATACCAGTGTTGGCCACTTACACACAAAAAACAAAACAAACAAGACTACCTGGAGGATTTCCAGTACACCCGGTTAGAAAGAAAGAAAGAAAGAAAGAAAGAAAGAAAGAAAATCTTTATTCGACACAATACATATCTAACAACAAATGAATCATTAGCAATTAATTCTAAGCAAATTAAAAATAAAAATTGTCGAAAAGGTGGCCAACTCAGCTTTATGCTGCTAGCGGGGTGCTACAGCGCTGATTTTCAGCTGGTGCCATGAAGACGTGGGTTAGGTGACTTAATTATTATCATATTAATTAAATTACTTTTTATACAATTTGCAATACATATAATATTTTTTTTTTTCGGTTGGAAGTGATCTGCATCCAGAGTCCAGAGTTAGTTTTAAACCTTTTCAAGGCAGTGGCAAATATATAGCCACCAAAAATTGAACCTTATGCCCAGGAGATAAGGTCCAAAGACAATGACTTTTGAATATACCTACTGCCTATGATCTTTTGTTTGATTGGAAAAAGAAAAAAACATGTACTTATCTAATATTTTTTGATAATAACTTATAATAAGATAAGACGGAAAAGTTTTTTTTTTAGGAAACAGCCTTATATGTATGAACACACCGTTACGAAACGCGATAGTTGACAACGGCCAGTGAATGGTAAATAGTAGGTGTCAGCTGCTCAAAGGGCCGCCAGCTACATAAAAGATAACAGAACGGGCACCATTCAGCACTCTGTCTTCTTTTATTTATTTACTATGTTACAACAGTTATTACAATAATAGTAGCACAAGTATACTCCGTGAGTATACTTGTGCTACTTACCTTGTCGCTTAGTTATCAAAGGAATGGAATTATGACAGCATCATGATGTAGGTAATATGATTTGAGAAAGTTTTTACGACAGGCCACCTGCCGGTCCCCAACCTGTCTCCTCGGCTAAAATTAAAGCATGAACATAAAGAAAGTAAGTTTATATTGTATACAAGAAACATCCAAGCGCTCCATATTTTGATGCCACAGGGCCAGTAGCCAATAAGATAATTATCTATTTTGAGCAATCAAGGTTAAAGACAAAGAAGGGACTTAGTGAATCAACGGGTACAAATAGAAAAAAAACGTTGCATTAGAAACAGGCATGGGTGATTAAGGGTCTGATCATTTGGATCCTATGGGCCATAAACGATGGGTTGGAAATCTATTATTTATACACCTATACCTAGATTTTATAGGATCCGGTCTACGAATAAGTAATAAGTCCGGTGAACTTGTTTGTCTTTCCCAAAAGGAATAAAAACAAATATTGTGGGTGTTTTAAGGGAAACACATGGAGATACTTGTACTATACTTCTATTCTCTCGGTATTTTCAGCAAAAGAGCAGACAGCATAGACGACACAAGCCGGTAGCGAATCCTGTCTATGGTGAATCGAGCAGTAGGAGTGAAAAAAAAACGTTACATTAGAAACAGGTACCTATGGGCAACTATGGGTGAACAGGCATAGATGAATTTAAGTGGCCGTGTGGATCCCGGCAAAGTAGAATAGGACTTCTCCAAGTATACCCGTGTATGTTGTACCGAGAAGGCGACTTAGGAAATGCAAGCTAAACAAAGCTTATAAACATCAAAGAGACCTCTCAAACCCGTTTGGCCAGGGTGGAGAACGTAGGCCAAATCGTCTTATTGCTCCGGCTGATATGACAAAGTTAGTATCGAGAGGATCGGCTCCTTCAGTGGAGACTAAAAAACCTGATGATGATGATGGGTTCCTATAGGTGATGATGGAAACTTTTTCCACGTATTAACATTTAAAGCTTGGTTCTGTTTGTGATGTAAGAGCTAAAAAGTAATACACCCAAAATGAAATATTTACTTGCATTATTCTTCTAACCCCTCGATATTTTGATCACAAGGGCCACAGTAGCCAAACTGATATATATCTGTGTTGCGTAGTGCGCTGTGTGCTGTAGGTTAAAGTCATAGAAGGTACTTGGTGAAATCGTCCGCATTATGGTCAAGAGGCTATTTAAAATCAATACCAGCTCATAAACATCAAAGAGACCTTTCCAACCCGTTTGGCCTGCGTGGAGAGGGTACGCCAAATCCTCTGACCGTTCTAGCTAATATATGGCTCTGGTAGTACAGAGTGGGTCGTGCTCCTGCAGTGGAGACTAACAAAGATCTGATCATGATAATGATGACTAGGAGAATATCACAGAGTAGGAAATGTGACTGTTCCTCGCGCACTCGAGCGACATTCTGTGCTCTATGGAGAATATCGATGATTATGAATGGATGCACCCGGATTCATTGATATCATCATCATTTCAGCTGCAAGAAGTCCACTGCTGGGCATAGGCTTCGGATTTCCAAAAGACCGGATGGAAGCGGCCTACAACCAGCATTTCCCTGCGACCTTGGTCAGGACGTCCGACCACCTGGTCGGTGGGTGTCCGACGCTGCGCTTGCCGGTACATGGTCGCTATTCGAGAAACTTTTTGCCTCATCGGCCATCAGCGCTGCGCGTTATGTGCCCCGACCACTGCCACGTAATACTATAAGTATGTGTGTACCCATTGATACCTACCCATAAATATTATTAGGACTTAATCATTCCTTGGGGGGGCCCAAATGTATTATAACCAAACGATTAGCGTGTTGGTGGACGTAAAAATTGATAGATGGTAAACGGAATCAAAATATTGATGGGTTGCTAGCTGCATCGCCTGTTGACATTATTTCATAGATTTTCGCCCATTCCCACGGCCTAATTCTAGACTGCCTGCGTGGGAAGAGAAGCAAGCTGGTACAGTGGGCCATATAAAGTATATTATTAGTATTGGCAGTATGTATGTATACTTTTCTATGAGGTCTATTGTACTTTCTATGTTTTTAGGGTTCCGTACAAAAATTGAAAAACGCAACCCTTATAGGATCACTCGTGCGTCTGTCTGTCCGTCCGTCCATCTGTCACAGCCGATTTTCTCCGAATCTACTGAACCAAATTAGGTGAAATTTGGTAAGATGATGTAATCCTATGACCCAAACACGGATTTGCAAAGTAAATAAAGATTTTTTTGAAATAAGGGTCATTTTTAAGGGCCCGATTACAAAATTTAAAAAAAAAGTTTTGCAAACCTTACTGTGTCAAATATCAAATGAAAGGGCTAATATTTTTTTTTGTTCGGGTAAAATCAATACTTTTGATTTTATTCACGAAAGAAGGCAAAAAATTGACCATCCCCCCCCCCCCCTGATCTCCGAAACTATTGGGTCGAAAATTTTGAAAAAATTACAAAATGTAGTTCATTCCTTGAAGATCACAGGAAAAATAATAAGAATTCTATCACTTAAAAATAAAGTGGTAAACTCACTATAATAAGTTCATCTAGTTCACTAAAACACCACTAGATAGCGCTAGTCAATTGAATAAAACATTTTTGCACATTATGTGTGTGTACACGAAGCATATTGTACGGAACCCTCACTGCGCGAGTTTGACTCACACTAGGCCGGTTTTTACTTATTTTGTTTTTTTTTTTCATTTTAATATCAGTGCTAGGAGAATGATACATATAACAAGCATATAAATTTCAAATACCTAAGTAAGTAAAGTAAGTTAAGTATATAAAATCGGTTTTGGTCAAGTGAACAAGGAGCGCGACTTATAACCGAAAGGTTTTGAGTTCAAAACTCGCGCGGCCTGAATCATATCTTATAGTTTGAGTGTGGTTTTAGTCGTGCCTCCTCGGTACTGCCTCCGTGGTCCAGTGGTTAAGGCGTTTGCCTTGTTGACCGTGGGTTGGGGTGGGTTGGTCGTGGGTTCGATTCCCACGGGAAGCATACTTTGTTAAGTTGTTTCCAGTTTGGTTAGGACATTGCAGGCATGAATCACCTGATTGTCTGATAAGAAAGATGATTCCGTGCTTCGGAAGGCACGTTAAGCCGGTGGTCCCGGCTGCCATCTGGTAGTCGTTAAAGGAACCACGTCAGAGGCCGAGAGGCGGTTCCAAAGAACTCTGACACTAGGGTGTGCATGGTCGACTGACCGTGTCACCTACACGAAATGATGATGATGAGTCGTAGGCTTCGAGCAACACGGCCTCCGTACATGGTCGTAGGTTCTTATGGTTCCCGGCGGAGTAGAATAAAACCACTCCAAGTCTAACCGTGGATGTCGTAGAAGGCGACTTAGGAAACACAAGCTAAACAAAGCTTTTCCTCTCCAACCCGTGTGGCCAGCGTGGTAAGTGTAGGCCAAATCCTCTGACTGCTTATTCTAATAAGTATATGGCTCTGGTAGTACAGAGAGGGTCGTGCTTCTACAGTGGAGACTAAAAAATACCTGATGATGACGATGAAGTATAAAGACGGTTATGTTCAAGCAGTCAAGGAGCGCGACATAGTTCCCAAAAAGTTCTGGGTTCAAATGATGGAAAACATCATGAAGTACCTATGTTGCACTCTAGAACAGCGGCAAGTGGCCTTCACTATACAGGGTGTCAGCGTTTTTCTTGAAGGGACAATTCAGCCCGTCAATTTGAATTGTTTTTCTATGGGACCTCGTAAATAAAAGAGTTTTGCTGGGAACTCAAAATGATCTTTGACGGTGATCCACGCTCTTAGTACCTAGTGCCTAGATATAAGAACGAGGAATAAGTAAGTACTTGTGGATAAGTAAAACAATTTCTTTATTTTTCTTATATTAAAATAATCTACATGTATAATAAAACTATAAAACATATTATTAAACGACCAATTTCAACACGGGAAGACGTCTGTTCTGTATATTTAAATCATAAAGCACCAAAAAGAATCGCGTTCCATTTTCAAAATCAAACGCAAGAGCGCGCCGGGCGACTTTTTTTTAATTTCCCATAGACAAGCCCGCCCGCCTAGCCTAGGGCCAAGACGGACGTCCAAAGAAAAAAAAACATATACCTACTGTACAACGCATATACAGGGCCGTACGAAAGTTACTGTTATCTTGGCATATCCTCTCTAGGCAAGGCGTCTATAAAGTATCGAATTTATTATCTTAATGCTCGCGAACAACGCTATACGGTACTTGATGTGCGCTCTGCTCCCCCCTTGCTGCTATTGTTACGAAGTTCCCATAAAGTATTACATTAGAGATCGGAAATAATTCCATCTCTGGCCTCGGATTCCATGCGTAATATTAGGGAAACTACGAAACTTTTGAAAGGTATTTTTACATAGGAATATCAAGCAAAAATTGACAATTTTTTTGATATATAATTTTGAGTATAAAAATTGTTATTTATGTGAGAAAAAGAAACTCCTAAATAAATTCCTTATCTCTCTGGCGCGTATTTTAAATGTGGTACTTTATGGACGCGCGCGTCCATGTAGAATGGTATTTGTGCCGTCGACAGTTGGCGCTCAGAAACTCGATACTTGCTCGGTCTCGGAGCAACCCTTCGTCTTATTCTCCATCCTTGTCTTGCACGACGGTCGGCTGTGCTCCTCTACTATAGGGTGGTATTCCAGCATTGACAGTTTATATCCTGGAGGATATCCTATGGCTGGTTTAGAAATATTTTACGAATTATTAAGCTTTTGCTTTCCTTCATTATTTAAATGGTATTTTAAAGAAGAAACACAATATTTTTTTTCATTATAATTATCATGCGTGCAATGGATAACAAAATGCGGAATCCCAATAGAGGTAAAAAATTTAAATAGTCATCAGGGCTGCCAACGAAGTGAAGACAACACTAACGTGACGCAAATCTAAAGGTTTATCCCCCACAAGGTATCGCTCATCGCGTCTCTAGAAATTTTCATATGCATAGGTTCCACCTGCTTTGCAAGCTTTATTTTTTCATGTTGCTTGGAGCTACATGCTCCATCATCATCATCATCATCAGGTCTTTTTAGTCTCCACTGCAGGAGCACGACCCTCTCTGTACTACCAGAGCCATATATAAGCTTGAGTAGTCAGAGGATTTGGCCTACACTCTCCACGCTGGCCAGACGTGTTGGAGAGGTCTCTATGATGTTTATAAGCTTTGTTTAGCTTGTTTTTCCTTAATCGCTTTTTACGACATCCACGGGATGACTTGGAGTGGTCCTATTCTACTCTGCCGGGAACCACACGGCGCATACACGCTCCATTACATGATAATTATAGGATAACAAAATAAAATCAAATACGGTAGGTACTTAGTGAAAGTACTTATTTTTGATGACCAACGAGCTATTGATCAAGAATAACATACAGGTAGAAAATTAAGCTAAATTACCTCCAGAAAACAGTAAAAGTAAACGATATTATACCAATATTTTTAAATTGTAGAGAAGAAGAAAAAAAATGTAGAGAAGAGAAGTAATATGGACAGGGTGAGCTGCTCTACGTCAAGCTTTTCCCCGCCATTACATTTCTATATCACTATATATTTATGTATATCCTACATTTAACCAACATTTAGTAACTCTACCCATGTTGTAATAACAGACTCTACTAACAAATAATAATACGTGTGGAATACTTAACCAAAACTTTTGGATTAACTCGAAATAGTGGAGTAGTTGGCTAGTGTATTTTACTACCTACTTTATCTGTGTCATCATCATCACGTCTTTGTTAGTATCCACTGCAGGAGCACAACTCTCTTTGTAGCTCTGTACTACCAGGGCCTTTAATAGCCAGAGCAGTCAGAGGATTTGACCTACACTCTCCACGATGGCCAGACGGTTTGGAGGGGTCTCTTTGATGTTTGTAAGTTTTGTTTAGCTTGTATTACCTTAGTCACCTCCAACGACAGAAAGACCTGGAGTGGTAGCGAAACACCAGTCCAACGGTAGCATCTCCTCCCATAGCTTAGTCATCTTATAGCATAGCTTCCGCGCGCCACTGTGCGCCGGCTTTAAGCCCGCGCCGTCCCGCTCGCCGCGCGCCTACGTAGTTATAGCGCGAACGTACTTTTGCCCACTTTGAAATACGGCGCGAGACGAGGAGAAGGACGCAACTGGTATGTTAGTTTTGAAAAGTTGTTCTACGCAGTAGACGGCGTAGTTTAATGCTACGACTTTTGAAAGTTAGTGGCAGTATATATTGTGTCTGGCAAAGTTTTATAGTGGTTCGTCTACACATCTGACTTTGCCCATTCGTTAAACAATACAACATATTGATAACAGATACCAATGCGTTAGAAATTTGCATTAGGCTCGATTAAAAAATCAAACATGTACAAGAGATTGCTGATGACATATTCTCGACGTAGTAAAATACTTAGTACATACCTATGGTGTAAAACGTAGGTGTACACTTACGATGGCAAGGGACAGAAGAACTAAGTTTGAGGGAAAAACTGCAAATACCAAATATTCTGAGTTATATAGCTCACACATGAATTGTCCTACTTTTAAATTCTTTTCTGTTTCTGATAAATAAAAATACTAGTAAGACATTGTGTTCATATTTTCTAATTATGTATTATTCTTGTGTTTTGATACCAAATAAACGATTTTTCTTTCTTTCTATTCAATATTATTTTATATCAGTTAATATTCTATTCAAAGATAACAACAAGTTGGTTCACGAATCAAAACAAGCAGACTTCTAATTTATCGCATCGTAGACTTATTACAAGACTTACAGTGTTTCTTATCTATATTAATCTATATTTATATTATAAAGAGTATTTATTTGATTGTTTGTATTGAATAAACTCCGAAACGACAGGACCGACAGAAAGCTAATTTATCTGCAGAGGATATAGGCTATAATTTACGCCGACGAAGCTGCGGGAAAATTGCTAGTTTACCAACATTTAAGTATGTTGGTAATTTTTTCAAAGCTCGATATTATAAAAAAAGAAGGATAAATTAAAAATTACCAAAATTTCAGCAGCCCATTTCTCCCCGTAGCGGCTGACGGCCTGTCTAGAAGCGGGCGCTTTTTTTACATCGAGAGCCCATCCGCGGAGCGGGAAACAAAAAGACTGGATTTATATATATTTTTTATTATTTTATTTATTCCCTTTTATTTTCGTAAAATTTTTGCATATCGTCCGTCGGTCCCGGTTATTGTTTTTATATTTTCACGCGCCATTTTGCGTCAACTGTCAGATTTGGCGGGAAGGTTTTGCGATGTGTGGTCGGCAAATGCGTAGCCGTGGATGCAGCCAAGAAATATAGGAAGCGTTTTGAATAGATTTGGACCACCTACGATGGATGGGAAGATAAAAATATGAGACGCTGTAACAATAGATTTAATGTGACGCGTATTATATTAAAAAGGCTTTGAATAAGATTTTTTTAGCTAAAGATTTAGTTTAGAATAGTCGTGGTAGGTATATTCTATCTAGCGAAGTCATGACTGATTGGATAATCGAAGTAAAATTTCTAGGAAAACGCTAGGAAGTAAGTAGACAAATAAATACTAGATGGCAGATTTCTTAAAAAAATAAATTTTAGCTACTTTTGCGTTTTTATTAGCATCTAACCAAGTGAAAACGAATAGCATAGTTGAGAATTGAGATAAACTTTCCAGGCTGCTTAAAGATGATTTACGTAATGACTACTTACGACTTGATGACTGACTACTGAAGATCACATGAGCTCAGTGCGAATGCAAGAGCAACAATGTTTAACCCGCGCCGAACATCACTTGCCATTGACGGCGTCTAGATTGTACATGGCGAAATTTTGATCGTTCTGGACCCTTAAAGGGGTGATTCGGCCCGTCGATATAAACAATTTTTCCTATGGGACCAATGCTGGAAACTCAAATTTTATTTCGACATTTTCATACAAAAGTGTTCTGCCGCCCGGGCAATTTGTATAGGAATGTCGAATTTTTTTTCGAGTTTACAGCATTTGTCCCATAGGAAAAGTTGTTAATATTGACAGGCTGAATCACCCCTTAAATGGTCCGGAACGATCAAAATTTCGCCATGTATAGTCAAACTTTAATATGTGATCGAAGTAGTCAAAGCTGACACGCTTAGAACGAAAACAGTGTACAGTAAACAGTGATTGCCTTGGTCCAATAATAAAATATGGCCATATCGGTGGGCTGAGTCGCCCCTTCAAGTTATGTATAGCAAAATTGACACCCTGTAGGTATCTGATAAGCTTCGAACAAAAAAGTGTAAATTTCTAATGGATGTTTATCTAAATTAAATATATAAATATGTATCTATTATAAAATATATTTAGTTAGTACCAACTGTGGAGTCAGCTCAATTGATGTAATTTGTGCCGTGTGGTTCCCGGCAGAGTAGAAAAGAGACCACTCCAACTCTTCCCGTGGATGTCGTAGAATTCGACTTAGGAAACACTTAGAAACATCAAGAGTGTCAACAATCCAACCCGTCTGGCCGGCGTGGACAGTGTAGGCCATATCCTCTGACTGCTCTAGTAGTCAGAGAGGGTCGCGCTCCTGCAGTGGAGACTGGAAAAGACCTGATGAAGATGTAATTTGTCCCTATTTACTTATTAAATATACAAATCGATAAAAAGATATACGAATTTGTGTTTATGGACAGACGAACATGCGGCGTCAATTGGCTGATTGATGGAAAGCGACGAGTATCTTTTATTGCTGTATTAACAACTGTGGGTTATATTTAAGTACTTATTATGGTTTAATGGCTTTTAACTGCGACTTTATCCGCATGATTTATAGCTAAGCCTATGTGTAACAATTAGCAACACTGACATTGCACTTACGAGTATTATACAGACTTGATTATCTGTGCTACTAGATCAATCAAAGTTTGAGCATTAACTAATACTTGCGACAAAAATTGTTTTGACGAGCTCCGTAGCACAGCGGTCAACACGCCTGCTTGCGACACGGAAGGTCCCGGGTTCGATCCCCGGTCAGGTTAAGATGGAAAATGATCTTTTCAGATTGACCTGGGTCTTGGATGTTTATCTATATAAGTATCTATTATAAAATATAGTATCGTTGAGTTAGTAGGTATTTGCAGTCTTTCTTCGGGAATCACAGTGTGAGTGAGTAAGGCATGGGGTAAGTACAAAATAACCCAAAGGTTAGACGTGCTTCCGATTTATAATCGGCCCCAATGAAGATAAGATAAGATAAGATAGTAGGTATCCCATAACACAAGTCTCAAACTTACTTTGGAGCTAGCTCAATCTGTGTGATTTGTCCGTGTCTGTTTATTTTTTGATTAAAACTAACATGAGATAATAGATCCTTTATTAAAAATACGTTACAACGGGTAACTCATATAAATAGTCAGTGCGGATTGGGATTACTTCGTGCGCGCGTCTCGAGTCACATGGAGGAAGACCTTCGGATGAGGTCGAAACACCGGCCTGTAGCTTACTTAGTGAGTAACCCAATAACGTATTTTTAATAATTCCATTGTTTTTTGGATACACCCTGTATCCTGTATACCGCAAGTTTTCGTAACTGGTCTTCCACATAACTCTACGAGCCACCATTTAGCACCTGGTTGGTCCAACTACCGCGTTGTGTAAAGTGATGTTTAGGGCCCGCCACACAGGTTTTATTTCCGGCCTGGCACGTGTGTTTGTGATTATAATTCTTCTGGTTTCCGCTTTAGAAGTGTCACTAAACTTAGCTAAAGATATAAATACCTATACAATTCTAATCATAATCCTAACTAATATTATAAATGCGAAAGTGAGTTTGTTAACTTGTTTGTTGGTTACGCTTTTATGCCGTACCTATCTACTAAACTAGGTTTTGGTTTGTTAGGTTAGGTTTGGTTAGGGCACTGAGATGGATATAGGCTATATAGCGGGCGAAGCCGCGAACCGAAACTGTCTGATCCTTAAAGGGGCGACTCATCCCGTCAAAATGGACTACGTTTCCTATGAATAAATGATGGAAATTCGATTTTTTGGTAGGTAGCTACTCTTTACATACCTAGTACTACATCAATCACAAGGAAATCTTTGGACACATACCGGTCCCAATTAAATGTTAGTTTTCAAAGTTAAAAGTTAAGAAAAAAGTTATACTTAGAGTTGAATCATAATAGAATAGATATTACCTACTTAGTTATAGACATTACCTGTGAACCTTCTCATATTTAATGCAACATAGTAGACCTAGCCAGCCAACATAGGCATAACAAACACTATGTTGAGATACCTACATATATATGTATATGCATACATATGTATGTATATGCATGCAGGTCGGTCAGCGGCAGCCTCCGGCGTGTTTGCCCGTACCTACCTACTTACTGCTATAATGAACAGGTACTGGCGAGTGAACAACTTTTAAGCAATACATTAATGATGCATGCAAGTTCTGATTCTCACTGCTGTCTTAAATCGCACGCCCCTCTTTGTACAGTTACAAAGAGGGTCGTGCTCCTGTAGTGGAGTCTCAAAAACGACCTGATGATGATGAAATTTTGCCATGTGGTTCCCAGCAGAGTGGTATAGAAACACTCCAAGTCTTCCCGTGGATGTCATAGGAGGCGACTTAGGAAACACAAGCTAAACTAAGCTTATAACATCATAGAGACTTGTTTGTCCAACCCGTTTGGCGTGGAGGGTGAAGGCCAAATTCTCTGACTGCACTGGCTTATACATGGCTTTGGTAGTAAAGAGAGGGTCATGCTCCTGCAGTGGAGGGAGACTAAAAAAGATGTAATAATGAATTTCATATGCCTCAACCAATTTAGACGAATGGAGTATAGTCGGTAGGATATCGGGATATGGGAGGACAAGTAAATAATAATTTTATTACCGAAGCAGTCGTCTTTTTTTTAAAGGCTTGTTTTTTTTTTTCTTTAATAACACTTGTGCATTCGCCAGTACATACCGGCCGGTGTATGCAAACAAACATAGCGTATAGCTCAACGTTGTATGCCTGCATTTAATTATTCCACAAAAAGGGGTGGAGATGAAAAACAATAGATTTATTCCATAGGGGATGCAGGGGATGGAAAATTACAATTCTAATCTTTGAGAGTTGCTCAAAGGAAGGTTATATACCGGCTAAACAAAAATCAACGCTATTTTTTCCACAAATATTTACACTTTATCATGACATACAGGGTGTAAATGAATATTGGACATGTTTATATAGGTAACTCATCCCATTATTTTTAGCATCATTTCCTAGGGCAAGAATAAACTTAGGAAAACACTCAAAAAAATTCTGGTCGACTCAAAATGTTACAATTATTTAATTAACGGGCAATATTTATAGGTCTCGTACTTACTTACATTATTATAAATTATTTTTCCAATACCTCACTTGCTTGGTTAAAAGTCTTATGTTACCTGAAACTATCACTTTCTTCTCTCCTACCCTACAAAGTTGAAACATGATGATTATAATTGCCAGGCTTGGCTGCCATAGAGAATCTCTTCAAACAGGAAAAGCTATTCATAATAGACGGGCTGAGTTGCCCCTCTAAGGATCGGTCAGTCTTTTATTAATATATTGTTTAATATTGTCAGACAAATTTTTAATTATTTATTAGTTTATTCCCTCTTCAAAGAATGTGTGCCAAATTAAACTAATGATATTATGTAAACTATAAATTACTGTTTGTTGCCATGAATAAATAAAATAAAAAAATAATAATTTTAAGTATCCCAACTAATATTATAAATGCGAAAGTGAGTTTGTTTGTTTATTTGTTTGTTTGTTACGCTTTCACGCTCTACCTACTGAACCGATCATCATGAAATTTGGCATACATATAGGTTAGGGTACTCAGAAGGACATAGGCTATATAACGCGGGCGAAGCCGCGGGTAACAGCTAGTGTTTCTATATGTGTATGTTTGCCTTGTTATGAGTAGTTGAACTTATGTTTTCGCGATTGTTACACATTTAAATTATTATTAAAATAATTTTATATAAATGAGTCGTTGAACTATCATCATCATCATCAACAGGTCTTAATCTCCACTGCAGGAGCACGACCCTCTCTTTACTACCAGAGCTATATATAGCCAGAGCAGTCAGAGGATTTGGCCTACACTCTCCACGCTGGCCAAACGGGTTGGGGTTTTTGAGATGGACAGTTTTACAATCGGTTCAATTTTATTGTAATGTTTCTATTTGACCTCTCCAACCCACCTGGCCAGCGTGGAGAGTGTAGGCCAAATCCTCTGACTGCTCAGGCTAATGATATGGCACTGGCAGTACAGAGAGGGTCGTGCTCCTGCTGTGGAGATTAACAAAGACCTGATGATGATGATGATGATGTGTCTATTAAGTTTTATTTTATAATTTTTATTTTATTTTACTAGAGAATAGCAAACAGTTGGCGGCATCAGGCACATAGCTAGTTCTGGGACAATTAGAATTACCCGTTTGCAACTAAGTAACAGTCACGTGACGAGACGCAGTTTTACACCGAAGTTAATAATGCAAATTAGTAGATGTGGCATATTATGATTGGCTTTCTGTGGTCAGATTTTTTTTTAACAAAAGTGCTTTTTTTAAAAATAGGGAAGGCAATTATATTCCAGCAGTGCACAAAACCTTATTATCTTCACGAAGTGTACATTTCTTTTTTTAATAATCTTTGTATTTTACAGGGTAGCTTTTAAACATTAACACTTTCACTGTCAGAATTGCAAACACAACAGTTTTTATTGTTCCTGTTGTGTTTATGTTTAGTTAGCGGCGTCAGGCACATAGCTAGTTCTGGGACAATTAGAATTACCCGTTTGCAACAAAGAAACAGTCACGTGACGAGACGCAGTTTTACACCGAAGTTAATAATGCAAATTAGTAGATGTGGCATTTTGTGATTGTCTTTCTGTAAAGAACTTTTTTTTTTAAAGGGAAGTCAATTATATTCCTTCAGTGATCAAAATCTTGCATATACAGTTACACATGTTAACTTTACGAAGTGTAAAATTCTTTTTAAAATAAACTTATTTTTTTTACAGGGTAACTTTTAAACATTATCACACTTAGACTTATTACGATATATTGGTGCAATAAAGTTATTATTTATTTATTTATTATTTATATTATTCATTCATTCATTTTCACTGTCAGAATTGCAAACACAACAGTTTTTAAATTATTCGTATTGTGTTTAGTCAGCGGCGTCAGGCACATAGCTAGTTCTGGGACAATTAGAATTACCCGTTTTTCTATAAAAATAGTGCATTATTGTTCTTTCGGGAAGAAAATCTTATTCATGCAGTGACCATATAAGACGTACAGTAGGGGGCAGATAAACCTGACCCCACTGTAGTTTAAAATCTCTTCATCATCATCATCATCATTTCAGCCGCAAGAAGTCCACTACTGGTCGTCAGTCAGTCGTCGGGTGGGTGGGTGGATCTTCGTAGGGGGTTAATTCAAATTCAAATATCAAAACGTTTATTTAGAAAATACGGCCACGCAGGTACGTTTTCAAGCTAAATCAAATTTAAAATTATATTGTTAAGTCTTATGTATTTTATTTATTATTGTTCAAAAGCTATAGACTACTAGCGTTTCGAAACCGACCACTGCGAAGAAGAAACGCCGAAAGAAACTCTTTTCAGCAGTATTGGTCGCCTATTCAAAGCTTAGAAAATGGGGAAATACACAGGAAAGATTGAGTTCACGAAGTATATTGTATCATCATCATTTCGTGTAGGTGACACGGTCAATCGACCACGCACACCCTGGTGTCAGAGTTCTTCGGAACCGCCTCTTGGCCTCTGATGTGGTTCCTTTAACGACTACCAGATGGCAGCCGGGACCAACGGCTTAACGTGCCTTCCGAAGCACGGAATCATCTTTCTTATCAGATAATCAGGAGATTCATGCCTGCAATGTCCCAACCAAACTGGAAACAACCTTACAGAGTATGACGAAGCATATTGTACAGAACCATCATTGCACGAGTTTGACTCACACTAGGCCGCATTGGTATAACAATATTGTTATACGTTTTCATGTTACAATATTGTTATACATTAATTATTTTTGGAACATCGTTAGGTTTTAAATGCTCCGACTGTACATGCAGGGTCACTATTAAACATTAACACCGTAGATTAACACTTTCACTGCCAGACTCGCAGACACAACAGCTTTTAAATTGTTTGTCGATCAGCAGGTGGTCGACACGGTGATAATGACTTCAACGACGAAAATTTTTTTTTAAATCTATGTCTTAAACTATACTCATAAATCAATTTCGACTGCCCACTTTGTTCAACTACAACAACAATATAAATGAACGATCATTAGATCTGATTTCACCATCATCATCATCATCATCAGGTATTTCTAGTCTCCACTGCAGGAGCACGACCCTCTCTGTACTACCAGAGCTAATATACTAGCCTGAGTAGTCAGAGGATTTGGCCTACACTCTCCACGCTGGCCAGACGGGTTGGAGAGGTCTCTTTGATGTTAATAAGCTTTGTTTAGCTTGTGTTTCCTTAGTCGCCTTTTACGACATCCACGAGATGACTTGGAGTGGTCCTATTCTACTCTGCCGGGAACCACACGGATCTGATTTAATAGGTAGAAATAATGTTTTTTAGGGTTCCGTACAAAAGTTGAAAAACGGAACCCTTATAGGATCACTCGAGCGTCTGTCTGTCCGTCCGTCCGTCTGTCACAGCCGATTTTCTCCGAATCTTCTGAACCAAATTAGATGAAATTTGGTAAGATAGTGTAATCCTATGACCCAAACACGGATGTGCAAAGTAAATAAATATTTTTTTAAAATAAGGGTCATTTTGAGGGGCCCAATTACAAAATTAAAAAAAAAAGTTTTGCAAGCCTTACTGTGTCATATATCAAATGAAAGGGCTCATTATGAGGATCTCAAAAATATTTTCTTTTGTTCGGGTAAAATCAATACTTTTGATTTTATTCACGAAAGAAGGCAAAAATTGACCATTCCCCCCCCCTGATCTCCGAAATTACTAAGCCGAAAATTTTGAAAAAATTACAAAATATAGTTCATTCCTTGAAGATTACAGGAAAAATAATAAGAATTCTATTACTTGAAAATTAAGTGGTAAACTCACAATAATAAGTTCATCTAGGGAAATAGTTCACTAAAACACCACTAGATGGCGCTAGTCAATTGAATAAAACATTTTTTGCACATTGTGTGTGTGTTCACGAAGCATATTGTACGGAACCCTCAGTGCGCGAGTTTGACTCACACTTGGCCGGTTTATTTATAATTTATTCAGTGCCACGGACTAAGCTTACCTTAAAAATTAATATTATAAGAGTAAACCTATATATTTTCTGAGAAAAATGTTGTTTGTTGTTTGTTTTTCGTATGTGTAAGTGGCCAACATTGGTGTCAGATTTTTCAAACTGACATAGTTTAACGACTGCCATCAACGATGACAGCCGGGACCAACGGCTTAACGTGCCTTCCGAAGCACGGAGGAGCTCGAGATATTTTTATGCCACTTGCGGTCACCCATCCAAGTAGGGACTGCACCAGGGGTTGCTTAACATACGTAAGCGCTCATAGAGCTCCCACCCACTGGACCATCGAAAATGTTAAAAAGCATCATAGGATTTGGGATAAACGGCCTTCAAAAATATCTTGTTTTTCAGTTACTTTGACGGACCTTGCATAACTAGGTCCGTAAATTACTTTACATTACTAGTTGTTACCCGCGGTTTCGCCCGCGTAATATATAGCCTATGTTCTTCTCGGTACCCTAACCTATGTGTATGCAAAATTTCATGATGATCGGTTCAGTAGATACGGCGTGAAAGCGTAACAAACAAACAAACTCACTTCCGCATTTATAATATTAGTTATGGGATTAGTTGGGATTCAGTGACTAAGCTTACCTTAAAAATTTATATAATAAGAGTAAACCTGTATATTTCCTGAGAAAAATGTTTAAAAAAATCATGGGATTTGGGAAACATGGCGAAAAAATTTCTTGTTTTTCTTTCAGTTATACTTTGTGAGACCTTAAACGCATAGTTAAGAGAGGTACCTTTGGGTACCTTGGTACGTAAATTACTTATTTACATAATGTACTTAGTTAAGTCAAACAAGATAATTAAATTACTTTTATGTTCTACTAGCATTCGCCCGCGGCTTCGCTCGCGTTAGTGTCACGGAAAATTAAAAAAGAGGTTAGTGTCGATCCCTCGGGAACAGTACTTTTCTCCGGGATGAAAGGACGTAGCCTATGTCTCTCTCCGTCTTGCAGACAACGTGTACCCAAAATTTCATGATGATCGGTTCAGTAGATAGGTCGTCATCATCATCATCATTTCGTGTAGGTGACACGGTCAGTCGACCATGCATGTGTGTGTTATATAGGTCGTGAAAGCGTAACAAACAAACTCACTTTTGAATTTATAATAGTAGTTGGGTAGTTGGAATTGGGATGGGTAGTTTACCTACCTACCACATCCAAAGCATTGAAACTCAATTATTACTCAACTTTTCCTTCGCATAACAACTTTTTTGCATCGCGTGCTATGTGACAGACAGACAGACGGACAGGGCAATTTATAATATGTCCCTATCACACAATCTTAGCACGCTACGCTAAACCAACGTAACTAGACCTCCCGTTTCTTTACTAGTCATATAAAATGTTCTCTAACAAGGTGATTCAGAGGTCAGGTTACGGTGGTGGTTACACTGCAACACGGATAGGCACTATTATACGATTTTCAACGATAACTGTAAAATTGGACGATAATTATATTCAAAGGGTTCGGAATTTTCGTTATTAGGGTTCCGTATTCAAAGGATAAAAACGGGACCCTATTCACGGGACTTCGATGTCTGTCTGTCACCAGGCTGTACCTATCTCATAAACCGTGATAGTTAACACACGATGTATTTTTGTAGTGTTGATGTATTGTTATTGTATAACAACAAATACTAAAAATGGAATAAAATAAATATTTAAGGGGACTCCCATACAAAAAACGTGATTTCATTGCCGTTTTTGCTCGATATTACGGCAACGGGTAGACGCTTAAAATATTCACAGAATATTAAGTGGTAGGTATATTCACTTAAAATGTAAATAAATAAATCAAAATAAAATAAATATTAAAGGGGCTCCCATATAACAAACATGTTTTTTGCCGTTTTTGCTCGATAGTCTAATGTTGCATGGAACCCGTCATGCGCAATTCCGACTCGCACTTGGCTGATTATTTTTCGATAGCGATCGCGGAGTGAATAATGAATGATTCATGGCATACAATTTAAGTGCTTATTTTAAAATAGTTTTGAAATTTTAAGTTTGAATTATTTATTCGGCATCGATATTAGCTCGTCGACATCACTGAAGCTTCATTTCGTCAGATTCACGCTATGCAAAATTTTAGCTTAAGGCGCTTACACCAGCCAACTAGCGCCACCCTTGGTTTTATTTCTTTTACTATTAAATAAGATCAAATTGTCAAAATCGACGTTAATACTTTACTGTGCTAGCAAATGACTTGTGGTACCTATTTTTTGTATTGCTTTCATTATTTTGCATTTGGTAAATCTAGAGAACTTCGCATTACCGCCAAAAGCGGCCACTTTTGGCGGTAATGAGTAGTTCTCTCAATCTGAAATGCTGATGTCGATGAAAAGTTCTACTAAAAATACTATAAGTAATTTACTTAGGAAGTAGGTACCTACGTAGATTTTTTAAATTCGGAGAACAAGAAATATAACAGGTGTCGCTAGTTTCGGTGATGTAAGCCTCTATCAGATGATACGAGACACTAGTGCCACCCAGCAATTCATTCTATCAAGTCCTAAATCATATCAAATTTGATAAATCTAAAGTAGCCACTTTAGGTGGTAATACCACAGCGCCTTAAGGCTTAATATGAGACACTAGTGCCACCCTTAGAGCATTTACTCTAAGGTGCCACCCAACAATTAATTCATTTTATCTTAAATGATATCAAATTTAAAAAATAATAATAGCTTAATCCTAGTTAATGACTTGTAATATTCTTGGTACAAATTTTCACTACCTACTTGCATACCGCATAATGAGTAATTCTCTTAAACTTAAATTATAATATCTATGAAAAGTAATATCAAGAATACTACAAGTAATTTACCAGGGCATTCAGCTATTACATTTTTTAAATTTGATATGATTTAGGACTAAAATAATTAATTGGTGGGTTGCGCTAGAGTCTCTCACTACTTAGCGCCTTCATCTATTCTATTTTTTTGTATATATATATATATAATACACTAGCAGCCCTCCCCGGCTGCGCCCGGGCATGTATTATACCTTAAAACCTTCCTCTTGAATCACCCTATCTACTGTTGAAAACCGTATGAAAATCCATGCAGTAGTTTTTGAGTTTATCGCGAACAGACAGACAGACAGACAGACAGACGCGGCGAAGGACTTTGTTTTATAATATGTAGTGATAGTGATAGTGATACGGACAAATCACACAAATTGAGTTAGCCCCAAAGTAAGTTCGAGACTTGCATTATGGGATACTAACTCAACGATACTATATTTTATGACAAATACATACATAAATAAACATCCAAGACCCAGGTCAATCTGACAAAGATCATTTTCCATCTTGACCTGACCGGGGATCGAACCCGAGACCATCCGTGTCGCAGGCAGGCGTGTTGACTGCTGCGCCACGGAACTCGACGATATTACCGTCACAAATTCCTACTAAGATTTAATAACATCAAATAAATTTAATATATCTACGTAATATACCTATCTTATAATCTAAGATACATACCTATATTACATTACACTCATATAATATCCCTACAGTTATTTTATTTTTCATATGGCTGTGTCTTCATCTATTTGGTCACTCTTTTCATTGATATTATAATTTTTATATATATTGATATTATTATATTAATATTTTTCTTAATAGGCCGGTGAGTCTTGTTAGGTGTCCAACAACTTTTCCGCAACTTCGTCCTCGTAAATAATATGTCACCCGCAGATAAATTATCTTTTAGGTGAAATAATATTGTCCGTCCAGTCATACCTACTTGCATACATACTTACTATCACGTCTTTTTCCCTTGCGGGGTACACAGATCCCAGGTCTGTAAAACCTTAAGGTCACGTTTAGCATGTCGGTGGGCTTGTAGGTGAGAACGGAATCAAAACAGTGATGAGTTGCTAACCGCATCGCCTAGTGGCTTGCCTGACGCCCATTCCCTCGATCGGCTTTTACGATCTTCGCGGGAAGAGAAGCAGCTGGTACATTCTACGTTTTTTTTTCTTTTCTCCAAGACCAGCGTGGAAGTAAGTAGGTATACTTTCTTACTCCAAACATTAATTTCCATAATCCTCATTTCGGCTTCTTCATAACATAGTATATCTTGACGAAAGCCCCATATTTATAGCCCATAAATATCCAAGCGCCTATGCCGTACCACTAGTTTTTAATAAATTCTGCCGGAGCCATTTTTCATTCTTCTCATTACTTGCAACCCTTTGCAATTTCACCCCTGTACGGTGCGCAGAAAAAAGGCCTAGGAACTGCTTTACGTGAAATATACCGACATTGTTCTGCATTCTTTGCAAGGTTAGAAAACAGGTAAGTATACAGCGTTAAAATTGATCCTCGAGGGGTGACTCAGACCGACAAGATGAACAACTTTTCCTTTGGACCATTACTTTGCCCTCTTTATTTTTTTACTTTCCCATACGGCATGCTCGGGCGGCAACACTTGTCTATGAAAATGTTGTTTTATTTTTTTGGTTTTCAGCATTCATCCCATAGGAAAGTTGTTCATATTGAGGTGTTGAGTTACCCCTTTAACGGTGTGTAGAGGGTCAATTTACACGCTGTATAGATGTGTTATATTTATTGAAGTAGGTACCTAATACGAGTTACTTAACTAAGGTGACATTTCATCGACTACAACCAAGAGGTTACCTCTGGCTGGAGGTGACCTCTTGATTGTGATCGATTCAACCAAAAAATTTTTCCTCCGCAGAAGAAACTTTTCTGCAAATAATTTATTATTGTTCATGCTATATATACTAGATATGTTACTTACTTCAATTTAAACCCTGAACCGATTAACATAAAATTCGGCACGAAAACAGCTTTTGGACTTCGAGTGGTCCTATTCTATTCTGCCGGGAACAACACTGCGGGTTTTATTAATAATTAGTAAATGAAATAAAATAATAATAATTAAGCTTGTGGCGAGCTGTTGGTGAGTAACGACACCACGGACCCGAGTGCTCCAGAGAGTCGGTCAGAGCCCTCGCCCCCGACGTGTCTTCATCGGTCGGGGTGGAAACCCAAGAGGGCTCGCAGGATTCTCAGCTCTGGCTTGCCTTAGTTGGCCGTCCAGAGAGGAGTCGTAAGAGCTGTTGCTCCAGGGGTGGAAGTGTTAAAGGCCTAACGACGCGAGTAACTTCGGAGAAAGCGCAGCACACCTCTCGACACCCCTAAGTCGTCCGCACCGGTGTTGCCCCTTTTGCCTGCAGTAATCGCCGGCTAGTTTGAGGGGCCCATCTAGTGGGCGGCAAGCCACCACCTGCCAATTGTAGTCATGTTATCGTGATTATGGCAGGTGTCCGACCGTTTGCAATAACCCAGCATTAAGTCCACCCATATTTCAGCCCCATAGCCCATTAATTTCCCTTTTTCTAATACAATAGTCCCACCTCTGGCCAAAACCTATTCGAGGACATATCAATCATTGGTATTTCCAGGAATGGGTTCTGGCTGGAGACCTACATTACATCAACTTCTCCAAAGGGCCTCTACGTGCTGGATCTATATCCCCACGCAAGCCTTCCAAAGGACCGGGTAACACCCGTGAGTCTCAGAGAGATACATTAAGATAGCTTGAAAATATAAAAGGTATATTATATATTTAATCAAATTGTTCTACTGTCGCTACACGGGGTAGCTCTGGCGGGGTTCCGCGGGCATTTTTCATTGCGACTTGATTAAATCCTAGCGTAATGTACGGAACTATTGTCTTGCGGCTGGCTGTAAGCGATTGATGAGTAAGGGAACTTGTGACAGATGGATATACTGAAGAAAGTGAAAAAAAAAAATGTTTGTTGTTAAATTAAAAATTAAGATATGGAAAATAAAATCCACGCGGGCAGGGTTTGAACCTTGGTCTTTGTCTAAGTATAAATGATAATTTTTAAATTTTTTGACAATGACGCTGCTGTTTAATTGCTGCTCGCGTGGGAATTTTTCCCCATGTCTTATTTATTAATTTAAGAAATGTTTGGTTTGAGAGCCATGGGTTTGAAACTGAAATTAAAACAAACTGAATATTTTCTCAAAAAAACAATAAAAACCTATCATACTTCCCTATAAAACTTTAGCACAAAACCTAGCAGAACCAAATTTGTTTAAAATGATATGTAACTATAATGAAACCTCTCCAAACCGTCTGGCCAGCATGGAGAGTGTAGGCCAAATCCTCTGACTGCTCTGGCTAATATCTGGATATGGTAGTACAGACAGGGTCGTGCTCTTGCAGTAGATACTAAAAAAGACCTGCTTATGATAGGTTCATAGTCCTATACAGTTTATCTAAAAAAAATTAAGGTTCTGAGCAAGCACACAAGCGAAGCCGCGGGCAAAAGCTAGTCGGTAATACTTACTTAATAAAATAATTCTTGGAAACTTTAGGGAATTTTGTTCAGATAACATTTAATATTTACCAACCAAGAGTTGGTATTATCAAAGACAATATAATAAGATATATTTTGTGAATTGTTTTTATATTCTCATAATACGGTAGATACAATGTTGTGTAGTTTTGAGTGGCGCCATCTATGCGAGTCTCTGAGAACAAATCGTACGATTAAGGCGTTGAGACCACATGGTATTATGTAACTCTATAGTTTCGACATATATTAAAATCATATTAAAATATCCTACCTCTCCTAAAAAATATATGAAGAAAGGTGCAAAATGTCCACAATATCTCACTTTAATGCCTGGGTTGATATTTATAGGTGTATGTATATCTGTCGTGAGGTCATATTTACGTCGGCAACTCGTAACATAGCGGGTACATATAGTTTTATATGACATAAATCTGAGCTTATGATATATGTGCACACTAAATTAGGGGGACGCGTAGACATGTGTGCGAAACTTGGATTTAATATATTATTTCTGGAACTACTTGTAGGAAAATTGAGATATTTAGGTCCTAAACTGAGATGTCCAGTGTCACTTGTAACATTAAAGCATCAAAGGACAAGTTTAATTTATAGGGTTCATATTATTAAGGCTCACTTGGTTCGGTAACATTGGGAATGGTCCCCTTTGGGAGTGGTACCCTCTGGGATGGATGACCATAAGTGACAAAAGATTCTCCAGCTCTTGTGTGCGGAAGGCACGTTAATCCGTTAGTCCCGGCCGTTATTATAAGATGGCAGTCGCTGCGGAGACAAGCTGTTGTCGCGTGACTTAATCTGCGTAAAATTATAGCCTATGTTACCAACTGAGCCGCAGATGATGTGATTCTAAATGTAAGAGTATTACATGTGAACTGAATGCTTCGCAAAACATTTAAATCGGGAATAACTTTACACGGTGAATAATAATCGTTTTGGACCCATTAAGGGTTGATCCAGGTTAAAGATTTGAACAACTTTTCCTATGGAACCAAGATTTTCTAGGACACTGCAAAAAAATAAACACATTTTTGTACAAAAATCTTCAGCAACCCGCTCAATTTGTCTCATAGGAAAAGTTGTTTAAATCAACGGGCCGAATCACCCCTTAAAGGATCCAAAACGACGAGTATTTCACCGTGTATACGTAATGAACACAGAACATTAAGTTTATATCCTACTTGTCCATAAAACATCATATTTTAAAACCTAAAATATAACATAGGCAGAAAGGCTTGGCCCATCAAAAGAGTCATTCGCGTTTTATTTTTGCGCGCATTAACGCGTTTTAACGCATAATTTTATCACGCATGGCGGCGGGCTGTAAATGCGTTTTTGGTGCGAGTGTCAAATTCCGTATCGTAACAAACTACTGGGCGTTAAGTGGTCACTAAAAATACGCAATATGGCATAAGCAAAGAATATGCGCTATACCCGACTGAGGTGGGTATAGCTTACGCAAGCGCAGTTTCACTTGTAAGCAAAATAGCCAATTGGAAATATCTATATGTTACCTATCTGGCTAACTTGACGTCCTTCGTGGCGCAGTGATTAATACGCCAGCCTGTGACTCTAGGAATCCAGGGGTTCAATCCCGGTCAGGTCAGGTCAAGTCATGATGGAGACTGTCTTTTCTAGATTGGCCCGGGGCTTGGATGTGTATCGTGACATGAGTTTATTATTCTACATCACAAGTTCACAACTCACTGTGGGGTGTCCCTTTATACTTATTTTTTATTGACCTACGTATATCGTTTTCAAGAGTAGCTATTACCTATTCAAAGACCAGTTGAAGACACTGAAAAAACTTTTCTATGACTCTAAAAATTTTAGTTATTGCATTTGTTGAGTTTTCAAATATATCTAATAAGAAAATATAATTTTCTAAGACATAATTACTAATAAAAACTAACTTAAAAAAAATCCTAAGAATATGAAAAAAATTGAACAGAAAAATATTAAGTTTCAACCCATTCTTTAAAAAAACCCACGTGATTCAGCAGTCGCCAGTCGAGTATACCGCCTAAGCAGTAAAGGCGGCCATAAAATTATTTACGGACTTACCTGCGTTTAACGAGCAGGTCCTAAAGTGAAAAGTATTTTTTACGTGCCGTTTACGAGGCCCAGGTGGTAACGACGGAGACTCGGGAATTCGGCGAATTTGTCAGATTTTTGGGAGAACAGGTATCTTTGGGTTTCATAGTTACTCACGGAGCGAAAAAAAATTATTGAGTGCGAGCGAGTCCTAAGGAGAAAAGTATTTTTTACGTGCCGTTTACGAGGCCCAGTTGGTAACGACGAAGACTAGGGAATTCGACGAAATTGCCAGATTTTTTGGAGAAACGGAACGCGGGACTCTCGTCTTCGAACCATTTTTCCATACAAAAATCATTCGAAGACGAGTGTCCCGCGTTCAAAAATAGCACTCCAGGTACTTAACTAAGTTTCACACTCTCTCACTGAGCGCAAAAAAAATTTATGTGTGATTTGGGTAAGCAAGTAGGTATCTTTAGGTTTCTCACTTCCTCGCTGGGATAAAAGAGTATTCTGAATATACTAGTAGCTTCTGTTTCCGTGCAGGAGATAGTTTTTGAACTAGTAGAATCGATCCGCGGCTCTTATACTGACGTCAGAAATCGGTTCGTACTCACACGTGATTAAAGACAATGAGTGGTTCTCTTTTGAACGTAGTTCTTGTGTGGTGGATGATAACCATAGGGACCCACTGGACCCGATGGTACCCAAATGGACGCATGGAATCCAATGAGACCCAAAAGGTCTCATGGGAACCATTGAGACCCAAGAGGACTCATGGGACCCATTGGGATCCATGGAATCTATGGGTCCCAATAGAAATCTTACGATCTCAGACTAACTCTCTAGCCAGCATACAGTCTTATGAGGACCAAATGCTAGTAAAATTAAATAAAAATACTGCATCAATGCAAGTCGCACGTACTTATCTCACACTGAAAGTTTATCATGCCTTAGCCCTACCCTAATACAAAAACTTCAAAGGACACCGGCAGACAGCCCTCAACGACTTTCTTCGAGTAATTCCACAACACGTCCCACATGCCTACGGCCCATTCGGGACAAATTGCAGAAAATCAAAATTATTAAAAAAAATTGGTGAATTTATGAAATTCATGTTTTTAAATTTATCTATGAATAAATTAACAGCAAAATGTAACAATCATAAAAATTAAATATTTGTCTTGTCTTACTGACTGTACTAACCGTTAATACGGCTTAAAACTCCATACAAAAAAAATAATGGGTTGAGTTACAAATGAAAATATAGTCAATTTTGATTTCTCGCAATTCGTGAAATTCCTCTTTTTGTCATCTTACGATCTCATATCTTTTAGGCTTACTTTCTATCTAGTCAGAATTAAATGCGTAGTGAAAACCAAAAAATGTGAAATTAATAAAATGTACTGCCTCAACGCAAGTCGCACGTAATATAATCTCTAACTGTCAGCATACCATACCTCTGCCCTAACCGGCCGCAAAAACTTCAAAGGACGCCGCTAGACCACTTTTACGATCTTACCACCTCTTACAACCTTAGAATAATAAGGGCCAGGCTACACGAACGATAGTTTACCAACCGAATAGTTTGATCGGTTGAGAAAAATCAATGCACCAGTACTCGAGCGCGCACACGGCACCAACTCAACTGTTTAATCAATAGAATCAAGACCGATCACCAACCAAATAGTTGGCCAATCGACGTAAACTCCACGGTTTTGTATGACGAGGCGCACACGACCAATCGTTCAGTCGGCGACCGACTGTTCAGTCAGCCGTCAACTGTATCGGTGGAAGGACGCTAGCGCAATACGCGGTTAAAATGAAAGATTCGCCAGCTTCACCTTCGTCTGCCTCGCCTTTATCACCTAGTCGTAGAGGATTTTGGAAAGTTAATTAAGTTGGTAGAAGCTCGGCCGCCTTTATATAACAATAATTGGCCAAGTGCGAGTCGGGCTCGCCCACGAAGGGTTCCGTAGAAGCAAGCTTAGATTAGCCAAAACCTCTATAATTTTTGACCAGCAAAAATAACTTTGTTTTTCATAGTGTTTGTATTAATGACAAAGTTAATTTGCCGGTTTATGAAAAAGTGCAATAACTTTTTAGTTTCTACTTAGTACTCAGCTCTGGTAGTTTTCCTTTCGACTTTGTAATATACTACTCCGGTATTTTTTTTCACGTATCCATATATGACCGTTTAGCATATAGAGGTTGGGGGGGGGGGGGGGGGGACATTTACACCTAACAAAAGTTTGCACTTTAAAACCTAATATTTCAGAAACGGATCTTAAAATATCAACTTTACAAGACCTATTCAACAATGCCACAATGAGTTAGTAGAGCTCCTACTTTACTTGTATAAGACATACACTAAAAAAATTGTTTTCAAGATTGTTTTCTACTTACAAATTAAAATGATACCAATGGCAAGAAAAAGTTGTGGGAGGAAATATGTTTAGAAATTTTGCTAAATTAGTACGAACTCAATAATGAAAATAAAAGCAAAACTTTCTTCATTCTGCATTTTGTTACAAGAGCTATAATTTTTTTATTGTACATTTTGGACATTTTCATTCTTGATATCTTGAATAATGCCGTGCACACCACAAATTAGTACAGTATGGTCCACACCTCTCAGCTCAGATGACCGACAGAATAGTTGATCGTATGCGCACATAGCCAACTAAACTGTTTAGTTGGATAGAAGTTGGTGGTGACTTCCAATCCAACCAAACAGTTTGGTTGGACAAAAAATCGGTCGTGTAGCTTGGCCCTAAATCTCCAGAAACCGCATTGGCGTTTAAAACTGAGGAACAAAAAGATACGCTCAAAGGACCTGAGATACGCTCATGGATCGTCAATTGACATTTGTCATGGCGGCCGGCTAACGTGTCGGCGCTCTTCAATTTTAATTTCATTATGCCGTAATGTGCAGTTCCCACATGCAGAATTGCAACTGGACGTAACAACAAAAATGACGAGATCACATTTCACGTATAATTAAACATTTACGAGCTATTTAAATCATTTACAGATAAAATTTTACAAATATTATTTTGCCAAAGACAATGTCAAGTCCATATGACGTTCATTGTAAAGTGTTGCTGCTCTATATAAAATATTTTTCCCCAGTATGTTAAACTTTATTTTAAGATAAAATTTATGTAAGTAGTATAACTATTAACTAATTATAACGTTTTGAGGTGCATTAGTAAAATAAAGTATTTAATAAGGAAAATTTTCAGTAGAGTATATTGAATGATCTGATTTTTTGTGTTAATTAGGTTATTCATTGTATAAATGTCTCTCAGGAATAACTCAATATTTATTCAAATGTTTTTAGCAGCTTAAAGGAGTATAGATCACAATAGTGACGTCATTTTTGGAATCCATATTGGCGGACGCGACTTTTCATAAATAATCGACTTGGGTGTCATTTAATAGGTTTTTTCGGGTGTAGACGTCAAATATGGAACCCAAGACGATGGAGGCGACTTCTCATAAAAAATTTACTTGGGTGTCGTTTTATAGGTTTTTGGGGTGTAGATTTCGAAAATTACTGCTGTTTTGAAAGAATTCCAAACTGGCGCGAAAATCTATTACCTGCAAAACCTGTACAGCGACATCTATGTCCATTTTGCATGAATAATTGCGTCCACCAATATCTTAACTGACATCATTTTCGAAATCTACACCTAAAAATGTACATAACGATACCCATGTTGATTTCGCATGAAAAGTCGCGTCCACCATCTTGGATGGCAAAACTGACCTCTTTTTCGAAATACTCACCCTGAAAACCCCATAGAACGACATACATGTTAGTTATTTATCAAAAGTCGCCTTCGCCACTTTGGATTACAAAAGTGACGTCACATTTTAAATTTACACCCGGACAAAACCCATACGACGATATTCATGTCGATTTCACAAGAAAAATCTGATCCGCCATCTTGAATTTCAAAAATGAGGTCTCTTTTGTGATCTTTACCAGTAGCTATTTGAAAAAATATTCATAAGTCAGGCTGTCTTACGCCAGAGTCGTTTGTCCTAAATAGTTCAGGACTAACTAGTTTGTCCCGAAATCAGTTTTGGCGTGTAACATGTAAGTATGCCATAAGGGAGGTACTAATATTACTAAGATATTACGTGGCACAACCACACAAACCACTGGGTACTTATACAAAGTGGAAGGACATACCCGTAATAAATCGAACCACGGGCCAGACTAGATCACTTTAGTATAGTGAACTTAAAATAACGGTCAAAAAACAAAAAGAAAATCGACATTCCCATGCAAATCCCCGGGCGGGTGCACACTTTAGTACGGAAGTGCCGAAATTTATTTTTATTTTTCGACTGTTATTTTAATTTACGTAAACTATAATGAACTATAGTTCGATTTATTACGGGTATGTCCCTTCCACGTTGTATAAAAACTACTAACAAATTAACACGAGTGTTGTTAATGTGGTTTCCAGGAAAATGCTGTCACTCTTTTGCAGGTTTTTATAAATATCTAAATGTTATTTTATAGGAATAAGTCGTTATATTTAATTACGTTCAAAAATATCACATTAACTTACTAAAAAAATTTCAATTTTTTTTTCCCAAGTAAATGGTAAAAACTTATAGTCTAGCAACACTAAGCGGGTGTGAAACGCGCGGGCGCGGGGGGTTATACCGCGTTTTTGGACTCAGTTTGACGCATTGAAAAATGACAGATGAATCCTTCTGGAGATTTATTATTCTAAGCTTACAACATAGGAATCTGCCTTCTTGGTTTTGTCAACTGCTCGTGTTTGGTTTTCGTTAGTAGGTATATATATTAGTACAGTCAATATTATTTGTGGGTAGGGTTGGAAGGCGTCCGGATAAAGCCGGACACAGGATGTCCGGCCAAATTTGTTTGAGTCCGGCCTGTCCGGCTTTGGTAAGGCTTTCTTATTAGACCATATTTATAAAGATTGATTAAATTTATCCTGCCCGCGTTGATTTTTTCTCCATTTCTCATTTCTTCATTCAATACGAGTATATCCTTATTACGAGTACAAGAGTAAAGATGCCCGTGTTCCTTTGGCCAGCGTGGAGAGTGTAGGCCAAATCCTCTGACTACATATAGTTCTGGTAGTACAGAGAGGGTCATGCTCTTGCAGTGGAGACGAAAAAAGGCCTGATGATGATGATATCATATTTTTGAAGGTGAGAAAATAAAAATCTAGAATCCATTTCCACATTCTTTATATACAATATAGTAGGTACATCGATACATAACTTAAAAATAATTAACATTTACTCTACCTTTACACATTAAGTTAACATTCATCGACTCCATTCGTACAAAAATATATTTCAAGTCATATTATGCTATAAGACTACCAGACAGAGGGTTAATAGATATAATTTTATAAGTTCAAAATTCATAACTTATGCCTCTGCATTCCTGATAGTTTTTGTCGCAGTGCCACAACGCCGTCCCAACGACAGACCTTCAGCATATCTTCATTATTCACTGCAATGTTTTATGACATACATGTTGGTGACTCGAATTAAAAAACGAGCAGCTTTTTAATAAAAAAAAAAGAAAAACGCTAGTTGCGCTACTGGAACGAAGCCGTTGTGAACGCAGCGAAAGGATCAATTTTATTTTTTGCATTTTTCGCTTCATTCCTCTTTTTAAATTTTAAAAGCCAAACTGCATATTAAAAGGCATAAAAGAGAAATATCGAAACATTTATTTTCACAGAGAAGAGAAAAATTAAAAAATACTTTGAGAAATTATATAAAATCTGGTAAAGATTGTTATAGCTGTACAAGGATGTTGATTATTAAGTTTTCTTGTCGTTTACATTTTAAATAATATAGATTTATAAGTAAAAACTCATTTCTTACTGGTTATACTAAATGTCGTTACAAAATCCTGTCAAAAATCTGTAAAACCTGTTACAAATCATTACATGTCTTTTTACAAAATTAGTGTGTGAATTGTATAAAAAATTGCAAACCGTTGTATTCAGCATTTGATAACGGTTTTGTTCTCTTAGTAATACTTTTTTGATATTTTATCAAAACTATAACCTAGCAATATTAAAGGCTAGTCTGTTTCTATCAAACCAACAGTCACACAAAATTTTATAATATAAGCCCGACCAAATTTATAAAAAACCTGCCTAGGTGTGTTGAAATACTAAAACCATTTTATTTTCAGCAGGTTTTTTATATCATCTGGTCTGGCTGAATAATTATCATCACCTACCTACC
The DNA here is from genome assembly GCA_963082605.1 of Rhodophaea formosa. Taxonomy (NCBI): domain Eukaryota; kingdom Metazoa; phylum Arthropoda; class Insecta; order Lepidoptera; family Pyralidae; genus Rhodophaea; species Rhodophaea formosa. Next base: position 10,923,292 of record OY720226.1, read on the forward strand.
TACTTATAGCTATTAAATAATAAAAGTGAGTTTAAATATTGAGATATTAGTAAATATAATTTAAGAAATCGTCGAACAATACTACACATTAATAAATTAAATGGCAATATATGTGAAGAATGATAAAAAGTAATAAATACCAATAGTTTACAGCCTTAAAATTAATTATAAATTATCCTAATATTTACAATAAATACTTAAAATGTGAAACAAAAAGCCAATTTTGGTAACTTAAAACGGCTAAGTTAAAACTTTCAACTCATTGGAGGGTACATTTTATACTGATATTCGTTACGCGCTGATGAAACTGACTACATGGCATATTTTAAGATAATTTATGTTTAAATTAAGTAGTCTACCTAGACAGCGAATTTACTTTATTTATCAGTTTTTTGTTAAAGATGGTATTTTTTTTCTTGAATAAATAAGAGAGTTATTAATTACAATAAAACAGAAGATTACATTTATGTTTCATAAAGTTCACTATTGAAAAATTGGATGAAATATCTATTTCATTATCTTTAATATATGGGCATTAATTGTATAATGACGGTTCAGTGCTTGTATCACCTGATGTTACGCATTTCAGGAAATCATATTTATATATTATGAAAACACGGCTTTACTCACGTTTTATTACGTCGGATCTGCCGACTAGTTTCGGTCTGTTACGAAGTACTACTAGTCGGCAGATCCGACGTAATAAAACGTGAGTAAAGCCGTGTTTTCATAATGAATTTATCTCGCGTAAGTTTTAATATTATCATATTTATATAATTTAATACCCATTTATTGAAGATTATAAACTAGATATATCATCAAGTTTCTCATATATCATCAATCCTAAACTTAATTAAACATAAATGTAAATATTTGGTTCACACAAAGTTTCCTATAAATTAAGGAGACCTTAAATTCGAGTCCGAAAATGCCAGTGCGCCATGCGATCCAAATCAACTACAAGCGTGTAACTAAGAGTACTTACAAGCCAAACACATTAGAATTTCAAAATGATGATTTTACGGATTTCAGGAAGCATTTTCTATGTTAACACGTGAATATCTTAACACTAAATAAATATTAAAACTGCTACTATGTGTATTAACGCATATTTTACACGCAACCTAGTCTACTTTTTCAATTGTTATTTATATATTGTATCAATGTGTGCGTACATTAAGTATAGGAATTTCAATAAATTATAATAAATAAAAAATGTAGAATAATAAATATTGTGTACTATAGGTAAATGTGATGAATCATTATGCAAAAATGTATGTAAAGTTTGATCAGGAAAAATAAAAACCTTTGACTGTCTGCAAAAAGGTTTTACCAAATACGTGGTGGCAGCACTGCAGGCTTATTTGCTAACTTTTGACAGCTACGGTGTACATCATTTTCATATTAACTTCAATATTACGGCTTCGGTATGAATGACTATTTTTATTTAAGATATGAAAACCGTAATGGATGCTAAAGTGACAATCAAATCGTTGCACACCAATTAGCAAATCGGCCTGCTGGACCATTGAGTCCAAGAAGTTTTTAGAGAACATACCCATAAAAAACCTGACCCATAATTTTAACTTTTTCCCTTTCCCCCGCCTCGCCGTAGTAATTCATATAATATATGGTTTCAAATATGTTGTAAAAAAGAAAAAAAAAAATACTTCAAAAAGTGACAGGATAAAAATATTGATATATTTTTATTTTCATCTTGCATTTAATTACAGTACAAAGAGGAAATTGACGTTTCAAAATTGGTAAAAATTTGATAAAGAACAATCCTTAATTAAAGTTCTAGGCCTAATTTTAAAAATAAAATTTAAGTTTGCAATTTGCACACTTTTTACGTTTTTTTTTTTAAATCTAACAGAAAATTAAAAACAAAATATGGGAATAAATCACAATACCAGAAAAAAATAAAATCGCTCGCCAATTTTTTCAACATTAATATGTCATAAGAAGATATAGGTATTTCAATTTCGATTAGTACTTACTCGATAAAAAAAAACACTACCAATTTTTCAAACCATGTTTAAATTTCAATATTATTCTATTTGCTATCCTTATCCTACCGCCAATCCTCTCTATATACAATACAATCATTTTGGCAGTGGCTGCTGGCCGTTTCACATATTTACATTTCAATCTTTACCAATTTATGAAAATCGAAGGTATTATGTGCATCTAGAATTCTCCCAAATAAAACCTTTTATTTAACTACTGGTTCGCCGCAAACTTTGCGATATATTAAATATCTCATTTATTAGTAAAATACCTATTCAAATTGAATTAATATTCATAGAGACGTATCAAATTTAATCTTGATTGCACTGGTTCGAGAGTTACCGCAGACCATAGGTACTTAAAAACAACCAAAAAATGAGTTTTTGACAAAATTCGGTTAACAAGTAATCATAAAAAATAATATTATACTGAAATGTCGTGCTCCTGCAGTGGAGACAAAAAAAGACCTGATGAAGTGAAGAAGTGAAGTCTTCTTTGTCGGGAATAAAAGTCGACATTTTTGGCCTAGAAAAAGATTAATAAAGGAGTATTGGTGTAAATAGTCACTCAATTTTTTTTTTAATTCGATGTATATTAAACATAACAAGTCTTCTTTCTCGCGTGGCTTTTGTAAGAACTCTAGATTGAACAAATACCTGAGACGAAAATGAATATAAATATACACCTTAAAGTTATTAATAAGTTAATATTACAACAAATTAACCTAAATTATGAAGTGTAAGAGACAATATACACACGAAATAATAATGAAAAAAAAATTAAATAGTACAATTATCTTAAAGCTTATTTTATTACTTACTGCTACCCTAAAGCCATACATTTTTTTTTCAAGTAATATTGTATGTATGTAAACATACATTAAACCTTTTGACCCATAGTTGCTGCCATAAACTATATTGATTAATGTTACGAGTATAATAAAAGGCAAGGCAAATTTGTTACATTGAAAAAACTGATAGTTCGAAAAAGGAAGAAAAATTACTGACAAACTATTTCTATACTTGTTTGAAATGTAAGTCCTCTTTCATATAACAAAAAAAAACTTAATCCGTTTTATTGCAAAACGCATAAACTACTAAGTTAACTTTAAATCTGTTTGAAGTTAGGCATGAAGCAAGGTTAAGGCGCTGTAACACCTAATAATAATAGTACGTAATGGTAATCGCGCGATAATAGTACGTACTGGTAATGTAATTAGGTTAAAAGTGGCGATGCCGGTAGGCGATCTCATTTCGAACCCGTATGTCATTTCGGCCGCTTTTTGTCGGTTTTAATTTAATAATTGCTTAATAATAACTAAATATTGTAATATTTTTAGGTATCCATTTTGCTCAGTAAGTTTTACTTTTTATAGATGTAAAAAAAATGGTAGTTATCGCTGAAAATATCAAGTAATTCGCGACGAAACTTTTTCTGGATATAGCTTTTTGCCATTTTATTTTCATAGGTTTTAAATATTTTTTTGAAAATATTTTGATGTAATCATTTATTTTGATCTTTGAACTGTACTTCATATTTTTTTCATGCTAGTATTCCATGAAAAATAAGGCTAACTGCGCGACGAAAAAATAGACGTTTTACGGCAGTGCGTGAATTACAGCGCCTTAAGCACAAGTTAAGGCGCTCCTATAGTAACACTAGCGCCCAGCAATTAATTCTTTTAATCCTAAATTATATCGAATTTTAAAAATCTAACAAGTACATAACTAGTAATTTACTAGATTTTTGTATTTACTTGTAGTATTTTTGTATTAATTTTTACTAATATTCGTTTGATAAAATAAGACAAAACAGACCAACCAAAAGTGACCACTTTTGGCGTTAACCGATTTATCTCTTTAAATATGGCACTAGTAAATTACTTGTAATAAACAAAAAATACTATAAGTAATTTAGCAGTTTTGTACTTGTTAGATTTTTAAAATTAAATACAATTTATGATATAAGGAATTTAATTGCTAGTGTTACTATAAGAACGCCTTAAGGAAAACATCCGATAAATTTGTAATAAGAACTAAAAGAAACATCATATATTTACGAATAAGTTTTTAAAAGCCCTGACTTTATATAAATTGTTTGATTAATAATACTGAAGAAATTTTGCTTTGAAACATATACTCGTAACAAACAGACATTTTTAAAGCCATTGAAAGAAAACATCAATGATTTGGACGCGGATGGCAGTGGTTATGCTTTTCTACATGTTTATTTAAGTTTACGCAGCAACAATGCGTCCCCGATGGTTCTGTTCGAAGCCAAGCATTGCATTATTTGAATTTACAAAGCCTTATTTAATTTTTTGAAAGAATTTCATTAAAATACGCACATACGCCTAAACAAAACATATCTCCATGAACGCCCCGAGTCTAAATTTTTTACTCTAAATCGCGTATTCACAAATATTTTTTCTGTCATTCAAAACCATATACGAGTAGCATTGGAAAATTCATGCGGGACTGTCCTGTGGTGCGTGATATATCAAAGAATAAATTTAAAATTAAAAAAAAATAACATTGAACTTACATCCATATTCCCACTTCTGACACCAAACTATATTAGCCTCACGTAATTTACATTAGAAACAAATTGATACAGCCTTTGAAAATCGTGAATACTCTAATGACGCTAGTTTTCTTGGTACGTTGACAAACAACGCCAACAGCTCCATATGAAGTAAAAGTATTCTAAGCCATTAACCGTTTTATCGTAACATTGTGATGGCTTACGCTCCAAACGGCAGCGGAGAAGATCAGCGTAAGAACGAAACCAGCACATGAAGTAACCTAACATTTTAATCATATTATTTCACCACACGAACATAACCGCACCTCAGGAACAAACCCACGTGATCCACGAATGCCATACTGCTTACCTTTTAGAATCTTGCAATGCTTTTAGGACTCTGTCCATTTTAGACCTGGTTGTTGTTGATTTCGGTCATAGCTTCGAGCAGAACCCTCGGGTTCAGGTTCGGGTTGGCTGGAGATCAGGGGCGCGCGTCGTTGGAAGACTCCACGTCGCTCGAGGAACTCGACACTGACTTCTTGGGCTTATATTCTGTTATTACTACTGTCACACCGCTCACGGTTACCTAGAGAAAAAGAGATATTTTTGAGCCTTCTTAAATGAAAAGTTGTCTTGTTTATCCAGGAATATTCTATTAAAAGCGACGTCATGCAACTTGTTGCATGTATGCGATCCAATCCAACACGTAAATAGAAAGATTTAGATCAAAATGGGCACGAATAGAAACGAATGACGCAAATAAGCCGATATCAGCTGATCGGCACTGCTGAGAGCTGGGAGGCGCAGTTCCGGGTACTTGGGCCATTACCAACGCACAGTGGATGGATGGGAATACTATTAATTTCTAAGTCGATGAGCTTCTAAACAATAAATGAGCAGATCCTTGCCTCTCTGGTTTGAGCAGAGTTTCCATCAACATTGCTAAGTCGTGGTGGGTGTCACCGTTTTTTCTTGAGTGAATTAGGCAATCACGGCCTTTTCAATGAGCTGGTATGAGCGGTCCCAGCTACTTGGGCTATCTCGAACGCGCAGTGGATTAGATATGGACCACAGTCTGGGCTATCTCCATCGGACAGTGGATGGGTGGACCACTGTTTATTTTTAAGTCGTTGAACTTCTAAAGGATAAACGATCAGATCCTTACCTCTCTAGTTTGTGCTGAGCTCCTATCAACATTGCTAAGTCGCGGCGGGTGCCTCCTTTTCTTCTTGAGCGAATTAGCCGATCGGGGCCTTTTCTGTGAGCTAGTAGGTGCCGTCCCGGCTGCTTGAGCCGCAACCAGCGCTGGGTTGATGCGCGGTTTGCGCGTTGACGTACCTGGGAGAAAAATGACATTTTTCATTTGAAATATTACGGTGCCAAAAACAAAATGAAACGAAAACTAATCAAATACTAAGTTTCCCTCGGCGATTCTTTTAAGGAATGGTTGTTTCTTTACTTAGTTATCTACTCATTTAGTGCTTTTCAACCTTAGAGTATAAATTTAAGTTTTCAACCGACTTATTTAAATTAGAAAAATTAATGATTTTGATAATTAGCTAAGACCGACTAGAGAAGAGTTTGCCGAATAGAGTTCAGAAGGAATGGTGGCCCATATAAGGAAAACGCAACGTAGGTAAGCCGAGGGCTAAGATGGGTCGATGTTAATAGCAAAATCGTGCGGTGAAACTGAATTGATGTGGAGGACATGCATGTAAAGAATTCTGTACACAGTATTGTGAGATGTAAGAGTGTAAAATCTACACCAAAACATTCAACATTAAGTATTTATTCATCAATCGAACTGAACTCAGTAGTACAGTTTAACAAAATATTTAGAAAATGCCATTGCTATGTTGGCTGACCCTTTGCAACTTGGTTTTTCAGTTTACGTCACAGTAGCTCCCCTAGTCAACACAATACTATCAAATTCCCTTTAGACAAGAACACGACTACAACAGCAAAAACAGGTGAGAGTTGCCTACCCGCGTAGACTTGTACTAAAGTCCCACAGGCAATGTTCTCTAAGAAAACACGGACCATTGTTAACAAAAACTTTCCATTACATTTTCTCTCAGACCGGGGCGAAACCACGAAGTATCCGCCCTAGGGAACCTTGGAAATCGGAGTCTATACGTCCCTGTAGCTTTGTACCAGCAAACAGTGGCACAACAACATAAACAACCGTACTCCAATGAACATAAAGTTCGAACTTCTACAACTAAGTTGGATTTACGGTTTGGGGCAAAGGGTCGATTTAGGAATACTGTTTTCAACTTAAAGGCAAAGGATTTTCGGCTTTGTTTCGGGTAGAAAGGGTTTGTAATTGAATGGTTTCGAATGCAAAAGTAGATTTCGATGAGTTTAAAAGCCGAACAATGCGAACTTTTCTTGGGAATGCATTACAGAGCAGAATTTTAAAACTAATTTATTTAAATTAATTAGAAGGTTAGGTTTTTAATAAAACTAAAAACAGCGGTTGTATAAATAGTAGATATGGATGGTGCTAAACTTTTTAATGTGCAATCCCATGAATATAGAAAAAAATTGGCCAAGTGCGAGTCAGGCTCGCCCATGAAGGGTTCCGTGGAAGCAAGCTTAACCAAAGATTAGCCAAAACCGCTATAATTTTTTGCCAGCAAAGATAACTTTGTTTTTCATAGTGCTTGTATGAGTGACAAAGTTATTTTTTCGGTTTATGAAAAATTGCTATAACTTTTTAGTTTGTACTTAATACTCGGCTCTGATAGTTTTCTTTTCAACTTCAGTATATATATACTACTGCTGTAATTTTTTTCACGTGTCCATATATAACCGTTTATATATGGACACGTGAAAAAAGGTTACCGTAAAAAAGGTACACTTACCTCTAACAAAAATTTGCACTTTAAAACCAAATATTTCGAAAACGGACCCCTCAATCGAAAAGTGGTGTTCCCAACCTCACAATATTTTTTAAAGACCTATTTAACGATACCACACGATGGGTAAATAGAGAAAAAAATTAATCCCCCACTTTACTTGTATGGGAGCTACCCTAAAAAAAATTTTTTTTCAAGATTTTCTTCTACCACTTTTTTGCTATGATTAATATACATACCCATACCAAATTACAGCTTTCTAGTACTTATAGTCTCTGAGTAAAACCGCGGACAGACAGACATGGCGAAACTATAAGGGTTCCTTGTTTACTACGGAACCCTAAAAAGGACGATTAACAATAAGGTGCTTAGATGTTAAAAGAGCATTTGATAAGAATTGGAATTATACCATAAAAATCGGGAAATATGTTAGGAAAGAGCTCTGAATAGGAAAGGCTTTTGCCTAGCAGTGGGACATAGACAGCTGAACAAAACGTCAACACAGTGGCAGATTTAAAAGTTGCTTGGCATATTTTACGGAATAGACGCTAACGGCTTATTGCGCCTTGCGAACAATTCTTTCGAAGTAACTATGGAGAACTTAGAGATATTGGACAAAAGTTGTCACCAATTTATGAGGCCTCATAATCTTTGAATGGAGAACATTTTTGCTTCATCGGTCATCGATTTCGCAGAGAAACACAGAGCTTAGCCTTGTCAATAGTTCTTTGAGCGCCGAAAATTTAATTATTTTCAAATATGTACTACTAGTTCAGGTATCCCTGAATGGAGCGAAGGTTCCCCTTTCATAGCATGCCCACTGCTGTCTTATCTATACATATGTTATACTGCTTTACATATGCTATACATAGTCTGTCTGTACATATACTATACATAAGTACAGACAGGCGTGGCCCCTAGAAAATACTGGGACCTCCTCATTTCTCTGGAGGTTAATATTTTTTATAGTTTTGCTTTGCTTAAGTATTGTATGTAAATGCAAGTATAAACCTAATATCAAACTTCAGGTTCAAGAGTGAAACGGTTTTATAAAACAGTAGCAATTTCCCGCGACTTAATCCGCGGAAATTAAAGCCTACGTCACCCGCAGTTAAATTACTTTCTAAAATGTTGAAAATCGGTCTAGCAGTTTCGGAGTCCATTCAATGCATTGTTTGCATTGAATGGACTCCGAAACTGCTAGACCGACAATCAAATCTCTTTTTATAATGTTAGTACAGAAAACAATCGCACACTTCGTCATCATCATCATCAGGTCTTTTTAGTCTCCACTGCAGGAGCAGGACCCTCTCTGTACTACCAGAGCCATATATTAGCCAGAGCAATCAGAGAATTTGGCCTACACTTTCCACGCTGGTCAGACGGGTTGGAGAGGATTCTTTGATGTTTATAAGCTTTGTTTAGCTTGTGTTTCCTAAGTCGCCTTCTACGACATCCACGGGAAGACTTGGAGTGGTCCTATTCTACTCTGCCGGAAACCACACGGCGGCAATCGCACACTTCTTTGTCCGTAAATGCGAGTAAAGAAAGGTACCTAGGTATTTATTATTCTATCTTGTTTCCGAACCCAGCGACACCGAATACACATTAACGCACTTGTAACTCCTCGGTTCTTGAGGCTGACAGGGGTAAATGTCGTACCTATTACGTGTTGTGAAAGCGGTAGGTAGGTGGGTGATAGACATTAACTATCCATTGTTACCTACTTAGTAACTAACCCGAAGTGTTAGCGCCAAAACTCATAACCGGTCAAAACCACCTTTATGACATCAAAAATCAGACAAGTGGTTTTGACTATGACTGATTTTTGTAGTCAAAAATAATTTTGACTGGTTATGAGCTTGTATATTCTTTCAAAGGTCTCGTTCAATGTCGATTGAATTTTGTATGTACAAAGCACTTAAACATTAATTTAAAATTGTTTATAACACTATTTTATAATTTTTCTGGGAGGTAGGTACAGAAATTTTATCTCAACCATACTTTTTTTAAGAACTTTGACAAAGTCTAAAGTTTAAATCAGGCAAAACCACTTTTGACGGGTTTTTGCAGTCAAAACTGTATAATTGACTAAAGGGTATCAGTCAAAACCATATAAGTAGGTATGACAACAAAAATCAGTCAAATTTATGGCACCAATTGGCACCATCTGTATGAATATGAAACAAATAAAACGTACCGATAGGAATTGAGAACTGGTAAAATATACTTCCCTAATGTGACATGAAATGCTTTTAGGCAGCTTGAAAAACTGACCTCTGTGTTTTCCTTGTTAAACACACTCGTAAACGCCGTGTGGTTCCCGGCAGAGTAGAAAAGGACCACTCCAAGTCATTCCGTGGATGTCGTAAAAGGCGACTAAGGAAACACAAGCTAAACAAAGCTAAACATCAAAGAGACCTCTCTAACCCGTCTGGCCAGCGTGGAGAGTGTAGGGCAAATCCTCTGACTACTCAAGCTAATATATGGCTCTGGTAGTACAGAGAGGATCGTGCTCCTGCAGTGGAGACTAGAAAGACCTGATGATGATGATGATGATTCAAAATATTCAATTTAACTACCTATTTCCATTGCTAAGATGATATATAATTGGGAACTCGTCCAACCCTTTCGCCGTAGAGCCAAAACAGAATGAATACCTACGTGATACCTACCTTAGAATAGACAGGCGCGGTATCATGACGGTACCTTTGTACAAAACTAAATTATGAATAGGAAAGTATACCTACCTACCGAAATCCCAATCCCAACTAATATTATAAATGCGAAAGTGAGTTTGTTTGTTTGTTTGTTACGCTTTCACGCCGTATCTACTGAACCGATCATCATGAAATTTTGCATAGACATAGGTTAGGGTACCGAGAAGGACATCCCAACTAATATTATAAATGCGAAAGTGAGTTTGTTTGTTCGTTTGTTTGTTACGCTTTCACGCCGTATCTACTGAACCGATCATCATGAAATTTTGCATGGACATAGGTTAGGGTACCGAGAAGGACATAGGCTATATATTACGCGGGCGAAGCCGCGGGTAACAGCTAGTTATAAATAAATACCTAGTTACTCGACTAGTTACTGTTTGTTCGTTTTTATTTTTCCTGTGTGTAGTAACCAAAAATAGTATCCCAACTAATATTATAAATGCGAAAGTGAGTTTGTTTGTTTGTTTGTTACGCTTTCACGCCGTATCTACTGAACCGATCATCATGAAATTTTGCATATACATAGGTTAGGGTACCGAGAAGGACATAGGCTATATATTACGCGGGCGAAGCCGCGGGTAACAACTAGTTATAAATAAATACCTAGTTACTCGACTAGTTACTGTTTGTTCGTTTTTATTTTTCCTGTGTGTAGTAACCAAAAATAGTTTCAGATTGTTTAAACTGCCTGTATCGTGGATGTGGAGGGGTGGAGGTGATGAAAACTACTAACGGCGTTTTTTTTTTTTTCGAGACAGCCCGCAACCGTGCAAAGATAAGTGCCTACCTATTAATGCATTTGATTACGCAAGTGTTACCAGGTCAATGAACTCATGGTCACAATGACACTGAAATGACATCGACCGTTACAATAAAAAAGAATTTTAAAAGAAAATGAGCTAGATATAGGTACCTACCTAAGTGCCGTGTTGTTCCCGGCAGAGTAGAATAGGACCACTCCAAGTCGTTCCGTGGATGTTGTAGAAGACGACATAGGAAACACATGCTAAACAAAGCTTAGGTAGGTACCTAGGTATAAACATTAAAGAGACCTCTACGTTCTGTCTGGACAGTTTGGACAGTGTAGACCTTAGAGTAGGTATATATTTATACTCTAAGGTGTAGACCAAATCATCTGAACGCTCTGGCTAATAGGCATATGGCTCTGGTAGTACAGACAGAGCCCTAGGGTCGTGCTCCTGCAGTGTAGATTAAAAAAAGACCTGATGATGATGAACTAGATATAGGGTATGGTATGATGCAGGTAGGTACCTACTTAATAACAGTAAAAAAAAATTAAGTAAAATAAAAATTTAAATCTAGTTTTTATTTTTTTATCGCAATGTCGTACTGTCGGCCCAATTAGGACTTTGGTATCGTACCGACTAACTAACACACTTCTTCGTCGTCATCCGAGCGTTTTTCCCGGTAGCGTCCTTAGCCTTTAAAGGGGCTCGAGGTCCGCAATTATGACAGCATTCATGCTGTGATATGATTTTGACAAAAGTTTTTAGGGCCTTTTACAAACTCTTTTTTAAACTTTATGCTTTAAACATTAAAACATGTACTAATTATTTTATATATGCTATTTCCTGTAAATATTAATAATAAACCCCTCTTTTCGCGCAGTCGGATAAATACGCAGTCAAACAAACATAAAACACCTATTCAATAACTATTTAAATAGTAAACTAAACGCTACGATAACGATATGCAGCGAAAAGCGATGCAGTCAACGATTCGCTAACTGTAGGCTACTGTACTCTCAAGTACTTATATGACGTCACAAAGGTCAATGGTTACTAACCAACTAAACAAAAAAGTTGATTAACGCAACCAGACATTCCTTAGTTTCCGACGTTTGAAATCGGTCGGGTTATACGCGACGGGAGCGCCGCGAGTCGTAGTGTCAGACGTGTGAATTAAATTTATAGACGAATGCATAATTTGTATGATTCATATTGCAAGTAAAATAGAGGTCAAATTTGAATGGGGTTAAAGTTTTCCAAACAATGTTTTCTTAACGATGTGCATACAGCTAGGCACATAGGTAATTTAAAATAAAATGTTGTTTTATGGACTTTTTGTTGTCCAATAGACATTAAATATTTGGCATGATAGTAACATAGTATAGTTTATCAATAACAATAATAAAGTTTGTCTCTATAACTTAATTAAACGGATATGACAGAATGTTTGAATAGGTCTGTGGAATTTCATAAAGGGCAGATTAAGGGTCTTACACCACCAACAAAATTTAGAATATTCGAAGGTTTTGGACTACAAAAATATATTTTATTATTCTTGCAACAAATGAAAATTACAGAATTTTGCTTAATTGATTACTTGAACTTAATGCTGAAGTTTCTCCTCAATACAACCTATTACACTGCATAAATCCTATGCTAGCATAGACTTAGAATATAAGTTAAAATAACATTTCGCAGTAGTCATACTAAACAGGGGTTATAGGGAGTCAAGTGTAGAGGTAATGTTCACAGCTTAGGGAAGGAATAAAAATATGAATTGGTAGCAGCTATAGTTAGTATAAACTCCTATTGACAAAATTCCACAGATTTTCATCCATACCCTGGTCTGACTACTTAACTATGAAGTCCCAGTTAAGCTAGACCCCACCATAAAATAGAAGAAGTAATGCTCGGCATAGAGAGATATCAAGCAGGATATTAGAACACAGGCGACACACAAGGATAACCAGATATTGAGAATGCTCTTAGCTTTAAGTCCACCTACTGTAGCTTTATAGGCTGAATAAGATTTTAAATAAATAAATAAATATTTAGTTCTTTAGGAAGGGCTGAAAAAAGATTTTTAAAACAGAATTTCAATTTAAGTTCTAAATAAAAGTGGACACTATGACCATGATTGAGAAATGAGGTGATAGCAACATGCAGCATGAAGGTATGCAGCAATGTTACTTTACTTTACTTAGCATTTAATTATATGCACATCAAGAAAAGCAGCTGGTAGGTACATTCTAAGTTTTTTCTTTTCTCTTATATAGATTTTTCTTTGGCGCATACCTACCTAAATAAACAATAATCAGCAGTGGTTGGGTCAAAAACGCTAGTAGTCTGTAGGTTTTAAACAATAATTTACTAGTAAAATAAATTATTTTTAATGAGATCATTTTGTAATATCCTTAGAGTATAAATTAGTTATATTGATACTCTAAGGTAATATCCGTATAAGGTAATATAAGTATAAGTAAAAAGTATAAGGTTTAAAAAAAAAAAAAAAAAAAATTTACTTTTATGGAAAATAAAGAGGCTTATTATTATATTATAAGGTAATATCCAAGCCAGCAGGGCTACAGTAAAGTGTATAACATTGTAGTGGTTACTTTGACTTCTAAATAGTTAATCATACACAAGCCGCAATGTATTTTGAAGTGATAATCAAAATGTACAATGTACCTACTTCAATTTTCAAAATTGGCAAAATTGGCTAGTTGCCTTGCAGGTATTATAGCATATTACACTTCTTATATTGACCAAGATTGTTATGTGTTATCAAAATGTCTCTTCAGGACATCAAACATTTAATTAAATCATATTTTAAAAATATTCTCGATAAAACAATTATTTTTTAAGTATGTAAGTTGAAATTTAATTAGGTAAGTACTTACTTAAACTAGTTCAATGTAAACTAAACCAAACTTGTCAATTATAAATTTAAATTAGTAATAGATACTCTTTAATCAATGCATAGGTTAGTAAGCATTCATTTCAGTAACTAAATAATTATTCAACAAATCCTAAACCCACCCTAGGCCATGATTGCATGCAAAAATATTTCGCTGAGCCCTGATCTGAGGTTATCGATATGAATATGCAAATTAATGACAAAGAATCGACGAGAACTATATACGTGGCCCTTCTAAATGAGTCTGAGACCCGCCAAAACCCGAGTGTGCCGAAAAATCGATGTAAAGTAGGCTGGCTTACAGCCACGAGTTTTACGCTAAGGAATGTGACTAGGCTGTAACCAATCAATTAATTACCTTTCCTGACATCACACATTGAGCATTTAAACGCTTCGGCGTTATTTCTGTAAGTACAAACGCTGCAGTCCCAATAGTTTTCCTCGAGCACTTTGGAAGGCCTCTTGGCACGGCGTATGGCATTTTTCTTGTCCATTTTAACGCACACTCGCGTCTAAATGCTATTAACACACTTTAATCATGATACTTTACAATAACCACACCAATTTTCACCATATTTATGTAAAATTAACTGTGTAAAAATCATTATTTATGTTTTATTGTGCTCTAAACGCACACTTCAAAACGCCATGACAGATCTACTGTCATTTTCGGTCGGTAAAACAGCGCAGGCGCGAATTTTTTGAAGCTACTTTAGCAATGTTTGAGTTCAGAGTTTTGATAATAGATGGCAGGAATTGTCAAAAATTCAAAAGAAAAAGAAGGTACATAATGAGAAAAAGTATTTAATTTTTAGGGTTCCGTACGCAAAGGGTAAAAACGGGACCATATTACTGAGACTTCGATATCCGTTTCATGTTTTGGTACGCACCTAGTAAATTCTATTTTTGCATTACGGGTACTTTTTATCGCGTAGGAAGTCTATTCTAATAATTATTTACGAATTCAGGATCGCCTTCAAATTTGAATAATTTATGGTAATGAGACCACAGAGAGCACTAATTATACCTAGCTAACGTTAGGCAGAGAGTGGATATTACGCGACTTCCAATGACCGTGCCAATATAGCTACCTACCTCCTCTAGGGTAAATGCTCTAAGACCTCCTCACTTAAATGCCTCCTGTACACGCGTAGAGTAAACGGTAGAGTCCTCCTGGGTTCGATCCCCAGCCTGGTAATGATGGAAAATTATCTTTTTCATGCGACATGCATGAGTCTGGATGTTTATCTTTATTTTGTAATAAATACTCATTACAAAATATAGTGTTCTTGAGTTAGTATCCTACAAAGCAAGTTAAAACTTTTCGTAGGGCTAACTCAATTGGTGTGATTCGTCCCTTTATATTTATTTATTATTTATTTACCTACCTATGACATTGTTAAGTTTTATCAAAATCATCCAGATACACGTACCCAATTTCTTGCTATACTTTATTGATTGTCAGGTTTTTCGCGAATAGACCTGAGTACGTCAGTATTATATTGTCTTTGCCTGAGTTTACATATGGCACTATGGGCAAAGACATTATAATACTAACGTAATAGACTGCCCACCTCATACAAAAATATTGGACCAAATTAAGGTGGCGAAATGTATGGCGCAGGAGAGTTGCTTGCTACTCGATACTAGATGGCGGTTATCTGCGTTGGACTAAACTTACTAAATAAAGGGTGTCATTATAAAATATTATGCCTAAAATATTGTTTTGATTTTGACTAAGCTATATTTTATGAATAATGTTTTTATATTCTCATAATACGGTAGATACAATATTGTATAGTTTTAAGTGGCGCCATCTATGCGAGTCTCTGAGAACAAATCGTACGATTAAGGCGTTGGGACCACATGTTATGGGTAAAAAAAAACACATTAATGATTACTCATAAAGGTAACATAAAAAAAGAAAATAATACCTGCAATTAATGCCTAAAATAAAATATTAACTGATTATTATTTAATTTTAATACCTAAAAAAGTCTAAATAGGTCGAGTTTCTTGCAAAATTCTTCCTCTGGCCAAACGACTAGACATTGCATGCAAATCGGTAGACGTACGACCACTAATCACCGGTGTTAAGGCTATTATCCTCTTCTGAGCAGGATGAAAGAACGTCATCTACATAAATCAGTAGTTTGCATAAAATACTATGTCTTGTGCATAGATAGATGCCATTCCATCAGGTCTTTTTTTTTTTTAGTCTCCACTGCAGGAGCATGACCCTCTCTGTACTACGACAGCAATATATTATAGCCAGAGTAGCCAGAGGATTTGGCCTACACTCTCCACGCTGGCCAGACGGGTTGGAGAGGTCTTTTTGATGTTTGTAAGCTTTGTTTAGCTTGTGTTTCCTTAGTCGCCTTTTACGACATCCACGGGAAGACTTGGAGTAGTCCTATTCTACTCTACTCTGCCGGGAACCACAAGGCGGATAGATGCCATTATGCTGGCTATTTTTACCCGACTGAGCCATACAGAAAGAGGATAGCTTTTCATGCGTATGTAAGTGTGGAGGTATGTTTTGTTCCATTGTTGCATCCTGAAGCCTAAACGGCTCGACCAATTTTAAAGTGTCAGGTGTCATTAGATTTGTATTCTTCCCCGGAGTGTCATAGGCTATGTGACGTCATCCAAACAAATTAATCCGACATCTTCGAGGAGGAAGTCAGATTTTTTTATTTTTCGTAATCGTAATCGTGTTGAGCACGCTACCGACAAAATTTAATTTTGCTAGTAGCTTGAATGTACCACACTCTCACAGAAAATCGACGTTCGAGTAGTAGCTTTACCGCTTCTATGTTTCGTTCGGTATGTGAGAGAGCCGGAGGCCCATCCCCCCCGCCTCCTCTGGGGAGAAAAAATAAAGGCCAGCAACGCTCTTGTGACAGTGTTGTTGCAGATCCTTTAGTTGCAGTTGTCCATGGGCAGCAGTGATCACTTACCATCAGGTGACCCGCTTGCTCCTTTGCCGTCCTATGATATAAAAAAATTATAAATAAGTGCATTTTTTATCCGTAAACGTAATCTAGTAGGTACCGAAGTAATTTTCAATAATAATGTGAATACACATCTAAAATAGAGAGATCCAATAATTTAACGGGTAGATATCTTTTTTCGACACTGAATGCTTATCGTTATCTCTATATACCTATATATTTTTTCCTTTATCAACTTTCATCAGTTACGGCCACTAATCACCGGTGTTAAGGCTATTATCCTCCTCTGAGCAGGATGAAAGAACGTCGCATCTACATAAATCAGTAGTTTGCATACAAATACTGTCTAGTGCAAAGATGTCATTATACTATGACGTTCTTGGTATGTTTACCCGAGTTAACCCACACAAAAGGAGAGTAATGCTTTTCATGCGTATGTAAGTGTGGAAGTACCTATGTCTGTTCCATTGTTGCATGCTGAAGCCTAAACGGCTTGACCAATTTTAAGGTGTCAGGTGTCGTTAGATTCGTATTCTTTCCCGGAGTGTCATAGGCTATGTGACGTCATCATAAAGAATATCCGACATTTTTTTCACAGATAACGTCCACCATGGAAGTTATTAGTCAAAAAGGAAAAATTCGAAATTTCGGAATAATCCTACCTACTCATGTTTGATCACATTTTGATAAATAAGTGCAATTTTTTTTAAATCCGTAAACGTAACTTATATCCAGAAACGTACTTAGGTAGGTACCGACGTAATTTTCAATAATAATGTAATTCACATCTAAAATAGAGAGATCCAATAATATAACGGGTAGATATCCTTTTTTATCTCTATATTTTGCCCTTTATGGTTTATTGGTTTAAATGACTGTCAGATGCAAAAGTAGGTAATCAGTTTCAGTAGTTTGTTGTTTAAACGAGCTTTAAAAGTCATACCTGATAGCCAGTCAGCCACACAAAAATAAACAATCTATTAATATATATTTTTTGTACATCTTTGTGATTTGTTGATATAATTATATTTATTTATTTTATTTACATTTATTTAAAGAGCGCCTTTTTATAGTTCCCAAATTTAGAATAAGGTAAATAAGGATTTTTTTTTCGTCTGGTGTTTTATATTTTTAAGGACAGTCGCTGTATTTAATAGCGATGATGCTGTGATACCAAGTCAACTAACTTCAGAATCGGCGCCTTTACTGAGATTTCTCAGTGTGTCCATGATTTTCCATAGTCTATGGAGAGAGAGCCTTTTTCCATGGTTTCTAAATTGAGAAAAAGGTAAACATTAGGCACAGGATATTTTCTCATCTAGTGTTATAATATTCTTAAGGAAAATCAACGCTGTATTTAAGAGCGATGTGATTCATCATCAGGTCTGTTTTAGATTCCACTGCGGGAGCACGACCGTCTCTATACTACCAGAATCATAAATTAGCCAGAGCAGTCAGAGGATTTGGTCTACACTCTCCACGCTGGACGGAAGGGTTGGAGAGGTCTCTATGATGTTTAGGTATAAGCTTAGTTTAGTTTAGCTTTTGTTTCCTAAGTCGCCTTTTACGACATCCTCGGGATGACTTGGAGTGGTCCTAATTCTACTCTGCCGAGAACAACACGGCGAGCGTGATATGAAGTGAACTAACTCCAGAATTGGCGCCTGTACTAATTATACGCTGAGAATTCCCTCCGTGTCGCCCTTCATTATTTTCCGTAGTCTATAGAGACAGCCTTTTTCCAAGTTCGTAAATTGAGCGAAAAACCAAAATTAGGAGAAAAATATTTTTTCACCTGGTGTTATACATTCTTAAGGTAAATCAACGCCGTTAGAAAAGAGTAAGTAAAGAGCGGTGTGATATGAAATTATCTAACTTTAGAATCAGCGCCTCTGTACCTAATTATACACTGAGTATTCCCTCCGTGTCGCCCTCCATGGTTTTCCAAGTTTATACAGAGAGACTTTATCCATGGTTCCTAAATTAAAATAAGGTAAAAATTAGGAGTTTCTTTTTTCATCTGGTGTATACATTCCTCAGGAAAATCAATGCTGTATTTAAAAGCAATGTGATATGAAATGAACTAACTCCAGAATTGGCGCCTGTACTAATTATACGCTGAGAATTCCCTCCGTGTCGCCCTCCATGATTTTCCATAGACTATGCATGAGGAAAACCGGTCAGATGGCGACTTGCCGGATCGAATCACTAATGAGCACCTGCCGTATAAACTTCAGCGCTTAAGTACAGAAGGGAGTCAAATAGTTGTGTTTAGCTTTAGCATGTGGTCCTAACGCCTTAATCGTACGATTTGTTCTCAGAGACTCGCATAGATGGCGCCACTTGAAACTATACAATATTGTATCTACCGTATTATGAGAATATAAAAACATTATTCATAAAATATAGCTTAGTCAAAATCAAAAGAATATTTTAGGCATAATATTTTATAATGACACCCTTTATTTAGTAAGTTTAGGCTAACGCAGATAACCGCCATCTAGTATCGAGTAGCAAGCAACTCTCCTGCGCCATACATTTCGCCACCTTAATTTGGTCCAATATTTTTGTATGAGGTGGGCAGTCTATTACGTTAGTATTATAATGTCTTTGGCTTTAGTATTGTACTTTGTACTATCCGAATCAATCTTTATAGCGGCTCAGAACATCACGCGAGTCAATGCGCAGTAAACAATATTAGGTTCAGCGGGGTGCGCGCGGGGAGGCGGGGCGCGTACTGCGCAGTGAGCAGTTAATATCAAAAGCTGGACAGGGGAAGGAATGTTTTAAAGACATACATATTATCACGTCTTTTCACGTCCGTTGCGGGGTAGACAGAGCCTGAAGTCATAAAATCCAAAGGGCACGTTTAGCGTGTTAGTGGGCGGAGGTGGAAAGCGGAATCTAAATAGTGATGGGTTGCTATCCGCCCCGCCTATTGATGTGACCGGCATTTACGGTCTGCGCTGGAAGAACTGCATCTCTTATATTCTATGTTACTCATTTTCTCCCAAATCAGCGTGGAAGAGATTATGTTATGAATGATGTTGATAGTAATCCGTTGATGTATTGATCCCATTTCCACAATTTTATTGAAGCTCTATCATATCCTGTTAAAGTACATCAATCAAATAAACTAAGTAGATCCCATTTATCTTCTTACAAATTTATTCCTTCGTAACTATTATACCTACATCCAAATACTTTCTCCTAAAGATTTATATTACTTAGATACCAGGAAGACGAGAAAGTAAATGATTTTATCAAAAACTTCAAAGAGATACTTAAAACATACCGATATGTCTTACTTAGAAATTGATTCATACAAAGCTCACAATACGGTTCGGGTTAGAACCACTGTAAGTTTTTACGTAATTCATAGAATATAAAACCTCAAGAGACCTTCTTCTCAGATGAAATCCAACACATCTTACATTTTGGCGGACTAAATACTGGCTGACGAGTATATAAAAATCAGTAAAAAAGAAGTAACGAATTTAATACTTATGAAATAAAGTTGAATTTCGATTTGAATTCGAATATCGAACGCAGTGAATGGTTGTAGACAACATCTACAAAAAAGGTCCTTTACTTAAGGCTCGTAGCGGAATTCTTAGAAAAGCAACCTTTTTTTGTGCGGCGAAGCAGTCTATGAGAGTTTTGCTCCTACCTGCGCCGAACGCAATTTGGTCTAATATTATGTTCAGAAACTAAAATTACACCCCGAAGGTATGCATTCTGCGCGTTTAATAAATAATAACATGTTTGTAGACTTTCTAGCCTTTTTTTACTAATGATAATGTAGGGACTGAAAGGGAAATTAATAAAACCTTTTTGTGCGCAAGTGTACGTTTTATTCTATAGAAAAAAGTTATGTTCGTAATTAAATAAATATGTACTTAGTACCTATTTGTTTAAAAATAAAATCCCGATCCTGACTAATATTATAAATGTGAAAGTGAGTTTGTTTGTTTATTTGTTACGCTTTCACGCCCTACCTATTGAACAGATCATCATGAAATTTTGCATACACGTTGTCTGGAGTACGGAGAAGAACATAGACAAGGACCTTTCATTCCGGATAAAAGTACTGTTCCTAAGGGATCGACACTTACGCGAGCGGAGCCACGGACGAAACCTAGTTAATTATATTTAAGTTATATTCTATGGTTAGGTTAGGTTAGATGATATTAAATTTTATCTTTGTGCTATGTCTACATTTATAGTTTATTTATTTATGTTCCAACCTACTTCCAACCAAAAGTCTTAGCCATACACGAGCCCACGAGTCACCAATTGAAAAAAAAAAAATGATAGAAACGGAGAAATCATTGAATTTTTTTTCATAAAATGGCCTCGCAGAACAGAATTTTTAATGATAGCTCTGTTTTCTTCCAAATGATTAATTTCAAATAGGAACAGCACTGCACTTACGTTAGTATTATATTGCCTTTGAATGGTAATCATTTTCATAAAATGTTATTTATTGGTCTCATCCGCACGGAGTGACTTGATGGTAGTATATGGTCTATTAATGCTGAAGACATTTTGCCATATAACTACATTAAATTATATATGTATATATATATATATATATAATTAAATTAAATTAAAATATTTGTAATTAATGGATCTTCGTTGTCCGAAAATAAAGAAATTGAATTGAATTTGCCAAAAAAGTAGCCAAAAAACGGTATCCAGATGATATTTTGGTTTTGATTGGGACGGAGTAGACAGAAGTAGGTACTTAGTAGGTAGGTACTTAGAGGAGGTGCTAAAGTTAATTTCTCTGTGAGCTATAAACGGTCTTCAGAAGAGCGAAGTACGACCAAGAACTGCTTAGTACCTGAAATGCAAAAAAAGAAATAGGTAAATATAATAGTAATATATACCGTTAAAGCAGCAGGTTCTTTCGGCATTTCTTCTCTGCAGTGGTCGGTGCCAAATCGCTACTTGTTTGTAGCTTTTGACCAATATTTCGCAAAATGCATACCTACAATGGAAATACCTAATTGACGAGCTCCGTGGCGCAGCGGTCAACACGCCGGCCTGCGACACGGATGGTCCCGGGTTCAATCCCCGGTCAGGTCAAGATGGAAAATGATCTTTTTCAGGTTGACCTGGGTCTTAGACGTTTATCTATATAAGTATCTGTTATAAAATATAGCATCGTTGAGTTAGTATCCCATAACCCAAGTCTTATTTTAAGAACTTACTTTGGGGCTAGCTTAATTTGTGTGATTTGTTCGTATATATTTATTTATTTATTATGTTATTTAATGAGATAATTAATTTAAATGTGAAAAAGTGCCCGCAATGGCCTATTTTATGAATAAAGTTCATGTTGCCTATACCAGCTTCTAAACACGTAGATATGGTAAATAACATAGGTATACTCCAACAAGGCTCCAACTTAGGGAACAGTGCAATTTTCATAGTAATCAGTTCTATAGTGTTTGAGATAGAGTTAATTAAATATGTGTGTATGAAAATAGAAGTCGTTTTACGTTTTTTAAAATTACCTTAGAATAATTTAAAATTACCTTGGAACAGATACATTCCAAGAATGCTTCGTGAGGCTATTGAAATTAAAAAACATCCTCATTTCAATAGAGAGGATGGTTGGCAGTTACCACCAGCTTGGGATCCAGTCATCAATTTAATCAAATCTCAAGCTAAGCAGAAGACTGCAAGACCTTCAGACACCGTGAGCCAATACTGCGTACATCCGGAACGTTATCAATAAATATTTTAGGCGGTAGATTTTGCAGTTTTTATAAAATACTAGACAAATGTCAACTTAGTCTACCTGCGACCACAAACACTGTAAAGTGCTCTAAACGTTAGGTGTATAAATAATGTAATAAACGCGATAAAAACCGTATTAAAATAATTTTATTTAAATGTGTAACAATCGCGAAAACATAAGAAAACATTATTACCTAATTCTTGTTATTTCAAGTAACTACTAAGTCGTTTCGTAAGGAATGGGGTTACAATTTATTTGTAGTACATCTAGCGAAATTATTTTAAGCTCACCCTCATGAAAGCTCTCAGGTTGACGTCAGCGAAGCCCCACGCAGTCAGTTTGCAAGGTTTTTGAGATCTGTAGAGAAAAAAAAAAACATTAAAAATAATTGTACTTATTGTAACAACAGCCGAGTTTTTTATTGTTTTTAAATAATGCTATGTACATTTTGTTAACATGGAAGTTTAATACCTTATTTGCATCAATTTTAAGTCCTTTCCAAAAGCAGATTCCATTAAATACCAGCGACTGTTGTAGATAGAGTCGTTCAGTTCCATACTCTGTTAATAAAAGAAGGCAAAAAAACACCTTTTATTAAAAATATAAAGAATGACGAAAATTGCACGTAAGAATACTGCAATCACAAATTGCAATATTTTTTCTTTCTATCTTGCGCAGAGTTTAATTTATAAATATATAATTTATAAAATACTCTGAAAGGTATCTTCAAGCTTCTAAGTGCAGGACACCATCGAACTTCATATCCTACACGTCAAATTTCTTGTTTTATTTCGTTCTCATTCTCCTTATAGGTATTGCTTGCGTCATCTAACATTAGAAGTGTGGTATTTGATTTAGCTAATTTTACAAAGTTATCATCTTATTTGTAAAATAAGCTAAATCAAATACCACATCAGTTAGTATGTAGGAAGTCATACAATATTTTATAGGTGTTTTTTATGCATTCACAATGCTATTCTGGCGAACTCTTAATCCTGCCCGCCCTCCTGTAATGTTTATCCATATCTTATTTCTTAATTTTATAAAGGTATAAAAGAATATTATTATGAGTTCATAAAAACACCTACCTATGAATATTAAAATCGTCAAATTTTATTTAGCAACCAACCGACACTAGCTCTTAAATATGAGATGTAGTTTAAAGAACTTACAGATCTCATCAGCAAATCGCCAAAAAAGCACAAGAAGAACACTTGGAGCAGACCCATGAAGAGGAAAGTCAGGAAAATTACAATGAAAGCCACGTCTGTGATGGTCTGAAATAAAAATATACTTGTGATTAACAATTTTATAGGTAGCCTGTGTCTCCAATAAAATAAATGAGATCCAAGATCCTTTATCCTAACTAACTTACTTGGTCCTTCCATCTTCCCATTGATGTCGTAGAAGGTGACTTAGGAAACAAACTAAACAAAGCTTATAAACATCGAAGAGACCTCTCCAACACGTCTGGCCAGCGTAGAGAATGTTAGCCAAGTCCTCTGACGGCTCAAGCTATTTTAGATAGAATACTACTAGAACCAATGAACTACCAGAGCCATATACAGATGCTCATGGCTCTGGTAGTGCAGAGAGGGTCGTGCTTCTGCAGTGGAGACTAAAGAAGACCCGATGATGATTCTCCTAACATGCTCCCAAAAAAATTCCTTCCACTTATTTCTTTATCAGTTATCATAGATCAGTTACCCGCATTTCATTTCCAGTGGTGGGTCGGCACATGTCTAGGAAATAGCCTGAACTGCAAACTATAAAGTGAATAATACTTTTTTTTATTTATTTACCGTGACATTGAATCCAGTGAGACAGATGACAATCGAACTGGTGAGGAAGTTGAACAACGTAGACTTTGAATAGATAATCTCAAGTTTGTCTGATGACCTAGAACAATTAAAGCTTATATAAAACATTGAATACCTAGTTTTAAATAAAAGCTATTGTAGAGGCAATTACATCAAATACAAAATATAAATACAAATATCTTTATTGTGGAACCACAGGTAGGTAAAAGATGTACAATATTGAATAAATATCACTGTACCCTGCCCAGATGGACGTACAATAGTTCTGTGAAATTTATGTCAAGATTCTTAATTACATGCATTTTGATAATAACATAAAATTAAAAAAAAAAGAAATTAAAATGATATAAAAATAATAATAAATCTAAGTATGGTCAATATAATTATCATTCAAATATTCAGTTAAACTATAATAGCATTTTTCCGTCAATAATAATTTAATATTTTTTTGAAAATCATCAGTCTCAGTTCTTTTATTCTGTCAGGTAATTTATTAAAAATTACTGGTGCCATTCCTATTAAACTATTAGTAATTAGTGCCGTTTTATGTCCACCAGTTACTAGCTTTGTATCAATTAATAGAGTCCATCGATGGAGACGTTTCGGTAGACAGGAAGTCATCGGAAGCATCAATAACGTCTACTGACGTTATTGAGTCAACCAGTAGTGGTTAAGATGTCTGTAGAGCGAGTTTTACCATATAAGCCGTTGATGCCATTTGATTAGTTCCAGAAATTTTCTTTGAATATCTTCATTTCGTAGAATGCCCACTGATATAGATTTTTTTGGAATCAATTCTTCTACGTCTTGTTGCAATAGTAAGAATTGTATTCGGATAAAAGTGCAGCAGGTATAGAAAAGATAATCTGATGCACATATTTCTAGGAGTACAACGCATTCTGAAAATTTTCATAGATTATAAACTTTTTTGGCAAATCAATGTTATCGTTATTTCAACAGTAGTAAAATACAAGTCTTCTAGCTGAATCACTTTTTGCTATGAACTTAAGAAAATCCACTATATTTATTATTATTTTCAGCTCATTGGTCGTTCTATTTGTATTATTTAAAAGGTATTTTCAAATATTTTTTTGTGTGTATCTAAATGAAAATGGTGCAATATCACTGTCGGAGTGGGAGACGACTTTATTTAGGTATTTGCCATGGTTCAAAATTTTATTGGTCCAATAGACTTAAATTAACCTACTACTACTAGAAAAAAAATAAAATTTACGAAATTTTGACTGAATACTAACCTGACCAAATCTGTTTTATATATAGAAGCGGATATATTCTTATATCATATGGATCAAAGGGGTAGACGTCTAGAAATGGTAGCATTAATTCCAATTCACCTGTTTTAACATACTTTAAAGTTATTAAAATCAAAGGACTTAACAAGAATACCGCTACCATCATCGCATTCAATGTATTCAATAGTGAAATAACAAATTTAAGGAATTTCAGTTCTTTGTTTATAACTGCTTCTACTTCCTTTTTTACATTATCGGTTCCT
Source organism: Rhodophaea formosa (assembly GCA_963082605.1). Lineage (NCBI taxonomy): Eukaryota > Metazoa > Arthropoda > Insecta > Lepidoptera > Pyralidae > Rhodophaea > Rhodophaea formosa. The sequence goes on from OY720226.1 coordinate 10,949,117, forward strand.
TTCGCTTCTAAAGTTCTAAGATCATCAATCAACTGATTCACTAAATCTTCTTTTTTGATATGTATAACAGACTTCAAACTTGCAAGAAAACTTAACATCGTACATGGAAATAAATAGGTTAATTCAGTAATACTCTTCCCATTTTCGATGCCTTCAGCGAACCAACTTACGGCGCCGATAATATCACTATTTAGCCAGATGAAGTTAAAAATGAAAATGAATCTACATCTGATTGTGTCTATGGTACTTCTCTTTTTGCTTTCAAGAGACAAACCAGTCCACGTAAAAGCAAATTTGATGTTTTTTAATAATTCATCGAGTAAAGATCTTTCTTCTGCCATTTTTAATTGGGACACTTTTTTTTGCTTGGTAGTCTCGTTACTTGCGATTGATCATCATCACGTCGATGCGCCTAGCATCGGTGCGGTGTTACCTCTTCTTTTTATAAGAATAATATGGTTTTCCCTGCGTAACTATTATGACTGAAGTAAAAAAGAAAATACTTAAAACGACGAATTTATACAATCTCGACGCTAGGTAATTACGCATTTAATGATGGATTTAATAACCTGCTCAAATATTATTTATCTAATGAAAGGTTTCGGCAAACTTTATGTTTATTTTTGGTCAAGTATGTGAATGATTAAGGCCACAATTTTAATGGTAAAAAGTCTATCCCATCCATGAGTTCCATATTCATAAAAAATATATATTTGTGTAAAAAATATATGGAAGTTCTGTGCAACCGGGCAAGTTATGAGTATATCATTATATGCAATGTATCCCGACACCTGTGTCGGAGGCTTAAAGGGGTGACTCAGCCCGTCAATATGAACATTTTTTCCTATAGGATTAAAGCTGGAATTTCGAAAAAAAGTCAACATTTTTATATATGTTGAACACTTGTATGAAAATGACATTTTTATTTCGAATTTGTGAATTTGTCAATTTCGAAATTGTGTGCATGGGCCTTCTGGCAACTTAGCTTTCGGCCCATACGACAAAACAAGAGATTTTGCTGTCCCTCCAAGCCTTGCGCATACAGGCAACGCACAAAGACGAGGTCCGTCCCTCCTGGGGGCCCTTTGGTGATGTCCGCTTTACAAGTTGAGGCTCTGCCCTCCTCCTCCTGCCTCAAAAAGTTCGGTAACGTAGCACAAGCTCATATAGCTCAGCTCAGCTAGCTATAAAGTTCATAGTAGTTGACTTAGCTTTAAATAAATAATTGACGTTAACAATAATATACGCCTTGTGGTTCCCGGCAGAGTAGAATAGGACCACTCCAAGTCATTCCGTGGATGTCGTAAAAGGCGACTAAGAAAACACAAGCTAAACAAAGCTTATTAACATCAAAGAGACCTCTCCTACCCGTCTGGCCAGCGTGGAGAGTGTAGGCCAAATCCTCTGACTACTCAGGCTAGTATATGGCTCTGGTAGTACAGAGATGGTCGTGCTCCTGCAGTGGAGACTAGAAAGACCTGATGATGATGATGATGAACAACAATATAACATTATAATCAAATTGTCATGAAAATTGACCTTCATCCAAAAAATATTTAAAATATCTTAGAATGAATAAAATATACATATGTGACTATGACTATTTACATTAGTTAAAAAAAAAACAGCCACGCGAACAAACCACGTTCATTACACTAATGACAATAAAATTTATACGTAATTTAGTTTAAATAACACACATTAGTTACTAATTATATACTAGTAGTGTTATTGAAAATAATATCTGGTTGCCAACTTAATGTATGGGTAATTATCTAAACAACTAAAGAGGGTAATGGATTTAGAAGTATTTGATTTCATTTGTGATTGTGAGTTCTTGTGTAAGTACGTCTTTATGGTGCTCCCAAACTGCTGTTAAACCGGGGTCCTTGCCCCGAGCGGCAAAATAGAGTATTATTACATAACCGATTAAATATGTGATTGTGACTTCAATATAAAATACAAGAACGAAGATGTCCTTGTTATAAATTGCATTGAAGTAAATTATAAAAAATAACAATGTCCATTACGTGGCATTGAAGAATGAGACAAGACTAATAATACAGATTATCTTTTCTAGATCATTACTGTAGTGTAGTGGTTGTGATCTAGAAAAATAATGACTGTCACCAACGGAAAACTGTGTAATTTTATTAAGTTTTATCACATTGTTGGGTGGGAAGAGATCATCATCATCAGGTCTTTTTACAATCCACTGCAGGAGCACGAAAAACTCTGTACTACCAGAGCCATATATAAGCTAGAGCAATCAGAGGAATTGACCTACACTGTACACGCTGGCCCGATTGGTTGGAGAGGTCTCTTTGATGTTTATAACCTTTGCTTAGCTTTTGTTTCCTAAGTTGCCTTCTACGACATCCACGGGAAGACTTGAAGTGGTCCTATTCTACTCTGCCGGGAACCACACGGCAGGGAAGAGACGGATGGATTAAACTATACAGCGTGTTACTTGATCCTCTACATTATCTTAAAGGGGTGACTCAGGTCGTCAATATGAACAACTTTTCCTAAGAGACAAAAACTGGGAACACAAAAAATTTTTGATTAAAAAAACCAGCCAAGAGCGTGTCGGGCCACGCGCAGTGTAGCGTTCCGTAGTTGTGAATGACAACTTTGAGTTCACACTCGCACGTCATGTAAACAATGAAAATGTACGAAATTTTACATTTTCGAGTACATTTTATAATTATATTTGCTTCAAAAAATATGGTGTTCTTAACCTCACAATATTTTTAAAGACTTATCTCATAATACCCAACACGATTGGTTTGTATAGAAAAAAAATATTACTCCCTGTTTACTTGTATGGGAGATACGCTAAAAAAACTTTTTTTTTCAATATTTTTTTCTACCACTTTTTTAGCATGATTAATATACATACCCATACCAAATTACAGCTTTCTAGTAGGGTAAAACCCGGATAGTTGCGTCGGGGGGATACTTGCGTCGGTTTCGAATTCTCTATGTTAGGTACATTTGTGGCATTACTGCTTGATTATAGTTAGAAGCGCTCCCCCCGCAGGCCTCACTGCCACGTAAACCGTTGGAGTGGGTGCACGCGTTTCGTCCGTGTGAGCAAAAATCTTCCGCTGCGAAACATTAACGGACGTCAAACTTATATTGGTACCTAGTTTTTGTTGGATATCTTTATAATTGATTGTGGTTTCAGGCTACATTTTGTTTCATTGCTTACATTAGACCTTTAATTGCCCTATTAATTGCGTTTTATTGTTGAAAAGATTTTATTTATTTTCTAAATCGAAAAGGCAACTATCCGTATCAAAAAGGATAGTTGCCTTATTTATTGTGGCGGATAGTTGCTCTAAGTGTAGTTATCCATAACCATTTATTCCTTAATCAACGAATATATTTTTTTTCACTTACATGGTTTTTAAATAGCATTACAATGCTCGGTATATTATAAAATTGAAAATATGTGATGAATGTATTCGAAACCTACCTGTGGCGAATTATTTTTCATCACATATTTTCAATTTTTTTTTTCAAGTAAAAATTATGCTATTCTTACTTGTTTTAAATATAAAACAATATTAACCGCTTGCACGTGCCCATTCTAGGTAAACAGAATGCCTCGCAAGTATAAGCGAAAACCAAGTGTTATATGTATGACTATGCGGCAAGTATCCTCCTAACTCTTTTTAACATTTGGCAACTATCCGCTGCAGTAGGCGACTATCCCTTTTTTAGGAGGTTAAATAAAACGTAATATACTCAAAACCAGTATCAATTATGTTAATGGAATTGGTCTTCTATAAAAGACTAAGAACCTATGTTTTCGTATACATTATCAGGTATTCTTAATAACGACCCATTTTTTAATAATTTAAACTTTTTGAAAAGTGAGGCAACTATCCGTGTTTTACCCTACTTATAGGTTCTGAGTAAAACCGCGGACGGACAGACAGACGGACAGACAGACAGACAGACAGACATGGCGAAACTATAAGGGTTCCTAGTTTACTATGGAACCCTAAAGATATAAGTGAAGAACGTGTTTTTGAGCGTTTTGGTTGGTAGTTATAAATATTGTTGTTGTACGTAACCCTTAGTGTCCGATTCCAAGTCACACATGGCCGGTTTTATTTACCTTTGTTGGTGTATGTTAAATAAAAACAATGTTATCGAAATAACTTTATTTCAAAACTTCAATATTTTCATCTGTCTGCCTAATGAATGAGTTTTGGTGCAATATTTATTTTGTTTCAATTTTAAATGAGGTCGCAGTTTCTTCGTAGAAATACCAGCTTACATTACGCTTCTTCCTTATTTAATGCGACGACGAATAGAACCTTATAGACTATTATTAAAAGTTACGCAAGATGACATTATTAATAATAACTACAAAAGGTATCGCTCAAGTAATTTATAAAACTTATCAGCTATGACGACTATTAGGTACACATGAGTTTTTTTTTTCTTTTAGTATTTAACCATACATAGTGTTCAGCAGGGCGAAATAAGACCAAGAAGTGCTCAATACCTGAAAAAAAATTAAAAAAATATTAATAATAATCACACGGATTAAGCAAACTCTAAAATAAGTTTGAAACTTGTGTTATGGGATGTTAAGAGTCGCCTGGACGCGCATGTCTCCATACAAACGGAAAAAGGGAATTGTGGCAATATTTGATAATTTTAGGGCAAAATTATTCAATCAATTAATCTCATTATAATCTACGTACGTTCCTATACAGTTTGGTTAAATTATCAAATGTTTGAGAATTATACGCCTCTCAAGATTTCCATACAAATTTGAAAAGGCTTGTAATTCTCAAACCATTGGTATTTTAACCAAGCTGTATAGGAACGTACGTAGATTATAATGAGATTAATTGATTCAATGCTTAATTTTACTCCAAAATTATCAAATATTGCCACAATTCCCTTTTTCCGTTTGTATGGAGACATGCGCGTCCAGGCGACTCTTAACGTATTAGGTTTTGTCATCGTATTTATTAGTAAAGTTAATTGTTGCTATAATGTATGAAACAAAATTAACTTCGAATACGGTTTTGTCGCGTTTGTTACATTATTTATACTCATACATGTATGGTGATGATGTATTGACAAACGTCAACTTAGTCTACCTGCGAACATGAACACTGTATTAAAGTGTTCAAAGCGTTAGGTGTTTAAATAATGTAATAAACCGTATTAAAATTAATTTTATTTGAATATTTAACAATCGCGTACAAATCAGAAAATATTGCTGTAATATGATTAGAAAAAGATGAATCAGGAAATTCTTCAAAATTTATAGCTTTCTTACCCCCATATACGCTTTGAGATTGACATCAGCGAATCCAGAAGCGGTCACTTTACACGGAGTTTGGGCCCTGAAAAAAACATTGCGTAACATCATCGAGCTCCGTGGCGCAGCGGTCAACACTAAAGATATAAGTGATACGGATGACCCCGGTGATGACGAAGGATGGTCCTGGATTTGATCCCCGGTCAGGTCAAGATGAAATATGATCTTTTTCAGATTTCTCTGAAAAAGTCTCTATATATGTATTTGTTATAAAATATAGTATCGTTGAGTTAGTATCCCATAACACAAGTCTTAATTAAGAACTTACTTTGTCTTAATTAAGCTCAATCTGTGTGATTTGACCGTATATATTTATATTTATCATCATCAGGTCTTTTTAAGTCTCCACGGCAGGAGCACGACCCTCTCTGTACTACCAGAGCCATATATTAGCCAGAGCAGTCAGAGAATTTGACCTACACTCTGCACGCTGGCCAGACGTATTGGAGAGGTCTTGATGTTTATTAGCTTGTGTTTTCTAAGTCGCCTTCTACAACAACCATGGGAAGACTTGGAATGGTCCTATTCTACTCTGCCGGGAACCACGCGGCATACAATAGGCTATGTTCCTGGGTCAAAATATTAATGATAAAATTAGACCGTCAGTTAGACAATCAAAAAATATTGGACACGTATTTTTTCTTTCGTTAATTAAACAATAAATGTCAAAGATAAAGCGTGTCAAAGTTCATGAGAAGTGGCTTGTGACATCACAGGCCACTATAAAGTGTACTGACTAGTGATGTCACACACAATTTTAACGGGCTATATCTTTGTCATTTTTTGTTTGATTGACAAAGAAAAAACACATGTCAAATGTTTTTTGATTGATTGATGGTCCAGTGGGTGTGAGCTCTATGAGCGTTTACATATGTTAAGCAACCCCTGGTGCGGTCCCTACTTGGATGGGTGACCGCAAAGTGGCATAAAAATATCTCGACCTCCTCCGTGCTTCGGAAGGCACGTTAAGCCGTTGGTCCCGGCTGTCATCGTTGATGGCAGTCGTTAAGCTATGTCAGATGCCTTAAGGCAGCTTGAAAAAATCTGACACCAGTGTTGGCCACTTACACATACGAAAAACAAAAAAACAAAAACAAACAAATCTAAATAACGGACTAATTATATTTTTTTAGGAAAATAGCCCATTCGTATGATTGACTTTTTTTATCATCAACCGTGATGGATGTTGGAGTGACCATCAACACGTTGTACACCGTAGTAGCTAAAAGTTGGCAAACAGGCTTTCTTGTCAAAAAAAAAAACAAGTTGCAGGTTCAAATCTATCTCTTGTGAATTATTTTCAGCATATCTTATTTTATTTATTTTATAAGATTACGTGTACTGCATCTAAAATGCGTAAATAGTACTTTATGAAACAATCAAGTAATAAGGGCCCTTAAAATACAATGTGGGTTTATGAAACTTGGGGTAATTTAAGGCCTATTTTCGAAGAGTTGCATACAATACTTTAAGCGTGAGTGTAGACAAAAACTTTTATAAATGTACACATACATCTAGTAAGTCATGGATCTAAAAATCGCTAAGTCCATGATATAAGTACAGTCGGGAGCAGATAAACCTGACCCCCGTTACAGTTTCAAATATTTATTTATTTATTCAAAACTCACATGTATCATTGCAAGTGTAAACCTAATGCGATAGAAGGCCTTATTTATAACATACTACAAAATATGCTTCCCTTACGAAGTATTATTATTTTTAGACGCCTTATTCGTAAAATAAAGGCGTCAGGTTTGTCTGCCCCTGACTGTACATGACTTGGATTTTGATTTACCTTGTCTGCATTAGGAGAACTGTTTTGCTGATAGAGACATCAGACGAATACCAAAAACAGTTATAAGCTCCATCGCTTATTTCCATGCTCTAAAATAAAAGAAAAGTTTCAGAAAATGCGCAAAAATCATCTGCAAATGAGAGGATGTTATATTGACACCATATATCATCATCATCCATTGATGAGCTCCGTGGCGCAGCGGTCAACACGCCTGCCTGCGACACGGATGGTCCCGGGTTCGATCCCCGGTCAGGTCAAAATGGAAAAATTATCTTTTTCAGATTGACCTGGGTCTTGGATGTTTATCTATATATGTATTTGTTATAAAATATAGTATCGTTGAGTTAGTATCCCATAACACAAGTCTCGAACTTACTTAGGGGGCTAGCTCAATCTGTGTGATTTGTCCGTATATATTTATATTTTATCATCATCATCAGGTCTTTTTTTAGTCTCCACTGCAGGAGCACGACCCTCTCTGTACTACCATAGCCATATATTAGCCAGAGCAGTCAGAGGATTTAGCCTACACTTGCTACAGACCAGTTGCCGCGGGCCAGACGGGTTGAAGAGGTATCTTTGATATTTTTATGCTTTGTTTAGCTTATGTATCCTAAGTCACCTTTTACGATATCCACGGGAACACTTGGAGTGGTACGATTAGACACCATGTATAAGATCATTATATTTCAAACCATCAAATAAGCCCGTAAAAATGATCAACTTTTACTACGGGACCAATGTTAAGATCTCCGATTTCCGAACCTAACAAACACGTTTGTATAAGCATCTTTGATCATATACGTAATCAAAGCTTTCGATAGTCAGATTTTCAGTAATCGTGTGATGACAGCTAATCAATAAATGCTTTTCATTGCTGTTTAATAACCAAATGCACACCAGAGAGGATGAATGACAAGGGCAATGTATGAGAAACCGTGCCATGTTTCAGCCATTATGTTTTATAACGTAATTTGTGATGCCAAGATGACTTGCGAAGACTAAATAATGACTTACAGATCTCATGAGCATGTCCCCGAAAAAACATAAACAGTAGACCTGAAGCAGACTCGTGAAGAGGAATGTCATGAAGATCATGATGGCATTGAAGTCATCGGTAGTCTGAAAAAAAAATATGTAACTTGCCGTGTTAACTTGGTTTAAATCTTAGAAGCTAAATTAGATTAGAAAAACTAATTTAAGTCGGATGACAATGCAATAATATGTGTGAGCGAAATATAATGTGATAGAATAGAAATTCTCAACGTCTTCTCAAAATGAAAAATTTTGGAAAACCAAAAGTTAGGGATAAATTCTGATCTGGAGAAATTATCACTGCAAAATAAACGTTGTTTCGTTGAAATTGTTGATACTCTTATAAAAGATACTATAAAAGATGTGGCATTATTTACACCAGCCACACCACATTGTGACAAAGATTTTGATTATGTTGTTTGGAATTACAGATATATTTTTTGCTGTCAAACTTATAAAGTTTATTTCACCCATTTCTATAGTCTATGTAGCCTGAACAAATAAGATGCAGATAGCAATTCTTCAATAACAAGTTCTAGATTCTATAGTGTTCACAGAGTTGAAGACAGTGTTTTGCTAAGAAATGCGGAGATTACATGGATACGTACCGATAAATTAAATCCAGCGAGGCAAATGACAACTGAACTAGTCACAAAATTTGATAATGTTGCTTTGGAAGTAATTAGTTCAAGTAAATTGGCTGCACTGGAAACATTAACAAAATTTTCAAAATTATTACGCTCCCTACATGAGCGTTCATCTTTAGCTACAATGAAACATCAAAATACACTTATACACATAGGCAAATTGCGTGCTACACTGCTCTTTTTTGGTGGTAGGTAAATAGCTAAGATACCAAGTAAATTAATAAAACGAAAACTATCAGATTCAGAGCAAAAATTGTAAGAAAAATTTGCTTTAAATCTCATACCAAATTATTTCTTGATGCCATTTAATTAACCTCGCAAAATTCTTTCTTAACTCTACAGAATCATTAATCTCTGGTTCCGGAATGATCCCCGCTAGCTCCAACTGTAACAACTTGAATTGTATCTTGATGTGGGTACACGATATGTAGAAGAAAAAATCAGCAGAACAGACTTGGAGTAGGACTGTGATTTCTGAAAATGAAAATGTAGAGTAGTAGGTATTGTTATAATTCTTAGGGAAAATAAGGTATGTGTAAAATTGGCTGTTGCTGTGATCGCTCTTTTTTTGGACAAAACCAAGATGACTCAACTGGTAATATTGCACATAATGCTGCAATCAAAAAAGGTGTCACTATGAAGTGTGCTTTAGCGGGCATCTAACACAAGCAAAAACCAACTACTGAATTAGTCTGGACCTACACCAGCTAAAAACCATTACTACTGAACACCACTTTATACCCAAACAAGCCTTGATTTGAGCGATTGAAAATAAAGACCGTCATAATTTCTCGATTGAAAGGCGAATACTAGTCATCGGAAACATGGAATCCAGGGATTGAGTTGTGTAAAAAAAGTATTCGTGTATTAGAGAACACTACTTGAACTGCCACTAACAGTATCCATTTAAGAATTGTTGTGTTCCTAAACATGTTTAATAAATTACGAAGAAGGAGGATAGATCAGTACGGTTTTCCTTGACAGCTCAGCATAAACCACCGGAGTTTCTCGGTCGAAACTCAAACCCAATAGCGGTAAGTCCTGTAGTGAAAATAATAATAGGTAGTGTTGCATATCCAAGACTAATTACGATCACAAAAACAAAGAAATTCGTGGCTGAATTATTTCTACTGCCTACTTACGCGATCCCATCTGATGGATATACGCAAATGGCCAATATCTCAAGTTCAATGAATCAAATGGATAGGTGTCCAAAAATGGCAACATCAATTCTAGCTCTTTCGTTTTGTAAAACTTCACAACTATCAACACCAGAGGAGTCAATCCAAAGACTAGTACCAACATAACATTTAGGATTTTAAAAATCTTTATCACCCAATTTAATAACATTATGTCCGACTTTATCTCTTTCATTTCCTCTGCATCAATTTTATTTATATTAACATTCTCCTCCAATCTCCTAAGATTGCCTATAAGTGCTATTACTTTATCTTCATGTAAAAACGCATAGACTCCTTTAAAATTCCCGATAATGCTCAAAGCGGCACCTGGAGCTACAAAAGTTATTTCTTTGAATTCGACTCCTTCAAGAAGACTCCTGAATATCCAGCTAAAGCATAATAGAAGAGCGGAATTCATCCAAATCATATTTAACCAGAAAATGAAGTTTTCGCTAAATCTTCTTCTTCTTGCCTCCAAGTTAAGTCCAACCATACGGAAAGGTTGTTTGATGGTTTCTAGGGATTCGTCTATTGATAGCATGTTGTCTTTTTTTAGCCTTGAATATTATGTTTCAGTGATCAAGTACACAAGTTTTCGCTTAGAAGTTCACGGTGCATAATGACGATTTTGAACCGATTTCGTCTTACCTAATGATTATGAGTACTTAACTATAAAATATTTATACTCTGGTGCCATAGACTTAACAATAATGTAATTTGACACAATTATTAACAATAGTGTTTGTATGAATAATAAAGTTATATTTTCGTTTTATGACAATATGCTAAATTTCAAAAACTGCTAATTATATCCCGTTCAAACAAATGTATTGTGAAGGTGCATATATTTTTCTAGCTTTTTCGCTCTCTTATTTAAAGGTTAAAAAACACACACTTTAAATAAATTCACTTTGAAACTATTGACTTAGGGAAAAAATGGTTTTAGAAACCTTAATGTCATTTTAAAGACCTATCTATAGACCCCCACGTAAATGTTAATTAAAAAATATAGTACAAAATCGTTAAGCAATCAACAAAATACATCTACCTGCCAAGTGTTAACTGCGTAGTCTTAATAGTTTCAGGATAAAATAACTAAGGCATACAGACAGGCAGACGGTCATGACGAATCTATGGGTTCCGATTTTTGCTCTTCGGCTACGGAACCCTAAAAAACTGTCCTAGACTGTGGAAAAAGTATATTTTTGAATATTGCAGCGAAACTTTAGTTCGAAGAGCTAATGTAAAGCTTAAAAGCCTATGAACAGCACTTCATTTTCGATTTATGATAATTATAAATTTACACTGCAACTCACGATTTTGCCAGTTACAGTAAGTTCTCACATTGCATTATTAATTTCCTTAATTACAGTATTTATTGAACCTTAAGCTCAGTTAATGCGCACCTAACTCAACCAACATTTATACGTATACCTACGTCTTATTTTAAAAAAATTAAAAAAATTAAGGTTTTTTAAGGGTTCCGTGCCTCAAAAGGCATAATGTATATAGTGGGGAATAAGGGGGAGGAAATTCCAGGCATCAGTACATAAAACAAATAAAAGGTTTTATTTAATGGACTAATTAGTCAGCTGCAAGTGAGCTTTTGCTACTTCGCCGGACTTGTGAGGTGAGGACAGAGTGCTCTCAACCTGTAAGGTGAATATAATCAATATGCCCCAGGAGGGACAAATAAATGAAGGAGAATGTGGGAGTGGTTTTGTACCAAGAAGTCAAAAAGCCTGTGGTGTATAGAGAGAAATGCAGGGAGCTCCTCCGACAAGCACGTTGCACTTAAATTCTTATTCAAACATTCGCAAACCTAGCGTGCCTTAGTTGATCGTCCCCATCCAAAGACAACAAAACAATCCACCGTCGCTCGTCGTTCCCGGAAAAGTGCGACAATATTTTTGTGGTTCATAGATGGATGCGCACCTGTTACGCCGAATGTGCTCTCATCTCACCACTGCTGAAAAACTGACTTTACGGATTTTAGGCCATAGAACATACGTCAATTGAGTTTGAATTTGTGGCCCCCGATAGAAACTCAAACGGAATTGTATGACAATATTTTATTTTCACCCTCACTCCATTATTTGTCTATGATCTTTATTGCCTAGAGGAAACATAAGGCAGTGGGTTGTCTGATACTAGTAATAGTATCTTCTTTGTAGTTTGTGGCTCTCACTTTCAAGTTTCAATGCTGATGTGTACAAATGAATGCGTACTATCCTTTTTACGCTTAAAACATTCTCTAATAATTAGTCTAGTTGACTAGTAGTGGATCTACCGCCATCTAACGGTGGCTTCTTAAAACTTATCTTGCCAGAGCGTTTTCCAGATCGCATGCCTCCGGATGTGAAATCTATTCCAGTAGAATTATAATATCTATGGTTGTACTAAGAAATATAAATGAGATTGAAAAATCATACAATCTCATACATGCTTCTATTCTAATTTTATCACAATATCTTTATAAAAAGATTCATATTCAAATATTCGCAAACCCAGCGTGCCTTAGTTGATCGTCCCCATCCAAAGACAACAAAACAAACCGACGTTCCCGGAAAAGCGCGACAATATTTTTGTGGTTCATAGATGGATGCGCACCTGTTACGCCGAATGTGCTCTCACTTTCAAGTTTCAATGCTGATATTTCTTCTGTTCCGTTGTGTGTTCTTCTAGTTTTCATTTGATCATTGCCAAAGCTTTGTTAGAAAAAGTTACGTATGTTTTTTTATCGCAGGCGAAAAATTTGCTTACACATCATCATTTGTTAAAATTGAATGATTATGCTTACTATTTTGGAGAAAATAAAAATATATTTTTTTTTACATTACGTATCATCATTATCAACTCAGCCGCAAGTAGTCCTCTGCTAGGCATAGGCCTCCACCAAGGACATCATTGGGGAGTTTTACCATACGTTCCCGGAAAAGCCCGACAATATTTTTGTGGTTCATAGATGGATGCGCACCTGTTACGCCAAATGTGCTCTCACTTTCAAGTTTCAATGCTGATATTTGTTCTGTTCCGTTGTGTGTTCTTCTAGTTTTCATTTCGATCATTGCCGAAACGCGTGCCGAAATTGCGCTTACTACAGATATATTTTATTGCTACACACCATTATAATACCTCTCTTTTATGTTGAGGGTTAATAAACAAGCTTTTACATCTAGTCGGTCCTACGAATAATATTCGTAGAGTGGGTTATAATTATTTAGATTGGCTACAATTAGCCGCGCTTCCGATTCTAATGTAAATATTAGGTACACTTCACTGATTTATTGCTCACTACAACTAAATTCAACGCTTAGCAACATTATTTAGAAACTAGATTTTAATTATGTCTGTCATACTAACTGATATAAATAAATATATGGGGACGAATTGCACAGATTGAGTTAGCCCCACAGTTAGTTATGTACTTGTGTCGCAGGATACTAACTCAACGATACTATATTTTTATAATATATACTTATATAGATAAACATCCAAGACCCAGGTCAATATGAAAAAGATCATTTTCCATCTTGACCTGACCGGGGATCGAACCCGGGACCCCCGTGTCGCAGGCTAGCGTGTTGACCGCTGCGCCATGGAGCCCCATATATTCTGGATAGATCTTATGAGATCTATGGAGTGAAACCGGGATATGCTTAACTTTATTTAGCTATTAACTCGAGGCAAGGATAAACAAATAAAAAGACTACTTTATAATATTTGCTTTATTAATGAATTGAACTTAGAACTTGGTGAATTAAAGTTATCTTAGTGATATATCGTCTTTAACAATGCGAAATACGACCAAGCATTACTCATAATCTGAAAAAAAAAACCATTAATGAGGATTTTCTGATATGCTTACAACCAGAGGTTAACACTCATCATCATCATCATTTCGTGTAGGTGACACGGTCAGTCGACCATGCACACCCTCGTGTCAGAGTTCTTCGGAACCGCCTCTCGGCCTCTGTCGTGGTTCCTTTAACGACTACCAGATGGCAGCCGGGACCACGTACCGGCTTAATGTGCCTTCCGAAGCACGGAATCATCTTTCTTATCGGACAATCAGGTGATTCATGCCTGCAATGTCCTAACCAAACTGGAAACAACTTTACAAAGTATGCTTCCCGTGGGAATCGAACCCACGACCCCCGGGTCAACAAGGCAAACCACGGAGGCAGTTAACACTGAGGCGTCGATAAGGCGATAATATTTCTTTAGCGAAAAAGGGAGTTTTGGGAAGGAAGTCAAGACGTGCAGAGGGCGATAGATGAATTTGCAAATTGATTTTAGTGGACTTTGTAATAGGAAATTGATGTATTTGTGTTATAAATGTTCGTGCTAATGATCAATGTTCACGAATTAATAATTACCACGAGCATTTATAATATTCATAACTTAAAATAGTCATGGACTGTCCATATTCGTATAGTCTGTAGGTACAGCCTGTACAGACGAGAGATATTTTTCCACAGACAACCGAAATCACTGATGAACGAAATATACATTTGATCCATAATTTTTATCGCCTTATATTTTTATATTATATATATTTTTTATCTATTAATAGCTTTCCGCTTACCTTCATAAAAGCTCTTTGATTGACGTCAGCAAACCCCAGCGCGGTCAACTTGCAAGGCTTCTGCGCCCTGAAAGTTTCAAAAAGTAGCTTTCATAAAAAAAGCACCAAAGACTTTTGCTTTGAATAGACGACGGCAAAAAAGAAGGTACTTGTAGGGCTTTTGAGACACAAGTGTTAAGAAATACTGTTGTTTTTTGAGTTCGATTGCCAACAGGAAAAATCCGGTTATTTCTGATAAAAATTTTCGACGATGTAAAAGCACTGAGCGGACTTAGAGGGGTGTCCGGAAACTTAAAAAATACTGTTGCTAACAGGAAATTTATTTGCTTTTGTTTCCAATATAGATTCACGTTTTCGTGAGGGTGGCAATTAGGATTTTTTTTGTTAGGTAAACAAATGTTTAAATAAAAGGCAACATTAAAACTTGCAAAAAGAGAATGTGCTGCTCTATGATGCCCCGACCTTCATTAAAAATTACTGTATATTATGATATATAACTAAGATTAATCTTCTGGATACTGGATATTTAAAAGGCAACCGTTACTGATCTATCAACACACAGCTCAAACCACGCTGAAATTTTGCATGTAGATAGTTATTTTGACGTAGGCATTCGCTACGACGACAGCATTTTCATACATTCCTAACGGGGGTCCAAAGTTTGTATTTAATGTGAGTGTAGCCACGGGCAAAAGCTATTGGTAATATACACGATATCATAAGAACGACCTTCAGAGATGCAGCTAACAGTTCTGTACGTTAGTATCAAATGGACAGATCTGTGGTTAGTACTTAGGTATATTAATTGTGTGTCAAAGTCGTTAAACAAAAGCACGAATTACCACCGATCACAAAGGTAGCTGGAAAGACCAATAGGGCTATCTCTCGTAGCAAAATAAAAAAAAAACTGGCCTTCTCCATTCAAGATAGATCAATAAAAAATAGTACAACAATAGAGGTATTGTATCAATTCATTTTATAAAGCGAAAATAAGTCACGATCCATCCTGTCGTTGGGCAAAAAATGCGTTTCACAAAACACGAACTGTTTTATAACAACTGAAGTAGGCCTGTTGTAGATTGATTCTGCTCTGGACTGATGTAAGATGCAGGTCAAATTACAAATCCCCTTCTCCAAATATTAATTAAATCACAACAGGCTGTTTAAAAACAAAGATCTAACAGATAAACTTAGATTATATACTATAAGATGTATATAAGAGATAAGATAGGATAATAAATATAAGATTATATACTATAGTTATACTAAAACTAATATTAAAACGAAAACTAACCTAAAAAAAACATCAAATATACACCAAGGCATTTTTGAAGTGAAAACTTCTTTAGCGGCGCTGTGCACTTTTGTGATGGGAAAAATGTTAAACTCGCGACAGGTCACGTGACCGTCAGATTCATCCGATTGAAAATTCGTAAGACGATGGGCGCTTGCGCGAATATGTGCGTATCTGTTTGTGTTACAGCGTACTTCGCACATCGATAGTGACTGCTGTTAGGAAAGGTATTAAAATATTATAAGTGATAGTATTTAAGTTTTAACTTCTGCCGGCACTCGCGGAGTGCAACCCGTTGTTTCTTCTTTCAATAATGAATGTTACAGTGTTACAAAGATCTTTTGTCACGTGGCCGTAATCGGAACTAAACGCTGCCATTGCCATCCTCTTATAAAGCGTCACTTTTGGAAAATAGTTTCGCACACGCAACATGAGAGTTGCAGCTCTCTAAAGGCTTTGCCATTGTTTCTCAGTTCGGCCCTTCAGGTCATGATGCAAATAGCGGCCCATCAGGCATATGAGAGTTTGCTGTCTCTCCAAGCCTTGCGCACCCAGGCAACGCCCAAAGCCGAGGTTCGTCCCTCCCGGGAACCCTTTGGTGATGATTGCCTTACAGGTTGAGGGCACTCTGCCCTCACCTCAAAAAGTCCGGTGAAGTAGCGAAAGCTCACTTGGAGCTAGCTACGTAGTCAATTCAAAAAAAAAAAAAAGGAAAATAGTTCGAATTGATGTTTGTTGTGGATATCTCGTAATTTTAATCCCATTTAAAAAACTTAGAATATTTTGTTAGCTTGTAGTCCTAATTATACTAGTAATTACACACAGCGCCCCCATTTCAATGTCTTCCAATTGCCAAATGATCCTTGTCGCACTGTTAATTCTCCTACCTTATCAATACCAGGAGCATGTGTTTTCCTACTGAAACGTCGCTTATGTACCATAGGCTGTTGTATACGGCATCGCTGACTTCTACACTCTGAAAAAAAAATGACAATACATTTAATTTTACTCAGAGAGAGATTCCAAGACAGCTATGTCTCTCTTCCTCTCTGCGCAGCAAGAGGTTGACGAGAAAAAAGTTGTTCAAACTTTACATTGTATGGGAGGACACCTAAAAATATTTTGTTTTATTTTATTTCATCAATTTGTCGATGATATTAACATATTATATACTATCCTCTTGTAATTTAGCAGGAAGTCCTATAGGAGCCCCTGACAAATTACAGCTTTCGGGTACTTTTCTGTAACTATCATTTATCTAGTCATCATCATCATCATCTCAGCCGCAAGAAGTCCACTGCTGGACATAGGCCTCCTCTAAGGATTTCCAATATGACCGGTTGGATCATCTGCATCCAGCGCCTTCCTGCGACCTGTATCAGGTCGTCCGACCACCTGGTCGGTGGGCGTCCAACGCTGCGCTTGCCGGTACGTGGTAGCCATTCAAGAACCTTTCTGCCTTCGGCCATCGGTTCTACGCGCTATGTGCCCCGCCCACTGCCATTTCAAAGAGCTAATCCGCTGAGCTATATCGGTGACCTTAGTTCACTTCTACGGATCTCCTCGTTTCTGATTCGATCTCGCAGAGAAACACCGAGCATAGCCTTATATATAACTTATCTAGTCTTTGGGCAAAACCTCGGATAGACAGATAGATATAGAGACATGGCGAAATTGTAGGCATTATTTGTTAACAGCTGAACCCTAAAACAGGGAAATAAACAACAAGTACTATTGTTTCAAGAATTTAATCACTGCCCGACACTACACCTCTAAGGACGCTTGGGGTTTTGAGACAAGTTTCAAGATTCTTTCAAAATTCATGCTACTTCTTTCTTATCCCTAGTTCATTCGAGCAAGTAGCATCCCAAATGCAAAAAGCAGTTTTACAAACTGCTACCCTACCCTTGCTTAAAAAAACGGTTTTGGGCAACAGCGTTGAAACCGATATAAGCCAAACACACTGCGCTCACCAATTCTTCGGCCCATACGGCAAAACATGAGAGTTGCTGCTCTCTAAAGGCTTTGCCATTGTTTCTCAGTTCGGCCCTTCAGGTCATGCATGCAAATCGCGGCCCATCAGGCATATGAGAGTTTGCTGTCTCTCCAAGCCTTGCGCACCCAGGCAACGCCCAAAGCCGAGGTTCGTCCCTCCTGGGAACCCTTTGGTGATGATTGCCTTACAGGTTGAGGGCACTCTGCCCTCACCTCAAAAAGTCCGGTGAAGTAGCGAAAGCTCACTTGGAGCTAGCTACGTAGTCCATTCAAAAAAAAAAAGCTCACCAATTCGTTTGCAAAACCCCTGCAATGTTGGAAATCCTAGGAGGCCTGTGTCCAGCAGGCAAAATAGGTGCATTTTTATGGTAATGTAAAATAGTAGAGATAAAATACATACCGCTTGTGTGATCTTGTCTGCAAAATGGCACAATAAGTATATTTGCAACAGGCATGCAAACAAGAAGGCAATGAACGTTATGATGAATGCTATGTCTTTGATTGTCTGAAAAATAAATCACAATACTTAATGAGTAATTCAAATTAGTCAAAGTTGCGGGTATCTCCTGGAGAAAATCTGCACAGGATCAAGATAAACAAGGCAGAAACGAAGAGAGGCCTGTGCTCAGCAGTGGAGGGAAGATGAAGATTTCTTCTCTAGTGGTCGGTTCCGAAACGCTAGTAGTCGTCGTGTACCTTAGATTCATATTCAGATTCAATCGTTTATTTCATATAGGTTTCTTTGAACACTTATTAATTGTCATACATGTGTTTACAATGTTTACAACAAGAAAAAATTGTTGACGTCTGTAATTTACTTATGACTAAGTTTAGGCCGCTTCCAAAGCGGAGTGCAGAAGAAGCGGCAACAAACTGCACAGCGCATTTTCTCCAAGCGACGTCAACTCACAATGAGTGTGCATTGTTTTAATTAAATATCACGATAAAAAATGAATTCGTAAAATTTTTTGTCATATCATGTAATGTTAATTATGTAAAATTTAAATAGCAAAATTTCAAATTATTAAAATTAAATAAAAATGCATCAATTTTAGTTTCAAAAAATTTGTCATCAGATCATGTCTGGCTGTCTGTCCTTCCGCGGTTTCAACGACGTCGGTTCCGCGACGTCAACTCACAATTTTAGTTAACAATAACTAGTAAAATTGACGTGAAAGGATTTGCGGAAACCTTTTCACGCGGGCCTACTTTCTAAATAAACGTTTTGAATCTATTGATTGGAAGAGCTGATGATGATGAATGAGTAATTAAATAAAATTGTTTACGTGATGTTTCCTCATCATCTCCTCATTTAAGGGGGTTTCGCAGTTGCATTCTCAGCTTTGATGCTTCGGAGCCTGGGCTCCATCAAGAAAAAGTGCCTTATGCATCTTTTGTATGTTTTACTCGCCACATCGAACTTATCCGATATTAACTATGTTGGGTGATGCCATAAAGTATCAGGAATAGATAATTAAAATTTTAAAACCTAAATAGGTCTCTTTAATCATGTGTGCCTTACTTATCACTGTTTTACGTGTAGTTTTGATTTAATATCTTGTAATTCTGAATATTTTTATGTCTACTTATTTTCATGTTTGTATTATTGAATCTTAATATAGGTAATTGCTAAATTGTAAGTAGCGCACACCCGTGTAATCAACATGGGTCCCAACCGTAGGTCCCAACAGAAGACGCGCTGGTCTTTCTTTTAGCCAGCACATGCTGAGTTGGGAGCTGTTTGAAAACGGACATAAGTGCTGAGCTATCTTTTAAGCGGGCGACTGCTCGAAGACGAAATTAATTTCTTTATTGAAAATTCTTCCGTCCTGTGAAGTCGTTAGTCTTATTTTCTGTGTGTCATGTCATGTATCGTGTTTTGTTTTCTAATAAACTTTTCTTAATTTTCTGTGGTTCTGGTAGCAGGAGCCACGGGCGGCGTGTAAACTTTGCCAAATTACACTACTAAATTATATGCTGTCGTGGACTCTAAGTTCTAACGCAGCATAGTTAACTTAAGACTGTAAACCTAACACACTCTGATTCAGAGGAACAAATAATACATCATTACCGTAACATTGAATAAGGTGAGACAGATGAGAACAGAACTTGACACGAAATTGTACAGCGCGGACTTGGCATAGATATTCTCTAGCATTGTCGATAATCTGCAAGTAAAAAAAACTTGTCATACATAAATTTTCATAATAGTTTTAAAATATTTATATCAAAGCATTTACAACCCTCTCAAGAAGAAACTCCGACGTATTCTTACATAATAGCAGGCAAATTACTTCGAAAAAATATCTAGAACCCTTTTTGGTTTGTGTCATTCAGTAGGTACATAATACTTTGCCCGCCTCCTGACAGGAGGTCTTATAAATAACCTAGTAGTCTCCCTCCCTATGACTATTTCCATCCTCCCCCTTAAACCCTAAATATAGAAGTTAAATACCAATTTTAAGGTACTCTTTGACTTGATCAAGATAACGACAAGTTGAGAGAGAAACTTAAAATAAAAGAGGATAATTTTAACCATGTTAATGCGATTCATTATGACAAAAACAAATGTACAGTAGGCACATCAAATTTACTGAATGATAATGGTGTTTCTAAAGAAGTAGAAAGGTTTTTGTATGAACTGTTAATTCTTACCTAATCACCTGCTGGTGCCATTTAACCAGCTCCTCAAACTCAGTCTGTATATCAGTGAATGTCAACCTCGTATAGCTATTCCTGCTGGAAGGTATTATGGTCTCAAATTGTCGCTGAATCAGCTCGAATTGACAGCTTATGTAGGAGCAACAAGTGTAGAACAAGTAGTCGGCTGAACTGACAAAGATTATCACTACAGTTGCTGGAAATAAAAGAAGAAATTAAAAACGTTATTTCATCTGTAAAAAAAGCTATACAACGCCCATTCCATATGAATGGCAATGGCATTTGGTCGAGTTCCAAGAGATCAGGGAGATAGGAAATAAAAGAAGAATTTTTTTAAAGTTATTTCTTCTGGAAATAATGCTGTGTACAACGGCCATTGTACATAGCATTCTTAGACATGGCAATAGAATTTGGCCGAGTTCCAAGAGATAAGATCTGATGGAGTCTTTGTATGAAACGTGAGTGTCACCAAATTCCAGTTTGAGCCACTGAGCCAGACGTGGATGTTAGCCTGATCACTATCGAGGGGTAATCGGTTACCAAATGTGACCAGTAAAAACACCTGGAGAATATGATGCACCATTTCGGTGACCTCAAACACACCATACAGCATTGAAAAGCATAGGTAAGCATGGTTAAAATGGTGACGGGTAACCGCACCTGTGTTATCAGACATAAAAAGATGCCAGTTGAGATGAAGAGAATGCAGACAAACAAGATGTAGAAAACAGACCAAAACAAGATAATAAAACCAGTCCTAAAGAGGTATCTAGCAAAATTTGGCTGTGATCCAGAAAAATTAAAGGAGTGTGCATCCAAGTGGCTGAAATGAAGATGCTCCGGTAGAAATGTAGCGTTAATAAATGTGACAAAATCCGAAACACGTACGAACGACTAAAAAGCCTTTGCTATATCGCCAACAGAGAAAAGACAAAAACCGGCCAAGTGCGTGTCGGGCCATGCGCAGATTGCGCAGTGTAGGGTTCCGTAGATACGAATGACAACTTTGAGTTCACACTGTTCACACTCGCACCTCACAGTTTAACGACCAAAAACATCTAACAATGAAAATTGTATGAAATTTTACATTTTCCTGTACATTTTATAAGTTGGTTGCCTATAACTTTTTAGTTTGCACTTAGTACTTAGCTCTGATAGTTTTCCTTTTAATTTCCAGTTTATCTATCTAACTGCTGTAATTTTTGTTCACGTATCCATTTATAACTTACCTTAACAAAAATTTGCACTTTAAAACCAAATATTTCGGTAACGGATCCCTAAATCGAAAAATGGTGATCTCAACCTTACAATATTTTTTAAAGACCTATTTAACAATGGGTTTGTAGAAAAAAAATATTGCTCCCTCTTTACTTGTAGATACCCTAAAAAATTTCTTTTTTATGAATTCTGTTTTGGCATGATTAATATACATACTTATACCAAATTACAGCTTTTTAGTACTTATAGTCTCTGAGTAAAACCGCGGACGGACCGACAGACAGACATGGCGAAACTATAAGGGTTTCTTGTTTACTACGGAACATACGGACATAGGCCTCCCCGAGGATTTTTATAATTTTTTCATACTCACCACGCTTGGCAAACGGGTTGGTGAGCACAGTTTATTTGACTTATATCGTTTCCGACGCTGCTACCCATATTTTTGTACAATATTAACTATTCTATTGTCTTTGACAACTTAATATTAATATTCTATTGTCTAAACAACTTACCGGACCATCCCTGATGGAGATATACCATTGGAAAAAATTCTAAATGATAATGATCAAATGGATATGCAATGCTGAAAGGATATACGAACTCAAACTTTCCATGGTAATACTTCAACGCCATCATCGACACGGGAGCTACCAGAAAAACGACAAGACAGATAACATATACGACGTTAAAATGATCAATAACTTTATGAAAAGAATCTCTGGTACTCAAATATATCCCTTCTGAATTGTAAATCTTCGCTTTTTCTTCCATATTCGAAATTTTCTTAATCAATTTTCTGATCTTTTTCTCGTTAAATATAAGGCATAAGGCTTTAGAGTTAGCCAAAAAACTATAAAATATACACGGTGCCATATATGCTAAAGTAACCAAGTCTACTACGTTAATGCCGTTGTAGAAAAATACAAGAGCCCCGATCAAATCACAGTTCATGCACGTGAAATTCCAAAAAAATATCAAACGCAATACTATAATTCTTTTTTCAGAAATGTGCAAAGGTATGCCGCTCAGATAAAATGGTAATTGAATTTTTTTCAAAGACGCTTGAAATATTTCTCCTGTGACGTCCATCTTGAATGTTAAAAATAATAGGACTACCGAATACTGCCTACATAATTGTGAAAGTCACGAATATTTAATAGAAAAACTTTTCCTCGAATAATTACTTAGTTATCTCCTAATTCGTTAGGTACTCGTACTTACTTAATTAGTTTACAATAACATACGGAGGCACAATGAGTATAATAATTAATGAGTTGTTTGATTTCCTGGTTTCCTCTTATAAGGAAGAAAATTTTTCAGCAAGTAAATATGTACCTAATTATTGAAAATATTGTATGTGGGGTGAGGAAGGTGGGGATTTCCTCGCCAGCGCTTTTTAGGGTTCCGTAGTAAACTAGGAACCCTTATAGTTTCGCCATGTCTGTCTGTCTGTCTGTCTGTCTGTCCGTCCGCGGTTTTACTCAGAGACTACAAGTACTAGAAAGCTGTAATTTGGTATGAGTGTGTATATTAATCATGGCAAAAAAGTCGTAGAATAAAATCTTGAAAAAAATTTTTTTTTTTGGTAGCTCCCATACAAGTAAAGTGGAGGAGTATTTTTTTTCCTCTATTTACCCATCGTATGGGGTATCGTTAAAAAGGTCTTTGAAAAATATTGTGAGGTTGAGAATACCATTTTTCGATTTAGGGATCCGTTTCCGAAATATTTGGTTTTAAAGTGCAAAATTTTGTTAGAGGTACGTGTCCCCCCCTCTATCTGCTAAACGGTTATATATGGATACGTGAAAAAAATTACAGCAGTAGTATATATACTGAAGTTAAAAGGAAAACTATCAGAGCTAGGTACTAAGTGCAAACTAAAAAGTTATAGGCAACCAACTTATAAAATGTACTGGAAAATGTAAAATTTCATACAAGCTTCATTGTTAGATGTTTTTGGTCGTTAAACTGTGAGGTGCGAGTGTAAACAGTGTGAACTCAAAGTTATCATTCGCAACTACGGAACCCTACACTGCGCGTGGCCCGACACGCACTTGGCCGGTTTTTAATTCATACATGGATAGCCTGCCTGATTGACGAGCTCAGCAGCATACATGCAGGCTGCTACATAGAAAGAGGAGCTGTCAACAACCTGAGTTATGCCATGTGGTGTTTGTTCTCACAGACTCACATAGTTGGTGCCACTCGTTTCTACACAACATTGTTTCTACCGTATTATGAGAATATAAAATCATAATTTACAAAATATATCTCATTAAAAATCATAACAACAATTTAAACCTAATATTTTAAAATTACACCCAAGTTTAGGCTAACGCAGATTACCGCCATCTAGTAGAGTGGAAGGGGAGGCTTTTGCCCAGCAGTGGGACAATAAATAGCTAGTAAAAAAAAGTAGAGTGGATAGCAACTCTGCAGCGCCATACGTTCGCCTACCTTAATTTGGTCAAATATTTTTGCAGAGGTTGGCAGTCTATTACGTTAGTACTATATTGGGGGAACAGGAAAAAGGTATTTGGGATGCTTGATCGGATGGTATCAGAATGCAGCAGCTCGGTAGACTAATTACATTCTATTTTTATCGTCAAGACGATTATTGCAATTAATTCTTATTAATTTTGTCTTGGGCCTGCTAGACCTTATTGTCCCTTAACTTTTTTTAACTTCGTATCACTACCAGTTAAATTTAGGTACTCAGGTCCCTCGTCGTATTCTCTGGGCGTGGCTGGCTGGTCAAAGGCATCAAACTGCAGTTACTATAATACTGGACATCATATTCCAGGGTCCAAGGCTTGGGCTGAGGAGACGCCTCACCGCCTTCATAAAGGATGTCCTCCTGCGAATCCCTGGTGCAGTTCCAGCGTCACCGGACGACCCCCAGTTGGCCACCTACTCGGATCCGGGACACGGATTAAGGGCGGTACCTATTTTTAAAATTACGGCATAGGGCAGTAAAGTTTTTAAATTTGTTGTTGACTTATGTTTTTTTATTTAGAATTACGAAAGTAAGAATCTACATTAAATTACAAACAAAACAACACCTCAACGTCTTTATAAACCTAACAAATCCTGAAATACAGTTGTTCCTAATTGTTGAAGTGGAGTAAGCAAAAATGAGTTATATATATTATATGTCAATCAACAAATTATCAGATGTCTATTAATATGTATATGAAAGGAAACTTGCTTGGTGACTGATATATTAAAGGATGAAACTTAAAGGAAGATATTTTTATAAATTCAATTGGTACTTTGCTAGCTAATCAAAAACAATTAAGAAGTACATATTTTTCAAACTTCTCGGTGTGGGTAATTTGAAGCGAGACAGGAAAATAAAAACACTTTTATATTTAGATTATAATACTTTCTTTATTAAAAGATAAAAAAATTACATCTTCTTAAAAATATTGCATCCATGTTTTTAGTGATATATCGTATTCAACAAAGCGAAATATGACCAGGCGTTACTCAGGATCTGAAAGAATAAGACAATAGAAACTACTGAATTTAAACGATTGCTACAGTTTGCATAAAGTTTTTTAGGGTACCGTAGTAAACAAAGACCAAAAAACAAAGGATAGTTTCGCTATGTCTGTCTGTCCGTCCGTGGTTTTACTCAAAGACTATAAGTACTAGAAAGCTGAAATTTGGTATGGGTATGTATATTAATCATGCCAAAAAAGTGGTAGAAAAAAATCTTGTATTAAATCTAGTACTAAGAACAAACTAAAAAGTTATGGGCAACCAACTTATTGACATATAGCACTTTTTTATAAACCACAAAAGTAACTTTGTCATTCATACAAACACAAGACGATTTTTTTTTTAAATCTATGCTTATTCGCAATGTTAGATCCTTCTTGCTCATATCTTATGAAGTGTTTAAAAAACAGGAAGTTTTACATGAGGCAGTCCACCTTGGCCTAACCAAGATGACAAGAAAGCTGTGAACCACGTTATAGGCTATTTTTTGATGTTATATAAGCTATTTATGTCACTAAACATTTTTTTAGGAATAATAAACAGTTTACTAAAGGCATAGTCAAAGACAATATAATACTAACGTAATAGACTGCCCACCTCATACAAAAATATTGGACCAAATTAAGGTTGCGAAAAGCAGGCGAATGTATGGCGCAGGAGAGCTGCTTGCTACTCGATACTAGATGGCGGTTATCTGCGTTAGCCTAAACTTACTAAATAAAGGGTGTAATAAAATAATTCAAAAATATTATGCCTAAAATATTGTTTTGATTTTGATTAAGCTATATTTTATGAATAATGTTTTTATATTCTCATAATACGGTAGATACAATATTGTATAGTTTTCAAGTGGCGCCATCTATGCGAGTCTCTGAGAACAAATCGTACGATTAAGGCGTTGGGACCACATGGCATAGTAAACAATAAAATTTATTGTTTACTATGCCTTTAGTAAACTGTTTATTATTCCTAAAAAAAAGATATAATAGGTGCTCTAACTTCTTAATGCAGTCTCATCATACTATTAAAAACGTTAATTTTGGACAGGAATAGTAGCTGCTACAACAAGAAGAAGAATTTAAAAATCCCTTTTAAATGAAATGTATATTTCAATTTTTCATCGAGTAAGCTATCAATAGCTTTTCACTTACCGTCATAAAAGCTCTCTGGTTTACGTCAGTGAAGCCAAGCGTGGTCAACTTGCAAGGCTTCTGTGCCCTGAAAGTTTTAAAAAGTTGCAATTGACGATGAATTAAAGGACCTGTTTGTGAAGCTTTTGAATCATGAAAGTTGTGAAATAGAGTACCTATAAAGATCATTATTTTATACTAGTATTTGCCTGCGGTTTCACTGGCATCAGTACATACTGATGCCAGTGAAACCGCAGGCAAATGACTAAAATAGATCTGATTATGATGACATCATCATCATCAGATCTATTTTAGTCATCACTGTGAGAGCATGACCCTCTCTGTGCAATCAGAGCCTTAGATTAACGAGAGCAGTCAGAGGATTTGGCCTTCACTCTCCACGATGGCTCTGGCTCCTGCAGTGACGACTAAAAAAGACCCGATGATGATGATTACCTATGTCAATAAATTCTCGTTATTCATTTAACAACATAGGTTTAGGATATTATAAAATTGATATAAAAAAACCAAGCCTAAACCTAGAGTGCCGCCAGCAGCGGAGCAGATCTCAAGCTACCAGCGGTCAGGGCCCCAGAGAGAAATCTTCTGGCAATATGTGCCTACCTTCTGTATCCCTTGATCCAGCCATCTAGCGAGAGCCTCTTGAGATGTTGGTCGAGAGACTTTTATTATTATTATTACCTACCTCATCAGGACAATGAGCATGTGTTTTCCTACTGAAGGGTCGCTCAAGTACCACAGGCTATTGAATGCGGCATCACTGACTTCTACACTCTGAAATTTGAAACCTTTTTGAAACATAACATAATGTACCTACCGTAGTTTTACACATACAAGAAATCCTTAATGTAATAAAGACTTGCAAGAAAAATGTGGTAAAAAACGAGAAAAAACAAACTTCTCATAGAAATTCACCTATCTGATTATATTTTTCTATTTTGCCTTTTTTGCAATTTTGTTTTACATTATTGATTCCAATAACGAGATTTTACTATACTCGTAGCTCAGAGATTCAAACTCTCATTCTGACAGTCAGGTGAAAACATAAATTTTAAAAAAAATCGTCTTTCTGTGTGAAAACTTGAGTAAAGGAAGCTTGTATAATTAATTATAAGTATTTTTTTTTTGTTTTTATCTAGTTAGGTATTTATTTAATAGTTTTATTTCTTTGTAGTTAAGTTTAAGTTTTTAATTAGTATTAGTTTAATATATCGTGTAAATAACTATATAATATTATACATTTCAATCTATAAAAAAAATATAAGTAGATATAACAAATAACTGGAATTTACAGTGTTAGTCATACATAACTCAGTTATAACAGTAATATCCTTGTTAGGCAGCTGTGACTAATTATGTACAGATGGATCAGGAAAAACTAGTAGTATGTATTTAGGATAAATACATCTTTAACACCGACTTTATTCATGCATATTATCTCGAAAGATCGGATATTCCAGTACATATTTACCTAAACTTCGAGGTAGTATATAACAAAGAGTAGTGAATACCAACTAAATAATGATATTTAAATAACGGTATTAAAATTTATTATCATATATTTTACCGGTGATATTTTCATCTCTATGTTACGTACTTCCTCAAAGTTTAGTTAAATACCTATGCACTGGAATATCTGATCTTTAATTGTCACATATTTATCCCTAACGTAGGTATGTAGGACGAGTTGTAGAATTACTCCACAACTCGCCCCACGTGCCTACGCCCCATTTGGGACGAATTGCATAAAAATCAAAATTTACAATTTTTTCATTCTGTAACTCGTCCCATTATTTATTGCATGGTATTTTAAAACTTATCAACGCTTGGTACAGTCAATGAGAGAAGAAAAAAATTTATTTTTTTAGAATGTTCACGTTTTGCCGTTGGTTTGTATATTGAAATTGTAACATGAAAACAGAAAAAAGAAAGAAAAAAGAAAAGAAAGAAAAAGACAATAAGGAATAAATATTCGTAATCATATAAAGCCCTTCAGGCGAGTAGGCGACCAAAACTGTTGATAAGAGTTTCTTTCGGCGTTTCTTCTCTGCAGTGGTCGGTTCCGAAACGCTAGTAGTCTGTAGCTTTTGAACAATTCATAAATACATATTATCTAATAAGATAATTTTAAATGTGATATGACGTGAAAAAGTGCCTGCAAAGGCCTATTTTCTGAATAAACGTTTTGATTTTGATTTTGATTTTGATTTGTTTAAAAGATGAATTTAAAAAAAGCATTAATAATGAAAAAATCTATTAACTGTTTTATTTAGGATAACATGGTCATTGTTTCATTTAACAAGAAAGGCAAGTTCAAGCGTTATTCAAAATTATAAGAATCTTTTGAGAATTATTGGTTTATTAGTAGAATACATTGAAAATGTAATTTACTTCTATAAGACCGTAATAAAAACTCTTTAGAATTTTCTGCAGAGTACATCATAAAAAAAAGGTTTTAGTTTAGCTGTCAGTTTTAGTTTATTTGTAAAATCTTTTGCATTTGTTACTTAATCTTTTATTTTTTTGTATGCGTACTTACCTGTTTATAACAATCAATGTTAGGATGATAACATTTTATTAGGATTATACGATGTTTACTATTTCTACACTCACACATTTCTACTGATTGTACCATTTTTAAACATGGTACGAGTTACAGAATGAAATATTTATTAATGTAAAAATGTAAAATTGATTTTCTCCGCCCAAATCGCCGTAGGTATATGGGACGAGTTGTAGAATTACTCTTTAGGGACGAGCATCGTTGCGCAGCGGTGAACATGCCTGCCTACGACACGGATGGCCCCGGGTTCGATCCCCGGTCAGGTCAAGATGGAAATGATCATTTACAGATTGACCTGGGTCTTGGATGTTTATCTAGATAAGTATATATTGTAAAATGTAGTATCGTTGACTTAGTATCCCATACATAACACAAGTCTCGAACTTACTTTGGGGCTAGCTCAATATTTATAGGTAAAGAATTAATAATAGTCCTAGTAGGTATATATAACATAATATAGGTGAAAACAGAATCCTATAGTGCTGAAAATTAATACATTATTCGCACATAGCTCTCCCGTGGCAGTGTAAGTAGGTATAATATGTCGGCATTGTTCCTCCCGACCCAAAAAAGGTTTAATCCAACTTAGGGAACAGTGCAAGTTTTATCAAAACCGTATCAGTAGATTTTGAGATTGAGAGTATCGAAGGCGGTATATATATTTTAAACTATTCTTGTTATAGTAGAGTAGTAGTTTGTAATAGAAGAAAAGAGAGAAACTTTATTTAGATGATTTTTTTATATCATAGGACGGCAAACGAGAAAGCGGGTCACCTGATGGTAAGTGATCACCGCTGCCCATGGACAACTGCAACTCCAGGGGTGTTACAAGAGCGTTGCCAGCCTTTATTTTTCCCTTTCCAGAGGGGGAAGGGGGATGGGCCTCCGGCTCTCTCACTCACCGAACGAAGCATATATGCTTCTATAGAAGCGGTAATGCTACTACTCGAACGTCGATTTTCTGTGAGAGAGTGGTACTTCCCCGGACGAGCCGGCCTATTCATGCTACTAGCAAAAGTGAATTTTTCCGGTAGCGTGGCTCTACCACAACTTAAGCGTGGCTCTACCACAACTATTTATAAATAAAACAACTATTTAAGAATAAAACTAACTTCTTGTTAGTTTTATTCTTAAATTGTTGTTTTATTATATTGTTGTTAAAATACATACCGCTTGTTTGATCTTGTCTCCAAAATAGCACAATAAGTACATTTGTACCAGACACAAAAACAGGAAGGCAAAAAAGGTCATCATGAATGTGTCTTTGATTTTCTGAAAAATAATTATCAATCAATAATGAAAAAACAGTTACAATAATTAATGAGTCGTTTGGGTAATAACAGCGTTAACCGAAGTCAAATCAAGGGGTCAAGGGGTTATTCAGTTGGTCAATATCATCATCATCATCATCTCAGCCGCAAGAAGTCCACTGCTGGACATAGGCCTCTTCTAAGGATCTCCAATATGACCGGTTAGAAGCTGCCTGCGTCCAGTTGGTCAATATAAACAATTTTTATTATAGGACCAATGCTAAATATTTAAAAAAAATACATTACCACACAAAAAAAAAATGATTTTCCAGCATTGATTCAAAAGTAGCAGTAGATATACATTTTATGTAAAACTCTTATAATACTCCATATAACCTTAATGTAAATAAACCTAACTAAAAGAAAGTTAAATACTTAAAAATATATTTACAAGTCATACAGTCCCTCCAGAAGCTCACACCTGGGAATCGTGCCCAAAAGGCTGGCAGCATTGCCAAATTGAATGGCAATGCTGATACGCTGAGCCAGGTAGCTTAATGTAATAAGATAAATGGAAACATTGTTTAGTGGTTGACATATCAAAGCATAGCCGAAACTACTGCTACTACAAGCCTGAAATTGTACACAATATTTTATGCCAGTGAGCACTAAGAAAACATTTTTGGAAATTCCGTACAAAATATTTGATGCTTTGTAATTTGAAAACATCACGTATCATATTACATCATTCAAAGTCTTTTATACTTGCACATACATTATTAGTACATACTTGACCATCGACAACATGAAGGTTTTTTCGCGACTATTTTTTCTTATTTTAAGGAAATAAAGCTAAGGCCACTTCTTATATTAAACCACAATTGAAACTATTAAACAGTCTCTGCATTTAGGGTGAGGTCTGGCCACGTTCCAGTTAACAAGTTCTTGCTTGTGATGCGTGTGACCCAATCAGATTTATGTCGTTTTTGTCATAAAGAGGAAGACTTATTACATGTCTTGCTGGAATGTGGTCAGTATACTGCCCTACGAGACAGGTTCTTAGCTGGAGTACCTATGGATGGAGAATGGATTGCTAAACACAGTGTTGAGCAATCCATTATCACATCTAGCAAAACCTCTAGCCTCTTATGGAGGTGTATAACGTTGCTAAGATAAATTTTATACTAGAGCTGTCCAAGGAGGAGTGGCGTTCGGCTATCTTTGCTAAATTATCATCATCATCACGTCTTTTATAGTCTCCACTACAAAAGCAATTCCCTCTCTATACTACTAGAGCCATATATTTGCCAGTCATGTAAACTATTCTTATCTTTATAAGGTTCAGATGTCTGTTTGTGACCTCAATTTAAAGCGCTAAAAGGAAAGCATTAAAAAAAGCATTAGTGCAACATACAAACACGTTGTTTTAATAGCAAAATCAGACCCAAGTTATACGTAAACCCCGCCTTCAGGAGTATAATCTCATGCCTCCGCTTACTAATCTGAGAGGTTACAAGCAGTCAGAGGATTTGGCCTACACTCTCTACGCTAGCCAGACGGGTTGGAGAGGTCTCTTTGATGTTTACAAGCTGTGTTTAGCTTGTATTTCCAAAGTCGCCTTCTACGACATCAATGAGAAGAAGGAGTGGGCCTATTCTTCCCTACCGGTAACCACACGGCATCACACTTGGATGTAGAGGAGCACATAATACATAATTACCGTAATATTGAATAAGGTGAGACAGATGAGAACTGAACTTGACAGGAAATTGTACAGCGCGGACTTGGCATAGATATTTTCCAGCATACTTGATAAACTGCAATTAGAAACATCAATATCATTGTTTTATATACATTATATTGTATCATCGGGTTTGTTTAAATATGATGAAAAGAAATGGCTTTACTAGTGCTACTTGGGGACCTTCTCAAACTTCCAACAAAACACAGGCCAAGACTAGTCAGTATGCACAGCTAATTAGAGTAGTATATAAAATAGCAGCCCAATAAGGTATTAATAATGTTTGTTGAAAAAAGTAAGTTGTTGCTAGCGTCACCAAAGGTGTTTCCATATAAAAACCTTTGATTCCTAAATGGTTTATACTTACCTAATCACCTGTTGGTGCCATTTAACCAGCTCCTCAAACTCTGTCCGTATATCAGCGAATGTCAACTTATTATAGCTATTACTGCTATGAGGTAATATGGCCTCAAATTGTCGCTGAAGCAGCTTGAAGTGACAATGTATGTACGAACAGCAAGTGTAGTAAAAGTAGTCGGCTGAACTGATGAAGGCTAGCACAACAGTTGCTGGAAACAAGTGAAAAATATACCTAAAAATAATTAGTTATTCACTCTTTCCTACCTGGTCTTTCACGTTTTTGATACCCTATACATAGACATTAAGTTGGGCCTCCATTTTTGTATAAGGTCCAGTTTATTCCTGATAAAAATATGCCTTTTTAAAAAGAAATTCCAATGATATAATGATCAAAATATATGTAATGCTAAAAGCATATACGTAATACAACTTTCCCTGTTAGATTATAGCTCAACGCTATTATCGACAAGGATGATTTTGTATTCCTCGAAGGTGGTTTGCTATGAAACACCTATTTGGAGTAGATAGTGGTCTCCTATAACAATCTGAGTAGCTGTGGTGCGGTCCAAACGATGGCTCATCTGATGAATTGCCCCAGCTGTCCCACAACCTGTACTCTGGAGAGCCTAATGGAGGCAAATGATATGCGACCGAGGTCACCAAGTTCTGTTACACTATTTAGCCATTTTGATTTGAAAAGAAGAAGTAGATGTTGATATGAGATGCTTTATTAACGATTAAACAGGGACTATATACATAATTATTATAGCACATGAATCATCATTCCATTTATCTTGAGTCTTCTTATTTCTTCTTTTCCGTTATTGCTTCTTCGTCTTTCACGCGCAACCTTTTTCTTGTTTTAATTGATTTTCTAGATTTTCTTTTTATGTATTTAATCATCATTTCATGTAGGTGACACGGTCAGTCGACCATGCACACCCTGGTGTCAGAGTTCTTCGGAACCGCCTCTCGGCCTCTGACGTGGTTCTTTTAACGACTACCAGGTGACAGCCGGGAACGACGGCTTAACGTGCCTTCCGAAGCACGGAATCATCTTGCTTATCAGACAGTCAGGTGATTCAAGCCTGCAATGTCCTAACCAAACTGGAAACAACTTAACAAAGTATGCTTCCCGTGGAAATCGAACTTTATGTATTTAATCAGTTTGCGCGATGGATGCGAGCTAACAGCCGTATCGCCAGTACCGACGACGTATGGCACTGGCAGGGTCGCTATGTAATGTTTCTTTGCGGATATGTAATGAAACACCCGTTTTGAGTAAATGTCGGTATAACACCGATTTTTTAAAATTTAACAGGGTTTACATACATAATTAAATTTGCAAATGAATCATGTTTGCATTTATGTATGTAAGATGAGTGAAATATATGATCATTCTATATTTAACGAGTATAAGTACATTATGCTGAGAGCATAACTTAGTGTATGTGTCATCACAATACACAAGACTGATAACTAATACTAAGTATGCTCAAATAATTTAACACTTTATGAAAAGAATAAAATTTGTAGTCTTTACCTTAGTATCTATTATAAAATCATTGACCTAACTAAAACAACTTACCAGTCCACGCCTGATGCAGATATGCCATAGGAAAAAATTCTATACGATAGTGATTAAAAGGATATGTAATGCTGAAAAGATATACTAACTCAAACTTTCCCTGGTAATACTTTAACGCCATCAACGACAAGGGAGCTACTAGAAAAACGACAAGACTGATAACATATACGATGTTGAAAATTTTAATAAATCTATGAAAAGAATTTCTGGTACTCAAATATATCCCTTCTGAATTGTAAAACTTTACTTTTTCCTCCAAACTCATAAACATTTTAATCAATTTCCTGATTTCTTTCTCGTTAAGCAGAAGACATAAGGCTTTAGAGTAAGATACCAAACCATAGAATATACACGGTGCAATAAATGATAACGAGACAAAATCGATTGTGTTGATGCCGTTGCAGAAAAAAACTATAACTCCGATCAAATCAGTGATTATGCACGTGAAATTCCAAAGAAATATCAAACGTAATACTATATTATTTTTATCAGAATTGTGCAAGGGTAATCCGCTTATATAAAAAGGAACTTGAATTTTTTTCAGAGTTT
Organism: Rhodophaea formosa; assembly: GCA_963082605.1. NCBI lineage: Eukaryota > Metazoa > Arthropoda > Insecta > Lepidoptera > Pyralidae > Rhodophaea > Rhodophaea formosa. The sequence continues at coordinate 10,983,593 of OY720226.1, forward strand.
CTAGAAACAAATCTCCTGTAACGTCCATTTTGATTGTCAAAAACAATATAAACTAAAGTAACGACAACATAATTGTGAAAGCCACGAATATTTCATCGAAAATCTTTTCTTCGAATAATTACTTAATTATGTGTTAATTAGTTAGGTGCTTACTTAATTAGTTAACAATGACATGAGTACGCACATTGAGTATAACAATGGTGATAGAAAAAGCAAATGACAGAGGTTGAAACGAAACTACAATTTCAACATCTATTGTCAGTATTTCGTTGAATGTGATTGACATCACGCATGGGGAAGAAAATATTGTTATTGACAATCCAAAATTAACATTAACTGACAATTATTTTAATGTTTATAAGCAAAACGCCTATTCTTTCAGATTTTTTGTCGACTACTCATAATAGTTTAACCCACTTTCTGTGATTAAGGCGCTCTTATAGTAACACTAGCGCCACCCAGCAATTAAATTCTATAACTCCTAAATTATATCGAATTTTAAAAATCTAACAAGTACAAAACTAATAAATTACTTGTTATATTTTGATATTCATTCCCACTAATATTCGTTTGATAAACTTTACGTTACTAATATAATTTAGCATGCCGTTACCGGTAGAGTAGCATAAGAAATTCCTGTGTATGTTGTAGAAGACGACTTAGGAAACACAAGCTAAACAAAGCTATAAACATCAACGAGACTTATCCAACCCGTCTGGCCAGCCTGAAGAGTGTAAGCCAAATCCTGTGACTACTCTGTCTAATAATATGACCCTGGTATTACAGAGGAATCGTGCTCCTGCAGTGGAGACTTAAAAAGACTTGATGATGATATAAGATTCAGAGAATAAAAAATATATTTCCATTTCCATCTTTTGGCAAGCGCTCTCGTTGATCGTCCCTCGCACCCCTGCCACCTGTTGCGCCTGCAATGTGCACCCTGAATACTTGGGGCGAGCTGCGACGCTGTTTTACTGTTTGTTTCACTTTTGTCCCGTGATAACTTACAGGCAGTGAGAATTCGTCCGTACAATTTATCGTTTTCAGCTGCGGGAATTCGCAGGATTTAGCGGATTTAGCTTAACCACGACAAGTTTTCTCAGCCGTTTGTAATGTGCAGGTTGGTTCTGAACGAGCCGTCAATATTTTAATGTTGTAATCAGAATCCATTACAAAGATTGCCGGACTGTAGTCCTTGGCAGGAAGCCTGTAGAAGCAGAAAGGGGAGCCTTTGTGGAAAGTGGAATCAAAATAGTGATGGGTTGCTAGCCACACGTGAATAGACGTCATTCCTTAGATTTTCGCCCAATCCCTTATCCTTGTTGGTCAAAAAAACTTTTTTTTTTATGTCTCTGGACCTTTTTTCCCTAAGGAAAAGTGGGCCGTATGGCTTCAATGTAAAAATAAGAATAATCAGGAAAGCTTCTAAGAAATTTAACAGTGACGCAAATATCATTGCATGTAAATGTTTTGCGACATAAGCTCACGCACACATCGATATGAAAAAAATTTGATCTCTTTGAAGTTTATAAGCTTTGTTTAGCTTGTGTTACCTAAGTCTTCTACGACACCCACGGGAAGACTTGGAGTGGTCCTATTTAACTCTGCCAGCAACCACAAAGCAAATTTAAATAAAATGAATTTAATACGGTTTTTATCGAGTTTATTACATTATTTATACACCTAACGTTTCGAACACTTTACAGTGTTCGTGGTCGCAGATAGACTACCTGCGACCACGAACACGACACACATCACACTAAAAAAAATATTTTATGTAACTGTGTAACAATCGCGAAAACATTAGAAAACATCACAAAGCAAATTCTTTGTGTGCATGTTTTTTTAATTTCATGCGTACTCATAAAAAAACCTCGTTGTTGTGGTTGAATATTGTACGGTGGCACGGAACCTTTCGTTTGTGTCTATGAATCTCACCCACCTAGCTAACTTTTATACGAAAGCTCAATTCGTCACATTTCTCTTTTTCCCCATTTCCGCTTTTCCCCATAAAACAGCATGTGGTCGCCGGGACACGACACCAAAAATGTCGGTGGCAAAGCCAGCAAAAAGAAGAAAACTGTATTTTCACTTTCCATACTACGCTACACGATTCATGATCCTTTTCGAATATGATAAATGAGACTTTCTTTTGAGATATAGGACGGCAAAAGACCAAACGGCTTACCTGATGGTAACCAACAACAATAATAAACTGCCACACTGGGGATGTTACAAGAGCGTTGCCGGCCTTTATTTTTCCCTTCCTAGAGGGGAAGGGGAGATGGGACTGGGATGGACTTTTTAACGGTATAGGGCGGCAAACGAGCAAGCTGGTCTCCCGATGGTAAGTGATCATTGCTGCCCATGAACAACCACAACACGAGGGGTGTGACAAGTACGTTGTCGGCTTTTTATTTCTCACTTATAGAATAGAGGGGAAAGGGAGATGGGCCTCCGGCTCTCTCACTCACCGAACGAAGCATAGCAGCGGTAAAGCTACTACTACGTTAGTATTATATTGTCTTTGCTACTACTCAGACGTCGGATGCTAGTACTTTCAGAAAATGTGTTAATTTTTTTTTACATTTGTAACTGCACAGCAACACATGGCAGAGTTGAAGTGTTTTTTTTATTTTCTTAATATTAATTGAGTTATTGAAATGTTATTGTTATTTTTCTATTCCATTTTTATCTATTCTTGCCGTGTGAATCCCGGCAGAGTAGAATAGGACCACTCCAAGTTTCCCCGTGGATGTCGTAGAAAGGAAACACAAGCTAAACAAAGCTATAAACATCAAAGAGACCTCTCCAACCAGTCTGGCCAGCGTGGAGAGTGTAGGCTCTGAATAATATATGCCTCTGGTAGTACAGAAAGGGCCGTGCTCCTTCAGTGGAGAGTAACAAAGACCTGTTGATGATGATGATGTTATTTTTCTATATTTTACACTCATAAATGCAAAATTTATAAAATGGAACTGACACATACTGTATTGTTTTTAAAGTAATTATATGTACCTATACCTTTGTGTTATCTAATTACAGTAATTTATGATAGAAGTCATATTCTTTGTAGATATATTTTTGCTTTTGATGTTTTGATATAATTGGTAGTAATACCATTATTGGAAATGTAAACAATACTCCCTGACACTGCTGCCTAGAGTGGAAACGTATTTACATAAAATGTAAGTTTAAGAATTTGTACAATTATATTATTCTTTCTATCGTGTCTGTTTCAGTATCCATGAATGAGTTAAAATTTCAAGAGATTTAACATAATACATGACATCTGTACAAATCCCACAAATTAATTGACCTTACCACAGTAAGTTTAGAACTTGTATCGTGGACACTAACTCAACAATACTGTAAGTCTTGTATTTTATTTTAGAAAGTTATATGTCTAAGACCCAGGCTAATCTGAAAGAGATCATTTTCCATCATGACCTGACCGGGAATCGAACCCGAGACCATTCGTGTCGCTGTCGTATTGATTGAGCCAAGCGGAGGCCGTCATCATACAATAGCCACGAAGGCCGTCATTATAACATAATAGATATTTTCGAAAATACCTACCTCCGAATCTTTTCTTTCAAACGCATAGCCTATTGCCAATTTGGACAATTATTGGCCAACTACATTTATTTCGGACCAACATCACAAAAAAAGCTAAAATTCAAATTCAAAATTAGAACCGTTTCTAAAAATTAAATTCTGCATTATGCAAATGCGTGGGTCATGCTCCACTTGCCTCCACATGTTCCAGCTGGTACCGGTCTATCGGTATTTAACACACACACACACACACACACATGTATGAGATGTGAGATACCGTCGCGTTGTGTTCGTGTGTCGTACAGTGTCGTATGGGCTACCCCTGCTGCGCTGTTGGTTACTGTCCTAGGGTTGTATCTTGATATTTCATTTGTGATCACTTCTAATAAATAAACAATTTATTTAATGGTCATGTATTAGGTAGGCCAGACAATATCAACACAAAATAATGCTAACATTGCAAACGCGCATGTGACGCGATTGTATTTTATTTATTTATTTAAAAGTTTATGTACAAAACACAATACAGAAAAAGAATGACATTAACAATAAAAATTTGTACAAGGCACTATGTTGTAGGTCTCTGCAACATAGAAAAAAAATCGCGTAAGAATAGCTTACCCCCAAGTTTGCAACTTTTTTAACCTTGCGCAACTCCTGGGGGCCCAAGGGAGAGAGAGAGAGGAAAGCAAGGCAGTACTTTTAGTTTTTTCCAAAAAGATAATAACTAAAACGATTAGTTTAGTAAGTTAGTTAGATAGGAAAATTCGACTAAGTGTTGGATTTTTTAGTCCAAATTCCATAGGCTAGGTATGGTCTAGATATAAAATTTTGTGCCTCTGTACAAATATAGGATTTTCATGCCTATACCATTCATTTGAAACTAAAATCAATATTGAATTAGATTAGAACAAAACAAAAAACATGAGATGTGTTCGATCCGGCCTACTTACGTTGGATTGGCAGACTTGCTTTTAAATATATCATCATTATGAGGTCTTGATAGTTTCACGAAATCTATGGTATAAAGTATATTTTGCAACTCTTGAATAAAATGAATTTATATCGAGTAAGTAGTTAGTAAGAATTAGTATTCTTTTGTAAACTTTCGCGCTTCAAACACATTGTTATTAATATTAACAGGAGTAAGCACGAACCACCATGAATGATGATACCGCACTGCTCCAGTCTCGCTGCGACCACTATTGATGTATGTAATTGTTACTCCATAGATACATCAGCGGAAATAAATAATAAGGTAAAGAACTAGTGTTTGAAAAATCGAAAGAAAATGTTACACATGTACCTACTAACTAGACAGACGGGTTGGAGATGACTCTTTGATGTTTATAGGGTTTGTTTAGCTTGTGTTTCCTAAGTTGCCTTCGACGACATCCACGGAAAGACTTGGAGTGGCCCTATTCTACTTTACCGGAAACCACATGCCAGATTTCAATATATACAGCAACCTTTTTTGGCAGGGGATCTTAAATCGTATTCAGCCATGCCATTGGTTTTAAAATACAGAAAACGAATCAAAAATTGCTCTTAATATTTCAGCACACTTCATTTTGAGTCAAGTCAGGGATAAAACTCCAGACATGTTTGGTGGCAGCCCTACTGAATTAGCTGGCAGACTCGCACCCCTTGTTCGTCGCACCCCTGCAGCGTTTGCACACAGACAGACGGACAGACAAAAAATTGACAACACATAAATTATACCAACCTGTTCGTGGGGGTTGGTACTTCTGTGTAACATACTCTTTTAATTTATAGCCATACGCCTTATTTTAATGTAGTTCTAACCAGTTCTAACAGAAAAAATAGTTTTACTTAACCTTCGTGGAGGTTGGTACCTACCTGGTTTAGCCAGCGATTTTTTCAAACACTAGTTCTTTGCCTTATTAATTATTTCCGCTAATGTTTCTATGGAGTAACATACATCAATTGTGGTCGCATCGAGACTGGAGCAGTGCGGTATCATCATTAATGGTGGTTCGTGCTTAGTCCTGTTAAAATTAAAAACAATGTGTTTGAAGCGTGAAAGTTTAAAAAAGAATACTAATTCTTACTAACTACTTACTCGATATAAATTCATTTTATTCAAGAGTTGCAAAATATACTTTATACCATAGATTTCGTGAAACTGCCTCTGTGGTCCAGTGGTTAAGGCCGGTTCGCCTTGTTTGACCCGGGGGTCGTGGGTTCGATTCTCACGGGAAGCATACTTTGTTAAGTTGTTGTCAGTTTGGTTAGGACATTGCAGGCATGAATCACCTGATTGTCTGATGAGAAAGATGATTCCGTGCTTCGGGAGGCACGTTAAGCCGGTGGTCCCGGCTGCCATCTGGTAGTCGTTAAAGGAACCACGTCAGAGGCCGAGAGGCGGTTCCGCAGAACTCTGACACCAGGGTGTGCCTGGTCGACTGACCGTGTCACCTACACGAAATGATGATGATGACCATAGATTTAAAAACAAAATTCGTCTTCATACTTTGACGACGACCAAAAGATAGAGTAAATTGTCATTCGAGTATTCTTTCCTCAAGGAGGTTATATATCATTGAGTGAGATGGAGATCGAATATACTGGTATGTTCTAAATTCAAACAGAAAAATCAAAATTGATTAAAATTGCCTTTTTTTTCCACTGTTTTCAATGAATAAAAAAACCGTTAGAGAAGGAATAGTATACGTAAAAAAACGTAAAGATAATTATTTATATTTATCTACTACTGTTGTAGATATAGTCCTACTCCACCGACGACAAATAAAATGTAAATAGGTTTGATGAATATGCATGTCAAATGTGTTTCATTAATTTGTTGCCCTTTGTCCAGGGAGTATTGTGCCGCTGATTCGAAAGTGGGACATGAAAACAAAGTATGAGGGAGGCATTGCATTTGATATAAGTATATTTATTTGTAAGTTGTCAACACTGTCTTCCACGCTGGTCTGGCAGAAAAGAAAAAACTTAGAATGTTCCAGCTGCTTCTCTTCCCGCGCAGATCGTAAAAGCCGATCGAGGGAATGAGCGTTAGGAATCATAATATGTCAATAGGCGATGTGGTTATCAACCCAAAACTATTTTGATTCCGTTTTCTACCTACAAGCCCACAAACATGTTAAATGTGGCCTTTAGGTTTTAAAGACATATGGGCTCTGTCTACCCCGCAAGGGAAAAAGCCGTGATAGTATGTTTGTAAGTATGTCAACACTATCATTTTTCAGACCTTCAATATAGTTGTGGTTGATCCACTCTACCGACGAAATTATTATTCACTTTTGCTGGTAGCATGAATGGGCCAGCTCGTCTGGGGAAGTGCCACACTCTCACAGAAAATCGACGTTTGTGTGGTAGCTTAAATATGTATATATAAAAGGCAAACCTAACTGACTCGCTGACTTAATATCAACGCACAGCCAAAACTAATGTATAGGTACCTAGAAATTTAAAAAAGTGGTACATCCTTTCATCATGTAAATGAACACGAAAGGATTTTTAGAAATTCAACCTCCAAGGGGGTGAAATAGGGGGGTGAAGTTTTACGTGGACGAACTGGCAGGAAAATTGCTAGTAAAAATATAAAAAGTAAAAACGTATTCAGCAAGCACCTAAAATGTAACCCTTCATGTGATTCATCATTTTCGGACCAATGTTTTTTCGGGGTAGAAACGGCCCGTGCTGCGCAAAAGGGTCGGTAAAAAAACAAAAAGGAATGTATTTGAACAAACATTCATTAAAACAGGCAATCTCTCCGATTTTAATTTTATTTTTTATATTACGTATAATAGTCATTACTCCTAAATAAAATAAATTATTGATTTACTTCTATATCTATTTTAATATAATAAAAAAGAAAATATTTGACTGTTTGTTTGTTTGCATGGAATAGGGCATAAAATTCTTTCACCTTAACAAAGCTTATAATTTGCGGGTGACATAGGCTCTAATTTACGCGGATGAAATAGCGGGAACATTGCTAGAATCTATACAAATATTAAAAAGAGGAAAGGCTTCAAAAGAAACGTTCTGACCACGTCGTTTATATTTTTTGGATCTTTTGCTGCTGAAAATAAATGTATGGTGGCATAAATAACTATAATCAGTTTCATCAGATTTGTTTAAGATTTCACTGCAGGAGCATGACCCTCTCTGTACTTCCAAAGCTCGCACGCTCTGGGCAGACAGTTTGGAGAGAGCAAGACGCCACAGCACAGAGCAAGGAACTTCAATATAGTTTGCACGAGCGACGAGACATTCATTGCTCTTTGGAGAGGTCTTTTTGATGTTTTAAGCTTTGTTTAGCTTGTGTCTCCCAAATCGCCTTCTACGACATCCACGGGGAAGACTTGGAGTGGTCCTATTCTACTCTGCCGGGAACCACAAGGCTTAGAAACTGAAATGAAAATACGAAATAACGATTATTTTAAAATTTAACTAGCTGTTAAAGTGGGGGTCCTTCCCGTCTCCTACCCCGAGGCAGGCATGCAATGTTGGAAAAAATCGTGCGATACACGTCAAGTCAAGACAGTGTTTTGAAAAAAAAATACAAAAAAAAAGAAAAACAGATACCGCCTGCTTCGTGTCAAGCTGAATGCTGCACGTGGGATGGATTTCTCGAGATACGTCTCAGGATGTAATGTCAAAATTCTCGTTTAATTTATTAAAACAATTGCAATTTTAATGCAAAGTGAGCTAGAATAAAATTTACTTGCTTATACAGCATTCGCCAGTGATCTGCTACAACAGAAAATTGAGTTTGTGAGATAGAGTAGGTTAATTTAAATTTTAACTACGTATAATCATCATGCCGGGAAATCATTTGAGTCTATATTTCTTTGTAATACTAAACTGAAAGATACCCATTTTTAAAAACTGTTACCTATCGAGATTACCTGCATTACCTATCAGCGACTACCTATCATATGGCAATAGACAATAAATATGTGGTATTTAATCTTCTATCTATATGACACCTGTTGCGACACGACCAGTTTATGAAAACTATTATAGAAGGCAAATAGAAGGAAGACGGGGGAGAGGAAAGCCCAGGCACAGTTACTTCAAAGAAATAAAGGAAAAAGTGGGAAGTGTATCATACCGAGATTGGCAGAGGATAGAGACAGATGGAGGGAGCTCCACCGACAAGAGCTTAGCTCTTAAATTTTGATGATGATTAATCTTCTATCATGAGTATGTAATGAATATTACTTATATGATTTTTCCTAAAAATACATATGTATTTATTTCAACTTACAATTAAGGTACACGTTCCAGCAGAAATCAGATTGAAAAAATTGTCATTTTAGTAAGAATCAGTTTTAACCTTTTTCTCGAGTAAAGTAAAATCGTATATTACCTACCTATCTATTTAATAAGCTTTTTTCAAAAACCAAAATTTCATAATTTAAACGAAAAACATAGAAATGAAAAGAGCTAAACAATTCCATATCTTTTTATTTTTATCTCCTGTAGCGCTGTATCGTTGCATGCCGTCGCACACGGGTACCCGCTGTCACGTCGCATCACCAACTTATCTTTACACAAAAATTAACCAAAAACATCTCTTATTTCGAGACACTAAAGTTTATTATGACAGCACTCGCAGCTTTGTCGACGATGGCAGCCCCGGTTTCGAAATTTGAAAATCGCTCTTATATCTTTGTATTTAGAACTAAGCAGAAACAATGATAAAATTATACCAAACTAAACCTAAATCTCTACGCAGTAAAGACTGTAGCATACGCATATAATATTTTGGTAGGAATGCAGAGAACAGAACAAATTACGAAGTAGATGGATATTGGATTATATGACCTATAGACTAAGAAATAAGGAATATAAGAGTGAATGATATAAATTGTTTGTTAACCCTTGAAACGCTATCGGCTTTTTACTAGGTACGTCTACTTGTCTACTTGAAATAGAGTTCATCTAGTGTACTTTTGGATTGGCTTTTAGTTTTCGGTTTCGTTCCGACTGGTTGCTATGGCATTCATAAAAAATGAAACTTGCAAACAAACAATGTGTTTATGGTTATTTATGCATTTTGAGAATCTATAATCATCGTTATCTTTAGAGTGTTTTCCCCAGTTGCATTATCTGCAGTGGTGAGTATGAACTCTGGGCTCGCTGTCATGATAAAATTCTAGTTTTCAATTCAAATTAAATTTAGAGTCCATAAAATTAAATTTTACACATAATTATGTGTAAAATTTAGCTGCAATTTACAGCCATGCGGTTCCTGGCAGAGTGGAATAGGACCACTCCAAGTCTTCCCGTGGATGTCGTAGAAGGCGACTTAGAAAAACAAAAGCTAACTAAAGCTTATAAACATAAAGAGACCTGTCCAACCCGTCTGGGCAACGTGGAGAGTGTGTAGGCCAAATCCTCTGACTGCTCTGGCTAGGCTAATACTGGCTCTGGTAGTACAGAGAGGATCGTGCTCCTGCAGTGGTGACTAACACCGACGATGATAATGTTGATTAACATAAAAAAAATTGCTGAGTAAATCAAACTCTATACACAAGAGAAGAAAAAGTGTTTTATTTGATTTATCTATTCTACGGATTCGGATCTTCCACTATTTATGTCCATGACGACAGTCGAACTTGAATCAAATAAATAAATATATATTTCGTCGCCTAATCATACATTGTCCTTAACAATGCAAAATAGGACCAGGATCTGCTCAGTATCTGTAAAATAAATGAAAAAAAAGAAGTTTTACGAAATTATACTTTTTGACTACTCATAAATAACCTGAATAATAATGGGTCCCCTACGTGTCTGCGAAAATAATAAAAAACCTACTTTTAAATAAATTTATACCTAATTAAATTACAAATCGTACAGTCCCTCCAGATTGTCATCCCTGGCCAGCGTGCCCAAAAGGCTGGCAGCATTGCCAAATTGAATAGGAATGCTGATATTCTGAGCAACGTAGCTTCTAGCCCTTTGGTTTCGGAATACCTCAATAACATGTTAAAAATTCTGGAAAATTAGCATATACAACGTGTAAAAATTTCCCCGCGACTGACCTTTAAAGGGAAATATGAACCAATTTTCCTGTGGGATTAATGCTGGGAAATCGATTTTTTTACTTTCTCATACTAATTTCCCGGGCGGCTGAATAGTTTTGCATGAAATTTATTATTTTTCATTTCGCGATATTTGTATTCAAATACGCGAATATTATTACAATCTAGCCTATTAGTTGGCTAATGAGTAATTTTACATTGACCTAGATTATTACGTATGAAAATTATGAAATTATTTTTGAGTACCCAGCATTGGTCCCATAGGAAAGGTTGTTCATAATGATAGGCTGAGTCACCCCTTGGATGACTTGGTGAAGGTTTGTCGCGGGTACATTCACGCTGTATATGCCAATTTTCAAGAATTTTTAACATGTTATTGAGGTATTACAGACATATTGGGGGGTTTTTGGTGGGAAGTCTAGGGGTACAGTTGTCGTTTGCTTTAGACGATTTTGCAAATTGATTTAAGTGGACTTTATAATATGAAATTGGTGTAGTTTGGTGTTATAAATGCTCGTGCTCGAGAACAATTTGTGAAATAGTTAAAGTAGACTGTTGGTTTCATAAAGATTTGTCATCAGAAGCTCCCACGAGGCCACTAAAGAACTTACGCCATCTTTGATGCCACATACCATACAACACCGATACTGAGTATCTCATTATATGGACATTGGCAGAATCACTGAAATCTCGGTGGAAGCCATAATTTAAAAGAAGAAAGAAAAAGTAAGCATGTTGACGGGCTTAGTCACCCCTTTGAGATATGTCGTTGTCGAGGGTAAATTTATACGCTGTATATATCAATCTTTAGTTTTTTTATAACCTCGCAAGGCAAGAATAAACGCTTACCTTGGTAAATGCATTCAAATTGAGATCCACGAAGTTAAACGCGGTCAACTTGCACGGTTTCTGTGCTCTGAAATTTGAAACATACGAAGTATATATTGAACTTATCTTATTAAAACGTTTCACGAAAATTTCACTTGACCCTGTGCGTTAAATAATAATAAATAAATACATACAGACAAGTCACACAGACTCAGCTAGCCCCAAAGTAAGTTCGAGACTTGTGTTATGGAATACTAACTCAACGATAAGCCGTTGGACCCGGCTGCCATCTGGTAGTCGTTAAAAGAACCACGTCAGAGGCCGAGAAGCGGTTCCGACGAACTCTGACACCAGGGTGTGCATGGTCGATTGACCGTGTCACCTACACGACATGATGATGATGAACTCAACGATACTATATTTTATCATAGATACTTATATAGTTAAACATCCAAGACCCAGGTCAATTTGAAAACGATCATTCTTTCATCTTGACCTGACCGGGGATCGAACCCGGGACCATCCGTAAAATAAAGTTAATAAAGGCTTAATGTAATAGACAACCTTCTTATTACGAGGAGAACGCTTTTCTTCGTAGATTTGTCAGTATTGTACCAAGGTGACTTATAAATGGCCAAATTTACAGCGGTACTCTGGAAATTAACAAAGATATAGTTTACAATACACTTATTACATTTCCAATTTGAAGAGGCAACAAACTAACACAATACTTTTACACAATAGTACCCAATATTTTGTAACTCTGTTTGACTGCTCTGGTTAATATATGGCTCTGATAGTACAGGGAGCGTCGTGCTCCTGCAGTTAAGACATGCATGAGTGCATGGTCGACTGACCGTTTCACCTACTCGAAATGATGATGAGTTGAGACTAAAAAGACCAGATGATGATGATCCGTTCCTTGCTACTGCTTGAAAGACTTACCGATTTCATGAGCAGATCTGCAAAGTAACACATCAGATATATCTGACACAGAATCGTACCCAAAAATGAGAGGAACCTTATCATTACTGATACGTCATCTGTCACCTGAAACCAATTAACTTCTTATTAGCCTAAATATAAAATACTTACTGTTACCCGCGATTTCGCCCGAGTGATATATAGCCTATGTCCTTCTCCATTATCAACGAGTATGTCAAATTTCAAAAAGATTGGTCCAGTAGATAAAGCGTAGAGGTAACAAACAAAAATACAAACTTCCTTTCCCATTTATAATATTAGTTGGGATTGGGATGGGATAAAAAGGGTTGTCTCTTTAGAGTATCAATCCATGGAATATCTCTTACTTCTCCAGTCTTTAGTTTATCTTCTAACCAGCTGTTTCCCGCGACTTCATCCTCGTGGATTTCAGTTTTATCACTCAATCTATCCAGGCCCGCGTTTTGACCCAGTACAAACGAATCATCCCAGATGAGAATGCTTAAATATCACCAAGTCATCGTTTTCTGGCCGAAGGGTACCGTTTATAGTCACTTTCTTGGAAGGCTACCTGGACAGACTTTCTGTGTTCTGTGGCTACGTGCACAAAAAATCTTAATAATAATTATTCGGTCTACCATTACTATCACTACATATTTTCATATATATAGCTATGTCAGATGCCTTAAGGCAGCTTAAAAAATCTGACACCAGTGTTGGCCACTTACACATACGAAAAACAAACAAACAACTACATATTATACAACAAAGTCGTCCACCGCGTCTGTCCGGCTTTCTGCTCGCAATAAACTCAAAAAGTACTGCACAGATTTTCATGTGATTTTCACCAATAAATAGAGTGATTCATGAGAAAAGTTTATAGGCATAATACATGCCCAGGCGTAGCTGAGAAGGGCTGTTAGTTAAGGATTTACTAGATTTTATAAAACAAAGTCCTCCACCGCGTCTGTTCGCGATAAACTGAAAAACTACTGCACGGGTTTTTATGTGGTTTTCACTAATAGATAAAGTGATTAATAAGGGAGCTTTAGAGTTTATATGGTATACATGCCATTGCCGTGTGGTTCTCGGCAGAGTAGAATAGGACCACTCCGAGTCATCCCGTGGATGTCGTAAAAGGCGACTAAGGAAAAACAAGCTAAACAAAGCTTATTAACATCACAGAGACCTCTCCAACCCGTCTAGCCAGCGTAGAGAGTGTAGGCCAAATCCTCTGACTACTCAGGCTAGTATATGGCTCTGGTAGTACAGAGAGGGTCGTGCTCCTGCAGTGAATACTAGGAAGACCTGATGATGATGATGATGATACATGCCCGGGCGCAGCCGTGGAGGGCTGTTAGTGAAGGATAAATGTGGTACCGTAATGTTGAAGCCGTTGAGGCATATAAGTACAGATGCTGTTAAGATGTTGAAAAGATTCGACTTTGAGTACAGCAACTCAGCGTCCTCCGCCAATCTGCAATTAAAAATAACAGCCTTTTCGGTAGTTACAGTCCTAATCCAGCTTTATGGCAGCTTGGATATCAGCCTCTCATTGCCACAGAAATAGGTGGTTATAGCGAGCGGCAACCTTTGACGGCAACTAAGCGTCGCCCACTATAATTTATTTAAATAAAAGTCCGCACGTCACTTTATATTATTTATAAACGTTTTATGAAACTAATTAGCAATACAATTCAAAATTTCGCTCCGCGCGCACGTTCACAAAAATTACAATAGATGACGTTTTTTCATAGAGTTAAAACTCTAGGTGCCACGCGCACGCGCGGAACGACGTGCCGGTGGCAAGGAGGTTGGTGGCGTTACTTCCACGATATTGTTGTCCGCTATATGGTCATTGTTTGTACGCGCCCCGCCTCCCCGCGCGCGCCCCGCTGAACCCAAATATTGTGCAGTGCGCATCGACTCGCTCGATATCCGAGCTGCCATAAAGTTTGATTCGGAGTGTACAAAATACAGAAATGAAGTTGAAAGTGTGAGTCGTTTTGTACCCCGATCATGGACCTAGGAATAATATGGACCCGGCATTAGACACATCAAAAGTGAAGCATAACTTACGTCACATCAAGTCACATGTGTGCAGCATGTATTTGACATTTGGGAAATTTGACATTTCGTTCGACCGGGGAAAAGTGTAGGGATTTTTGTGCCGATGTGTGCGTGCGCTAGTGTCGCGACATGAGTGTAGGGATTTTTATGTGCGTCTCTGTTACATTTTCCAAGGGCATATCCTGATTATTCTTAGATCCATGACCCCGATATCATAAAGCTAGCGGAGGATACCTTGAGAGAGATGGAGGGAGCAAGAGAAAAACCAGCTAATGCCGTTCATAAGTGACCACATTTGGGGCAACCGGTTTCTCTTTAAATTTTTTTTTTTTTTTTTAGCCTGCATTTGTGTCCCACTGCTGGGCAAAGGCCTCCCCTTCTTTTCCCCACTGATCCCTATCCAGTGCAGCTTGCTGCCAACCTCCCAAGTACCTATACCTACCTACCTCTTTAAAATATCAAACGAAAATTAATATGAAGGTAATGCATTTAATTTTTATAGTAATTTACTAAAACAAGTGCAACCCTGAAAAGGCTAGGAACAGTACTCACTGAATCAACTCCTGATGCTGAGTGACGCACTCTTTCAAGTTCTTCTTCACATCTTCAGCAGACCCAGCAGTGCACTTCTCAAAGCGGTTGCACAGCAGACGAAAGTGCATCTCCACGAGTACACACAGCGTGTAGTAAAGCGTGTCTGATCCGATCAGGTTTGCTACAACGATGGCGGCTGAAATTTCATTTTATTAGTTTACTGAACTGAACTTTGATCTCTGATGGCTCTGGTAGTTACAGCGAGGGTCATGTTCCTGCAGTGGAGCCTAAAGAGGAACCTGATGATGATGATGACCTTACTGATCTAAGGTCATCATCATCATCAGGTCCTTTTTTAGGCTCCACTCTAAGAAAAAGGTCCCCACCGTGTGGTGCTCGGCAGAGTAGAATAGGACCACTCTAAATCTTCCCGTGGATGTCGTAAAAAGCGACTTAGAAAACACAAGCTTCTCCTACTTAGCGTGTCGATGTTCACCACTTTAAATACTTTTCAACTTGTGCTGCATTTTATGTAGCTTTATGCAGATCTTCCGGCTTGCAGGTTGCGGGACATGCTGGGCATACCAGTAAAAGACCAGTAAGTGCACCATTGTATGTGGAGCCGCAGCTGTAGATATTGTTTTTACTGTCTGTGTGAGACCATTTGACCAGATTATCTTTGCATCGACCAACCTGGGTGGTTAAGGCACTCCCAGATTGTCCAAGGCCAATACTAGCCAGCAGGTAATTTTCTGCTGCTGTACTAATAATTCGGCGGTCCCTATCCCCAGCCAACTGGCCATTCTTGCCGTTGAACACAAGCTAAATAAAGCTTTTAAATATCAAGAAGACCTCATCGTCAACCATTCTGCCCCGCGTGGAGGGAATAGCCCGAATTCTATAACTGCTCTGGCTTATTTATTAGCCTATTGTACCTATTGGTACATACATGGCGAAATTTTGATCGTTCCGGACCATTAAAGGGGTGATTCAGCCTGTCAATATAAACAACTTTTCCTATGGGACAAATGCTGTAAACTCGAAAAAAAATTCGACATTCCTATACAGATTGCCCGGGCGGCTGAACACTTTTGTATGAAAATGTCGAAATAAAATTTGACTTTCCAGCATTGGTCCCATAGGAAAAATGGTTCATATCGACGGGCTGAATCACCCCTTTAATGGTCCAGAACGATCAAAATTTCGCCATGTATATAGCTCTGGTAGAACAAAGAGGGTTATGCTCCTGCAGTGGAGCCTGAGAAGACCTGATGGTGATTATTGTATTTTTATACATATAATGTATTCTTCATGCATATTTCTGATGGTACTACAGCTGCGAGTACATATTTAGCTAAATCTACATGTTATTTCCTTGTAATACTGACTCATAGACTATGTATGTCAATTCAATTGGGGACACTCATGTACTGGCTTGCTGATTAATTTAGAAGATACACAATGTTATGCGGAAAGAGAATTAGATATTTCAATCTTTTATACAGGGTGCCATTGAACTGCCTCAGTAAGCATGAGCACATTTTTTTTAACTAGAGGAGATAGAGAAATGGTTAAAGGTAACATGACAGAAAATAAAATTAAATATGTCATGCCCTGTCCTAGAATTTAAAATTGTCGATCCTAAATAAACGTTGTTTGTATAGTATTTGTTTTTATAACCAGAATTGAAAGTTAAGATGATTGAGCAATTTTTGTTTGTTTTTCGTATGTGTAAGTGGCCAACACTGGTGTCAGATTTTTCAAGCTGCCTTAAGGCATCTGACATAGCTTAACGACTGCCATCAACGATAACAGCTGGGACCAACGGCTTAACGTGCCTTCCAAAGCACGGAGGAGCTCGAGATATTTTTATGCCACTTACGGTCAGCCATCCAAGTAGGGACTGCACCAGGGGTTGCTTAACATACGTAAGCGCTCATAGAGCTCACACCGCACCGCAAAAAAGAGATGTTCTGATCTTCATACTAAACTAAGACAAATATCACATTTTCTATTGAATACAGAAACCTCATAGGTTTTAAGAAAACATTTATCTAGATCGCCAATATCGTAATTAATATTGATTTTTTTAAGTCATTTTTATGGACATATAACAAGATAGGTGAGATAAGAAAAAAGTTTATGACCCTCACCATTTTTTTTAAAATAGAACTGCAATCGAACATACTTTTCCCCTGATGACTAGTGATCATAATCATCATCATACTTGTTGATTGCTTTTGGTAACTGTACTGACTGCAGTACAGTTACCAAAAGCAAACATTAGGTATTTTGGATTAAAATATTGAGTTTGGTATATGTTCATCGTTTTTGGGCTTTATTCAAACTTCTTACAAACTGGTAAAAACTTACTTGACAACGATTGATGAAAATACACAAACGGCCACCTCCTCTTTGTGTAATGATTGAAGAAGTACTTAGTTAAGTATGAAAACTTCAATTCTGTTTCCCCTGTAGTGTAATAAGCATAAGTCATAGACACCGCTGGAAACGAAATGAACGATATCGCCAACACATAAGACATGGTACTAAGTAAGTGATTCATCGAGTTCAGGAATTTCATAGAATTCGTTATTATTGTATTATCACTTTTAGTTTCAGCATCTTCAAGATTTTCAGCTTCATTTCTTTCATTTTCAGCTTCAGAAATTTCAGCTACATGCCTTGGATTTCCATCTTCATTTAGTTGACTTTCGACATCATTTTGACCATTTTCAGGATGTATACTTTTCAGTTTAGCTATGACTTTGATAATAACCTTTTCATGTTTGAATAAAAATATGCATTTCACAGAACCGAGAATACTTAAAAGCATGCAAGGGGCTGTTTCAGATAGTTCAACAAAACTCGTCCCAATGTGGATGCCTTCGACCACAGCACAGATTTCGGCAATGACATCCGTGTGTAACCAGAATAAGTTGAAGTAAAATAGGTTTTTGAATATGATTTCAGTAAACTTCCCAAATTTAACGTCTTCCGGTCGTATTCCTGATAACCATAAGGCCATTTTCGTTCGCCTTATTGTGCTTTCAAATGTTAGATTTTCCGCCATAGTTCTAGAAAATAGGATAATTTAGATTAATGAAATTAAATTTATGACAGATTAGAGTAAAATATCTATTTTGGCAACTTTATTTTTTAATATAATGAAAATCTGGTCATTTCCTTGAAGGTATATATATTTTAAATTGATTTGCATGCGGTTGGCCTTTTTTCTTGCCTGATGGGAAGCAAAGATGAGGTCTAGGGGTTTACGCAAACTCAAATAATGCCTGTCACTCTTTCTTCAAAAAACCCTTAATCGTACATGTCGGGAAACAGTGACGCGGGAAAGGAATTCCATTTCTAAGCGGTATAATGAAGGAGGAGGTGATTTTTCAGATGCAATAAGCAACAATATATACCACATAAGGGTGGAAGCCCTGTCTACTCCGCTCCGGCCGATGGTGGAGGAGCAATTAAATCAGGAAAGAAATTTAGCCATAAGTAAATTACTAACGTCGACAATTTTCAGTTGTAAAAGAAATATGTTTGACTATTAATACGTGTTCTAAGAAACCGGTATTAAATAAACTTTATTTAAAATCTTTGGTGCAATTTCTGAGCACATTCCTTGATGCAGCCTGAAGAAAACACTCAGACTTGCTACTAATCTGCTGTGTACTTTCCAACTATTGCCACAGAATTAATAATAGTACCTACTAACTATTGCTAAATGTTACAAAGTATCTGAATCCCAACTAATATTATAAATGCGAAAGTGAGTTTGTTTGTTACACTTGCACGCCTTATCTACTGAACCGATCATCATGAAATTTTGCATACTCGCTGTATGGAATACGGATAAGGTCATAGGCTACCTCTTATCCCGGAGAGTAAGTACGGTTCCTAAGGGCAAAAAGGGAAGACGAAAGCTGGTATCTGCTTCATTTCTGAATCGTCACTGAATTAAACATATACCGTAAAAGTAAAATAAGGCCAGATTTTGTAAGCACTCTACTTACCATGCAAAAAATTATTTTTAATAATGACTGGTGTATCCTTCGTACCAGCCAGATTCGTATTGTCATAGAAAACGATAAAACAAATAATTAGGTAGAGTTCCATATCATTAACAGAACTTATTTCATTTCATGTTTGACGTTGTTTAATCTGTAAATCTCTTTGAGCCTTGGTTTAATTGATAGTTAATTAAGACCTTGCTGCCAATCAGCTGTCAGGTTTGAAGGGCTAATGAGTAGGTAGAAATTTTAGCTTAGAAGCAGTTACAGAAATCTTGATGTGGTTAACTATTGTTTACTAGTATTAACGTCGTATGTAAATCCTAAGTGTATGTTTTCCTTCTGCCTATAATTAAATACAGAATATCTATTGCGCCTCAATAACAACAACATTCAAAGAGCATAAATTATACAAGCAAGAACTAATTAAAAAAAAATACTCTGAACTCAATTTTTCTACTTCATTCATTCCCATACTAGACAGAGCCCAGGTCTGTAAAACCTCGTTTAGCATGGTGATAAGCTTGTAGGTGAGAACGGAATCAACATAGTGATGGTTCGCTAGTCGCATCACCTATTGACATGATTCCTGACGCCCATTCCCTCGATCGGCTTTTATGATCTGCGCGTTAGGAAAGCAGGTGGTACATTCTACGTTTTTTTTATTCCAGTCCATCAATTTTTCTACTGACTGATAATTTAATCTTGTATCTCAAAAACGACTTAACCGATTTTGATGAAACTTGCTTTGTGCCTTAAGTTGGATGAAGCATTTTTCCCATAGGAAAAGTTATTCATATTGACGGGCTGAGTTACCCCATCAAGGGTATTTCGAGGATCAATTTACGCGCTAAGTAGAATAGGACCACTCCAAGTCTTCCCGTGGATGTCGCAGCAGGCGACTTAGGAAACACAATATATACGGATATATGCGGACAAATAACACAGATTGAGCTAGCCCCAAAGTAAGTTCTTAAGAAAGACTTGTGTTATGGGATACTAACTCAACGATACTATATTTTATAACAAATACATATATAGATAAACATCCAAGACCCAGGTCAATCTGAAAAAGATCATTTTCCATCTTGACCTGACCGGGGATCGAACCCGGGACCATCCGTGTCACAGGCCGGCGTGTTAACCGCTGCGCCACGGAGCTCGTTAACAAGCTAACAAAGCTTTTAAACATCTAAGAGACCAACCCATGTTGCCAGCGTGGATAGTGTAGGCCAAAACATCAGACTGCTCTGGCTATCATATGGCTCTGGTAGTACAGAAAGGCTCGTGTTCCTGTAGTGGAGACTAAAAAGACCTGATGATGATACAAATACCCTTTAGCCTGTATAGCTAAAGGGTATTTGTATCATCACCCCCTTAAGGGTCCAGAACGATCAAAATTTCGCCATGTATTGTATAAGGTATGGAGTTGAAGGCACAAGGACAGCGAGACAAGACAATGCGCCATGCTCTGCCCACTCCTCCCACTGATAACACGCCATGTTTCGTCATACGTCCTATTGGGAGTCCTAAATTTTCTGTTCATTGAGTTTTACCTTGAAGAATTTTCTTACTTCAATTGTTTATTTAATATATTATGTTTTCCAGAGCACTTTTTAATTCTTAGATACAAACTGATTTTGAACCTATGAGCTTTATTGAAATCTTGAAATCAGAACCCTATTGGAATACAGAATTGCAAGAAACAAATATATAGGTACAACGAAAATAAAATTTGACCTCCCATATAAAGGTACCGATCATCGGGGCGAATTTCTATGGGAATTAAAATTTTATTTTTAAGTTTTCACCATTTTTCTTTTATTTCTGTATTCCATTAGGGATTCTTATTCTGAGATTTTAATATAACACATCATCAGGTCTTTCTAGTCTCCACTGCAGGAGCACGACCCTCTCTGTACTACCAGAGCCATATACTAGCCTGAGTAGTCAGAGGATTTGGCCTACACTCTCCACGCCGGCCAGACGGGTTGGAGAGGTATCTTTGATGTTAATAAGCTTTGTTTAGCTTGTGTTTCCTTACTTGCATTTTACAACATCCACGGGATAACTTGGAGTGGTCCTATTCTACTCTGCCGGGAGCTACACGGCAAATTTAACTCAATAAATATAACTCATAGGTTTAAAATATGCCTGTATTGGACTTCTTCCATGCTGGTATAGGAGAAAAGAAAAAAGTAGAATGTAACCAGCTTTTTTTCTTCCCGCGCAGATCGTAAACGTCGATCGAGGGAATGGACGTCAAGAATAATGTCATTTCAAGAGGCGGCTAGCAACCCATCACTATTTTGATTCCGTTCTCACTTTCAAGCACACCAACATGCTAAACGTGGTCCAAACCTGGACACTGTCTACCCCGTAAGGGAGAAAGACGTGATAGTATGTATGTATATTGGATATCACAAATACTAGCAGTTTTCCCCGACTTCATCCACGTAAATTATAGCCTATGCCACCCGCAGATAAATTAGCTTTCTTTAAGTGTAAGAATTTTGGAAATCTGTCCAGCAGTTTTGGTGCCTATTCAATGCAAACAAACAATCACATCTTTCTTTATATTATTACTAGCTGTTACCCACGGCTTCGGCCGCGTGATAATTATAGCCTGTGTCCTACTCAGTACCCTAACATATGTGTACCTAATTACCTATGCAAAATTTCATGACGATCAGTTCATAAGATAGGGCGTGAAAGCTTAACAAATAAACTCAGTTTCACATTTATAAGTTAGGATTAGTAATATGTTAGGATTAGGATTATAGACGAGTAGATTAAAAATAAAAATATTGATGATGACGTAAGCACCTATCTAGAAAGACAGTTACGACACTTTTAATTACATTTAGTTTTCCATTTTAAAAAGACTTATATTAAAGATATAATATTGCCATAACATTTCCTTTTAATAAGAATAAATGAAAAAAAAGAATAAATGATTTGATTTCATTTTAAATTTATAATTTTTTTTGTTATAACGTCATTCGTAATATAACACCAGCTGTTGCCCGCGGCTTCACCCGCGTGATTTATAGCTGATGTCCTTCTCCATAGCATCATCACCGTGTATACCGTGCCTAATTTCAAGAAGATTGATTTAGTAGATAAAGCGAGAAGAGTTATCAAACAAATATAAAAAGGCACTTTCGCATTTATATATTAGTTTGGATAGAGAGCTGCCGAACAAAGTTCACCATGTCACATGATCACAAAAGACACGAGTACATTTATGACGTCACAATTCAAAAGACGGTATTTTACACACCAGAAAAAATTGTTTGAACTTTTATATCGCAAAGAGTGTTTGGAATAACAAGTTTTTGCAGTGATGTGCCTATTTTGGGACTCATCCATTGCTCTATGAAAATCAATGTTTGCAGTTGTCAAATACGCATTTGGAGTCCATAATGTATAATAAATAATAAATAAAATGCATTTATTAACCAGATAAATGAGGTAGGTAGTACATGAATTTACAAAGGTTCCCAAACTAGGGTGGCCCTGTGTCTTGGGAACCAGGAGCACCGTTCACAACAGAGTTACATTCTTACACATCTAAATGTTACACGAAATTATCTTTAAAACAATGAAGCAATGATTAAGAATAATAGCAATTTTATATAAAAATGAATTATAGTATAAGATAGTATAAAACAATTTTCAATATTATACTTGTATATAATATTATAAAGAAAAAAGAGTTGATTGTTTCATCTATAAAAAAATAATCTATCCGCGGGTGACTTAAGCTATAATTTACGCAGACGAAGTCGAGGGAATATTGCTATCCCAATCCCAACTAATCCCAATCCCAACAAATATTATAAATGCGAAAGTGAGTTTGTTTGTTTATCTGTTTGTTTGTTTGTTTGTTACGCTTTCACGCCGTATCTACTGAACCGATCATCATGAAATTTTGCATACACATAGGTTAGGGTACCGAGAAGGACATAGGCTATATATTAGGCGGGCGAAGCCGCGGGTAACGGCTGGTATTATAAATGCGAAAGTGAGTTTGTTTGTTTATTTATTTGTTTGTTTGTTACGCTTTCACGCCGTATCTACTAACCGATCATCATGAACTTTTGCATACACATAGGTTTGGGTACTGAGAAGGACATAGGCTATATATTACGCGGGCGAAGCTGCGGGTAACAGCTAGTAATGACATAAAACAGTGGAGGCTTAAAATCTGATGAAGACGATGTAGAAATTTGACAATTCCTTTTTAATGCTATTGGACAAAAACTAATTGTACTTTGTCAGGGTTAATCAAACAGCGTACACGTAAGAGAAAATGTGCTTTATTTTATTTATTACTAAATTTTCCTTATCAGTGAATATAGAATTTCATAGTACACTTGAAGATTATTGCGTGTCGTCTAATCATACATTGTCCTCAGCAATGCAAAATAGGACCAGGATCTGCTCAGTATCTGTAAAATAAAAATAAAAGTTTTATTGTATACTCAAGCCGTTTGCCGTGTGGTTCCCGGCAGAGTAGAATAGGACCACTCCAAGTCATTCCGTGGATGTCGTAAAAGGTGACTAAGGAAACACAAGCTAAACAAAGCTTATTAACATCAAAGAGACCTCTCCAACCCGTCTGGCCAGCGTGGAGAGTGTAGGCCAAATCCTCTGACTACTCAGGCTAGTATATGGCTCTAGTAGTACAGAGAGGGTCGTGCTCCTGCAGTGGAGACTAGAAGACCTGATGATGATGTATACTCAAGAAGATTATAAAATATATTTTGCACGCGGCTCTACCCACGTGAATAGGTATATTATATAAATCATTCAGGAATAGTGCATTTTTCGGAGATTAAAGATATTATATGCCCTTCCCGGGTCTCAAACTACGTCCATAAGAAATTTCATCAAAATCGGTTCAGTGATTGAAATATCAGAAGGTTACAGACAAACAGAATAAATATTTCATTTACAAAATTAAAAATAAATAAATATATACGGACAAACCACACAGATTGAGCTAGCCCCAAACTAAGTTCTTAAGTAAGACTTGTGTTATGGGATACTAACTCAACGATACTATATTTTATAACAAATACATATATAGATAAACATGCAAGACCCAGGTCAATCTGAAAAAGATCGTTTTTCATCTTGACCTGACCGGAGATCGAACCCGGGACCATCCGTGTCAAGGGCCGGCGTGTTGACCGCTGCGCCACGGAGCTTAGATAGGAATCATTATCATCAGGTCTTTTTTAGTCTCCACTACAGGAGCACGACCCTCTACGCTACCATCAGAGAGGTCTCTTTGATGTTTATAAACTTTTAGATAGGAATATCAATCAATTATTTGGCATCGAGTGACCAGCGGCTGAGAATTTCCTAGGACAGAAAAATTAGCATAGCTCCTACCAGTGGAGACTTAAGAAAGACCTGATGATAATGATAATATATACGATAGGAACATACGGATTATTCATTAGTAATCGTATAGGTACGAGAACATTCATGAATCATGATTCATGACGCCCGCGCAAGGTCGTCTCGATCCAAACCGGACGGAATTGGAGAGGATTAGAACATGGCTGCCAGAACTAGACTTGCCACATGGTAATGTATAGTTATTTCGCAGTAATTAAAAGTGAGTCAGTCAAATTATACAATATAGACGTGTGGTTCCCGGTAGGGTAGAATAGGACCACTTTAAGTCTTCCCGTAGATGTCGTAGAAAGCGACTTCGGAAAACCAAGTTAGCAAAGCTAAGTAACAACAAAGTGACCTCTCCAACCCGCGGTAGAGCGTGGAGAGTGTAAGTCAAATCCTCTGACTGCTCTGGCTCTGATAGTACAGCTGGCCAATATGGGCCTCCCAGACAGTCTCGTGCACATCATACGAGATTTCTTGTTGAATAGGACTTTTCGCTACAGAGTATAAGGATGTCTCTCGAGACCCCGTCCCATCCGAGCCGGCGTCCCTCAAGGCACTGTTCTTTCACCCCTCCTCTATTCGCTTTACACAAGCGACATTCCCAAGACACCTAACGTAGAGTTGGCACTATTCGCCGACGATACGGCTCTCTATACCTCCCATCACATGAACTCGATGATTGTGAATCGGCTTCAGTCCGCCGTCGACGCACTAGGCAGGTGGTTTAAGAGGTGGCGCATTGAGCAACCAAGGTGCGCGACGTCGAAAACTCACCATGTCTGGTGAAGTCAAATTCCCAATAGGATCAGTGTTCGTCCCTTTTCATCGTCCCTATACGACAAGCCCATTCCCTGGGTTAAAAAGGCCAAGTACCTTGGAGTCGTATTCGATAGTGGTATGACCTTCAGTCACCACATCACCAAAGTCCGTAACCAGGCCGCCTTCGTATTAGGCCGTCTCAGTCGACGGCCATCACCGTTACGCTTTGCCATTGTTTCTCAGTTCGGCCCTTCAGGTCATGCATGCTAATCGCGGCCCATCAGGCATATGAGAGCTTGCTGTCTCTCCAAGCCTTGCGCAACCAGGCAACGCCCAAAGCCGAGCTTCGTCCCTCCTGGGAACCCTTTGGTGAAGTTTGCCTTACAGGATGAGGGCACTCTGCCCTCACCTCAAAAAGTCTGGTGAAGTAGCGAAAGCTCTTTTGTAGCTAGCTACGTAGTCCATTCAAAAAAAAAGAGAGGGTAATGCTCCTGCAGTGGCGACTAGAAAGACCTAATGATAATGTTTTTTTTACAGCACATAAAGAAAGAGCTTACCGTAGTAAAAGCATTAAGATTTAGATCCGCGAAGTTACAAGCCGTCAACTTGCACGGCTTCTTTGCCCTGAAATTAAAAACATTTCCTTAATACAATACTAGCAATTTTCGTCCGCGTCAATTATGGCCTATGTCATTTGCAGATAAATAAGCTTCAATAATATATATGTAATTAAATAATCAATTCAAACACAAACAATCAATTATTTCCTCTAAATAATATTAGTAAGGGTATTTTGTGTCGGCTCAAAACTATATTTTGTCCCCTCAGTAGGACGTCCTGACAATTGCCTCAGAAACCTCACGAAGGTCAGCTTTTGAGATGTAGTGCTATATAAAGAGCACAAGAGGAGATGAGATGTGGTCTAATCTTCATGACCACTTTTTTTCGGTATTATAATTATAATCTTACTTATTATTAATTAAAAACTTATTATAATTATAAAAATCATAATTCATCAAAAATACAGGTACATTTATTAATGAAATGAAATGAAACCACGAAAACCTCGCTAGGTTTATGCGTTTCCGTTCTTTGATACTCTGCTTCTACCAAAGTACTTAAGTTACCCCCAGCGTACTAAGTTATGCCTGCATTGTCCTACCTACATTTTATGTAGACCTTTGAATTTCATGTATAGGGGGCAGATCCACGGAAATGGGATGTAGTCTACAGGGGAGGATGTGAATTTCACCATAACTGGATCCGGGAAACGAAGGTTATGTAGAAACAAAGACATTATAATACTAACGTATTATAGACTGCCCACCTCATACAAAAATATTGGACCAAATTAAGGTGGCGAAATGTATGGCGCAGGAGAGTTGCTTGCTACTCGATACTAGATGGCGGTTATCTGCGTTAGCCTGAACTTACTAAATAAAGGGTGTCATTATAAAATATTATGCCTAAAATATTGTTTTGATTTGACTAAGCTATATTTTATGAATAATGTTTTTACATTCTCATAATACGGTAGATACAATATTGTATAGTTTCAAGTGGCGCCATCTATGCGAGTCGAAGATCCATAAGAGAGCGAGAGAATATCATATTTTTTTTTAGTTTTCAACTTTGTTCCCATAGGAAAAGTTCAGATTGATGGGTTGAGTCACACCTTTAAGTGAATGAGTGTAAATTTACATGATGTATAATGTAAATTTACACTCATTCACATAAGACATAAAAGTCAATAATTGAAAAATCTTTAGATAAATAAATACGCAGTAATTAAAAGTGAAATGTTGTTTTTTTTTTGTTTTCTTCTGAATAAGTAGCTAACAAAAGTGAAATGATGAATGATCTAGCAAACAAAATGTTTTTAAGACTTTGGCAGAGATAAAAAAAATAGAGAACCTCGTTATTATGAAGAGTACGCTCTTCTTGATAGACTTGTCAGTTTTGTACCACGACGACTTATAAATGGCCAAACTTACAGCAGTACTCTGAAAATAAATTGCATTTTATTTAGGGGAGAAATAAACGGACAAAAAAAATTTTGGCTTATGAGTACTAAATTACTATTGGCCAGTCAATATCGTTACCAAAAAGTACAAACATTGCAAACGCGCATGTTTTTTTTTTTTTTTTATGTCAGAGGACGGCAAACGAGCAAGCGGGTCACCTGATGGTAAGTGATCACCGCTGCCCATGGACTAATGTAACACCAGGGGTATGACAAGAGCGTTGCCGGCCTTTTGTTTTCCCTCCCCAGAGGGGAGGGGGGATGGGCCTCCGGCTCTCTCACTCACCGAACGAAGCATAGAAGCTGTAAAACTACTACTCAAACGTCGATTTTCTGTGAGAGTGTGGTACTTCCCCGGACGAGCCGGCCCATTCATGCTACCAGCTGAAGTGATTTTTGCCGGTAGCGTGGCTCTACCACAACGGAATTTTTTATTATATATTATCGGGAAGTTTTTTATATATTGTTTGAGACCACTTGACACACAATGAGCCCTTTGCTATTCCTAAGGGGCCCGAAAGTCCCATACTTTAGCCCATACTTAAGGAGTAGCAAAGGGTTAAGAAAGTTGCAAACTTGGGGTTTTATTTGATGTCGATATTGACTGGCCCTACTAATTGAGCGACTAGGAATGCAGAGATGCTTCAAGCCAAACCACAAGTTTACCTGAATAATACTCTTATTTGACAATTGTCGATATTGTGGCAAATATGATATGGAGTCCATTGCCACCATGCTAGTCTGGGAGAAAAGAAAAAACGTAGAATGTACTAGCTGCTTCTCATCCCACGCAGATCATAAAAGCCGATTGAGGGAATGGGCGTCAGGAATCATGACTATAGGCGATGCAGCTAGCAACCCATCACTATTTTGATACCGTTCTCACCTACAAGCCCACCAATATGCGTAACGTGGCCTTATGGTTTAACACACCTGGGCTCTGTCTACCCCGCAAGGAAAAAGACGTGATAGTATACATACATACATACATACTATCACGCCTCTTTCCCATGGGGGTAGGCAGATACCAAGGACCGCCACTTGCTACGATCCTTACAAAACTCTTTCGCTTCATCTACATCCATCACTCTTTTCATACATGCTCGCCGGTTTCGGGTACTCCTGACTTGCCCCTTGACAAGAATGTCCGCAATCTGGTCACGGTATGTGCGTCTAGGCCGGCCCTGACTTACTCTTCCGGTCACATCTGCCTTATAGAGTTTCTTTGCGAGACTTCTTTCATCCATCCTTTCTACATGTCCAAACCACCTTAACATTCCTTTCTCAATTTTTGTCACTACATCCTCTTTCACTCCACATCGCTCCCGCACTACATCGTTTCTCACTCGATCTCTCAAATTTACACCACACATGCTCCTAAGCGCACGCATTTCTACCGCATTTATCCTACTTTCATGCTTCTTCTGCCATACCCAACTTTCACTTCCATACATAAGGGTGGGCAACAACACTCCCCGATGAACAGCAAGACGTGCTTTAATGGACACCTTCCTACTGTTCATAAAGCAATGCAATGCTCCATTCAGTCGATTTCCTGCAGCCACTCTTCTTTCTATATCCCTTTCGTACCTTCCATCTCTAGTAAACACACATCCTAAATACACAAACTCTTTTACTTGCTCCACTTTTTCTCCGTCTATAACTATATTGCATACCGTTGCACTTTCATCCCTTTCAAAAACTATCACTTTCGTCTTATTAACATTTACTTTCATACCCTTTCTTTTAAATGCATCATTCACACCTGTTACCATCATCTGTAAATCCTCCTCAGACGACGCAAGCAGAACCTGGTCATCGGCATAAAGGAGGCATTTGATAAGTAACTCTTTCATTCTTAAACCACTTTCATCATCTTTCAAATCTTTTAAACAACTGTCCATAAATAAGTTGAACAGCCATGGCGAGGCTACACATCCCTGTCTGACACCCTTGTCGATGTCAAACCAGTCTGTATAGTCCGCGTTAATTCTGACACAAGCACTGGAGTCCTTATAAAGAGACTTCAGTGCCTGGATCAGATGGCCGTTCACCCCATATGCAGACAGTGTCGACCAAAATTCATTCCTCACCACTCTGTCATAGGCCTTTTCCAGATCCACGAATACGCAGTACACTTTTTGGCCTTTAGCCAAAAATTTCTCCAGTATGCATCGCATGGAAAAGACCTGATCTGAACATCCCATTCCTTTTCTAAATCCCGCTTGCACATCCCATATCTTATCATCCGTATCTTTCATAACCCTTTCAATCAATATCTTTGCATACAGTTTGCCAACCACACTAAGAAGACTAATGCCTCGGTAATTCTTGCAGTCTTGCTGTGAGCCTTTTCCTTTATAAAGTGGCACTAAAACGGCCCAACACCAGTCTCTGGGAACCACGCCTCTTTTAAAACACATATTGAAAAGACTACACAGCTGACTAGCCACGATGCCTTGTCCAGCCTTTAGCATTTCGACAGTAATCCTGTCATATCCCCAGCCTTTCCTGCTTTCATACAGTTTAACGCTTCCACAACTCCTTCAATTTTTATTTCCTCATTCATATCTTCTGCTTCAATCTCTTGTATCACATTCTCTGCAGTAACAAACCTTCTTACATCTTTTTCAAACAACCCTTCAAAATACTCCTTCCATCCTTCTAAAACATCTTTTTTATTCATTAAAACTCTGCCATTCTTATCTCTGATCTTATAGAGCTCTGATTTTGTTTCTTTGCATCTTACCTGTTTTATGCACTTCCAAAAATATTTGACATTGCTCTTAAAATCTTGAGACAGCCTTACATCAAAATCATCCTTTTGCATATCCTTCTTTTCTTTTACAATTTCTTTTACACATACATTCATCTTCTTATATTCCTCCTTAGCAGCCCGCAAGGCCTCATCAGTCACCTTTTGAACCGTTCTTAGAGCAAGCCAATCCTTCCATGCTTTCTTCTTTCTATACACAGCATCCTGTACTTCCTTGTCCCACCATACATTCGTCAACTGATTACCTCTCTTTCTTTTTGATGTCCCACAAATATTCAGAGCTACATTTACAATTCCATCTTTTAAAATGTTCCATACCTTTTCTATCTCATATTCCTCCTCTATCTTTTCAAAACTTTTAACCAACATTTTTTGGTAATCTACTATCGCTTCCTCTTCTTGCAATTTTTCCACTTTTATTCTTTCTAACTTATTTGAGGGTACCGATTCACGGTGTCGCCATCGCTGAAAAATGTTTCTGGCTTTACAAATTACCAAATAATGGTCTGTGTGAATTCCTGTTCCTCGGTACGACCTCGTATCAACCACACACTTTCTTAGTCTATCATCCACTATCACAAAATCAATCATACTCTTCGATCCATTCTCTTCTCTTGTATATGTATGTATCATTTTGTGCTGAAACATGGTGTTCGTCACACAAAGATTCCTTTCCAAACATACCTCAAGCAAACTTCTCCCATTTTCATTCTCCCTTTCATCCCCAAACGAACCTAATACGCTTTCAAATCCATAGCGTCTTACTCCTACCCAGCTATTAAAATCACCTAACATTACTAATTTTTCATTTTCCTTACAACTACATAACACATCTCTCACATTATTCCAAAACTCTTTTCTTTCCTCTTTGTTCCTTTTACTCGTACCTTCTAAAGGCGTATACACCCCTAACACAAACAATTTATTTAATCCTACTTTCATTCTTACCCATACAAGCCTCGAATTCACAAATTGATACTCATTCACACACTCTGCCATTCTTTTGGATAGGATGAGGCCGACTCCTTCACGGCCTTTATTGGTATCTGGAACACCAGACCAATAAAAAGTAAATGACCCACAACTTGTGGTTTCGCATCCTTTCCGTTTCGTCTCATTTACACAAAGAACATCAATCATTCGGTCATTCATCATCTGACATACCTCGTCTACTTTACCATCCATCCCTCCTCTGACATTTAAAGTAGCAAAACGGCTTTCCGTAGCCCGCTTTTCGCCCCCATGGAAAACGAGACGTGAAGAGTTGCGAACCGCATCGCCGCCATTTTGATTTTGTTTTCTAGAAATCATTGCGTTCCCACGAGTGTAGGGGATGAACTGTCGCACCCGGCAGTGCCCCGTGTACCGGGTGAAGGCTAGCCTTATTCTGGGGTCGCCCGGTCCCAGGGCAAAATGGCACGCTTGAAATTAGGCTCACCCCTAACCATGCATCCCTCGGCACGGCAGACCTTGGATTGGCGGAATAGGAAAAATGGGACATAAATATATACTGAGCCTAAAAAATATATATGGACAGGATTATTTGGCTTTAAGACAGGATAAAGGTAAGAAAGGATGCTACTAACTCGGAAGACATAAGGAGAGAGTCAGTAGCAGCTCGGGAGGCCGGGAACGCATACCCCGAATGCCAAACCCATACACCACCGGACAGGTGGTATAGGATGACACCCCTGACCCTGTACGTGATAGTATGTATATATGATATGGAGTCCTTGCAGAAGAATATAGTGAAAGCTCAAAAAAACTTACTGATTTCATGAGTAAATCTGCGAAGTAGCACAAGAGATATATCTGACTGAGAACCAGGCCTAAGAAAGTGAGAAACATTATGATCACTGTTACGTCGTTTGTCACCTGAAATAAATAGGTAAATATATAAATCAGTATACAGCGTGACTCAGCCCGTCGATATGAACAACTTTTCCTATGGGATCAATGCTGGATTTAATTTAATGTCAGACGCACCATCGTTTTGGTGTCTTTTGGGTATTCCTTTTAGCGCAACCATTTTGAAACGCACCTAATGAAGCGCAACTAAATTATTCCTCGAAGCGCACCATTTAGTTACGCTCACGATAGAAATTTCAAATATTAAAATTTTATTCCGCGAAGCGCACCCACGTTCAAAAAAAGAACGTGCACTACTTGTTAGCGATAGCTTCAGTTAGTTCCCAGCTCTATTCCAAAGTTAAAGATAGGTGCGCTTCGCGGATTAAAATTTTAATATTTAAATTTGCCATTATGAGCGAGTACAACTAAAAGGTGCGTTCCGAGGAATAATTTAGTTGCGCTTCAGTAGGTGCGTTTCAAAATGGTTGCATTACAAGGATTACCCCACTTATTTTTGGTCAAATTTCCCTCAGGCTTACTTAATTATAGTCAAAATCAGAATAAATATAAATATAAATAAATAAATAAATATATACGGACAAATCACACAGATTGAGCTAGCCCCAAAGTAAGTTCTTAAGTAAGACTTGTGTTATGGGATACTAACTCAACAATACTATATTTTATAACAAATACATATATAGATAAACATCCAAGACCCAAGTCAATCTGAAAAAGATCATTTTTCATCTTGACCTGACCGGGGATCGAACCCGGGACCTTCCGTGTCACAGGCTGGCGTGTTGACCGCTGCGCCACGGAGGCGCTCATCGATACCAGTCATTCAAGTTGGTCCCCGATTAGATCTCCCAGGGGATTCTTTAATTGATAAAAATGAGTAATATTAATTTCATTTAATGTACATTAAATGAAAAAAGTGCCTAAATATTATATTATATCAATAACATTAAAATTAAGTAGATCATTGTTAAATGTGTTATGTGCTATTTTCTTACTTATGCCAAAAATTGGGGATAAAACAGATCTATTAAATATATTATTCGTTTATAATCTCGTGTATATATAGATATGGGTATATATATTTTATAATTATTATCCACCTCGACGAGGATCAATGGCTATAGGCTTCGCTCCCTGTCCGCCACGGGGGATTGGGCATTAGGCGTTTTCAGGACCTAAATACATCGATGCCTTCCTGGCTTCCTCCCACGGGGTTCGTGGATTAGTCGCTAACATTCTCCAAGTTCATGGTGACAGTCTACGCATCTCTTATACGGAGGAAGCTTTGATGGCATGGTCTGCCAAGTCCAACCAACTTGCCGTTGATCCTCCAGAGAATTAGGAAGTGCACCGCCAGTGGGATGAACGTATGTGTAGGTTAAGATACGGGCAGTTGTTGGAGGCAGCTTTAGGACATGATGTTGCTCGGCTGAAGGCGGCTTGTTCACCGGAGACAGGGGCTTGGCTTCACGCCCTTCCATCGCCTCATATCGGTACCGCGCTTGACGATGGCTCTTTGAGAGTGGCCGTGGCGCTTAGATTAGGTTGTGATGTGTGCGAGTCCCATACGTGTGTTTGTGGAGCGCAGGTAGACCCTAAGGGTTACCATGGGTTGAGCTGCAGCAAGTCGGCTGGTCGTTTTTCCCGGCACCATATGCTGAACGAGGTGATTCAGCGAGCATTGGTATCCGTAGGCGTGCCGTGCTCTCTGGAACCACTAGGTTTAAGCCGATCTGATGGTAAGAGGCCCGACGGGCTGACGCTCATCCCATGGGTCACACAGAGATCGCTGTTTGGTGTGGGACGCGACTTGTGTCAGTACTTTCGCGACCACCCATTTAACCCGAACAGCACGCGCAGCTGGTGCGGCTGCAGAATGGGCAGCCACTCAAAAACACGCCAAATACGCCCCCCTCAAGGCATCTTATATTTTTGCGCCCTTTGCGGTGGAGGTGAGTGGAGCGTGGTGTGTAGAGGCTAAAACTTTGGTGCGGCAGCTGGGTAGGCGTCTTAGAAATAGTGGTGCTGACCCCCGCGCCGAATCACACCTGGTGCAACGCATATCCCTCGCCATACAGCGAGGGAATGCTGCAAGTGTCTGCGCATGGGCACTTTTGCATCGGGCACAATTCGACGCGGTCTATTTGACTGATTTTGTTTTTTTTTAATTTGACTTTTGTTTCAAATTGATTTTGAAATATATAGAAAGTAGTTTTAGAACCTACCTATTTAGATAATAACATGTATGTATAATAATTTTATTATTATATTTTTATATTTAGAAATAAAAAATATAATATTAAATTATTATATATTTTAAAGGTTATTTAATCAGTTTTTATCTTTATTTTTGTAAGCTCAATATTTCAAAATTGTTTATTATATTATTTTTACTACCAGCGGCCTTAAATTTATATAAGTAATAATAGTTAATTAAGTTTCGGCACAGTTTTGTCTACAAATGTATATTTTATAACAAATTGTAATCTTATTTTTTATGACTGTTTTGTGCCAAAATAAATGAAAAAAAAAATTGAATAAAATATGGTATTTCCACGTTATGAACATTATTATATTTCGGTTTCCGCAGTCAAGGCACGCAAATACTGTCAAACTGTTCAGTTGTTACGTGTCATGTCAAGTTTACAGTTTGACCTAGTTTAACACTCGTAAGCGTTTTCTCCTTAGTACCCTGACAGATCTATTTCAATTTTTGATATACTTTACTATAATTTGTCCCTAGAAAATTAAATGTCATTGGTTTACCCACCGTTATGTTGAAGCCGTTAAGGCATATAAGGACGGATGCTGTGACGATGTTGAAAAGATTCGACTTTGAGTACAACAATTCCACGTCATCCACCAATCTGCAACAAAAAATGCAATAGACAAGTCCGAGAGCTTTAGAGACATACTTGAATAAAAGGAAACGTACGAAGTTCTTTCCCTGTTTTTTCACTCAAAAACTGGTTTTTAGGGTCCCGTACCCAAAGGGTAAAAACGCTGTCCGTCCGTTTGTCTGTCATGATGCAACTCATGAACCATGGTAGCTGCTAGACAGTGTATTCTATAAACAGAATAAAACATTTGTTTAAGGGCACGGTAAAAAATATCACGTTTGTTGTTTGAGAGCCCTCAAACACCAAACGTCATTTTTTGCCGTTTTTGCTCGATAATCAGTTAGTTTGGTTAACGACAGATTATGGTACGGTACCCGATTGTTATGGAAATGTTATTTATTACTTTCGTATTTTACCACATTAAAATTGGACCTTTCATACAAATTCACAATCAATTAGTAAAATTTCTATACAAGGTTCTTGGTGTTATTTTCTACCTTTTTTTCTTCCAGATTTTGAGATCAATGGGAAAATTTTAATGTCAGAATCAGAATACTAAAAAAGGTAAAAACTGAGAATTAATTGGATCTCTTGGAGCTGATCTTCTATGGCAAGTCCTTTTTTATTTTTTTATCTTTATTTCTTGCTAATGAAAATTCTATTAGTGATTCTGATACCGTCACTGAAATATTTCAATGAGTTTAGAATAACCTGTAAAATATATTTTTAAATTCATACACATTTTATCTGTTACTTCAATTAATATAACGTTACAAACCCCCAATGTAGGTAGGTCACCTACTCAAAATTGCTTTCATTGAATTTAAATCGAAAATTTCCGTAAGGGCCAGGCTACACGAACGATAGTTTACCAACCGAATAGTTTGATCGGTTGACAAAAATCAATGCACCAGTACTCGAGTGCGCACACGGCACCAACTCAACTGTTTAATCAATAGAATCAAGACCGATCACCAACTAAATAGTTGGCCAATCGACGTAAACTCCACGGTTTTGTATGACGGGGCGCACACGACCAATCGTTCAGTCGGCGACCGACTGTTCA
Source organism: Rhodophaea formosa (assembly GCA_963082605.1). Classification (NCBI taxonomy): domain Eukaryota; kingdom Metazoa; phylum Arthropoda; class Insecta; order Lepidoptera; family Pyralidae; genus Rhodophaea; species Rhodophaea formosa. The sequence goes on from OY720226.1 coordinate 11,019,344, forward strand.
GTCAGCCGTCAACTGTATCGGTGGAAGGACGCTAGCGCAATACGCGGTAAAAATGAAAGATTCGCCAGCTTACATTCGTCTGCCTCGCCTTCATCAGCTAGTCGTAGGGGATTTTGGAAAGTTAGTTAAGTTGGTAGAAGCTCGGCCGCCTTTATACATATAACAATAATTGGCCAAGTGCGAGTCGGGCTCGCCCACGAAGGGTTCCGTAGAAGCAAGTTTAGATTAGCCAAAACCTCTATAATTTTTGGCCAGCAAAAATAACTTTGTTTTTCATAGTGTTTGTATTAATGACAAAGTTATTTTGCCGGTTTATGAAAAAGTGCTATTACTTTTTAGTTTGTACTTAGTACTCAGCTCTGATAGTTTTCTTTTCGACTTTGTAATTATATACTACTCCGGTATTTTTTTTCACGTATCCATATATGACCGTTTAATATATAGAGGGGGTGGGGGGGTACATTTACACCTAACAAAAGTTTGCACTTTGAAACCTACTATTTCAGAAACGGATCTTAAAATCGAAAAACGGTGTTCTCAACTTTACAAGACCTATTCAACAATGCCACAATGAGTTAGCAGAGCTCCTACTTGAATAGGACATACACTAAAATAATTGTTTTCAAGATTGTTTTCTACTTACAAATTAAAATGATACCAATGGCAAGAAAAAGTTGTGGGAGGAAATATGTTTAGAAATTTTGCCAAATTAGAACGAACTCAATATTGAAAATAAAAGCAAAACTTTCTTCATTCTGCATTTTTTTTATTGTACATTTTGGACATTTACATTCTTGATATCTTGAATAATGCCATCCACACCACAAATTAGTAGAGTATGGTCCACACCTCTCAGCTCAGACGACCGACAGAATAGTTGATCGTATGCGCACATAGCCAACTAAACTGTTTAGTTGGATAGAAGTTGGTGGTGACTTCCAATCCAACCAAACAGTTTGGTTGGACAAAAAATCGGTCGTGTAGCTTGGCCCTAACGGTAACTAACTATTAGTCGCTCCTTTTTGAAATTAAACTGACAATGTACCTATTTCGATATCAATACGTATTCTATTTCGTTTGGATGCCGTCGTGATCTAGCTGTTAGGTGCGTTAGCTATTCAAATAGGACAGCCTTTCTCAAAGTGTCCACAAAAATACTGATACTTTATAAAAAAAGATCTCATATTTTCAAATTGATCAAAGCATCATTAATGGCAATCGGTAGTTAAGCTATGTCAGTAGCATCTGACATAGCTTAACTACCGATTGCCATGCCATGGCAGCTTGAAAAACCGATATCAGTGTTGGCCAGTTACTCATACGAATAACAAAGCCGTGGAATACCAAAATCCTATATACTGTAGTGAGGAGGTTTGTTTCGGTTTTTTGGAACTCCTTCACTGCGTTCCAAAAGAAAATATTGTTTGTGGTAGATATATTATGAAAAAACGAGTTGTTGAAGCGGTCTTGATGAGATTGTCCGAAGGCAAGCACATGTGAAATGTTTTATTTTTGAAGAAGTAAAGAATAACAGTTTAAAGGACTGTACTAGTTCTCTTTCAACAAAGATACACATACACCCCGTTCAATACGTACATACATAGGTTACATTAAATATCCTTTGTGCGTCTTTATCGAAGGGAAAACTAAACGACTCAGATAAATAACCCACACCCAAAAAGTTTGAGAATCACTGAATTATAGTATTCAATTAATTTGGATTCGAAATGAAGATTTCCATTCTCGAAAAATATTGCAAGCGTCCATGTAGTAGATATCTATCAATAAATTAAGTTCAATTTTTACCGTAGGTTTCTAATTTTTATTACATATTACTTAATAGAAATTAGAAACCTACCAATTAGAAATACATTTGAATCACATTTCCAGATTTTAGACATTCCTAATTTTTAACTGTCTTCAAAAAAGAGGAGAGTTTGTTACCTCATGAGATGAGAAACCAAAAGCTGGAGCATGATTTGTCATCCACTGATCTTCTTCTTCTTCCTTCACCTTATTCCACTTAAGTGGGGTCGACATAGTACGTCATCTCTCTACACTTCGATCTGTCATTTACCATAGCGAGGTTTGACGAGCTCCGTGGCGCAGCGGTCAACACGCCAGGCTGCGACACGGATGGTCCCGGGTTCGAACCCCGGTCAGGTCAAGATGAAAAACGATCTTTTTCAGATTGACCTATGGGTCTTGGATGTTTATCTATATAGGTATGTATTTGTTACAAAATATTCTATCGTTGGGTTAGTATTCCATAACACAAGTCTCGAACTTATTTTGGGGCTAGCTCAATCTGTGTGATTTGTCCGTATATATTTATTTATTATTTATAGCCGTAGTCACTCCTTTCCTTCCATCGTTCCATCCTTTCTAAGATATTCCTCTGTTCCCCATTCCATCCACTTTCATATCTGCCTATCTTGTAAAACTATGACTTTCTTCTCTCCTCATGACATGCCCATACCAATCAGTCTGTGTCTGTAGAGCTTATCTGTTACTGACACGACTTTCATACTCCCCTTATATACTCTTGCCGTATTTTTAACCGACTTCAAAAAAAAGGAGGAGGTTTACAATTCGTCGCAATTTTTTTTTATGTATGTTCCCCGATTTCTCGAAGACGCCTGGACCGATTTAAGAAATTCTTTTTTTTTGTTCGATAGGTAATATTTTACAGATGGTCCCATTAAATTTTTATCGAAATGTGTCGAGTGCTTTTTGAAAAAATACACAAAAAACAAAAAACAAAATTACAGGTGTGCCGTTCGGATTACACTTATTCCCATTATTTTTATGCTTATTAAAAAAAATAATAGTGTTGAAGTCGGTTTTTGTTTTATGTTAAAAATATCTTAAATTATATCCATTCGCATCACTCCACAGCCACACATCCATCTCAACATTCGCATCTCTGTTACATGCAGTTTTATTTCTTCCATCCCTTTTGTGGCCCGACAAGACCTCTAGATGGCGGACGAAAGTCATCCTAACTCACTTGATTAACTCCTGGTGCCTAGTGACGCAATCATTGAACTTCTTCTTGACATCATCTTCAGCACCAGCAGTGCACTTCTCAAAGCGGTTGCATAGCAATCGGAAGTTCATCTCCACGTGCATGCACAGTGCGTAGAAAAGCGTGTCGGAGCCGATCACGTTTGCTCCTACGATGGCAGCTGAAAGAATTAATAATTAAAGACGGGTATTTAAATTTTTATGCATTTGGTACAGAGTGTGAATTGTAATAATGTCGCTAAATAGACTTCCTTCGCAGGCTGGTGTTGGAAGATGCCAAGATAGCCGTGTTAGGTGGGGTTTCTCGAACAATAATTTGTGCGGATGCGGCGCTGTCCAAACCACAGAAAAACAAACACGTCCAAACCATGTGGTCCCAACGCCTTAATCGTACGATTTGTTCTCAGAGACTCGCATAGATGGCGCCACTTGAAACTATACAATATTTTAGGCATAATATTTTAGAATGACACCCTTTATTTAGTAAGTTTAGGCTAACGCAGATAACCGCCATAACCAAGTATCGAGTAGCAAGCAACTCTCCTGCGCCATACATTTCGCCACCTTAATTTGGTCCAATATTTTTGTATGAGGTGGGCAGTCTATTACGTAAGTATTATTATTTCTTTGTCCAAACGATGGCCCACCTAATGAGTTACACTAATTGCCCCACTTCTTGTACTGTGGAGGATCTGTTTGAGGCAAACGATCGTGCCATTGAGGTGGCCAAATTTTGGTCAAAACTTATAATAATAACTTTTCCACTCTATTTTTTTTTCGACTTTTTATGCAAAAGTCTTCACCCCACCGGGACATATAGGAAAGTCAAAAAGATTTTCGAGTTTCCAGCTTTCGTCCCACAGGAAAAGTTGTTGATATTAACGGGCTGAGTAACACCTTTAAGGGAATGTCGAGGGTCAATTTTCACGCTATATATCTACGAAATTACGAACGGTACCCCGAACATGCGGTTTCTTGCGATGCCAAAAATGCGGTCTTCTTTATCTGAACACAGTAGGATCATGATCATCATCCCCGCCTCAGCCGCAAGGAATCAACTGCTCATCATCATCATTTCGTGTAGGTGACACGGTCAATCGACCTTGCACACCCTGGTGTCAGAGTTCTTCGGAACGGCCCTCGGCCTCTGGCGTGGTTCCTTTAACGACTACCAGATGGCAGCCGGGACCACCTTATCAACTGCTGGACATAGACCTTATTCAAGGATTTCCAATACGACTGGTTTGAAGCGGGCTGCATCCTGTGACTTCTGCATGTCCGACAACCTGGGTCTGAAGTAATGCTTACGTGGTTGCCATTCGATAAACTTTCTTCCACATCAACCACCGGTTCTACGCCCAATGTTGTCCGTTCACTGTATTTAGGATGCACTACCTATGTAGTAGCATGAATATTAGAAAATCCGTAGGAAAGGCCTATATCGAGCTGTGGACTCCTTGCAGCTAAGACGAGACAAATTTAGGTGACGTTCTATGGTATTTTACAGTAAATAATTGTTTATTAGGAAATACTGTAAAATAATAATACTGACACATAAATTATCATATTGGATACAAAATGTTCTGTCAAGTCATGATGCGTCATCAATAATATTTACTCCACAATAAAGTGTACAGTTTGTGATGGTACTGTTAGCTGAATCTTGTTGTTTTCCTTGTAATACTGATTCATACAGTATGAATATGTATGTGTACTCGATTGGGGACATCCCACTTGCTTGCTGGTTATTAAATACTTATTCAGGTTAATCGAAAAGAAGATAAAATAAGTCCCAACAAAAGTCACGAGGAGAAGCAGTAAGTCCACAGCTGTTAAACTAGACTTATTGGAAAGTCTTAAAGAGTAAAAAAGATATTATGGTGCTCCCACACTGCCATAGATATCAGAATATTATGCCCATGTTGGTCTAATTGCGTTCCCACCTGCCACGCCCCCGAGCCCACTCTATACATCTCTGTGCACCCTGCCATAGATACCAGAACACACTGCTCTTAAAAATGTTTATTAACATTTTCTAACACGATAAAAATACATAATAGGTAACATGAAAATAAAAAACCATTACAGCTAATATTGATTATACTTAAATATAACTGACAAATACCTTTAAAACAACATTCCAACAATAAGTTATTTTATTTGAATATTAGAAAATGTTTGAAAACATTTTTATCAGCAGCGTTGGAGCATCATTAACATATTTAAAGTGAATAAATTTAATTGCTTTTTATGGGTGGTTGTAGTATAAGTATCTGTTAAATGTAGCTGGCTCCTTACATATACGAAAAACAAAACAACAGCACGTATCGCTCCCTGTGTACAGTTGCAGCGCAACTACAGTTTACTTTTTGAAAAAATGAGAATAGAACAGGAAAATTTAAATAAGAACATGTGAAAATTATGTAGAGTTTTAGATTGGTTGCTTTTGTGTTCAATGCTGTAGTGAAATATTATATGTATTGATTCCTAGGTTAACTGCCTTTTAGATGTGATTCATACATTATCAAGTTTTTAACCCTGTACTGTAAAGGAATGGAATTCGCTCCTCCCCGCGTCGCTATTTCCCGACTCGTACAATTAAGGGTTTTTTTTCCGGCAAGAGTGTATAGGCATTATTTAAGCTTTCGTGTACCACCCTCATCTTTGCTTCCCATCAGGCAATACAGGTCAAGCGCACTATTGTCATTAATCTGACACTAGTATTGGCCACTAACACACACGAAAAACAAAACAGCTCACTCATAAATCAAATTGCGCAGATCTGCGCATCGGCAATCCAAGGGCTTTAAATATTTGCTAGCACTTACTTGACCAAGCCTGATGCAGATAGACAAAAGGCCACCTCTCCTTAGTGTAATGATTGAAGTAATACTTAGTCAAATACGGGTACTTAAACTCCGTTTCCCCTGTGGTATAATAAGCATACGCCATAGACACCGCTGGTAGCAAACTGAAGGCTATAACCACCACTGAACTCATTGTACTAAGTAAATTATTCATTGAATTAAGAAATTTCATTGAATTCGTTAATATTGTTTCATCACTTTCAGTTTCCGCTTCTTTAGTATTTTCAGTTGGGTTTAGTTGATTTTCACTTTCATTGATTTCATTCTCAGCATTCTTGGTTCCAAGAGGATGTATACTTCTCAGTTTAGCAATAACTTCGATAATAACCTTTTCATGTTTGAATAGAAATATGCATTTTGCAGTACCGACAAGACTTATAGTCATGCAAGGGACTGTCAAAGATAGTTCGACAAAACTCTTGCCTGTTTGAATGCCTTCGATCAAGGCACATATTTCGGCAATGACATCCGTGTATAAACAGAAGAAGTTGATGTAGAATAGGTTTTTGAATATGATATTGGTGAATCTCCCAAATTTAATCTCTTCCATTCGTATTCCCGATAATAATAAGGCCAGTCTTGTTCGCTTTATTGTGCTTTCGAATGATAGATTATCCGCCATGGTTCTACAAATATGGGCATAGATTTGCATTAAAACACAAAACCGGATAGCTATCTCAAAAATAAGAATTGCACATTAAAGTGAGAAATATTTGTGTATTATGGTAATTTTATAAATTTATTTTAATTCTATTGCATATAATAAAAAAATAAACGGAAAGTCCTTGATTGTCAACAAAATTTCCAGAGTTTTCGAAATGCCATGCAAATCTGAATTAACAATATTTTACTCAAAATAAAATAAAAATTGCTATATTGTACTTACCATGAAAAATATTTTATTTTTAATTTCAAACAGTGTAACCTTCTTTCCAGCCAGAATCATACACGGTAAATGACAAAAATAATTAATTAAACGTTCCGTTTAATTAACAGAACTTATTCCATTTTATTTTTGATGCTTTTTAATCTATTGCCTTTGAGACTCAGTTTAATTGATAGGTACGAGTAATTAACACCAAATAAAAAGAACATCCTAATATCTTATTTTTATTTTGTATGTTGTTTAGGTATCTAGAAACTAAAGTACTTATACCTGCTAGTATCAGAAAACCGACTACTTTGTGATTACTCCTCAGTATCCACCCAGACTAGACTTGCGGTGCAATTACACATAAGGGCTCTACGTGCTCTAGTGCAAGTTTCATCAAAATCGGTTCAGTAGTTTTTTGAGACAGAGAGTTCATTCTGTATCAGTCACTAGGAGAAATTGGTCGATTTTGTTTTTAAAAACTACTACTCGTTTTGAAGTCGGTTAAAAATGGCACATCGCAAAACCGTAAAAATATCCGAGCAGTAAACTTAATTCCGAAAGGGCATAATGGCTCGAACCAGGTACCCACGTCCCTTCCTAACGGTAAAGCCTTCGGGTCCTTTGTCGGTGCCTTCGCTTTAGAGACAATTTTTTTAAGGTTTAGGCGAGCGGCAGGCTTGGGCACGACGGGTTTGTCGGTAAGCCGCTTTGATTTGAAACGAGAATTTTTGTCAGTAAGTAGATACTTAAATGGAAATTATTTTAGGAAGTATATTGCTACCACGCTATCTTCCACGCTGGTCTGGGAGAAAAGAAAAAACGTAAAATGTACCAGCTGCTTCTCTTCCAGCGCAGATCGTAAAAGCCGATCGAGGGAATAGGTGATGCAGCTAGCAACCCATCACTTTTATGATTCCGTTCTCACCTACAAGCAAACCTGGGCTATGTCTACCCCGCAAGGGAATAAGACGTAATAGTATGTATGTATAGTGTTATATATGAAATGGTGAAAAGAGTCTATTAATCGATTAAGACCATTAAGACATGCGGATTACCTATTAGCTCTAGAATAGAGCTCACAGTCACAGCAGCCAGTTTGAAAACTGAAAAAAAAAATTTTGTTATTATTGCACCTGCTCACAAAATTGCACGATAATCGGGTGAAAATGCGTACTGTAGAAGCAAATAGCCAAACAGATTATTGGCCAACCTAAAGAGGAGATGCTCACACCCCTTCACTCGCGCTTCGGGTCAAAAATATCACGATAGCGGTCGTTAATTGCACTTATTGAAAAAAAAGGACTGACTATTTTTATTTAAGAAATTAAAGTTTTTCCAGGTTCACATCTATAGATATATGATAAGTAAATCCAAATCCTCTGACTGCTCTGGCTAATATATGGCTCTGGTAGTACAGATAGGGTCACGCTCCTGCAGTGGAGACTAGAAATAACCGTTGATGATGATGAAGTAAGCAGATACAACTTATGAGATTTATGGCATGCCAACATCTATTATGTAGTCTCAAATGTTAAAATTGTAAACATTATAAAATGTCAAATCATGATTCAGCAAAGACAAATTGAAGAAAAACACATTTTTTCTTTAATTTAAGGTTTTGTGATGATTGGCAGATGTTTAAACTTTATTTTTAATACTAATATTGCAAATGCGAAAGTGAGTTTGTTTGTTGTCACGCCCTTCCTATTGAACCGATCATTATGAAATTCTGCATACACGTTAGGGTACTGTGAAGGACGTAGGCGAGCGAAGCCGCGGGTAACAGCAAGTAGGTAATACACGCCAGAATTACCGACCAAATGCAACGTCTCCAAAGGTCGTAAAAGACAACGGCGACTACGTTCAAAGCGGCGTCGGCGACACAAAACACATTCAGTTTGAAAATAAAGATGGGATAATTAGGGTTCTAGCAAATATTGTTTGCTATTATGGTGCGCAATATTTTTCAAAGGTTTCACTTTTATAGTCAGTTGTTAAGTACAATTTGAGTTTATGGCAGTTCCGCTAGTTGTCCTTGCTGTTTCACTTTCATGTCCCTTTTTCAATAAAGTGCAAGACTAGCAATATTTTAATTTTGGAATCAGAATCCCAAAAAAAATATATACACGACAGAAAAGAAAGTAAAAAAAATGGATATTGGATTTTTAAATTTTTTTCAGCTCCCATAAAATTCCTTACAGACGGACAGCAGGAAGCAATTTTTTTTTAATACTATGTAGTGAATGTGATACTGCGTTCCATTGCTCTTTGGTTGCACTTGTAGGTGCCGGTGTTTTATATTTTTGTCAGGGACCAAGTCTTGACATTTTATGAAAAAATAATTCAGACCAATTTTGACATTTACTAAGAATCATCACTAAAAATTTGCTTTTAAAATCCATTTTTTTCTCCGTTTAACAGCTAAGGTCCAAAGGACACGCACGTAGTGACCAAACTTATAACACCCTCTTTTTGTGTCGTGGGTTCAAATGTATACAATCTAACATTATAATATTGGTTGGTCACACAGAAACTCGCTACTCGATCTCTGAACTCTGGATAACAGCTCTTTAAGTAACGGGCCCTTATCTCGCCGCTGCTCGTTTGGTCCATGTTGACAGTATTCTTACTCTTTTTAGACATAACAATACTTTTGGTTGTTTGAGAACGTTATAATAATTAATTGAAATAACGATAAATGAAATTCACGTTCTCAAATGAAAAGCGACATAACCCGTTTATGAAAACTATTATAGAAGGCAAAATAGAAGGAAAAAGTGGGAAGTGTTTCATACCAGGGTGTTATAATATGGCAGAAGGTAGAGATGATGGAGAGATGGAGGGAGCTCAACCGACAAGACCTTCGCTCTTAAATTTGATGATGAACATGAGAACGTAATATCAGTAGCTCCATTTATTTTGGCTAAGTAGGTATTTACCATTCTATGAAATACATTTAAGGTGAAGTGAGTTCACACACTAGCGCCACCCAGGTAGACATCAGATACGCGCGCTCGGCCTCACAGTTTTTCCCCATTCAAGTGAGAAGTATCCCTTCATTCCGTTCCCAAATGGAACAAATTTCTCACCTTTCCATGCTACAAAATACTTTCGACAGGCAGCAGTCTCGCAGCAGCGTCGGAAGCACCAGAAGTCAAAGAAACTGCCCTTGCCAATCTGCCTGCCAAGCATATTGACAATAGGCAATATCCTTCCATGAAATGAAAAAAAAATATGAAGAGGCTTACGTCCAACAGTGGACTTCTCATGACTGAAACGTTGATGAGGACAACACATAAATAAATCAAAAAATAATTTAAAAAATATGTATGCAAATCGAATAGATTAAGCTAATCATATTTAGAAAGATTGCGAGTACAATCAATACAAAATACAAGCCGTTTAGACTACAGGATGCAACGACAGAATAGACATTCTAACATACATAAATACGTACATATATAAATAAAGAGGTACATAGGTTCGAAAAAACATTACCGTTCTTCTGAGTGTATTTTTGGGCTCATACTTAGCCTTGTCACGACTCCATACAAAAGACAAAACTCATGTCTATCTAAAAAATATGACAAAAATTGTTAAAAAGTAACTTATTTTTGCTGGTTTATAGGACTGTCTGGTCAGATCTTGTATTAATTCAACTATGCTTCTTTTAATAATAAAGGAAAATATCATCCAAGTACTAAGTTGACCTCACGGTATCTCGACCTTGACTCTCATGACGAGCGTTCTGATCAATTTAGCCATGAAGCGTCCAATTGTCCCACTTTGTTCTCCGAATATTTTAACTAAACAGAATATAGGCTTATTCTGTTTTTAGCCACCATCATCATCAGGTCTTTTTTAGTTTTAACTACAGGAGCAGGACCCTCTCTGTACTACCAGAGCCATATATTAGCCAGGGCAGTCGGAGGATTTGACCACCAATCTCCACGATGACCAGCGGAGTTTAAGGGTTACTTTGATGTTTATAAGCTTTGTTAAGCTAGTGTTTCCTAAGTCGCCTTTTACAACATCCACGGGAGGACTTGGAGTGGTCCTATTCTACTCTACTGAAAACCATACGGCGTATATCATACATAAGCGATACGAGCTCCGTGGCGCAGCGGTCATCCCGTCTGCCTGCGACACGGATAGTCCCGGGTTCGATCCCCGGTCAGGTCAAGATGGAAAACGATCTTTTTCAGATTGACATGGGTCTTGGATGTTTATCTATATATGTATTTGTTATAAAATTGTTATAAAATATAGTATCGTTGAGTTAGTATCCTATAACACAAGTCTTTCATTAGAACTTACTTTGGGCCTAGCTCAATCTGTGTGATTTGTCCGTATATTTTTAAAAAATTATTTTATTTATAAGCGAAACAAATAGATAATCTGTGATAGGTATCCATAAGTCTAATGAAGTGTGCTAGGCCAAGATTTTTCAAATTACCCAACCTAATAAATTTACATTTCAAGTAAGCTAAATCGAAGATCCCTACTTTCCTTAGAGCATTAAACCAACTTAATGCTCTAAGCTACTTCCTCATAAAATACTTATTTAGTTTAGAATTTGTCCATCAATTATTTTAAATAGTTTTACAATTTCGTTTGTGCAGCCAATTGTAATTTAATATTGTCATTGGTTCTTCAAACAATACAAACTAAACTTAATGATGTTTTCTTGACAGCACAAGCAAAAAGGCAATAATAGTAAACTTATAATTGTCCAAACAATTTACATTTAAAATGCTCAAACAAAGCAATTTTACTGTCACTGATTTGCTCATTCATAAAAGAAAGTATGTTCATCTCTTTCTTGCCCTTTATATTCTCTCTTGTATGAAAAGGATAGATAGATAAGTTGCAACGGATATGTCTTTTGTAACCTTTTCGATCGTAAAACAATAAAATTGTAAACAGTTACCCGTGAAGATGCCGAAAACAGTTTTTAATGTATTTGACATTAACGAACCGTTTTCGGCATCCTTTTTGAATTGTTTTCCAATTGTGATAAATGAAAGTGTTTTTTTTTCTTAAGAATTAGTAATAATTTTCTGGTAATTAATAATTCTATTGTTTGTTACTTCAAGTTAAGTAAATTACATGTTATTTTGGAAAAGTAAACTTTGAAGATATTAGTGTATCACTTAATAAAGTTAAAAGTCCGTTCTAGCCTAGTCTAGACAATAAAAATTACAATGAGAACCTAAAAAGATATTTAAAAAATCATTTTAGGTATAAAAATTTGCTTTTCTATCAACTTATGTAGATTGCCTTACATCGGTTCTTCCCCTTACGTAAGTTGATTTTATTATACCTAATAATAGGATTTTTTTCTCTGACAACCAGTTCGTTGTACAATAATGTTTATTTACGATAAACATATATTTTATACACAATCTGTGTAATTTTTCCGTATATATTTATTATTATTATAATAGTTTACAATTGAAATTGATATTATTACAAAATAATAACATGAATATTAGTCCCTAAGTTAGATAATAAAAGAAATAGATACGTATTTTTTCTTTTGTCAACTAAACAATCAATGATAAAGATAAAGCCGATCAAAGTTCATAAACGGTGGCTCGTGACATCATACATAGCTTTCTAAAAAGTGTAAGAAATTGTGACGTCACACGGAATCTTAATGGCCTATAACTTAATCATTTTTTGATTAATTATCAAAAGAAAAAATGCTTACGTTTTCTATATCTTTGATTATTTAACTGGCGGACTAAATTTATTTTTCTAGGAAGCTAGCCATTATTATTATGAACAAAATATTTTTAAAGAATATGCAGAAGATACAACTCTGACTTTTGTCTGTCATTCTCTAAGCATAATGACATGTTAATGTAAGCTGTCATTATCAAGACTGGTGTCAACCATGTAAACTGTTTTCTTTTTTAATGACTATGTATCTGGCTCCAAGTGAGCTTTTGCTACTTCACCGGACTTTTTGAGGGCAGAGTGCCCTTAACCTGTAAAGTGGCACTGGTGGTACTAACAATCCTCATATCATAAATGCTTTTTTTCTGGCCAAGCTTCGTGGGTACCTATCAAAGACAATGTAATACAAACGTAACTAAGTACCTATATTGTTTTATTAGATTTTAACTTAATTAATGTTACTGTTCTAAGGTCCAATTTAAAATTCTTCGATTCTATTAAATCTCAGACTATTTAAAGTTATGTACGATATTGAACACGGCTGTCACCAAAACATTAACTTACGTTCATTCTTTAATAAATATGTATAACTAATTGAATAGGTGTTTAAAATCTGAATAAAAATGCTACAATTAATTATGAGTGTGCACAGTAAGTTTATAGTGAGGATAAAATTATTATAGTAAAAACAGGTAAGTATTGATAATGTAAAATGAGGTTAACGTGTTACTGACTGTACAGCAATCCTCTTGTGTGTAAATCATAAACATATTGCACTGAATAAATAAATATACTGAGAAGAATCACAGAAAAAGATCTAGCCCCAAAGAAAGCTCGAGACTAGTGTTACGGTTCTTGTTAGATGCTTCTTTGTAAATTCTAAAATGAATCCTGCGTATGATTATTTTGATTTTTGCAAATTCATATAAAATATAATATTTTCCTTTGAAATTCATGAATAAATGTCACAATCTTGTTATTTTCAACGCACGTCTATTATTTCCTGATATCTATGATAATTTCTCATAATAGTGGACACACGTGCAAAACATTATTGTGCGATTCTAGCGGCTGACATTCCTATACATTGTTATGATAAACACGATAGGAAATCGTTATCATTCTTGGAATTTCAACAACAACAAACGTAAGAAAACATTTGTCGTGAATTTATGTGAATTTTGTTTTAATGTGTACGTTTAAGTATGTTTGTATTTTGCTTTATAAGGTTCGTGTATTCAAATATCTTTATTTGAATATTTTGACAAATTTGAATTTAACAATATGAATTTATGTTACTTTTCTTTAAAAAAATTATACAATTTATTTCACTTGCAAAAAGTTTTTTCATAATAGCATATTTTTCCTCTGTGGTGATGATAATAATTAATACGGAATAAATAATTATGGAGTGACTCCTAGTTTAACTATCTCACATTTTTTTCTAAATAATAATTGATTCTTATTTCAATAGAAAAAAGGGTCAAAACTTTTTTAAATTGCAGTAAATTTAGATAGTTCATATGTGTGACACAGCATTTATCAAAATATTTAAAACAATAATATTGCAATGGTATCTTAACATACCATGTACGAGATTTACCAATTTTGCTAGCCCATATTTGCATTAAATATTTTGTAAGCCTTCTGGTAAGGAATATGGGAAAAAATAAAATTCATTTGTAACTTAAACGATGACTTTTAATACATTTCTCCTATATTACATTCGTTTTGTACAAAAACAACGTATCTTTGAAGTATACAACGTTTGAATCCAGTTCGAACACATGCGTCAGTTAATAAAAATTACAAATAATCACTAAATAATATCAAATTACGTATAAAACGAGATCTTCGTTATTTGGGATAAAAATAACTAACTTTAATGGAACAAAGTCAGTCTAAAAATTTCAAGGAGAAAATTAATTATGCACAGAAATTCATGACTTTAACAAAACTATGTTAAACAAAATCTTGATTCGAATGATATTTTTATAATAATTGATGTTTTTCGTTCGTTGATTATTTTTCATATTTATATCTTTGTGCCAAAAGACACTTATTTCAATTTGCCATTAACAAAAAATTATAAACATGAATATGAAAACAAAACTCGAAGATTTAACATATATACATAAAGTATCAATTCAAAGAAATGTTAACATGACTGAAGTTCTATTTAGACAAAAAGTAAAAATAATACCCAAAGATTTTTGTATTAATTATAGTTTAATGGAAATAAAATATGAAGTCTAACATGATGCGAAGCATTTATTATATTTTTAATGTGTTTTCAACACTAAAAAAACTTCTTCTGGTTTTTATTATAGCTTCCACCGAGATTTCAGTGATTCTGCCAATATCTAGTTTTGTGATTAAGTATCGATGTAGTACGGTAAAGTTTTTCAAGTAACATCAAAGATGGTGTACATTCTTTGATAGCCCCGTGAGAGCTTCTGAGGATAAATCTATAGAATTCATATAACAGTCTACTTTAACTATTTCACAAATAGTTTAGAAGCACAATCCTTGAAAAATTCAAACAACACCAATTTCATTTTATAAAGTTCACTAAAAGCAATTTGCAAAATCACCTAAATCTAATTCCAACTGCACCTTTGGACTTCCCACCGAAGAAAAACGACTAAAAAACTGATAATTTTTCTTGTCAAAAATTTTATTACGCTATTTGAGAGCCCTTGATTTCATGAACTACAAAATCCTCACCCATGACAATATTACCCAACCTAAAGGAAAGTATGCCAAGGTTTAATATTTTTTTGTGAAAAAACATGATAATAGCTAACATTATAAATGGTCAGTATAAATCAATGTCCTCCTTCATCACGCTTGCTGAATTTTATGTCATTCTTTTACTATGACGTAATTGTGCTTTTAATAGTGAGGCTATTTTTAATGTATTTTATAAATATACGATTGCTTCACACCTTTGGCTTTATTTATTGGAATATATGATTTCAAAATTGTATATTTTATCAAAATTAAAAAAAGGAAGCGTTCTATTTGAGCATTTATCCACTTTTGTGGTTTACATAATGCAACAATATCAAAATCATTCCTTTATACATTAGATATTTTGGCTCTAGGACTTTTAGATATTTCATTCATATTTCTATTTTACTGTTTTGAACAAAAATTTAAACGTTTGTTACCATTATATTGGTGAGACAACATATCAAACAATATTGTTTATAATAAAAATAAGACTACATATCACGTCTTGGATACATTGGTTTCCTCCTAAACGTCTTCTTCAAAACAATAAAAAAAACTTATCATTAACAATCCCTAGATTTAACTGACGCATGAATTCGAACTGAAAACATTTAATTTGAAGAATGGCTAAATATCTATCTAACTAATGGAGCAATTATATTGAATACAGATCTTTTTAAAGTTATCTCTCTCAGACACAGGAAATGTAGTTTTATCTACATTACGTCATCGCGGAATGAATTCACAAACAAAATTTTACAACAGATAAGGAAAAAGGTCGGACTTAAAAAGATCTGACTCAATATAGCGACTAGGCGCTGGGGCAACTTTCTTGAAACTCAACTTAAGAAACACAATTTCAAATCACAGAATCCAAATACAACAAACATCAACAAGATAACTGGCCGAAAACAGAACTTTTAGAAAGAAAGAAACCCCACATCCTAACAATAATTCGTTATAATATCTTAAAATTGGTTAATTCCTTTATTCACTGTCCTGAGTATACAACCTTGGCGCTCCTTCACTTCAACATGGCCGTCTCACTCACACAGACACGCAGACACAGACTAGTGTGTGTGTGGTCACCGCACATGCCACAGGCCGAGGTTAAGTACACTAAGCCGAGGCAACTTCACGATATGGTCCAAGCCTTGTGGCGTTATACACGTACAACCGTATAAGTCTATCGCTTTTAGATTTAGTAGTCCGTCACCTAAAGCCCTTAGGCCTCTGTCTGTAACCCTTGTACACTGTCCTATATTTAGCGTTTCTAGTTGCGATAACCTGGCGACTCGTTCCAAACCTTCGTCTGTAAGCCGACATGCACTCAGAGATAATGAGCGCAAGCCTGATAGTCCTAGCGTCGCATGTAACAGTGCTTCGTCACCTACTTTGTCACAAAATGATACGTCTAGCGCCCTCAGTCTGCCACTCTCAGCTAGATGGGCTACTCCAGCGTCCGAAACTCCATCACAAGCCCTCAAGTTGATATCTTCTAAATGCGGCAATCTAGCCAAATGCCTCAAGCCTGCGTCGGTGACAGCTACACAGAATGATAGATTTATGGACTTAAGATTAGGAAGACCTGTCGCTGCGTGCCTCAGTGCTTCGTCCGTTAACCTTTGGCAGTCTTGTAATCCCAAATGCTCCAAATCTGGCGTCCCTCTTGCTTCTCCCCCGCCGCATAGGTGAGCTATGCCTGCATCGTTCACATGCCAGCATGATCTCAAGTTCAGACGACGTAGTTTTTTCAATCCCCAAGCAATCAGAAGTAGGCCTGTGTCTGTGATGTTGCAACAGCCACCGAGTTCTAATTCTTCTAAGTTCTTTAATGACTGGGCTATTCTACCGAGGGATGAGTCTGTTACTTGTTTACACAGGGATAAATCCAGTCTTCTCAATGCTGGAAGCTCTGCAGCAAATGCACTGGCTAGCGCTGCGTCTGTTACACTATAGCAACCACTAAGTGACAACGATTCCAGGCCTGGTAGAGCTGCAACAGCATCTCTCAAGCCTCTTCTAAGTGATAGTACCTGTAGTTTCCGTACTCCTCTTCTAGCTAGTGATGCAAATAGTACTGGCGCTGGTCTCCTTAGGTGCAAAGCGGCTTCAACACCTCGCCAAACGGATCTTCTGTCGGCTGCGTCTCTCCAAGCGCGGCAAACTTGCGCCGCACGTCCTCTATCTCTAACCGGTAGCCTCTCGAATATTAAAGCCAACAACTCCGGATACAATCTCGATATATGCGTTCCCTGAGGCTCCGGCGGTGGTTCGGGCACGTGAGGCGCGGGCAAATGCGGCCGATGTAGCCTATACGGCGCGCTGCGTTGTTTTCTCCTGGTGGTACTCGGCAATTCGGTGAGGCCGAGACGCTCGTCACGCCAGGACAGCATGTCCTCCGTCCACGCACTCATTGCGGCAACACTGCACTATAACATGACACGAAGCATCGGACCGGTTTTCGGTGAAACTCGTGTTTTTGGAAGAAGTGAGCGACGCGCGACCGTCCTGCGCGGCTGTTTCTCGTGCACTAGCTGTTCGGGCGCGCGGCGGGCGCCCCTCGCCGCGGTCCCCCCGCCGCCGGCCCCCGAGCGCGGCTATTGGTCGCGCCCGACAGCACGTGACGCGCGTCGTATCGATTCGGAGGCTCTGCGGCGGCATTTTTAAGTTGGCGGACCGAGAGCCCGCCTTCGTCCCGCGCGGCCCTCCACACCCGCTACATAGAGTAGACAATTGCAGAACGTATCAATATTTAGGAAATGTTTCAAGGAATTGTATTCTAAAAAAATATAGTTTGAGAATGGTTAGAGAAAATAATTGTCTATGAGGGTATAGGCAAATAATTTATCTCTGCTGCAAACTACAGATTTGTACACAATGCTTTTGTTTTTTACTATAGATAGTAAAATCAAAAAAAATCACTGCGCTTTATTCCATTTCATTCTTAATTTAGTCTTGAAAAATGCTGGTTTCACCAACCATTCTTTACAATATGTTTAATATTTAATTTATCAACCTTATTTGTCCATTATCTATAATTCGAAAATTAATTGGAGCAACTGCATTTTTGTATTGCAATAATAGTGCGAACAGGTACTTAATAGTTACGTACTTTCCACACAATTTGCCATTCTGTTATGTGAATAACCCTACGCACACTTTTATATAGGTACTCGCACAATAGCAATAGAGCCAAATTGGAATGAATTTAGTCTAGATAGCTGAATAGGTAGCTATTTTCTGTATAATGCATTTTTGTATATTAGACACAAGTCGTATAGATTGTCATGTATGCCAATTATTATAAACTTTATTCTATGATGCTATATATTTTATTATCGCGTAGGCATCAAATGAAGTAAGACAATCTTGTATACTCTATTCTCCAAGTGATAAGGCGGCAAAACAACTCCGCGCCGTATATTTTCGTTCGCGCTGCACTTGCCGACGACTTATGACCATTTAACATAGACCCTGTCACATTGCGCGACGGCATCTATTACCATCACAAGAAGAACCAAGAATGTCTCGACAGAGACCAGCTTAGACTGGCCGTTTGATAACACCGGCCAACTATTACAAGGGCGACCAGTCGCAAGCGAACCAAATATGAATTTCGAATTTCGAATTCAAACGTTCCAGAATGCGGATTGGAGATGGCGGTAGACATGGAAACAGGTTATCAAAAATCACATTTGTATGGTGTTAGCAATGTTAGTCATGTAAGTGTATAAGGCCTGTTTGAATTTTCATTTTCATAAAGTTTTTGGATTGGCTCTTCTAATAGTGGAAATGTCAACTAAGTAGATATAATACCTATAATATATTAAGACTTAATTTAGAAAAAACTGTAACTTTGTAAAAAGTTGATATGCGAGAGCTTTTAGAATTATAATCATAATGATTGATTTTAAGATTTATTAAATGTTTTGTAGTCAGAACAGAGAAAGCGTCATTTCAAAACAAAACGGAACTTCGTAGGTAGGAACTTTAATTAAAACATCGGGGAAAGCTTTTGGTCTTTTTTGCCGATAGGTTGTTGTAGTTGTTTGTTTTCCAATAAATATAAAATAAAAAAATAAAAATCTTTATTTCTTAACCTTAGTTGATTTTATACATTTCTTTCACAGGTTTGTTTTCCAATGTAAAAATTATTTCACAGTTACCTATATAAAAATACCTAACTGTGGTAGCTTTATACTATGCAGGACCGTTCTATGCATAGCTGTAAGCAGACGTACGAAATAAAAAGTAAACAGAAAATAGTACAAATCTGTTTAGGTATAAAATTTGTGGAAAATAGTTTTTTATTCAAAATTGGATAATTGTATCTTTTTTTGAACGTCACGAAGAAAAGCAAGAAAGAATTATAGCTATAGCAAACTCTTCAAAGGTTTGGTCATAATTTAAACTGACACATTGAATAAGCTATGTAAATAAGTTAATAAAATAAAGATACCTAGAGAAAAAATAAAGAAAATATCATAAGAATAAAGATACAATCCTTATCCAATTTTGAACAAAAGTCTTTGACTTGACTGAAAACGGAAATAAACATAAACAATAATGTCACTCCGCCTTGAGATTTGCATCCATCCACCGCAGTGAATTGAGATTCGCATCCATCAAACTCTACATGTTAAATTGATTGTACGGTATTCATGTCATATAAAAACAACATTTGGTGTTAAATAAAAGCCCTTTGGGGTTGTCATCTACGGATGTAAGTGATATTTACAATAAATTTGCAAAATAAATTATTAAAATCTGATACTTTTTAGTTTTTTTTATGAATTTAGAAATTATTGTAATTCATGGCTTGAAAATTTTCAAAAACCTGTATGGTACTGACTTGACCTTTGGTTAAAACCCTTCTTACAATACCTTCCAGCGTTTAAATGGTAAAAAAATATTACTTCACCGCTGCGGATTGAGATTCGCATCCATCAAACTAAACATGTTCAATTGATTGTGCGAAATTCGTGTCATATGAGAACGACATTTGGTTTTGAATAAAAGCCCCTTAGAGTTTAAAAAGAATAAGTATATCTTTGAGATGTAAGTGATTTTTACAACAAATTTGCAAAATCAACTATTCAAATTTGATACTATTTAGTTTTTTTATGAATTTAAAAATTATCGTAATTCCTGGCTTGAAAAATTTCAAAAACCTGTATGGTACAGACCTGACCTTTGGTTTTAAAACCCTGTTTACAATACCTACAAACTTTTGAATGGTATTAATTATAAATATATATATATCTCTCCACCGCAGAGAATTGAGTTTCGCATCCATCAAACTCTACATGTTCAATTAATTGTACGGTATTCATGTCATACAAAAACAACATTTGGTGTTATATAAAAGCCCTTTGGGGTGCTTAGATAAATGGGTAAATCTTTGAGAAGTAAGTGAATTAAATTATTTCAACAATTTTGCAAAATCAAGTATTCAAATCCGATACTTATTAGTTTTTTATGAATTTAAAAATTGTCGTTAATTAAAAAACACTTATGTTAATTCATAAATTAACACGAATTAAAAGCATACATGGCTTGAAACATTTCGAAAACGTGTATGGTACAGACCTGACCTTTGGTTTAAAAGTTTTAAAACCCTGCTTACAATACCTACAAACTTTTAAATGGTATTAATTATAAAAATGTATATATCACAGTGAATTGAGCTTCGCATCCATCAGACTCAACATGTAACTGTACAAAATATAAAAGCACTTTGTAACACACTAAAATTCAAACACAATGTATATTGTTTTTATGAACAAACTATGAACTATGAACTCAACATGTTGAATTGTTGTACGTTATTCATGTCATATGAAAACGACATTTGGTGTAGAATAAAAGCCCTTTGGGTTCTTAGAAAAGTGTCTAAATCTTAATTAACTGAGAATTCAATATTTCAATAAATTCAAAATCAAGTATTCAGACCTGATACTTTTTAGTCTTTTTTTATTGAATTTAATAATTAGGAATCTTAATTCATGGCTTCGAAAACCTGAATGGTACAAACCTGAACTTTGGTTAAACCTTTCTTTCAATACCTACCAACTTTTAATGGAATTAATTATAAAAAATAAAAATATTATATCGCCGCCCATGGATTGAGATTCGTATCCATCAAATTCAACATGTTGAATTAATTGTGCATTCATGTTGTGTAAAAATGACATTTGGTAACAAAGCCCTTGGAGTTTTAAGAATATGATGTGTCTTTGAGAAGACTACTTTCCTACACTTTTACAAATGTGGCTCCGTAAAAAATATTCTTAAATAAATAACTAATTGGGAAAAATTGAATCAGGATTTAAGTGATAATTGGTAACAGATTTAGTTGAATCTAACTGTGAAACATGTTTAATGGGTCGAAACCATTATTTAGAGAAAAGACTCAGTGTGAACCTGCCTAAATTATGAAATTAATATATGTACTTACAAAAAAAAATCTTCCCATCCCATTGTTATTACTATTTACCTCGCATGTATTGAATTTATACTACTGATTGAACTTGTCTTATTTAAAATATACGCAGTAAGTAAAAGAATTCATGTTTGAAACCTAAGTAAGAGAATTATACAGCGCTACAAAGTTGCAGCAAAGTATTGCTCCAAAACTTGCAGCAAAGTAAAAACTCGTCATATAAAAATATCTCACTTTTATGTGTATCCGAACGAGAGCGCCTTTAAAATACTTCAAACAAACCAGCAACACAACTTTCCTTTTCTGAAATCGACTAAAAACAGAATATAAAATATCAACGAAATGAACTACGAAAATATAATTTTAAAATTCGAATCGTCCATTTATGCACACATGTAAAGCTACAGGTAGATCGTACACAAACACGCAATGCTTGACGTAAGGACAGAGGTACACAACAATCTCGTATAAAAAGTAGATGGGATAAAATAAAATATAGGAGGGATAATAATTAAATAAATTTCCTAGTGGCTATAAATTAATATAATTGTGATATATGCGAAGAGAGTTATATTAAAATGATAAATGCGTAATTATTGTGGTAGGCACTAAATTATTAGAAGTCCTCAAACATAGCTCTACGAATAAGCTACGACCTACGTCTTTACAAGGCTACGATACGAGTGCTACGATTCTACGAAATCAGCTTCGTCCTTATAATTTATGCCAAAAACCGCTCGTTTTGTATGTTAATTCTAAGTACGTTGTTTGGTTACATGAAGCTGACTTATGAATAAACCAATTGATACTTTTATAATCAAGTTCAATGTAGGTAAGTATGTATCATCATAATAAGCTAGGTTCTGTAAAAAAAAAGAGTACAAGATTTGTAGTTCCAGACAAAAGATTAATCATGATGATGAAATGATTTCAGATTTTGCTAGTACATTCAAAAATATTAATTAACCACGTGTGCCACAGCCTTACACGCAGATTCTTGTGTGACATCATTCGAAATTCAAACCAGTTCTTTCTATAGTCAACCATCAACTTTTCCATATAAAGTTGATTCTTCTTTGTCTATCTCGTTCCAGCCAGTATCACGAGGGAATCTCATCAAGGGAGGTTAGACTCTAGAGTTAGAATAATAAAGTAGAAATTCCTTTGTGTAGATTATAATGTAAATCAGCTGATAGGAGTGTGTGTGTTGGCATGCGGGTAGTGGTCCCACGTTCCGCCTGACTGGTTCGATTCTAACTTTTTTCTTGATTCCTGGGAGGTGAGACAATTTTCGCCTCGAATACTGGACTTTTTGGACTTTGATTGCTGGAAAAATTGCTCCGTGATTTTGCCGGGCTGGTTGGGGAGTGAATATTTATGTGGTAGTTATAATGCCAGCGAATTTAAGAGTTTCTACTAAGATGGGCTAGAATTCATAAACATTTTCTTTTTATTTCCAAAACAATGAAGTAATACCTCATATTTAGACACTACAACAATTTTGATGTTTTGTCATGATAGCACTTTTGGTGGTCTGTAAAACAAAGACTAATAATTTCAAGACATCCTCTACTTATAGTAAGAACCGTTAATCTCCTTGGTGTATATCTCAGACATTGATTTTACGGTTTTACCTGCGTTAATCCTAATCTTAGCCCATTGTAGGAAAACATCTGCAAAGATACTGATAACAAAACACAATAACAGTTACAATTTTTTTTATATAAAAGAAAGAAAGAAAGAAAGAAAGAAAATCTTTATTCGACAAAATACATATCTAACAACAAATGAATCATTAGCAATATTAAGCAAATTAAAAATAAAAATTGTCGAAAAGGTGGCCAGCTCAGCTTTATGCTGCTAGCGGAGTGCTACAGCGCTGATTTTCAGCTGGTGCCATGAAGACGTGGGTTAGGTGACTTAATTATTATCATATTAATTAAATTACTTTTTATACAATTTGCAATACATATAATATTTTTTTTCTAATATATTTTTATTTATTTCGGAGAATACAGACAAGAGAATACAAGAGAATAAAGTAAACAAACAGCTACAAATTTTGATACGGAATGAAAAATACTATGAATATGAGTCAAGGCTGTGTTGCTCGAAGGAGTCAACAGAACAAATAAAACAAAAATTTGGGGGAAATTAAAAATGATTGATGGTATTGCCATCAAGTTGCCGCGATAAAGTAATTTCTTTTATGTGTTTACGAAATGTGACGACCGAGGAGAGATTTCGCATTGGCGGAGGTAAATCATTCCAAATTTTTGTTGCGGCGTATTTAAAACTTCCCTCAAAAGCTACCAATTTATGGCTATGGACTGCTAGAAGATTGAGGCGAGATCTAGAGGACCAGACTAATTTTTCAAATAAATAAACAGGTTTGTGATGTTTTATAATACCAAACAGAAGAGTAGCAAAGTGAACATAACGGCGTGAAGACATGTTAAGTATTTTAGCTGAATTTATATAGGGTGATACATGGCTTCTTGGCGGAATATTGAAACTAAAACGTGCACAAGCATTTTGAACTTTTTGGATAATTTTTTTAGTTTTCATTAGTAATCGTGGCCCGTATACTATATCTGCATAGTTAAATTTTGACAAAATCAGAGACTCCATAAGATTTATACGTAGATTGGGATTTAGATAATCTCTTATTTTATATAGTATTTTTAGTCGATAGAAGCAGTTACGTGCAACTTCTACTATATGAGAATGAAAACGAAGTTCAGAATCCATCAACAATCCTAAATTACGAGCCTCGGGAGTCAAGGCAATGACTTCTCCATTAATTAAGATTTGTGGTTCTTTGGATTCAATTTGAGCGATTTGATTTCTTGTGCCTAGTATCATTAACTTTGATTTAACCGGATTTAAGAGAAGAAAGTTTTCTTTTGACCATTTGTTTAATCTATCAAGATCATTATTTAACTTACACACAGCGGAATGAGTATTTGAGGGTTTACAAGAAATATATAATTGCAGGTCATCTGCGTACATATGGAATTTACAATGTTTTATTGTATCAGAAATATCAGACATATATATAATAAATAACAATGGTCCGAGAATGGAGCCTTGTGGTACACCTCTATTGACAGGTGAAGACGATGAGGTGTTAATAGTGCCGTCATTCTTAGAAACTTTGACATATTGTGACCGGTTATAAAGACAAAGTCGAGTTAGTTATACCGCTTATAACTCAAAAACATCTAGACCTGCAGGCCTATTTGCTAACTTTTGACAGCTACGGTGTACATCATTTTCATGGCAACTTCAATATTCATTACGGCTTCGGTATGAATGACTATTTTTATTTTAAATATGAAATGCTAAAGTGACAATCAAATCGTTGTACACCGAGTTAGCAAATCGGCCTGCATGTTAGTACTATTATTAATTCTGTGCCATGGGACTAGACCGATTTCAAGTATCTTTGATTTGTTAGGTTGGTCTCTGACCCGAAGAGCAGGTCTATTTGCTAACTTTTGACAGCGTGTACGTTTTGATGGTAACTTCAACATCCATTACAGCTTTCGTATGATTGACTATTTTAATTTAAGATACATAAACCGTAATGGATATTGAAATAACCATTGACTACCATGATCTCCAATCCATCCGAGCAAGTAGCATCCCAAATAAATACCACTAGTCGAACAAAGTCCTGCCCTTCCATCGCTTACAAACTGTTTCGATTGTCAGCAGCGCCGGAACCGAGATAAACCAATCAAACTGTGTCCATTAACCCCCCAGGGCACGCCCAAAGCCGAAACCCGTTCCTCCTGGGGGCCTTTTGGTGATGTTCGCCTTACAGGTTGAGGGCACTCTGCTCTCACCTCAAAAAGTCCGGTGAACTAGCAAAAGCTCACTTGGAGCTAACATAGTCCTTTCCAAAACAAAAGGCCATTAACCCGTTTGCCATGCGTGGTGAGCATGGCAAAACCCCACTATGATGGAAATCTATGGTGGAGGCCTATGTCAAGCTTTGGACTTCTTGCAGCGGTGACGACGAACCAAAAGGTAGAAGGATCCAGGGCACCTAAGTAACACGATCATGGATGCAATTAGGATCACACTGAAATGAGAGATGTGGTAGGTAATCTGTAGTAATATTTTTAATCTGTGCCTTGACGAGAAACATGTTGTTAAGTTACTTACTGCGCCGCGAGAATGCCGTGTGGTTCCCGGCAGACTAGAATAGGACCTCTCCAAGTCTTCTCGTGAATGTCGTAGAAGGCGACTTAGGAAACAAGATTCGCAAAGCTTATAAACATCAAAGAGACTTCTTCAACCCGTTTGAACAGCATGGACAGTATATTCCTAATCTTCTGACTGCTCTGGCTAATATGACTCCAGTAGTACAGAGCGGGTCATGCTCCTGCAGTGGAGACTAAAAAAGATTTGATGATGATGATATGGGCTTGATGTGTTTAGCACATATAGATGGCGCAGCGGTCAACACGCCAGCCTGCGACACGGAGGTCCCGGGTTCGATCCCCGTACAGGTCAAGATGGAAAATGATCTTTTTCAGATTGACCTGGGTCTTGGATGTTTATCTATATAAGTAATCTATTATAAAATATAGTATCGTTGAGTTAGTATCCCATAACACAAGTCTCGAACTTACTTTGGAGCTAGCTCAATCAGTGTGATTTGTCCGTATATATTTATTTATTGTATACTATCACGTCTTTATCCCTTGCGGGGTAGACAGAGCCCAAGGTCATAAAACCTACAGGCCACTTTTAGCATCATAGTGGTCATTAAGGTGGAAAGCGGAATCAAAGTAGTGATGGGTTGCTAGCCGCATCGCCTATCAATGTGATTCCTTAGATTTTCGCCCAATCCCTTGACCGGTTTTTACGGTCTGCGCGGGAAGAAAAGCAGCTGGTAGGTATAATATTCTATGTTTTCTCTTTTCTCCCAAACCAGCATGGAAGAGCACATAATCGTAGTCTTATTTAACTCCTTTCTAGCAGAATAGCAACGGTACAAAGAACATGTGGGCAATGCCATGTTGGCAAGCTAGTCCAAATTCCGAATTGCAATGAGTCAATGCGACACGCAAGGGTTTTTGTTCGCGTTCCTTGAGTATAAAAGTACACAAGTACAGAAGTGAAACTTGGTAGGTGTAAACAGCTTCTATAATTCCACGCAGCAAGCAGTAATTGCATTCCTTTTTTGTATTATTTTTATTATAATGCAATCGCATTATCTTCATCCTTCATCTCATCGTAGCATTACTGAGTTTTGCGTACACAGGAAAGCCGTTAGTATTATATTGTCTTTGCCTTAGCCGACAACCGTCCATATACAGCGTGCAAATTGACTAGGGTTCAGGTCATCAAAATGAAAAACTTTACCTATGGGATCAATTTTAGGTACTAGGAACTCAAAAAAATTCGACATTTTTATATGAAAGTGTTCTGCTGCCCGAGCAAGTAATATGGAAAGGACACATTTGTTTTTTCAAGTTGCCAGCATTTTTCCCTCTTATAAGGAATGTCGTTTATAATGACGGTATGAGTCACCCCTTTAAGAGAATTTCGAGGGATACAAGCTTTATATGGACGCTCCTCGGCTAAGCGAAACTCGGTAATGCTACGTACGTAAGTATTATATTTTGTCTTTGGTAATGCGCGTCTTTTTTATTTAACTCATCAAGTCGTTTCTACTTCTATAGAAGATCGATAAACAATCATGTGATAAATGATGAAGATAAAGCAATGGCGTTATATTTCCTATTTTTTTTTTAATATTGATTTCGGATATTTGGAATTAGAACTATTAAACCTATAAATGTGTACATCCACATCCTTCATATCAACGTTTCGACAGAGATTTGAATAGACCATTTTAAGCAATAACTAAAAAGATACTCAGAATAAGCAAACCAAGAATGTAAAACAGCAGTTTTCATAATGTCGACATTATCACATTATGAAAACTTCTGTTTTACATTTTTGGTCTATCTGTAGACAGCATCAAGTTTTTTCACCTCTCAGCGGGAAACCGGGGAAACCTCTTTCTTACTTCATCGCGCTACGTTAGTATTATTATTAAGGTTTATTCTGTGTTTACACTAATTTGTGCTACAGCTACCTGCAGCCATATGGCGCGACTTAAAAATAAACAAGTTAAGCGTAGGAAGGACTCCATCCTGTTTGATTTGTGATGGGAAAATATTTTTAGAGTATAAATAATATATTACAAGATAGGCAAAAAATATATAAAAAATGCAAGACACTTTAATAAACCTATTTATTTTCTTTTAAATGCAGTCTTTTTTTGTCTTACATCTCATATGTTCGCACAAAATGATTAGAAAGTGACATCTACATTACATAAAAAAAAAAAAAACACTTATAGTCACATAGGAATTATTGGACTGCGACCGCGAGTTTCAAGTTCGCGAAATTGAGACATACAGCGCCATCTGTGAGTGAGTAGTTTAGTTAAATCCTAACTGATTTTACTGCCATCTATTATCGAATAGCTAAGAGAACATTTGTGATACTAAAATGTAGATGACGTTTTAATTCTAGACAAAAAGTAGTACAGGTTAAGTTCCTAATGCTTTCGGTGGCGCTAGTGAGACGATACTGAAGTACTATTTTTGAAGTGTAACAACTCGTCTTCAAACGATTTTTGTATATTTTAGGGAAACATGCATGAAAAGTAGATTTTGAAAAGTGATTCTGATTATCTTATCATTTATATTTCTATTTTTCAGAGCTTTTGTCATAGCACAAAGAAATAAAATATATGCAAGATAATCCCTATTATACTCGTAAGCATAACTAGTTACGTACATGTTTTTCCATCCTACCTACTCAAAAGATGCTGGTTTGGGAGAAAAAAAGGAAAACATAATATACCTACCAACTGCTTGTCTTCCCGCGGATACCGTGAGAGCCAGTCAAGGGATTGGGCGAAAATCTAAGGAATCACGTCAATAGGCGATGCGGCTAGCAACCCATCACTATTTTGAGTCCGCTTTCCTCCGTAATGCCCACTTACATGCTAAACGTGACCCTTGGGTTTTAAGACCCTAGGCTCTGTCTACCCCGCAAGAGATAAAGCCGTGATGATATGTATGTATGTTCTCAAAAGATACATAATTATTACATCACTCCACAAGATAAGATACATGCCATTCGCATTTAGGCTTTCAGTTCCTGTATACATTTATGATTTTGTAAATACTAAATTGCTAATTTGCAAACTGGAGAGCAAACATAACAACTCTCGAAATACAATCCAAACAAACTACGAGCAAATAACAACACAACCAAGTCAGAACACTCGACTAAGCACTTGCTACTCGTATAGGTCGAGAGCTGACGGCGCAAAATAGATAATAGAAATCTCTACATCTCAAAACGAATTAAGTATTTACTATACAAATATTTAACTACGTTCTATTCCTGTAGCATTCTAATATATCTATAGTGCTATGGTAGTACCTACCTTAAAATTAGGACAAGTATGTAGTCGTACCTATTTCAATTCGATCTTTACGGTGTTATAATTACTACTATTCATACTGGTACAGTACTACCAGAGCCATATATTATCCGGAGCAGTAAGAGATCTGGCCTAAACTCTCCGCGAGAGGGCCGGGTTGGAGAGATTTCTTTGATGTTTTAAAGCTTTGTTTAGCTTGTGTTTCCCAAGTCGATTCAATCGAGTCCCTTATACGCTTCGAGCAACACGGCCTCCGTACCGGACGGAGGGAGTGGGCAAAGCGACAATTTACTATGACAATTTTTCTGGCGTTTTTTGCGGGGGGAAATGTGCACACAAGTTTAGTTCCGCACACCTACATACAAAACTTAAACTGTCACTTGATAGTAATTATGACATTGTCACAAAAAATGACATAAAAAAGAAAAAATAATTTGTGTACAGATGAGTCACACACAACTAACACATAGACATGCATATGCCTAATTTTGGCTTGTACCTTGACAGAGGGGAATGCAGCGTATGGCTACTCCCTTCCGTGTTGCTCGAAGCTTATACGACATCTACGAGAAGACTTGGAGTGTTCCTATTCTACTCTGACGGGAACAACACGGTACCGTTAGATGTAAAAATATGTACCTAAAGACAATATAATAAGGTACTGGATACAAATAAGGCCTGAAATGTAATAAAGCCTGCCTGAAAAATAATGGACTTGCAACAGTGTAAACGTCTTGGTTAATAAAAAGAACATACAAAATGATAATGAAAAGCTGACACCACTTCTCTACCTACTCACATATAAAAATTATATATTTATGTAAAAAAAGGGAAAAAAATGCGGTTAATAAGGCCTATGTGCAATGCGCAATAAAGCCTATTCCATTGACAGAACCCGATTTTGCTGAAAATGTTGATCATACATAAATAATAATACACGTAACTTAAGTAAACAACGATGAAAGCTTATAGTTTAAATACAATTAGTAAATAATTTCTAATGGTTTGACACTTTTTCGAAAACACGAAAATGAATAGGGCTTTAATAAAGTACCCGGGCCTTATTAGACTACCTTGTACGTGATTTTTGTTTGATTTGTAGTAAAAATTATGACGCATGAACTCATGTATTTTATTTATAAGCATGTTTAAATTTACAGGAAGCATTACAAACTGATCTCAAAATATTGCTTTTTTCAAGCAATAATGATATAAAGTGGTTTGAAATTAAGTAGGGCTTACCTAGTAGCATTTTCCGTTGGCTCCCATATGCCAACAGTTGGGAACGTATTGGCAGATGGTTAGTTACTCCGCCAACCTCCACTTAAAATAGGCCCACTGTCATAAACATGCACTACTTACCCAACGAGTAGCCAACAACGGGCCTACTACTACTATTGCTACTGTTGTGTGATTTTTGTAGGGATTTAAGTTATTATACAACGTCGGGCCAACTAATAAAATTCTTCATTGGGCCTGTTAGTGCTACTCCTACCGTTGGGTTATTTTTGTAGGGATTTAAGTTATGATTAAAACATCGGGCCAGCTAATAAAATCGTTCATTGGGCCTGTTAGAGCTACTCCTACTGTTGGGTGATTTTTGTAGGGAAAACCCTTTGAAAGACAATTAATACAACACTCGTAATATTGCCGTTTGTATAGTACACTGAATAAAAAAAAACTGCGAGTGAGTAATGCACTTTGTATTACTTTTTGCATGCCTTTTGCCTACCTACATTAGATATCATCTCGAGTCTGTCCAATCAAAACTAGTTTCATCATCATCATCATCATCATCATAATCATCATCATCGTCGTCATCATCATCATCATCAGGTCTTTTATAATCTCCACTGCTGGAGCACAACTCTCTTTGTACTACCATTTTAGCCAGAGCAGTCAGAGAATTTGGCCTTTACTCTCCACGCTGGCCAGGCGGGTTGGAGAGGTCTCTTTGATATTTATATTTATAAGCTTTCTTTAGCTTGTGTTTCCTAAGTTGTCTTTTACTATATTAACGGAAAAAATTGTAGTGGTCCTACTCTTCTTTGCCAGGGACTACCAGGCAAAGCTGGTTTAAAAGGAGTTTTTTTTTATTAATAATGTATAATTACGTATTTAGTCAATAGATGGCGTAAGACGTATGTTAGAACGCGCTATTAACATTTTTTTACTTTTGGCTATATACTTCGAGCCAAAATTTTAATTCAAGTGACAACTGGGTTGGCGTAATAGTACGCTAGTCAGGGGTGCACTACACTCCACAGGGTGATTGGTACTTGAGGTAGACCAATCACATCCTGGAGGTGGTGGGTTTGAGTAGAATAACTGTTAAAATTGCGCAAGGAGGTCCATTGGCACTTCAGTGTCCAACCAACTTATTACAACTGGCCCGATGAAATGCCAACGATGGTAGGTACGTTGGCCCTATTACAGGTTGGGCCATCGTATTCAAATCTACGTAGGCCATTCGTTTTGGGCCCAACCCGAAAACTGCGCGCCAATTGTATGCATTTGCCAACTAACCAGAGGTATGTGGCCCAAGTAAATGCCAACAATAAATGCTACTAGGGTTATTTGTATCCAGTACCTTACTACCGTACTACCGTACGCGATAAAACCGTATGAGTTAGCCCATGGATTTGCAAGTATAAAATATTACTCATGATATATTTAGTTCATGTTTTACGTCTAATCTCTATGTTAATTTTGACAAATAAGACATCTATTGTCTGACAGCAGCAACTTCAGGTCTTTTTTAGTCTC
The DNA here is from genome assembly GCA_963082605.1 of Rhodophaea formosa. Lineage (NCBI taxonomy): Eukaryota > Metazoa > Arthropoda > Insecta > Lepidoptera > Pyralidae > Rhodophaea > Rhodophaea formosa. The sequence continues at coordinate 11,051,224 of OY720226.1, forward strand.
CTGCAGAAGCATGACCCTCTATGTACTACCAGACCCATATATTAGCCAGAGCAGTCAGGCACATAGCGCGAAGAATTGATGGCCATGGGGAAGAAAGATTCGTTAATGGCGACCACGTGCCGGCAAGCGCAGCGTTGGACACCCGCCGAACAGCAGGCCGATTTACTAAATCGGTGTACAACGATTTTAATGTCACTTAAGCATCCATTACGGTTTTCATAACGTAAATAAAAAAAGTCATTCATACCGAAGCCGTAATAGATATTGAAGTTACCATGAATATGATGTACACCGTAGCTGTCAAAAGTCAGCAAATAGGCCTGCAGGTGGTCGGATGACCTGACCAAGGTCGCTGCTGGATACAGGCCGCTTTCAACCGGTCGATATACAAATAGTAAATACAGTAGTAATAAAATAATTAGGGGGTGGCTTATGTCCAGCTGTGGACTTCTTGTGGCTGCGATGATGATAATAAATTGTTTTTCTTTAAGAGTCCCACGTGAAGCCGCAATCCCATACAAACGTAGTTTGGTTTTAGTTTTACAACAGTTAAGCCACAATCTCAACCAAATTTCGTACATACGGATAGACCGGATAAGGCATATTGATGTTTATAATCAGATTTCAATTTTAAAAACAATACCTTACAAAATTACAGCGAGTTGAAGTTTCGTATCGAAAACTTGTACTCGCTGTAATTTTGTATAGGTGTAATTTTGTAAATGTGTTACGTAGGACTCTTAAACATTAATTGATAGGTGATTGACATATTTTTATAATCAAATAGGGGAATAGAACTTAGTTTGTAAGAAAACAATTATTATATTATTCATGGCCATGAAAGTCTATATTCATTCATTTACATCATATTCACAACTTACTTTGGGGCTAGCTCAATCTGTGTGGTTTGTCCGTTTATATTTATTTAAGTATTTATTATTAAAGTAATTGTCAACATTACCTTGAATTACCTTAATGAAAATTCACCCCCTTAAAGGGTCAAATAGGGGTTGAAAAAAAATTTGGTTCCTAGATATCGCCTTAAAATTAGTAATGCAGTTTAGACTCCAAAGTCATGCAGACTTTGGAGTAAGTACTAGTACATTTATTCGAGAAAAATGTATCCGAAATACAACTTCAAGCGAGGTCGCGGGCAAATGCTAGTAAATAAATCCAACTTATATTATACATGCGAAAGTGATTTTTTTGTTTGTTTTTACGCTTTCAACTGTCTACTGAACCGTTTATCATGAAATTTTGCATACACATAGGCTAGGGCTCGAGAAGGATAACACGGGCGAAGCCGCGGGCAACAGCTAGTAAGGTAGGTAATAATTCTAATTAGAAATTACGAGTAAATCAAAACAGGCTAACGAAGCCTGATGTAACGGCCTGTGTACACGCAATGTGCTAATGTCTGTCTGTCTGTCTCGCTGAGTTATTGGTTTCTCGGAGACCGTACCGGTTAGTTAGCTTTTGAAGATGCCTATAAGTACAAAGTAGCTGGGGTGTCATTAATGTCACAGAGTAGGGAATTTGACGCGTGCTAGTAGTAGTAGAGACGCCTTTCCAACACAAGCGTCCGAAACAAACGTGTCAGTGGGTGGTACCTTTTATTGAGTTTTTGTTTTCAAGGTAATTGTAGAAATGCAAAACTCTGATATTTTTTAGTTCGCCGGGCGTATTTTTTATTCCATGCTATGGGAAAAAGATATGACGAGCTCCACGGCGCAGTGGTTAACGACAGCATGCATCACGAAGGGTCCTGGGTTCGATCCCCGATCATTGTAATTCCAATTACCCCAAGTTTATGTAAGAAAAGTGGCATCTAGTTTTCTTATCTGTGCCTTTGCAGGGCGTCATCTGTACTTCATACATACAATCACGTCTTTTCCTCTTGTGGGGTAGACAGAGCCCAGGTCTATAAAACCTGAAGGCCACGTTTTGCATGTTGGTGGGCTTGTAGTTGGAGAACGGAAACAACATAGGGAAAGGTATTGCTAGCGACATCGCTTATTGACATGATTCCTCACGCCCATCCCCTTGATCGGCTTTTACGATCTGCGCGGGAAGAGAAACAGCTGGCACATTCTACGTGTTTTCTTTTTTCTCAGAACAGAGTGGATAATCAAACAAATATTTAATACTAGTTCAAATTCTTAGAATTCTTGGTTCAGCTATTCATTCAATTGAGATGATGATCAATTCTATTTGCGTCACCAAATATTTCAATGATAAGAATATCTCTCAATATAAAATAGAGCAAACTTAATTAAGAAATGGATTTTTAATGATATTAATTCAAAGAAAATATAAACCAATTAACGTCCTTTTAAACGACAAAAAACGAAGGAGGTTCTCAAGTTGAGGCGTATATTTTTTACGCATAACTTTTTAGAGAGTAGTCTGATTTTGATTATTATTATTTTTTTATTGCTTTCGGCATATACAGTGTATAATATGACCCTCGACATACCCTTAAAGAGGTGACTCTTGCTATGGGATCAATGCTGGGAACTTAAATTGAGAAGCCCGATGGCCTAGTGGGCGTGGGCGTTATGAGCGCTTCCGCATGTTAAACAACTCTGGGTGCAGTCCTCACTTGGATGGGTGACCGCAAGTGGCATAAAAATATCTCGAGCTCCTCCGTGCTTCGGAATGGTCCCGGCAGTCATCATTGATGGCAGTTGTTAAGCTACGTCAGATGTTTTTAGGCAGCTTGAAAAATCTGACACCAGTGTTGGCCACTTACACACACGAAAAAGAAACAAACAACTCAAAATTATTTTGGTTTTTGTGAACACTTGTATGAAAACGTTTGACTTGATTGATGAAAACTTGATTTTTTTTTGAGTTCCCATATCGAAAGCTTTTCATATTGACGGGCTGATTCACTCCTTTAGGGGTGTGTCGAGGGTCATGTAACACGCTGTATAACCCGAAGTTGGTCCCATATTAATTTGTAAAAACAAAATCGTACCCTAAGCGTGAATACATGATCAATTTTCCACTTCTCAGTTTATTTCGGTGGATTGTTTTTTGTTCATCATCATCAGGTCCTTTGTTGGTCTCCACTGTAGGAGTATGACCATCTCTGTACTACCAGAGCCATATACATATTAGCCAGAGCAGTCAGAGGATTTGGCCTACACTCTCCACGCTGGCCAGATGGCTTGGAGAGGTCTCTATGATGTTTATAAGCTTTGTTTAGCTTGTGTTTCCCAAGTCGCCTTCTACGACATCCACTGGAAGACTCGGAGTAGTCCTATTCTATTCTGCCGAGAACCAAACGACATAAAAAACAAGCGTACAGAAAAATCGGAAACATTGTGCCGTTTACAAAATATTGTCCTACAAAAACTTATTCCTGTCTGAATATCAATCTGTAACACAATAGCTCCGGAACTAATCGTGCATACCTGCGGAGAGGCGGGCCCATTGTGATGCTGTTTAATATTGAACGAGTTTTAATCGATAATCGTTTGGAACAATATTCGTTACAAAGAAACACTTCTTGGTGGCCTTAGATAAAAGTATAAATAAATAAAATAAATAAATATATACGGATAAACCACACACATTGAGCTAGCCCCAAGGTAAGTTCGAGACTTGTGTTATGGGATACTAACTCGACCACTCCAACTCTTCCCGTGGATATCGTAGAAGGCGACTTAGGGAACATAAGCTAACAAAGCTTATGAACATCAAACATACCTATCCAATCCGTCTAACCAGCGTGGAGAGTGCAGGCCAAGTCCTGTGACTGCTGTTGCTAATTATGGCTCTGGTGCTCCTACAGTGGAGACCCAAAAAGACCCTTTGATGAAGATAATGATGAGGTATTTGCCCGCGCCGGTAATCGAACTCAGTGTACCTCGTATAGCAGGCTGGCGTGAGTTACGGAGGCCTCCGTATACATAATAATAAATAAATATATAAGGACAAGTCACACAAATTTAACTAGTACTTTTATAATACATACTTATGTAGATAAACATTCAAGATCCAGGACAGTCAGAAAAAGATCGTATTACATTATGACCTGGCTAAGGAATCGAAGCTCGGTCTACCCGTTTCGCAGACTGGTGGAAGCCGTCAATATATTATGCAGATTGTTACGCAGCATTAGTATATTTAGTAAAATGTATACAAACTATAACGAACTAACTTTTACCGTCGGCTTCGCTCGCGTATAATTTATCATACATACATACATACATACTATCACGTCATTTTCCCTTGCGGGGTAGACACAGCCCAGCAGGCCTATTTGCTAACTTTTGACAGATACGGTGTACATCATTTTGATGGTAACTTCAATATTCATTACTGCTTCTGTATGAATGCCTATTTATAAATAAGATATGAAAACCGTAATGAATGCTAAAGTCACTATCAAAACGTTGTACACTGAGTTAGCAAATAGGCCTGCAGGTCTTTAAAACCTATAGGCCACGTTTAGCATGTTGGTGGGCTTGTAGGTGAGAACGGAGTCAAAATCGTGTTGGGTTGCTAGCCACATCGCCTATAGACATGATTTCTGATGCCCATTCCCTAGATCGGCTTCTACGATCTGCGCGGGAAAAGAAGCAGCTGGTACATTCTACATTTATTCTTTTCTCCCAGACCAGCATTTATCATATAAACTTTTCATCGTTTAATGAAAATGCCACAGGAACGGCACTTTTTTCGGTATGAAAGGTACCAAATGTCCTTCTCAGTACTCTAACCTATTTGCATGCCAAATTTCGAGAAGATTGGTTTAGTAAATAAAGTAAATAATCCCACCTACAAGCGACCTCCCATAGAGCGGGTGCAGCTGCAGCAACTGCAGAAGGGATTAAGAGGCGCAAATATGCGGTTCTAGGTGAGCCCTACATATTTGTGCCTTTCGCCGTGGAGACTTTGGGGCCATGGGGTGCGGAGGCTCGTCAATTGTACAGAGAGATCTCGGCACGTCTGATCGACGGCTGGACCCAAGGGCTGGCACTCATTTTGGACAACGGCTGAGCCTAGCGACTCAACGTGGAAATGCGGCCAGTCTCTTGGGTACATTACCGTGTGATGACAGCGATCTGGGCTCCATCTTTTATTTAGTTTAGATTTATGTTTTTTATTACTCTTTCTTTTTTATTCCTAAGTACTTATATATTTATTTTGTTTAGTTATAATTTGTAATTATGTGTAAATAAAATAGTAAATCCTTAGTATTAAGTAAATAAAGGGCTTGGATTTAGAATCGTGCGCCCCGATTGCGACTGAGGGCAGAAAAGAAGATAGGGTTAAGGTTATTTTTTTTTATGACCACCCAGAACGACTTAGGGCAGTAAAGAAGTTATGTTCAGGTTATTTTTTTTTGACCACCCAGAACGACTGAGGGCAGAAAAGCACACGGGCGCACGATTCTAAATTTCAACCAAATAAAGCATGAAGAGGTAACAAACAAACATTATACAAACACACTTTCGCATTTATAATATTAGGTGGGATAGGTGGGATTCTTTCCTAAGCTTCAATAAGCTAGGAAGAAAGATTTTATACGCACGGAGCAAAATCTGCGTGGATCTAGCCAGATTACAAATATATTGACCTTTAGCGTGAAGTTAAATCAAGTGAATTACTTGCTCCTCTAAGTTAAGCCAGTCTTGCTTGGGCCACTACGGAGGGCGGACGCTGCGCCTCTCCCAACTTAACCCTAACTTAATCGTAACTTACATCGAAATCCGATCAAAAACTAACTTAAATCGCGCATTTATGACTTAAAAGTTAAGTTGTTTTGAAGTGAAGACGATTTTATTTTGTGTTTAAGTGAAATTCAAGTTGTTTTGTGATAGTGCAAACTTTTTATTTATTTTGTTGGATGCTTAAAATTCTTATAAGCTGCGCAGGTATTCGCAAGGATTTTGAGCTTTTGTATAGAAAGCTTGGGTTTTATGTGAGATAAATATTTTTCAATGACGGTGAATTTAAATGTCTTATGCTTTGAATAGGTACAACTTCAATGAATAAGTTAAACAAGAATTTCAACTTGTTTACAATTTTTACTCGCTGTGAAGTTTAGTCTGCGCATATTAATTAGCAATTAAGAGTATTAAAATGCAAGCTATATGATACTTGCTAGCGATATAATACTTGTAACTTAATGTCACATTTTGGGAATCAGTCCGGCAGCAAAAAGTGTTTTATGTATACCAAATATTTGAAAAAAAACCGTCTTTTTTATTCGGTTATATAGTGTCCAGATATAACTGTAAATTTAATTGTAAAACAATGGCGAAAGCATAATATAACTATTTACGTCATAAGTAAATAACTATTTAGATTAGTAATTTTAATTTGAAATCATACATTTGTATTGTATTTCGAAAACAGTAGGATTAAATTGCATTTTAGGTACCTACCTACCAATCAAAATCTTTTTACAATGTTCTTTACAATTTTTGAAATAAAGTAAATGACAGCAAAGGCAACTATGCCTATTAAGTTTCTTGTAAAATGTAACTTAATACATAAATACATATTATCGCGTCTTTTTCCCTTGCGGGGTAGACAGAGCCCAAAGTCACAAAACCTAGAGGTTTAGCGTTTTAATGGACGTTAAGACGTAGAATACATAATAGTACAAGGTTAAGGTAATAAGTGAAATCAAAATATTATGGGTTGCTAGCCACATCGCCAATTAACATGAATCATTATTTATTTTTGGCTTATATCTTGACCGGGTATTACGCTCTGTGCGGGAAGAAAAGTAGCTGGTGTATTCTATGTTTTAAATTTCTCGCAAAAAAAAAAACATGGAAGATGATTAAATTAATGCTAAACATTTAAAACACGAAAATAAAGATAGGCACGTATATCAAAACATTGCAGCAATGTTGTGGGCACTTACGACTAGGTATAAAAGGGAAAACATTTATTTTATATTGTGAAATGCCTCAAACCGTAATAAAGAATAATAAAAATCGGACAAGTTTAAGTCAGACTTGCGCTCTAAGGTTCCGTATCATTTTCTAAACAACATTAGACTATCGAGTAAATAAAAAAAATCATTGTTTGTTGTATGGGAGAAGACTCCACAAATATATATTTTTTTTAAAGAAATATCCATAAAATATTCTGTGAATATTACAAGAGCTAGAATTGGCAAAAAACACGTTTATTGTGTAGGAGCTCCTCTTAAGTATTTATTTTATTCTGTTTTAAGTACCTACCTATTTGTTATTATAATGGCAATAAAAATACATCATCTGTGAAAATTTTATGCGATTCAGCCTGGTGACAAACGGATCGACAGACAGGCATCGAAGTCTCAGAATAGGGTCCCAATTTTACCTTTCGGCTACGGAACCCTAATAAAACAATGTACTTAATACGTATATTGTTCGTAATAGCGGGCGGAAAATTCCTTACTACTCGTTACAGGTTCGATTCCCACGACTCCACAAATATTTGGCTGCTGTAACAATGTGTTTTTATTCCGGTTCTGTCTTGACGAGACGTGTGAAACTTGGAGCGAGAAAAAATTCCCACATAAATATTAGGTTTTGATTGTCGTAATGAACATTAGTAAAAACTTTTGCAATACTTTTTACTTCAGCTACTGGCTTCACTAGTGAGTGGGGTCTTGATGGAATTCATCATCATCATCATCAGGTCATTTATTAGTGTCCACTGTAGGAGCACGACCCTCTCTGTACTACGAGAGGCATATATTAGCCAGAGCAGTCAGAGGATTTGGCCTACACATTTCACGCGACTAAAATTACCTAATGACGATAATGATTTTGGTTTTGAAAAACTATTCATATGACAAAAATGATTTGGTCATACAACTTAGCGATGGCCATTTATTCAATTAAAAATCTATAGTACCTACCCAGTAGAGGCGTTTCCGTCATATCTCAAATTAACTATAAGCCTCGAAATTAACGCTGTAAAGTTCACATAAAGCAGTTAATTACGAGCTTACGGTTTCAGCTTAATAAGCTTTTATTAAATCTCAGATACGATTATGAAATAATTAACTACTCCGCCTAAGATGAAGGGAATTAATATAAATAGTGCCCTTGAGTAATAATGATGGGTTTACTTAATTTTATATACATACTATCACGTCTTTTTCCCTTGCGGGGTAGACAGAGCCCAGGTCTATAAAACCTAAAGGCCACGTTTAGCATGTTGGTGGGCTTGTAGGTGGAGAACGGAATCAAAATAGTGATGAGTTGCTAGCCGCATCGTTTATTGACATGAGAACTCACGCCCATTCCCTCGATCGGCTTTTACGATCTGCGCAGGAACGGAAGCAGCTGGCACATTCTACGTTTTTTCTTTTTTCCCACACCAGCGGGGAAGATATGTGAAAATCCTAGTAAAACATGTGACGCCAGCCAAGAATTTACTCGAATATAATTAATAGCTTTTAATCTCTATAATTACGGTTAAATTACCGCCCCAATTCCGGCTGCTCGTATCACTATGTAATTATTTGTTTCCGATACGCAAATCTCTACTACAGTGAAATATTGGTCGTTTTAGACCTTTAAAGGGGTGATTCAGCCCGTCAATATGAACAACCCTTCAGGCACGACCAAGTAAGGATTGAATTTCTTTCGGCGTATTCTCTTTGCTCCGTGGCGCACCGGTCAACACGCCGGCCTGCGACACGGATGGTTCCGGGTTCGATCCCCGGTCAGGTCAAGATGGAAAATGATCTTTTTCAGATTGACCTGGGTCTTGGATGCTTATCTATATATGTATATGTAATAAAATATAGTATCGTTGAGTTAGTATGCCATAACAAGTCTCGAACTTACTTTGGTGCTAGCTCAATTTGTGTGATTTGTCCGTATATATTTATTTATTTATTCTACAGGGGTCGTTCTGAAACGCTAGTAGTTTTTCGACTTTGCATACAAAAAAAAAAAGAAATAAAGAAAATATGACGTTCAAAAAGAGATATATTTGTATCCAATTTCTAATAAAAATCTTTGACTTTTGACTTTTTTTCACAACTTTTCTTATGGAAACCCCTTAGAGTATCAATAGGTTATATTGATACTCTAAGGGAAACCCTGATTGACATTCCCATACTAATGGCCCGGGCGGCTGAACACTTTTGTATGAAAATGTCGAAATGTTTCGAGTTCCCAGCATTGATCCCATAGGAAAAGTTGTTCATATTGACAGGCTGAGTCTTATTACAGAGTACACGCTGTGTACATACATCATCAGATCTTTTTAGTCTCCACTGCAGGAGCACAACCCTCTCTGCACTACCAGAGCCATATATTAGCCAGAGTAGTCAGAGGATTTGGCCTACACTCCCCTTCTTCTTCTTCTTATCGAGTCGAAATGGTTGCATACTATTAAATGTCTTTTGACCAGTATTTGGCAACGCTAATTGCCCTATCGTTGGCCTCATTAAGGTCCTATACGGTGCAAATAGTGGGGCAGTTTGGGCACGACAAAAGGTGAGACATGGTTTGATCGGCACCGCAGTCACACAAATTGTTGGTAGAGAAACACTACACTCCCCACACTGGCCAGACGGATTGGAGAGGTCTCTTTGATGTTTATAAGCTTCGTTTAGCATTTGTTTCCTTACTCGCCTTCTACGACATCCACGGGAAGAATAGGCATGTATCCACTAAGAACAAATGGGTTGGATTAAGGTGTGTAAAAAATAATTATGATATGTAGATAAGGAAAAATCAATCTATTCAACAATAGTAGATTGTTGCACTGAGCAGAAAGTAAGTTATTGCTGCACGAGTGTTTATTTGGAGCCCGAGCGTCAGCGAGGGCTCTAAAAAGCACGAGTGCAATATAACTTACTTAATGCGAGGTGCATAATCTGCTTTTCTTTCAACTAGGTACTGCAATAAAAGAAGGTGAAAAATAAATCTGAAGACAAATCACAAAAGTTAGAAAATTGTTGTTACTTACATTGCCGCCTTTGTTTCTTTATGGCCAGTATTTTTTTTAGGCTAGGCAGTACACACGTCCCTTTGTAAACTCCATACGGACGTTAAGTTTGCCAACCTTTTTTATGACATGTGACAACTATAGTCCCGCGATTTAAAAAAATCTAAACAGTGCAGTAAAGGATTTCCATACATTTTCGCTGCTCTAGTGCAGCAAAGTTCCGCTTTGTGCTGGATAAGTAGTGCAGTTATGATAGAATTGCAGCGTAGTTGGAAGAAAAATAATTTACGATTGTTGATATTTTCATAAAACAAATTATGAAAATAAAGGCATCAGGTCATGTGACCGGGAACACCAATCACAAAGCGTTACGTCACCCCGTGGAAAACATAATTGTTGTTGTTGACATTTTCATAGAAAAGTGTGTTACAAGCTATTATTTTACGGTTTTATCTTTTGTCGTCACCTTTATTAAGTTATTTAAAGTATTATACTGTGAGAGAACACCATGAAATCTAGATTTATGAAAGGAAATAGCAATAACTTGCTCAAAATTGGCAAAATTTTAGCATCAAACAGCGACTTTTGTTCATCGGAATTTCGCAATGTTAAAACTTCAATGTAAGTATACATGTGATAAAACTATAATAAGCTAAAATCCCAATTTCTCAGTCTTGAAACCTTAATAATGTGTTAATTTATTGATTATGTTTTGACCACAGTTTTGATATATTTTGAGGTTAAAAATACAAAGTAAAACAGAAATGACATTTTTAATAACTTATGAAAGTTATTAAAAATATCATTTCTGTTTTACTTTGTATTTGTTACTAGATAAACATGAGCTTATCTAGTAACAAAAATAACTATAGAATGTATGTACCAGCTGCTTACTTTAACGCACAGATTGTAAAAGTCAATCCTAGGTACGGATAAATATCTCAGAAATCATGTTATAGGCAATAATACTAGCCAATCTTAAATTGACTAACGTGGCTTTTTGTTACCCTGTTAAAAGATTAATGTACTTAAATGAATAAACTCAATTTCAGGGCCACCACGAGATTTTTATGATGATGTTGTTGTTGATCTGCAAGTTAAGCGAGAGGGTAAACTATGTACTGAGAAGTGTAAAATATGTCCAAGCAAAATTCATCTGTGTTGTTATAATTATGTTGTCGCTGAATTAAATTTTGTTAAATATACTTAAATGAAAATGATCTTCACACTAATATATTCTAAATTTGTTGATAAACAATGTGCATCATTCCTCCTTGCAAGTGTTTTTTCCATATTTTCCGCATTTCTTGTTGCTTGGGACAAATATAAATAATTTGTTTGGTATTTTAATGCTTCTGCTCTCCCCCTGGGGCACCATATAGTACTTGTAATACGAAGGATTTATTTTTAATCACAAAACATTTACAATCGCCATACACAAACAGCTGTGTTTCGCACAGGGTGACGTCACACAAGACGCCATGACAGTTTTAAGCGTTTTCGGGAGAAATTTAATGTCATTTCTTTAAATGTGAAATACAAGTTGAAAATCAATAAATTTATTAAAAATAATATTTTTTTCATGTGTAATGTATAATAAGGTATATTGTCTAATTATCAATCAAATTTAGGCAACTAGCCTATTAGAGTGGTTCTGTTCTACTCTGCCGGGAACCATACGTTACTACAAACTCAAAAAAAAAAAACAACACACTCCTTTTTTGGCAGTCGTGTGTTCGTACAGACTTTATATGAAATACATATATTTATGTTTGGCTTCAGTAATCTGATGGAAACAAGTAGTTAGCGGTAATACTGTTAGGGACTTAAGTTTAAGTATGTGTAAGTTGCAAGCCGGCTTACAGGGCCATTAGCTTCGGAATCTCATAAAGATTACAGACGGACTGACAAAGAACTACGTCCTTTCCATCAACGTGGTAGATAGAGTCTAGAGTAAATGTTTATGAATTGACTTATAAGGTTATTTCTTCAAAGTCAAATAAAGATTACAGAAGGACGGACTAGAAACTACGTTCTTAACGCAGACAATATACTAAAAACGTCCTTAACATCGACGAGCTAGACAGTCTTTGTGTTAAATACTGCAGATGCCTTTTGCTTGCGGTGTGTAAACGTCGTATTTCTGCCAAACATTTTTCTTCCTCTTCTTTTGTTTTATATTATGGCTTCCACCGAAATTTCAGTAATTCTGCCGATGTCCAGTATAATGAGATACTAAGTATCGGTGTTGTACGGTAAAGTGTTTCCAAGTAGTATCAAAGATGGCGTATGTTCTTTGATGCCTCGAGGGGAGCTTCTGGCGGCAAATCCATACGACTCCATTTATCAGTCCACTTTAACTATTTCACTAATTGTTCATGAGCACGAGCGTTTATAACACCAAACTACACCAATTTCATATTATAAAGTCCACTAAACTCAATTTGCAAAATTGTCTACGGCAAACTTCAACTGTACCCCTTGACTTCCCACCACAAAACTCGAATTTATTTGTCCCAAACATTTTTGTATTAAAATATAGTTCTTTTTTCGAGATGATAATTGGTCCCAAATGAAAAGTTTTTGTTTATGATCCATGATGATGAGACAATCTGGAAGGTTGCTTGTTGGTGTTTTATAAGATCCCTATTATTCATAACAATTTTAATCATCCAACAAACAAATAGGTCGAAATTGATCAATCCCAATGTGACTTCCACCAAGATTTAATAGCTGTATCGGAGTGATCTTTGTATACCTACTTCAAAAATGTGATTTCCGCCATTTTGTCGTGACGTGATTCAAGATGGCGTCGCGAACCGTGTTCAGGTTTCTGATATTGCTGACAGCGCTGGTTTGGATCCTCAGTGCTGAAGATACGAAGAGGCGAAGGAGAGAACCTTGGACCAATGGCAGTTGGTTGTAAGTATTGATTATATTTATTCTTCTGTTTTATATTATAGCTTGTTTTTGTAGTAGCCACCGTGGTTTTGGTGATTCCACAAATGTCCAGTTTAATGAGATACATTGTTAAAACTTGAAAGTATGTATTTTTATAAACTGTATTAAAACAAAGACCAAGATATGGAAAGAAACAGAGTACCGATATACTTACATAAACTTTTTTTCAAAATCTTCTCTTCAGGCAAGGTTCCTATTCTTTAGCTTATAATAGGTAGGCAAAGAATGCCTTTTTCAAGAGTCTTCGTTCTAAAAGCGCTAGTTCAAAGGATAAAAATATTTCTTTTTGATCCAAAGACGTTTCTAGCTTTTCTTAATACTTAAGCAAAGAATACTTTTTCATGAGTCTTCTTTCTGATAGCGTCAGATCAAAGGGAAATATCCAAAGCAAGGCATATCTCAAAGGAATCGAATGCACACAATATTGCTTTGGTGTAAAATTGTAAGTTTATTATCTAGTGATAGCTTCTTCTTAGCGTGTCGACTCGGGCGAATTATATTTGTGTTGACCAGAACTTTGCCACTGACACAGCGTTATCAGTAGCATTGTAAAGGTCCTCGCGTGTGCAGGTGGTAGGACACGCAGGGCAAGACAAAAGGTGTGCCATGGTCTGAGGAGTAGCACCACATGAACAGGAGATTTCCGAGCTGTAGCCCCACCTGTTCATATTCTCCTTACTTCGGCCGACTTGGGTCCGGAGTCTGTTTAAGGATTTCCATGTCAGCCAAGGTAAATCATGGCCAGGAGGGAGATGCTCTGATAGCGGGATGATGGACGCTGTTGGATATCTCTCCTTCCAGATGTTTAGCCTAGACTTAGAGACTTCGCCAGACAGTGGGGGCACTTCTTTTATGAAGCTATGCCGGCTCTTCAATCTTTGAGGAACCGGCATGTGATGATGCAAAGGGTGTCGTCGGTCATTTTCTTTTTTGGCTCTTTCAAGGGAGCTAGCCACGTCTCTGCGAATGTCTGGAGGAGCAATGCCAGCCAGTGGATACAGCTTTCCCACAGGTGTAGGTTTCAGACAACCCGTTATGGTCCGGCATGTGTCATTTAGAGCCGTGTCCACCAGCTGCGTATGTGCCGATCGTCCCCAGACTGGGCTAGCGTATTCGCCTGCTGAAAACGAAAGGGCTAATCCAGTCGTTCGCAGAACTTGTGGTGATGCTCCCCATTTGGTAGACGTAAGTCGGCGGAGGAGATTGTTTCTTGTACCCACTTTTTGTCTAGTGTTAAGACAGTGTTGTTTGAAACTTAATGTTCTGTCCAAGGTAACACCAAGATACCTTGGAGTGGAACAGTGGGTAATGGGAACGTCTCGCCATTTGACGTTAAGAGTCCGCAAGGCTTCCCGATTGCGTAAATGAAATGCGCAGGATTGGGTCTTTGAAGGATTTGGCTTTAAGGAATTCTGCGTATAGTAGCAACTTAAAACCTCGAGTGCTCTACTGAGGTTCCCCTCAACCACTTCAAAAGACAGCGCTTGGGAGGTTATTGCCAGATCGTCGGCGTAGATGTACCGGTTTGTGTGCGGTGGTAGCGGCTGATCATTCGTATATATGTTGAATAATATTGGAGCAAGCACGCTACCCTGGGGAAGACCATTCTTAAGTGACCTCCACCGACTCTTTTCTGAAAGAAGATGGACCTGAAAGCGCCGGTTGTGTAGTAGTTCAGTCAAGATTTTTGTGAAGGCGTGGTCGCCTGTCATCTCGGCCACCTTCCACAAAAGTTCACTGTGTCATACGCTGCCGAAAGATCAACAAATACTGCCCCTGTTACATGACCCAGCTCAAACCCGTCCTCTATGTGTTGTGTGAGGTTTAAAGTCTGACTACAGCACGATTTTCCTGGTCGAAATCCGGCTTGTTCGGGAATGAGCATTGGATCAACGACACTGGCTAGGCGATTTAAAAGCATGTGATAGCTGAGCCGTCTATATGATAGGCAAAGACAATAACTATAATGTATACAGGGTGTATTTATACAGTTGACATATCATTTTTAAGGCGCAACTCTTCTTGCCAATATGAATGATCAACTTTTCAACCTATAGTAACTACCAATCTGGGACCATTGACTGGTCGTCTGAATAAGTTTGTATTGAACGTCGTAAATGTAAGAATTCTTTTTTCATAGGTCTTCTTTCTAATAGCGCCACTTCAAAGGGTAAAAATATTTCGTCATATCTCTAATGAATCGAATGCACACAGTATTGCTTTGGCGTCAAATCAGTTAAATCAGTCGGCGTTAAATCAGTTTGTATTGAATGTCGAAAATGTAAGAATTCTTTTTTCAATTAGGAATAGTTCAAAGGGTAAAAAATTATTCCTTTCATCCAAAGCAAGACATATGTCAAAGGAATCGAATGTACACAGTATTGCTTTAGCGTAAAATTGTGAGTTTATTATCTAGTTATAGCTG
The DNA here is from genome assembly GCA_963082605.1 of Rhodophaea formosa. NCBI lineage: Eukaryota > Metazoa > Arthropoda > Insecta > Lepidoptera > Pyralidae > Rhodophaea > Rhodophaea formosa. Next base: position 11,066,534 of record OY720226.1, read on the forward strand.
AGCCGTCTAAGTATATTATGGGCAAGGACAATATAATGCTATAGGTAACAGTGTGTAATTATACAGTCGACACATCATGAAAGGCGCACCGCTTCTTGTCAATATGAACGATCAACTTTTTCTACAGTAACTATAAATCTGGAATCATTGACTGGTGGACTGAATAAGTTTGTATTGAACTTCGAAAATGTAAGAATTGTTTCGTCATGATGTTTCTTATCTCTCTTTAATATCTTCTCTCTCTTTATAAAAGTCTTCAGTCTCTTTATAACAATATTTCTTTGTGATCGAAAGAAGTTTTTAACTTTTATTAGATAATATTGAGGAGCCCGATGGTCCAGTGGGTGTGAGCTCTATGAGCGCTTTCGTATGTTAAGCAACCCCTGGTGCAGTCCCTACTTGGATGGGTGACCGCAAGTGGCATAAAAATATCTCGAGCTCCGTCGGAAGGCACGTTAAGCCGTTGGTCCCGGCTGTCATAGTTGATGGCAGTCGTTAAGCTATGTCAGATGCCTTAAGGCAACTTGAAAAATCTGACACCAGTGTTGGCCACTTACACATACGAAAAACAAACAAACGAACATTATATAAGCACAGAATACTTTTTCATGAGCCTTCTTTTTAATAGCGCCAGTTTAAAGGGAAATATCCAAAGCTAGTCATATCTCAAAGGAATCGAAGGCACACAGTATTGCTTTGGCGTAAACTTGTGAGTTTATTATCTAGGGCCACCTGAGCCGTCTAGACTAGTAATAACGGACGATCGATACAAGGTATTAAAATCATGTAAAGTACTAGCTTTTTGTAGGATGAGTTTTAAACAGCGTTCAACTTGACCCTCGACATTCGAAGTGACTCAGACAGTCATTTTGAACAACTTTACCTATGGGACCAATGGTGGGAACTCAAAAAAAGGAAATAATTTTTTTTAAAGTTTTAACCTTATTACTATATGTTTTGTAGTAAAAAAAAATCGTAACTCATCCTAGATCATTTAAATAATAATAATACATTACCATAGAGCATATCTTCTGGACGGTTGTCATAAATAATACAAGATAGTATTTAGCCCGTGCAAAACCGGGGCAACTAGTTAATAAATAAAACTCAAATCAGCATAAATCATAGACAATGTATGAGGGGTTCACAGGGTTTGATTTTGGCGTCCCGTACAACCAGAACTGGTAGAAGAGCATGCTCACGTTCTGAGACACGAACGACAGACTGACGGATTCCTGAAAAAGAACAGATGATTTAAGGGCTGCACTGAGATCTGATCCCCGGGCTCATCTAGTTAATAATAATAAAAATCTAGTTGGGGGGCTGCATTTTTAGATCTTTTTTTAGTCTCCAACGCAGGAGCACGACCCTCTCTGTACCACCAGAGTCATAAATTTGCCAGAGCATATTTAGCCTACACTATCCACGCTGGCCAGACGGGTTGGACTTATAAACATCAAAGAGACCTCTTCGGTGTTCATAAGCTTTATTTAGCTTGTGTTTCCTAAGTCGCCTTCTACATATGACATCCACGGGAAGCCTTGGAGTGGTCCTACTCTACTCTGCCGAAAACCACACAGCTTAGCTTACTTGGGGGCCTGCCTATATAATCAACTAATCTTGCAGTTTTGTATTGTTGAATATGATTAAGTAATTTCGTGGATTTCAAGTCTCCTAATGCCGGCATCATCATCAGGTCTTTTTTAGTCTCCACTGCAGGACCACCCACCCGCTCTATACTACTAGAGCGTGTTAGACCTAGTAAATATAACAGACGCTTTCCGGAAAAACTAGTAATCCCAATTATGAAAACAACTTTGTATAGTGTAAGTTGCTACCCAATGGCTGTGAAGCTCTATAATAAATTGCCAAAACAAATAAAACTCTTGCCAAAGTCTAAATTTAAGCGGCAACTATACAACTGGCTTGTTTATAAATGTTTCTACAGTGTACAAGAATATTTACAAAATTCTCATTAAATATGACAGATAATTAAAATGTTGTGTATTCAGTATATTAATTCCATTAAAAATTTGACATAATATGTACATAGATTTATATTTGACATAATTAACAAATTTGTGTCTATTGCATGTCAATGTTGACTAAACATGTGATTCCTAACTACATTTTAATTCTACAACACCATTTGTTACCATGTTTAAAGCAATAAAGCTCATTTCATTTCATTTCATTTCATTAGAGAGCAGTCAGAGGATTTGGCTTTCACTCTCTGCGCTGGCCAGACGGAGATGGAGAGGTCTCTTTGATGCTTATAAGTTTTGTTTAGCTTGCATTTCCTAAGTCGCCATCTGCGACATCCACGGGAAGACATGGAGTGGTCATATTCTACTCTGCCGGAAACCACACGGCTTAGCTTACTTGGGGGCCTGACTAAACAATCCACTAATCTTGCCACTCTCTATTTTTGACTATTATTGAGTAATTTCGTGGATCGCAAGTCTCGTTATGTCAGCATTATCATCATCAGTTCTTTTTTAGTCTCCACTGCAGGAGCACGAGCCTCTCTGTACTACCAGAACCTGTTAGCCAGAGCAGTCAGAGGTTTTGGCCTACTCTCTCCACGTTGGCCAGACGGGTTAGAGAGGTATCTGTGATGTTTATAAGCTTTGTTTAGCTTGTGTTTCCTAAGTCGCCTTCTACGACATCCACGGGAAGACTTGGAGTGGTCCTATTCTACTCCGCCGGGAACCACACGGCAAATGAGACATCTATAGTTTGAATGAAACTTCATGGCGGCTCGCATATTAGCTTCGAGCTGCGCAGAACGTGCCCCGCCTCCCCGCGCGCGCCCCGCGCAGACCTAATATTGTGTTCCGCGCATCGCTTCGCGCGATGTCCGAGCCGCCATAAACTTCAGTTCGGACTGTACCTAAGTAGATATGAAGACATACCGTGAAGAGACCACCGCTGTTAATGTAGCCCTTGGTGTTAACACTGTCCACAAAGAGTAGCACCCTGAAGCCAGTTATAATGTAGTCATCATTGTCTTTGAAAAACTGAAATCGTAAAATCATCACATTTAAATTAGTTGGGATGCCAAACTTAAAAAAAAAATCGGCCAAGTACGAGTTGGGCTCGCGCAATAAGGGTTCCGTACCATTGTCTACATATGCAACATTAGACTATCATCCACAAACTGCAAAAAATCATGTTTGTTATATGGGAAATTAAATTTATTATTTATTTTATTCTGTTTTTAGTATTTGTTATTATAGCGGCAACAGAAATACCTACATGGTCAGGTCAGTAAAAATTTCAACTGTCTAGCTATCACGGTTTATGTGATACAGCCCGATGTCAAACAAACAAATAAATAAATCGTTTATTTTTCTCTTCACAATACAAGCAAAATTATACATTGTATGCTTATCACTAGATACTTCAACAGACAGACATAGGTACAGACAGACGGACATCGAAGTCTCGTTAATAGGGTCCCGTTTTAACCCAGGGGTCTTGCACTTTAAGTATGAATTACTACCACCAAGTTAGTAGGTTATACTACGTTAGTATTATATTGTCTTTGGTTATACTTGGTTATACTAAATACTTACATCAGATGGATATGTCAATGTGAGGTTAATGTCCTGCTCAGGGAATCGCCATGCTTTGGTTCCGTACACTAGAAGCTCAGCGTCTGTAACATGGAAATTGCATTATTTTGAAAAATCGGCCATGTTCGAGTTGGACACGCACACGAAGAGTTTCGTACCTTTATCTATACAACATTAGACTATCGAGTAAAACTGCAAAAAATCACAACTGTTGTATGGGAGCTCCCCTTCAATTTTTGTTTTATTTTGATTTAATTATTAATTTTAAAGTGTGTGTTTAGTAAATTATAATTGTGTTGTTAAGTGTTTTACATACAACTAAATATGCTGTGAATATTTCAAGGTCCTGCCTGTTGCCGTTAACAGTATCGACCAAACAAGTCTGTCTGTTTTGCTTTCTTTAGTACACAAATAGTCTAGAGCTTGAGAAAGAAATCGACATAGGCTTCTATAAAATTATTTTCTTCCATGCTGTTTTGGGAGAAAAGTAAAAACATAGAATATACCAGCTGCTTTTCTTCCCGCGTAGACCGTAAAAGCCGGTTAAGGGATTGGGCGAAAATCTAAGGAATCACATTGATAGGCGATGCGGCTAGCAACCCATCACTATGTTGATTCGGCTTTCCACCTTTAGGCCCACTACGATGCTAAACGTGGCCTGTAGGTTTTACGACCTTGGGCTCTGTCTACCTCGCAAGGAATAAAGACGTGATAGTATGTATGTTCTATAAAAAATCACTATTCCACACAGACGAAGTCGCGGGTACAGCCAGTATGTATATACTTTAAATCCTTGAAATTGTACTCATCCTGTCTTGTTCAAGTAGAGTCGTTATTTAGTAGCTGTCCCCGGCCTATCTCTACCTGCTTTGTAGCCAGCCAATCTTACAGATAAACTTTATCAACGAGATAAAACGCCAATACTCTTTTATAAACGCGTCATTTGTTTTATTTTAGTTTTATCGACATTCTGGTTCGGTCTATTTTGGAGGAGGGTTGTCCAGGTGTATTCTATTGTCTTTGTCCAGGTGTTAATAATATTGTTTTTCACGCGACTTCCCAACATCGTCTTATCGTGTTGGCTCAAGAAGTCTAAAAAAGTCTTATATTTTTATCCCTCCATTATGTTGCAACAACTACGCCACTCGCTGAGAAACTAAAGAAGTGTAATAGTTTTTGGGTATATGTGTTTGTGTGTGTTTTGTATGTAGGTATCTTATGTTTACTTATCCACGCATCGCCCCAGGAAGGACGCGATCCCGTGTGACAGAGTTTTAAAAAATAAAACTACTACAGCAAATATTTTGTAAACACACGTGATTATTTAAAATATTAACATAATAAGTAATAAAAACTAAAAAGTTAATGATAAAAGCTAAACTTAAAAACTCACCTGCATTTCATACCAGCCTATTTACTAACTCGGATGACAGGTGTCCATGCCTATCAACCTAGGATTTGCTGTTACAATGCGGTTTTTGTATTCCAAATAAAAAACTCGAGCAAACAAAACCCGCATTGTAACAGCGAATTTTAGATTGATAGGCATCGACACCTGTCATTCGAGTTAGTAAATAGGGGGGCAGTTACTTAGCGCCAAAAAGCGGCAATTTTTCTTGTAACCCACGTTTAGTCGTTCGAAATCGAAGTTTCTTTTGAGGCTTAGATCAGTGAAACTCGCCATTTTATTCTTAAGCTTACCTACTTCTAAATCAGATAAGTAAATTGAAAAAATCATCTTCTTTAGTCAAACACTTGTTTTTTTCATCAATATTATAAAAGTAACCGCTTTTGACAGTAATTGAAAATAACCAAAAAAAAATTCCTGATTTAGCAGTAAAAGGATAAAAAGACGGTTGACGCTTGTGAGTATCAACTCAGCCTTTGTCCCTCAATCCCGGCCTACTAATTAATGTTCGGCATCAACAACTTCTTTCTTCATCCCACCTTTTATCATCATCATGTCTTTTTAGTCTCCGCTGCAGGAGTACGACCCTCTCTGTTCTACTAGACCCATATTTTTTGCCAAAGTAGTCAGAGGATTTAGCCTATTTCTCCACGCTGGTCAGACGGGTTGGAGAGGTCTACTCACCCAATATCATCATTATCATTCCAGCCGTTTAAAGTTTGAATTGTTGTATACAAGTGACAACTTTGCATGCGCGGTTCAAGTTCAATAAATTAAGTTATCAAATTAAAGTTGTGACGTCATACTTGCATGGAAGCACGTGCACAGTGGAAACGCACCTTTAGTTGGAGGCCTATCCTGATCATTCTTAGATCCATGGATAGAATTAATAAATTATATGACCATACCTTCAAAATCAGCTATACAGGAAAATTTCGTGACTGCTTTAGCAACCGTCGAGCTCACTGTTTGTGTATCATTGAACACAACATCAAACATATCTTCATCACGTTCAATGACAGGTTTCAACCTCTTGCCAATCGCGCGGGAAATGCAACTGACACAGATTAAAAATATTAAAAACTTTGCTTTCATAGTCACATTTTTTTGTTTCACTCCCGCGCGTAAAGGATCGAAACTGTTTATTTTTTGTTAATTACTTTTTTCAACTCTTTAATCTAATTAATACGGATATGATAAATTTTTGATAGTATTATGGTTATCTAGATATTATTGATATCTTAAATAATAATGATTTACTGCTTTCTTAGAAATAATCAATCTTACATTTGTCTATACGGATTATCGATGATACAAAATTGGAGTTTGGCACTAACGTGAAAAATTTATCGTATCTAATGCATCCTATACGCAATCGCTGATGATCGGATGTCATCGCGACGGTTCACTGTTTATTGCTGCCCAACTCACTAAATCTCTTGAGAGGTTTCTATCCAACGCAGCAATGTTTTCTTCTTCTTCTGCTTTATATTATGACTTCCACCGAGGTTTTGGTGAGTCTGCCAATGTCCAGTTTAATGAGATACAAAGTATGGTGTGCGACATACAGTTTTTACAAGTAGCAATCAAATATGGCGTAAGTCCTTTGATTGCCTCATGGGAGCTTTGGTGACAAATCTATACGAGTCCATATGGCAGGCCACTTAGATTATTTCACAAATTAATCATGAGCACGAGCAATTATAACACCTAAATACACAAATTTCATACTATAAAACGCAGCCTCCGTGGTCCAATGGTTAAGGCGTTAGCCTGTTGTCCCGCGGGGGTGGTGGGTTCGATTCCCACGGGAAGCATACTTTGTTAAGTTGTTTCCAGCATGAATCACCTGATTGTCTGATAATAAGGATGATTCCATGCTTCCGGCTGCCATCTAGTAGTCGTTAAAGGAACCACGTCAGAGGCCGAGAGGCGGTTCCGAAGAACTCTGACACCAGTGTGTGCATGGTCGAACGACCATGTCACCTACACGAAATGACGATGATGACTGAAATCTATTTGCAAAATTATCTCAGAGCGAGGAATATCTTGTCTCGAACTAGGTACATTGAAATCTCTTACTCTATGGAATTGTCTAACATAAAATAAAATGGTATTTCAAAAGTCAATAGTCTCATTTTTAATTCCTCTTCATAACAGTCCAATTGACAAGAAGTCAGCAGAGAAAATGACCTAGAATATTTAATTACAGTACAATAACCAAAACCTCAACTAAAATAAAAAAAGGAAAAGGCCCTTCACAGGGGCGGGAACGAGAGAATTAATAATATGCCTAAACCGGTCCTCACAAAAAGGGATTCGAGCCCTTTGAACAGCCTGTCATTAGGACTACTTAAATACTATTATAAGCTATTATATTCACGCCCGAATGTTAGAGGTTAGGATGTGTGGTTTTAATGATTGGATTTATATAGAGTAGTTAATACGTGTCTACAAGTAAGTATTTTTTATAGCAAACTGGCAATTTACCCTGAACTAAGGACCCTAAGGGTATTAAAGAGAAGCGCTTGCTACTTGCTATACATGATAGATGATCTCGACTTACTTCTAACGTATGTATATACGAATGTCAAACAGCACAACCCGACTTGTGCCCTCTTCCTGTTTTGACGTAAGTAAGTCTATACATATTTTCCCGACTGAACTAAGTACCCAGAAAAACATAATGCTTTACGCGTGTATGTATGTATAGGGTGTCCCATCCATTGTATATGTGTGAGTATGTAGGTTTTGTAAGTATATCTGTTGTATATGTATGTAAGTATGAGTAGAGTTCGGAAAGTTGACGGCCAACCTCCAGTAATGGAGTAGCACTCAAAGAAGAAGAAGTAAGTATATGTTCCATTATTGCCTCCTGTAGCCCTTATGTTCGTATTCTTCCCCGGAGTATCATACATAGGCTATGTTTCGTTAACAAAATTCAATATGAAAGACGTTAACTGTCGAAAGCTGTAGTCGGGTTTAACGCAACTTGTTTTCATTCTTGATACTTTAAAAATTCAACAGCTCTCTCTGCTCTATATAAATCTCAACTTTTCAAAAACGAGACCCTGTAGATACCACCACTTCCTTAAATGTTAACGATACATGGATAGTGTTCCGTAAATTTATGGTATTTTTATAGTCTGAGAATTTAAAAACAGAAGATATTCTCTCTCACTTTCTAAAGTAAAAACAAAAAAAGTAAATAACTACGTCCAATTATTCATTTTATGGATTCAGTGCAGAAAACTACACCAATGACCTTATCGACACGGAAAAAGAAAAAAGACCAATAATATTTTATGTGATTTTGCTATTTTTCTTGTACAGGTATTGAATAGCATATATATTTTGTACCAGCTACTGCTATCAAAGCTATTGCTATTACTGAATTGCTAAAAATTCAAACATCTATTTAAATTGCTATATATATATAAATCTCAACTTACCAAAAGCAAAGCCTAGTAGACTCTACCACTTCCTTAGTACCTATATTACTTACCTATATTATTTTTTCGGGTTCAAATGCTCCCCGATTTGAAATATCATAAAATTTTATTCTGCGAGGCCCTAGACTAACCTTAAAACTTATATAAGGACTACTGCTTACAATTAAAAGTAAGCACATAATGCTTTTCATAGCGTTTCATTTCATGAATGCCATTGCCATACAAGTAACCTTCCTAGAAGCGGGCCTAGCAATGCGTTAATTTTCTTACAAGTCTTACAACAGCCTGATATTTTTAAACGGGGTCTCGCTCACGTTTGTCTTTTCTCCCATAACAGCATGAAAAAACTCATGAAGCAAATTCTTATTACAGGTGGGTATCGTTAGAATCCTTATATCAGTCTAAGCAACACTGGCCTTAAATTTTATGGCGCGTCAGTCTTTTTTTAATGCGAAATTTAGAGACAATTATAATTTTTGAGCTAAAAAAACTAGTAAGATAAAATTGTAGACATGAAGTTAATAAACATGCTTTTTTGTTAGCAATAAAGAAAAGTTTCACAGACAAAATTAAACACACTTTAAAAACAATAAAATTTATTTACTTAAAACTTCCTAGCGTACTGTGTGTCGGCGTCGTTATACTGTCCACCCTTACTGTAGAACCTTGCGTTCGGATCATCCGCATACACTTCGATTTTGAACTGGTATCCTCTCAGAACCGTAGGACTCTTCAGACCGATGGTAACACTCGTGGTTCCAAGACCGCCACTTTCAACAAACGCCTCCCCATCCTTGCTCTCCCTCAAATCTGTGACGACCACGGCACTGATAACTTCATGCCCGATGGTGTTTATAACAACATCATCTGTTCTCTTCCATAATGCTGGATTGGCTTCTTTAATCTCACTGTAAATAAGTCTTGAATGCGGTGACACATACCCTAGGCGAAGATCGTTCGCTGATACTACTATAGCGAAACACACCAGCGCAATAAAACTTAACTTGATCATTTTCAGTCTTGATTGTTATCCAACAATAACACAAATGTCACTCGATAATTAAGTTACTCGCTTATATACTCTGTTGACGGTTTCGTCAACAAAGATCTGAGATCATAGTTTCTGAGTAACCCTCAAATGACACCTCTATTTCAAGACGCAGTATTAGGCTGGATATACACGACCGATTTTTCCGTCCGACAATCGGACGGTGTTGCTGTTTTTGGTATTCTGTCCCTAGTTCTAGGGGAATTTGATTGTCTTTGGGCAACTTCTCTTCCGTAATCATCTTTTGCAGAAAAACCAAAGATGATACTATAGACGAAGTCTTTTTCATTATATAGCGTAATGGAAATTAAATTGCGAATGTACCAAATCATTCTTCATTATGTTCATAGGTTTTAATAATAACAGTGATTAGGATATATATCTACGGTTTTTTTATAGTAATTTCTCTAAAATCTTGAATTTTTTTCATGTAGTACACCTACATGAAGAAATTTAATGAGGAGATTCTTATTTTTTTAAAGGCAACATTGCTATCGGATCGGAAGCAAATCTGACGTGTATTCCCAGCTTAACCCATTTAATTTTACTGGGAAATTGTCACTTTACACCTACATGCTACTAACTTGTTGTGTTTATCTATGTACTACGACCATATTTTAGATTATTTGATGTTACCATTCATAGGAATCACATTTTCGCACCTTAACGTTAATAAATTACTTCACGATTCTGAATAATATTTTCATTCTCTTATTAGACATTTGAAGAAGCACTCGTTTCGAAGATGGCTTTCATTACATTGATGTTATTACTAACATTAATTTCGTGTATAAATTCCCACGATTTATTTCTGGGATATCCTGATATAAATTCGAAATTGATCTATAGTAAAGTCCATCAAGAAAATCCTGCAATTTGGGTACGATCAGAAACATTTACAGTGAATTGTTCAAGGAATGAAGTGATCAATGCTATAAAAATCCTGGATCTGAGGCAGGATAAGTGGGGGGAGGCGTACGTGAAGAGTGGGGGTATTGGAGAGAGCTATGTGAAGATCGAGCTGGACAGTCCATCTGTGTTCCGTGGTTACAACTTTTGGGTGGAAGTGTACGCGATACAAACCAACAACTTTTTGTACAACCATGGTAAAAAGTGATTGTGTGATTATGGTATTTTGCGGTTATTTATTGAAATAAATTTTTGTTTGAGTCTTATGTGAGTTTTATTTATGTGAGTCAACATTTACGTAATTACTTGTATTCATGTATAAAGTATACAAAGCCGGTGAGGAAATGTATTTTACTACTATTAGAGTAATCTAAATACCTACTCTAGTTTCTGTAAACTATCAATTATAATGTGGTGACGGAAGAACACAAAATAATTTAACTCAAAGTGCATGTAACTTTGACTTCCGCAAAGTAACGCCTTAATCAATTCAGTAAAATAGGTATAATAATTCTTCATAATGTGTGATTTTTACATTATGAGGTCGTTTTGTCCCAAATTTTTTTCTGGTTAATATAGTATATTACCGTCTCAATTAAACTGTTTACTATTTGATACCGAGAATTGATTGATAAAGAGTGATACGAGTGGTCATGAACCTGTTGGCCTTGTCGAATCTACTATGATGACCATAAGTGGGAAATTTCCAGAAACAATGCTTGAGTATGTTTGCTTTCTAAGCTCATATCTGCGCCATTTTTTTAAACTAGGTACATTCACTAAAACTTCATAAAAAATATACTTAATTGAAAAAAATAGAGATTTATAAATGGAGAGAAAAGAGAAGGGATAAAATTTAGTGGTACCTACGCCAATATTTTTTAACAAGGTACATCATATGTCATTAGGTAGTAAAAAATATTATAAATAATTCTCAACCATGTTTCGCGTGAAAAGAAAAGAGAATGAAGCTTTAAGATACAGGTGAATTTGAACTCCTAAATATATTTACTGCTTAATACAAAATCGTGGAGAGTGTAGGCCAAATCCTCTGACGACTCAGGCTAGTATATGGCTCTGGTAGTACAGAGAGGGTCGTGCTCCTGCAGTGGAGACTAGAAAGACCTGATGATGATGATGACGATAATACAAAATCGTAACAAACAAATCGTACCTGTTCTTAGCTAATACCTAGTATAAATATTTTTTTTAAACTTGGTAAATACATCATGACTCACATAAGCTCAACCATGTTTCACATGAAAAGAGAATAAACAGGAAGAAGCCACAAGTTAATTTAAACTCTTGGGTATCTTTAAATACAAAATCGTTACAAAAAACATAAATGCGTAAAAACAAATTTAAGCGATCAGGTGATCAAACATCTAGTTATGGAGACTTAAAAAAAAAATATTTTTTAACTTCTTTTTCTGACGATTTTGTAATTTAATAGTAATCCTGTTTTAAATATTGGCAGAGTATTATAGTCTCAAAATAACGAGAGGAGTCCGATGGCCCAGTGGGTGTGAGCTCTATGAGCGCTTACGTATGTTAAGCAACCCTTGGTGCAGACCCTACTTGGATGGGTGACCGCAAGTGGCATAATTATATCTCGAGTTCCTCCGTGCTTCGGAGGGCACGTTAAGCCGTTGGTCCCGGCTGTCATCGTTGATGGCAGTCGTTAAGCTATGTCAGATGCCTTAAGGCAGCTTGAAAATCTGACACCAGTGTTGGCCACTTACACATACGAAAAACAAACAAACAACAAACAAGAAATAACGAATTCGTGCTTTGCTTTTCTAAAGCTAACTCCTGGTATGTACAGGTACCTATAACATACATACTATCACGTCTTTATCCCTTGCGAGGTAGACAGAGCCCAGGTCTGTAAAACCTTGAGGCCACGTTTAGCATGTTGGTGGGCTTGTAGGTGAGAACAGAATCAAAATAGTGACGGGTTGTTAGCCGCATCATCAACATCATTAAAATGATATACCAAGCTCTTTGTCAACCATTAATTGACTATTGCCTAACAACGTGGGGAGGAGCGGCAAAAACTCGGCTTCTGCATGTGGAAAAAGCGCAAAGAGCCATTCTTAAGGTGGGCTACGGTCTGCCACGCAGACACTCCACAACCAATCTTTACAAGGAATGGGACCTATTATCTGTAAGACAGTCATTTCTGCTACATACTATATTAAAAATGCACTCACAAACGCCTTACAACCCCGAGTTGATAAGAGACAAACGTAGAAAAGGATCAGTTTGTAACAATAGCTCCTTCCGTTGTCAATTCACCAAAAATTTTTTCTGCTGTATTGGTCCCTATATATATAATAAATTAAACTCTTTAATTTCATTCTACTCCCTTAATAAATATAAATGTAAAAAAAAAATATGTAACTATCTCAAAACCCTGGATTACGACCAAACTGAAAATTTACTAGTTAAACTCTCCTAGCCTCACTATAATACTCGCACATCTATATATTTAGGATGCTTGACTCTTTTATTTTATTTTATGTATTAGCTAAAATTGGTATAAGGTCATCTTTGTTATTAGCTATTAAGTTTTTTTTTTTATTTTTTTATTTTCTTATATTGTTGCTATTTAAATTGTAATATGTGTTAAATAGCGGTAGCCATTCGGATACATTGTAATTGTAATGTATATAACCACCTAGGCAGGAAGGGGGCACTGGTGACCCGTAAATACAGGTTTCTGTGAAACTTAGGGCGGGCACCAGGCTCTATCAATACTTACAATGCCGACGTTATATTATGTATCAGCGAACGAATTTATTGTACATATACATTGTAAGTGTCTTAGAGCAAATAAATGTTTTTATTATTATTATTATTATCATCTATAGACATGATTCCTGATGCCCTTCCCTCGATCGGCTTTTACGATCTGCGCGGGAAGAGAAGCAGCTGGTACATTCTACGTTTTTCTTTTCTCCCAGACCAGCATGGAAGCCTACCTAAGTACCTATAACATAAGATAAAATATCATTTAATCATCGTAATGGATCCAATCTCAACTGTTTGCCCGCTGAAGAGGCCCTCGTATCTATCAATTAATTATCAAATCAAACAGCTATTGGTCGATCATGTATTCCTGGTACTTAGTTGTTGACTGCAAAGTTATTTGATTACCTATATAATAAGAAAGATTTGATTGTTTGTTTGCTAAGAATAGACTCCTAAACTTCTAAACCGATTTTCTACATTCTTCGACTTTATCTGCGACATAGGCTATAATTTTCGCGATGAAGTCGCTGGAAAATTTATATTATGTCAATCAAACCCTGTACGATCCTTAAAGGGGTGACTCAGCCTATAAATATTTCAAATATTTTTCATATATAATTATTGACGAGCTCCGTGGCGCAGCGGTCAACACGCCAGCCTGCGACACGGGGGTCCCGGGTTCGATCCCCGGTCAGGTCATGATGGAAAACGATCTTTTTCATAATGACCTGGGTCTTGGATGTTTATCTATATAAGTATATGTTATAAAATATAGTATCGTTGAGTTAGTATCCTGCGACACAAGTTCACAACTTACTGTGGGGCTAGCTCAATTTGTGTGATATGTCCCTATATATTTATTTATTTATTTATTTATACATATATCAAATAATCAAAAAATTATGCAAATTGCCCGGCCGGCTAAACTCGGGAAGTTTTTTTTTTAATTTCCAATTTTAGTCCGATAGAAAAATTTGTTCATATTGACGGGCTGAGTCAAAAAGACCTGATGATGATGATGGTGGGCTGAGTCGCTCATCGGAAAAGGTTTTATTAACTGCTTCTTGCTTGAACGGAATGGGAATGTGAAAATAGCAGCTAGCAATCACGCAGAAGTTGAGGATGGCTGAAAAAAAAAAAAGCTTTATTTAGTGTTTTTGTAGTAATTGCGTGGTCCGGTACCCTTTGTGTACGAATCTGACTCACACTTGGCCGGATATAATTTATTTTGTTTTATTTTTATAGTACAACAGGTACATAAAATTGTAAGCAATATGTGACTGAATGATGTCATATGAGTGACGGATGACTAATGTAAGGAACATAAAATAAGTCGTAAAAATAATTGGATTACCTTACAAGTAAGTTCTAATTACATGCACAAACTAAGACATTACTACGTTAGTATTATATTGTTTTTGACATTACCAAAGACAATATATAGGTAATACTAAATAATACTAACGTAACGTAATAGTTACGTTAGTAAGTATTATATTGGTTTTTTGGTGGGAAGTCAAGGGGTTCAGTTGTCGTTTGCCTTATACAATTTTGCAAATTGATTTAAGTGGACTTTATAATATGAAATTGGTGTAGTTTGGTGTTATAAATGCTCGTGCTCGAGAACAATTTGTGAAATAGTTAAAGTAGACTGTTAAATGGACTCGTATAGATTTCTCGCCAAAATCTCCCACGAGGCTGCCAAAGAACATACGCCATCTTTGATGCCACATACCGTACAACACCGATACTTAGTATCTCATTATACTGGACATTGGCAGAATCACCGAAATCTCGGTGGAAGCCATAATTACAAAGAAGAAAAAAAAGTATTACATTATCTTTGACATGTCATTACGTACGAACCGTTTGTGGAAGAGATACCTATGTAGTCGCACTGTTGTGTTTACTTCTCTTACTCTTCCATGCTTTGGGATTGGTTTGGGAGAAAAGAAAAAACTTAGAATATACCAGCTGCTTTTCTTCCCGCGCAGACCGTAAAAGCCGGTCAAGGGATTGGGCGAAAATCTAAGGAATCACATTGATAGGCGATGCGGCTAGCAACCCCTCACTATATTGAGTCCGCTTTCAACATTTACGCCCACTACGATGCTGAACGTGGGCTGTAGGTTTTATGACCTTGGGCTCTGTCTACCCCGCAACCCGCAAGGGATGGGGACGTGATAGTATGTATGTACTTTGCGAAGAATATATGAAATAAGTTTTTCAATAAATTTGCTATTATTACGTTCCTTATGACATCGAAACCTGATAATGTTGTATTTTACGGCCTTTTCTTTACACCAATTACAATTGCTTTAATTTGTTTAATAGTACTCGCAAATGTACTTAAACTACGTATGATGCTCGTACTTCGTCGGCTTATATACTCATCGGTTTATTATAAACACCTTGACTATTATATACAGCTAACCGTACTTGCATCATCATCATCTCAGCCACAAGAAGTCCACTGCTGGACATAGGCCTTCCCCGAGGATTTCCAATACGACCGGTTGGAAGCGGCCTGCATCCAGCGCCTTCCTGTGTGTGACCTTTATCATGCGTAATAGCGTCTTTGTGTCGTCTAAATGTATCACTACATATTATAAAACAAAGTCTCCCGCCGCGTCTGTCTGTCTGTCTGTCTGTCTGTCTGTCTGTCTGTCTGTCTGTTCGCGATAAACTCCAAAACTACCGAACCGATTTTCATGCGGTTTTCTCCAATGGATAGCGTGGTTCTCGAGGAAGGTTTTAGTATATAGTTTGTTAAGTTTTTGTATACATTTTTGTATATACCAACGATATTTGTTGGAGGTGTCGTAAAAAAATAAGCCGTTTGGGAGCTTTCAACGAAAACGCTGTCTAAACCCTTTGAGATATAACAAAACAATGTACGGTGGAATTGTGTATCTTATTTAGGTCTACAGAAAAGTCCGCGATGGCATATGTCTATATATTAAGGATAACATACTATATTCATTTTAATACTTTAAAAAATGGGCAATTATCAAAGATCACGCGCAGGCCAAACCCTTAGAGTTAGAAATTTGAAATTTTGCTCAAGTATTCCTCTTATGACGTAAGCATCCACTAAGGAAGGATTTTTCAAAAGTCATCCCCTAAGGGGGTGAAATAGAGGATTAAAGTTTATATGAAACTTTTTATTCCTTGGACATATTTTTATGAAATTTCGTGTGAATTGAGAACGGCAAAAATAATGAGTATCGTTTTTAATAGTTTCCCGAAATTAAACCTCTAAGGGGGTAAATCGGGGTATATGTTTAGTTTACCGCTTTGTAGCGTCATATTTTATAATCCCCGCATTCCAAACCTGAAGTCACCGCGGACGAAGTTGCGGGTAACTGCTAGTTAAAAATAAAGAAAAGAAATATTACTTATCACTTGTGGGTAACAGGGGCCTGGTCAAGGCTCAATTTACATACTGTATATCAAAACGGGTAACCCACTCCTCTCGAGGTTTTTCCTGCCCGCTATGATCGATACCCATTCTTTTTTGAAGTCGGTTAAAAATATGAATCATAGTCGAAGGTCGCGGTTAATGTGAAAGTGATCTCACTTGTTATTAATGATCCATCACTCTTAAGATAAATAATTTTATAATTAGTATGAGGTATCTTATCTTATCTTGTACAATCGACATTTTAACGTAGCCGTAAATAATGTTATCAATCTTTGTGGTGGGATGGAAAATAGTACATGGTAGAGCAGGTGCCAACGAAGTAATAACTAAGAGCTAGTTGGCAGGTGTGAAACACCTTGTATTGTAACCAATAGGTACCAGATTCGAACACACCTATGTCATTGATTCCGGTTAAGTCCAAATGAAACCTTATATCGGCTCGGCATATCGCGCGAGTCGATGCGCCGTACAGAATATTAGGTTCAGCGGGGTGCGCACGGGGAGGCGGGGCGCGTACTGCACAGCTCGCAGCTAATATCCGAGCCGCCATAAAATTTAAGTAATACTATGTTTACCGACTAGATTATTTAAGAAAATAAAAACCCGTTTACCTTTTCGGCAGTCTACGTCCACCGTATTAAATTTACGCCGAAGTGCTATGACTTCGGCGTAAATTTAATACGGTGGACGTACTTTACGACTTTACTTTACTTACGACGACTTTGATACTTCGGGGAAGAATAAATATCTAATGACACCTTACACTCCAAAATAAAATATACGTTTACCTTTATGGTACAGCTGGTGCCAAACGCCCTAGGTTCCAGATTACAAATTCCTGATAACACACTTATGTAGCTTAAGCTAGCCCACAGTAAGTTAATAGATAAATATCCAAGACCCAGGTCAATCTGAAAATTAACGTTTTTCCATAATGACCTGACCGGAGATCGAACCCGGGACTCAAGTGTCGTAGGCGCAGGATGGTGTGTTAACTACTGCGCCACGGAGCTCCACAAAATTTTTCGTTTATATGAAGCCAACGTGAGATAATCAGAACTTGGTCAAGATGACTACATCTTGCCTCTCTTCAGATCTCTCTCGCATCTCGTCATCCATCATGCCGTAAGAAGCCCACTTTAGGACATAGGCCTCCCCCAAGGATTTCTATCATTCGGGGGGGGTTTGCCACTACTCACCACGCTTGGCAAACGGGTTGGTGAGCGTTCTTTTTTTTTTGCTTAGGTGTATCGGTTCCGACGCTGCTGCCCATCGAAACAGTTTTTTAAGCGAGGGTATGTAGTACTTATAGGTATAAAACGCGACGAATTTCCCGAACAATGGATGCTAAATGAGACATTATTACTCAGATAAAATAGATAGACGGTTATTTGCGTGGCGCACTAAACACCTATGCGTCATCTATAGTCGTATTGTAACACAAATAAATTTGATTTACAATACGTTACGTAAATGAAAATGTATGTAAGGAAGACACTTAAATACTTATTTCAAGAATGGCCATTGAATTATCTTAGTTTACTGCGCACAGGCTACAGTTATAATAAAAATCGGCCAAGTTTGACTCTGACTCGCGCACGAAGAATTCCTTACCATTATCTGTACAACATTAGTAAAGTACTAGTATAAGGTAACTAAGTACTTGTAAAATGATAACCGCCACGGTTTTTTTGCAGAATTTGTGTGTTGGAAGGGACCACTCCAAGTCTTCCTGAGGATGTCGTGGAAGGCGACTTAGGAGACACAAGCTAAACAAAGCTTATAATCATGCAGATACCTCTCCAAACCACGTGGTCAACGAGGAGAGTGTAGGCCAAACCTTCTGACTACTCTGGCTAATATATGGCTCTGGTAGTACAGAGAGGCTAAAAAAGACCTGATGGTGGTGATGATGATGAATGAAAAAAACATTCTCCTTCCGTTTCTCGCACCCAGACTATAGCATCTTCACCAAGCGCTCTTCTTCTTTTTCAGGCTAATTCATCCATTAAATCCCTTGTTATACTCGGCTTTCACTTCAGTTATTAGCTATTCTATTCCCTTAATTTACTGACATAACAAAAATTATGAGACGAAATGGGCCCTTAAAAACCCAAACTTGAGTTCTGTTTTACGAACTAACTAAACTCCTTTGTCTTAAAAGGACATAAAATTCACTCACAGTCACTGTCCAGTGACCACGGTCGGTGTAACCCGGCCGAAACGTCTGGAGAAAAACGTAATGTTTTCGCGTTAATTCCCGTCATTGCATTTAATAATCATGCAACGCGAAAGTTTAAAAGTAGACATAAAATTATATAGAATACTAGCGGTTCGCCCCGGCTTCGCCCGTGATCCATATATATATATATATATATAGCTATATTTTTTTATCTCCGTAAGAATCATCCTCGTACTTCAAGGAATATTCTAAAAAAAGAATTAGCGAAATCGGTTCAGCTGTTCTATGTAAATCTGGGAAGCAGCACCCAGTAAACACATAGTGACGTCACTCGCAAGCGCATCTCATGAGGTCTCATGACTTGTCTCGTCGTGATCGATAGATGACAGCTCTTTGTCATTGTCAAGGCGGATGGCGTTATGCAGAACAGAACCAAGTTTGACTAGGTGAGAAACTAGTCATTGAATTTTATTTCAGTTATTTGCTCCGTCAGTCTCAGTCAAAAATATATCTTTTGAAATATTAATTTCCTCTGGGTAATATTTGAAGTACTTGCTAGTATTCGCGAGAAAAATCTATGTTATATTCAAACCTGCTCGCCAAATTTTACGACAATCGTTTGAGAAATTCGATCTATGGAGAAGAACAGTCGGACAGACATACGAAAGAATTTTAACTTACTGTTCATAAAAGTTAAAACAATATTATCACTAGCGCGACGTGTAACGCTCAAAGTGCCCAAAGAAATTTTCACTTCAAAATTCCCAGTTTACTTTTATATCCAATAAGTATAATTAAATCTTTACATCCCTTACTATGGGCCTTATAAAAAAGCTCAAGGTCGCACAAAGAGTTATGGAGAGGGCTATGCTCGGTGTTTCTCTGCGAGATCGAATCAGAAACGAGGAGATCAGTAGAAGAACGAAGGTCACCGACATAGCCCACCGGATTAGCTCTTTGAAGTGGCAGTGGGCGGGGCACATAGCGCGAAGAACCGATGGCCGATGGGGCAGAAAGGTTCTTGAATGGCGACCACGTACCGGCAAGCGCAGCGTTGGACATCCACTGGCCAGGTGGTCGGACGACCTGATAAAGGTCGCAGGAAGACGCTGGATGCAGGCCGCTTCCAACCGGTCGTATTGGAAATCCTTGGGGAAGGCCGCTATGTCCAGTAGTGAACTTCCTGTGGCTGAGATGAGATGATGATGAAATCTCTACATCTAATAAATGCTTATTTGAACCGAGAGCAGTGGCCTAAAGTCTCTCTATGCCGGAAGCCGTTACTTATACCGTCAAAGTGATATATTTTAAGAATAAAACTACTATCTTGACTCATTACTGCATAGCACCATCACTATCTATATAAAACAATGAACAGCAATTAACATACCAGTGTAAAACGAACGAACCACCATGCGTGCGGTAACTCTCATCACCTTACTTTGCTTCATCGCCGCGGCTTCCTGCCAAAGCCACGATCTGATCGTTGGCAGGCCAGGATACGGTGACGTCATCATCTACAGGACCAACGAATACAAATATGGCTTCCCGTTCATAGTGAGAACTTCAATCATCGAATATCCAGAACCAGGACATTATAACTTGGCGTATATTAAAGCTATATATGTGAAGGATAACGAGTATGATGGCTCAGGGGGCTACCCTACGATTTCAGCAGGAGGCGTCGGCCAGAAATTCGTGAAGATCAAGCTGAAGAGCCAACGAGGAAGCGGGTTCAACTTCACGATCACGATCTATGGACAGTATTGAGTGGTTTCTGACTGGTTATGTTTGCCTAGTACTTCGCTGTGCCAATTTACAGTATTTTCGTGCCAAATAAGTATTATTTATTTTGTTGATTGTTAAAATAAAAAGATTTAAATATCTATGCGTACAAAGATGTACAAAGTTTATATTTACTCAAGTGTTAGATACATTTCTAAAGTTAGTTTAGTATTATATGGTCTTCGTCCATAGGTATTAAATTAAACATATGCCAAGACCTATTTTATAGTGACGTAAGGGGATACAGCATTGAAAACGGAGATATCATTTCTGCGAAGCCTACTCGTATAACACTTTAAACTACTTTATAGCGGGAGGCCGCGGGAGATTATTGAAACGAATCTTTGCTTTGGCGACCGCCGGCTACTTTATTTATTCTGTTAAGAAGACAACACTATAGTAGATTAAACTAAAATCTAGGCCTTCCCTTCGCTCGGCCCGCGTACGCGCATATCGACCGTTCGGGATCGCGAATTCTCAGACTCTGAAACGCAAGTTAGGATGCGGCTCGCGGGGCGAGCGAAGGGAAGGCCTAGATTTTAGTTTAATCTACTATAGTGTTGTCTTCTTAACAGAATAAATAAAGTAGCCGGCGGTCGCCAAAGCAAAGATTCGTTTCAATAATCTCCCGCGGCCTCCCGCTATAAAGTAGTTTAAAGTGTTATACGAGTAGGCTTCGCAGAAATGATATCTCCGTTTTCAATGCTGTATCTGTTTTAAATGTGAACGTAAAGCTTTACTGAGCGAATAAATAAATTATTCAAAAATAATATGAATCCTCAAAAAAAATATTATAAAATTACCCACGATGACCCAACTATCCCAATCCCATCCCAATCCCAATGTGAAAGTGAGTTTGTTTGTTTGTTACGCTGTTACGTTCTACCTACTGAACCGATCATCATGAAATTTGGCATACACATAGGTTAGGGTACTGAGAAGGACATAGGGTACCTTTCATCCCATAAAAAAATACTGTTCCCGTGGGATGTGATAAACGATCCGGCATACGGCAAAATAATACGCGAGCGTAGCCACGGGAATTAGCTAGTAATGATATAATGTCACCAATAAAAGTTAGTAGGTAGGTTCCTATCACAAAATAATATTTACGGTAGTATTACCTTGTTTAAGATTACTCATTCCTTGACATATCATTTCAAGTGATACCTCAATGGAGCAATATTTAGCCTCGCTGACACCATTTTGTTTTTGTTTGATAATCACTCGTGAGATATTTACATTGTAGTGTAAAACAATTGTTTACGAAAGTCTTCTATGTGTCCGGGGAAAAACATTGTGGCGGGCGGACTGTATTTAGATGAAAACTAAATAAAAAGGCGAAAATGTGGAAGATAAATGATTCTACATTTTCACACACAACCACAAAAACTGACAATGTAAAAACAATAGCAAAATATATTTATAAAATGGAAAAAATATACAAAAACTAGGGAGTTCGTAACAAACATGCTTGACCTCTGTCTTTAAAGTCATTCTCCACACATCCGAGCCGTGCCTGAAGCCCCGTGGCCGGCACGGGCACGTATGTAATGCAATCCATGGAAAATGTATGTAACGATATTTTTAAGAACTACTGACTACTAACACGTTCTGTCTGACCACGTCTCGGACACGGCCCGGATGTGTGGGGATAGGCCTTTATTCTTTCTTATCACGAGTTTTAATGACCTACTTAGTTACTGAGTGAGCTCTTCAAGTATGTTTAAATAAAATTACTCATAATACGGTTTTACGACATTCACCGAAAAAAAATCGAGTGGTCCTATTCTATTCTGCTGATAACCACACGGGTCATCATCATCATCATTTCGAGTAGGTGACACGGTCAGTCGACCATGCACACCCTGGTGTCAGAGTTCTTCGGAACCGCCTCTCGGCCTCTGACGTGGTTCCTTTAACGACAACCAAATGGCAGCCGGGACCACCGGCTTAACGTGCCTTCCGAAGCACGGAATCATCTTTCTTATCAGACAATCAGGTGATTCAAGCCTGCATTGTCTTAACCAAACTGGAAACAACTAAACAAAGTGTGCTTCCCGTGGGAATCGAACCCACGACCCACGGGTCAGTAAAGTAAACGCCTTAACCACTGGACCAAAGAGACAGTTACGGGTGGAATATGATATGACAAAATTAAATCATAAATGTTCGGTAGGTCTTAAAACAAAAAGAATCTACCAAAGTTGTTAACCTGTCACCTTATCTAACACTTAATTACCGTCTATTAGGCAAGTTACGATGGAATCCGAGTAAATTATAGGCGAGTAACGCATGGGGTCGGATCTGTATTGTAATAAATTTCGAAGTAGCGATAAATTTTATAAGACACTGATTGTGCGATAAAAGTGGTGTTATGGTACGTTAGTACTTTTATTAATTCTGATAATATCATTTTGGAATGTGAATCTGTGTTTTGATTATATACGAGAATCAAGTGGGTGTTGTAAGTTGCAGTTAGATTATACTTTTTTTATTAATATGTAATTGAATTAGGCATTAGTCTCCCATGTCACCTGATGGTATATATGTATACATATATATGCAGGATGTGCAAAGAGGTTTAAATGGAATTAAGAGAAAGATTATGGAAGTTTTAAATAAAGAATTAATGACGTTTTCTTTAGCAAAGAAGTGAAAGAGATATGCGAGTCGCACGCCATCCGCTATCAAGAGAAGACGATTACCTATGTAAAGAGCATGTAAAGAGTTCTTGTTGTTTTAAATAATATATTTTATGAGTTATTCTGGATTTCTCTTCATTCTCCCATCCCACAAATTTGGGGGCTCGTCCGGGATAGAAGCAAGTTATACATATTGTAACATGAAAACAGAAAAAAAGGAAAGAAAAAACAATAAGGATTAAATATATTCAGACGAGTAGACGACCAAAACTGTTGAAAAGAGTTTCTTCCGGTGTTTCTTCTCTGCAGTGGTCGGTTCCGAAAAGCTAGTAGTCTTTAGCTCTTGAACAATGAATAAATACATAAGTATTAGGTATCTAATAAGATAATTTTAAATATGATATGACGTGAAAAAGTGCCTGAAAGTGCCTGCGAAGGCCTGTTTTCTGAATAAACGTTTTGACTTTAAGACACGCACACATTTTTTCAATGTACTAGTTGTAAGTGCTCCTCAAGTAGTTTCTAAGAGCTATAATCACTACGTGTCGTTTTCTGCAATGGAAGAAAGTGGTGATCATATAACATGACCCTACTTGTACCTAAGCCTACCATCAAGTTAAATAAAACAGTAATATCAAATCACAAAGCACTTTATTATGAAGATAACCTGTAAATTTTCATACAAAAAGCGATAACGCTTCCCACCCCTTAAACATTGTCCAATTTCAATATATTTTTTACACATTATTGATAAATTGGAGAAGTAGAGCTGTACGTTTTGATATTTATTTAAGATATATTGCTTACAACAAAAGTTATGAGCATCTAAGTAAATATCCATTATTTTTACATCAAAAATACCCGGGGCATTTTAATTAATTTCATTAATCTCAACCGAATCATTAAAAAAAAACCGGCCAAGTGCGTGTCGGGCCACGCGCAGTAAAGGGTTCCGTAGTTGCGAATGACAACTTTGAGTTCACACTGTTTACACTCGCACCTCACAGTTTAACGACCAAAAACAGCTAACAATAAAGATTGTATGAAATTTTACATTTTCCAGTACATTTTATAAGTTGGTTGCCTATAACTTTTTAGTTTGCACTTAGTACCCAGCTCTGATAGTTTTCCTTTCAACTTTAGTATATATACTACTGCTATAATTTTTTTCACGTATCCATATATAACCGTTTAGCAGTTAGAGGGGGGGGGGCACGTACCTCTAACAAAAATTTGCACTTTAAAACCAAATATTTCGGAAACTGATCCCTAAATCGAAAAATGGTGTCCTCAACCTCACAATATTTTTGAAAGACCTATTTAACGATACCCCACACGATGGGTAAGTAGAGAAAAAAAAATACTCCCGCACTTTACTTGTACGGAAGCTACCCAAAAAAAAATTTTTTTGTCAAGATTTTTTTCTACGACTTTTTTGCCATGATTAATATACATACTCATACCAAATTACAGCTTTCTAGTACTTATAGTCTCTGAGTAAAACCGCGGACGGACAGACAGACAGACAGACATGGCGAAACTATAAGGGTTCCTAGTTTACTACGGAACCCTAAAAAACGGTTAGCACTAGATTAACGTGTGCCAAATGAAATGACACCAAAATTTCCTCATTTCGTTAAGGTTTAGGGGGCTTCAAAAGTCAATCATTTTATTCATCGTAATATATTTCAATATCATTTAGTGAACGTCAATTTTTTCCATAATTACAATTAGTTTACAAAAATATATTTTTGTTGACGTCAATTGATTGATTGAGGTTTCTCGTGACCAGAGGGCTGGCCAGTATCTTGGCCAAAAGATCAACATTGCAATACAACGTGGCAATGCTGCCAGCCATCTGGGCACGCTCCCACAGGGCAACGATCTACCCGGCCTTTTTTATTTGTAAATATAAAGGTTTATTTTTTTTATTTAATTTGTCAATTTATGACGTCAATAATTTACTTACGGCTAAGTCTACACCGCTTCCAAGGCGAAGTGCAGAAGAAGCGGCAACAAACTGCACAGCGCATTTTCTCCAAATGACGCTGGCTCGAAGAGTTATCGCTTTTTGTATGAAAATTACAGGTGGTCGATTCTCTTAAACCACCTGAGGCAAATAGAAATACTGTATCATAAGGACTGCGAAGGAGATGGCTTGCAAAAAGAAGTTGAGCACAACGGGTAAGCTGACCGTGAATACCTTCGCAGATATCAGCATCTTCTTTGTTGTCACTAGCTCCAGCATTGAGGTTATTTGGTTGTTATACTCCGGATCTAGATAAACAACATAATAATAAATTGTTTTTTTTATTAATAAAGCATTTAATATTAATGAACTAAAGTAACATAATATTAACGGTAACTAAGATAAAAACAAAAACTAATCCTAAAATAAAAACTAACCTATAAAAAAAAACGGAAAAACAACATTAAGATAAATAAAAAATTGAAGCCAAATCGCTGTGGTCAGCGGGCAGGGTGCCCAAAAGGCTGGCGGCATTTCCACGCTGGATGGCCAAACTCAACTAATAATAAATAAATAAATAATAATAAATATATACGGACAAATCCCGAGAGGAGGAGCCCGATGGTCCAGTGGGTGTAAGCTCTATGAGCGCTTACGTATGTTAAGCAACCCCTGGTGCAGTCCCTACTTGGATGGGTGACCGCAAGTGGCATAAAAATATCTCGAGCTCCTCCGTGCTTCGGAAGGCACGTTAAGCCGTTGGTCCCGGCTGTCATCGTTGATGGCAGTCGTTAAGCTATGTTAGATGGCTTAAGGCAGCTTGAAAAATCTGACACCAGTGTTGGCCACTTACACATACGAAAAACAACAAAAAACAAACGGACAAATCAAACACAAAATGTTTTGTGAGTGTTTTTTATACATTTACAATGCTATTTTGCTAATACTCCTATTTTTATAAAGAAACTAGCTTCCACCCGCGGTTCCGCTCGCGTCAGTACTTTTTTAACACGCTTGTATGTAAGAAAATCTTGGAATCTTAATTTGACCCACTTCCCGGTCTTCGATTAGGATGAAATTTTGCACACGCACTGAGTTCTGATGACAATACATGACTAGCGTGCTAAAAGCGTGTTTTTTTTTTAGTTTTTTTTTTTAAACTAATTATAAATTGTTCCAGGATAAAATGTCGTATGTTCTCCGTATTCCAAACAACGTGTATGAAAAATTTCATGATGATCGGTTCAGTAGATACGGCGTGAAAGCGTAACAAACAAATAAACTCACTTTCGCATTTATAATATAAGTTGGGATGGGATAAGTTTTTTTTTTTTAATAGCCGTGAGTGTCCCAATGTTGGGCAAAGGCCTCTCTTTCACTCCTCCAAGATTCTCTATATTGTGCTAGTGCGCGCCAGTTCTTATTAAATTTGTTTAATTCGTCGCACCAGCGGGTCCGGGGCCGACCAGGCAGTAGACCAGGCGACTGCTTGGGATAAGTTAAGAAAATATAATCCTGCCCGCGTTGAAGTATTTACCCATATCTTATTTCTTTATTTAAATAAGAACATGAAATGGTTAATGTTTTGCGAGAAAAAATCGGAAGATCAATTTACCTGGCTTCTTGGTGAAATGAAAAATATATAGCCATAAAGGTAGCTGCTGCTATAGTTTGCCTTGTTGATGCTCGGATCGTGGTTCGATTCCCACAGGAAGCATACTTTGTTAAGTTGCTTCCAGTTTGGTTAGGACATTTCAGGCATGAATCACCTGATTGTCTGATATGAAAGATGATTCCGTGCTTCGGAAGGCACGTTAAGCCGTTGCTGCCGTCTGGTAGTCGGTAAAGGAACTACGTCAGAGGCCGAGAGGCGGTTCCGAAGAACTCTGACACCAGGGTGTGCATGGTCGACTGACCGTGTCACCAATGATGTTGATGACTATAGTCACCAAAGAGCACACATAAGAGCAAATCAGCGCAGCTCTTGTTACAGTGTTTACCAGTCCTCGTGGCTGAAATTGGTCATGAATTAAACATTCGAAAAATTTAACACAAAATATAGGTTTGCGTGTCTTACATTTTCCGTAAATGAGTACTTGGAGCAGAATTTTCACAGTTTTCTTGTGTTCTTGATTGAACCGTTCGGCAATGTAGGCAAGAAAAAATGGTCGAACGCAAAGATTGCAATAAAGATATAAATCACTCCAAACTCTAAGATTCTGAAAAAGAACGTGATTATTATCTTTTATTTCAAAAATAAAAACAAATAAACCGGCCAAATGCGAGTCAAAATCGCGCACCAAGTATTTTACGACATCCACGGGAAAACTTGAAGTGGTCTTATTCTACCCTGCCGGTTACCACACGGCCTCCGGGAAACACACGGCCTTAGGGATTCGTAGCCTTAGGGTCAGTAAAAGATAATATTTAAATGTAGTTTTACCTTAACTATTGGAGATATATTTCTACTAATAGTAACCAAAGTAGCAGTAAGTCGTATGTTAAACATTATCAAAACCTGAAAAAAGGAATATTAATAAAATGTTTATCTAATGTAGTTACTAAAAACATTGTAAATAAACTTCCAGTCTGAACACTTTCTTAACCTAAACATATTGCCGTGAAAATATTTTTCAAGTGTTCACTTTTTTTTTAACCTATTATGTCCCACTGCTGGGCAAAGGTATCTCCAACTGTTCACTACACCCCAAAATTTGTGTTGGGAAACGTCACTTGTACCACATCTACCCCAGTCAAATAAGACCAATTTTTGACCATACACGGACATTTAAAATTACTTAACGGGAGTTTTGGAACCCTAAAACTGTACTACTTACGGAACCCTAAAACTGTGACAGAATGAAAAAAAAATGCTTCATTTATAACGGTGTTAGGCACTCCAAAAATTTTCTTGAAAATCCTGGTTTTTCCAGGATTTCCCGGCTCTCACACTAAGTAGGTGGACTTTCTTGAGCGTCATCCCAGAAAATGTCCGAACATATTGCAAAGAGTCCCGTTTAGTTATTTTAAATGTTCGGGTTAAAACCTAATTTTACTGGATTAATCATAGAGCTTCTATGATTAATCCAGTCACACACACTCTTTGCAATATGATCGGACATTTTCTGGGATGACGCTCAAGAACTTCTTGAACGTCATCCCAGAAAATGTCCACCTTGGTATCTCTATGACATAGAGATACCAAGGTGGCTCTACTTTTGTCTCTATCCTCGTCTTGTACTGATTGTTGTATCTTTGTACCTTAACTTTCAAGTTCAAAAAAAAGTTAAAATTTTATACTCAAATAAATAGAAATGTACATACTTGCCATGTAAATATTGTATTAAATATTCTTAAACAATCTGATATTTTGTCGTATATTTGCATAAGTTCGAACCAACAATAATGTTCCTTTGCATTTTTTTCTGCGTATTTGAGATCTGTGAATAATATCTAGAAGAGATTTTTTTAGATAAATCGATATTTATCTTTATAAATATTCGGTATGAGAATCTATAATTATAAACAACGCACCTTTTTAATAGTATCTGAAATTGTTTTTTTATAAAGTATATTCTTTTGTGATTTTAATTTACTTGAGAGTATTTGATTCAGTATTAAATATTTCAAGTATATATTGATCGTGAAAAAATATATCATTATGCTCTGAATATATGGTAAGCAAATAAACAAATAAGGTATTACATTATTTATTTGCAATTTAGTTAACAAAGGATAAACACTGGTTTGAATTAAAGGAAGCAAAGCTAAGAAAATAGCCATGTAAAGTTTATTTTTGTAGATTTGATTTGTTGTCCCAAAATGTGAGTCAATTTCATTTAGAGTTTGAAATAACTTTACAAAATTAGCACTCTTTTTGAACGTAACGGCGGTTATGAAGTATAATGATTCGATTGGATATAGGGTTGTCTGTGTTACTGAAAGGATGTACAGCGGCTTATCTCGTCTCACTTGTTCGAGAGGAGCGGAAACAGCAAAGTTCCGAAGAATTATTAAAAATAGGATAACCATTGCACAATGAATTTTTTGTAAAGTCGTGACTTTTTGCAATTTATTTTTGTTATAACTCA
Organism: Rhodophaea formosa; assembly: GCA_963082605.1. Lineage (NCBI taxonomy): Eukaryota > Metazoa > Arthropoda > Insecta > Lepidoptera > Pyralidae > Rhodophaea > Rhodophaea formosa. Next base: position 11,095,779 of record OY720226.1, read on the forward strand.
TAATATGTATTCCACAAAGACCTAATGTGTATACTAAAGGCTTTGCAGCTTTTGCTATAGAGTATTTTGGTAATGTAGCCTTCATTAGTTTTTCATCGGTTAAAATCACAGAAAAAGGTTTTCTCAATTCCGCATTATTATTCACATTTTTCAGACGCATTGGGTGTATTTTAAAATCACTGGTATAAAACATATTTTAAGTTTTTAACTGGAAACACGACAAGCTCTTAATAAGTACCGTCACGCATTGACTTGGTTAACATCATTAATAGAAAACCAATTCAATGGGAACATTGTTTTTCCATTTCAATTATTTCGTCATAATAATCAAATTCTAATTAATGATAGTTTTTTTTTTAAATAAGAATTATTAGCTTAGGATGTAACAGCCTTCGTGGCCCAGTGGTTAAGGCGTCTGCCTTGTTGACCCGGAGGTCGTTCGATTCCCACGGGAAGCCTAATTTGTTAGGTGTTTCCAGTTTGGTTAGGACATTGCAGGCATGAATCACCTGATTGTCTCAAAAGAAAGATGATTCCGTGTTTTGGAAGGCACGTTAAGACGTTGGTCCCGACTGTCATCTGGTAGTCGTTAAAGGAACCACGTCAGAGGCCGAGAGGTGGTTCCGAAGAACTCTGTCACCAGGGTGTGCATGGTCAACTGACCGTCTGTTGTCGAACTGTCATCTACACGAAATGATGATGGTGATGATGATGATGAGCTTAGGATGTGATTGATAGTTTTTTAGTATTCCTCCGAACCGAGTTCTCATCTTGTAGCGATCGAGGGCACAGTAACCGGGGACTGGTCCAACACATTTAAGAAGATCGACTACCTGTAAATTTTCATACAAAGACCGATAACGCTTCCCACCCCTTAAACATAGTCCAATTTCGATATTTTTTACACATTATTGTTAAATTGGAGAAGTAGGGCTGTACGTTTTGATGTTCAAGATATGTTGCTTACAACAAAAGTAATGAGCATCTAAGTAAATATCCATATTTATTACTTAAAAAATACCCAGGGCATTTTAATTTATTTCAATTAATCTAAACCGAATCAATAATAAAGAAAAACGGTTAGCCCTAAATTAAGATGTGCTAAAACGAATGAAATCAAAATTTCTTCATTTCGTAGGTAAGGTTGAGGAGGGTTGAACAGTTAGTCGCTCTTTGTAAATATGAAAGTATACAGGTAGAATAGTTCAAAGACATGGAGAACTTATTAAAGAAGGCTGTGTTATTATATAGGTGGAATCGTAATTTAATATGACTCATTAGTTTCGTTATTAATATTTGATTTTATCCTAAAATTTTGGACACATTACAGACAGTAATATCAAAATTTCATTCATAATTATTGCGCTAATGTTTGTTTTCTGTCACTCGCACATTGCAGCCGCTGCACGGATATTGTCAACTTGAAAGGAAAATGTTAACTTGGAAAAAATAACAAGGCGAATTTACGATTAATAGCACTTAATTGTAAAATTATATATGTATATATATATGGGTTAGGTCGAAATCGATTCGTTATGTGTGTTATGGTGGTATGTTATGTCACACACTGGAATATTGTAAATGTGGTTGTATATTTAGTAACCAATTAAAATCAAAATGAGGGTAATGTTGTTGCCACGTACGGTGAAGTGTGACAATATTTTGATCTAGTTGAATTTTTACATATAGCTTAATTTACATACATGCATTTTTCGATTTTCCAGTGCGTTTTTGTGTGTTATCAGTGCGTTATTTTACAATTTTTCCGACCTTACTCATATATTGAGATACTAGTCATTTTGGAGCCTTCAATGGGTTTTTTGTATAACTAAGAGTGCAAACAGTCATACGGCCCACCTGATGAAAAGCGGTTACCGTAGCCTATGGACACCTGCAACACCAGGTGTGCCATTCGCGCGTTGCCGACCCTGAAGAAATCTTCAAATTCAGCAATTCAATCCGGTGATTCAAATAGTGTGATGCGATTCGCAAACGTTAAGCGTGTTAGTGGGTGTTAGGGTGGAAAACGGAATCAAAATAGTGATGGGTTGCTAGCCGCATCGCCTATTGACATGATGTCTTAGATTTTCCCCTATCTCTTAACCGGCTTTTACGGTCTACGCAGGAAGATAAGTAGAAAAAACGTATGAAAGTTTTCCATTGTTTTAACTTAATTCTCTCTTGTTACAGCAACATGGGTCTGCTAGAATTCGAGAAATGGTCTAACCAGACAGACCTCTTTTCCGAAAGCTCCCGTATGTGTGCCCGAATCCGTGGCCTGACCCCCGGACAACGCAGGGTGTGCAGAAGACATAAAGACCACATGCCAGCTGTGGGGTTGGGGGTCAAGAAAGGCATAGATGAGTGTCAACATCAGTTTCAAGGGCGCAGGTGGAACTGTACCGTGACCAGGGACGAGACTGTGTTTGGACCGCTCACATTGATTGGTAGGTTTAATGTTTCTGTCTCTATAAAATAGTCATGTTTTTTTACCCAACGAGGGTGGGTCTTAGAAGGAAGGTAATGTTTTTCGCGCGTAAGTATATATGTTTCCAAAAAGCTTGACCGATTTTGAAGTGTGAGGATTGTGTGGTGTATTAATTTATGGATCTAGACATGACAAAAAACTGCGTCCTTGAAACATAGACATATCCGGGATATGTCTGTCGGATATGTTTCAAGGACACAGACACGAGACACAAATCAAGATAATAGGTACTGACAAATCTGGCTAGCACACACGTTAACCAAGCGTATTAAAAGACAGAAGCAAGAGGCTATTATTTAGATAACTTCAGTACGTATTACTCATGAAATATATCCAAAAAATCCTTGAAAGAAACATATTAGACAATTGAGACATGTCCTCGCGATACGAAGCACAAATAAAGATAATAGCGATAGCGCTTAACGAGAACGTTGACAAGGCGTACTAAAAAAACCGTAAAGAAACAAGATACTATTATTTAGATCATTTCTGTATGTATCTATACATGAAACTAGCGGCGGAAACGGCTCCATCCGCGTTGGTGTAGATCCCTCGGGATCAGTACTTTTCTCGGGGATTGAAGCAAGCCTATGTCCTTTTTTGCACTTCAGACATCGTGTATGCGAAATTTTACAATTATCGGTTCAATAGATAAAGCGTGAAAGCTTAACAAAAAACTCACCTTAGCATTTATAATACTAGTTGGGAAGTTGGGATATATTCAACAGATCTGTTCTTGAAAGAAGCAAACTAGACAATTGAAACATGTGTCCTCAGGACACGAGACGCATATAAAGATAATACCGACAACGCTAGCTATCACAAATATTAAGAAGGCGAAGTAAAAGTCTCTTAAAGAAACAAGAGGCTATTATTTAGATCATTTCAGTATGTATTTATTCATGAAATAGTTATATCCAAGAAATCCGTCCTTGAAAGAAACATATTAGACAATTGAGACATGAAGGCTGACGCAACATTGACAAGGCGTAGTAAAAGATCCCTAAAGAAGCAAGAGGCTATTATCTAGATCACTTCAGTATGTATTTATTCACAAAATGTATCCAAGACATTCTTCCTTAAAAAAAGCATATTAGATAAGAAAGACATGTGTCCTCGGGATACGAGACACAAATCAAGATAATACCGACAACGCTAGCTAGCACAAATATTGGGAAGGCGAAGTAAAAGATGAGGCTATTATTTAGATCACTTCACTATGTATTTATACATGAAATAGTTATATCCAAGAAATCCGTCCTTGAAAGAAACATATGAGACAATTGAGACATGTCCTCGGGACACGAGACACAAATAAAGATAATGGCTAGCGCAACGTTGACAAGGCGTAGTAAAAGACCCGTAAAGAAACAAGAAAGGCTATTATTTTCTGCCGACAAATTCCAGATAGTTCTAAGAGACCCACAATTATTGATAAAACATTAGTAGTTATAAAAAAATGCCATTTATTGCCATACATTACAAGGTACTAGTAATATTACCATTCATTAAGAATATGTACGCAGGCAAAGGAATGCCTCAGCTTGTGCTGCTTCAGACACTACAGTTATATTCCAATGTACTTAGTAACATTCTATAGATGTTTAACTGATACAGGGCGGGTTCTTATTATAATAGTTATTTTGACCTTTATTATAATGTGACAGTGATTTTCTCAAAATTGTATTGTTTATACTATTAATAAATGTTTTACTTAGAGCAAAGAAAAATGTTAACTGATTTTATGTATGTTATTCGGTAAGTTTAATAGCTACTGTCACATCAAAATTTAAAAGGACAAATTCTTGTAGAGTTAAAGTAAAGCATAAATTCAAATGCGACGAGAGATTCCGACTTCTATGGTGAAAAAAAATAGTGGTTTTATATATAAGCTATAATTATTTTTTGTACTTAATTTAAGTAATTTTTATACAAAAACGAATATTTACTGATTATAAACATATTTCTTTCTGTGATTCACAATTTGAATACTATTTAATTTGCTCTCTTACAAGTATATAAAATAATAAAACGAAGAGGAAAAATAAAGGTAGGTACTTATGTTAAATTTGTTTTATAGTTGGTTTGTATTATTTTAGTTTATCTTCATTGATATATTGAAACGTATTGTGGTCGCTAAAATGACGGTAAAACATAGATCACTGTACTATTTTAAGTGACTAACAAAAATTTACAGCACTAGGTGATTAAAAACACCTTTACACACTGGCTGAACACATAATTTTAACGTGAAAATTTCATGAAAGTTACTTGATAAATTGTAGTCGAGATAAATCCAGTGTGGAATTGTTTTGGAGTGTGCTGGAGTGGTGGCCGTAAATCAGTTAGCGTGGCAGGCGACGAGATTTAGAGCTCTACTGATCTGCAGTAGCGACGGCCCTTGGGTGGAAACTATTTCCTATCGAGGACATCTAAACTGTGACTGTTTTAAAAGTTCCTTTACTGTTTGTAGCGGTAGAATCGATACCTTGTTATATAAAAAGTAAAAAAAAAATATTAGTTACATTGTAGACGAGATAAATCCTTGAGAGTGTGGTATTGTTTTGGAGTGTGTTGGAGTGGTGGCCGTAAATTAGTTAGTGTGGCAGACGGCGAGATTTGGAGCTTTATTAATCAAAGATCTAAATTGTGTCTGTTTTATAAAGTTTTTTTCCTGTTTTTACGGAAACAATACCTTGTAAGATGAAAATTAAAAAAGATGACTGATACATTTTAGTCACGAAAAAAATTGGGTGGAATTGTTTTAAAGTGCGTGTGGAATTGTTTTGGAGTGTGCTGGAGTGGTAGCCGTAAATCGGTTAGCGTAGCAGGCGGTGAGCTTTAGAGCTCTACTGATCTGCAGTAGCGACAGCCCTTGGGCGGAAACTAGTTTCTATCGAGAACATCGAAACTGTAAACGGTGTAAACGCACCTTGTAACATAAAAAGTGAAAATTACTTAACACAATAAAAATTCATGAAAATAATGAAACATTGTAGTCGAGATAAATCCATTGTGGAATTGTTTTGGAGTGTGCTGGAGTGGTCGCCGTAAATCAGTTAGCGTGGCAGGCGGCGAGATTTAGAGTTACGCTGGTCTGCCGGAGTGGCAGCCCTTGGGTGGAAACTAATTTTTATTGAAGACATCTAAACTGTTACTGGTTTAAAGGTTTCTTTACTGTTTCAAGCGGTAGAAACGATACTTTTAACATGAAGGCTTCATACTTGTATTCGATATTTAAATCCAGTGTGGAATTGTTTTGGATTGTCAGCCGTAAATCAGATAGCGTGGCAGGCGACGAGATTTAGAGCTACGCTAGTCTGCAGGAGTGGCAGCCCTTGGGTGGAAACTAATTTTTATTAAAGACATCTAAACTGTTACTGGTTTAAAGGTTTCTTTACTGTTTCAAGCGGTAGAAACGATACTTTTAAGGCTTGTTACTTTATACATTTGTATTTGAGATAAATCCAGTGTGGAATTGTTTTGGATTGTCAGCCGTAAATCAAATAGCGTGGCAGGCGGCGAGATTTAGAGCTACGCTGGTCTGTAGGACTGACGGCACTTGGGCGGAACTATTGTTTATCGAGGACATCTAAACTGTCATTGTTTTAATGGTTTCTTTACTGTTTCTAACGGTAGAAATGATACATGAAAAAAGTTATTTGATACAGTCGAGCGGGATAAATTCAGTGTAGAATTGTTTTGGAGTTTACTGGAGTGGTGTCCGTAAATTGGTAAGCGTGGCAAGCGGCGAGATTTACAGCCCCACTGGTCTGTAGAAGTGACGGCCCTTGGGCGGAAACTAAGTTCAATCAGTAAAGTTAAGTAAAAAATCATAGTCAAGGACGATCTTATCCTGAGAGGGATAGTGGCAACAAAGAAAGGTCTATGCCCAGCAATGGGTGGATGATGGGCTGAGATTATGATATAGTTTTTGACTTAACTCGGTGGTCTAATATAAAATGGTCCTTCTAGCTTCAAGAGAAACCGTCTTCAAGAACATTACGTCAGCTACGGTGTCTCTGTCGGTGTCCCGCGCCTGTCGCGACAGGCGGCTAGCGAGCTCAGGCACCCCTTTAAGGTTCAATTTACATGCTGTATAGTCAGTAAAAACTTGTGAAATAAACAGTGGATTTTAAGTCACATTTTAGGCATAAGCAGGGTCTTAAACTTAAGGCGCTCCCTTTAGTAACACTAGCGCCACCCAGCAATTAAATTCCTTAAATCATAAATGGTATCGAATTTTAAAAATCTAACAAGTACAACCCTTCTTAATTACGTAAAGTATTTTTTGTTTATTGCAAGTAATTTACTAGTGCCATATTTAAAGAGAAAAATCGATTAACGCCATAAGTGGCCACTTTTGGCGTTAACCTGTTTTTCTCTTATTTTATCAAACGAATATTAGTGAAAATGAAAACAAAAATACTACAAGTAAATTACTAGTTTTGTACTTGTTAGATTTTTAAAATTCGGTATAATTTAGGATTAAAAGAATTAATTGCTGGGTGGCGCTAGTGTTACTATAGGAGCGCCTTAAGTTAAAAACAAGATTTAATAAAGTGGTCTAATTTAAAATGGTTTTTCCAGCTTCAAGAGAGACTGCCTTCACACACGCCATCACGTCAGCGGCGGTGTCTCTGTCGGTGTCTCGCGCCTGTCGCGACGGTCGCCTGTCGAGCTGCGGATGCAGCCGGGCGAGTAGACCCCGGAACCTGCACGCAGAGTGGGTGTGGGGGGGCTGCGGTGACAATCTGGAGTATGGCTACAAGTAAGTTTATAGGTTTCAATATTTTCCTCACGTATGCCATTACGTCAGCCGCGGTGTCTTTGTCGGTATCGCGCGCCTGTCGCGACGGACGGCTGTCGAGTTGTGGCGACAATCGGGAATATGGCTACAATTAAGTTTATACAACGTGTAAATGGACACTCGATAATTCCTTAAAGGGGCGAGTCAGACCGTCAATATGAACAACTTGTCCTATGGAACCAGTGGTCCTGGGAACTCGAAATCCTTTTGACTTTCTCATACAAATTACTCGGGCGACTTTTGTATCAAAATACCAAAAAAATTGAGTTCCCAGCATTGATCCCATAGAAAAAGTTGTTCATATTGACGGTCTGACTCACACCTTTAAGGGAATGTCGTTTTATATTTAATTTTCACAAAGTACTTAAATAAAATTTGTATGAAATATTTTATTCCTGTCGAATTCACACACACATCGACATTTTACCTTGTCGCTAAAATGGCTCACACCTGTACTTCAGTGGGCGTGGCTATGATATACAGGAGGATGGGGTAACACAACTGTTCATAGCTTCTGTAGTCCTGGTAACAAACGGGGCGATATACCTTTTTCAGCGATCCAAGTGATTCATGCCCGTGGACGTCATGTCTCTATGGGAATCGCGGGAAGAATGACAAATATATGGCATTTTTACAGATTTTTGTTACAGATTTGTGGCAATTTCACTAAATTTCGATTGAAAACCAAATGAGAAAAATTAAAAATTTCACCAGAATATTATATTTTTAAAGTATCATGGTTTATTTACAGAACAAAAACACAGTTCATTCAATATAATGTATTTGTCAAATAAGTTATAAATTACTTAAGAAAACCTAAGTTACTTACTAATTACCCATGTCTTGAGAAAATAAGTCTATTCTGCGCAGAGACTACCCAGAAACCAAGTACTAGAATTGTTCAAAACAATTTCTTGCGAGCTCTGTTCGCCTTATACCTCCTACTATATTCTACTACAACATCAAGAATTTTCCTTGTATAGTTGTAGTAGTAAAACTACTAGAATGAAGTCCTTAATACACCGCCAGAGCCTTATGATATCCTGTCCCTAGATTATTATTTTATTTAAATACGCCTCGCGGGTGCGGGTCGGGAGCAACGAGGTCTCAATCTCTGCTGCGGTCATGAGTGCCTAGTACTTTTCCCCCACTTTATCGAAAATTTCCCCGCGGAAAAATCGTGAGAATTCGATTTTAGAAGGCGGAGATATTGATGGTATTTACTGGTGCTTTCAGATGTTTGTTTTATTAAGATTGTTTATTTAATTGAAAGTCCAAATAATTTATTAAGTGCATTTTACAATCAACAAAATTATAATAAATCAGAAAATAGTACGATTATTTTTAACATTAAATTAATCAAAAAATGTGAAGATTTATTTTCGTCTATGGTGTTTATTGACAACAATTTTCTGCTCAATGACAACCTGCCTCACCTGAAACGTGAAACTTCAGGTAGAACTCACCTGCTTCACTCCGCACCTGTGTACTAGGATTGCAAGAGCCTGAAGATGTTTACCTGTCACCTTGCTCACATACAAACTTTACCTTTACCTCGCTGAAAGCAATTTCCATAGCGAGGGTGCACGTATAACCGTCTCAAATATGCGCCGCTTTTCCTGGGCACAATAGAGAACGCTTCTCTTTCTAACATTGAACACAGCACAGTAGTGTGCGTAACGTGACTCTTTGACGGCAGGTATCTTTCTGTGTGTGCACCTGAATTTTCCTGAATCCACGTGGTTGAAAGGTGCGATTTTGCCTCCTATGATGTTCTCATTCCCTAGTATTCAGGTGCGAGGTAAGACAGGTGAAAAATTTACCTGCTCTCTTCAAGCATGAAAAATACCTACGGTGTACCTTACAAATGTTACCGGTGACAAAAAATACTTTGCTTCTTTACAGTTTCACAAAAACATTATGAAAGTATGAAAATATATATTTATGTATTATACCAGAGTTTCACTCGTAATGTGAGCTTATGCCCTCGATATCTTTATTTTCCTAATTATGTATTTAGGTAAAATTATATCTAATTAACAACGTAAGTAAATTAAACTGGTAATATCGTAAAAAATCTTAACAAAATAAGTAAAATGCAAAGCTAACTTTCGTGGCAAAATCACTCCTTCCCCGATCTAAATTCCCGACATGTCAAATACACATTTGATTAATTCAGCTGTCAGTCAGTTGAGCTTCACGGGTGTCAAAGCATGGCTAAAGACAGGTCGCCTACCAGGGAGATATGAATTGGGAAGAGATTTCACACCGGAACGTAGAACACGCGTAGACCATTCATACTACGGGCTACGGCGTAGTGGCGCTACGCGGCTACGATGTAACTCGGCGCACGAAATTAGCACAATCGTAGCGGTTGTAGCAATTGCTTTCAAGTTTATAATGAAAATCAAATAATAAAAACAAAATGTATAAAAAGAAAATAAAGACAACCTAAGTGAAAAAAAAAACGTAGCGAATGTCACTCGGGAGGGTGTTACTCCACCCCCTCTCAAATCCGTTGAGAGACTTAGAAACACACATATGTACATACGGACATCTAACATATTTACGTACAAACCTCCATGAACATAAAAAACAATACCTACACTCCTTTTTTGGCAGTCATGTAAAAATTACATTTGACCTGTGCATTTGACTAACGTTTGTAAAATAGAAATCCATTTAAATTGTAAAAATTTACATATTTCCAAAAAGGAATTAGTTTAGAAATCAAATCATCATCATCAGGTCTTTTTAGTCTCCACTGGAGAAGCACGACCCTTTCTTATTACTTGAACCATATATTAGCCAAAGCAGTCAGAGAATTTGGCCTGCACGCTGTCCAGACGGGTTGGAGAGGTGTCTTTGGACTTTATCAGCTTTGTTTAGCTTTATTCCTAAGTCTCCTTTTATGAAAAGACTTGGAGTGGTCCTAGTCTCTCTCGCTCTACCGGGAACCACACGCACGGCCAATGAACGGGAACAATACTTTGTACAAAAGTTGAAGTGTATTCTGTTTAATGTGTACACAAATAAAACAGTCAGGATTTGCCTGTTACTCAATTTACGTACCGAGTCATCGGTAGCCTAGCAACTGCGTCGTACGCCGTAGTTCCGTAATCGATCTCCTACGGAAGCATGCGGCCCTGGCACGTTTTCACGTACTGAAAGGGTTATACCGCCGCCTGAAAAGCAAGGGCTGACTTTATTAAGTATTTTCAAACATTTTTTTTTTATATTTTGATTAAATCTGACGCAAGATTATTTTCAAACATACTTTTTATTTTTTGATTAAAACTGACGTAAGGTATTGCCATTATTAAAATACGTATCAACAGGCCGTAAGTAAGTAGCTCAGGTAAGTAGTCAGCTACTGGCCGACGTGTTTCGACCTTATTCGGAGGTCTTCTTCAAGGCGAATGTGTCGGCCATTAGCTGACTATTTACGTGAGTAGCCCGTTGTTAAGTATTTTATTTAACATATTTTATTTACTTTTGAACTGTGAAAAACTGGTTATACGCAATTTTAGAAGTTGGAAATGGTTATATTGACATTTTTCAGGTGTGAATATTTGGTCAAATGAATTGTTTGATATGAATTTTAAAACCGCTCCTCACCTTTTTAATAAATACATGCTTGATGTTTACAATTTGATATCACTACTAGTGACTACTAAGAGACTATTCTTGTTTAATTTTATAAGTACCTATTACTAGCAGTCCACCCGAGCTTTGCCCATGGTAAATACATAGCCTATGTCACTCAAAGATAACGCACCTATCCAACGGTGAAAGAATTTTTGGAACCGGTCCAGAAGTTCCTGAGATTAGCGCGTTTCACCAAACAAACTAACCAACTCTACAACTTTATAATAATAGTATAGATAGTTTGCAATTTTAGATATTCGCAATTAAGAATCGTTCTCTCTCTCACATTTGAGCGTTTTCCCGGTTCGGCATCCTTAGCTAGAATGCTTTGGAACCCGGGGTCCGCTTTCCGGCTTTTTCTTCTCCACTTCGTACGGTCTTTAATATCCTTAGAATAATATATTATTTTAAGTTAAGGCCCCACACTAGGCACACTAGCAACGCCAATAATTTGGTTCCTAATACTTTACAAATAAAAAGAAATTCAACAATGTAAATCATATAAGCCTTAGTAAATAACCTGAAGTATTTTTGGAAACATGTTTTAATATTATGAGTATCAGTCATTAAGAGAAATAGTGATTACCGCCGGTAATCTTATTCTCATAATTCTCATTGACTCTGATAATATTAAACATGATTCCAAAAATACTTCAGATTATTTACTAAGGCTTATTTATATGATTTACATTCTTGAATTTCTTTCTATTTGTAAAGTATTAGGAATCAAATTATTGGCGTCGCTAGTGTGCCTAGTGTGGGGCCTCAATATCCTTGCTTTTGAGACCATTGCATGCACGTTCTTTAGCATCCTTGCTTGTGAGACCATTGGCACGTCTCGTCGTTTCTTTCAACGACATCAAGCCAGCAGTTCTTAGGTTTCCCCCTTCTGCTTTGGGACCAGAGCATATGGCATTGCTAGACATTTGTTCCCTAAGTAATTTTTGGTTAATTTCCGAAAAACGTATAAAATTGGTAAAAATAAACTTTAGAAATAATCATTATTTAATTGGAAGTATTTTAGCTATACAAATCTCATTATATTTTTAAACAGAGTTTTATTTTAACTACTGTCCAGTTTCTCTTCGTTACGGTAACGTTACGTATTTTTCAAACACTAGAGGAGAAAGTGCAGGTTGAACAATATTAAATTCATCATCACTATTGAAAATTAATCCAGTATTCTCAGCAGTGATGTTAGTGCCGTAGTAATATTGACAACCGATATTTAATAATAATTCGCATGTAATCTCGTCCAAAAATGTATCGAATAAAATTATACGAAAAGTCCAATCTTACTGTATTTTATCCCGACACAAAGCAAAATACTAGGGGCATATGAAACGCTCAGTGGTTTTAAAAAGCGGAAAGTTGATATTTTGCGCAACGTTAGAAAAGCATATTTCAAACAAATGAAAAATTATTTTCTTTTAAGACACATTTTCACAAAAACATGGAATTTTCTGCATATTTTGAATCCAAGTCACTGGGATAACAGGATTGTAGAGAGTTGTACGACTCTCAACGCGCACTGACGCAACCGCCTCGCGGCACCGGCCTCGTGGAACACAGCAAAACCGCTTTTTTCTGTACTGAAACATCACACTTTCGAGGCGTTTTTACCAGGAATACAGAAGTAACAAGGAACTTTATATGTGCCTTCCTTGCATTTCTATAATCGAAATGGAAAATTCACCTTCAAGAAAGAGGAGCTCAAATATCGACTACCCACTGTCTCAACGAAGACGTTTTCCGACGTCCGCCTTTCTTTCGTCGTTATAAGACGAGGCTTTGTAAAAATCCATGCCTTAGTTACTAGGAGCCTATAACCCACGAGCAAGTTAAAAATAGCCAATCGCATGCCAGTAAAAAAGCTAAAACAACATTACTTTCGTATGTGTGCCATAATTACAGAGATAGGCGGGATTTGAGCATGCACACATTTACACAAATATTTTCCGAGAGAGCTTTTAAGTTTTTTATACGGTATACTTTAAAAAAGCTTTTCCGATTTGTCTGTTTGAATTTTCTTTACTGGGAAAGCATGATTAGCAGTAGCTTAGGAATGTTCGGAATGCGAGTTTAGAGTGGTTGGGGTTGGGGAATCCGGGGAAAGGAATGGAACTTGCTTCATAAAGGAGATTTTCCCGCATTCGAGTATTCTTTTCACTAGGCGAACATAAGTGGACAAAGATTGCAAGGAACGCCAAATATGCTTGGAATGTCTTGCGAATTCTTGGGAAGGATTTCTATGAAAATCTGTGAATTTCTACTTCGATATGGATTTAATAAAATACTTATAAATTGAGAACAATAACATCGATATATAAATGTTAATTTTCTACTATTTTTTTGGTCTGAAAATGTTCTAAAACATCAAACTTTTACTACACTAACCTAACTTAAATAACGAAAATCCGCAACGGTTAAAAGCTGGTAGAATTCCCCCGGATAACCCGGATTTAGCAGGTTAAGAATGCTTAAATCCGTTATCGTTCACTAGGAACACATAGACCAAAGAGGGTTCTTAATCCGGTCTTCGGCTAAACTATACCCGGGTCGGTTCAAGCAAATCTACAGCGAAAAACATATCCTCAAAGCACGAATTACGCATTAAAATAGATAAACGAATTAAATATTCATAGATTTTAACGATTAATAGATGTTTGCGAAGGGGGATTGTAATATTTACAGATATTCTAAATCAAAAACTTCAGTACTAGGAGTTACAAGCAAGAGGTTTGCTGTAACTACAATCTCACCCTCCAAAATAACTTACGAACAATAATAAACCTTAAACACGAAGCAGAAAAGTTCATATTTGCAAACATATTTATATCAGTGCTACGAATCAATATCGTAGCCCCTTCGTAGCAGTGGGCGTAGCGGGGTGAATTGGACGTTATAGATAAATAGCTATCCCTTTTTCGCCCGACTTCCCTCTCGTTCGCGTGGAAAAGCTTTCAGTACCAGGAGTAGCATAAATAAGTGAAAACAACTTTTCTCTACACAGCTTTTTCTATATGGGTAACTTTCGAAATAATGTATTTTGTAACCAGTAATTAAAAACGTAAGTTTGGTTTTAAATAGGAATAATTGTAATTTTTTTGGTTAGTTTAATATTAGTTACTTATATTTTATTGTCATGATATAATTGTTATACTAAAAAACTTTTATTAAATAATACAGATAGATAGTACATGTTAATTTTGTCGCGGTTGGGTTGGTTTGCGCTGGTTCACTTTAATTGGTATTAAAAAGGAATTTCTTTTTTATCATATTTTCTGATTTCGGTGAAAGTCCAAGCCAGCTTTCTTTAATGTTATTACATACATACATATTATCACGTCTTTATCTATGATGCTAAATGTGGCCGGGTCTTATGGCCTTCGGCTCTGTCTACCCCGCAAGGGATAAAGACGTGATAATATGATTATTTTATTTCTTTGTATACAGATTCACGGAAGGTTTTGTGGACATCAGGGAGCGTGAACGGAAGGTGAAGCGCGGCAGCCGCGAGCAGGGTCGGCAGTTGATGAACAGGCATAACAACGAGGCTGGGAGGAGGGTAAGGTCTACTCTTAGGGTCAATTCATAATAGCGCAGAGTCGAAGCGAAGTGAAACGATGTTCATATGGCAAACTCATCTTTGACTTGAGATCGTAATACTCATTTTGCTATTTTGCCTCTGAGAGTCAGAAGCACAAAATTCGCGCGCAGTATTGGGGACGACCTTATTAGGGTCGACGGGAGTCGGTGGACTCAATATGTACAAGATCGCAATTTGTGGCGATTTATGGGGGAGGCCTATGTCCAGCAGTGGACGTCACTGGCTGATAGATAGATAGATTGCGTATTCACAGCATTGTCAGTTAAGCAGTGAGACTCAAGGGGAAGCTTGAATTTTTCGGAGTCCTGGACTGCCACCATTTGAAATATGTATATCATTAATATCGTTAGATAGACTACGGATAGACGAATATATAATTTTTTGATTATGGGGTATTGTTAAATAGGTCTTTAAAAAGTTTAGGGATCCGTTTCCGAAATATTTGGTTTTAACGTGCAAATTTTTGTTAGAGGTAAGTGTCCCCCCCCCCTGTATCTGCTACACGGTTATACATGGATACGTGAAAAAAATTACAGCAGTAGTATATATATATATACTGCAATTGAAAGGAAAACTATCAGAGCTGAGTACTAAGTACAAACTAAAACGTTATAGGCAACCACGCACTTGGCCGGTTTTGTACAACGATTTGTTTCACATGTTGACAGCATTGGACCCCGCTAAAATTCATGTATACTCTCTCTTTTTCATAATAACTTCAGTCTAAGATGACTCCCGTAACGATTTTAAAACATGACAACACACAAACAAAATGCTAAAGCAATTTTAACGAAATTTAAATGAAACCAATTGAAAAGTATACCGTTCAGAAATCCTTAAATTGCTATTATTATCACTAAGGGGCTAACCGCAATTTTTTTTTATTTGTCTCATATTTCGGCATTATTGCCAGTGCCATTATAACAGACTTACTGAACGCAAAAGCTTATATATATAATCTTATATCCTTAAATCGGTTCATAAATGAGGAAACATACATAAAAAAAGATTCTTACAAATTGAGAACCTTCTCCTAATTAAGTCGGATAAAAATGTTACTGTTAACCTATTAACCTGTTATTCGATAAAAATGTTACTGTTAACCTATTAACCTGTTATTCTTATTCGTAGCTGTTAACACTGTTCTCTAGATATTGCAAAAGCAGTAGCATATTGGATAAGCTTCGCGGCCAGTAAATCTCGCGTTGGAAGACATTACATAGATAACTTACTGTCCGATACTACATGAAGTCGACAAACAATAGACTGCTTTTTTGGATATTCGAAAAAAACATTATCGCTGCATCCGCTGGATACTGGTATCATCAAAGCTTTACTGGGTGTTAGGGTACACACGATTGTCCCTCATCATCATCATCATTTCGTGTAGGTGGCACGGTCAGTCGACCATGATGCACACCCTGGTAATTCATGCCTGCAATGTCCTAACCAAACTGGAAACAACAAAGTATGCTTTCCGTGGGAATCGAACCCACGACCCCCGGGTCAACTAGGCAAACTCCTTAACCACTGGACCACGGAGGCAGTTGTCCCTCATTGTCCCTCAAACCATCAAAATAGCCCACCAAAAGGAATAACTTTTCCTATGTGATTGCTGATTTGATGGGTTGAGGGACAACGGTGCTTACCCACCCAGTAATTTAACAAGAACTTTCTCTTTGCCAGGCCGTGATAAAGAAGTCCCGGGTGACGTGCAAGTGCCATGGAGTATCAGGGTCCTGCAGCCTCATCACCTGCTGGCAGCAACTGGCGACGCTCAGGGAAATCGGTGAGTGGGTACCCGTCTTTCTGTCAACCACAGAGCGGCCAATGTATGTGACTAAGGCTCAGTTCACGACGCGACACGAGGCGCACTTTTTACACTGTGATAGGATTTAAGGGCACTAGGCCTAGTAGCGACACCAATCATATTATTCCTAATACTTTATAAATGAAATAATGATGAAATAACCTCAAGTATTTTTGGAATCATGTTTTAATATTATGTAAATCAGTAATTAAGAGAACACTGATTACCGCATAAAATTGCCGCTTTTGGCGGTAATCAGTAATTCTCTTAAAGACTGATTCCCATAATATTAAGAGGGTATCCTAGCAGTACGTTTTCCATACAAATGTATTTCTCTATTTTCTCGCTGAAAACTGCTCCTAGAGGCGCAATTCTTTTTTCATAAAAACTATTACTAAAATAGGGATGTCCCTATGTTTTGTCTTCTAAAAAACTGTTTAAAAGAAAAAAAAATTTTACATAAACTGTTTTTTATGAAAAAATAAAAAATCGGGAATACTTATTTTAGTACTAGATTTTAGGAAAAAAGAATTGTGCCTCTAGAATCAGTTTTCAGCGAGAAAATAGAGAAATATATTTGTATGGAAACCATACTGCTGGGATACGCTCTTAAAACAAGATTCCAAAAATACTTTAGGTTATTTACTAAGGCTTATATTACTTACATTCTTGAATTTGATTTTATTTATAAAGTTTTAAGAATAAAACAATTGGTGTCGCTAGTTGGCCTAGTGCGGTGCCTTAAAGCTCACGCGCTACGCTCTTAGCTTAGGGCGTGAGCGACATTCTTGGCTCTGTGCTATCAACTTCTTCTTCTTCTTCAGGTCCTTTTTAGTCTCCACTGCAGGAGCACAACCCTCTCTGTACTAACAGAGCCATATATTAGCCAGAGCAGTCAGAGGATTTGGCCCACGCTGGCCAGACGGGTTGGAGAGGTCTCTTTGATGTTTATAAGCTTAGTTTAGCTTGTGTTTCCTAAGTCGCTTTCTACGACATCCACGGAAAGACTTGGAGTGGTCCTATTCTTCTCTGCCGGGAACCATTCTACACGCTATCAACTTAACGCGTTCAACTTGCCGGTTTCCACAAGTTATACATACATGGCGAAAATTTGATAGCTTTGGAGCCATAAAGGGTTGATTCAGCCTGTCGATATGAACAACTTTTCCTATGGGATCAATGCTGGAAACTCAAAAAACAAATGACAAATGACATTTCCATTACAAGTCAACAACGTCAAAGACAATAACTAACGTAATATAATATAACGCAGAGTTGCTTGCTACTCGCTAATAGATGGCGGTAATCTGCGTTAGCCTAAAACTTATAGAAACTAAGGTGTAATTTTAAAATATTATGTCTAAAATATTATTCTAATTTTTAATAAGATATACTTATTTTTTTAATAATGTTTTTATATTCTCATAATACGGTAGATACAATATTGTGTTGTTGCGAGTGACGCCATCTGTGCGAGTCTCTGAGAACAAATCTTACGATTAAGAGGTTGGGACTACATGGTACCAATAGTATGAGGATAGCATACCTTTCTTTGTGGCCCACCGTACCTTAATTCACATACAGAAACGAAGTATTTAAAGTAATTTATGAATGAATTTTAATGGTTAATCAAAATTTAATTTTATAACCTTACTCGCATAGTGGGTAGTAAAACTAAAGCGTATTTCATTGTTACCATATAATTCTAAAGCACGAAAACTTGATTAAGTCGCGTTTGAAAATAAAATACTAAAATTAATGAAGTTCGTACGGTTTATTAAAAGACTACATTAATTTTACGAGCCCGCCGCTAGGCGACGCTGTTTGAGAGTATATTCGAAATTTGAATTTTATTCTAATATAAAATTTTACTGCGTTTTGTTATTTTTATTTTGGGTGGTCTATGTGTCGGACTATTACTTGACGTTAATTATCTTTGTAAGCATAGTATCTACGCATCTAAGATTTTTATTTATATTTTTTTTTCCCACATCTTATTTCTTTATTGTAATAAGAGTATAATCAAAATGGCATTATAAATGCATAAAAACACTTAGAAAGTATTTTTATTTCATTAGGAAACCGTTCTTCCTCACTTAATCAATTAATTATATGCTTAGTTTAGCTTGTAAAAAAGCAAATTTTGTAAAGCTAATAAACAGCAACTCTTCAACCCGTTGGGCCAGCGCAGAGAGTGACTGCTCTGACAGGTCTGGCTAATATATGGCTCTGGTAATACAGAGAAGGTCGTGCTCCTGCAATGAAGACTAAAAATACCTGATGGTGAGAAATCAATAAATTAAGCAAAAACTAATATGTACTTTTCTGTCCATGCTTAGACATGACTACTACTTAATAATTTTGGTTTTAGCGAAAGGTCATCAGGTCTTTTTTAGTCTCAACTGGTACAATGGCCTATACACTCTCTACGCTGGCCAGACGGGTTGGAGATGTCTCTTTGTTGATTATAAGCTTTGTTTATCTTGTGTTCCTAAGTCGCCTTCTAACTTAAACCGGTAGTTATGAGTATTCATCTATTTTGAATAAATCATACACTCTCCACGCTGGCCAGACGGGTTTGAGAGGTATCTTTGATGATAATGATGCTTTCTTTAACTTGTGTTTTCTACTTCTCCTTCTACGACTTTAACGGGAAGACTTGGAGTGGCCTTATTCAACTCTGCCGGGAACCACACGGCTGGTCTAAGTTAACAATACAATTTGTCCACTTAGTACCTATTTAATGTGATAAGTAGTGACCAAAACACCGCTATTAGATGCAGCAAGCCAAACCGTTACCCAAAAAGTCCCACAATTAGCGTGATTGACTGGGAAACGGGGGCATTGTTCATCGTCCTAAGTTAATGAGTGGACATTTACCCCCTGCGGGCTATTGTGAACTTCTGGTCGAGAGTCTCTACTCCTTGCAGGCAAAGGTTCTTGTGTTGAATTGTAATGTCATTTGTCTGATTCATCATCATCATGAGGCCTTTTGTTAGTCTGGACTGCAAGAACACAACCCTCTCTGAACTACCAGAGCCATATATTAGTCAGAGTAGTCGAGTTGGAGAGGTCTCTTTTATGTTAATGAGTTTTGTTTACGACATCCACGATAAGACTTGGAGTGTTCCTATTCTACTCTGCATCGAACCACGCATTTGGTCTAAGTTAACAATACAATTTGTCCACTTAGTATCCAATTAATGTGATAAGTAGTGACCAAAACACCGCTATTAGATGCAGCAAACCAAACCGTTACCCAAAAAAGTCCCACAATTAGCGTGATTGACTGGGAAACGGGGGCATTGTTCAACGTCCTAAGTTAATGAGTGGACTTTTACCCCCTGCGGGCTTTGGCAAACTGCTGGTCGAGTTTCCACTCATTGTTTATCTAAATTATTAATTAAATCTACTGTTTGTAAAAAATTATAACATGACTAGCGATGTTACCCGCGGCTTTGCCCGCGTGATATAAGGCCTATACGTCCTTCTCAGTACCCTAACAAACGTGTATGCAACATTTTATGATGATCGCTTCAGTAGATAGGTCGTGAAAGCGTAACAAGCAAACAAACAAACGCACTTTGACACTTATAATATTAGGTAGGATTAGGATTTTTAACTTAATCATGCAAAACGGCTGGCGGATTTAGTAGGCTTTACACAGTTAATTATTTATGATCAACGTTAGAAGTATACATGTACCTATTTAGAAATCTATAATTATTATACTTAAAGTTTACACGTTAACGTTTTCATTACCATATTAGTAATACCTTAATAGTCGAGCTCCGTGGCGCAGCGGTCAACACGCCAGCCTGCGACACGGGGGTCCCGGGTTCGATCCCCGGTCAGGTCATGATGAAAAACGATCTTTATCAGAATGACCTGGGTCTTGGATGTTTATCTATATAAGTATATTATATAAAATATAGTATCGTTGAGTTAGTATCCTGCGACACAAGTTCATGCACAACTTAAAGTGGGGCTAGCTCAATTTGTGTGGAAAAAAAATTACGTACTAAAAGAAAGACTATACTGCGCTTATTGTGCTGACGGCATCAACATGGCTTCTCCCACTTCAAAAGTATTATATCGACTTTGCTAGGTATAGATAATTCTTCGATCAAAATTTTTTTAACTGATTACCCTAGCAAAGTCGATATAATACTAATGAATCTACATACGTAGAGTCTGGCAGAACATTATTTCAAAAGACCTCTCCTTTTTTTTTTAAATAGGAAATTTACGCGTTTCAAAAATTCAAACCTATTTTAAATCGGCTATTTCAAGGAGCCTAATTTGAGGCTTCTCATTAAGTAATAATTATCTATGTCGTAAAATTTATTAAATGGGTGCTAATGAAACAGACTTCTTTTTAATAGCATTATTTGCCTCTTAAAATCTACATTGCCTTCTAAATTACTAAGTCAGCCACAATTAACGAGCATCTGAATAATACTATCTTAGCCACTCGTTATTTTCTTGGAAAGCCACTTTAAATACAACTCAGCATTGTGGTTATTCTTTACCATCTAAATTAATAACATGCATTCAAACATTATTCTTCTAAAATATTAATATATGGCATCAAAAAGGATATTAATTGGCTTCTAATTTTTTTACTTAACACCTTAAAATATAACTCATCCCCCATTATTTAATCGTTAAAATTTATCTAAAATTGACATTCAATAGTAAATGATTATAATAATAATAGTAAATTAAGAGCCGTGTGGTTAGTTTTTATCTATATTTAACAGTAGACGAAACATCTGATGGAAAGTAGTCACCGTCGCCGGATATCTGTAACACCAGAAGAGGTGGTGATGCGTTGCTGACTCTTAAGATACCTGTAAACTCGCCTTTTAAAGGACCCCAAGTCATAGTACGCAAAGAAAACCTCGGGAAGGAGCCCATTCCACAATCCTGTTGATCCGGAAAAATCCACGTGACGCTGTGACATGTCAGACGGGATGGACTTTACTTCTATGGAGGATGAGCATTGGTAGAAAGGAGACGGTTAAACCAATTCAAAACGTTCTTCAGAACACTTCCCATAGTAGGTTTAGACGGTAGAACACACACAGAGAGCCAACGTCTCTCCGGAGACTGAGGGTGTCTTAAATTGTCTTTAAAGGCCGTGGGACCGTCGATAATACGAACTGCCCGGCGTGGATGAAGTCAAGAGGAAGGAGTTGATATTTAGGTGCACCAGAACAGATATGTTTTTTGAAAAATCTATTTGTGTACAGCAATTTTGACTATTTTTGTCTCCCCATGGTGAGACGTCGTAAAATTTTAACGCTACCTTACTCTCCCTTATGCCTAACTTGAGACTTATTTGTGCTAAATTTTGTTGAAATTCACTCCTTTTTAGGTACGCTATGCAGTAATGAATAGGTATCTAATTCAAAATGTATATTTTTATGATACAGATGAATGTAAACTACAAGGACACGTATGTGGCTACTGGAATTGTCATGACTACGAATATTGAGGTGGAAAATTTTAATGATAAAAGAATTTGATGTTTATTTTACATGCTAAGTTATAATATATGATGTTGTCTATGGAGGCTAGAAATATATTTGTTTGAGGATCTTGTGTTGAAGCTGTAAAACGTAAAATGGTGACCAGATGTGAAATCCGTGGCCGAGTTAGTAAATCAGGTGGTATTATACATATAAATGTGAAGGACTGTAATTCTCAATAGAATTTATGTTAAATTAGTATACTATTACATAGATAATAACTGCAATCAAAATTACAAAAATAAAAGCCATGTTTACGCGCCATCTTGTGGGTGGGCGCGTAAATCACCACCTACGCGTTGTGTAGATTATAGAACGAACAAAAGTTGAGCTGAGTAGAATAGGACCACTCCAAGTCTTCCCGTGGACATCATAGAAGGCAACTTAGGAAACACAAACTAATCAAAGCTTATAAACATCAAAAAGACCTCTCCAACCCGTTGGGCCAGCGTGGAGAGTGTAGGCCAAATCCTCTGACTGCTTTGGCTAATAGGTATATGGCTCTGGTAGTAAAGAGAGGGTTGTGCTCCTCAAGTGGAGATAAACAAAGACCTGATGATGAAGAAGCTCCATTCTATACTCCTTAGGTATAAATATACACCATCACGTGACCATCACCAATAAAAAAATCAATAGACGTTTCAAATATCGTAGTATATTATGATTACAAATACCCATACTTGTTAATAAATACTTTGCAATCATCAAGCAATCTGTTTTCCTTTCTCATTTTTAGGGATCCGTAGCCGAATGACAAAAAACGGATCCCCTATAGATTCGACATGTGTATGTCTTTCTGTGTCTGTATCCCACAACCATTTTATTCCTCAGTTAAAACTTTGTAGAAGATGTATTCTGTGAAGCGCTTTACGATGTTTAAACAAAAATAAAAAATTAAAGATAAAATGGGACGCCCCAAACATGTACTTAACTGTATGTCAAAATCCTTTTTAGGGTTCCGTAGTAAACTAGGAACCCTTATAGTTTCGCCATGTCTGTCTGTCTGTCGGTCTGTCCGTCCGCGGTTTTACTCAAAGACTATAAGTAGTAGAAAGCTGTAATATGGTATGGGTATGTATATTAATCATGGCAAAAAAGTGGTAGAAAAAATCTTGAAAAAAAATTTTTTTTTTTGGTAGCTCCCATACAAGTAAAGTGGGGGAGTAATTTTTTTTTTCTCTATTTACCCATCGTGTGGGGTATCATTAAAAAGGTCTTTTAAAAATATTATGAGGTTGAGAATACCATTTTTCGATTTAGGGATCCGTTTCCGAAATATTTGGTTTTAAAGTGAAAATGTTTTGTTAGAGGTACGTGTCCCAAAAAAAACGAAGAGGTCATTTAAATTTTGTTCCAGTAAAAGTTTCACATAAAGAAATCATTTTATTCCATTTAATTTCAACCCAAAAAAACCAAGGTTTGCAACCAAAAAATTCTTGAAAAGCTTCACGCACTTTAAACTGTAAACAGTATTCATAAAATAGTTTGAAGGGTTATATAAATTAAACAAAATTTTAATTGACTTCTTTGTTTTCTTTCAAATGATTTGAATTGGGGCAGCACCGCAGCCAGATTTGCTAATTCGGTGTACAACGATTTGATTGTCACTTTAGCATCAATTACGGCTTTTATATCTTAAAAAAAATGGGCGAATAGGGTAACTCAGTGGACACCTGAAGGTGGTCGGCGTCGTAGGGGCAGGCCTAAAAAGCGTTGGAGAGATGACCTTGACGCATTCCAGCGTAACTGGTCAGAGACTGCAAGGGATAGGGACAAGTGGAAGGAAATGGCAGAGACCTTTGCCCAGCAGTGGGACATAATAGGTTAATAAAAAAATATATCTTAAATTAAAATAGTCATTCATACTGAAGCCGTAATGAATATTGAAGTTACCATGAAAATCATGTACACCGTAGTTGTCAAAAGTTAGCAAATAGACCTGCCCGCCTATTTACTAACTCGGATGATAGGTGTCGATGCCAATCAATCTTGGATTTACTGGTACAATGCGGTTTTTGTATTTCAAATAAAAATTTCGTGCAAGCAAAACCCGCATTGTAACTGTAAATTCTAGATTGATAGGCATCGACACCTGTCATGCGAGTTAGTAAATACGGGCTGCTGGACCGGCTGGACCACGTAAAATTCACGCATCATCGTTAAATCTAAGCAACGTCCCTAGATGGCGCGCTTCGAAGTTGCATCGCGCTATCAAAGTTTTTTCCGATGGAATGTGGTCTCACATCATATTTTATAATGCGAGAAAAATTTTTGAAACCAGAACTATGGTTTATTTTTGAAGTCCTAGTAATTCTACTAGGATAATTAAATTCAATAAGAAATCTACTATACAAATCTGAAGTATGTCTTCTTCTAACAAACAAGGTTAGAGATGACAGTGACCTGATTGATAATTGAGAGAAGGCTTCTTAAAATTAAAATATATTAGGAGATTACAAACAAACCGCTTATCATCAGGTGGACCGTATGCCTGATTGCCATCTTAGTTGTATAAAAGAAAACCATGACACTGAATCATTTTAACCAACTTAAAAAATGGAGGTGATCAATTCGATCCGTATGTACGAAATACACTTTTTAAAAACATACAACACAAGTGTATGTATGTTTGTATACCAAAAGTGTGATTTTGAACATCCTAGCAATATTTTAATGACCGTAACGTATTATATTGTCTTTGGTATTATATTGTCTTTGCCGTAACCCTAAAACATAATACTTACATTAAGAAAGATAGGTAAAAAAAATGAAATCTGCATCATTTTTATTTTGTGACGAGGGGCGAAGGAAATAAACAAAATCTACGTTTATCTACCGATAGAAACAGGTTGAGAAATGTCATTCGATTGCGTTCGCAAACACATAATTATCTAGTTAAATTGATGGTGCATTGAATTCAATTTTATTGATTTACTCGCTTTATCTGGTCTTGAAAATCTAAAGATCATTATAGCCGACCGGATTCTGGTCCAACTGAACTATGGAAATAATAAATAAATAAATAAATATATAGGGACATATCACACAAATTGAGCTAGCCCCACATTAATTTGTGAACTTGTGTCGCAGGATACTAACTCAACGATACTATATTTTATAACATATACTTATATAGATAAACATCCAAGACCCAGGTCATTCTGAAGAAGATCGTTTTCCATCATGACCTGACCGGGGATCGAACCCGGGACCCCCATGTCGCAGGCTGGCGTGTTGACCGCTGCGCCACGGAGCTCGAAATACAAGCTAAACCAACTTTTAAACATCAAAGAGACATCTCCAACCCGTTTGGCCAGCGCGGAGAGTGTAGGCCAAATCCTCTGACTGCTCTGACTGAAATACCTATGGCTCTGGTAGTACAGAAAAGGTCCTGCTCCTGCAGTGGAGTCTAAAAACGACCTCATGATGATGATGATTTATTCAAAATAGATGAATACTCATAACTACAGGTTTTTAGTTAAACTACTTGTGGCAGAACGGACGCGATTTTTGTGGGTAATGTCCTTTCACCACTCTGGATAGAATATCCTGAGGGACATTCGACGGTAATAATCGGTACAACACGATAATCAGTCGAGAGAACAGATGCACAAGCACTTACCATGTAGCAGCAAATACTTGATGGCTTCGCGGAGACGGTTCTTCGTAATTTTATTGTCCTTAGGTACTTGCCGGCCGGCCAACTACGATATACAGTTCCTGGATACACTAACACACACGATGATACTCGTTAGGGCACAAAATAGGCACTCAAATTGCAGAAGACGTTAAATTTCAATCTAGCACTTGAACGTTGCGTAGGCGTCCATGAAGAGACGGAGAGGAAGCTCGTTCCTTCGTTTGCCACTAGGGCGCGTTGAAAACGCCGGTGAGTGCTGCGCATGCGCGGTCATTTCGCGCGTTCTCATTGGCTGGATTACCATGTGCACCGATTCAAATGAAGCGATATGATTAGACATTACATGACGTTGTAAGATGCGCGAAATTTAAATCATTGAAAATAAATTAAACGTTTGGAACGGAACATTCCGCCCACCAAAATACCAATGGGATTTTCCTAAACTACGATACAAATACGATACTAACTTAAAAACTAAGATACGTTACTAATAGTAAGACGATTACGCGGATGGCAAAGGACACAGTTTAACTAAGGGTCTCTTAATTAAAAGGTTCCTTGCTGTTTTTACGGTTGCGATTCGAACCACTCCATCAGGGCCAGGATGTAAGGAAACAACTCTTCCTAATGCCCAGTGAAGAGGAGGTCGGTTGTCCTCCTTGATAAGAACTACTGAATTTACGCTTAAGGGTTTTGATTGCTTTGTCCATTTTGCTCGCTGAGTTAACCCATGCAAATACTCATTTTTCCAGCGTTTCCAAAATTGCTGTTGAAAAGATTGAATTAATTGCCATCGATTAAGTCGATTGATTTTCACGTCGGTGTAATCGGAATCAGGAACTGCTGTTAGAGGTTCCAATGTTAAAAAATGACCAGGCGTGAGAACGTTCAAATCGTTAGGGTCGGAGCTCAATGGACACAACGGTCTCGAATTTAAAATAGATTCAATTTGAGTGAAGAGTGTTGTAAGCTCTTCGAAGGTCAGCGTCTGATCGCCAACAATACGGTACAAATGACTCTTTGCGGCCTTAATTTGGATCTCCCATACCCCTCCAAAGTGGGGTGCTGAGGGGGGATTACGTTTAAAGGAAAGTTTTTCCTCGTGCGACGCCTGTTCGATACATGATGCTAATTGTGAATTTGCACCTACGAAATTTGTCCCGCAATCTGAATAAATAACATTGCAGCGACCGCGACGGGCAATAAAACGACGTAATGCCGCAATGAAACCGTCAGTCGATAAAGTTGAAACAACCTCAAGATGCACTGCCTTTGTGCTTAGACATACAAACAAGCACAAGTAAGCTTTATCGATTTTCGCACCCCGATGAGGACCAAGCTTAATTCGAAAAGGGCCACCGAACTCGACGCCAACGACGGAGAAGGCCTTTGCCTGATTCACGCGGAAGGACGGCAGGTCGCTCATAAACGGTTGTAAGGGTTGCGGATGAAGACGATAGCATTTTAAGCATTTTGAAAGTTGATTTCGTATGACATGTCTAGCTGCAAGTATCCAAAATTGTTGTAAAATCAGATAATGAGTTGTGTTCAGACCGGGATGAAAGTTATTTTGATGAATTGATTCGATTACAGCTGCTGTAAGCAAACTTTTCCTAGGCAACAAAGCGGGATGCTTATGTTCAAACTCAAGACCAGACCGAGCGAGCCGTCCGCCCACCCTAAGCACACCCTGCTCGTCCAAGAAAGGATTTAACTTACGAAAGATACGTGGCAGCTGCTTTTGCTGTGTTAACTTCGAAATAACGTCGGAAAAATAACGATTTTGAAAATGTTTAACGATAATTTGCAACGCGCGATGTCGCTCCGTGGCCGTTATAAAAAGATTTTCTGTTCGCGATACGGTATCACGCGCCGCGTTACTACAAAACCTACGAATGTAAGCTAGAATTCGGCAGATTTTCTCTAACGATGAATATTTTTCGAACAGCTGATCGATTATTGACATTTGGCTAGTGACCTCAAGTTGATCCGTGACGAGAGCTACGGACCGACGCTGCTCAGAAAGCACCACATTGTCCTTGGATTGACTTCGTGCGTCGGTTGGCCACGCAGATTGTGGCTGAGCCAACCACCCTGGGCCCGCCCACCATAGCGTGTTATGCACTAAGTCACGTGGTAGCTGTCCGCGCGAACAAATGTCTGCTGGATTCATGGCAGAGGGAACATGCCTCCAACATTCCGTTGGTACGATATCCTGGATATGGCTGACACGGTTTGCAACGAATGTTACCCAACGAGAAGAAGGAGCACGAAGCCAAGCCAATGTAACAGTTGAATCACACCACAAATAAGTTTCAGGGACTGGTATTCGTATCGTTTCCCTGACGAATTTAACGAGATCTGCGAGCAAAACTGCGCCACATAGCTCTAGGCGAGGTAACGATTGCCTTTTCACGGGAGCCACACGAGCCTTTGCACAAATGAAAAAGACGCGAATGGAACCATCCAAGTTGGTGACACGGAGATAAATCACAGCACCGTAAGCTGCCTCAGAGCTGTCACAGAAACCATGCAGTTGATACGATTGAGCGTTTTCGGTAATAAACTGACGTGAAATCTTAAGAAGTTTAACTAGTGGAAGTTGTTGAGAAAAATTGTTCCATTGGGAAACAATTTCCGGTGGTGGAGACTCATCCCATGAAACGCCAAGAATCCACAGCTTTTGAATTAAGCATTTGGCTT
Organism: Rhodophaea formosa; assembly: GCA_963082605.1. Lineage (NCBI taxonomy): Eukaryota > Metazoa > Arthropoda > Insecta > Lepidoptera > Pyralidae > Rhodophaea > Rhodophaea formosa. The sequence continues at coordinate 11,124,022 of OY720226.1, forward strand.
GGATTGTTAAAGGAGATAAGAAACCCAGAGGGTCGAAAATTCTAGCTACCTCACTCAGAATCGTTCGCTTGGTGCACGGTTGATTTGAAGGATTGACGTTAAAAACGAAGGAATCTGAGGCAGGCTCCCACTTAAGGCCCAGCACCTTGATGGTGGTGTCTTCCGCTTCGGTAAATGTGATTGCTTCCGAAAGACACGCCTCTACGGGTAGATCGCTAAGAAGCTCGGGTCGATTGCTTGCCCATTTTCGTAGCTCAAATGAGCCACAACCAAGCAGAGCGATGATTTGCGTTTTAATCTCACGAGCATCTTCCAGCGAAGAACTTCCGGTCACGACATCGTCTACGAAAATATCGGACGTCAAAACGATTTTGGCCCTCGGGTATTTGTTCCCCTCGTCGTTAGCCAGTTGCTGAATGGTTCGACATGCCAAGAAAGGAGCCGAAGATACCCCATACGTTACGGTGTTTAAAATATATTCCTGAAGCGGTTCATCTGGGTGAGCTCGCCAAAGAATACGTTGACAATTGCGATGATAAGGGACGACGTTTATTTGACGGTACATTTGGCGCACATCTGCCATAAAGACAACTTGGTGTTCACGAAAGTGAAGAAGAATTTCGATAATATTTAATTGTAACTTCGATCCTGTCAGCAACGTGTCGTTTAGCGATTTGGAGTTGGCATCCTTAGCCGAAGCGTCAAAAACGACGCGAAGCTTCGTTGTGGCGCTGTCAGGACGAAGAACACAATGATGCGGTATGTAGTACTTGCCTTGACCCATTTGGTTGGCAGGTACCAAGGTCATGTGACCACTTTCGATATAGTCGGTCATAAACTCGACGTATTGTTGTTTTAAGTTTTGATCACGAGACAGACGTCTTTCAATAGCATGAAAGCGTCGTAAGGCAATTGCGCGAGAACCTTCAAAGACAGGTTGCTCATTGTCCTTGAAGGGGAGGCACACGACATATCTGCCCGTCTCGTCACGGTAATGATTGTTTATAAAACTGTTTTCACAGAGTTGATCATCTGGGGTCAATCGGGAAGATATTGGAACGTTATCGATTTCCCAGAAACGTTGAACGATATTATTTAAGCTATTGTCTACAGTGGGAGCTGCTACTCCCAGTAAACAAGACGAAGCGAGTCGAGACTTCCCAAGAAGAAGCCAGCCAAAAACTGAGTTAAAGGCTCGCGGTTGAGAGGCATTGCCTTTCAGACGTTGTTCGAGAAGTGACTCGGCAAAAACGTCGGCGCCTAATAATACGTCGATCGGGCCAGGGATGTCAAAACCAGGATCTGCTAGCGGTAATGTCTTGACTTCATCCCATCCCTTCGTATTTAATTTTGCTATCGGTTGATCTCCGCATATGCTTGGTATGACAAGCATATCCAAACGGAATTTGACGTCACGGTTGGTACCAACATCACACGTGACAACCCCGCTAACAGATGCTGGATTGCCACCTAGGCCATGGACGTTAGCATGACCTCCTCTAGGGTTCAGGTTCAAACGTTGAGCCGCGTGTGCTGTGAGAAAATTATTTTGGCTACCGGTATCAAATAACCCGCGAAATGTGTGAAACTCGCCAGATGTGTCACGAATTTGTATGAGGGCAGTGGCCAGTAGTACAGTAGTATTTGGACCTGAGTTAGACTGCGTTACTGATTCCTTAGCTACTAAGGCCACTGAACTTGACGTTTCGCCAGCGGGGCTTAATTTACTAGCCGCTTGATCCCGGTGTAACAGAGTATGGTGTTTACGTTTACATTTTTGACAAGAAAATATCGATGTGCATTCTCGCACTGAGTGAGATGCGTTAAGGCAGTTGTAACACCATCTCTTTTCACCGGCCACAGCCATACGCTCATCCACCGATTTGCTTAAAAAATCCTTACAGGCCGATATGTGATGTGCGTCACCACAATAGGTACATTTACGATTATACTTCGGGGTGGCCGCATTGCTGTTAGGTTTTACCTCTGGTTTGTCACCAACATTAACAGGATTATTTACGGCAGGGGCGACAAGGGAATGCACTACGTTATGTTTTTTATGTTTCTGCAAAGACCCCGTTACCTCCTTCGAAACGTTAGTGGATTTGTTGGTGACCGTGGCGGTAAAGTGCGTGTCGCGTATTAAAGCTTCACCCTTCAAATGTAAAAATGCCCTTAATTGCTTATACTGTGGAAGCTCAACGTCGGTATGTTTTTCTTCAAACTCGCGTCTTAATTTAGTATCGAGTTTTGCGAGAATATTATAACAAAGAACAAAATCCCAATGCTCGGTCGGTAAATGTAACGTTTTTAAAATTGTCAAGTTCTCGTCGATCGTGTCTAAGGCGCGTCTAAAATCTTGAGCGTTTGTAGTTTTAAAATTAACCTCTAGAATATCACGCCAGCATGTAAAGGCTAACTCGCGTTTATTCTCATAACGCGACCTGAGAGCATCGTATGCGCTTAAATAATGTTCACTTGAAATAGGGAACGTTCTTATTAACGATAAGGCATCACCGCTTAACACCGACACCAAATAATGAAACTTCTCGATATCACTTAATACGGACGATTCGTGAATCAACGCATCATAAGTCGCAATAAACTCGGGCCACGCCTTAACAGCACCTGCAAAGGTTGGCAACGTAATTTTCGGTAACCGCATATTGCCACTGTGTGAACCTATCGTTGAGTTTCGTTTAGAATCACTTAATTGTTGAGGTGATAAACACGGCTGAAACTTAAGTTGAATTGCCAAAACTTGAAAATACATATCATCGAAACGTTCCTGGATTTCATCCTCATCCTCAGGAGCATCATCCTTCAAAAGATCCAAAATAATAAAATGAGCCTCTTGAAAATTATTAGCAATGTTTTTTATTTCCTGACAGTATGAAAGAAACAACTCGATTTGCGATTCATCGGTAGTGGCTAAGTTCCCTATTTCTAAAGCCTTCGTAACACGGTTGTAAGCTATCGTTCGCTTACGTCGCAAACTCGGTAAATTATTAACGGAATAAGTTTGTTCGGTACATTTTTTAGGTATGAGTTTAGACTTACGCTTTGCTAAATAAGCCATGGTGAATCACTAATAAATGCTTACTAATGTACCTATAAACAGTTTAGTATGTAATAGGCACTAGAACAACAAACAACATTCACACTTGAAAATATGATTTACGTAACTATGCACGCTAATCGTTCACTTCGATTGCCGGAGTGCATACAACGCTGCCTCGAGTCACACGTCTCACGACGTCGGTCGGTCGGTAGGTAGATAGAATATAATTGAACAAATTCAATGCACTCACAATGATTACGATTTTAGAAAACTTACTAGTTTAATTTACTTAGCTAGTAACAAATTGCGATTTACACTGTATACGATTTACCTATGAAACGATACGAACATACGGACGCACTGAAATTCAAGAAATTGGTTACGATATATGGTGTAACAAACGTTACGATACGATGTTATTTGAAATTTAGCGGAATGAAAATTTCAAATAGATGAAGTTCGATATGTTGTGCGATCGAAAGTGAAATTGTAATCGAATCATGCACTAAGTTGATATACAAAATTATGATGTGATATATTTTGCAATATGGGTAATTGCAACGGTAAACGGTAGATAATAATGTGCAGCAATAGGCATAAAACGACTCGATATATCTGCTTTTCACAGAAATTTGTGAAATGAGTACGCCATCTTGAGCGTAGGTTGTACGTAGTATGTAGGTACTCGGAACAAAATGGAACAAAGACGTGAATTTCTACTTAGTAATTTAAGGGAGATGATTACGTAATAATAGTTTACGCATAATTAATGTATAAATCACTAAATAGAGTTGGTATTTGGCGGGCTGACTGTTACTAGGTACCTAAGTTCCCGGGTTTCGGCACCATAAAGATGTGGCAGAACGGACGCGATTTTTGTGGGTAATGTCCTTTCACCACTCTGGATAGAATATCCTGAGGGACATTCGACGGTAATAATCGGTACAACACGATAATCAGTCGAGAGAACAGATGCACAAGCACTTACCATGTAGCAGCAAATACTTGATGGCTTCGCGGAGACGGTTCTTCGTAATTTTATTGTCCTTAGGTACTTGCCGGCCGGCCAACTACGATATACAGTTCCTGGATACACTAACACACACGATGATACTCGTTAGGGCACAAAATAGGCACTCAAATTGCAGAAGACGTTAAATTTCAATCTAGCACTTGAACGTTGCGTAGGCGTCCATGAAGAGACGGAGAGGAAGCTCGTTCCTTCGTTTGCCACTAGGGCGCGTTGAAAACGCCGGTGAGTGCTGCGCATGCGCGGTCATTTCGCGCGTTCTCATTGGCTGGATTACCATGTGCACCGATTCAAATGAAGCGATATGATTAGACATTACATGACGTTGTAAGATGCGCGAAATTTAAATCATTGAAAATAAATTAAACGTTTGGAACGGAACACTACTTACAACTAAATAAATAAATTTAATCAATATGAACACTATTAAAATTAAAATACTATCCGAAATGACAATAAGGCATTTCGATTTAAATGTCGCGAGTAAGTTGCAACCATGAGTACCAATTTGGCTCTGGTAGGTAGTACAGAGAGGGTCATGCTCCTGCAGTGGAGACTAAAAACCTGATGATGATGATTTACTCTTTCGTTTCCAGGTGACTATCTCCGCGACAAGTACGACGGAGCCACGGAGGTGAAGGTGTCTCGGCGAGGGAAGCTGCGACTCAGCAACCCACACTACAGCCTGCCGACCGCCCAAGATCTCGTCTACCTAGAGGAGTCGCCTAATTATTGCGTGCGAAATGAGTCCTTGGTACGTTGGTATTGTATTAATATCTTGTCCGAACAAATATCTTCTTCGACGAAGCCACAGAAGTGAAAGTGTTTCGGTGAGGGAAGCTGCAACTTAGCAACCCACACTACAGCCTGCCGACCGCCCAGGACCTCGTCTACCTAAAGGAATCGCCTAATTATTGCGTGAGAAATGAGTCCTTTGGTAGTTACGTTAGTAATCATAATCATTTATTTGTCAGTTATCCATGAGTACATAAGTTGTTAGTAAATAATATAGGGCTTCATGCTACGCTGTCAGGCATAAAACATAAAATGATAAATATAACAACCAGAAAGATACAGAGAAAAAAAATATCTTTATGTTTATAATATACCAAAATGGTCTCCGCTCAGCATATGTTGTGGCTGAACCACAACGCTGTTTATTATTGTCTGTGTCCCTGGTACCTAATATGTAATGTCGTGTCGGCGCAGCCCTACAGCGCTCGGGTGAGATCTCTAGCCCCATCACAGAATGCAAATGGTCACGCTGTTCTGCACTCGCCATTGTTGTCGCCCCCTAGACACAGCACCCTTGGGCGGTCGCCCAACAGCGCCCTAACCTTACGCCGCTACTCTTAAAATGCCGAACTATTAGGTATTCTTCAAAGAAAAATATACCATGATTTCCTTGGCAATAAAATTAAGGCCTATGTATACTAGAGTGTAAATTGACCTTCGACATTCCCTAGGAACGACTCAGACCGTGAATTTTCGCATGGGAGTTTTTTCATATTGACGGGCTGAGTCACCCCTTTGATGGTATGTTGAGGCAAAGACAATATAATACTGGGTAAATTTACACGCTGTATATAGGTGCGTGGGGCACACGTAGGGCAGTTAACGGCCATTACTATAACTGGGGCCGGGAGTGACGCACGTGTCCTTGCGTGTATGGTGTGTTATCGAGCCAGTGCATTTGGTAACAGCCGAAGTATGCTACAATTACCTACAGTTCTTACTCATAGCTTAAAGAAGTATTTTATTTCTAGGGTTCCCTTGGCACAACAGGCCGCCAATGCAACAGGACCTCCGCAGGTATAGACGGCTGTTCGCTTCTCTGCTGCGGACGAGGGTACAACACTAAGCGGATAACCATCCGGGAACGCTGCGGCTGCAAATTCCACTGGTGCTGTAGAGTGGAGTGCAACACTTGCGTCAAGACCATGGAGATATACACTTGTAAATGAGCAAAGTTGCTCTCTCTTAGCTTCTCTGAGAGATCACTATCGAACGACGCCGTAATAGTTTCAACAGTTTAAAGGAATCACAGGGGTACGATTTTTGAAATTTCGTAAAACGCACAGTTTTCCCGTACAAAAATCGTTAGAAATCGAGTGTCACACGTTCAAAAATAGTACCCCAGAGCAAAGTCGCGCGAGCGACATGGCTTGCTTTATGGTAGGGTGGAATGTGGAATGCAATATCAGTATCGAGCACATGGAGATAGGGTTGCCAACCGTACGATAATATTTAGTGTATTTCGGGACTACGAGTCCCAAAATACAGTACAATATGTTGGCAACCCTACATTGATATGTAGTTACACTTGCAAATTCTTTATCTTACTAGATATTTAGGAGATAAGAAGACGTTATCATCTTTGAGCGTAATTATCTTTGAGGCTTGTTTTCATGCCTGGTCTAGGTATAACCAAAGGAGTGGAGATTATCAGACCTAGACATGTAACAGATTTACTGCATCACTTGTTGAGACTATCCACTAGGAAAGTAAAGGTTATAGATTATTAGAGCCACTCGGTACTCTAAAAACAAACAAACATGATAAAAATAATACTCAATAAAAAATTTCCATCAGTATTTATGTAAATATAAAGAACTTGGTATTTAATAATAGTATAATTTAATTTTTAAATTAAGTATCTAAGTTATGCATTTCTTTTCAGGAACATGTATTAGAAAGGTTTTAAAAAAATCCAAGTTTAGGTAACCTACTTTTCCATGTAAATATATTTTATGAGGCTGCAAATATTGAATTTAAGACGTCAATATTAAAAACTATGATTACATTTATAGTTACTAGCTACTATGAGAATCATTCTCTTTGTTTTGTTACTTTGGTCAAAACGTATGAACTCTTTCGGAACGAAAATTGATGTAACTATGTAGAAAATAAAATTATTAAAATTTCTATACTGTTTAATCCTAGAAAATGACCACAAAACTCATGGAGTGTGGGTATCTTTAAAGTATTGTAAAATCAAATTCTCTAGGCATAGGTACCTGTATGTAATATAGAGGATCTTTCCTTTACCAATATGAGTCAATATTTGGCTTGAGCTTGGCGCAGACGCCTCGTAATTCTGTATGCACAGAAATATTACGTTTGGTACGTTCGGTACATAATATTTTATAATATGACATTTTTATTTAATTTTCAATAATTTGACATTTTGCTATTTAAATTTTACCTATTTAACATTTCAATGATGACATAAGTTTTTTCCAATTCAATTTTTATCAAGACATTTAATTAAAACAATGCACACTCAGTCCACATACCTATATATAAGTAGTTTATAAGGTCTAACTAGAATTGTGAGTTGACGTCGCTTGGAGAAAATGCGCTGTGCAGTTTGTTGCCGCTTCTTCTGCACTCCGCTTTGGAAGCGGCCTAAACTTAGCCATAAGTAATTATTGACGTCAACAAAATTTTTTTGTTGTAAAAATTGTAAACACAAATATGACAATTAATAAGTGTTCAAAGAAACCTATATTAAATAAACGATTGAATCTTGAATCTTGAGTCTATAGCCGATAAGTCAGCCGGGTGAAAAGGCTGGGGCCCAGAGCGACAGATTTTGAGTCGTCCCCGCTTGCGGTGTGAGACGCCCCAAACAAATTCATACTAGACAGCGTTTCGCGGTTCCGCCAATGTTTCGTTTCGGAACGCTTCCGATCCACATTCGCGGCTGTCATGTGTGCTACAGGCGTTATTGCTCATCGTAGACGAACAGGGGTACTATTTTAGAACGTGTGACACTCGTCTTCAAACGATTTTTGTAAAAATCGGAAAAATCTTTCGAAGATGAGCGTCGCGCGTTCAAAAACAGTACCCCTGGTAATGTGACTATGCGCGACTTTACAGCTCTGTGGGCTGATAAGCAGTAAGCCTTCCCGTGCACGGCGCGCTTAACCTAACATTGTGTACTGCGCATCGACTCGCGCGATGTTCGGATTCACAATAAAGTTTGGCGCGGCCTGTATTAGGGATGGGCCGAGCACTACATTTACCGAGAAACCAAATACCGAGTATTACTCGGTTTTGCCATCGTCAAACCGAATAGTCGGCCGAATAACTACCGAAGTGTCGAGCTCCGTGGCGCAGCGGTCAACACGCTAGCCTGCGACACGGGGGTCCCGGGTTCGATCCCCGGTCAGGTCACTATGGAAAAAGATCTTTTTCATATTAACCTGGATCTTGGATGTTTATATATATATAAGTATACCTATATTATAAAATATAGTATCGTTGAGTTAGTATCCTGCGACACAAGTTCACAACTTACTGTGGGGCTAGCTCAATTTGTGTGATATGTCCAAAAAAAAAATATAACTCGTTTCAGTAATGGCGCGAAACGAATGTTGATTTTTTGATTTGCTACGAGGAAGTGGCTTCTACCAAACCACTACTATACCACTCCTATTATATTATACGTTCTTAGTTCATGATGTCATTTATATCAGATATACCTAGAGTTGGAAGTGCCGAGTATTTGGCATTAATATATGCGGCAGTTTAACTGATTTATTCGGCCGAATACGACTGAAAAAGCTGCCGAGTATTCCGAGTACCAAGTAGCAAACGAGTACCTAGTCGGCCCATCTCTACTCCTTAGGGTACTCGCACATTGTGCGGGCCGCATCGCAAAAATCCACATCCGATTCAATCCGCTGAAGCGCTCGTATATATTTTCATACAAAATACACACTAGTGCTTAGCGGATTTTTGCGATGCGGCCCGACATAAGTGCGTGTATCTTCATTGTGATTAAGCTGGTGTAGAAGTTGAAAGTTGTATTATGAACTACATTTATAAGCAAAAAGAATCTTAAATAAAATTAAAGAATTGAAAATTAGGTCTTTGTTTTATTTTACGCAATAGCGCCGGATAAGTGATTTATTCAGCTCTAGCAATTTTCCAGCGACGTGATGAATTTTTTATGTTTTATGAATTTTTGGGGGATGGGGAGGCCAAGGATTTCCAACACGACCGGTTATACCCGGAAAAGATAGTTATTTTGTAAAAACTGAAAAAGTCCCATACTTTCGGGCCTCCCGGCACAGGGTTAAGAAAGTTGCAAGGAAATAGGCTATTGACAACATGTACTTAACCGGAAGTGGTACTTTTTATGTATGAAATCGACTCGAAAGTACTTTGCATGTATATACTTCCATATTTTTTGTAATTTTTTAAACCAGTATTAATTTTTTTATGAATTTTTGGAAAAAATTTGCGACGTAGGATTTATAAAGTAATATCTGTGCCTTATTCCCCTGTCATTGTCAATCTGACGTAAAATAATGACATTGACAGGACTTTGACCGTCTGAGTTGCCATATTTGGAAATTTTACCCGGGAGTCTGGAAATTTTTTAAAGGCCTTACCTCTCCGAATGTGAATGATAAATATCGTATCCGTTTTTACTGTTCTTTTTTATCTGCTGTTTATTGAATCACTGTTCGTTTACGTCTGCACAATGCCATAATTGTTATCTTAGTAAAAATCAACGTCCTGCCTGTGTGAAAATCCAAAGTCTGTCTAAAAATGAAGAAATCGGAGTCCAGTGCCTTGAGAAGCCAAGTCAGCACGCGAAGAGATATCGGTGTCCAGAAGTCAAGCCAATGTTACCAGGTTGCGATCGAGAACGAAAGATATCCAACGATATGTACAAACACCAAACAATAACAAACCAACCAACTTTTTTGACATTTAGCAGCTTTTTAGGGTTCCGTACAAAAATTGAAAAACGGAACCCTTATAGGATCACTCGTGCGTCTGTCTGTCCGTCTGTCCAAGCCGATTTTCTCCGAATCTACTGAACCAAATTAGGTGGAATTTGGTAAGATGGTGTAATACTATGACCCAAACACGGATGTGTAAAGTAAATAAAGATTTTTTTGAAATAAGGGTCATTTCCAGGGGCCCAATTACAAAATAAAAAAAAAAAAAGTTTTGCAAACCTTACTGTGTCATGTATCAAATGAAAGGGCTCATTATGAGGATTTCAAAAATATTTTTTTTGTTCGGGTAAAATCAATACTTTTGATTTTATTCACGAAAGAAGGCAAAAATTGATCATTCCCCCCCCCCCCCTGATCTCCGAAACTATTGGGCCGAAAATTTTGAAAAAATTACAAAATGTAGTTCATTCCTTGAAGATTACAGGAAAAATAATAAGAATTCTATCACTTGAAAATAAAGTGGTAAACTCACTATAATCAGTTCATCTAGGGAAATAGTTCACTAAAACACCACTAGATAGCGCTAGTCAATTGAATAAAACATTTTTGCACATTGTGTGTGTGTTCACGAAGCATATTGTACGGAACCCTCATTGCGCGACTTTGACTCACACTTGGCCGGTTTTTTTCTTTGCCTCGTACTACTCGTAAACTCGTTGTACTCGTAAGGCAAAGTTAGTCCATATGTACAAGGCAAGGGACGTTTTCGGGTGTGCTGGCTAATCAATGATTACAAAACTGATGTCATTCCCAAAAAATCCCTAAAATATTTAAGAGGCCTATCACATTTTGACCGCGATTTTGGCATTCAAATTCTAAGAAACTGAAAGACTTTGACAACTTAAATCTATTTAACAATGGAGAATAGTTATTAGTAAAGTTCATAGCGGCTTCACTTTTTGCATTTTTATCTAATCAATTAAAATAAAGCCAAAATTCCGAAGCATGTTTTACACAAAAAGAGGGCGAGGCCCTTGTTCGTGCTCAAAACTGAACAACTGTACAGACGGAATTTAAACGAAAAAATTATAATAATATCTCTTTAATAGTGGTAAAGTTCATAGCGGAATCGGAATTTTAAAATATGTATGGAATATTTAGTAAAAAATATCCATTCAAAACCGTAAAACCACGAAATTTCTAAAACATCAACTGCAAATTTCTCCTTACTACAGTAATATTATTACATGAAATATGTACTAGAATAAACGTAAGTTCATAAGGAATTTAAATTTTGTACTTTAAAATAATAATAATTAAAGATATGACTATAAAAAACGTAATTGCAACCTCCAAATTACTATATATTTCGATGCGTCGACCGCTCAAACTCAGTACTGCGCGAGAGCTTGTCGACGGCGGACCTATGCCGAATTTTTCTTCGTCAAACGATTGAGTGCAAAGCGTATAGTGCGACTAACTAAGCCAGATACATGCCACTGAGGCACATAGTATTCCAATTTATTTTTATTAAGTAAAATTGTAATTAATGATTATGACGACGAGCTCCGTGGCGCAGCGGTCAACACCACACGGCTTGTGACACGGATGGTCCCGGGTTCGCTCCGCGGTCACTCTGGCTGGTCAGGTCATGATGAAAAATTATCTTTTTCAGATTGACCTGGGTCTTGGATGTTTGTCTATATACATATGTAATTATGTATGTGTTATAAAATCTAGCTCAATCTGTGTGATTTGTCCGTATATCGGTCAGCCAAAAAACCAATTCCTGCTAGTCAAATAATAAATATCATGTTTGTAAAAATGTCTTATTTGTTTTATTGAATTAATTTGGTCAAATACTTTCCAACTTATTTGTTATATAAATCGTCAACAGACATATGTATACGATTACGATATATTTTTTGTAAATATCTAATTTATCAATAAAGTACATTACTGCAACGGCCGGTAAAAGAGGTATTGATGGACGAACGTGTGAATGTGGGCCGAGGCGGAGCCGAGGCACACATACGTGAGTCCATCAATGCCTGATTGCGGCCAAGGCTTGTGTAGTACTTTTATCAAATATTGCACGGAAATTAAAAAAAATAGTATATAGACAAACAAACATACATATATTATCACGTGTTTACCCTTACAGGTGAGACGGACCTCAAAAGCCATGTTTAGGGTATTAATGGATTTTAATGTAGAAAATGCAATTAAAATAGTGATGGGTTGCTAGTCGCATCACCTATTGACATATTCTTCTGCATAGATTTTCGCCCTCTCCTTCGGCCTGCTTTTACAGACTGTACGGGAAGAGAAGCACCTGGTATATTCTATGATTTTTCTTTTATCCTAGACCATCATGAAATATTGATGTAAATATGTCAATTAATATTCATAAAATGTTCATAAACAGCAATATGTAGAAAATATCGCGCCAAAATCTTAAGTTTTTTAATTTCTTTCTCTCCATACTTGAATTATTTCGCAGCAAACGCGTCGTTCCATTTTTAAATAACATGACAGATATGAATTTTCATAGTTACTTTAAGACATGACAGATATGGATTTTCTTGGGATTTTCATACATACTTTGCTGCCGTGTATTGGCCAGTACAGCAATATTGATTTATCCCAAACAAGGTTGTCAAAATAATGTGAACATTTCCAAGCATGTTTGAGAAAAATATTATACACGTAATACTCTTTTGATCTGTCATCTTCGGGTTACAGACTTATATAAGTATCGAATTTCAACTTAATCAGTTCAGTAGTTTCGTAGCAAATGGTTATGACAGGGTGACACCAATGTTACGTTTCGTTTTTAGGTACTAAACCCTAAAAAATATTCCAAAATTACACGCAGATTGTAAATAAAATGTTGGCAAAAACTTAAAGAGCTTAAGGCGCTTAGACCAGTGAACTAGCGCTATCTCTCATTTTATTTCTTTTACTGCTGCCTCCGTGGTCCAGTGGTTAAGGCGTTCGCCTTGTTGACCCGGGGGTCGTGGTTCGATTCCTACGGGAAGCACAATTTGTTAAGTTGTTTCCAGTTTGGTTAGGACATTGCAGGCATGAATCACCTGATTGTCTGATAAGAAAGATGATTCCGTACTTCGGAAGGCACGTTAAGCCGGTGATCCCGGCTGCCATCTGGTAGTCGTTAAAGAAACCACGTCAGAGGCCGAGAGGCGGTTCCGAAGAACCATGACACCAGGGTGTGCATGGTCGACTGACCGTGTCACCTACACGAAATGATGATATGACTGCTAAATAGGAGCAAATTGTAAAAATCTACGTAAGTACTTCTTCAGTAAATGACTTGTAGTATTTTTGGTATAACTTTTTATTATTTTTCATTCAGTAAATATAAGATAGTAAATGTAAATACTAGAACTACTAATTACCGCCAAAACCGGCCACTTTTAGCGGTAATGAGTAGATCTCTCAATCTCAAATGATGATTTTGATGAAAATTTATACTAAAAATACTAAATGTACTTTGCTAGTGAATACTTACATAGATTTTTTCAATGTGTTCTTATTTCAGAGTACAAGAATTTAATAACGGGTATCGCTAGTTTCGCTGATATAAGTATCTTTAGCCAACAAAAATGAACGTATGTGGGAATTTCTTGTCATGATTAACAATATTACAAAATAAAAAAATCCAATATCAAAAAATTAAAGAATATGAAAAGTATCAAAATCGTGCAGTTGTAGCAACAGCATTAGCGTCGTGAACTCGTGACCCCAACCGTGTGGTCGCCGTGCGTAAATGCCTAATCTTTCAGAGCACTATTTTGTGATAAGCCTCTTAATGAAAATGACATTCATCATTAATTTTAAATGAATAGCTTTGAGCGTCATGGTGAAGCCTAAAACTGACGCCAAACCATTATTTATTGCTTTGAACATCCGACCTCAAGGTTCTGTCCAGTCTGTAAACAATATGAGATGTGTTTTCGACTTTCATATTTTCTGAACGTCGAAGAAACAAGTACGTACTTACGTACTATGTTCCTGATATTTTATCAGGAACATAGTTTACAGCTAAAAGAAATAAGTAAATCCAAATCATTATTACATCGAAAAATAAACTGGCATTTACATTAAAAAATAAATTAGTAAAAACTGATACGATATTTATCATTCATATTGAGAGAGGCAAGGCCTTTAGAAAATTTCCAGACTCCCGGGTAAAATTTCTCAAATCTGGCAACTCCAACTGTCAAAGTGCAGTCAATGTCATTATTTTACGTCAGATTGACAATGACAGAGACTAAGGCACAGATATTACTTTATAAATCCTACGTTGCAAATTTTTTCCAAAAATTCATAAAAAAATAAATACTGGTTTAAAAAATTACAAAAAATATGGAAGTATATACATGCAAAGTACTTTCGATTTCATACACAAAAAGTACCACTTCCGGTTAAGTACATGTTGTCAATAGCCTATTTCCTTGCAACTTTCTTAACCCTGTGCTGGGAGGCCCGAAAGAATGGGACTTTTTCAGTTTTTACAAAATAACTATCTTTTCCGGGTATAACCGGTCGTGTTGGAAATCCTTGGCCTCCCCTATGCAGTGGACTTCTTGCCCAGGCAGTGGACTTGACTTGGCTGAAATGATGATGATTGGCTAACTAAGTAACGCGTGAAAGCCATAGAAAAAAAAACTGTCATTTGTCAGGGTCACTGACAGATGTCAAGAATTTTCGCTCGTTCCCCTCGTTCCGCTTCCGCCATCTTCAATCTCGTGTTTTGTAGACTTTTGCTGTTTTCGAAAAGCATTTTACATTTGTGCTGACACAGAAGATAAATTGTGAAATTTCAACCACCGTGACATTGTTCCAAAAATTGTCCACCGTTTGTAATGGGGAAACCATCTAATTTATCCGTTAGTTACAAATAATACTCCTGTTTTGATCAACTGTTTCGCATATTTTCAAGTTTTCTTGCAATTTTCAAATTATTATATCTCCGAAAATATATATAAGGATATCTTTTGTCACTATTAGTCTGTAAAAAAACTCCGTTTAACTGTAAATCTCAAGGTCAATGTTTTGTAACCATTAGCGATTGCCTCCCTGCGCAGTTGATGTCCAGATGTTTACAAGCCATGTTGTACTTTGTCTTTTCAACAATAAGATTTTATTGCATCAATAAACAATACCTAAATCGTTTTAGACATTCCACCATTTGTATAATGCATTGAAACTGATAAATATGCTCAAACAATATTTTTGTAAGTTATTTCTTTGTAGATGCTGTAGTAGTTAGACTTGCTTAGTACAGTACTTTCTTGAATTAGTATAGTTTGGTGTACCTGCCATGGCCAGAGTGAGTATCTAATTGTATTATTTTTATTTTGCTTAGTTTTTATTATGATTTTGAAACATTGTAATGTAACAAACATGTAAACGGTGTTAGTAATTTCTTTTTGTAATATGTCTCCTTTACTTAATACTGTCAGTTTGTCAGCTGGTGACCTATGTGGTGTTGAAAAGTATTTTATTTTTCAAACTGTTGGTACCTAAATATCCCACACAAGTATAGTCATAAACAATGTAATAAACCTTGTGCTATTGAGGCACAAAAATTCCCTGTGCCTGGAGACTTGCATGCATTCAGTTCATATTCCAAGCTCTACTAAAGAGCAACAAACAAGTGCACACATACATATTTACATTCATACAGAAATATTTGCAGTCAAGCATCAAAAGTGGAGTCAGAACTTTTCATACAATTAGTGTGGAAAGACACATACGTACATATTAATAAGTAATTAAAAAATTTGTATTATAATTCATCATCCAAAAAAATACAAATGTGATTTTATCACAGCTATAGAAACGACTATCTGTTTACTGATGAAGCATGCAAGCCACTGATTGCCAGTACTTTAAAGGGTCATCTCTTGAGGCTGTAGCTTGGAGTGATTCCACAAGTAAGGAAGTTCTTCCTTCGAGGCCACATTGTAAACTGTGTAAACTTGGTGCAGTCTCCACTTGGATGGATGACTGCAAGTGGCATAATAATATCTAGAGCTCCTCAGTGCTTCGGAATGCATGTTAAGGTGTTGGTCCCGGCTGTCATCATTGATGGCAGTAGTTAAGCTATGTCAGATGCCTTTAGGCAGCTTGAAAATCCGACACTAGTGTTGGCTACTTACACACACGAAAAACAAAAAACAACTGTGTAAACCTCTTTATCTAATAAATTCATATTTACTTTCAGAAAAGAAAAACCAAAAGCCAATCAAATCACTCCCTCGCAATAAATCCCACAAAAATCCAAAATGAACACAAAGCACAACGCCGGAAAACGAATAAAAAAATTAAAAAACTTTTTGAAAAACTACGTAGTGAAAGTAACACAAGTATTCAATCTGAACAATTTTCTTTAGATGAATCCTTTGAAACAAATACAGATAATACAGTAGTAATTATTGATCACAATGATAATCATGGAGTGAAGAGGAAACTAGACGAATGTGTCGTCAGTGAGTCAAAACGTGTCAGGAATGATAGCACAATAGTCATTCATGATGAAGATGATGTTCTCATCAAAAAATCCGTTCATGATTCAAATAGCCCATCCAAATGTATGAACCCAATAGATTGTTCTACTCCTATAGCCAAGCCTTCAACGTCAAGACTGTTTAAATCAGAAAATGAAACGAAAGAGATAAACAAAGACTCATTCCTTACAATAGATTTAACAACGGATAGTGAATTCAAAGCAAATTGCAGTAAAAATAATACTGTAATTGATTTAGTGAACACAAATACAGACACTCAAGAATGCAGTATTATATCTGTCAGTAACGCAAGTCTCTCTTTAAGTGGAGAATCTGATGTAACCGTTATAAATGTGAAGAATAAGAAGGACAAAACAGATAAAAAGATTAAGAAATTCGTCAGTGGTATAGCTAAGATGAATTCTTCGGAAAAGGGCAGATTGTTGGAGTTGATTACGAAGAATATTTTCAATGGGTGCCAGGTGCCTGGAGCCAAAGAAAGTACAAGTATTATTAGGGTAAGTTGTTATTGGATGTTAATCTACATACGTATCACTACATCACTACATATTATAAAACAAAGTCCTACGCCGCGTCTGTCTGTCTGTCTGTTCGCGATAAACTCAAAAATTACTCCTCGGATTTTCATACGGTTTTCACCAATAGATAGAGTGATTCACGAGGAAGGTTTTAAGGTATAATACATGCCCCGGGCGCAGCCGGGTAGGGCTGCTAGTCATTATCACTACATATTATAAAACAAAGTCCTCCGCCGCGTCTGTCTGTCTGTCTGTCTGTTCGCGATAAACTCCAAAACTACCTAACCGATTTTCATGCGGTTTTCTCCAATGGATAGCGTGGTTCTCGAGGAAGGTTTTAGTATATAGTTTGTGAAGTTTTTGTATACATTTCTGTATATACGAACGATATTTGTTGGAGGTGTCGTAAAAAAAAGAGCCGTTTGGGAGCTTTCAACGAAAACGCTGTCTAAACCCTTTGAGATATAACAAAACAATGTATGGTGGAATTGTATATCTTATTTAGGTCTACAGAAAAGTCCGCGATGGCATATGTCTATATATTAAGGATAACATACTATATTCATTTTAATACTTTAAAAAATGGGCAATTATCAAAGATCACGCGCAAGAGCTAGAAATTTGAAATTTTCCCTACGTATTCCTCTTATGACGTAAGCATCCCCAAAGGAAGGATTTTTCAAAAGTCATCATTTAAGGGGGTGAAATAGAGGATTAAAGTTTATATGAAACTTTTTATTCCTTGGACATATATGTATGAAATTTCGTGTGAATTGAGAACGGCAAAAATAATGACTAACATTTTTAATAGTTTCCCGAAATTAAACCTCTAAGGGGGTAAATCGGGGTATATGTTTAGTTCACCGTTTTGTAGCGTCATATTTTATAATCCCCGCATTTCAAACCGCGGCTGAAGTCGCGGGTAACTGCTAGTTTGTAATAAAATAAAGTATCCTTGAGTTAGTATCCCATAACATAACACAAGTCTCAAACTTCCTTTTTCATTGCACAATTATTCAGGCATATTTTACATTTCAGTCCATGTCATTTTGTGTACTCTATGCCCATGCATGAAAATTTAACCAAATGTATTGCAAAGTTTCCTTTTTTATTTAATTATCCTAGAAACAAATAGTTTCAGCATAAAGTTTTCACCTATGCGGTATTACTATAATCAGTTATACTTTTATTCAAGAGTTTACCTTTTGAAATATTTTTGTCAGTCTCCAAGTACATGCATTATAATTTATCAACTGATGATGCTATTGTACCCAAGGCATGTTCCTAGAAGAATTCTACTAGGAACAGATGGAAAGGAGTTTCTTCATATTTAAAAGATAGTTTGCAATAATAATTAGTGTGTGCTGTGTGGTTCCCGGCAGAGTAGAATAGGACCGCCCCAAGTCTTACCGTGGATGTCGTAGAAGGCGACTTAAGAAATACAAGTTAAACAAACCTTAAAAACATCAAAGAGACTTCCTCAACTCGTCTCGCCAGCATGAAGAGTGTAGGCCACATCCAATGACTGCTCTGGCTAATATATGGCTCTGGTAGTACAAAGAGGATCGTGCTCCTGCAGTGATGACAAAAAAAGACCTGCCGGGCAGTGGCGGCTCGTGATTCAAAGACTTGGTGGTGCACATCATAAAACATGCCTAAACAATATGGATAATTTCTATATGCAGAAATAATTCTCTCTTTTATTTAGATAGGCATTTTTTACTTACATTACTTAATGTATGATACCTAATAAGATTAATAAGTAAAACAAAACATAAAAACAGCTAAAGTAAAACTATAAATTCGAACATTACCTACCGAATAAACTACCTAATTCGAACATTTCCGAACGTCGGCGTTCGTCCCGCGTCGGGCCCCGTGCGGCGCACGAGATTTCGCTAAACTTCCATAGGTACTAATCTTCCGTCTCACGCGCCAGGCGTTTTGTCGCCTTCTCAATAGTAGCTGTATGGGCTCGCTGCGTGCGCTAGGAGCGGGCGCACGGCAAAATATTTTGTCAAGCGAAAATAATACTTATATTGTTAAATACATGACTGATTATCATTTGACAAAAAAATAATATATTTTTATGTAAAACTGCTTATTTATTTTTATATCTATGTAATATTTTTGTATATATATTTAAGCTTAAACTGGTAGTGCGCCGCACGAGTGCACTTAAGGGGGAGCCGCCACTGCTGCCGGGATTTACTAACTCGGATGGTGTCGATGCCTATCAATCTAGAATTTACAATTACAATGCGGGTTTTTCTTGCTCGAACTTTTTATTTGAAATACAAAAACTGCATTGTAACAGCTAATCCTAGATTGATAGGCATCGACACCTGTCATGCAAGTTGGTAAATAGGCTGGCTGATGATGATGAATAATAATTACCATTCAAAATGTTACAGGAAACAACAAACCGAGCAACAGAAACACAAGAGGACGCATACATCAAAGAGGTCATACTCGGTCAGGCTCCGTCCCGAAACAGCATAGGCAGCAACATCTACAACCCAGAGAAGGAGATCAAGAGCAAATCAGGGCTCCGCATGATCGTTATAGACGGTAGCAATGTAGCCATGGCGTAAGTATAAAGCTAGATTCATGGACAGTCAAAAATTGGGACTGGATTATTAATATACGTGGTGAAATTTTTATCGTTTAGGACCCTTCGATTCAGCCCGTCAATATAAACAACTTTTCCTGTGGGAAAAATGCTGAACACTCGAAAAAAATTGTCATTCCTATACAAATTGCCCGATGGGCTATATGTTTTTGTATGGAAATGTAATTTATTTTTTAAGTTTTCAGCATTGGGCCCATAGGAAAAGTTGTTCATATCGATAGGCTGAATCACCCCTCTATGGTTCCTAAACGATAAAATTTACAAGTTGCGAACGAACGAAGGTAGATAAAGTAGTCGTCAACATAAAAATTGGCAACTTGAGGCGCATCAGTCTTGCTGAAAGCCCCGGCTTCCGACCGTCAGTCACCATCTACTACTACACCATCAGTCTATACTAACATATGAAAACAGTTTCAGCTGAATGTTCGATCGAATAGGTATAACGAAAAAAAGTCACTTTTGTCCGGGGTCAGTTTCGGTACAGACCCAAAGATGTGCCGTCAGTCTACGTAATCCTGATTTAGCTAAATATGCAGAACGTTATGCTATATATTTAAAGGATAACATCCTTTAAATATATAGCAAATTAAAGTTTACCAATATGGATCCTCAACTTTAGGCGCGTCAGTTTTGGTGACGGCCCCGGTTTCCGACAGTCAGTCACCGTTATTATTATTATTAAATGCTATATTAACATATAAAAACAGTTTCAGCTGTATGTTCGATTGAATAGGTAGAACGAAAAAAAGGACGTTTTGACCGGGGTCAGTTTCGGCACAGACCCAAAGATGTGTCAGTCTACCTAAGACCGATTAAGGCGCTCCTATAGTAACACTAGCGCCACCCAGAAATAAGTCCTTTTAATCCTAAATTATATAGAATTTTAAAAATCTAACAAGTACATAACTAGTAAATTGCTTGTAGTATTTTTGTATTCATTTTCAATAATATTCGTTTGATAAACTAAGAGAAAAACAGGTTAACGCCAAAAGTGGCCACTTTTGGCGTTAATCGATTTTTCTCTTTAAATATGGCAGTAGTAAATTACTTGTAATATACAAAAAATTCTATGAATAGTTTAGTAGTTTTATACTTGTTAGATTTTTAAAATTCGATACAATTTATGATTTAATGAATTTAATTGTTGGGTGGCGCTAGTGTTACTATAAGAGCGCCTTAAGCTAAATATGCAGAGCATTATACTATACATATTGAAAGGATGTTATGAAAAGATAGATATTAGATATCATTTTTAACAGTTGGCCCCGGATCCATGCCGTCAGTCACGTAGTGCTACCTTCTTTAACAAGTTAAATAAAAAAAAACGTATTCCAGATGGATGTTCTTTCAAATAGGTTACTGGCTATAGGCCTCCCGGACTACCAGATTTTGATGTCCATTGTGGTTTATGTATGACTTGGTGTTTTAATGAACATATGAAAATCGCATTGTATAACAGCATCAGCATAAGTGCTTAGCTACATTGGCTCTTCGTTGGTTCACTGTAGTTTAACAGAAAGGAGTAAAGGACTATGTCCAGCCGTGGGATGTGCACTATATTTTTTAAATAGATTTAATATGCATGTTAGAATGTAACCCTAGTTTATAAAACCATCCAGGCGATCTGCTAACTGTCCAGTGCATACCGGTCGTAGCTGTATTTGGCACAAGATAGGGCTCCTATGAGGGCCCTGAACTCGCATATCTCCATACAAACGGAATAAGGGAATTGTGACTATATCTGATAATTTTGGTATAAAATTCAACATTCAATCATTTAATCTTATTATAGTTTACGTATATTCCTTTACAGCTTGGTAAAATAATTAGCAATGGTTTAAAATTTATGACCCTCTTAAAATTTCTAAACAAGTTTCAAAACACAATTTCCTTTACCTATTGTATGGAGATATGCGTGTTCCCCTCTAATGCTCCTTGAATATGATGATGATGGGCCTATGTTCTTAAAATATGTAAATCGCATCGTTTAAAAAGAAAACTTTTACTTTTACCAATACCAAAACTAACTTTTCATGTCAATTAAACTGAATACAAGTTTTAGACATATGCGTAGTATAAACGCCTGAAAATTAAAATATTTTACAATATTGTAGCCTTAAATTTCACTATAGTAGTGTGGTTCCCGGCAGAGTAGAATAGGACCACTCTAAGTCTTCACGTGGATGTCGTGTAAGACGACTTAGGAAACACACGCTAAACAAAGGTTATAAACATTAGAGACCTATTATCCAGCCCGTCTGGCCAGCGTGAAGAGTGTAGGCTAAATCCTCTGACTGCTCTGGCTAATATATGGCTCTGGTAGTACAGAGAGGGTCATGCTCCTGCAGTGGAGACTAAAAAGACCTGATGATGATGGTAGTATAGCCCGTGGTTCGACTTACGCATATGTCTTACACGTTGTACCTATAAGATTAATTAAAATAGTCATTTTAATTTTACCATTTAGGAGAGACCTTTGCCCAGCAGTGGGACTGCCTCCGTGGTCCAGTGGTTAAGGCGTTTGCTTTTATGACCCGGGGGTCGTGGGTTCGATTCCCACGGTAAGCATACTTTGTTGTTTCCAGTTTGGTTAGGACATGGCATGAATCACCTGATTGTCTGACAAGAAAGATGATTTCGTGCTTCGGAAGGCACGTTAAGCCGGTGGTCCCGGCTGCCATCTGGTAGTCGTTAAAAGAACCACGTCAGAGGCCGAGAGGCGGTTCCGAAGAACTCTGACACCAGGGTGAGCAAGGTCGATTGACCGTGTCACCTACACGAAATGGTGATGATGAGCAGTGGGACATAATAGGTAAAATAAAAAAGTAATTTTAACTGGCCACACTTTAAAGAAGGCCTTATGATTTCGTAGTGGTAAAACGAACAATAAATAGGAGCACAATGAGCCTGCCGACCGGCAGCACTGGACAACCATATCGATGCGTAGCATGTATGGTCAGGCGGCCTTACAGCTCGCGACAAACTTTATTGCGTGTCGGATATAGAAAGAAAAAAAAATATTTGAGACTTCAAATATTACAAATTTTCAAGTACGAAATTAATAACTACATTTTTTAATACAAAAATGGTGCCACTCACCATAAGGCAGTGATAACACCGCCGCTGGTTTTCCAATAAAATAATCAAAGTAAGTAATTAATAATTTCTTCTTTATAGCTGCTTGTTTTTGTTGTTTCTCAGTTCGGCCCTTCAGGCAATGCATGTAAACCGTAACCCATCAGGCATATGAGAGTTAGCTGTCTCTACAAGCCTTGCGCACCCTGGCAACGCCCAAAGCCGAGGTCTATCCCTCATGGGGGCCCTTTGGTAATGCTCGCCTTGAAGGTTGAGGGCACTCTGCTCTTACCTCAAAAGTCCAGTGAAGTAGCAAAAGCTCACTTGGAGCTAGCTACTCCTTTTAAAAAGAAATGTTCTGACCCGCAACAAAGTGTGGCGCGAGTTGTGCCTTAGTCGCTATAGGTCCCTGGGTGCCACTCTTACTAGTCATAGTGTGGAAAGAGCCTATGTTCTGCAGTGGATTGTGTGATGAGAAAATTCAAGTAGAATTAAGATTTTTGTCATGTTTCGCAGTTTTTTTCGCTTGCATTTTATTAAAATTCTTTATTTAAAGAATTTTGAAAAATTGTGATCTTAAGAATACAATTAAAAACATCGCCATTTTCACCCGATGGACTATAAGGTGTTTGACGCGAAATATTTTGTAAATTTCTTTATAACTTCGTATCTTCCAGACGGCTGGATGGATTTCGACAGTTAGGTACTTAGGTATCATTAGGTTGTCTCAAAATCCCATATGTTTTTAGATAGGTGTTATAAAAAGGGAGACCTCTTTGTTTTATTTTAGCGAGGGAAGGGTAGGAGTTTGTAAACTATTCGGGACGCTACTTGCTCGCATGGATTAAGGATGAGTTTGTAGCAGCTCGGGAGGTCGGCCAAAGTCAAAGTATTCATCATAAGATATTTCAATATCATTTAGTGAACGTCATTTTATTTTCATAATTACAATTAGTTTCACCTACCGCGCGTACCCTACCCGATGCCATACCTGCAACCACCGGACAGGCAGTTGAGGGTGACACTGCTGACTCTTAATTATGATTTTATAAATTTGGTGTGTGGTTCCTGGCAGAGTAGAATAGGACCACTCCAAGTCATTCCGTGGATGTCGTAGAAGGCGACTTAGGAAACACAAGCTAAACAAATCTTATTAACATCAAAGAGACCTTTCCATTCCGTCTGTCCAGCGTGGGGAGTGCAGGCCGAATCCTCTGGCTGCTCAGGCTAGTATATGGCTCTGGTCGTGCTCCTACAGTGGAGACTAGAAAGACCTGACGATGACGATGAAATTTAGTAGCAACCCTTCCCGGTTGCGCCCGGGCATGTATTATACTTACAAACCCTCCGCACTTTATCTTTTGGTGGAAACCACATGAAATTCCATGCAGTAGTTTTTGAGTTTATAGCGAACATACAGACAGTCAGACACGGCGTAGGAGGACTTTGTTTTATAATATGTAGTGTTTGACTGCGCCAGTCTCTCTAGGGAACTTCTTGTCTCTGCATTTAGGGTGAGGTCTGGCCACGTTCCAGTTAACAAGTTCTTGCTTGTGATGCGTGTGACCCAATCAGATTTATGTAGTTTTTGCCATAAAGAGGAAGACTTGTTACATGTCTTGCTGGATTGTGGTCAGTATACTGCTCTACAAGACAGGTTCTTAGCTGGAGTACCTATGGAGAATGGATTGCTAAACACAGTGTTGAGCAATCCATTATCACATCCAGCAAAATCAGTATACCTCTTATGGAGGTGTATAACGTTGCTAAGATAAATTTTATACTAGAGGTCCCCCATGAGGCTGGCATAGTCACATCAAGTGTACTGAAGCCTCGAAAAAAATAGATGAAAAAAAAAACATATGTAGTAATGTAAAAAAAAACTAATTTTCGCAATTCTAAACTTACAATGTGCGAACAGAAAAGCGGCGAGACATGACATGCTTGCGAATGCTAGCGAATGTATAATATTTTATTGTTGTGTATAGCGAAACGTGGATGTAGTGAGTTTAATTTCAAGTTTAGTGAGGTCACTCACTAGAGCAATATACAGCTAATCATTTAGGGGCGGTTTGGGAAACACTGATTAGCTTAATGGCTTGGAAGTGAATGGCTTATTTAACTATTTGCTGCGACAAATACGCAACATACCTTTTTTTTTTTTGTTTTTCGTATGTGTAAGTGGCCTACACTGATGTCAGATTTTCCAAGTTGCCTAAAGGCATCTGACATAGCTTAAGGTGGTCGTTAAGCTATGTCAGATGCCTTTAGGCAGCATCAATGATGACAGTACGGTAAAAAATCCCTACATTTATCGACGCGGCATCGGCCTAAGCCTGTTTAGAAAAACCTTTACATCTTCGAAGATCGGCCACGTGCGAGTCGAACTCGCGCACGAAGGGTTCCGAACCATTATCTAGGTTTCTTCTCCTTACATTAAATTATGACGATTGCTGTTTGCTGCTCTGATGTGTAGCCTCTCTAAAGCACCCTTTCCAATAATTTCGTTATGATGCATTGCAAAATTGCTATATTACAATGGCGTGAGGAGCATAGGTGCACGGTGAACTTGTAGTCTCGAGAGGATAATAAGTGTTTCCTATACATATAATTAATTTTGGAATCGTTGGTAGGGTAGAGTGTTTGAGGATTGCCTCAGGCACTGTATCGAGTGGTATTTTTGACAGTAGCTGTCAATATCCACCTCATGTTTGTTATATAGGTGTCCCCCATTAATATTTATTTTAATTAAATATTTTTTTTAAAGTTAATATACTACTGAATATTTTGTTGATATTTCAAGCGTTTACCTATTACCGTATTAATATCGAGCAAAGAAACGGCAAAAATGTTGTTGTTTAGGAGCTCCCTTGAAATATTTTATTTACGTATTTGTTAAACAGGCAAAGAAATAAATCGTCAGTGCTAATTTCACCTGGCTAGTTATCACAGTTCATGAGATACATGCGTAGAGCCAGACAGACACACGGACGGACATCGAACTCTCAGAAAAAGAGTCACGTTTTTGCCTTTTGGATACGGAATCCTAAAAAGCAATTCTATGAAATGACAATCTTAATATTTTTCGCATATTTCAACCGTCATGTCATAATATTTACTTACACGAGGTAAATTCATTATGGAAACCCGGCGGCGGCGACGGGTAGGATTTAATCTATGGAACTGCGAATTCAGTCGCTTAAGGGCTTCCACAGCTCAGTACTATCGAGTTTCTGAATACTGGTAGGGTTTCCATATACGCGGCGGCGACGCGCGATGCGGCCCTCAGTGCTTTGAGACAAGCGTAACTGTCGTGTCGCCACCTCTATCACTCGCCTTGATAATGGTATTCGTCATCATCAGGTCTTTCTAGTCTCCACTGCAGGAGCACAACCCTCTCGGTACTACCAGAGCCATTTACTAGCCTGAGTAGTCAGAGGATTTGGCCTACACTCTCCACGCTGGCCAGACGGGTTGGAGAGGTATCTTTGATGTTAATGAGCTTTGTTTAGCTTGTGTTTCCTTAGTCGCCTTTTACGACATCCACGGGATGACTTGGAGTGGTCCTATTCTACTCTGCCGGGAACTACACGGCTTGGCAATGGTATTCGTAACAGACCGAAACTAGTCGGCGAGTCTGACGAAATAAAACGTGAGTAAAGAAAGATCTTCATATCCTCATGTCATGATAATAAAGCACATTTTGCTTTGTAAATGATTGGAGAGGGTGTCAGTGTTAAATTCACTGTGTCCGTGTTCGCGTCCTACGTAATTGGTTTACAAAATATTTATGCATTCAATATTAGAAAATAAACGGCAATATATTACAGGCTCATTCAAATCTTATGAATATCTTTTTTTTTGTTTTAATACTACCGTATATGACGAGCTCCGTGGCGCGGTGGTTACCACGTCAGCCTGCGACACGGGGGTCCTGGGTTCGATCCCCGGTCTGGTCATGATGGAAAATGATCTTTTTCAGATTGACCTGGGCCTTGGATGTTTATCTATATTAAGTATATTATAAAATATGGTATCGTTGAGTTAGTATTCCATAACACAAGTCTCGAACTTACGGGGCTAGCTCAATCTGTGTGATTTGTCCGTACATACATTATTTATTTATTTAATATAAAAAATAAAGTCAAGATTTTTCTGTTTGTGAAGCCTTGAATTTCGAATAATTGTCGTTTAATTTACATAATCTTGAATGCGTAACAATTTTGTAAACCAATTACCTCTAAATAAGAAACTGTCTAACGTTTATAAACTACACATTTCAGTTACACCAAGGGTAGGCAGTTTTCAGTGAGAGCCCTCAGGATATGCATCGATTACTTCTTGCGGCGAGGACACATCGTCAAGGCTTTTGTGCCACGTTTCAGGCAAGTAGACAGGCAGGATTCTCTTTGGATTTTTGTCTATAAAAAGTGATCTGGACCTTTTGAAATGAAATTAATAGTTTTTATTTTGACGAGCTCCTTGGCGCAGTGGTCCCGGTCGAGTAAGATTGACCTGGGTCTTGGATGTTTATCCATATAAGTATCTGTTATAAAATATAGCATCGTTGAGTAAGTATCCCATAACACAAGTCTCGAACTTTGGGGCTAGCTCAATCTGATTTGTCCGTATATATTTATTTATTCAAATTTTGGATCTCGTGTATCACTTTATGTTAGTATTGATCCCTCGGGAACAATAATTTTCTTCGGGATGAAAGGTATATTCAGAAAACGTGTGTGAAAAATTTCATGATGATCGGTTCAGTAGATAAGGTGTGAAAACGTAACAAACAAACTCGCTTTCGCATTTATAATATTAGGTAGGATATGTAAGAAAGAAAGATAGAAAAATAATTTATTCGGAGCCACACAGTAGTACATTCAGTTTAGTGTAATTACATTTTTATGTTCTGTAGAGTGAGGCACCAAAAAGGGGCCACTCAGCATAAGGCAGTGATGCAACTGACATCACGCCGCTGGTCTTCATGTCATAGGACGACAAACGAGCAAGCGGGTCACCTGATGGTAAGTGATCGCCGCTGCCCATGGACTACTGCAACACCGGGGGTGTGACGAGAGCGTTGCCGGCCATTTATTTTTCTCTCCCTGGTAATGGGCCTCCGGCTGTCTCACTCACCGAACAAGCATAGCAGCGGTAAAGCTACTACTCAAACGTGATTTTTCTGTGATATTTCCTCGATGAGCTGGCCCATTTATGCTACTAGCAAAAGTGAATTTCGCTAATAGCGTAAGTATGCAACGTAACAAGCGTGTCCGGGGGCGGTACCGTTTATTGATGTTTTGATTTTCAAGGTAATTGTAGAAATGCAAAAATCTGCTATTTTGTACTTACGTGTGATATAGTTTATATTAGAATTGGTTTATTAACCTTTTTACTCTAAGATGTTGCCATAACACAGCACATTGGGGCCTGGATGTGCGCAGGGGCAGCGAGAGGCGCGCGGGGCGTGGGGCGCGCCGTCGCCGACTGCCTTGCTCGAGGGCTGTCTGTGTTGTGTTTGCATCTCTCGCACGGCTCGCACCACAGGTTGCGTTTCGTTGATCGTAATTTCAAACCCTAGCGCTTACACGTCCCAACTCAAGGTTACCGGTGCCCGAACTCTTGCGTACAGGGAGTGTCACTACTGTGACAACGTGGAGTGTCACTACTGTGACCACGTGGAGTGTCACTACTGTGACAACGTGGAGTGTCACTACTGTGACCACGTGGAGGCAGAGAAGAGAGAAGGCCCGAGTTCTTTATTGGTATTTCAAAAAGGCTTGTGGAAAATTCGAAAAGTTCAGAATGTTGACCTGAATGGAATAATTGTAACTGGTGAAGGGGCATTCATTTTCAGATTAGGTAATCTTATACAGCGTGTAAATTGACCATCGACAATCCCATAGAGGGGTGACTCAGACCGTCAAGAGGAACAACTTTTCCTAAAGGACCAATGCTGGGAATACAAATATTTTTTTGACTTTCCCATACTTACTGCCTGGGGGTTGTATACTTTTATATGAAAATGTCGATTATTTATAGTTACTAGTATTCATCACATGGCATCGCCGTGTGGTTCCCGGCGTAGTAGAATCGGACCACTTCAAGTCTTCTCGTGTAGGTCGTAGAAAGTGACTTAGGAACACATGCTAAACAAAGCTTATAAACTAATGTTTATTTAAGCTTTGTTAAGCTTTAATAAGAGACCTCTCCAACCCGTCTGGCCAGCGTGAATATTGTAGGCCAAATTCTCTAACTGCTCTAGCTAATATATGGCTCGTAGTACAGAGAGGTTCATGCTCCTGCAGTGAAGACTAAAAAGACCTGATGATGATGATCCCATAGCAAAAGTTGTTCACATTGATGGGCTGAGTCACCCTTTTAGTGTAAGTCGGGGGTTAATTCACACGCTGTATATGAGTTTCATTCGCGACGCGCGACGGTTACAGGTGCAAGGCGGGACAGAGCTCGGAACCTCGTCTGCTGGACCAACTGGAACGACAGGGGCTAGTGGTCTACACGCCGTCCAGGGACCTGCCGGGACGCCGCATCTGTTCCTACGATGACAGGTTTGTGTTCCATGTTCTTATATTTTCCTTGTATTTTGTGGCAAATAAAGAAGATTTATTATATTATATTTACCATTGTAGCGAGAGGTGGTATAATGGAGTCTACTCTCTAGTAGTACGATGATTTAGTCCGACGATCGGTCTAATCTACCGCCACAAAAATCTTCCCGCCAGGCAAGGTATCTTGAGTACGTAACATGTTGCGTTAGAGGTTATATTTAGCGAAGATTGGTGAAAACTCTGCTTGCGCGTTTCAGGATTGCTCAGCACCATCTAGAAAGTCTTATTATTTTTGTAATGAATGTAAAGGTCGCCATACTATACCTTACCATTTCCGTAACTAACACCGGCAAATTACATAAATAGGTGCAAGTCAGAACTTAGATCCATGGCAGCTAGACGAACTGGAGGGACAGGGCTACGCTATCCAAGAGCTGCCTAGAAGCATCTGACATAGCTTCACGTCTGCCATCAATGATGACAGCAGGGCAGACGGCCTAACGTGTGTCTGAAGCACGGAGGAGCTCGAAATATTTACATGCCACGTGGGGACGCAGTGGTGACTCGCCCGGGGTTGCAACATGCGTAAGCGCTAATAATGCTCACGCCCACAGCCATCGGGATCTTCGAAACCACACGTCTGGGTCATTGTAAAGAATCACTGCATACATTTTTCATTTCAGGTACATTGTCCAATGCGCAGCGGAATTCGACGGGGTAATAGTATCTCTCGATAACTATAATGACCTGCTTCGCGAAAACCCAAGATGGCGGTTCGTCATCGAAAACAGGGTGCTCCCCTTCACTTGGGTGAACGATATGATCATGTTCCCTAGAGACCCCCTAGGGAGGAACGGGCCCTCCCTAGAAGAGTTCTTAAGGCATCCAATCGAAAGAAATGCCCCTATAGTTCTGTGAATTACCAAAGAGTTTTAAATATATAACCCGCAAAACATTTAAAATTGAACATCCTGAATTGTGGCAAAGACAATATTATTTTAACTTATAGAGTATAAAGTTATAAAATAACGCAACCTATAGCGCCATCTATGTCCCATTGTCAGAACAAATCTTACGAATTAGGTGTTGAGACCACATAGATTAATGTATGGTCAGCTGCAAAAGTCCATACATAGCCGAAAGGTGAAAATCAATTGCATTAGGAAGACGTAAATATTTACCAATATCACGAACCTTATGCATCATACATATGGTTAAATTGCTACTATTAGGGTTCCGTACAAAAATTGAAAAACGGAACCCTTATAGGATCACTCGTGCGTCTGTCTGTCCGTCCGTCCGTCTGTCACAGCCGATTTTCTCCGAATCTACCGAACCAAATTACGTGAAATTTGGTAAGATGGTGTAATCCTATGACCCAAACACGGATGTGCAAAGTAAATAAAGATTTTTTTGAAATAAATGTCATTTTCAGGGGCCCAATTACAAAATTTTAAAAGAAAGTTTTGCAAACCTTACTGTGTCATATATCAAATGAAAGGGCTCATTATGAGGATCTCAAAAATATTTTTTATTTTTGTTCGGGTAATATCAATACTTTTGATTTTATTCACGAAAGAAGGCAAAAATTGACCATTACCCCTCCAGATCTCCGAAACTAGTGAGCCGAAAATTTTGAAAAAATTACAAAATATAGTTCATTCTTTGAAAATTACAGGAAAAATAATAAGAATTCTATTACTTGAACATTAAGTGGTAAACTCACTATATTAAGTTCATCTAGGGAAATAGTTCACTAAAACACCACTAGATAGCGCTAGTCAATTGAATAAAACATATTTTTTGCACATTGTGTGTGTTCACGAAGTATATTGTACGGAACCCTCATTGCGCGAGTTTGACTCAC
Organism: Rhodophaea formosa; assembly: GCA_963082605.1. NCBI lineage: Eukaryota > Metazoa > Arthropoda > Insecta > Lepidoptera > Pyralidae > Rhodophaea > Rhodophaea formosa. Next base: position 11,155,033 of record OY720226.1, read on the forward strand.
ACTTGGCCGGTTTTTTTTATATAATATCCGTAGCTATATGTGATTTAAAAAAAAAATCTATATGGACTTTTTCAGGCGACCATTCATGTTCTTAAAGATTTGGCATAGCATACTATGGTTTTGTTGATCACTTTTTATCCATTGAAGGAACTACCTACTTAGTTTACCGAAAAAATATTATATTTTAGACTAAATCGTCGTATGCTATGGATGCACCTAAAACAATTTTCAACGAACTATAAATAAAGTTTGACTTACACTGAATGTACTTATTCAAAATATAATGTGTAATTTGTATCAATTCTGTGGACTTATACTTGTGTTTAATTTTAAATATCGTTTTGTGTCAGGGATAAATTTTAGTTACCAGATATTTATTTTGAATTTAGATCTTCGAATATAATGTTTATATTCTAATGGTTTAGATCTTATTTTTAAGAAAGATTATGGAATTTGTTGTTTTTTTTTTAACTATTACCTTTTCTAGAGGCGTAAGGGTCCTATATGAGGTTTGCCCTTATATTTATTTATTTATCCAAAAAGCTTCAAATACAGCTGTCATTTAATTCAAGGTAAATTTGATCCTCTTGCAAATTTTTTACTCCTGAATCGCGATCGCCTACCTATATAAAACACAATATCGTAAGAAAAAGTATAGTTGTATAAAGTTTGTTTGTATAAAGAATAGACTTCTAATAGAAATTCTGTGAATTTGTATGGAAGATGAAATTTATTTTTGTTTTTTTTTTATAATGTTTTCTTATGATATTAAATTATATTAGTGATCCTAATTACAAGAGTTTAATATTGGCAGGCAGGGTTAAATCGGGATGGATGAAGTGTCATAAAACAGATACTATGTTTACCCTACAAATATTGAGTTAAAAATAATGGGTTTTGGAAAATGTTTTAGAATTGAGGTCTTGTTATTAAATATTTAAACTTCTTGATTGCTCTATGAAATCGCGTAATTGTCAGGTGGACGAAAAATTGTGCCTATAAACTAAATAAAATAAATTTTAAATCAATTTTTGAAATTTTCACCACCACAAAATTGTGGACTCATTGCTTACGCCTCGAAAAGTGAACTAAAATAATTTTTATGCTGGAGTTATATGATACTGAAATGTAAATAATGGTATTATAAGAATTATTATAAAATACTCTCTTCCGAATTAACGTATAAGAAATTATAAAAAAAAATTAAAGTTCGGTATATAACAAATGCCATTAAATGTATACTTACTTCGTTTATCTTTTAGTTTGCACAAAAATTTCAAAATTTTAAAATAAATAAAATTCTAAAAATGTATCAAAAGAGACTGATCTTTCTGTAAATAAAATTAGTTTATATTGGAGACTAGTTTCTAATTTTGTACGCATTCCTTTGTGCATAGTATGTCCATTTCTATTCTATGTATAGTCGCTTACAGTACTACCAGAAGTCAAATTTTCCTGCGCAGAAGTCAAATTTTTGCATGGCGCGAAAATACCCGTCCGCTATTGGCTGATGTGTACGCGCCATGCGGGTCTCGACCACTCACGGCAGTCGTACGAGTATTGCGAGCGAGATAGCACGAGTCCTCTTGTTTTTGGATTTCAAATCTTATTTTGTAGCAATAAGTTTCTTATTTGATTGATGTTTTCATTCGGCTTGAGTTGGCGGCAGGTTGCGCTATTCTGCGCCATCGAGATATGCCGATGTAACTTATTAAAGTGGTAGTACTGTACCGTATTTATAAAATAATGAAAATGCAAAATGAGTCTTATGCAGCATAGAATGCCAAAGATAATACTTCTAAATCATAAAATAAATTTTCTTTTCCACCACACACATCTCAAAGCTAGCTCCAAAAACTTTACTCGCGTTTTTATTTTCGATTCATTTCCATGTTCATACATTCATACATAGTTCACGTTTTTATCCCTTAAAGGGTAGACAGAGCCTAAAGGCATAAGACTGAAAGGCCACATATCATGTTGTTGAGCTAAAAGATGGAATACGGAATCAAAATGGTGATGGGTTGCTAGCTGCGCTGCTTATTTACATGATTCCTTAGATTTTCGCTCATTTCCATGTTTATCTCCTAAATTATACTGCCCTATTGCTGAATTTACATATGAAATTATATTTAATTCCAATTCGTTATTATAACCCAATGAGATTAGCCGTCAAAGTGGTAAAAGCGTATTTCTATTTTATTTTTTAAACAATTAAGTAAGCAAACAGGCATACGGCCCACTTGATGGAAAGCTCTTACCGTAGCCTATCAACGCTAAGTTATAGCTTGCGGGGTTGTATTCTATTCAGTCAATCGAAAGCTATCGGACTACATACGATTGAATTTTTCATTTAACAGAATGGGATAAATCTATAGAACAGAGAGAGAAACCCTTACAAATTCTCTTTTACATATCTAGGTCTGTTCTCAACTTTATATATGTATTAGTAAAAGGACTGAGTAGGTACCTATAGAAGCCGTGTGGTTCCCGGCAGAGTAGAATAGGACCAGTCCAAGTCTTCCCGTGGATGTCGTAAAAGGCGACTAATGAAACCCAAGCAAAACAAAGCTTACAAATATCAAAAATTGAAACGGTAATATAAGGGTTTTAAGGTGAAAACTCCTACTATGTATAGATATGGTCCTTCCTTATTTATTTGGCAAATTATGTCATGTATATGTCAATTTGTATAAGTCATACGACCATATTCCCGATCTTAAATGAAATTTTATCGAGTAATTCACTACGCACCAGCTGTGAATTATAAAAGAATATGCCATAATAATATCTCAATCCAAATAATAATACATTATGCAAGTACGATAAGCTGGATATTACCTATAGACGAGGTGTTTGTTGGCACAAGGCGAAACAGAGTGCTTATAATAAACCGCTGACTAGGTATAACAGTCAGCTTACTGAGTACGAGCATCATACGACGTTTTTCAATACATTTGCGATTTTCGTTTATTTTTTTATTTTTTTGAGCAATTCTGTTTGATGTAAAGAAAGGCCTATTCCGTAAAATAGAACTACGATTCAAGTTTCGATGTCATAACCGTATTAATAGCAAATGTATTGGAAAATTAATTTGTATTGACGTGTAATTGATTTTTCTTTATGTGTGAAATTGGTAATAGTGTTACATACAAAGAAGATTCAGTAGATTACTGATGACACAACTTTTTCTTTCAATAAATGAAGCGAAAAAGGAAATAAATCTTTTACCTTTCTTATAAGTTAGCTGTCTTCTATTTCGATATATACGTCTAAAAGAGAAATATGTATGTACTTAGTGTTATCAGTGATCGATCACACTGAAAACAATATCATTCCTTTACTGCTGCCAAATAACTAAGAATAATGTTTTAATGTAATGAAGCTTTTCTGTGCCCTATTTTAGATTGTAAAGATTTATATTTAGCTACTTTTAGATTTTGAGATTCAAAAAAATAGTTTTACCTTAAACTAAGTACACGGAAAAAATTAATACTATTATTTCGACATATAATAATATGTTAATTTCAAAGCTGTGTAACAGAAGATCCGTCTAAAATTGTTAATTATGTTTATAATTATTTTTAATAAAAACATTTTTTTTATTTGGAACTTTTAGTTTCTTTGAGGCGCAGAGATATGCGAAATTAAAACCACCCACGGGTACTATTTTTACCCGACTGCCAGGAGGGTTATGTGTTTAGCGCGTATCTTGTATGTATGTAATATTCTTTATTACCTTGTATCTCTAGAACCGTTGAATAGATTTTCACATTTGAGGTATCGTTAGATTTGTCTTAATAGCCCGAGTGTTCTTAGGTAGGTGAAATATAAAATAATTGTAGTTATCCATGCAGGCGGGTTTTTTGTTTTTTAAATTATTAACTTGTTGAACATGTGACCATTCGGCTTCGAACTATTTTTTTATGTAAAAACCGCTCGTTTGCGAACGTAATTTCAAAAATCGTACCTACCCCTGCAATTTTTTTTACTCCTAAACTAATCGTCTTGGTTTCGATTCCTGGTCAGTTCAAAATTGAAAAAGATCTTATCAGATTGACATTGACTAGCAATCCGCCCCCAACTTCCCCTGTGGTACATACCTAGTTTATAGCACCCGGGCAAAGACAATATAATACTAACGTACTAGACTGCTCACCTCATACAAAAATATTGGACCAAATTAAGGTTGCGAAAAGCAGGCGAATGTATGGCGCAGGAGAGTTGCTTGCTACTCGATACTACGTGGCGGTAATCTGCATTACCCTTAAACTAACTAAATATACGTGTCATTTTAAAATATTATGCCTAAAATATTGTTTTGATTTTTAATAAGATATTTTGTGAATAATATTTTTTTCTATTCTGATAATACGATAGATACAATGTTGTGTAGTTTCGAGTGGCGCCATCTATGCGAGTCTCTGAGAACAAATCGTACGATTAAGGCGTTGAGACCACATGACTCGGGGATAACGTACCTATCCAGAATTTTTAAATCGGTTGAGTTGTTCCTGCGATTAGCGCGTTCAACAAAACAAACTCTTCAGCTTTATAATAGTATAGATATTTTTTTATAAAATAAAGTATCGTTGATTTAATCCTATATCCCTCGAACTTTCGGGCTAGCTCGATACGTATGGTTTGTCTGTATGCCTATACCTATTTAATTTAATATTGTCGACAGTCATCATTAGGAGTTTTTAGACTCCACTGCTTTGCTCAAACCCCTCGACAATTGTCGACAATATAATTATGATAAGGAGATACATAAGAAAACTACCCTTTAAATAATAAATTGAACTTTAATTAAATCAGGATTAGGTTTCCCTTTCATCTAACTTTCACAATTTTATAAACAATATTATATAACCATGCAAGAAAGTATTGCTTAATTTAACATTACCATGACTTAATCGTTTATACAGAATTTGTCGAAATAATACACTGTCTTTATAAGTGCCTTCTAAATCATAAAATTAACGATTTGTAGATTCCTGCTCATCAAACATTGATTGGGAATAGTTTCACTTAGATGTATATTATACAATCATTATTCAACAACATAACTAATTATCTTCACAAATAAGCGCAAATAGGTTTACAATATGGAAAATTTCAGTATGTGACAAAAAACAACTTCTAAACCTAAGAGAAATTCTCTATAATTCAAAATTCGCAGTATAACTAAGTGCACTTACATTGGCGTTCTCGTTACTTTAAAAAGCGAGCGTGTAAAAATATAATTGACTAATATAAAAATAACATTTAACCTTATACCCCGACCAGAATGTCTAATAACCTGATTAACGGCCCAGATATGAAGCCAGCTTTGCCAGTTGCTTTTAGTATGAAGGAAGTGGCAGTTACTTCACAAAAATATTGATTTACGCGTTTAGGCGCTGTAGTCAACACGAGTGCCAGCCAGCAATTAATTCCATTAATTGTATATCATATCGAATTCCAAATATGTATCATGTACATAACTAGATAGTTAATTACCAGTAGAATTTTGGTATTACTTTTCATTCATATTCAGGATATTCGTTAGAGAAATTAAGAGAAATACCGGTCAACGTCAAAAGTGGCCACTTTTAGCGTTAGCCGATACGTACGTTCCTTTACTGTATATAGTCCCTATACAGGGATTCATTGGTTGAATGCTTAATTTTATACCAAAATTATCAGATATTGCCACAATTCCCTTTTTCCGTTTGGATGGACATCAAACAATCTCCATTATTAACAATATATACTTGTGGCCTCTTTTCAGGTTTTTTAAACATTCCAGCCGGCCTTTACTTATCTTAGTCTCACTGGCCTTACTCCAAGCTCTATTCGATACAGTCTTTCCGAAAACTTATATATTTGTGCGCTCAAATTATATTTACATAAATATTCAAAATCATACATTCACTACGTAAATATACCTATTACTTATACATTCGACACGTACTTGAAGGTGTGACTCGGCTAAGAGAGTAAAAGTAGAATTCCACCAAAAAATTGACATTCTTATAAAAATTGATAAGACGATATCGTTCAATTTAGTTCAGTGTGGCAAAATACTGATCAAAAGGTACCTTTTGATCAGTATTTAACTCCACACGGTTAGCCTTATCTGGGCTGAGTCGTCCCTTCGAGTACGGGTCGACCACACATTTATAGTTATAGGTAACAATTTTGCAAATCACATGAATTATAGCAAAATAAACCAACTAAGCTAAATATTAGCGAAATAATTCGTAATATAGGTGTAGACAGGAAATCAAGGACATAAACAAAAAAAATTAAGCAATATTTTTTTTTCATGTCTAGAATGTATATTCAAATAATGAAAAATAAATACGTTCAAGTGTTTGTTTGAAAAAAAATTTCAATATTAAGAAAATCGAACATAATTTTTGGACGTAGGAAGAATAAATTTTGGCACTACCTATTACTAATAGCGAAAAATTACTGGCTTCAAGATGATTATTTATAATCGCGGATAATGTACTTCCTACTTCTTAAACATAGGAGTTGTTTAATAGGTATACACCGAATCAAACTTATGGCGACTCGAAACATCGCGCGAGTCTTTAGCGCAGTACACAATATTAGGGCTGCGAGGGGAGGCGGGGCGCATACAAGCAGTGAGCAGCTAACATACGCCATAAATTTTGATTCTGGATGTATCTAATCTACTTATTTGGTATATGTGACATGCACGGGTATTTTTACTACGTTATTACGTTTGGTATATGTGTTGCACATGAATCAGGATACGATAAGTACTTGGGGTCATTACGTAAGCAGCGAAAGGGGGGGGGGGGGTTCTAGGCTTAGCGTAGTTTTGATGACATGGAGTACTGCCCCCGTAGCATGGCTCCCGCGACGCCGTTTATATCGCGCGATAAACTATCTATTTCTAGCTCTTCAGTATAGCGAAAAACAAGATGGCGATAGTCGATAAACGTTGTCGCGCGTGCCATGCTACGGGGGCAGGGGGAGGGTTTTATGGTGATGACGTCGGCAACATTTTGCAAAATAATACTTGTGAAAATGATAATATTCATTTGGAGGGAGAAAAAAAATATAGAGATCTGTAGTGACGAGCTTTTTTTTTATTTAGTTGCTGCTTACGCAATACTCTTAAATATCCCTAAGTGTATTTTAGATTAAGGTGATAAATAATATAATAGAGCAAGAGAGAGATCATCAAAATTTCAATTTCTATAGACAAAATAGTTTGTATCTCCTCCCTTGCTTAATGGTATAAATTGATAGATTAAACATAGTGATAATTCTATCAGAAATCATCTGAGCGTTTTCCCGGTTGCATTCTCAGAGCCCGGGATCCAACATTTTCTTCACTTTTGTTTGAGAAACGTACCATAACACATTTTTATTTTCGTAATCGTGATACATAATACATGGCGAAATTTTGTCGTTCTGGTCCCTTACGGATGCGCTAGTCCGGAACTCGAACTCGTCGGCGCACGTGGCTAATTTGCGTGCTATTTCGCTGAGGATAGACTCAGTTTTGCACAGTGCGGAACTATTTACACACCGATGTATAAGCACATCGGAACTACAGTCTAGTATGTGCAAACACAAATATTGTTGAAAATCTAAATTATCGTCGTCTAAAAATTCGCGAGTATGCGTTTGGGAGAAATGTTCTTGTGATAAAACAGCTGAATGTTTTTATTAAAAGTAGTTATTTAATTTTTTTTATAACCAAACTGTGCTTGTATGAATTTTGTTTTAGAGATTTTATACTCCTTCCGGTATTTAATTGTGCTCAAAGTTGCGTTAAAATTACGTGCTGAAACGGAATGTTTTGAGACTCATAACTTCTAAAGTACTTACTTATCATTTTACAATTATGATTCCATACAAGCATAGATAACGACAAGACAAATCGATAGAATTAAAAATTTTAAACCGAACAACGGAGTCATCACCCTTACAGAATTTGTATGGCGAAACACCTGACTAGCGTACCCTTAAAGGGGTGAGTCAACGCGTCGATATGAACAACATTTTCTCTGGCACTAATACCGGAAACTAAAAATGTTTTCGACCTTTTTATCCAATGTGTTCAGCCGCCCGTGTAATTTGTATGGGTATGTAATTTTTTTTTGTGTCTAACATTAGTCCCATAGGAAACATTTTTCATATTGACGGGCTGAAATACCCTTCTAAAGGTCCAGAGTGATCAAAATTTCGCCATATATTGTTGAGATCGACTGTGCCACACTCAATGGTGTGTTTAGTATCCATTTACGTTATTTTGTGTTTCGGGATATCACAAGTCAAAGGTCAACATTAAGGTGTTTCGTATAGAATTATCATTTAAATTGCAAATACAATAGTAACTTATTTTAAAGATATTATAGTAGGGTCAGCCATTGTCACCTCCAGTGGGGACCCTTAAATAAGAATATAAAGAATATTGATTTATTGTTTTTAAAAGAAGCAATATTTATATGATTGGAGCTATAGATGACACTTAATAACTTTACATTATGAACTTCGTTCGGTGTATTACATACCTTATGGTGTTCCCACATTCTTAAAACTAAGTAAAAAAGTTTATTTAAATGTGTAATAAGCGCGAAAATACTACAAATTACTATGACATCTAAAAGAGACAGGATATCTCTGTTCGAGGTCAAAAACGTTCGTCTTTATTATCAACCGACTTCAAAAAAGGTAGTTGTCAATTCGACCCGAATGTATGTAATATTATCAGACATAAGTTTTATATATTTTAGTTTTTATCAGCTTCTAAACATGTGTGCGAAAATTCATAAGTGTATGTAACTATGTTTATTCGTATGTTTGTCCGGACATATCTCAGTAACTATAAGTCTGATTGTTAAAATTCTTTCTTTGTTGTGCTAGGTATAATATATTGTCTTTGGTATAATCCAACTTAGGGAACAAGGCAAGTTTTATTAAAATCAGTTCAGTAGTTTTTGAGACAAAGAGTTACGTGTGTATCAGTAAGTTTTACTGTTTATAAGTATCATCATTAGACCCATCTCTGTGAGTATTGAAAAAAAAAGTAAATAGGAGAAGAAAATATAATTATTAAATTTCCAATTAGGATTACCTATTACAATGACAAAACAATACAACAAAAATACAATTGACTATAAATTCAACATGCATCTAAATAAAAAAATAAGAACAGATTCATGCACATTATTTAATACAATCTTTCGATTGACAAAAAAATACTATGGTACGAAAAATGACATCACTTACTTCTATTTTAGACACAATCATTAGAATGTGTATCAATTATTTTTATGTGTTTTTTTTTATGCATTTACAATGCTATTCTGACATATTCCCATCAAATTAAAAAAACGGACATTGGAAAAAATATTCACGCGGATTCGAACCTGCGTCTAGTTTTTATCATCAGTATCAGGCCTTTTTTAGTCTCCACTGCAGGAGCACGACCCTCTCTGTACTACCAGAGCCATATATTAGCCAGAGCAGTCAGAGGGTTTGGACTCTCCACGCTAGCCGGACGGGTTGGAGAGGTCTCTTTGATGTTTGTAAGCTTTGTTTAGCTTGTGTTTCCTAAGTCGCCTTCTACGACATCCACGAGAAGACTTAGAGTGGTCCTATTCTACTCTGCCGGGAACCACATGGCATATCTATACGACTACTTAATTTGATGGGAATGTGTATCAATTACCTACAATAGGCCGATTATACGTAAAAGCCAAGCTTGGAAGGATTTTATTTTAGGGGTCAATCATACATTACGTCACACGTTAAAGGGGGGAGGGTGTCACAGGAATGTGACATTGTGTGACAAAGACAATGGGGTAAGAGCCCCACTACTCTTTGTCGCACAATACATATTTACTTTGTAATGTCATATCTAAATATATGACTATATGTTGTTTTTTTTTTAGATGAAGTATAAAACAAAAATAAGAAAAAATATTTTGTTTTATTTTTAAATACATCATCATAATTTAAGAGCAACAGTCTTGTCGAAACACCTAAATATACAAAATTGAAAAATGTGTGACGTCACATCAGGGGGTTCTAAAAATGTGACAACCTGTGACAAAAAAGGAAGGGGGTTAAAACGTGTGACGTAATTTATGGATAACCAATTATAATTCTAAAAAGAGATCACGCGTCTCCTTTACCTATTCTATCCAATTTCAACTGCTCAAGTTGGAGTTGCCTTCGTATGGACCCCAACTGAGTTAAAATACTAACATTTTTCCCATTTTCGTTCGGGAGAGACCTTAGAATATTCTTCTGAACCGCTGGAACCTTCCACTTATCATCTACTAACTGCATCGCATCACTCAAGTCATTCTCGACTTTATCTAATTGCAATACGGGCGAATGTCGCAGAACAGGAATTACATTTTTCAATTTTCTTCTTTCTTTAGGCTCGTGTACTAAAGCTTCAACTATAACTTTCCTATCTTTGCTATCACCAATGCTTTCTATATCAAAAATTTTCGGTTCTAATTTATTTTTAGCCTCATTATTACCTCTTGTATTGTTATTATCAATAGTTTTAGCATCTAAACTGTTTCTGTCATTGTAATCAAAATTATTTTTGCTAGAATCAAAATTTTTATCCCCAAAAACATCTCTTCTCTCTACATTTTTAGCATCAAATAGTTTTTTGTCTTCATAAACATCTTTTGTGTCGTTTTTAGCATCGAAACGGTTTTTGTCCTCAACAACATCTTTTTTAGCATCAAATCGGTTAATATTTTTAAAATTGAGATTCTTTCTTAGGTAGCTATCGACGTCATAATTGGGTGAAAATATAGAGTTGTCTGGAATATTCATAGAGTAGGGTTTATCTTTCTCTTTCACTCTGGGGTAGTAGAAGGGAAGCGCGGAGGGGTTGTAGGTGTCGGAGTGGGAGGTGGTCATGCGGGGGTGTATGAGTGGGGGGTGGGTGGTGGCTCGAGGTGATTGCTGCTCTATATCGATTTCCTTTTGCAGTGCTTTGCGTTTCTTCGAATATTCTATGTTTTCGTCGTGTATCTGAAATAAGAAAACATGATAAAATGTAAGTATGAGTTGTAAGAAGATATTTAAATTGAGGTTCACCTTGATTTTTTTGAGAATACATCTATCCCAGATATACCTTAAATTTTGACGTGTCAAGCGTGCTAGCTAAATCATTATTTCTTGAAACATATATTTTTTAATGTTTTAGGTAGATAGTTAATTTTCGAATTATATATTTTTAACGATTGATGTAGGTAGTCTAGGTTTACAAAGCATTTTGCCAGACGTCGCAATTTCTGGCAAAAACATCACGTGCACGTTTTAAAGGGTCAACAGTACCAACAGCTTAACGTGCCTTCCAAAGGACCTGTGGTGAAACCCGCGTCCGCAGTTGCTTTACATGCGTAACCGCATGATCACCGAATTTCGCGACATACGAGAATAATAATATAATATATCTTCATCAGGTCTTTGTTTTAGTCGTCACTGCAGGAGCACGACCACGCAGCCAGGGGATTTGTCCTGCACTCTCCAACCTAGACAGACGGGTTGGAGATGTCTCTTTGATGTTATTAAGCTAAACAAAGCTTATAATCCTCTGACTGCTCTGACTGCTATGGCTCTGGTAGTACAGAGAAGGTCATGCTCCTGCAGTGGAGACTAAATAAGACCTGATGATGATATATTATTATTATTCTCGTATGTCGATGCTGATGAAGAAGAAGAAACAAGCTTTGTTTAGTTTGTTAAGCTCTGTTTCCTTAGTCGCCTTCCACGACATCCACGGGAAGAATTGGAGTGGTCCTATTCTACTCTGCCGGGAACCACACGGCGTATGGCTGTGCCCCGGAGGTGGTTAAAGAAGTAGTAGGTGTTGTAAGAAGTAGCAACTCACCGCAGCAGTGATCTCCCTCTGCTTGCCGGCCTCTCGTTCCTGTGCCATCTTCAGCATCCGCAACTGCTCCTCTAGACGACGCATCTCGGCTTGTTCCAACATTCTGAATCAATCATAACACAAGGTATATTATGTTTTCGCGATTGTCACACATTTAAATAAAATTATTTTAATACGGTTTTTATCGCGTTTATTACATTACATTACATAATGTAATAAACGCGATAAAAACCGTATTAAAATAATTTTATTTAAACAAGGTATATTATTTAAAAATCGGCGATGAAAAAAATGCGACTCGATCAAACAACATTGGGCTATCGAGTAAAAACCGCAAAAAATCATGTTTGTTGTATGGGATAGGTATTTAAAAATTCTTTTACCAATAGAAATCTTATTATGTTCACTACGGGACTTACCGCGATTATTTTTGAGTTCTGTCTGATATTTCGACAACATTGCAGCTGCCATTTTCACAGACTAACTGAAGAGACTGCGGTGGTGGATGTTGAGCCGCAGACTTCACAATATCCCTGTTTTTAACTGCGGTTATGTGCTCTTTGACCCGTTAAAAACAGGGATATTGTGAAGTCTGCCATAGCGGAGCATCTAACACAAGCAGAGACCAATCACTGGATCGAGCTACACCAGCCAAAAGTACTTGCAACTGAACGCCACTTTATACCCCGGCTAGTTAGGGAAGCGATTGAAATTAAGAAGCATCCCAATTTCAATCGGGAAGACGGTTTCAAGCTTTCGGGTACATGGAACCCTGTGATTGAGTTGTGTAAAAAGTGTACGCGCGCATCAGTGAACAATTCCCGAATGGACACCGTCAGTGTTGTGTGTAAAAACCTGTGTAATAAAAGACAAAGAAAGAGGGTAGACCAATACGGTTTCCCTTGACAGCTCAACATCCACCACCGCAGTCTCTTCAGTTAGTCTGTGAAAATGGCAGCTGCAATGTTGTCGAAATATCAGACAGAACTCAAAAATAATCGCGGTAAGTCCCGTAGTGAACATAATAGTGATTGTGACCGCGAAAGCTTAAAATCATAAATAGAAATCTTAATTTATGTTTGGGTGACATAGGCTATAATTTTCGCGGGAAAATTGCTACTTATATTACATACTGTCTAGATACACGTTCTTCAATCTTCACGGGTAAAAAAAATATTGTTCAGATCAATGATATTTCAGTCTCATCATCAAGTCTTTTTAGTATCCACTGTAGGAGCACGGTCCTCTCTGTACTAAGAGCCATATATTAGCCAGAGCCAAAGACAATATAATACTAACGTAATAGACTGCCCACCTCATACAAAAATATTGGACCAAATTAAGCTGGCGAAAAAAACAGGAGAGTTGCTTGCTACTCGATACTAGATGGCGGTTATCTACGTTAGCCTAAACTTACTAAATAAAGGGTGTCATTCTAAAATATTATGCCTAAAATATTGTTTTGATTTTGAATAAGCTATATTTTATAAATAATGTTTTTATATTTTCATAATACGGTAGATACAATATTGTATAGTTTCAAGTGGCGCCATCTATGCGAGTCTCTGAGAACAAATTGTTCGATTAAGGCGTTGGGACCACATGCCAGAGCAGTCAAAGCATTTGGCCTACACTCTCCACGCTGGCCAGACAGGTTGGAGTGATAAAAAGGAACAATCATATAAATATGTAATGATAAGTCCCCGCCACGATAGCATAGAAACTATGTAAACAATATTTCGAATAGCGCAAATATTGGTTCCAAAAATATATATATATATATATATATCTTTGACTTTTTTATTTTAGTTATGATTTGTACGAGTCAAGACTACATATAAAAATGCAACGCATGTAACCTATTTTTGGCCACGGCCTCCATATTCTGTACTTTTCCTTCTGCTTTATTTTATGGCTTCCACTGAGATTTCAGTGATTCTGTCAATGTTCAGGCTAAGTATCGGTGTTGTACGATATAGTTTTGAAAAACAAGTGGCAAGGCATTAAAGATGGCGTATGTTCTTTGATTGCCTCGTGGGAGCTTCTGGTGATAAGTCTTACTATTTCAAAAATTGTTCATCAGCACGAGCATTTATAACACCAAACTACATCAATTTTATTCTAGTAAAATCCATTTGCAAATCGTCTAAGGCAAACCCCAACTGCAGCCCTTGTTTTCCCACCAATAAAAGCATAGCCGCCAACACGTGTCTTTGATTTTTAACAACTTGCCTTGAGGAGCCCGATGGTCCAGTGGGTGTGAGCTCTATGAGCGCTTACGTATGTTAAGCTACCCCTGGTGCAGTCCCTACTTGAATGGGTGACCGCAAGTGGCATGAAAATATCTCGAGCTCCTCCGTGCTTCGGAAGGCACGTTAAGCCGTTGGTCCCGGCTGTCATTGTTGATGGCAGTCGTTAAGCTATGTCAGATGCCTTAAGGCAGCTTGAAAAATCTGACACCAGTGTTGGCCACTTACACATACGAAAAACAAACAAACAAACAACAACTTGTCTAAAAGTGCGCTTAAACTAACATAACAATAACTTTACATTACCGTACGGGTTTCAAACTGTGGCTTGGACATAAATAAATATTAATATTTTAGTTATTTTTATTATACCTATTATTTATAGGTATCATAAAAAATAACTATAATATTACAACAAATACATATATATATATATATATATATAGATATCCCTTATATATATATATAGATATCCCTTTACGGTAAATGTTGATCAGATGCGACTTCACGCGAGCACTTTGTTGATCCGAAAACGCATGTTGATCCGGCGCCTTTTGTTGATCCAATATGCATCTCTGGTAACAAATGTGGCTCCGACCGGATCAACATCTGCACTATCGGACTTCTTACCTAGCGTTCGCTGAAGTTGATCCGATATACAAATCCACCTTGCGATAGTTACGGATAATGTTGATCTGATTTAAATGAACCAATCAGAGCACAGGAAGCGATCTGATTGGTTGAAAGCAGCCGCGACGTTGCCGTTTTGTATCTTAAACTATCCCAAACTACACAACATTTAATCCATCGTCTTTAGGCTCGTTAGACGAGTTTGGGCTCGTTGGATTTGTCTTGACAAGAGCATTAATTTTTATTAGTGTCGAGGGTCTGATGATGCTTCTTGAAGGTGGCCATAACATCTCCTGAACTACACAACATAACCCTATCGTGTTTGGGCTTATTGAATTTGTTTTGACCAGAGCAATACAGTGCCTATACAAATGACTAAAATGTAGAAAATAAAATTACATAAACGTAAAAAAAAAAAATTTAAAACAAGCTTTTATTTAATGCTCAGTAAAAAATAAACTTCAAATATACATCAATGTACTGGTACTTACTTTAATTTTTTTTGACGAATGCCTGGACCGATTTAAGAAATTCGTTTTTGTTTGATGGTTATTCTTTATAGATGGTCCCATTGCATTTTTATTGAACAGTGGCGAGCGCTTTTTGAAAAAATAAACAAAAACCAAAAAAATTTTACAGGTATGCCGTTCGGATTACACTTATTTCTATTTTTTTCTTATGCCTATTAAAAAAAATTATAGGGTTGAAGTCGGTTTTTGTTTTTTTGTTAAAAATATCTTAAATTATTTGATTGTTAGACATCACAGCTTTTTGTTTGTATGGTGAACGTCTGGTGTTCCCCATCGTCTAGTTTGTAATAAATATAAGTACTCATAATCGTAGATTCCAGGTCCACATCTCATCCGACCAAAGCCGATGGCGATTGCAACGGAACGGCTTACCACAAGGCAGTGTTCTGGCTCCTATGTTATTTAACATGTACACTAACGACCAGCCCATCTCCCAGTCCGCTGCAAGCTTCCTTTACGCCGATGATTTGGCACTTGTAGCTCAAACCAAATCGTTTGAGGAGTCAGAACAAAACCTCACACTTGCTCTCCAAGAGCTAGATAAGTACTACGAGGTTAACTTTCTAAAGCCCAACCCATCCAAAACGGAGTCATGTTTTTTTCACCTGAGAAACCATTTTTCATCCCGTACTCTAAATATTGAGTGGAGAGGGGTTCCGATAAAACATAACAGTCACCCTAAATATCTAGGTGTGACACTTGACAGAACTCTGAGCTACAAGCAGCACTGTCACAACACCCGACAGAAAGTTTGTGCCAGAAACAATTTACTCCGCCGCCTCACTACCTCAAAGTGGGGTGCTGCTCCAGGAGTTCTACGCACTACGGGGATTGCTCTTTCATTTTCGGCAGGAGAGTATGCGTGCCCTATATGGGGTAGGTCATCACACGCAAGGCAAGTGGATATAGCACTCAACGAAACCTGCCGAATAATAACAGGATGCCTAAAGCCAACTGCGCTAAACATGCTATACCCACTTGCTGGCATAGCTCCTCCAAAAGTCCGCAGAGATGTGGCTAGCGCCGCCGAACGCAAGATCCAGGAGCGAGATCCAATCCACGACACCCTTTGTTTGGCTGGTCTCCAGCCCCACAAAGACTAAAAAGCCGCCATAGTTTCCTCGCAAGCGTAGTTGCTTTGGATGGCAATATTCATACGGAGCGGATAAAGCTGTGAGGGAGAGACCACACTGCGGCTAATTTTATCACCCCACAAGAGCATCTTCCCCCTGGCCATGATTTGCCCTGGCCCATCTGGAAATCACTCAATCGATTACGAACACAGATGGGTCGATGCAAAGACAATCTGGCTAAGTGGGGAATGATTGACAAGTCGCAAAACTGGTGCGAGTGTGGTCACTCGCCTCAAACTATGGCGCACCTACTTTCATGTCCCAAATGCCCGAACACCTGCACCTTGGCTGATCTCCATACAGCTTCTGAGAAAGGCATTGCAGTGGCCCATTATTGGGCTGAAAAAATATAGTCAATCGTACCATCGACACGAAAAGAAGAAGAAGAAGAAGAAGTACTCATTTCCATTACTTACTTACTGCAGCGTCTCTTGCTGACAGTTTTACTTGTCAGCTTGCCTCTTGCGCAAAGGCTCTAATGATGTCTTCACAGTTGCCTATCTCTTTCTTTACACGCCGCCTCCCTCCGTTATCTCATATCCCCATCTACTCTACTGTGCCCCTCTCTTTATTTTCCTATCAGATCAGATGACCTTGACTCAGTTACTCAGTTTGATGTTGAGAATACTTCTTTCAATTTTCTTTTGACCATACTTTTAGACTGTTTCTCTGTTATGAGGCTTACATCAGCGAAACTAGGTAGACTCTTAAATTCTTCATCTCCGTCATTTGATCAAATTGAAAGAAGTCTACGAGAGTACTTCGGTAGTACATTACTTGTAGTATTTTTAATATAACTTTCATCAATTCAAATTAAGAGACCTGCTGGTAATGTGTAGTTCTCTTAAATTATCAAATACAAAATAATGAAAAGTAATTCCAAAAATACTAAAAGTTATTTACTTCCGATGTACTATAGTAGATTTTTAGATGCGATGCGAATGTGAACAAGTGAACTGTCGCACGCAGAATGCGACGTTGCCGTTTTGTGCTCGAGTACCTATTGGTCAATTTTGGCTCCGGATCCACATTGTCTAAGTAAATGTCGCATATAATTTGAATATACTCTGGATCTAAAAAGTCATATCCAGTATGATTTTTTAAACCGTTGATGGATCAACATATACTGGTGAAATCACCGACGAGTATGTTGAAAACCTGCAAGTGCAGATCCACCGACGTCACACGCGCATCTAGAACGGATCAGAGTATATCAGTTTGCGCGACGCGGATCTGAGTAAACACGTAAAATAGGTGGATCAACAATTGTTCTAACTTCTCACTGGATCAACATTTACCGCAAAAAGTTCATTATATATATATATATATATAAACATCCATGACCCAGGTCATTCTGAAATTGATCATTATTTATATCGAACCCGGGACCACTTGTCGCAGGCTAACATATTAACCGCTGCGCCACGGAGATACGATTATTATAGACGAAACTAGAAATTCTTAGTGATTACATGCTCTTTGTATAAAATATTCGAAATCACGACATTGACAACTTTCGCATAGACACATATGTACGGTGGCACACTTAATGGCTGGCCCGGATCTATGAGATGAAAACAATACTTACTTTTCTCTAGTCTTCCTCTCCTCCTTGATCCTCTGCTGCTCCATGATTTGATTCTTGAGCTCCTGTTGGTAGTACTGCCGGCGCTCGGCCGCTTCCTGCGATAACAAATACGGTATTATTCTGCCAAAAAAAAGTATGATTCAGTTGAAAAATAAGTAAGTTTTGTATAAAAAATTTAATACATAAAAATATATTCAAAGCGTTTCTATTTCTCCTCTGGCTATGGCCCGGGGCGAAAAGACAGGACGGTTCGTTCTGATTATCTGACATGTTTCGTGTGTGCCTACGTCATAATAATTTGTAAAACTATACATGGCGAAATTTTGATCGTTCCGGACCATTAAAGGGGTGATTCAGCCTGTCAATATAAACAACTTTTCCTATGGGACAAATGCTGTAAACTCGAAAAAAATTTCGACATTCCTATACAAATTGCCCGGGCGGCTGAACACTTTTGTATGAAAATGTCGAAATAAAATTTGAGTTTTCAGCATTGGTGCCATAGGAAAAATGGTTCATATCGACGGGGTGAATCACCCCTTTAAGGGTCCAGAACGATCAAAATTTCGCCATGTAGAGATAGTTTCATTTTGATATGGTCAGGGGGTGTCATCCTTAACCTCCTGTCCGGTGGTTGCATGCATGGCATCGGGTACGCGCGCCCGGCCCCCCGAACTGCTATGAACTCATCCCCAATCCATCCGAGCAAGAAGCATCGCAAATACCTTTATCCGGTTGCCTCAGTCCAACAAACCCCTACCGACCCTTTTTGGTTATAGTGCTAACGCAGCAGTTATATAACAATGTGTAACAACGATAACATTCTATAACACCATACAATATCAAGAATGTTATTGTGTTACATATTGTTTTATATATAACGTTATATAACAGCTGTGTTGAGCACCTTTAAATAAACGATTTGATGGTCAACAACGTCGGAACTGATATAAACCAAACAAACTGCGCTCTCTAACCCATCTGCCAAGCGTTGCGAGTATGGCATTACACATAATGAAAATCCTTCAGAGGGCCCTGAACGCGCATATATCGAGACCGATACGGAAAAAAGAAATTGTGACAATATTTGATAATTTTGGCATAAAAATTTGCGGTCAATCAATTAATCTCATTGTAGTCTACGTACGTTACTATAAAACTTGGTTAAAATATAAATGGTGTGAGTATTATAAACCTCTCAACATTTGTTTGTAACAAGATTTTTTTTCGGACGATACGAGACTCTACCGCCACCCAGCAATTAATTCTATAAGTCCTAAATCATATCAAATTTAAAAAATCTAATCGCTCAACGCCCTTGTAAATTACTTGTAGTATTATTGGTACAAGTTTGCACTATTTTTAATTCGTTCTCTTAAACTTAGATTATAATATCTATGAAAAGTAATAAAAAGAATACTACAAGTAATTTACTAGGACAATCAGCTATTAGATTTTTTAAAATTTGATTTGATTTAGGACTTATCGAATCATAATTGCTGGGTGGCGCTAGTGTCTCGTATCGTCTGATACCACAGCGCCTTAACAGAAGCCTATGCCCAGCAGTGAACTTCTTTCGATTGAGATAATGATGAGTTAAATTTGAGCTAGCAGTGTAAATAGCCTTCTTCATCCATATTACCTTCTCGGCCTGCAGGTTCCTCATGTGAATGGCGTCGGCGTCGAATATGGACGGCATGTACGAGTGTCGCAGATCTGACATCAGCCGTGATCGACTGGGCCGCAGGGTCGCCGAGCGCTCTGCAATGAACAAGGATTAATAATAATAAAATAAAATTTGTATATGCACCAATCACACAGATTGAGCTAGCCCTAAAGTAAGTTCGAGACTTGTGTTATGAGATACTAACTCAACGATAGTATGTTTTATTACAAATACATCATCATCATGATGATGATGATGTATTTGTAATAAAACATACTCAGCCACAGAAAGTCTACTGCTGGACTATATAGGACATAGGCCTCCCCCAAGAATTTCCAATACGACCGGTTGGAAGCGGCCTGCAATTACAATTACAAATACATATACTCCATTATTTTAAATTCAATACACGAACTTTAAGAGGTGACTCAGCCCATCAACATGGACAACTTTTATTATGGGACCAATGCTGAAAATTCAATATTATTTTTACCTTCCCTACCCTATCAGCTGGACACTTTTGTATGGGT
Source organism: Rhodophaea formosa (assembly GCA_963082605.1). Taxonomy (NCBI): domain Eukaryota; kingdom Metazoa; phylum Arthropoda; class Insecta; order Lepidoptera; family Pyralidae; genus Rhodophaea; species Rhodophaea formosa. The sequence continues at coordinate 11,175,252 of OY720226.1, forward strand.
ATGTCAATTTTTTTTCAGTTCCCAGCATTGGTCCCATATCAAAAGTTGTTCATGTTGATGGACTGAGTCACCTCTTAAAGTTTGTGTATTGAATTTAAAATAAGGGTGTATAGATAAACATCCAAGACCTAATTCAATCTGAAAAAGATCATTTTTCATTTTGACCTGACCGGGGATTGAAGCCGGGACCATCCGTGTCGCAGGTCAGGGTGATGACCGCTACACCACGGAGCTCGTCACGGAGGATTCTATTATAAGTCATTCTATATAAGTCATCATCATTAGGTCTATTTTAGTCTCCACTGCAGGAACACGACCCTCTCTGTACTACCAGAGCCATGTATTAGCCAGAGCAGCTAAAGGGTTCGGCCTACACTCTCCACGCTGTCGGGTTGGAGACGTATTATATGGATTTTTTTTTCTCTTACCGTCAAAGTCCCCATAGCTCCTCCTCCTCTCAGCGACAGCACTCTCCTTCCACTTGTCTATCCAGGCCGGAGGGATCCGCCGTTCGTCGTGATCCACAGTACGCGGGGACAGTTCGCGCTCGGCTTCCGTTAGTTGGGTCTTTGTTGGGGACGGGGGTAACTGGGGACAAAAAAATAACGTTTGTAAAAAAAATATAGGATGTCATACGTTTCTCGCGAAATTGAAATATTATATATAGTGATTAGATATAGTGGTATATAGCCTATATCCTTCTCTGTACCCTAAATTATGTGTATGCAAAATTTCATAATAATCGTTCAGTAGATAGGGCGTGAAAGCGTAACAAACAAACAAACGAAATCACTTTCGCATTTATTATATTAGTTAGGATTAGGATAATAATAAATAATAAAAAAAAATATTTATTTCAAGTAACAAAGACCCATATTCACGTTAAAAAAATTACAATTTAAAAACAAAGAAATATATTCATAAGCTTATGAAAAAAAATTATAAAATCATATGTTTCTCGCGAACTGAAGAACTTTTATTTAATAAAATTAAAAATCAGACTTGGTCTACAGTGCGAGGGGACAGTTCGCGCTCAGCTTCCGTTAGTTGGGTCTTTGTTGGGGACCGTGGTAACTGGTAGACAAAAATGTCATATTTTTCACGCGTAAAAAGAACCGTTATCGGATAAAATTAAATGTTACAATACCTACAATTAGTAAATTTAATTTATAGTTGGATTGAAATATAATAGTTGGGTCTTTGTTGGGGACAGTGGTAGGTAACTGGCAAGACAGAAATAAGATGTTTATGAAAAAATTCTAAGATCTCATATGTTTCTCGCGAAAAAAAGAACTTTTATTGGATAGAATTAAAAGTCAGGCTTGGTCCACAGTACGAGGAGATAGTTCGCGATCGGCTTCCGTTGGGTCTTTGTTGGGGACGGGGGTAACTGGTAGACAAAAATATCACGCATTTGAAAAAATTATATGATGTCATATGTTTCTCGCGAAATAGAAATATTATATATAGTGATTAGATATAGTGATATATAGCCTATGTCTTTCTCAGTACTAACCTATGAGTATGCAAAATTATATGATGATTGGTTTAGTAGACAGAGCGTGAAAGCGTAACAAACAAAATAACAAACTTACTTTCGCATTTATAAAATTAGTTAGAATTGTATCAAGTCATATGTTACTCACGAAAAAAATTATTATTATTTGTAAAATTCAAAGTCAGACATAACTTTATAATTAGTATTAATTATCTGAACAACTAAGGTTAGTACATAAATTCTCTGCCCCGTTCATGCAATCTCCGGCAGTGTGGCAAAACATATATGGAGAGTCCAGTCTAATACTAATTTTAGGATGCTGTTGGCACTACCACTTACCCTAGTTAATGGAGGTGGTACGCTTCCGTATTATTGTATTAAAATAACATTTACCCAGTAGTGTAATAATTTAGGATTTACCCAGTAGTGTAATAATTTAGGATTGAAAAAAATACTTGATAGACTTCTCTTGATAGACTTCTATTTTTTTATGAAACACATAACTTTTATGATTTTTCATATTAAAACTTAAATACAAATCCTAGATTACGCATAAGTTGTACTCTGTGTTTCTTGTGCAAAACCAAAAATATCTCATCATTCTAATAAAAAACCTAAACCTTTTACGTTTCGTTACGTTTTAAAACCTTAACTTCTTATCTATTTTTTTTTCTTTAATTTAAGCACTGTGCATTTATCGTTGAAGTACTCTCCATTTCTCTTGGTATTCTGCCATTTCTCATACAATGTCTAAGTTTCTCACCTGAAAGAGATCAGCATCGTCGGTCTGCACAGCAACAGAAAGGGGGCTTCGGACGGAATCCACTTGAACGCCCGTGTCCACTTTACTGAAACATAACAACCAAGATTTTTGGCAAAGAAAGGGACAGAAATACCACAGATAGGTATCCTGCTCACACATATGCAATTGTATATAATATACACGTAAGTATATCTACAGTTTTTGTACAATTGCATAAGTGCGAGCGGGACACCATCCTGTAGTATTTCCGTCTCTTTGTATGCCAAAAATCTTTGCATAGAATCATGCTCTCTATTATAAGAAAAATAAGGGTAAATATCGTATATAAAATTGAAACACTTCTAGCAGGGTTCTAAGGAGAAGACGCTTACTATAAAGATGGTACGGTCATGCGGTCCATGCTCTTATATCATCATGGACATAGGAATACTCAGTGCTAGCAGCATAAGTAGGTACTAATTTAATATTTAGAAAACTTTAGAGCATCAAACAGAGGAAATTTCCATAGATTTTAATTGTTGTTAATGCGTACTCAGTCCTTTCTACCAATATACAATTTCCTTGGACCGTACTCACTGAGTGTAATAGGGCGAGTTGCCCCCGCAGCCCACGCTGGTGCGTCTTCTCGGACTCTCCCGCTCTCGCTCTAACAGTTCCCTTTCTCTCTCCCGGTCGCGTTCCCTCTCCTCCCTCTCCTTCTCTTTTTCTTCGCGTTCTCTTCGTTCTCGTTCGGCGCGCTCTTTCTCTTCTTGTTTCTTCTTTGCTTGCTGTAATTAAAAAGGCACTGTTACAGTCAGCAATTTATAGCACGTTTAAAGTCAGATCTTATCGATATTTCTACCTTTGATAGTATAAAACCGGCCAAGAACACCATTATACAATACTAGCTGTTACCCGCGGCTTCGCCCGCGAGCTATATAGCTTATGTTCTTCTCAGTACCCTAAACTATGTGTATGCAAAATTTCACGATGATCGGTTCAGTAGATACGACGTGAAAGCGTAACAAACAAACAAACTCACTTTTGCATTTATAATATTAGTTGGAATTTAACAACAAAACCGCGTTTATTGCGTGGGAAAACACTTCCGGCCTTACTTTTTTTAAATTTGTTGTTAAAACGGCATAGATATACAAATTCTGTTAAAAAAAGCAAGGCTCTCCCACATTCTCCCCTATTTACGGTTCAGTAGAAACAGCTCTGTGATGATGATGATAAATCTCACTCACTTGATCAAGATATTCCCTGTACTGCTGCTGCCGAAGCTTCCGCAGCGTGTTCCTCCTTCTCTCATATTCCCCGAGGCCCAGCAGCACATCGCCCGAATTCCGCTCGGCCCGGATCAATGGGTTGTTGGGCGAATATTCCCCCGCTTTCAGCATCACTGGCAGACCGATGTAGCGCTGAAAAGATGAAAAAATAAAGTTATAGCTAAGGGTAATGATAATGTTGTAAATGAAGACCCTTCCTGTATTTTGTGGGTGAAGTGGGTTGGAGAGGGTTGGCCTTGTCTTACTACACTTTAAACTGTTACAGTCCGAATCATACTTTATGGCGGCTTGGATGTTAGCTTCGAGCTGCGGAGTACGCGCCCCACCTCCCCGCGCGCACCCCGCTGAGCCTAATATTGTGTACTGTGCATCGACTCGCGCGATGTTCCGAACCCCCATAAAGTTTGATTCGGACTATAACAGCAAAAATTAGTTAAAAGGGCTCCGCAGATCAAAATTTTGAATGATATCTTTTTCTTTCAAATTATTTATTTCAAATGGGGACATTACTGGACCCCTAAAAATTGTTGCTGCCCCTTGTAATAGTCAGTATAAACTATATGTATACATTTTATCAAATCACACAGATTGAACTAGCCCCGCAGTAAGTTGTGAATGTGTGTCGTAGGATACTAACTCAACGATACTATCACTATCACTACATATTAAAAAACTGCGAGCTCCGTGGCGCAGCGGTCAACACGCTTGCTTGTGACACGGGGGTCCCGGGTTCGATCCCCGGCCAGGTCAAGATGGAAAAAGATCTTTTTCATATTGACCTGGGTCTTGGATGTTTATCTATTTAAGTGTATAGTATAAAATATATGTCGTTGAGTTAGTATCCTGCGACACAAGTTCACAACTTACTGTGGGGCTAGCTCAATTTGTGTGATATGTCCCTATATATTTAAAAAATACATTAAAAAAAAAACTTGGTCCTACGCCGCGACTGTCAGTCTGTTCGCGATAAACTCAAAAACTAATACTGCACGGATTTTCATTCACCAATTAGCTAATGAGATATTGAGAGTGACTCATGAGGAAGGTTTATAGGTATAATTCATGCCCGGGCGCAGCAGGGAGGTATACTAATAATTATAAAATATTATATAATATTTATTGTAAAATATTATATAATATAAATATTTTATAATAGATTTATAGATTAACATCCAAGACTCAGGCCAAGCTGAAAAAGATCGTCTTCCATCATGCTGGCCGAGGATCGAACCCGGACCCTTCGTATCGCAGACTGGCGCGTTGATCACAGCACCACGGAGGCTATGTATGTAAAAGGGGTATCTTCCGATATTCAGTTTCTGACGCGAAGGACGGCGCTATACGTAAGACACGTAAAGAGACATTGCTACACCTTCTAACGTATTGCAGCGTCCCTCTCGTCAGAGACTGAATATCGTGTCGTGTAATAAGCGCTTCAGGAAACTTAGTTGATATGCATACTTAATGAAATAAGAATGGAATGTCATTGCACCGCGGTAAGTTATGCAGGCCGCCGGCTAATCAGAGCATAATCACATTAATCGCTCAATCGCTTGCATATTTCTTGGAAAACCAACCACATGGCTTGTAAAAGTAATTAAGTTACTACTTAGTACACGTTCGTTATTTTTTCTTAGCCTGCTGTTGCAGTGGGACACATAGTCCCACTGTCCCACTGCTGGGCAAAGGCCTCCCCGTTTTCCACACGTCTCTGTTCGCTGCTATCATTTATATCGCTATTAAAGGTAGAAAATGAAAGATATTACATAGTATGTTAGCCCCACTACCACAGGAATATGACTGCCGCTGGCGCGCTACTACAGACGTTTTTTTAATATCCCATCGCAACGAATATTATAAATGCGAAATAGAGTTTTTTTTTTGTTACGCTTTCGCCCTATCTACTGAACCGATTATCATTTCCTATGAATTTTGATACTTATTTACAATCGTTCATTAAATTTCAACTAGTGTAGGAGAGCGAGTAAGGCATAAATTTTCAATATTTTCGATTGCGACAAAAAACACATAGCACTTTTGTTTTTAAATGTTCATTTAACGATTATTTCAAAAGCGATCAATCCACACTTTTCCGCGCCGTCTGGCTTTACTTAACGTCGCCTCGCGTGCCACCATCCAATAACTCACGGACAATTACCGGCTCAATTAAATGCACATCTTGTGCATACTTGTGTATGCTTTTTGCGATTTTCACGCGTCGCGCCATTCAATCACAATTGAAGTGTAATTGAGATGTCTCTATGAATTGGACATGCCGGTGATTTTTACGATACACGAGCAAATAAAACGCGTAATAGTTTTATTATCATTAGTATAATAATCAAGAAAAGTTTGCTGGCAAAGAAACAAAAAATTCAAAACGTTTATCTAGAAAATAGACCCTTGCAGGCACAATTATTAGGTCTTATATATTGTATTAATTATTGTTCAAAAGCTACAGACTACTAGCCTCTCGGAACCGACCACTACAGAGAAGAAATGCCGAAACAAACTCTTTTCAACAGTATTGGTCGCCTACTCAGCTTGTAGGCAGTAGGACCACCTTGAAGGGCTTGTATGATTATATTTATATTTATTTTTTGACGCCAACGATTTATGGTTGCCTCCTCAGCTGCGTTGCGCTTTGAATCGGACTCCGGGCTTCACCCCAGGGTCTGCTATTAGTTGTTCACCCGCCGCGTTCTTTCTACTGGGTGTTAGGGTAAACACCGTTGTCCCTCAAACCATCAAATTAGCCCGACAAAAAGAACAAATTTTCATGTGGAAACAACGCTGAAGCTACATTTTCATACAAGTGTTCGGCCAACCCGGCAATATGTATGAAAAGTGTCGAAAAATTTTGTTGATTGCATAGGAAAAGTTGTTCATTTTGATGGACTGCTTTGATGGCGGATTGAGTGACCTGTATACTTCGAGCAACACGGCCTCCGTACCGGACGGAGGGAGTGGGCAAAGCGACAATTTACTATGACAATTTTTCTGGCGTTTTTTGCGGGGGGAAATGTGCACACAAGTTTAGTTCCGCACACCTACATACAAAACTTAAACTGTCACTTGATAGTAATTATGACATTGTCACAAAAAATGACATAAAAAGAAAAAATAATTTGTGTACAGAAGAGTCACACACAACTAACACATAGACATGCATATGCCTAATTTTGGCTTGTACCTTGACAGAGGGGAATGCAGCGTATGGCTACTCCCTTCCGTGTTGCTCGAAGCCTGTATATCGCAAACTAGTTGAAACAAAATATAATTTAATTGTCTTCTTTGTATTGATCCGACAAAAGAGTTATTAATCAAGAGTTCAAGACAGTAGCGTGTCGAAAACCATAATAAATGAATGCGACCCAAATGGTACCTTGAAGAACTTATAAGGTCATAATTTATAAACCGTCAGGGTTTGGAAAGGGGGACGCATTACTACAATCATATCACGTCTTCATCCCCTACAAGATAGGCAGAGCCTTAGGCACTTAAACTAACTATTGATGTATTTTATATTTCAATAGGTACGGGTCCTCCCTCATAATTAAGTTTAACATTCCTAATTTTTTTCGCATAATCTATTTCACCTAAGTAATTTGTAAAATTGACATATCTCAAGGTTCGGTCTATTTGGTCAAAGACAATATAATACTAACGTAATAGACTGCCCACTTCATACAAAAATATTGGACCAAATTAAGATGACGAAAAGTAGACGAATGTATGGCGCAGGAGAGTTGCTTGCTGCTCGATACTAGATGGCGGTAATCTGCGTTAGCTTAACTTATTAAATATAGGGTGTCATTTTGAAATATTATGCCTAAAATATTGTTCCGATTTTTAATAAGATATATTTTGTGAATAATATTTTTATATTCTCATAATACGGTAGAAAGATACAATGTTGTGTAGTTACGAGTGGCGTCATCTATGCTAGTCTCTGAGAACAAATTGTACAATTTTTAATAAAACTTTTTAACGCAAAAATCAAACCCACAAGCAAAAAATCGATCATCCCCAATTTTTCTGCCCTTGTTTTAAATTTATATAATGGAACCACCTTAGGGGAGACACCACCTTTTCAATAAAAAAAGGATAGTCAAAATTGGCCTACTCTGTAAAACTTATGCGCGGTATACATACATATAAGAAAATATTAGTATTTTTGAAAACAAAGAATAATGTTTACTAAACCATCTCTGACCTAGCTTTTCAGGCAGGCAATAAAAAAGTTTACCTTATCTAATCGAATGCCATCGACAAAGTTTCGCTTCTAGCTTGGCGTGTGTCGGCGCCCTATTTCCGAAGCCCGTCGGCTCCGTAACTTATGTATGACATACTTCTTCAAGGTACCAACAATGTTCACATTAATTTTAATCATGCCACATGCAGTCTGGAACCATTTTCTACATTCAAAAGTAAACTATTTCCCACAGAACACAGAAAGACATTAGAATGGCCTTGTGGGCGGGGCAAGCGCGCCGCAATGTTGACTAGATGCTCAAGCTTCTAACAAAACGCCCACTCCCGTTGTTTAGTGATTCACGGACTCTATCGTTGCAAGTAACGAGTAACGCGGCGACTCAATAATTGAAAAATGCCTAGTTGTGCTGTAATTAATTGCAAAGCAAGAAGTCAAGGGTCAAGTATAGCTAAAAAAAGGGTCTCTTTTCATCAGTAAGTAAGAAAAGTTCTCTTATTTATCGTTTTTAAGTAAAAATCTGTAAAAATGATATCAATACGAACATTCTCATTAATCAATTTCAAAAAATATACATTGCTGGGAAAGAACGCATACTATTACGATTACGTCGTTTTAAGCACGTAATGTAATATGAAATCGCTGGTTCGTCCGTTTTAGCTAAAACTCTAAACACGTAGTAAAGGTCATAGTGACACACCACCCACACTCTAAAGCATTCTATCGATCTATCGATAAATTTCAACTGTTGATGAAGTGAAACCTTCGATGGGCACGATGAGCGATTTTTAGTAGGAGATAAACTTGTGGACACTCACATGCACGCTAGTGTTATTAACCGACTTAAAAAAAGGAAGTTATTAATCGACTCGTATGAATGTAATTTTGTTAGATTGGCTAAGTTTTTGTGTATGTTAATCTAAACTGGCCAAATTTCACAATTGTATGTATGTTTTTATTATTTTTAGGTTTAACTATGCATATTTTAAAAACTATAAGTCGGATTGTAATATACTTTTGTTGGACTCGGTGATTTTTTGCCTTATCGCGTCCACTCGTAGAGCTGTTCGCTTTATTCGAATTGAATTCCGCATTCGTATTTCCAGTCACAATTCATATTTTTTGCCTCTACGATCATCATCATCAGGTCTTTGTTAGTGTCCACTGCAGGAGCATGACCCTCTCTGTACTACTAGACCCGTATATTAGCCAGAGCAGTCAGAGTATTTGGCCTTCACTCTCCACGGTGGCCAGACGGGTTAGAGAGGTCTCTTTGATGTTTATTGACATCCACGGGAAGAGTTGGAGTAGTCCTATTCTACTCTGCCGGGAACAACACGGCACGATACAGAAACTTTTTTATTTTAGTGTCCATATTAAGGAAAACTGCGAGTTTCATGACATTGGTTCAGTCGTTTATGAGACGGAGTTAAAAGGGATTTTTTTAATTGTTTTTTGTCACTTCTAAAAAATCACATAAATGGCGAATGTGTAAGATTTTTTTATTAACTTTACACAGTTACAAAACTAGATAACTACTGGCTGTTACCGGCGGCTTTACACGCGTGGTGTATAGTTGTAGTAGTTATAGTTCATCCTTCTCAGTGCCCTAACCTATGTGTATGCAATATTCCATTATGGTCGGTTCAGTAGATAGGGCATGAAAGCGTAACAAACAAACTCACTTTCGCATTTATAATATAAGAATGAAGTAAAAAAAAATACTATAAATTAGTAATTCTTTTCGCATTGAGATACTATTATTTCTTGAAGCGCACTATATCTTTTATCAGCTTTTTTAAAAAAGACCTATATTCAGACAAAAAATTGTTGGCAACCTAGATACATCATACCTATTGCGATTCAACTAAGTAACTACATTGTATACTCCGTGCCCGATATCAACTACAAGTATCGTCAAGTTTTTTAATGATGTAAGTAAATCATCAGACATCAAACCCAATATCGTGTCCAACCAATATATCGATAGTGTCAATATTTTGTGTCACGGCACTAAGTGAGTAGCGAAGGTAAATATCACGTTACAATGAAATGTCAACCTTATTACGATGAATATAAAGTTTACCAATTTGTTTGTACACATGCTGCCATCTGTTGACGAGTGGCAGAACTTTTTTGTAAATCGAAGCTCGTAGATTCAAGAGGGACAAAACGTCGTAAATACTTTTCTTATCTACGGCAAACTGAACTCTATTTCCATATGTTGAAGGTGTGTTTTCGTTCAAAAGTTTGTATGATTTACGCTAGTTCGGGATTAAAGTTATGCGACAAATCAAAACAGGTGTTTACTAGTAGTGCAACGTATTATTGACCGTTTGTATGTGTGAGTTTGGCGACAGCGGTTCCAGTATTAAATGTATCGTATCACCCTTCTAATGTCTTTCTGTGTTCTGTGCTATTTCCTATAAAAAATAAGATTATATGGAAGTCTCTTTACATTCGTTTATATGGGATTTATTTTGCATTCACAATACTATTTTGCCTTATTTTATTAAAAAAAGGAAAATGAGAAATGGTGAAAAAATTCTTTATTTAATAAAAAAAAAGTCTCTTTACATATTTTTACAAAAAAACAACAAACAAAAAAATAGCACTTGTAAAAATAAATATGTGTCTTATCACTGTATTTATTGTACGTTGTAACGCCTCCGATGTTCCATTTTGAATAGGCGAGTAAGTCGATTCTTAATATTATTAATCTGAATGTTTGTGAGGATGGATAAAAAAAATAATTTCATTGCCAAAGGTACAAACACTACAAAAGGAAAAAAAGGTTACAGTAAATTTAGCTATACGGTGTCAGGTGCGGACATGGATGTATGGCTGGATTTTTGATACTTCTTACGCAAAAAGTAGTGAACGGATTTTGATGAAACTTTTAAAAGCACTTAGCGCTATTATGATAAGCAGTTCACCCCGACTTCGCCCGTGGAACACACAAAATTTCACTCAGGGATAAAGTACCTATCCAACGGTAAAGAATGTTTTAAATCGGTCTTTTAGCTCTTGAGATAAGCGCTTTCAACTAAACAAACTCTTCAGATTTATAATAAAAGTAAAAGTAAACAAGTAAACATACTACAGGATTGAAAAACTCACAACTTATGAGAACAGCAGTCGACTCGTCGTGTTACTTCCACAGATTTACGATTTAAATAAAACAGATAATTTTTACCGCTTCGAAGCAAATTCCAAATCAAATTAATGAAAAGTAAAAGTTAACATAATTATACACTTCACAAAACTGCAACACACACAAATTATACACGTGTATATCTTCGACTAAGATAAACAACACAGCACCATTTAAACAATAATTTTCGCATCACTCGTCTATTTCACTATGCTGTAACGCCTGGTTGGACGTGTTGATGCCACAGCAGGTTTTAGCGAACTGGAACCAAGCACGCTAAGGAGGAATACATTGTTTCAGGAAAATAAGGTAAGACAAGTCACGATAGGTGAAGTTAATTTTCTTAAAACATTTTCCTTTAAGAAAATCATTTTATTTATTTTATTTTATTTTATAACACTTTATTGCACATTTGAAACGGATTAAAAAAGAAAAAAAGCATAGAAAAAGACATGTACAAAAGGCGGCCTTATCGCACAGCAATCTCTTCCAGGCTACCTTTGGGTATTTGAAAATGAGAGAAATCTATCTCTTTCTCATTGCACCGCAGGTACGGTGCAATGAGAAAGAGATAGATAGCATTAACATAAATATTTAATTAATATACATACATAAATATATACATACACTTATAATATAGCATATAAAATAATGTAATACAAATGGGCGAACAACAAGATAAGGAAATACAGAAAATAATGGAATTATAAAGAAGAAAGAAAATGTGATTTGACTTGCGATTAGTTGCGATTTAAAACTGGCTAGCGTTTGAGCACATCGGATATGTAAGTGGTAGTGAGTTCCATAGGCGAACTGCTTTTTAGTGTCGTAGTAATGTGTGGCCGAAAAAAGGAACCCTTAAAATCATGCATACATACTATCACGTCTTTTTCCCTTGCGGGGTAGACAGAGCCCAGGTGTATAAAGCCTAAAGACCACGTTTAGCATGTTAGTGGGCTTGTAGGTAAAGAACGGAATCAAAATAGTGATGGGTCGCTAGCCGCATCGCCTATTGACATGATTCGTCACGCCCATTCCCTCGATCGGCTTTTACGATCTGCGCGGGACGAGAAACAGCTGGAACATTATACGTTTTTTCTTTTTTTTTTACTTTTTACTTTACTATCGTTAATTAATCACATCGTATGTTCTTTAATATTAATATGTATGTACGATGTACTACCTACATCGTACAGTTATGATAAAGGTAATAATAACAGATAAGCTTTCTGATCAAAGGAAAACTCATGGGCGTTGATTCAGAATAATAACCGTATTAGCAAGGCAAAAACGGCAAGTTTCATAAAATATTTATCGTGTATACATGCGTCATACCATGTGGTCTCAACGCCTTAATCGTACGATTTGTTCTCAGAGACTCGCATAGATGGCGCCACTCGTAACTACACAACATTGTATCTACCGTATTATGAAAATATTAAACATGATTCACAAAATATATCTTATTAAAAATCAAAGCAATATTTTAGGCATAATATTTTAAAATGACACCGTATATTTAGTAAGTTAAAGGCTAACGCAGATTACCGCCATCTAGTAGCGAGTAGCAAGCAACTCTCCTGCGCCATACATTCGCCTGCTTTTCGCAACCTTAATTTGGTTCAATATTTTTGTATGAGGTGGGCAGTCTATTACGTTAGTATTATATTGTCTTTGGTCACACCAACTCGCATAATATTCCCATGTCTGATGACCACATAGTCACAGAATATTTTTTATATTTATACTGTGACATAGTGCCGCTGGTACCGTGTTGTTCCCGGCGGAGTAGAATAGGACCACTCCAAGTCTTCCCAAAGGCGACGAAACACAAGCTTAACAAAGCTCTTTGGCTATCGTGGAGAGTGTAGGCCAAATCCTCTGACTGTTCTGGCTAATATATGGTTCTGATAGTACAGAGAGGGTCGTGCTCTTGCAGTGGAGACTAAAAAAGACCTGATGATGATGAATATAACATAATCGACAAAAGCCAGTTTGGCTTTCGTCGACGAAGTTATTGTCTTTGGGACCTTGAATACGTGAGGAATACATAAATGTCAGTGTCGGTGATTAGAATGAGCTGAGCATACAGAGTGAAATGACCCTCGATATATCCTTAAAGGGGTGACTCAGACCGTCAATATGATCAATTTTTCCTATAGGTTCAATGCTGGTTGGTGACAATGACTTTCCCATACCTTTCGCCCGGGCGGCAAACACTTTTGTATGAAAATTTCAAAAACTTTTTGTATTTTTCCAGCATTGATCCCATAACAAAATTTGTTCATATAGATGGGCTGAGTCACCACTTTAAGGGTTTGTTACACTCTGTACAGGCTGATTTTTTGACGCCGTGTGGTTCCCGGCAGAGTAGAATAGGACCACTCCAAGTCACCCCGCGGATGTCGTAAAAGGCGACTAAGGAAACACAAGCTAAACAAAGCTTATAAACATCAAAGAGACCTCTCTAACCCGTCTGGCCAGCGTGGAGAGTGTAGGCCAAGTCCACTGACTGCCCAAACTGGTTAATGGCTCTGGTGGTACAGAGAGGGTCGTGCTCCTGCCGTGGAGACTGGAAGGACCTGATGATGATGAGGCTGATTTTGGACGATTTATGGTATGATTGGTCAAGCCTGAAAATTGTTTTGATTCATCAAGCGATTTTTTATCACCCATTTTTGTGTGAGTCAATAAGGTTTCGTTCCGCCAAACCATTTAAAGTTTCTCATTAGTTAAGTCTACGAAAAGTTCTAATTTGTCAAGTCTATTGGTAGTTTCGATTTGTCAAACGTTAATATGTTTCGATTAGTTCTTTTTTCTTGCCATTCTGTTTTATTTGGGATTCTGATTCCGAGACTAAAATATAGTCAGGGTGTTCGAAATCAAATTATATTTACAAAAAAACCAACATCGTAAACTTGATGAAACCTAATACAACTAATATTATAAATGCGAAAGTGAGTTTGTCTTACGCTTTCACGCTGTATCTACGGAACTGATCATCATGAAAATTTTGCATGCACGTTGATAATGCTACAGAGAAGGACATAGACTATAAATCACGCGGGTGAGGACGGACAACAGCAAGTAATTTATAATTATCATTGGATGGTATTTGAATATTCCCAACGAAACTTTTAAGTTTATATTTAACGATTGTTATCACATTTTGAATTAAGGGTACGGGACGCATTGACCTGTGTTTTAGCATGTTTATCAAGGTTTAATTAAATATCGAGGGCGTTCCGAATTTACATATGGAGGGTCAGACTGAACGGATACCGAAACAGGGCCAAAGTATACAGACAGATTTAATAGGCTAGATTCCTAAAAAAATATAAATAGTGCTGCCAGTAACTGCCAGTTTGACAGTAAAAAATAGAGCAACAAACTATCAAATAATAATACAGGTATAGCCCGTTTAAATTTCGTGTGATGTCACAGTCTAGTATACTTTTCTAATTTTAATGTTTTTTTTTTGACCCAGGAAAGTAGATAATTTCTCGAAATTCATATTTCTTTCAACAACAAGGTTATATCTTTCTAAAAATAGCTTGTTGGACTTTACGTTGTTTTAAAAAAATAGGTTAAATCCAACAAGCTATTTTTAGTAAAGAGTCATTAATGTATTGAAAACTTGCTATGGATGTTTGTAAGTCTTGCAATGCCAAGAATCGCGTGCCTGAAATTGGCCTTGAAAAAGTTTCTTAAAACCCATGTAAAAAGCTCAGAACGTAACCTTCGATTACCGATAGTGATAACGCCACTGATATGTTATCATTATCGGCAATCGAAGGCCATTTAATTTGTCATATTCATATCCGATACCTTTCTTTTAGGCAGTTCCAGAACTCAGAAACTACTGCACGGATTTTCATGCGATGCGCAGCTTTATCTTTACTAATATTATAAAGCTAGGGTTTGTTTGTTTGGTTAAGAGGATCGACTACCTGTAATTTTCATACAAAAAGCGATAACTCTTCTATCCCCCTAAACCTTTACGAAATGAGGAAATTTTGGTTCATTCGATTAAGCACACCTTAATCTAGGGCTAACAGTTTTACTTTTTTATTGATTCGGTTTAGATTAATTAAAATAAATTAAAATGCACCGGGTATTTTTTATGTAAAAAATATGGATATTTACTTAGATGCTCATAAGTACTCATAACTTTTGGTGCAAGCAATATATTTAAACATCAAAACGTACAGGCTTACTTCACCAATTTATCAATATGTAATGTGTAAAAAAATATTGAAATTAAAGTCTGTGTACTGATTTCAAAATAAGGGTGTATGTATACATGCCTGGGCTGAAGCCGAAAGGGAGCTTCTACTTTATTTATAAGACACGGTATGATTCTTCTCTAAATTGGAAAACATAAGTCACCAATCTCAAGAACTGAACATTTATGTCACGTTCCATTACGTCTCCAGGCCTTTGTTCCTGTACAATGTCACAGACATCCCGACACAGATTTATGCCGACAGGTCACGAGTCGCGAAATATTTTTATTCCGCAAACAATGGCGGGTGCGGCGACGGGAGTGCCCGGGAGTGGTGCGAACATTAGACAAATTAGTGAGGGCGTGTTGCCCTATAAATAAAGAGGTGAAATGTATTACTTATAGATTGCTGTAGTTCGAATATTGTCGCTCCAATAAAGGCCTATTGGAAGCGATCTCCCCTGGGCAGTTTGGAAGTCTCTCAACAGACTCCAAGCTGGTGTAGGGAGATGCTAGGAAAACCGAGTAAGTTGGAGTTACTCCATCAATGAATTTTGTGACTGCGGCGCCATTCAGACTATGGCTTACTTAACGACGTGTTCTAATTGTCCCTCCACTTGTATTAAAGACCTAAATGAAGCAAATGACAAGGGTATCGCCGTGGTCAGCTACTGGTTAAAATCAATATGATTTTTAAACAAATATAACCAATAACCATATCGACTCAAAAAGAAGAAAGGGCTATTTTAATAGATTACCTTGACCACTTGAATATTCACAAAATGTTTGCCGCATCTTTGACAGAATATAATAAAAGTATCCAAAATTCAAAGAGATACCTATCCAAGAAACTTAAATAATACATTGTACGATGGTACGGAAGCTTTCATGTGCGAATCCGAGTCATACATGGCCGTCGTTTTTGATCAAATTCGAAAAACCAGCTTTGAACTAATCCATAACAATTAGCGTTTTAAACTTTCAACACCAAATTGTTACATTACATGTATAAAGATGCCCTTCTTTATTGCTTTAGGTATACATGTCTGGAAAAATGAACTGCCCTACTTTTTTTTTATGTATTATTTTACGGCCCTGGATACAAGTCCTTTAGAGCCTTTCTTCATTTATTTCGCCAGTTGGCGAGTTATTCTTCTTGGTTGTCAACGAAATGATGGTGTAATTAATTTCGTTGTTTTCACGGAGCTCTTGGCGACAACTCTTCGCGAATCCACTGGTTTCATCATTGACGACTCAGCAAGGCGGACAACCACCAGCCCGCTATGTAAATCTCACTACAGCCGCACAATGACAGTCTATTTTAGTTATTCTACACATTGTTCATAAATATGGGCATTTATAACACAAATTAACACCAATTTCACATTATAAAGTCCACTAGAATCAATTTGCGAAACAATCCAAAACTGACACCGTGTAGTCCGCTAAAATTCCCGCCAAGAACTCCTGCCCTTCTTTGACAGATTACGCCCGCCATATTTTTTTTTTTTTTGCTGAGTTTACATAACCAATGACACTCTGGTTTTCCAGAGTGTCACTGGTAACACTACTTGAATTGAATTGTAATTGGTAATAATACGAATCAAATGACACCTCACACTTCAAAATCAGCCAAGCAGTTTAGGCTTAAGGAAGCGAGAATGGGAGTAACATACACACATGTATTAACAAACATATGGAGAGTTTGTGGTGGGAAGTCAAGGGGTGCAGTTGGAGTTTGCCTAGAGGATTTTACAAATTGATTTTAGTGAACTGTATAATATGAAATTGGTGTAGTTTGGTGTTATAAATGCTCGTGTTCATGAACAATTTGTGATATAGTTAAAGAAGCCTGTTACATGGACTCGTATAGATTTGTTACCAGAAGCTCCCACGAGCCTATCTAAGAACATACGCCATCTTTGATGCTAATTGTTAAAACTTTACCGTACAACACCGAAACTTAGTTTCTCATTATACTGGACATTGGCAGAATCTCGGTGGAAGCCATTTATGGGTTATTTATTTATTTTAAGCAGAAGAAGAAACAAACATATGCGCGAAAAACATCTTCAGGTAAAAAGCATTGAATCGGTAAAAAAATTATTAACATAATAGTGAATTAAGCGTAGCAGCGTCAGCATATTTACAGGTCTATTAGCGATTATTTTCCCATAATGGTTATGTGATGGCCGAATAATACCGGAAATTGACGTCCTATCGGCAGGGTTTAAAGGGGCGGTTATACGCTAAGTTATTATTATGCGGATTAAGGTAAACAGGTCAATTTATACTCTTATTAATATTAAAATAAAGAAATAAGATATGAGAAAAAATTCCAAGCGAGCAGGAGTAGATGCGGCTCATGCGGCAGTCTTTAGACTTTGTACGTCTAACGCCTTACCAATTAGACCAAAAATAAATAATATCACAAAAATTATATGTATGGTAAAAAATATTTACATAATAGTGAATTAAGCGTAGCAGCGTCAGCATATTTACAAGTCTATTAGCGATTATTTTCCCATAATGGTTATATAATGGCCGAATAATACCGGAAATTAACGTCCTATCGGCGGGGTTTAAGGGGGCGGTTATACGATAAGTTATTGCTATTATGCAGAATTAGGTCAACAGGTTATTTTATTAAAAGATATTTTTAAAACTGCTTTAGTAAATATATTGATTTATTAGTATTATTACTGATCCACCTAGAAGGAGGGTAATGTCATTCGTGCGTATACACGTAAGTATGTATGTTAGTATGTCTATTCCACTGTTGCTTCCTGTATAGCCTACACATCCTGACCTATTTTCAAAATCAATTAGATTTGAATTGTTTCCCGGAGTGTCATCTATATACTGAATCTAGAAACTTGGTACAGGGGTACCTTTCATGATTTAAGTGAGCACTAAAAAAGGATTTTTAGAAAATTAACCCCTAAGGGGGTAAAGTTTTACGAGGAAGAAGTCGCGGGAAAATTTCTAGTATGCTATGCAACGACCGCTAAAAATTATAAGGCGAACCTTAACTGCCAAAAAAGGGGGTTGGGTTTATAAGTTTTTGAAGTAATTTCACAAAAACACATAGGTGGACATACATAGACCACTCAATAACTAAAGACTCTGAGATATACTGAGCCCGGTACGCTTTCCGGGTCTTTAGTCGTTTCGCACCACAAGCGATTCGAACCGCATTGCGAATGGCCCAAGAGCCCTTTTTTAATGGCATCTTTCGCACCGCGGTGCGAATCGCCCAATAACTCTTTTTGAATGGGTTATTTCACACCGCAGCAGGCGTTTCAATATCCCAAATATTTATTTGAATGAGTCAATTCAATAGTGATTCAATCTGTGATTATGCCATGTTTATCCGGCTTCTTTTTATTTGTTTACACTTCATGTTGTAAAATAATTAGGTAAGGCTTTTAAATACCATTTGTTGAATGCATATTTGACTAGCAACCGAAAAAATTTACACGACTATAAAAAAAGAAATATATTGATTTTTGGGTTGTTCACGTATGTAAGTATATGCGTGAGATTTGGACGTATGATGTCTCGTTTTCTAACCCTTCCGAGTGGCATACGCAAGCAATTATGCTTTAAATTTATTTTAAACGAAAAGTGATTGTTTATGATTAATATGCACGTATGTTTGCAAAAGGCGGACCTCGCATGTCGTAAAATAATCCTACTAATATAATAGAGTGTCTTAACGAATTTACCAAAACACATGTTAGTTATCTAAGACCCAGAATGTCACCACCGTAAGTGTCATATGGTCTGTATATTTGTTAATCAATCACGATTCAATAACTATCTGAAACTCGGCATATAAAATTGGTCTGCCATGTCCTTGCTTACCTAATATACTTGCCTCATTAGGTTTTCGCAGGATGAACGCGGAAAGTGACACAGGCAATAACTTCGTTACGATAAGGTAATTTGTTTATTTTTACGTGTGTGTAAGTGGCCAACACTGTTGTCAGATTTTTCAAGCTGCCTTGAGGCATCTGACATAGCTTAACGAATAAATGTAAGGAAGTAAATATCAATGAATCTCAATTCTCTATCTGTGAATATAACTAATAAAAAAACTAGACACTATTATCCACGAATTTGATATGTTTAGTAAACGAATCGACTGTTATTAGCTTAGATCAATTCAATGTCATCCATTGTATTATCGTAATTTGGATTATCACTGACTCTATGGTCCAGTGGTACAATATACCGCCTATGACTATTATTGAGACTTAAGCCACTGAAAAAGACAAATAACTTACTTAGAAAACAAGAAATTCACTGTTTCACATCTTGAACACTTTCGTTGGTAAACACGAAACAGTCAGCAGTGTTTTTGTCAAAACATGCGACTGTCGCGGCGCTCACATAACATCTGGTTTATGTCGGGACTTGGAGTCAAATTCGCGCACACTCCTACACTGTCATGATAGCCTGGTACAGGCAGCACCAGAGGTGGTAATGGTTTTGTAATTAGACATTATTCCCTGGGGGTTTTAATAAATAAAATGGCACGAAAATAGTGAATTATGGAATAAATTAATTAAACTTTTGTAAAAATCCTTCGTTAGTACAATTTTTTTCTGGACTAAAGGTATAAGTCGGGACTTAGGAGTCAAATTCGCGCACACTCCTACACTTTCATGCGAACCTGGTACAGGCAGCGCCAGAAGTGATTAGACGGAATTCCCCGGGGGTTGTAAAACGGAAAAATGGAATTCATTAATCAAAGTTTTCTGAAACACTACTAGTAGTAAAAACTTCTTTAGTTGCGTTGAAACTTTTTTGAGATGGGGAAAATAACCATTGAACTTGCAACACTGACCGTTACCGTACATACCAGAAGTAAATTGTTAATGGGAGATATTTAACCGGGCGAATAAAAAAATACTTAGCGACTGATGATGATGATATAGATATACTATATTAATAATTTGAGCGAAACGAATTTGGATTGGCGAAAAATTAACTAAACCGGTGACGAACGTAGATCAACAAAAAAAAAACAAAGGAGCTTCTAAAAGTGAGCTGCGAATAATTCAAATTTAATAATACAAAATTTGGCGTGCGAAGGAATTACTAAGTGAGCGACTAGAAATTCATACTGGGTGACTTCAATATTAAACTTAGATTATATTTGTATCTCTCTGAGACTCGCGGGCATAGATATCAGAATATTTACTCTCACGGGTGTTACCTCGGTCTTTTGGAAGGCTTGCGTGGGGATATAGATCCAACACGTTAAGGCCCTTTGGAGAAATTGATGTAATGTAGGTCTCCAGCCAGAACCCATTCCTGGAAATACCAATGTATGATATGTCCTTGAACAGATCTTGGGCAGAGCATTTGAAAAGGAAAATAAATGGGTTATGGGGCTGAAATATGGATTGACTTTATGCTGGGTTATTGCATAGGGTCGGACACCTGCCATAATCATGATAACTGACTACAATTGGCAGGTGGTGGCTTGCCGCCCACTAGATGGGCCCCTCAAACTAGCCGACGATGACTGCCGGCAAAAGGGGCAACACCGGTGCGGGCGACTCAGGGGTGTCGAGAGGTGTGCTGCGCTTTCTCCGAAGTTACTCGCGTCGTTAGGCCTTTAACACTTCCACCCCTGGAGCAACAGCTCTAACGACTTAGATTATATATTATTATAATAAAATTAGAGACGATTTTCTATCCAAAGTTTTACACAACGAACTACTAAAAAGTGGACTTTTAGCACCGTTTTGTAAGCTGCTATATTATTGGTTGTTGAAATTCTTTTTCGGGTCTTTTGTTTTCTATTATGATATGATGTTTTAATAAAAACTGTCACTCGTTTAAATACCACCTATTGTTAATTGACTCTCGACATTCCGTTTAAGGGGCGACTCAGCCCGTAAATATGTACAGTGTTCTTGTAGGACCAATGTTGGGAACTTGAAATTTTTTAAGTACGTGATTATATGTATGTATATAAATAAGTGGTCGTTTTTGACCCCGAAAAAAATATATACGGCCTTAAGGAACTCTTATTCTTGAATAACTATATTCTGAAATCTTAAAGTAAGAAAAATATTTTTCATAACCATGATTATAATGATGACGAATTCTATTGCACAAAACTATAGTCACAATTTACATTTCCAACATACCAGATAGTTCTAATATGCAATCGTTTAAACTAATTAGTCATATTGAATCCCTTCGAGGAAACGATGTTTTGCGCCGTCACGCCACACAGGTCATTAGGGACGGGGTTAATTTTGGGGTTGTAATTGAAAGCGATAATGGGAGAATTAATTTGGGCGTTTATTCTACCGTTTTAGCCGCTACGCTAGCGATAATTACTGTTCCTTAAATATTTTTTTACTGCCATACAGGTGATAATTTAAAAAAACCGGCCAAGTGTGAGTCAAACTCGCGCACTGAGGGTTCCGTACAATATGCTTCGTGAACACACACACAATGTGCAAAAATGTTTTATTCAATTGACTAGCGCTATCTAGTGGTGTTTTAGTGAACTATTTCCCTAGGTGAAGTTATTATAGTGAGTTGACCACTTTATTTTCAACTGATAGAATTCTTATTATTTTTCCTGTAATCTTCAAGCAATAAACTATATATTGTAATTGTTTCGAAATTTTAGGCCCAGTAGTTTCGGAGATCAGGGGGGGGGGGGGGATGGTCAAATTTTGCCTTCTTTCGTGAATAAAATCAAAAGTATTGATTTTTCCCGAACCGAAAAAAATATTTTTGAGATCCTCATAACAAGCCCTTTCATTTGATATATAACACGGTAAGGTTTGCAAAACTTTTTTTTAACATTTTCTATTAGGACACCCTAAACTGACCCTTATTTAAAAAAATATATATATTTACTTTGCACATCCATGTTTGGGTCATAGGTTTACACCATCTTAACAAATTTCATTTAATTTGGTTCAGTAGGTTCGGAGAAAATCGACTGTGACAGACGAACGGACGGACAGACAGACGCTCGAGTGATCCTATTATAAGGGTTCCGTTTTTCATTTTTTGTATGGAACCCTAAAAATCAAAATCTTACGTATGAAGATTTAATCTTAACATACGTCAATGTAAAGCTTAAAAGAAAAAGATTGGGTTGGTACGGCCATGTTATGCGGAGGGAAGAGAACCATATTACTAGAAAAGTACTGAATATGAAAGTTACTGGAAACCAGAATAGAGGCAGGCCAAAGAAAAGATGGATGGAGTGTGTAAAGGAAGATATGGGGAAAAAGAAGGTAACGAAGGAGATGGCTCGAGATAGAGCAAAATGGAAGAAACTCACATGCTGTCCCGACCCCACATAAAGTGGGATAAGGTGAGGAAGAAGAAGAAGAAGATACGTCAATAGTAAGGTTTGTGGAAATCTCAATGGGCGAATTTAATGGGTTATATTATATCTTTATAATTTTTTGTTTAATTGACAAAAGTAAAAATACGAGACCAATATTTTATTTTAATTATTTTTTTAGGACAAATCACTCAAATTGTGGGACACAACAAGTTCTGAATTTGTGTCGTAGGATACTAACTCAACGATAATATATTTTATAATGTTACTTATATAGATAAACATCTAAGACACTGGCCAGTCTAATATCATTTTCCATCGTGACTGACTGAGGTTAAGTATGTACCACGGGTGAAGCCGGGGCGGACTGCTAGTACATAAAAACCGGCCAAGTGTGAGTCAAACTCGCGCAATGAGGGTTCCGTACAATATGCTTCGTGAACACACACACAATGTGCAAAAAATGTTTTATTCAATTGACTAGCGCCATCTAGTGGTGTTTTAGTGAACTATTTCCCTAGATGAACTTATTATTGTGAGTTTACCACTTAATTTTCAAGTGATAGAATTCTTATTATTTTTCCTGTAATCTTCAAGGAATGAACTATATTTTGTAATTTTTTCAAAATTTTCGGCCCAGTAGGTTCGGAGATCAGGGGGGGGGAATGGTCAATTTTTGCCTTCTTTCGTGAATAAAATCAAAAGTATTGATTTTACCCGAACAAAAAAAAATATTTTTGAGGTCCTCATAATGAGCCCTTTCATTTGATATATGACACAGTAAGGTTTGCAAAACTTTTTTTTTTAATTTTGTAATTGGGCCCCTCAAAATGACCCTTATTTCAAAAAAATCTTTATTTACTTTGCACATCCGTGTTTGGGTCATAGGATTACACTATCTTACCAAATTTCATCTAACTTGGTTCAGTAGATTCGGAGAAAATCGCCTGTGACAGACGGACGGACGGACAGACAGACGCTCGAGTGATCCTATAAGGGTTCCGTTTTTCAACTTTTGTACGGAACCCTAAAAACAGAGAAAAAATCCGGCCAAGTGCGTGTCGGGCCACGCGCAGTATAGAGTTCCGTAGTAGCGAATGACAACTTTGAGTTCACAATGTTCACACTCTCACCTCACAGTTTAACGACCAAAACATCTAACAATGAAAATTGTATGAAATTTTACATTTTCAAGTATATTTTATAAGTTGGTTACCTATAAGTTTTTAGTTTGTACTTAGTACTCAGCTCTGATAGTTTTCCTTTCAATTTCAGTATATATACTACTTCTGTAATTTTTTTCACGTATCTATATATAACCGTTTAGCAGATAGAGGGGGGGGGGGGGGGGGGACACTTACCTCTAACAAAAATTCTCATTTTAAAACCAAATATTTCGGAAACGGATCCCTAAATCGAAAAGTGGAGTTTTCAACCTCACAATATTTTTTTAAAACCTATTTAACGATACCCCACAAGATGAGTAAATAGAGAAAAAAAAAATTACTCCCCCACTTTACTTGTATTGGAGCTACAATAAAAAAAAAAATTTTTTTTTCGACCACTTTTTTGGCATGATTAATTTACATACCCATACCAAATTACACCTTTCTAGAACTAATATAGTCTCTGCGTAAAACCACGGACGGACAGACAGACAGACATGGCGAAACTATAAGGGTTCCTTGTTTACTACGGAACCCTAAAAAAGGCATGTTAAAATTAAATGACTGACTATTGTCCTCGCCTGTACTTCCACTTGATGTTCGCAGCACGAACAAAGCACCGAATTGCTTTGTCACTTTTTGCACAAACCGAATCGCATCGTTGCCCACCTAACATAATGGTGTAATAATGGACTTTATTTGGACACATTGTTTGTCACTTATGGTAAAATTCATACGAATTATAAAGCAAGTAATGCCTTTTCAATATCAATAACGAATGAAGTCTCCCGATAGATGTCTATCTATATAGGCTAAAGGATGAGATCTGCCTGCACAGGATCGGGACGGACGGCGGAAACGAAGAGAGGCCTATGCCTCATCATGATCATGCTGCTGAGTGAGATGAGATGATGATGAGGCTAATGGCCGTGGGGTTCCCGACAGGGTAGAATAGGACCACTCCAAGTCTTGCCGTGGATGTCGTAGAAGGTGACTTAGGAAACAAGCTTTTGCTTAGCTTGTGTTTGTACTTATACACATTAAACATCAGAGACCTGTCCAAATCACCTGGACAGCGTGGAGAGTGTAGGCCAATATCCTATGACTGCTCTGGCTTATATAAAGGGCAAGAGCTTAACAAGCAAACGAACTGAATTTCGCATCGGTCTCGTCAGGATACCGATCTTTACACCTATCGTCATAAACATTAAAGAGCCAAAAATATTTAAGAAAACCCGGCTTTACTCACGTTTTATTGGACGAGTGATAGGGGTAGCGACACGACGGTTACGCTTCCCTAAAAAGTGAGTGGTCTTCGTAAGAGACTGAAACTAGTCGGCGTATCCGACGTAATAAAACGTGAGAAAAGCCGGGGTTTCATGATGAATTTATCTCGCGTAATTTTTAATATTTATAATATTCGTCGCTAAGGCAGTAAGTCAGACTTGTTTAACTTCGTATCTTATCTTTATGACGCGCTTATATTGATTGGAAAAGCTGGGAAATTTGTTTTATCGTCCATGAAACAAAGAAAGCTTAAATATTCGGAGATTGTTAACCAGTTCAAGACATTGTTTTAACCATGACAATCAACAATATAGACCATATGAACCGAACTCGACTGTGGAGAGGCATTTGATAATTTAAGAACAGCTGTTAGCACTTATATGCATTTTAGGTAATGCAATTGAATTTGAAATTATGACATGGAAATCCTAATATTTACGAGTAGTTCTAGATCGTAAGTTGACGACATTTGTAGAAAATGCGCTGTGCAGTGCAGTATGTTGTCGCTTCTACAGCACTCCGCACTAATAAGTAAATTTGACGTCAATAATAATAATATATGGAAATAATAATGTGCAATAGACGTTCACCAAACGATGAAAATATCTTACAACACGCGGCGTATAAGTTGAACTAAGTGTGAGCGAGACACACCTATATTAATCAGTGGCAATGTATTGCGGTGTCCTACTCACACTTAGTTCAACTTATTTGCCGGGCACTATTTTGAGTTTTCTCGATGTTATCCTAATTTTGGCACGCGGGGCGGATTGAACAATTTGAACCAGCGATTTTTCGGTTATACATTCAAGCGACCACTATTATTCAGAGATAAGAAATAGACGAGCTCCGTGGCGCAGCGGTCAACACGCCTGCCTGCGACACGAACGGTCCCGGGTTCGATCCCCGGTCAGTTCAAAATGGAAAAATGATCTTTTTCAGATTGACCTGGGTCTTGGATGTTTATCTATATATGTATTTGTTATAAAATATAGTATCGTTGAGTTAGTATCCCATAACACAAGTCTCGAACTTACTTTGGGGCTAGCTCAATCTGTGTGATTTGTCCGTATATATTTATATTTATTATTATTATTAAGAAATCTAGAGATCAACAAATTTACTACCCGTATATGTTCTAGTTTACTACCCGTACATCATCACTACATAGTATAAAAAAGTAGCTTCCCGCTGCCTGTCTTTCCTTCCATACCATATTTATGCTAAGATATTGAAGCTACACAACGCATTTTGATGCGTGTGTGCGACGTGTTTTTAGGGTTCCGTAGTAAACAATGAACCCTTATAGTTTCGCCATGTCTGTCTATCTGTCTGTCTGTCCGTCCGCGGTTTTACGCAGAGACTTTAAGTACTAGAAAGCTATAATTTGGTATGGGTATGTATATTAATCTTGCCAAAAAAGTGGTAAAAAAAATCTTGAAAAAAAAATTTTTTTAGCGTAGCTCCCATACAAGTTCCAGACTCATCTCAGTGAATTGGCTAAGTTATTCATATTTGTACCTTTCGCAGCCCGTTGAGAATATAAATTTATGTTGGTGTAGGCGTAGCGCCCACTCTATGAATAAAATAACAATCATAGGATCATACCTAGTAATCCAGTGGCCACTTCCACTTCTCATGATAACAATTAAGAAAACAAATGAATTCGTTTACGCGATCATGATAAATATTAAGAAACCAAAAATAAGGTTTTTTGTGCCAAAACGTACGTTTCTTGTAGTTGGTAGTATTACCCCATACAAGAATCAAAGTTTATAACACTTTTTGGATTTAGTTAAATATTACACTACCATACCCACAGATTTAATTCGAACATAAGATTTTATAGTTAGTTGTAAATGTTGTAATGTAATGAATGTAAAATGAATTTCTATTAAAGTTAGTTAGACCGCAACTCTAGTTAGTATGAAATTTCGTAGACACGTTTTAGATATACCACTATGGTGGACTATTGAGGAGCCAGATGGTCTAGTGGTCATGAGAGTTATATATAAGCGCTTCCGCGTGGTAAGCAACCCCGGGCGCAGTTGGAAGGATGATCGCAAGTGATAAAAATATCTTGAGCTCCTCCATGCTCGGAAGGCACGTTAAGGTCCCGGCTGCCATCATTGATGGCAGTCAGATGCCTTTAGGCAGCTTGAAAAATCTGACAAGTGTTGGCCACTTACACACACGGAAGCAAGCAACCATCTTATGTTGACAGCTAATCAATAAATGTTAGCAGCAATATTGTACACCTACCTAATAATTATACATTATTTATGCTATCAATAAGTAGGAATCAAGGATGCGTCACTTGTATTGTATATCGTAGACTATGCATCGATTATTTCGCATTCATGAGTGGCAATGGCCAGCTGGCACAACTCCAGTGAAACAAATAGGTAACCCTTTGATGGTCAATAATTATTTTGCAGATATTGCCGTGTGGTTCCCGGCAGAGTAAAATGTCCTATTCTACTCTGCCGGGAACTCCAAGTCCCGTGGATGTCGTAGAAGGCGACTTAGGAAACCCAAGCTAAACGAACCTTATAAGCATCAAAGAGAACTGTCCAACTCGTCTGGCCAGCGTTGAGAGTGTAGGCCAAATCCTCTGACGCTCTGGCTAATATATGGCCTTGGTAGTACAGAGAGAGTCTTGCTACTGCAGTGGAGACATAATAAAAATGATAAAGATTCCTATAGAGTCGGGTTAGGTGTGAAGAGGTCCGTATGCATTACGTTTTTTGCACTCCTGGTAGCTCTGTGAGGTGTGTGAGGACATGCCCCTCCCAAGGATTTCCAAAATAGCCGGTTGGAAGCGAAAGATTAGAATATACATCATCAGGTCTTTTTTTAGTCTCCACTGCAGGAGAACGACCCTTTCTGTACTACCAATCATATATTAGCAAGAGCAGTCAGAGGATTTGGCCTACTCTCTCCACGCTGGCCAGACGGGTTGGAGAGGTCTCTTTGATGTTTATAATCCTTGTTAAGCTTATGTTTCCTAAGTCGCCTTTTACGACATCCACGGGAAGCCTTGGAGTGGTCCTATTGTACTCTACAAGGAACCACACGTAGAATGCACCTACATACTTTTCATTTACTCTAGTTATATCTCGTGTGAAAATACTAGTTTAATCTTTTATACATTTTCATAAAACCGGATTCATCAGAAGATAGGTTTACTTAATCCGGATTTCAAATCACAATCACAAGCGGATTTGCATTCCTTATTTGGGAGGTTGTATCCTTAGAACCGAAGGCTAAGAAACGTGACCTCGACTGTTTGAAGACTCCAACACTGGATATTCCTTGCGGAAGATGCGTTTTACAATACAAGCAAACTGGCCGAATAATGTATGCGCATATCCGAACAACACGCATAGTTAAACAATGCATGTGCGTTTGAAGTGTGTTTGAATGAGTATGGAGTAATCATCAATTGTAAATCCTAACTGTGAATCCTACTATCACTACTAATGCTAGTGGCTCTTGAGGTGTCCTATTTACATGACTTTTCGTCATTTTGAAAAAATCCAGATACTAAATCTACAAAGAATATATGTATTATTTAATCAGCTCAAAAAAATAGAAGAATAGGTTGAGAAATGCGACCTGTAAAGAAAACAGCCGGATAGCCAAACCAAAGACGAGCTCCGTGGCGCAGCGGTCAACACGCCTGCCTGCGACACGGAAGGTCCCGAGTTCGATCCCCGGTCAGGTCAAGATGAAAATGATCTTTTTCAGATTGACCTAGGTCTTGGATGTGTATCTATATGAGTATCTATTATAAAATATAGTATCGTTGAGTTAGTATCCCATAACACAAGTCTCGAACTTACTTTGGGGCTGGCTCAATCTGTGTGATTTGTCTGTATATATTTATATTTAAAAAAACCGGCCAAGTGCGTGTCGGGCCACGCGCAGTATAGGGTTCCGTAGTTGCGAATGACAACTTTGAGTACACATTGTTTACACTCGCACCTCACAGTTTAACGACCAAAAACATCTAACAATAAAGATTGTATGAAATTTTACATTTTCCAGTACATTTTATAAGTTGGTTGCCTATAACTTTTTAGTTTGTACTTAGTACTTAGCTCTGATAGTTTTCCTTTCAACTTCAGTATATATACTACTGCTGTAATTTTTTTCACGTATCTATATATAACCGTTTAGGAGATAGAGGGGGGGGACACGTACCTCTAACAAAAATTTGCACTTTAAAACCAAATATTTCGGAAACGGATCCCTAAATCGAAAAATGGTGTTCTCAACCTCACAATATTTTTCAAAGACCTTTTTAACGATACCCCACAAGATGGGTAAGTAGAGAAAAAAAAATGACTCCCCCACTTTACTTGTATGGGAGCTACCCAAAAAAAAATTTTTTTTCAAGATTTTTTTCTACGACTTTTTTGCCATGATTAATATACATACTCATACCAAATTACAGCTTTCTAGTACTTATGGTCTCTGAGTAAAACCGCGGACGGACAGACAGACAGACAGACAGACAGACAGACAGACAGACATGGCGAAACTATAAGGGTTCCTAGTTTACTACGGAACCCTAAAAAAGGAAATAAAAGTTGTTCGTTATTATCAGTATAGGGAATTAGGGACGTTCGAGAATATGGAAAAAACGTACCTACTATGGCAATCGTTATAAACTTGTTTTCAATTTAGTTTTAAATTCGTCTGACATAATCCACTGACTGCTCTGGCTAATATATGGCTCTGGTAGTACAGAGAGGGTCGTGCTCCTGTAGTGGAGACTAAAAAAAGACCTGATGATGATGATCTGAGTTGACTTGTGTCAATACTGTTAGCATACTACAGTACCTAGGTCTCTGTAATACTCGACTTCCGATGTGTAGGCGTCCGCAGTGATTGTTACTAGTAGATTTGGCATTGCGCTAAAGTCACGCTCTATCAGTGAGATTACCGTATAAATCAAGCAATATACGAATAATTAAACAAATTGATTTAAATTAAGAGTTGGTTACGTAATCGTTAGGCTCAAAGACCGACCATTGACGCCGAAATTTTTATTTAAAAGAAAACTTGTGTGCCACTTCTACAGATTAGTTTAAATTATAGCCATTTTGACTCGAAAAGAAGAAGGATATTCTGTGGAGAGTGTGCTCAAGAGCTGCACGAGATCAAACATAACGCCCTCTCCATTCTTCAATCAGACGTTAACGTGCACCGTTGAAATTCTTAGAATTTCAACGGTGCCCGTTTTCTAATAAGACTAAGACCGGTTGAAGGCGTGCATCCAAGGCTACGACCAGTGGTCAGGTCGTCAAACCGTCTTTTCGGTGGGTGCACGGACAGTTGGTACCAGTACCAAGGACAGTGCCAATCACGAGGTATTTTTTCTCTACCAACATAAACGTGCATGGTGAAATATGTATGAGTGCTCAGCTCTCAAACCATAAAATAAAATATATTATATAACATTAGTCGTATGTTCTTTTGCAATTATACAGTCTGAATCAAACTTTATGGCGGCTCGGATATTAGCTGTTCACTGCGCAGTACGCGCCCCGCCCCGCCTCCCCGCACGCGCCCCGCTGAACCTAATATTGTGTACTGCGCATCGACTCGCGCGATGTTTCGAGCCGCCATAAATGTTTGATTCGAACTGTATTAATAAATAATATGGATCGTTGTTTTCTGAAATAAAAATTAAGACAAACACTCACCCTGATATATCTTTCCAAATCCGGGGGTATCCTCTCATCTAGATCGGGCGCTTCATCACGTATATCGCCGTCTCTCTCTTTCTTATCTTGCGTCTCATCGTTGCCGGCCAAAATCTTGTTTTCTGTGAACTTTACTCGTCTGAATTTTGGATCTTCTTGTTCTTTGGCATCTTCTATCTGCAACAAGAATAAATCTATATTAAGCTATACTACTGTTTGACAGCTACTTCCTCTCCAATCCGTCTGGCCAGCGTGGAGAGTGTAGGCCAAATCCTCTGACTGCTCTGGCCAATATATGGCTCTGGTAATACAGAGAGATCATGCTCCTGCAGTGGAGACTAAAAAATACCTGATGATGATGATGATGAATCTTAATATATTAAAAATTTGAAGAGTTTGTTTGATTGGACGCGCTAATCTCAGAAATTAATGGACCGATTTATAAAAATTCTTTCACCGTTCGATTGGTACGTTATCCCGAGTGAAAAGTATAGGCTATAGTATATGTTAAAAAAATGAAATAACCTGATCTGGTTTATCTGCCTTTTTACCTCGCTCTAGCCTATATATGCGGACTTTTCGGTTTGGATTTGGGTCAAAAAAATCTGGGTCAAATAAGGTACGCAAATATAGATTTTTATGTATTTAAATGAAAACAGTAGGCAAGACATTGTTAATACAAGTAACTTTTCTAGTTAAATGATTTTTTTCATATAGAATCTGAAAACAAGGCAATAAAATGATGGTGATAGGTACGTGTGATGATGGTTGAGAGTTCCTCGACGCTAAATAACTCGGTCACTAAATTTTGCAATACTTATTGGCTCACAATACGGGCTTGTCCTATAAATTAACCGGTTTAATCGTATTTTATCATAAAACTAGCAGTCCGCCCCGGCTTCGCCCGTGGTACATACCCAGACTATGGCACTCAGCGATAACGTACGTATCCAACGGTGAAAGAATTTTAGAAATCGATCAAGTAGTTCCTGAGATTGGCGCGTTTAACCAAACAAACATTAAATGGGTAATGTTTTTGGACTTTGTGATGTTGTAGATTTTTACATATCATTTAATAAGTAATAAATTTCCTGATTAAATCTAACGTGAGATGTTAACATTATTAATATGTAAAATACGGGTCACTCACGTATGAAGTCAGCTACAGGCCGACATGTTTCAACCTCATCCGGAGGTCTTCCTCAGGGCGAATGTGAACCGAGACGCGCGCACGAAGTCGTCCCAGTCTGGGACGACTTCGTGTGCGCGTCTCGGTTACATATTAATAATAAATTTCCTAATATGAATTATGAAAAGCTTACCCCTATTTTTTAGCTAAATTGACCGCACAATTACAAACAGTAATAGGCAATTATTAAATAAGTAGAACGAGATTGACATCGTTTAAACTCCCATTATACAGTTTATAGTCAAGTATTAAGTAAAGCTCACAATCACGACTTAATTTAGTAATTTACTTTGCAATTACCTGAAAGGATTCGATACCTCTATAGGTATCGAATCCTTTCACCCTATGGTGAGGACACAATACTACGTATGCTTTCGAAAATATCATATTTTGGGGTAGGGTTGGTTGTCAACTCTTGTATCAGATCGTTCATGCTTCCTATTCCGTCTACAATTAAATTAAATTTTATTAAGAATAAATTTCAGGTCAGACCTATCAAACCATTTATTTTTAGGTATCACGTAAAATATATCATAGGCCTACAGATTTATAACTTATTACACATATTGCACGTTTTACAACTCTAGATTTCTCAAGGTCAGGTCATTTTCAGAACTTTAATTGCCTTAATATAAAATTGAATAATTAAATACCCTAAAAAAATACTATATGGTTTATACATAACAGAAGTAAATCGCTCTATTATATAGGTTCATCCCGTTTTCACCTCCGCAACTCATGGCACTCGCAGGTGGCAGGGTCGGAATGTAACGTAGCGGTAACGCATTTAACGTGTACGAGTTGATAAGTGTGTTGTGACCATTCACATTGAAAGACAAACTCAAACTTCTAAGTTGTGAGATGTTTCATAATTCTGGCTCATTTAAGGTCAGACGGCGTCGAGTCACGTGTGATCCGAACCTGAAACGAATATGTAGTAGCTAGCTCCAAGTGAGCTTTTGCTACTTCACCGGGATTTTGAGGTGAGGGCAGAGAACCTTCAACCTGTAAGCGAACATCACCAAAGGACTCCCGGGTCGGACGGACCTCAGGTGATGGGCCGCGATTTGCATGTATAGCCTGAAGAGCTGAACTGAGAAACAATGGCAACAACTGACTTCAACTCTCATGTTTTGCTTTATGGGCGGAAGAAGGCTGTATGTGTGCTGTGCTTTACAGTTTATACGAAATGTAATCAAGATGGCTGAGGTGCGTGACTGTATGCAATTTGGACTGTTTGCGCTACAAAGCGCTGATATTCTGCTTCGAGCGATTAGCCGCGGGATTTAGGACACGCCATGACAATATTTACCATTGCAAACAGACAAACAAAGTAAGACATTACACGACGGTCTCCGAGGCACAATGATAACCACGCTAGTCTGTTACACGAATGACTCTGGGTTCATTAAATCTGGTCCTAAAATCGATGGCAGCAGCACTGATGTATCAGTTGTTGCTGCTTGTCATATGAGAGCTTAAAACTAACAAAAAACTAGTAAGACATTGTTTTGAACAGTATCTTCATAGTACTGGATTCTTATATTTGAGATGTGTGAAATTATTCAATATACTTTGGGTACAGACAGAGTTGTATGTATAGGCATTCCATAATTCCATTAAAAACATTGTTTGCAAACTAGGTCTACCTGCATGCATATGTACCTACTTATTTACTTTTCATAAACTATTTTGCTTATATTTTTGTGGAGCCTAATTAATAGAGGCATTACGGAGGCTCTAATAGAAAGCATAACGGAGACTGAGGCTCCTCGGACCACACTTTGCAAATAGCTAAATTGGACACTCGCCTACGTGCCTAAAATCGATTCTAGGAACTAAAGAGGTAAATAAACGTACCGAGTACAGTAATTACTTTGGTTTTGCATTGTTTATGAAATAAACTAATCAGTTGTGACACACGACGGGTCACGAACGTAGGTATACCGTAGATCATCAATACATTATTAACGAACCCGTACGTGAATGTCTGCATAAAGCTGGTATTTTATAATCTTCCTTTTGAACTTCTATATATATTTTTTCTTTATATTTTGGTGGCTTTATCTGCGATCAGTCGTCGACTATGAGGCGGATGAGGTATAAATAAAGTCTTCTTGTCAAGGCGCTTCCCAGTGGCAGTAGCCCTTGTTGAAGTCTAGCCCTGTATAACAAATCGTATTAAACAGCCTCAGGTCTGTAGTTCAATGGTTAAGGCGTTTGCCTTATTGACCCGGGGGTCGTGATTTGATTCCTACGGGAAGCATTGGTTAGGACATTGCAGGTATGAATCACCTGATTGTCTGATAAGAAAGATGATTCCGTGCTTCGGAAGGCACGTTAAGCCGTTGGTCACGTCAGAGGCCGAGAGGCGGTTCTGAAGAACTCTGACTGAATCCCTCGCTTACACGAAATGATGATGATAAGGCGTTTGTGGTTACTTATCGCAGATTATCGGCTAGTTCATTGGCATGGTTAGCTAATCCGGATTCGTATTTTTTGGCCAAGATGCTTATGTCTTTCTTTACGGTGTTGCAGCCCTTCGTGTAGGTATTTCAGCTCTATACATACATACATATAGTAATAAATTACATAGATTAATCTACCTACTTACAAGACATATTATATGACACCTACACATGTACAGAGACCAAGTAAAATTAAGAAGTATGTCAATGGCTAGGAAGTATAGCAATAAGACGAAAAATATTAGGGGTCAATAACACGTAAGTGGAATTTAACGTGTAGGCGACACCGTCGTTATTTAGTTGATTTATTATAATTCATACCAAAAAATGAGCGCAAGAAATAATGCACAGAGCAGAATTTCAATGTAAGCTCGGCGAGATATTCCTTGCTTTGTGTAATAATGGGTAAAACATGTTATATATCATCATCATCAGGGCTTTGTTGGTCTCCACTGCAGGAGCACGACCCTCTCTGTACCACAGCCATATGTTCGCCAGAGCAGTCAGAGAATTTGGCCTACACTCTCCTTGCTGGCCAGACAGGTTAGATATATAGGTACTGACTGACTGGTATTATATCGTCAGCCCATTTTTTTGAGCGTCACCACGGATAGAAGCAGGTGGCTAAAGATGGAGGAGGCTTTCACTCAAAAAGGGATCGTGTAGTCAGAAATAAAACTAAACAGAGATGTACTTATTGTTATACGGGAAATAAAGCGGAATAAAAGAAATAAAATTATTTGTGGCGCTAATTTGCTGATCTAACCCTCTTAACGACATAGAGATGCCAAGTAGACCAGTCTTAAAAATGCCTCATCTAGGACTAATAAAGGTACATGAATGGGGTCCAGTGCTACCTCCATTTGAAGATAGAATGAAAGAAAATGGAGCTATCATTTAAGGTGGGCCCTTAAATGATATCTCCATTTTCTTTAATTCTATCTTCTATCACTAGCCTAGTGTGGGTCTTAACTTGTTTTTTTTTTATTTATTTCAAATAAGACCCCGAAAAAAACATGCTACCATGAACAATCTCTTTGCATGAAGTTTTACTCTTAGAATTCAGTCATAGAACTAGTAAGTTATTTATAGGACTGGGTTCAGTAAATGCCAAGATGTATTGATTAGGCATTAAAGTTCAGTGCGCCAGAAACCAACTGCTATAATATGGATTGAATAGTATAAGAGTTCTATTGTCATGGACAAATGGGTTACTTAGGTTTAAATAATATATTTTTGTAAGATAATTATTGAAATATTTTGCATCCCTTGCACATCCAGTAAGGTTGAATTTTCGATCTATCTGGCGAGCTTCTACCGTTATACCGAATCGGCACCTGGTTATCATCCCACCCCTTTGCATCCTTGCAGATGAAACAGTTTGGGTATGTAAAAAAAAAGAGAATATATGTAAGACTTATGAAAGACTAGCTGTGCCCGCGAATTCGTCCACATGAAAGAGTGAGTTATTAAAAAGTAGTCTATTTCCTTTCTCAGGCTCTAGACTGCATCAAATTTCAATCAAATTGGTTTAGAAGTGTTGGCGTGAAAGCGAGACAGAAAGAGTTACTTTCGCAATGGATATGGTAAGGCATTCCCCAGAAGAAGTAAGAACAGTCAACCGGTTCCTATAATAATAATGTAATAAATGCGATAAAAACTGTATTAAAATAAATATAAATAAAATAAATATATACGGACAAATCACACAGATTGAGCTAGCCCCAAAGTAAGTTCTTAAGAAAGACTTGTATTATGGGATACTAATTCAACAATACTATATTTTATAACAAATACATATATAGATAAACATCCAAGACTCAGGTCAATCTGAAAAAGATCATTTTCCATCTTGACCTGACCGGGGATCGAACCCGGGACCTTCCGTGTCACAGGCCGGCATGTCGACTACTGCGCCATGGAGCTCGTCAAATATATTACATATATATTCATATATGCCCCATATCTTTTTATCAAATCAGTATAAATCTGGCATATATAATTTAATTAGCAGTCTCATATGTAAGGGAAAATACCTCCGTAGGCCTTAACTACATAAAAGAACTTTATTTATATGAAAAGATTTTTTTTCTCCCAAGTGACACATGTAGAAAATTTATTAATTTGAGCAGTAATCTTGTTCTCCATCCATACACATTTAAATGTAAAAAAAAAAGTTTATACAAACAAAGCTCACACCAGAAAGAGAGTGGATACTTACAACAAACATAATAAACACAAAAAGATACTGTATCTAAAATAGAATTAAACTTACTAGTTGAAACTTTCAGAGGGCACTTTATAGCACTACACTTACTTATTTACATACAAATACCGCATAATAACCCCACTTTTAAAACCAATTTGTCAGACCAAGGTGCACTAAGTACCAGTACTCTATTATTTACATTCAAGTGCCTCTAATACATTATCCTAAGGCAAATGGTACGAAACGCGTGCAGTTAGATCGATCTGAAAACACTCGATCAAGTACTGACCGCAGACTGGCGGACTACGACGGAAAATCGATACCAATCTCGCAAGGAATCAACAGGTTGCCGAAAAGTTCAAATACTTTATTATACTTACATTTAAATCTGTGGAAGTCTGGGCCAACCCAAGATGTGTTTTCTCCTTCACTATCTCACGCTTTTTCACAGCAATTAGCCTTTCTATATCAGAAGACGATAGCATTGTAGTAAGCGCGAAAGTTTCTTTCACT
This sequence comes from Rhodophaea formosa, assembly GCA_963082605.1. Lineage (NCBI taxonomy): Eukaryota > Metazoa > Arthropoda > Insecta > Lepidoptera > Pyralidae > Rhodophaea > Rhodophaea formosa. The sequence goes on from OY720226.1 coordinate 11,212,255, forward strand.
TTTGAAGCGCGGGAATATTTTGACCAGTTAGTTAGTCTAAAACAATGGCAAAGCAGTGGGTTAATTAGAGACGTATCAACTAAGCATAACGTAACAATGGTAGAATTCTTTACCGCTAACATTTAATTACATGTTAGATATTCTTTTTTGTTGGTTTTTGATCGTTGCGTGGATGGATTTCAAAATGGTTTGTTTTGACAGTTATTAATCTGAGGTTTTGACATTTGACATTATAACTTGTTTTTGACATTGACTGCAAGATACAATGTTACAAAAGTAAGTTACAATGTATACAAAGTCTTTTGGCCAAAGAAAATGTATTCTCATAAAAGGAGCTTCGAAGAAACAAAACCAAAGAATATGTATTCTCATAGAAGGAGCTTCGAAGAAACAAAACGTACACGGTCGTAGACAATAGAGTTTTTACTAGGGATGCGACAGTCATGTAATAGATGCCGATATCGATTCTGGTCTTTTTGTCTATGGTGTAATACAGTCAGCTTATGATATGATGCCTGACAAAAATAATCAATTAATTAATATCTACATGATAATTACGCACGCGGAGTAACATGAAACGTAGAACAGTCAAAATATAAATGGAGAAGAATGACAATGAAAATAGTTGGATATTGCTAAATATTCTGTAGTAAATAGTTAATACTTAGTTATCTCACAGTCATCATCACCATCATCAGTTCTTTTTTAATCTCCACTGCAGGTGCCCGACCCTCTCTGTACTATGAGAGCCATATATTTTATATTGCCAGAACAGTCAGAGGATTTATCCTACTTTCTCCACACTGGCCAGACGGGTTGGAAAGGTATCTTTGATGCTTAAGCTTTGTTTAGCTTGTATTTTCTAAGACGCCTTCTACAACATCCACGGAAAGACTTGGAGTGCACCTATTCTATTCTGCTGGGAACCACACGGCGGTATTTATTAATCTCACAGTGATATCCTACAATAGCGCACTTATTAACTTGGTTTCATACAAAATTTGAGTTTCAAGACGCATTTTTTTTTTACTTTTTATCATCATCATCATCAGGTCTTTTTAGTCTCCACTGCAGAAGCACGACTCTCTCTGTACTAACAGAGCCATATATTAGCAAGAGCAGTCAGAGGATTTGGCCTTCACTCTCCACGCTGTACGCTTACCTTTTGTATTTCACCGTAATTACGTGACTCACAAACCTCATGTTGTGAGTTACGTATTCTCGATAAAGTATTACTAACAAATACCAATAAAAAAAACTTGTTACGGTCCTTTGACAAAGTGAACTTTTGCAGAAGAAATTGACAGCTACCTGCTTAGATATCGGTAATATCACGCTAGCTAAGAAAAAAAATCGATATAGAAATAATACAACGTATTAATTCAGGTAAAAAAAAACTCTATGCGCCAAATTTTATTCAAATCAATCATATAGTTTCAACGAGATTAAGTAACAAACATGCAAAACTTTGCTTTTATAATACAATGTGGGATTAAATAATACAACAATATTATTTTAAATATAATTTATTCGAATTCAAAATATTTCATTTCAGGTTTTGAGTTCCAATCGCAATAAGTATAACAACGGTGAAAATATATTTATTGATTGACTTCCCATTCCAATGTCACAGATTTGCTATAATAAACTTCACTATATAATGTATGTTATCCCGCAGATGTAGTGTATTCTATTTCAGCCCGTGCCGTGCCCGTGCGTATTCAACAATAATTATACTGTCATCTGTCAAATGTCTGGAACAAACACTGTGATACTTTTTCCACTCTCAATTGCAACGTCGATCCATTTTTGCCTTGATGTCCGTGGGAAATCTGTAATCAATCAAATCCAGTCGTAAACAACAACGATTTAAAAATGAACATATAAATATAACTACTAAACCAATTATGATGAAACTTAAATTGTTCCTTAAGTTGGACAATACCTAGTTCAAGAATTTTTGCAAACTGATTTATGATTTTTAAGATATCTGCGGAAGAACATACAATCATACAAGTATACATACTCTAATGAAATTGTGTACACATGTTTAGAAGCTGTAAAAGACTAACATATTCACAAACTGGGTAATATTACTTATTACATGCCGAATTAATGACATTTTTTTTTAAGTCGGTTGAAAAATAAAGCATAACCACAAAATACCGACAGACAAGGAAAAAAAAACTGCATACCATAGTAATTTACAACGTTCTGAAGGCCTAAAACGGCAAAACCGTCCGATTGTCGGATGGAATAATCGGACGTGTATACCCAACTTAATGGTCGTAAAATATCGATAATCTATAAAGTCGATACAAATTTCACAACACTAGTGTCAAAATATTAATTTTTATCTTTGTACAACAATATTTCAGTTTTATTGCTTTAAAATAGCCAAAAAACATTTGATATAAACACATCCTTACATTTTACAGTAATATAATAAAAGACATCAATGTCTATCACTGGAAAATCGTGTATAAATACATGAAACGTGACCTACCGGTGAAACCTTGTGTTTTCGGAGTTGATATCTTTAACAGCATAGCGTGATTCCCATTGCACCGTAGTCCAGGACATTGTGCATTTAATAAAGTTTCTGGTTTACACTTTCACACTGCGAAAGTATCTTTAATTCCCAGCGAAAATTTAATTTTATCACTGCACCTCCAACTCAGACGAGTCAACATTTTATGCGAACAATTTAAGATGAACATAGTAATTGACAATTACCCTTTCAAAACTGTCTTTTCAAATTGGTCGCATAAAGATATCAAGATATCAAAAGTGACATTTCTCAAGTGTATGATTAGCACTTATTGATAAACCTATATTTGTCTCTTTTTGATATACTCTAAAAAGAAAGAGAAGAATATATAGCTGAGAACTACGCGGTTTCTATGAGAATACATATTCTTTGAACAAAACGTACACGGTCGTAGACAATAGAGTTTTTACTAGAGATGCGACAGTCATGTAATAGATGCCGATATCGATTCTGGTCTTTTTGTCTATGGTGTAATACAGTCAGCTTATGATATGATGCCTGACAAAAATAATCAATTAATTAATATCTACATGATAATTACGCACGCGGAGTAACATGAAACGTAGAACAGTCAAAATATAAATGGAGAAGAATGACGATGAAAATAGTTGGATATTGCTAAATATTCTGTAGTAAATAGTTAATACTTAGTTATCTCACAGTCATCATCACCATCATCAGTTCTTTTTAAATCTCCACTGCAGGTGCCCGACCCTCTCTGTACTATGAGAGCCATATATTTTATATTGCCAGAACTACTTTCTCCACACTGGCCAGACGGGTTGGAAAGATATCTTTGATGCTTAAGCTTTGTTTAGCTTGTATTTTCTAAGACGCCTTCTACTACATCCACGAAAAGACTTGGAGTGCACCTATTCTATTCTGCTGGGAACCACACGGCGGTATTGTGATATCCTACAATAGCGCACTTATTAACTTGGTTTCATACAAAATTTGAGTTTCAAGACGCAATTTTTTTTTACTTTTTATCATCATCATCATCAGGTCTTTTTAGTCTCCACTGCAGAAGCACGACTCTCTCTGTACTACCAGAGCCATATATTAGCAAGAGCAGTCAGAGGATTTGGCCTTCACTCTCCACGCTGTACGCTTACCTTTTGTATTTCATTCACCGTAATTACGTGACTCACAAACCTCATGTTGTGAGTTACGTATTCTCGATAAAGTATTACTAACAAATACCAATAAAAAAAACTCGTTACGGTCCTTTGACAAAGTGAACTTTTGCAGAAGAAATTGACAGCTACCTGCTTGGATATCGGTAATATCACGCTAGCTAAGAAAAAAAATCGATATAGAAATAATACAACGTATTAATTCAGGTAAAAAAACTCTATGCGCCAAATTTTATCCAAATCAATCATATAGTTTCAACGAGATTAAGTAACAAACATACAAAACTTTGCTTTTATAATACAATGTGGGATTAAATAATACAACAATATTATTTTAAATATAATTTATTCGAATTCAAAATATTTCATTTCAGGTTTTGAGTTCCAATCGCAATAAGTATAACAACGGTGAAAATATATTTATTGATTGATTTCCAATTCCAATGTCACAGATTTGCTATAATAAACTTCACTATATAATGTATGTTATCCCGCAGATGTAATGTATTCTATTTCAGCCCGTGCCGTGCCCGTGCGTATTCAACAATAATTATACTGTCATCTGTCAAATGTCTGGAACAAACACTGTGATACTTTTTCCACTCTCAATTGCAACGTCGATCCATTTTTGCCTTGATGTCCGTGGGAAATCTGTAATCAATCAAATCCAGTCGTAAACAACAACGATTTAAAAATGAACACATAAATATAACTACTTAACCAATTATGATGAAACTGAAATTGTTCCTTAAGTTGGACAATACCTAGTTCAAGATTTTTTGCAAATTGATTTATGTTTTTTAAGATATGTGCGGAAGAACATACAATCATACAAGTATACATACTCTAATGAAATTGTGTACACATGTTTAGAAGCTGTAAAAGACTAACATATTCACAAACTGGGTAATATTACTTATTACATGCCGAATTGATGACATTCTTTTTTTTTAAGTCGGTTGAAAAATAAAGCATAACCACAAAATACCGAAAGACAAGGAAAAAAAAATTGCATACGATAGTACTTTACAACGTTCTGAAGGCCTAAAACAGCAAAACCGTCCGATTGTCGGATGGAAAAATCGGTCGTGTATACCCAACTTAATGGTCGTAAAATATCGATAATCTATAAAGTCGATACAAATTTCACAACACTAGTGTCAAAATTTTAATTTTTATCTTTGTACAACTGTCGGGGACTATTTATACCTCTTTTTATATTTGTCTATGTTTTTTATAATATTCTGTTTTCCTTTGTTTTTCTATAAGTCATAAAAATTTAGTTGTCAAGAAAATATAACTGAGAAAGACCTTCGTATTTTCTTTTGATACCAAAGTAATGGTCTTCTCGTATAACAACAATATTTCAGTTTTAATGCTTTAAAATAGCCAAAAAACATTTGATATAGACACATCCTTAGATTTTACAGTAATATAATAAAAGACATCAATGTCTATCACTGGAAAATCGTGTATAAATACATGAAACGTGACCTACCGGTGAAACCTTGTGTTTTCGGAGTTGATATCTTTACCAGCATAGCGTGATTCCCATTGCACCGTAGTCCAGCCGGCCTATTTACTAACTCGAATGACAGGTGTCGATGCCTATCAATCAAGAATTTACTGTTACAATGCGGTTTTTGTATTTCAAATAAAAAGTTCGAGCAAGCAAAACCCGCATTGTAACAGTAAATTCTAGATTGATAGGCATCGACACCTGTCATCCGAGTTAGTAAATAGGGGGGCAGGACATTGTCCATTTGATAAAGTTTCTGGTTTACACTTTCACACTGCGAAAGTATCTTTAATTCCCAGCAAAAATTTAATTTTATCACTGCACCTCCAACTCAGACGAGTCAACATTTTATACGAACGATTTAAGATGAACATAGTAATTGACAATTACCCTTTCAAAACTGTCTTTTCAAATTGGTCGCATAAAGATATCAAGATATCAAAAGTGACATTTCTCAAGTGTGTCATTAGCACTTATTGATAAATCTATATTTGTCTCTTTTTGATATACTCTAAAAAGAAAGAGATGAATATATAGCTGAGAACTAGGCGGTCTCTATTCTATTTAATACTCTAAGCTTTTGGCTTGAAAACACAGTTCCTTCTAGTTAATATTTATACTTTAAGGTTCCTGTGGTTCCTTCGTATCAGTTCGTATCCGAACAGTCATCCGTTCTAAAATACCTACCTAGTACCTTTCCCAGAATTTGACGTTGGTTCTTGTCATCTTGTCAATGACACAAACAGACAGATAGATAGATAGAAGTCAGTCGGTCGGTGTAGTAAGCAAAGTCAGTAGATTCGGTTCACCACCAGATTTTATTGAAAAATTAATTAATTTGTCTTCTGTGTGTGCTTGACGATGATTAATAACTAAGTACAATTAAGTATTAGCAGAAAAAAAATATTACGTACATTATTGTACCTAAGTTTTTAATTGATAAGCAAATATTAATTTTGTAGTGTTTATTTACATACAAGTTCTATTTACTCATTTTATAATGGACGCGAATGCTGAATACGAAAAAAATGTTGCTGAATTGAGGACGAAGTTGAAAAGTTACCCGGATTTCCCCAAGAAAGGCATACTATTTTGGTAATAGGTTATTTTTTTTAAGCAACCTTTAGCCTTCCCTCCATTTTTCTACTGCCCAAAAAAGGGTGTATTACGTTTTATTAGTCTGAATCAAATTTTATGGCGACTCGGAACATCGCGCAAGGCGATGTGCAGAATACAATATTAGGTACAGCGGGGCGCGTGCGGGGAGGCGGGGCACGTTCTGCGCAGCTCGCAGCTAATATAGTCGCCATAAAGTTTTATTCAGACTGTAAATAAAGATGATTTTTTTTTTTTTTTATTTGGGACATATCACACAAATTGAGCTAGCCCCACAGTAAGTTGTGAACTTGTGTCGCAGGATACTAACTCAACGATACTATATTTTTATAATATATACTTATATAGATAAACATCCAAGACCCAAGTCAATATGAAAAAGATCTTTTTCCATCTTGACCTGACCGGGGATCGAACCCGGGACCCCCGTGTCGCAGGCTAGCGTGTTGACCGCTGCGCCACGGAGCTTGACGTAAATGATGCCTGTTGACACTATCCTTTAGATTTTTGGTTGATATTTAGAATCGTGCGCCCGTGTGCTTTTCTGCCCTGAGTCCTTCTAGGTGGTCATAAATAAAAATAACCTGAACCTAACTGCTTTTCTGCCCTATGTCGTTCCGGGTGGTCATAAAAAAAATAACCTGAACCTAACTTCTTTTCTGCCCTCAGTCGCACCGGGTGACCATAAAAAAAAAATCGGGGCGCACGATTCTAAATCCAAGCCAGATTTTTGCCCATTCCTTTAACTGGTTTCTATGGTCTGCATGGGAAGAGAAGGAGCTGGTACATCCTGTCTTTTCTGATTTCTCAAACTAACATTCAAAGATTATGACAAAGACATACCTCATTTAATAATGATATAATAGCTTTAGACCGTTGTTCCTGTTGCAATAAGGCCATTCCCTCAACAGTTAATTTTTCCTGATGAAAGGAAACATGGCCTTCACCATATCCCAGACAATGCATATGCAAAATTTCATGATGTTCTGTTCTGTATAACAAACAAACTCACTTTCACATGTACAATAAGCAACATGGGTCATTAATTTCAATGGATAAAAAATAAATCTATTTACATACAAAAAAAAAGGGAATAGAAAATACTAAAAACTGAGAACAAAGCTACTGTGGCAAGAACGCTGGCCATTTTCCCCGTTGGGTAGCTATGCTTGTTTATCCATTAAGCGAAAAACCAACCAGCCCTCTTTACACCAGCAATGGACATTAGTTGTGTCGTAATCTCGGTAAAGAAGCCTAGGGCCTCAAGGTCCGAACATTTGTAATATAGTTAGATTTTCCATTCCAGGGACATCTTCTCAGCAATATCAGACGGCCCCACATGCAAACTACTCCAGAGAACACTAATCCAAGTTATACAAGCCAAGTTCCCGCAAGTTGAAGCCATAGTGGGTTTGGAGAGCCGGGGGTTCCTGTTCTCCTTCTCGCTGGCCATGGAGCTCGGTATCGGCTGTTTACCAGTGAGGAAGAAAGGGAAGCTGCCAGGAGAAGTTATTTCGTACAAATATGACTTGGAATATGGATCTGTGAGTGTTTTTTTATGCTTTTAAATACTTGGCAACGGTGTTTAAAAGGCCTGCGTTGACTGACTTTGAAATTCGGCGACAGCGGCAAGCATCGCGCATTTTATACAAAACTAGATATTTTCTCCTGACTTTGTCCACGAAGACTATGTAAATTGCAGATACATTAGCTTACTATAAGTGAACGAATTTTGAAAATATTTGTAGTCCTTGATTACCTTTCTTCTTTCATTTTTTAACTTATCTTGACATACTAATTCCCTTAAAAATGTGATGCCAGCTGGCTGAACTAACATTGCAAAAAATATATACGAATCACATATCTATACTACCTCTATTATTATAAATAGAAAAGATTTGTTTTTTCAGCTCCGAAACAACTGGACCTATTTCCAATATACGTTCACCTATTAAGATAGCTAATTTATCTGCGAGTGACATTGGCAATAATTAAGGCGGACGAAGTAGAGACTGCTAGTACAACATAAATTATTTTTATATAACAAGTTATTTCATAAACAAATATAATATTCTGCTTGACCTGACTGAATTATCAAGTGAAGTTATATGATAATTGACATGATAATAAGTTAATAACTCAATGAGCAAGATAATAGTAAAGAGGTTGTAATTCTCTATGTTGATTGCTATCATAGTAAACAAGAATTGTTTCATAGGTATTTATTAAACGCAATGACCGCCAGTCTTATCAATTGAGGTCTAGTCTTCTATCTATGTATGCTGAGTGGAATTCACTTTCAGTGTTTTAAATATAATGGTTTCAAATTTGTACAAAATTAGTGAACTGTGTTACCATTGTGTTAACTATTGTTGTGCTGTACCATTTGTAAATCACTGAATGAAGATTTCTAAGAACATAAATATATTATGATGCTGGCGCAATGAGCATAACAATGTAGGCAGGAATATTGTCTTAGGCGATACCACAGAGTAAGAAATTTCAATGTAGCTCTGCCTCTGCCTGCTCTTGCCGTCATTGAAATTTCTTGCTCTGTGGGTGATATGGTGACCTTAAATGGTTTAAAGTGTGACATATAATGTCTTTTGATTTGTCGTAGAAACGACACAGACTATATTATTTGCTGTAGGACTTTCAGTTTTATCCGACTGACTCACCCAAAAAGAGGGTTTTCGATATGTATATTTGCAAGTACCTATGACTGTTCCTTTGTCAGGTGCTGTAGCCTAAATGGCTTGACTGCTTTTGAAGTGTGAGGAGTCATTAGTGTCCTTCCCTCTCCTCTATGGAGTATCATTATATACATCATCACATAATTTCAGCAAAAATGATTAAAGTGTATACACGAAATGTCAAACGGGGCAGTCAGGTGTATATTTTGAAACATGCTGCAAGTTTAATAATATTTTAAAATATTTCAGGATGTATTGGAAATACAGAAGAACTCTGTCCGTCCTGGTCTGAAGTGCCTTATTGTTGATGACCTTATAGCCACAGGTGGATCCATCACAGCTAGTACCAACCTCCTCAGGTATGGCTTTAAGGTTGCTTACTTATACCAAAGACAATATAATACTAACGTAATAGACTGCCAACCTCATAGAAACATATTGGACCAAATGAAGGTGGCGAAAAGCAGGCGAATGTATGACGTTGCAGAGTTGCTTGCCACTCGATACTAGATGGCGGTAATCTGCTTTAGCCTAAATTTACTAAAACTAGGTTGTAATTTTAAAATATTATGCCAAAAATATTGTTCTGATTATTTATAAAATATATTTTGTGAATAATGCTGTTATATTCTCATAATACGGAAGATACAATGTCACAACAAAACGAACAAATCGAAGGTACGATTAAGGGGTTGGGACCAGATGCTTATATAGAGTGACAGTCTTACGGTCAGCGCAGACCGAGAGCAGAGAATCGGAGAGCATATTTTGAACACACTCGAAAATAAACTTTCTTACTATTGCAATAAAGTTCATGGCTCGGGATCGCGCGAGCATTTTTGTCATGTTCAGCATTGGCGCACTTTATTTTAATAGCTTTAAAGTTTATTTTCGAGTGTCGTTCCTTTTCTCCCAAACCAGCATAGAAAATCTAAGAGTAATCTTCCACCTAGTATGGATACGCAAGAAATTGTGTTACTGAATATAATATAACGTTAACATGTTTTAAAAACGGCTGTAATTCTATAAAAATGTTTTGGGGAGAATTTTTTTTTTTGTATTTTCTTGAAATATTTTATTTTCTTCTAATGTCATAATACTTGCCTGCAGGTCGTGTGGCGCGGAGGTGGTGGGCTGTCTCGTGGTGATGGAGTTGAAATCCCTGCAGGGCCGCCGCAACATTCCCCACGACGTACCAGTACATTCCTTAATTATGTTCGACTAATATTTGTTAGAATATATATGAATTTATAATCTTAGGAGCTACTGAACCGATTTCAAAAATCTTTAGCCGAATAGGGGCCATTCAAGTAATACGTAAGCAGAAAAATATTTTGAACCCCCTCTTGTCAGCAAAAGTAAGTAAAGTCATTCCCCCTCCCTCCCCCTAAGCTTACGTAAACATTGGTATCATTTTCTCAAAAAATGTTAGTGTATTTTGCGAAATGTTGCATATATCATTACTACGTCACCCCCCGTCCCCCATGTCATAAAAAAAGCCACCCAACCCTGGACCCCCCCTCACCCCCTTTTACTGCTTTAGGTACGTAATATTTGAATGACCCCATAGGTACGTTATCGCTGAGTGTCATAAGCTATGTATGCACCACGGGCGAAGCTGTGGCAGACTGCTAGTAGATAGATACTTTTATACACAAACATCCAAGACCTGGGTCGTTTTCTATTTCATAAATTATTTACATCAAGTTCTACTCCACTTATAGGTTATATTTGAATATAAAATGAATGTTCCTGTAACCATAAATATAAGACGACTATAGTCGTCTAATATTTATGGTTACAGAAACATTACAAACGGTTACACAAACATATTAGACGACTATAGTCGTCTAATATTTAGTTTTATTTTAGATTAGGTCTTTAAGAGGTCGACTACCTGTAAATTTTCGTACAAAAAGCGATAACTCTTCCACCCCCTAAACCATTACGAAATGAGGGACTTTTGGTGTCCATCGATTTCAGCACACCATAATCTAGGGCTAACTGTTTTACTTTTTAATTTTTTTCGGTTTAGATCAATTTAAATAAATTAAAATGACCCGGGTATTTTTTATGTAAAAAATATGGATATTTACTTCGATGCTCATAACTTTGTAAGAATTTTTTTTTTTTTATATATACGGACAAATCACACAGATTGAGCTAGCCCCAAAGTAAGTTCTTAAGCAAGACTTGTGTTATGGGATACTAACTCAACGATACTATACTTTATAACAAATACATATATGTATAGATAAACATCCAAGACCCAGGTCAATCTGAAAAAGATCTTTTTCCATCTTGACCTGACCGGGGATCGAACCCGGGACGTCGCAGGCAGGCGTGTTGACCGCTGCGCCACGGCGCTCGTCAAATGTCAAATATATCTTATATATCAAAACGTACAGCCCTACTTCTACAATTTATTAATAATGTGTAAAAAAAAATATCGAAATTGGACTATGTTTAAGGGGTGGGAAGCGTTATCGCTTTATGAATGAAAATTTACAGGTAGTCGATCTTCTTATAAGACAGAAATTATCCTATATGTAAATTACTTGTATATGTCGCAGACATTTTGTGTGAATCCGACGTTAACATACAGCGTTGTCAGTTAGAAACGCTCGTTGTTACGTAATATGCTGAAGGCAAAATGATGACTTCTTCATTGTTATTATAATTTCAAAGTTGGTTCCAAAGAGAACATAATATAATGGTTATCATAGATAAAACATGTTTTGGACAAATCAGCCTTTATTTCAGCAATTGTCAGTATGCGCTTTGGTTCTTTTGCTCTTGCTTGTGAAACAACCTAATTGCCAGGCGGGCGGATTTAAAAGTTTTCCATCAAAAAATTATGAAGTAAGGCATAGATTTAAAAAAAAAATTTGCGTCTCAAATAAGGTATAAAACTGCAAATTTCGAATTTTCCGCATATTCGAAATTTGAAAATTTCCGCCACTTTTCCGCAAGCCAAAAGAGTTCTATCTAAGTTAAAATATTTTTTAGTAACAAAACGACTGGGTTTAATATAGTTTTGTTGACATAGTTATAAGTTTCTACCAAAAGACACCTATGATAAGATTGTTAACCCTTTTAATACGTATTATATACATTATATACTAATTTATAAGTTTAACTTTAGTTAAGGTTTGATCGAGTCAATTCTCAGATACATTTTTTGAGAGGCGTGGAGAGGCTTACATCAGGCAACTAGCGCCGCCAATAATTTTAGTTATTTTACTCCTAAGCCTGATCAAATGGAAGAAATCTAATTCAATACTTAACTAGTTCTTTACTTGTAGTATTTTTGGTATTAGTTTTCATAAATTTCGTTATCTAAAATTAAAGGATACTACTATCACTCTACTGTACTCATAATAAATAAATATATAGGGACACATCACACAAATTGAGCCAGCCCCACAGTAAGTATAATATAATATACCAAATGCAAAATAATGAAAACTATTTAACCAAAAAATACTACAAGTTATGAATTAGCGAGGTACTCAATTAGATTTTATTTTATGTTATCTTGTTTGGGAGTAAAATAATAAAATAAAATGAAGGCCATCCTTGTAGTAATTAAGCTAATTAAGTAGGCTAATTGTAGTAATGTTAGCTCATTATGTTTTTTGGAAATAAAAGTCTAGTTTCCGTCTCTTCAATAATCATCTTCAAAAATGTCAGATAATCTTTTGAATAGATCTAATCACTAGGTTTGGACTCTTTCGTCATTATCGTAATAAGTGGAGTATTTTACTGATTTGATTAATCATAAGAGTGAATATAGGGTAAACGTATTACCCACACGATTTTTCAATATTCACTCTTCTACACTCCATCTACACTCACACCCCTCTGAGATTATCTCTGAGATAAATACTCTGCTAATTCCGACCAGTGGCGGCCGCGCCTTCAGTGCACTCGTGCACTGCACTACCAGATTTTTATGTATTTACCAATGTTTTTTTTCGACACAATTATTATTTATCCAAAAGTATGTAACTTTAATTACACACTGAAAAAGAAAATATTTTCAAACAAGCTTTATCTTTATAACCTAAAATTTAAGACTCATTTTAGCTAAACCAAAAATTGGGCGAGCGCTTTCAAAGTGCGCACGAAGCGTCTCCATAGAAACTATATGGAATGAGACAGAAATGCTCCGGCAGGTGAAACGGAAGATGATCCGTACTCAATGTATGAGAAAAATTGAAAAATCGGGTCGGCGCACGAGCCCCGAATACTCCCGAACGGGCTCGCTCGGGCGGCATCGGCCGGGGTGTCTCACTCGCTCATTGAAGATTTTTGTTGCGAAGGCGTGTCCTTGACTCTTACTAAAATCAGTTTGTTTGTTTTATTTCGCACCTGTGATACGGTGTGATAGATAACGCGCGCGAAATTACCCAATAATTATTCATCTATTAATATATTATTATTTTGATTTAAATAAATACAACCAACATGTTGTACTTTTTTTTTTAATTTTATTTTCTACACATATAAAATATTACACAGTAGTGGGACCGAATTTGTACGTATTCAATATTTTTTGCAATTTTTTACTGTGCTTTACCTATTCATAAAGACAACAAATCACCTATTGCCAAGATTCAAGTCAGTCTGTCTGTTTTTCGGTCTGCCTGTCGGTCGGTTTGTAAGAGATTATGTATAAATTTTTTTTGTAAATTAACATTAATAATGCTTCTTATTTTTTCTGTAGTTTATATGGACATTCTGGGACTTAGGATTTGGACATTTTGGGATTTGGAAATTTTGGGATTTGGATATTTTGGGATTTGGACATTTTGGGATTTGGACATTCTGGGAAATGTACGTTTTGCAACCTCTGGACATTTTGGAAATTGGTCATTTTGAACCTAAACGGTCTGTTTTTTGAAACCATCTTCTCGTGCTTTTCAACCTGAATTAGTTAAGTACCTATTAGAATATTCATTAGCGCGCAGCTCCTCTCACTAAACCAATGGTAAGTCAAGATGATGAGATATTTCACTGCATGTATATAAGTACCTGATACTTTTTATACAGAAATGGTTTTACAACATGCATTAATATTAACAAGAATTTTACCTAGAGTAACTGATTATGTACAATATGTTATGTATATGTACAAATATTATTAAGTAGGTGCATAGGGGCAGTCGACTACAAATAATTGACGAACGTACGGCAATTCAATAGGTCGTTTTGCTTTTGAGAGACAGTAGGTAAGCAGGTGAACCACCACTCCTTGAAGTCACGAGCCGCCACTGATTCCGACCACATGTACCTAATAGTAAATAACTACTAAGGTTTATTATTGGGTCGTTATCTATGAAATTGGCGTTTTTTTTCCGCTTACCATTTTGTTCCTAATGACAATAATTTTTAGGTTAACACATTTTTTTTTTATTTAAACTTGGAAGTGGCCTATATTATTAACATTCTGCGTGCATAAAAAAAATTGTTTTTCTGAATTTAATTATTGGAAAATGCTTATGGAAAGACCTCGTTTCAGGTTTGTCCGTTTTAATCAAAAATGTAGCCATATTTCTATTATTTTTCTAATTTTATAATGTCAAAATTACGCTTACTGTTGTCCGTCCGTAACTACATGCAAATTTTTACTTTTATTGAATTTATCAAACCCGAAATAATACTAAAAACGTTAATATGGAAAAGTCACTTAGCTCGAAATTCTCTTTAGAAAACGTCAATTTCATATGTAATAACCTAATACTATTAGCCTAATGCCATATCCAGTGTTTGTTTCGAATCTATACTAATATTATAAAGAGGAAAGTTTTGATTGTTTGTTTGCATTGAATAAGCTCCGAACCACAGAGTACATTATAATTATATACTCCGAACCAACATGGAGCGCTTAAAATAATAATATTTTGCGAATATGTATGAATAAAAATACAATACATACATATTAACATGTCTTTTCCCTCGCGGGATAGACAGAGCCTAGGCCTTGAAGACGTAAAGTTTAAAAATACAGTGTTTAGTATTGAGCTAGCGATAATAGAAATTCGCGTTCTCAATAGATAAAATAAATAAATATACCTATACGGACAAATCACACAGATTGCATGAGCTAGCCCCAAAGTAAGTTCGAAACTTGTGTTATGGGATACTAACTCACCGATACTATCAATATGACAACGAAAAACTTAATAAGCCTGAAATCGAGAAAAAAATATTAGCTGCTCCATACATTTGAATCAGAGTTTTTCAACGTACTATAGAAAACCTCATGCATTAAACGAAAAATGTTTGTTCTGTGACCATGTTGAGGTGAATTTAAATTATCAGTAGTAGTTATAACACCAGGCACATTGTATAACTTTATACTCAAGTAATATTTTATTACTGCTAGCTGTGCCTGCGTGTGTTAGTTAAAGCAAAGACAATATAATACTGACGTAATAGACTGCCCACCTCATACAAAAATATTGGACCAACATAAGGTGGCAAAAGTAGACAAATGTATGGCGCTGCATACTACCGCCATCTAGTAGCGAGTGGCAAGCAGCCACTCGATACTAGATGGCGGTGGTCTGCGTCAGCCTAAACTTACTAAAACTGAGGCGTAATTTTAAACTAATAAGCCAAAAATTTTGTTCTAACTATTAATAAGATATATTTTGTGAATATAATGCTTATATATTTTCAATATATCGAAGATGCGATATCGTGTAGCAACGAGTAGCGCCATCTAGGTGAAGCTTTAAGAACAAATCGTACGATTAAGGGGTTGGGACCACATCGTAAAAGTAACCTAAAGACATGTGGTCTCAACGCCTTAATCGTACGATTTGTTCTCAGAGACTCGCATAGATGGCGCCACTCGTAACTATACAACATTGTATCTACCGTATTATGAGAATATAAAAACATGATTCACAAAATATATCTTATTAAAAATCAAAACAATATTTTAGGCATAATATTTTAAAATGACACCGTATATTTAGTAAGTTAAAGGCTAACGCAGATTACCGCCATCTAGTATATGGACTACCAAGCAACTCTCCTGCGCCATACATTCGCCTGCTTTTCGCAACCTTAATTTGATCCAATATTTTTGTATGAGGTGGGCAGTCTATTACGTTAGTATTATATTGTCTTTGCTAAAGAGTAACCCATGTCCATTCTCAGGCTCTAGAATATCTGTGTACCAAATTTCATTTAAATCGGTTCAGTAGTTTTGGCATGAAAGCGGGACAGACAGAGTTACTTTCGCATTTATAATATTAAGTATAGTATGGATGGATTAGCATTTAGTACTTCAAATAATTCCACTAAATAATACAGTTCTATTGCTCAATTTTAAGTAAAAAATAATAATTCCAAAGTACCTCTTATTAAAATACGTAACAACGGGTTATTCACGTACAAAGTCAGCTGCTGGCCGACGTGTTTCGATCTCATCCGGAGGTCTTCCTCTGGGCTATTTGAATTCTTTGGGATAATTCGAAACATGTCAGATTGTCGGTCAATACCTGACTTCGTTTGAGTAACCCTTTTTTGCAAATTTTAATAATGTCTTTATCTCAACTCTCAAGTTATTTTTGCCACTTGTACGTAACATTATTTCTGTGTTAATGAATTGTATAAAAGTAAATAATAATTCTAATGTATATGTTATTATTCTAGGGTAGTATTTGTTATACAGTTTAAAATGTGTACAATTGTTGTGATCGCAATAATAAAACTTATATTTTCGATGTAGACTTTTATTAATGAAAACATGTACAACTTAATGTAACAGATGTGTAACAGTACCCATTTTTATTTATCCATAACTTTTCAGCTTGTAAATGGTCAAGTAACATTAAAAAAAATATATAATAGGGTCTGGTTTTGTACGGAACCCTACAACAGACCAAATCTACACCAAGTAAGCCATATTGATGTATTGATAATTAATATAACTAGGTAGTATGTTAAGAAAATGTGGTATAATAATCAAATGAATTAAAAAATTTAATATTAATTACTTTAAGTACCTAGGTAGGTAAGTAAGAGAGCATCAAATATTTTAAATGAATTATTTTTTCTTTAAGAACAATAGACATACAAATAACATCATGCATGAAGAGTAGATGCAACCTTTATTCTTATAAAGATTTTGGACATTATCAATGTAGAGATGTAAATGCATCATAGTCTCAATACGGTTTGGGGTCGGCACGCATTTCGGCCGCATAAATTATCATTAGCATAAAATATTACTAATAAAGATTGAAACAAAGAAAAAGAGAAACAAACCTTCTATAGTACCGAATAAGGCCTTACAATCTGCAATTTTTTTTCGAAAGAAACTGTTAATCTTGTCACTATTTATGCAAACAAACTTCAATTTAGAGTAAGAATATGAAATAAAACCACTTACTGTAAAGATACTACAGGCACTTTGTGATCGTGGCTAGTTGCGTTATGAATGCTGATTGCTTTAGGAATTACTTTGAAGTTCTTATCATTAGCATAAGATTCTTCTGAAGACTCAATGTCTCTTTTAACTGGTGATTTCGTTGTTGATGAAACTTTAGTAGATGTTTGATATGTGCCAAATGATTTAGGATTCAGTTTGTCATTTTTATCATCATCTTTAACTTCTTCTGAAGATTCTGTATCTCTTTTAACCGGAGATTTCGTTGTTGATGAAACTTTTGTGGAAGTTTCATCTCCTATAGACTTAGGATTTAGTTTCACATTTTTGTCATCATCCTTAGGTTCTAAAGATCCAGTATCTCTTTTGAAAGGAGGTTTGGTTGTTGATGAAACATTAGTGGTTTCAAAGGTGCCAAATGTTTTAGGATTTAGTTTTACATTTTTATCATCATCCTTATGTTCTTCTGAAGATCCAGTGTCTCTTTTGAAAGGAGCTTTAGTTGTTGATGAAATATTAGTAGTCTCAAAGGTGCCAAATGTTTTAGGATTTAATTTCACATTTTTATCAGTTTGTGGTTCTTGTGATTCAGTATCTCTTTTAAAAGGGGATTTCGTAGTTGATCCCGCCTTAGTCGTAGCTTCGTAAGGATATGGAATAGGATAATTTTGCGATTTCATTAAAATTCCAGGAGGTTTCAGAGAACTTTGTTTGTTTGTATCTGATGTTTCGTCATCTTGTTTAGTCAAAATTAAAGATGCTGTGGTAGTTATTTCTGTTATATCTACATTAAGTGGAGTAATTCTAGGTCCTTCTTGAGCATTTCGTGTTTTCCTTTCTTCGTCGTTAGTAATATTATCAGCGCGTTTGTTTGCAATTGCTGGATTAGCAAGACTGTCAATTTTAGGAGTATTTATTTCTTTAGATTCGGCTTGTGTGCTTCGAGCGCTTCTTTTTTGATCATTTAAGGGTGTATCTTTAACAGTACCTTTAGAATTGATAAGTGATGGCAAGTTCCTCTCAAAATTCGGAGTATAGACTGTAGGATTGCTTTGGCTTGAAGCTATAGGATTTCTTTGGGTTGCTATCAAAGTAGGACTTACATTTTTGCCGTCATCTTTCTGTGTTGCTCTTACATCTCTTCCTTCATTCGCTACGAACACAGGATGACTGGTTACAGGATTATTTATATTCAAGTTGTAACTAGGCGTCTTATCTGCTGTAGTCGTAGTCTTGCTGCCAAAACTGCCTTGTTTTGGTGAGTTTTTAGTAGCTGCATCATCTTCATGGGTGTCTCGAACATGTCTTACTTCACCGTTATTTGTCTTCAGTGAAGGTTTTTCTGTTGTTTTTTCATCGTCTCTAGTATCTTCACCAAACTGCCTGTTACCAATGTTAACTGGTAAATTACTGTCCTTAGTAATCGTACCTGGTTTTACTGTAGTTGCAGTTTTTTGTACAAAGACGGACGGAGGTTCTACTTTAGGTCTGTTGTTTTCTGGTATTTTTACATCTGTGTCGCGAGTCTGTCTCGCATTATTTTGTTTCGCTTCAGTATTGGTTGGATTAGACTGTGTCTTCGGCGTCTCAGGTGATTTTGTTGTAAAATCCGTACTACTTAGTGGTGTGATCTTGCTTCCAGGAGTAGGAGTATTTAAACTACCAGCGTTTGATTTAAATTCACTGGGATGTAATGGTCCATTCTTCTGACTTTGGTATTCCTTATTGAGCGTAGCGTACACTTCAACATTGAAATCAAAGCCTCGAAGGACAGTGGGACTTTTGAGTTCGATAATCACTTTCTTCTGTCCCTCTCCTCCTTCAATAATTTTAGCATCTCCATCCTTGTCTTGTCTGAGGTCTGTTACGACTATACGACTTATAACTTCATCGTCGGTAGTGTTGATTGTGACGTTCTGAGCTTGTCTCCATACGGCTGGACTGGCCTGGAAATGTTCGTCGAACACTTTCTTCCCTCCAGTACTGGAACCCACGTTGATGTCGTGGGTACTGACTGATCCCAAAGCTAGGAACACGAGTAGGATGTACATCTTCGAATAGCGACTGAATAATGTTGCGAAATCACAAAGTTGTAGTTTATAAAGCTCCCGATTGAGGAAAATTGTAACGACAATGTGAGTCAGTGTGGTAATTTTTTTATTGTTTACATTAAAGCCTTCCTAGAGGAAAACTTTAATGTGGTACAATGTGAAACAAAAGTGTTATATGTTATTGTTAAGCTTATGATTTTTTTAAATCACAGTATGAGCTGCTTGCAGGTATCTCGTTGACTTAAAGTGCTTAGGGGTGAAAAAATTATGAACAAGCAAAAATACCTACTCCAGTGGGACATACATAACATAAAAAAGGTATTATGTATATATTACAAAAATGTGTTACATACATTTTAAATTTATTTTTCAATATGTGCTTTTAAAAAAATATATTTTGTTACACCATGTACGATGGACCAGACGGCCCACTGTTTAAAGCAGTCCCAGATGGTCTTTTTTTTAAAACGCACACTTACATAGGTACACCGTTTATTGTTTTTAAAAAGGCACTACAAAAAATAACTTCCACTGTATCCAGAATTTTAGGAAAGATGTTACTACACCAAGCTCAGAAGCTCACTACGCGACTACACCAAGCTGACTTAACTGGAAAATGACTTTACGTAAAACCACGAGGCAGGCAAAACTGCTGACATAAGTAGAAATAGGTTAGAACTGCTTACTACAGTTAACCCTCCATATTATAATGGGGTATAACACCACGTATAACAGTTGACAACCTATTTCAGGGATCCACACCGGCACCTCTCCGGCACAACCACTTGTGCCCCCGACTATCTAAGCATAAGCACGTCTCAAGTTATCGTCATGAGATGCGATCGGGCACGCGCGGCGCATTTAAATTAGGACTGCCTGCTTCACGTCCATTCAGATTCACTGTCAATGCTAAGTTACGTCAGCGGCTGAAGATAAAAGTAAGACAATTTTTTGTCGTGGCTTCTAGCGGATATACTTCCTATCTTATTCTATTCTATTTCATATTTCCTAAGCTACCAAAAACCCGCATATCCAGGAGCTCGATGGCCCAGTGGGCGTGAGCAATAATAGCTCATCCGCATGTTAAGCATCCCCGGAAGCAGTTCCTATCTTATTCTATTCTATTTCATATTTCCTATCCTACCAAAAACCCGTATATCCAGGAGCTCGATGGCCCAGTGGGCGTGAGCAATAATAGCTCATCCGCATGTTAAGCATCCCCGGAAGCAGTCGACTTGGATGGGAGACCGCAAGTGGCATATCTCGAGCTCCTTCGTGCTTCGGAAAGCGAGTTATTGGTCCCGACTGTCATCATTATTGGCAGTTTAAGCTATGTGAAGGAGGTTAAAAAATCTGACACCAGTGGTTGGCCTTATACTTACACACACGAAAAACAACAGCAACCCGTATATCCAAGAAAAGTAACTTTTGCACAAAACACTTCATCCACGTGCACCCATCAGATAGGGAATCGAATATTATTCCGGGTTGCATCCTCATGGTGGTGCTTTGGAGCCCAGGGTCTGCTTTTGTGACAGCATTCATGCTGATTTTGGCAACATTTTTGCAATTTTAAATATCGAAGCAAGAAACCGTAGTTGATTGATAGATCGTCAGTCAGGCCAAGGCACTCGAATTTTGAGGGGTCCAGTGCTGCTGTCACCATTTGAAAGAAACCTACCTTTCATCCCGGAGAAAAGTTCTGTTCCCGAGAGATCGACATTAACGCGAGCGGGCGAAAACAAGTATTTTATAAAATATAGGTAGGTACCTAAGTACTTATAGAGATAAACATCCAAGCCAAGACCTATACCAATCTGAACTGAAATCCATAAATGAAAGCAGCAAATCAAATAAAGACAATATACTAATGAAAATACAGATAAAAACATTTATTCGCACTCCTTGCAGTAGTCCGGCTTGGAACAGGGACACTTCTTCGGAATGGTGAGACCCCTGGCCATCTGCTTCATGAATGGATGAATTTCGTCGCTGTAGAAGGGCCTGCGAAGGAAATAAGAGATTTTTGAGAGACATTATAGATGTCAGTCTGATATTTGTCAGCTTGATTACTGTCGAAAAAAATATGCTGCAACAATTTTCGGAGGAAAAACAGAGCAGTTTGTCTGAAATGCACGAGACACCTAGGTACCTATACTTAACAGACGGTAGTATAGGATTAGGCACCGAATCAATAATAGATAGTAATAACATACAAAACGGAAACTTGCTGCGTCCCCCGCAATATGGCATCCTTAGGGAAAATATAAGGACATTAAAAAGGGTTAGGCGAGTTACATGCAATCGCACGTTACACAACATTGTACGTTTCTCGGACGTTCTTCGGTTGTTCGAAAATTTTGAACAATAAAGGCATAAGGCGCAACAAAAAATTTGTTTTAATAAATTTTTTCCATTTTAACCATAGCGTTTGACGCCGAATACACCTACGTTAAGTTCTATTTACGAGTAGTGGCGATTAAATTTAGTGCGTTACCTCCATTATAAACAGTACCTACCTACCTAAAAATGGTAAATAGAAGATGTACATAATATTAGGAAAATATCTAAGTATGAATGAAGTAATATGTTATGTAATATTTGTTTCAGCTAAGAATTTTTATGAATAAGACTGTATAAAAAAGAATATTTTTTTAAATTACCTAAACCATTTCGACTCGACAAGAAGTAGAGTAAGTACTTATAATGGATCTAAGAATAATCAATAATATTATTCCTAGGTCCATGGTACTTATATAGGTTAGAAGTATTATAATTTCCCAAATTCACTGTTGAGGAAAAATCTTTTACGAAAATCTTACGGTCTAATATTATTTCATTTACTCACTTATTTCCTTCTTCAGCGACCTTTCTAACATGACTTTAGCCTTGTATCTTACGAGATAATTTTGACTTCGTATTTTAAATTATTAGTGTTTTTAGACTTCTTGCAGCTAATAATATGATTTTGGTTGCCTAAGTAGGTAGGCATAGTCCAAATCAAACTTTATGGCGGCTTGGAATATCGCGCGAATCGATGCGCAGCACACAATATTAGGTTCAGCGCTAAGAATATGGTTAAGAGGGTATACTAGCAGTGCGTTTTCCATACAAATGTATTTCTCTATTTTCTCGCTGAAAACTGCTTCTAGAGGCACAATTCTTTTTACATACAATCTATTACTAAAATAGGTATGTCCCTATGTTTTATTTTTTTCTAAAAACCTGTTTAAATGAAAAAAAAATTGTACAAAAACAGTTTTTTTGGAAAAAATAAAAAATAGGGGCATTCCTATTTTAGTACTCGATTTTATGAAAAAAGAATTGTGGCTCTAGAATCAGTTTTCAGCGAGAAAATAGAGAAATACATTTGTATGGAAACCATATTGAGAAAATACTGCTAGTATACGCTCTTAAGCGGGGTGCGCGCGGGGAGGTGGGGGGCATGTACTGACTACTGCTGCACAGCTCGCTGGTAATATCCGAGCTGCCAAAAAGGCTTACCGAGAAAGCATTCTCTTTATCTCATCATTGTAGTCTTCAGCGGCCTTTAGGCCCTTCTGTATCTGGTCCAACTCCTCCTGGCGAGCACGCTCCTAATGACAAATGAATTATTTTAATAAACAAAGTCTAACGCTATCCATATAATTTAATACTAAAAAAACATGACTGGTTGAGTACCCGTGATAGTTTTTCGAATTTGCAGACCTTTTGCACAATATTTTTAAACTTAGGAAGATTGTTAGGTTCGAGTTATTTTTTTTCAAGTTTGTGCGCCAGTCTATACATATATTAGGAATATTAAAAAATGATTTGATCAAATCCCTGCATTAATCATTTTCCTGCGACATATACCGTACCTACACTAAAGCGAAGTAGAGCAATCAGTGCAGTGACTTGGTGATAACTTAATCAAGGGGTTGCAAAAAGTGACACTATCGGGTCGAATTAAATTGGACCTTATTATGTATATTAAATACGATACATTTCATATTATTTGAATGACGTGGCGGCAGCTGGCAATGTGACAACTGTTTTGTTTGTACATGTTGCAGGGATATTATAAAAGTCGTGATATTATAATTTCACTAGTGACATTATAATTACACAGATTATTGTCAATCGTTTGTATTACTTACAATTTAACGGGATAGTTTCAGTACCATTATAATTTCACTAGACCGATGCAGTGAAATTGTAAGGCAGTGATATTTTGACAAAAACACTGGTCTAAGAAAGCCGTTAGATTATCAGAGCGATCGCTGATTGGTCCGCATTCGTTACCACCTGACCAACAAGTACTAAACATAGAGTTAGGAAATAAAAAAACAGATTTTAGAAAATATTTTTAATTTTACTTGTCTCTTTTTATTGTACTAGGTATCTACTATAAAATATGGTGAAAAAGTTATAACGCTTACTAATCAAATCATTACTTTAATAACTATAAGCTTAATAGTACGTAATACTGGTAGTAACATTTTAGTCACTAGCATCAATTTTTGGATTTGAAAAAAGCTTAATTAATAATAATAAATGAATAATAATTATGTATTTTTTGTCAAAATATGTTACTTAAAAAAGTTGGCAGGTTAAATAATTTAGCAAGTAATTTAAATGACATAACAAATAGAATAATAAATTAATAACAAATTGACCAATCAGAACACGCGGGGCTCCCACCACAAACCCAACTCATAATAAACCTAGATTTATTATAATATCACTATTGCGGCCCAGTGAAATTACAATAACTCTGAAAAGAGTCCGTGAAATTATACGAACCAGACGTTATTGACAATAATCAGTGTAATTATAATTTCACTATAGAAATTATAATGTCACGTTTTTGACAAAATCCCTGCGACATACATACATAGTATCACTCTTTATCCCTTACGGGGTAGACAGAGACTAAGGCCATAATGTCCAAAGGCCTCGTTTGTTTATTTCAATTAAAAATAATAAGAATATAACAGTACAGCGTGGAGAGTGTAGGCCAAATCCTCTGACTACTCAGCAGGCTAGTATATGGCTCTGGTGGTTCAGAGAGGGTCGTGCTCCTGCAGTGGAGACTAGAAAGACCTGATGATGATAACAGTACAGAAATATCAATTTGTTTTGTTGCATTGTAAAATGTCCATTATTCGAATGTTATTCGACCAGACTCGAAGTGGAAAATCTTGATTGGGGTAATTGGGTATTACTCTATAGAAAGAATAAACATGGTCTAGGCATACATTATGAAATAAACAATTAATAAGCAATTTTTGGTCTATGAAAATTTCAATAATTCCACATAGTTACTACTGCACGCACAGCAATTGTCTAGCGATTCTGACATCAGAATGGACCGTCAACCTTAAATGTTTGAATTCTTTTAATTTATTAAATCAGCAAATCTCTAAATATGATAACCAATTACTATAAACAATTCATAAGCAATTTTTAGGCACAACTTCACAGTTAAATACGACTGTTGTAAACTTAGCTTTAAGTAATTTATTGACGTTAACAATAACATAACATTGTAAACCAATTTTAAATGTAAAGTGACGTTCAACAAATGATATTTAAAATATCTTAAGATGAATAAAATTTTTGACTATTGACTATTACTGTTGGTTGACCTGCGGTTCTGTCTGACGGACACTGTATCCGGGGTGCCATCCTCAACGTCCTGTCCGGTGGTTGTAGGCATGCTTACGGTACCTAATGGCTACGTAGGCCCGGACTACTACTTTCTTTTTCCCAATGCAACCGAGTCATCGTAACGTGATACCTTCTTCATCCTGTTCCCAATTCCACCTTAGCTGTCTCTGTATAAATTTGATACATACTTTGGAACTCTCGGAACGCTAACTGCCACTCGAGATAAAGGTTAAATCCGAGTTCGGTGGTGGGTTGCCCAGTGATGAAACCTTCGCTTCGATATGGGATAAAATACATAACATGTTTTTATTGTAAAATTTTATACTAATTTCTATGTATTACTAGAACTTAAGAGACTAGACTAATAAAGTTATTATTATTATTAATAATGGGACGATTCAGTTCGCAGATGCGTCGGAAGCTAGATAAGCCAAAAAATGTGCTCGCCAACCGTGACACCACAGAGCAAGGAAGGTCTACGCGAGCTACATTGAAATACCTTGCTCTGTGCGTGATATCACTATCAATACATATTATAAAACAAGGCCTTTTGCCGCGTCTGTTTTCACTACATATTATAAAAAAAGTCTTTTGCAGCGTCTGTCTGTTTGCGATAAAATCAAAAACTACTGCACGGATGTGGTTTACACCAATAGATAGTGATTCATGAGGAAGGTTTAAAGGTAAATACATGCCCGAGCATAGAAGGGGACGGCTGCTAGTAATTGATAAGAACGGGAAATGTTATAATCATGGGACAGTTGCCAAATAAATAAAGTTTAAAATAATCATAGATGTATATTGTCCATAATGTTCATAGTAAAAATAATTTTAAACTAGGGTAATACAATTATATAATAAAAATATAAAATTCAGGTAAGCAATCTTACATACTATTTTGTTATTTGACACTTTTATTCTTAAGAGTAATATGTGAGCTAACATCCTATTACGAAGGCTTCTCCCTCCTGGCATATTTATAAAGACAGAAGAGGTAAAAAATAATTTAAAAAAAATTGTTTTACAATATCATATTCATCACTTTTGGTGAAGAGTTTAGGCCACATCCTCTGACTGCTCTGGCTAATACGGCTCTGGTAGCGTACTACCCTCTCCGTAGAGAGGGTCATGCTCCTGCAGTGGAGACTAAAAAAGATATGATGAGTATAATTCACTTCTTGGTGAAACCATTCTGCAAGCTAAAGTTCAACACATCCAGCGCCGTCATTTTCATTTCTTTGTTCTATGTTGTTGGCTTTTCTTCTTTTATCAGAAAGAAACTCTTTTATGTGAGCCTCAAAACCATCCAAGAATTTAATAAACGCCTTTATTGCTGCTATTGTTTCTTCTTTTATCTTCAAATTGTTTCTTTTTGCTTTCGTACTGATGTTATCTTTGATTTGCTTCTCCACTTTATTCAGCCTCCTGCTTTTCAACTTCAGTTTTCTCATAATTGATCTAAAGTCATTCTTTTCAATGTTTCCTAAATATTCTTGAAAATCTTTCCGTAGCATAAATATTTGATGAAACATAAATTTTTCGGAGAAGTACTCGTCTTCAATTTTTGTAATATCTATTTCAAATAGTTCATTGTATTCTCTGCCCACAGCGCCTAATGGTAGTACATGTTTTGTTTGTAGTTTTCGGCCTTTAGATATAGTATCATCAAAACATATTTTCGCCTGGTCATTGTAGCCTTTATCAAGTGCCAAATCAAACGTTGATAAATTCATATTTTTCAAACTTTCACCCACATTTTCAGATTCATCAAAAATGGATTCCATTTTATCTATCTCTTTGCAGCTGAATTCAAAATCTTTTCCATATTCCATTATTTGAGGGCTAAAGTCCGTCCGGGTAAATGTAACTGATGTGGCACCACAGCTGTCATTAGAAATAGATTCCAGTACTTCTTGCTGTGGTTGTGGACGTTGATTGTATAATCCAAACATAAAATCATTAAAATTGGCTCCATTTTGTTCATCCATGTCTTTATTATGCTGCTTTATTCTGAAATATACAATTTTAACAGTTTAAAATGAAGGCAAATAAATAATTATCTTAAACCTTAAAGTTGTTCTAGCTAACTTTTGAAAACTATGTTATACAATGCTTTGAAAGTCGCTTCAAAATACATTGTGGCTTTGTATGATTGACTATTTTAAGAATTGAAAAGTAGACGGAGTGCGAAATAGGCTGATTACTAAGTAGGAAATTTGCGAAGTTGTCTCCACGAAAAGTAGTCAAAATGAGAAATAGACAGTTTGAGAAGTAGACCCCTGGCGCCTGATCGATATTAATGTTGATGTTCCCCACAGGTTATATCATTTTACAGAACATATATGACGCAAAGCGACTTAGTAAGGCTGTGCAATAGAGGTATATCACCTAACCTACAAAGTTTGTAACATACGTAAATAACTTCGAAACTGCACGACTCTAAAGGCGAATATTGATTCTAGTGAGTCG
Source organism: Rhodophaea formosa (assembly GCA_963082605.1). Classification (NCBI taxonomy): domain Eukaryota; kingdom Metazoa; phylum Arthropoda; class Insecta; order Lepidoptera; family Pyralidae; genus Rhodophaea; species Rhodophaea formosa. Next base: position 11,239,849 of record OY720226.1, read on the forward strand.
CCTTAATCACTGCTTTCAGTTCTAATTTAAACTGCATGATCATTTAGACTAGAACGTGTATTTACATCTTTATTTGTTATAAAATAGAAAATATAAAAGAAAAACAAAATATACTTACTTGTATTTCACGTTTATAGTTCAATGGCTTCGACACTTGAAGACTTACTAATTCTGTAAGTTTATTTTTCCTGCACTTTTTAATGCGTAGCTTTTATTAATTTATTGATTGATTTGATTTATGAGAAATCACACTAACTTGTAGAACTTATCCGACTTGACACTTCCCTTCCCGAAGTTTCCAAAACAAAAGTTCGTTCGTATGATCGCTGTCACACACTTTGACAAAGCTGTCAACTGACGATGGCATGCAGAATGTGTCAATGTCAAATGAAATGGGTAGGTAAAGGGCGCGTGAATTCGAAACAAACATTTTGGGTAAATTCAAAATATAGGGGCCTCCAGTATAATATACCTAAACAACACATAAGTTTATAAAAAAAATTAAAATTCCGTTTACTATTTGGTTCACCCACCCGGTTAGCCGCAGCCCGAAGGCTTCCAAACTTTTGCATACCTACTTCATGTTTTAATGCTCGCCACCCCTTGCACAACTACTCTGATGCTCCAAGGAGACTTAGGAGTCGAAGAAGTTTTAAAAAGTGTGTAGAACCAATGTCGTCCAATGTCCAACAGGAGAGGTGCACTCTTTGGCGCAGCAAGTGGAATGTTCCTTCCCCATTTGTACCACTTGTTGAAGAGCTCCCACCTGGACATGAATTGCCATGGCAGACCTGGAAGTCCTTAAACAGACTTCGGACTCAGGTCGGCCGGTGTAAGGAAAACCTGTCTAGATTGGGGTTTAATAACAACTTTGATGAGTTGTGCGAATGTGGACTCCCCCAAACAATGTCCCACTTGTTGTCTTGCTCTTTGTGCTCCTGCTCCTGTACATTGGACGATCTGATAATAGCTAATACTAACGCCATCCAAGTGGCTGCATTTTGGGAGCAAAAAATATAAATTAAAAATAATTGGTTTGCCACCGACACGAAAAGAAGAAGAAGAATGTTTTAATATAATAGAAGACCAACCTTAAGTAGTTTGTTATATTCAATCTGTTCAAGCAACGCGCGTTGATGGGTCTTCTTGGCTTGCGCGTCGGTAAGCTTTTTGTGATCAACCAGTTGTCCAAGTTGCTTGAACAACTGGTCCTGGTAATCTTCTTGCTCCTTCAGTTTCTTGGCTAAGTTCTCGCGCGCGTCGCGACGGTCTTTGATCTGGTCTATCATGGCTTTGCGGACATCCTGGAAAGACCGATCAAGTCAGAGTAGGTTTCGCACCCCGCCGAATCACTACCTATTTACGTACATTTGGGATTTAGGTTTAGACCAGTCAATATCGACACAAAAATATGCAAAAATTAACTTCATGCTCGTTTGCAATTTTTAGGGTTCCGTAGTAAACAAGGAACCCTTATAGTTTCGCCATGTCTGTCTGTCTGTCTGTCTGTCTGTCCGTCCGCGGTTTTACGCAGAGACTATAAGTACTAGAAAGCTGTAATTTGGTATGAGTATGTATATTAATCATGGCAAAAAAGTGGTAGAATAAAATCTTGAAAAAATTTTTTTTTAGGGTAGCTCCCATACAATGTAAAGTGGGGGGTCTGTCTGTCCGTCCGCGGTTTTACGCAGAGACTATAAGTACTAGAAAGCTGTAATTTGGTATGAGTATGTATATTAATCATGGCAAAAAAGTGGTAGAATAAAATCTTGAAAAAATTTTTTTTTAGGGTAGCTCCCATACAATGTAAAGTGGGGGAGTAATTTTTTTTCTCTATTTACCCATCGTGTGGGATATCGTTAAATAGGTCTTTTAAAAATATTGTGAGGTTGAGAACACCATTTTCCGATTTAGGGATCCGTTTCCGAAATATTTGGTTTTAAAGTGCGAATTTTTGTTAGAGGTAAGTGTCCCCCCCCTCTATCTGCTAAACGGTCATATATAGATAAGTGAAAAAAATTACAGCAGTAGTATATATACTAAAGTTGAAAGGAAAACTATCAAAGCTGAGTACTAAGTACAAACTAAAAAGTTATAGGCAACCAACTTATAAACTGTAAAATTTCATACTATTTTCAGTGTTAGATGTTTTTGGTCGTTAAACTGTAAGGTGCGAGTGTGAATAGTGTGAACTCAAAGTTGTCATTCGCAACTACGGAACCCTACACTGCGCGTGGCCCGACACGCACTTGGCCGGTTTTTTTGTATGTGCAAAAATGGTCTTTTCGACCGGAAACTATATGGATCTAAGAATGGCGAAAACATGAAAAATCGTCAGTTTTTATTTTTGCATTTTTCAATAACAGGTTGAGTGGATGACGCGTACAAGCGTGGAAGCGTGGAGACTAGTCAGCCACATCAAATTTTACTCTTCGGTCGAAAAGTCCCATTTTTGAGAGTCTGTTTCCCTATTGAAAACTAGGAGAGATAAAATTACACTCATTTGAAAGCCTATATAGTCTTTTATTTTATTTACTTATTTAACTTCCTGTAAGAGCTTTAGTTTCTTCGGTACAGTACAGACCCACTACCCCAAATTTGGGAAAAGTTGACATGGTTTGACAAGCTATAATAACTCAATAACTAAAAGTCACAGAGTGTTCAAAATACTCTAGATAATTTAGTGTATTTTATAATAGCATACCTACTACAAAGAGTTAGTCTTGGTGAAAATGCAACCGGGAGTATCCTCGTATGAAGAGGGGAATATAGAAATTGGTAATAGCAAAGGTTCTTGCCGATATCTTACCCGCTTTATAGTTAACATCGTATTATTTTGTCTCTAGATATAATCTAGTTGCCGCTACAGGTAATTAATGCTTTTGATAGTATAGTGTACAAAACTTATATCGCAATAACCATTATATGTACTTAATCCACGAGAAATTCTCCACCAGGGCTGTTGTTTATTATCATGGCGAAGCATAAGGCATCGCTGATGGTTCATACTCGGGAAACTACTTTTTTAACACCATGTTCCACAAGGTTGTGTGTTGTCGCTTACGCTATTTATGATAATTTAAATTATAATAGTCTATACCACTACTGTACCTAGAAATTTGAAATTCGGTACAGGGGTTTCTTTCATGAGCAATAAGAAAGGATTTTCAGAAATTCAACCACTAAGGGGGTGAAATAGGAGATGAAGTTTTACGCAAAGTCACGGTAAAATTGCTAATGCTAGAAGCTAATAAATTAAAACGTCTTACTCTGTTCGTCTTCTGCGACCAGAGTTGGTACTCGCAGCGCTTCTTGTCCACAGCCTCTTGGATTTTGGCCGCCGCTTCACCGAACATGAAGTCGTCCTTCACCTCGTTGCGGGCGATTTCTTCCTTTAATGCGATCATTTTGCGATTGCATTCGTCTTGGTCACGCTGAAAGACAACACTATAAATAAATAAATATATACGGACAAATCACACAGATTGAGCTAGCCCCAAAGTAAGTTCTTAAGAAAGACTTGTGTTATGGGATACTAACTCAATGATACTATATTTTATAACAAATACATATACAGATAAACATCCAAGACCCAGGTCAATCTGAAAAAGATCATCGTCGCAGGCTGGCGTGTTGACCGCTGCGCCACGGAGCTCGTCAAACTATATAAGATAGTATATACGGACAAATCATACAGATTGAGCTAGCGCCTAAATAAGTTAGAGACTTATGTATTATGGGCAACTAACTCAACGGTGCTATATTTTACTTCAAATAATTTTTCATCTTGATCTGACCGGGGATCGAACCCGGGAACATCCGTGTCGCAGGCCGGCATGTTGCCACGGAGCTCGTCAAACGTTCTTTTAACAATCGAGCGAGCAGGTCGCCTGATGGTAAGCGATCACCGCTACCCATGGACATCTGCAACAACAGGAGTGTGACAGGGGCGTTGCCGGCCTCTTATTTGTCTAAAAACCAAAAATATAAGAAACCTGCCCGGGGGATGTCAAATTATTATAGTTATAGTAACACTGTATAGTGTACCAACCAGTCATGTTGACAACAAGGTTCTTGATGTTATTTAGAGGGATAAAGTTCATTCCGCAGTCTTTTCATCAATAAATGAGCTATAATATATCTCCTGATTGCGTTCTAGAGCTATATTTACCGCCAAAGAGCGGGGGCCACGCGTTTCTATGACTGCTTATTAAGCAATCGATAACATACCTCCTTTCTCCTCATAAGTTCGACCTTGGCCTGCTCATCAGCCAGCCCCTGTCCCGCTAACGAGTCCCACGTGTCATTAATCAGTTTGGCATCAGCTTCACGCTGGGCCACGGCCTCTTTTCGCTCGGCTATCATTTCCTTGCGTTCTTGAGCCATTACTTTGCGGATTTCTGCACGTTTGCGTTCGGCTGGAAACAAAATTTACATTTTACAACATACCACGTCAAAGACAACCAGGCAGAGTGCTATCTACTCGTAAAAATAATACGGTAGTTGCCTAATGTTAAGATTATATAAAATTTGTTTCTAATGAGACTCATTTCTATCTAAAAACACTATAAAGAACACTTTTAATTTGATATCGATTCGTTAAGTGATCTTAAAACTTCTTTAAAGTTGGGTGAATAGGACCATTTTTTAAAGTATGAAAATCTTTAATTACAATTATACTGTATTTAAGTCTGCAAAATTTATAGCAACTTTTATTATGAAATCATTACCATAAACGAAATATTTCGTATAGCTACCAAACAAAGTTCTCACGCCACCCATACAAAATACAAGCTTGTGACGTCACAAATATATAGGCATTTCAGCGGCGCGTTTTCACGTCTAAAAATTTACGTCTAAAAACATGTGTCTTTGAAATTTTTATATCTGAACGAGTTTTTTGTTTAGAAATGTATTTCTGTCACTATTGTGTTTATTTTTGGCAGGTCAATTGCAGGTCAATTTCAGTCAACATGCCCATTGTAACAACTATACTAGGCGTAGGTACGACGTACTAGACATATTCATCTTGCATACGCATCACGAACATCTTAACCTTTTGATTTTCTTGGCTTAAGTAGTACGTTGCTCCTCCATCTTGATGTCGTGGTCCCAATGCCTCAGCCAAAGGGTATCCTACTTCAACCATTTCGTCTTATAATTAGTCAAAAATGTCGTGTGACCACTCCAAGTCTTCCCGTGGATGTCGTAGAAAGCGACTTATGAAACACAAGCAAAACAAAGCTTATAAACATCAAAATACCCCTCTAACCCGTCTGGCCGGCGTGGAGAGTGTAGGCCAAATCCTCTGACTGCTCTGGCTAAAATACGGCTCTGGTAGTACACATTGGATCATGCTCCTGCAGTGGAGAGTAACAAAGACCTGATGATGATTATGATGATTAGTCAAAAATAGCATCAGAAAGTTGACGTGTCTTTAATACTTTACATTTCTCCTCCTTCTTGATGTCCTGGTCCCAAATGCTCCTCAGGCAGAGGGTTTCCTGCTTCAGCCATTAACTCTCGCGCTCCCTTCCTTCCTTTTTCTGCCGCAGATTTCCAACCCGAGCGTATTAATCAAAATGGCGGCAGAAGGTTGACTTGTCTTTTATACTTTACCGTCTTCCTCTTTCTTGATGTCCTGGTCCCATATACTTCTTAGCCTGAGGGTCTTCTGCTTCAGCCATTCCCTCTCTCTCTCTCTTCCGTCCTTCCTTCTTCTTTGGCGCAGCTTCTGTTACTACCTAAACGTATTGAAGAAAATGGCGGCAGAAGGTTGACGTGTCTTTTATACTTCACCTTCATGGTGTGGGGCGGTGGCTCTTGCTGCAGAGTCGGGTAAAAAACCAGTCATATATTCTTTCTTTTCGCGTTGGAAACGATGGCTCCTTGGGCTAATGGCTTGATGGCAGGCTTAATTATTTTTAACTGACATCACAGCGCGGCTGATCGAGGCCACGGGAGATCCAAGAGCTGGCAATTATTTTGCTCAGCGGATAAGTCTCGCAATTCAACGAGGGAACACGGCCAGTATTCTGGGCACGTTGCCTCGATGAGAAGCATTGGATTTTTTTTCTTAAGCCATGGAATCAATTATTTTGTATACTGTGATTTTTACCTTCTTCCTCCTTCTTGATGTCTTGGTCCCAAATACTCCTCAGCCAGAGGGTCGTTCGAGGCCGTTCCCTCTCTCGGTTCCGTCCTTTCTTCTTCAGCCACAGCTGTTACATCTAGTGTGTTTTGATCAGAATGGGCGCAGAAGGTTCACGTGTCTTTTATACTTAACCTTCATGGTGGAGCGGCTGCTCTTGCTGCATGGTCGGGTAAAAAACTCCTCCTTTTTAATGTCCTGGTCCTAAATACTCTACAACAAGAGGGTCTGCTGGTTCAGCCGTTCCCTCTCTCGCTCCTGACCTTCTTTCTTCTGCCACAGCTGTTACATCTAGTGTATGTTAGGATCAAAATAGCGGCAGGAGGTAGACGTGTTTTTAATACTTTACCTTCTTCCTCTTTCTTGATGTCTTGGTCCCAAATGCTCCTCAGCCAGAGGGTCTCCTGCTTCAGCCGTTCCCTCTCTCGCTCCCGCTCTTCCTTCTTCTGCTGCAGCTGCATATCGGAGAACGCCTTGCATTCCAGGTCGCGGCGGTACCGCTCGATCGTGTCTTGTTCCATTCGCGCTTTCTGTAAAAGACGATTCCTTTAAAAGATGGGGCGCGGCAAATTGCATGTTACATGCATCAAAAGAAATTGAACGTTATATAGTAGGAGATAGATTTGATGTTTGAATAGCGTGGTGGATTTCGCTGTTGGCCGTCGGCAGCCGACTCTGAGATAGGCTCAATAAAGGCTTCCTGACCCGCACTAACGGCTTCACGTTCCTTCTAAAGCAGAGAGGAGCTCGAGATATTTTTAATGCCACTTGCGGTCACCCATACAAGTGGGAACTGCGCCCGGGTTTGCTTATCATGCGTAAGCGCTTATGATGCTCGCGCCCACTAGACCATCGGACTCCTCCACATTAATTATGATGAAGATGTTTAAACATACGACGTCTTTGTCCCTTGCGGGGTAGAAAGACCCCAAGGTCATATAACCTAAGGCCACGTTAAGCGTGTTAAGGGCGTTAAGGTGGAAAGCGGAATCAAAATAGTGATGAGTTGCTAACCGCATCGCCTATTGACGTGATTCCTTAGCCCAATCCCTTGACCGGCTTTTACGGTCTGCGCGGGAAGAAAAGCAGCTGGTATATTCTACATTATTATTTTTCTCCCAAACCAGCATGTTCTTTTCTCCCAAACCGGTCACGATCACTATTATGTTCACTACGGCACTTACCGGGACTACACACCGGCACCACCGCAGTCAGTTAGTCTGTGAAAATGACAGCTGCAATGTTGTCGAAATATCAGACAAAACTCAAAAATAATCGCGGTAAGTCCCGTAGTGAACATAATAGTCAGCATGGAAGACGTTCAAACTCTTACCAAAGCTTCGGACTCCTTCATAGCGACCTCGTACCACATCTTGTCGAACTCCTTCTCAGCCTCTTTCATGGCTTGCTTCTCCTTCATCTGGTACAGTTGTATCTCTTGCGCTTCTTTGGCGCGCATCTTCCATATGCAGGGTATGACGTGCACGCATCTGGACCTAAAGTAAGAAATAAATGTATCATTATCAGGTCTTTTTTAGTCTCCACTGCAGAAGCAGGATCCTCTCTGTACTACCAGAGACAGAGCAGTCAGAGGATTTGGCCAACACTCTCCACGCTGGCTGGACGGGTTGTAGAGATATCTCTGATGTTTGTAAGCTTTGTTTAGCAAGTCTTTTCAAAGTCGCTCTCTATGACACACAGGAAGACTTGGAGTGTTCCTAAGTATTCGACTCTGCCAGGAACCTCATGTTACTTCCGCTGTTTCTTTAGCAGAAGCTTCTTTTGAAAATGTTCTGCTTATCCTGTCAGATCGCCTAATCGTACATGCATACATCACGTCTTTTTTCCTTGCGGGGTACACAGAGCCCAGGTCTCTAAAACTTAAAGCCACGTTTAACATGTCGTGCAATACAGATAACAAACGGAATCAAAGAGTAATGGGTTGCTATTTGCATATTTTACACATTCCCTCGATCGACTTTTACAATCTGCTCGGGAAGAGAAGTAGCTGGTACATTCATGTTTTTCCTTGACTCCCAGACCAGCGTGGAAGACTTAACTAGAAAAATCTGTCACTACACGAAAATCACTATCACTATCACTCACTACATATAATAAAATAAACTCCTCCGCCGAATCCGCCTATTTGTTCGCGATAAACTCAAAAACTACAGAACGGATTTTCATGTGGTTTTCACGAATAGATAGTGATTCATGAGGAAGGTTTATACTTATAATTCATGCTCGGGCGCAGCCGGGGTAGTCTGCTAGTAAGAGATAAATACCCTCACTGACAAAGGCTTATCCTTGTACTTCTCTTCGTATTCCTTCCGCCGTTTCTCCAACAAATACTTAAGAGTCGCCTGGAAGCGCATGTCTCCATACAAACGGAAAAGGGGAATTGTGGCAATATTTGATAATTTTGGAGTAAAATTAAGCATTTAATCAATTAATCTCATTATAATCTACGTACGTTTCTATACAGCTTGGTTAAAATATCAATGGTTTGAGAATTACAAGCCTTTTCAAATTTGTATGGAAATCTTGAGAGGCGTATAATTCTCAAACATTTAATAATTTAACCAAACTGTATAGGAACGTACCTATGTAGATTATAATGAGATTAATTGATTGGATGCTTAATTTTGCCCTAAAATTATCAAATATTGCCACAATTCCCTTTTACCGTTTGTATGGAGACATGCACGTCCAGGCGACTCTTAACTCTGCCCTGCTTGTCTTTCCAGATCGCCTGCTGCCTTTAACTCGTAAAATCTGGCACTACTTAAGTAGATAAGTATACTCAAAAGAAGAGTTTAGTAGACTCACAAATGCGTATTTTTACTTTTCCTCATGTTCCTTCCACCGTTTCTCCAGCCAATATTTGAGTCTGTTCCGTTTATCTTGCCATACCTATTAGTTATCTTTGTTTCGCCGCACACGAACCACAAACCACAACCACAAAACGCACGATCACTTTCGTGTTGTTTCCATACATTTCTTATGGAGTCGCCGCACACTGTTGACGACAGTGGTCGCCACACGCTACTTCAGATGGCGGAGAATGTGTCTCGAAAAATCTGGCACTTGAATTAGGAAATACACGTAAAGAAGATAAATAGACTTACAGAGGCGTATCCTTGTACTTTTCTTCGTGTTCCTTCCGCCGTTTCTCCAACAAATATTTGAGTCTGTTCTGCTTATCATGCCAGATGGCTTCGGCGCCTGCCTGTGCCTGCTCGACAAACTTACGAATGTTTTGCTCCTCTTCATACTGCAGGAGGTCTATCAATCTGACGAAAAAAAGAGTAGGTAGGAGTAATAATAATTAGGTCTTTTTTAGTATCCACTGCAGTAGCACGACCCTCTCTGTACTACCAGAGCCATATACACTAGCCAGAGAGGATTTGGCCTACACTCTCCACGCAGGTCAGACAGGTTGGAGAAGACTCTTTGATTTACAAGTTTTTTATCTTGTTTTCCATGTTATTCTTCCTCGGTCAGTAGGGCATTATTCGTCGTTGTGCTTTGAATAGAACTCTCTAAAAATAGTTAAAATTTCCGCGCACTATTTGTGAAAAGCGCTATACAAGCCATGGCCGTCAGGCATTGATGAACTGACGTTCATCCGTATACCTTTTTGCTGGCAGCTGTTGCAGACACTCATACAATTTAAAAATCTGTTCGTATGGGGTTTAACTGCCTTTGACTGTACTATACTGTCTTACCTCGCCCTCTTCAACTTGAGATCCTCCTGGTATGACTGCATGCAGAGATCAACACGCCGGGCCACGTTGTTGATGAGTGATCTAATAAAAGAGAAGCAATTATTTGAGTAACAATTAGTTAAGTACATATTAATATAGGTGAGTATGCCGCAGTCTTCATTTTTGGTGATGTTTCAAAAATACGTGAGCTGCGCTGTTATCATGTTTGGATTCGCAACTTTTAAATGTTTAATTTAAAATCACCTATCCATACATAACCTTACTATTTATAAAACCATCAAGTGTTTGAAAAATAATAAAGAGGTGGCCTTTAGTGTGAATGTGAACTTTTACGTCACTAGTAAATAATTCTCTATAGAGACTTACGCTATTCTATTTTACGAAATTTAACTAAGTATTTTAGGCTACTTAATCCTTACTCCCTTTTTAGGGTTCCGTAGTAAACAAGGAACCCTTATAGTTTCGCCAAGTCTGTCTGTCTGTCCGTCGGCGGTTTTACTCAGAGATTATAAGTACTAGAAAGCTGTAATTTGGTATGGGTATGTATATTAATCATGCCAAAAAGGTGGTAGAAAAAATCTTGAATTTTTTTTATGGTAGCTCCCATCTCAGAATAGTAAAATATCCAGAATCCGCATTGGCGTATAAAACTGAGGAAGAAAAAGATACGCTCAAATGACCTGAGATACGCTCATGGATCGTCAATTGACATTTGTCATGGCGGCCGGCTAACGTGTCGGCGCTCTTCAATTTTAATTTAATTATGCCGTCGTGTGCGGTTCCCACATGCAGAAATGCAACCAGACGTAACAACAAAAATGACGGGATCACATTTCACGTATAATTAGAACATTTACAAGCTATATAAATCATTTACAGATTTAATTTTACAAATAATATTTTGCCAAAGACAATGTCCAGTCCATATGACGTTCATTGTAAAGTGTTGCTGTTCTATAAAATATTTTTACCCAGTATGTGAGAAAAACTGTATTTTATGATTAAATTTTTGGAAGTAGTATACTATAATATACCTAACTAATTATTACGTTTTAAGGCATCATGCATTTAGTCAATTTAGCTATTTAATAAAGAAAACGTCAAGTAGGTAAGTATTGAAATTAAGGTTTTCATTATATATTTATGTTACCGGCCAAACCCGATTTCAAGACAAACTGTCCTGGGCGTGTTAGGATAAACTAGGTTTGTCCTGAAATCTTTAGGATAAACTGAATTTGAATATTATTAAAATCTTTTTAGTAGCTTTAAGGGGGCGTCGAGCACCATAGAAACTTCATTTTTGGAATAATTATTGAGGGACAAGACTTTTCATAAAAAATAGACTTGGGTGGAGTTTTATAGGTTTTTGTGGTATAGAATTAAAAAATAACGTCAGTTTTGGAATCCAAGATGGCGGAGGCGACTTCTCATGAAAAATTGACATGGGTGTCGTTTTACAGGTTTATCGGGAAGTAGATTTCGAAAATGACGTTAGTTTTGGAATCCAAGATGGCGGAGATGATTTTTTATGAAAAATTGACATGGGTGTAATTTTACAGGTTTTTCGGGGTGTAGATTTCGAAAATGACGTTATTTTTGGAATCCAAGATGGCGGAGGCGACATTTCGTGAAAATCGACATGGGTGTCGTTGTGTTGGTTTTTCTTGGTGTAGATTTCGAAAATGACGTCAATTTTGGCATCTATGATGGCGAACGCTACCTTTCATACAAAATTAATATGTGTATCGTTATACGGATTTTTCGGGTAGAAGGTTTTGAAAATGAAGTCAGTTTAAGAATCCAAGATGACGAAAGTAACTTTTCACGGCAGTTTGAAACTCCCAAAACAGAGGTTATTTTCGAAATCTACACCGAACAAAAAACAATACAACGACATCCATGTTGCTTTTCACGAAATGTCGTGTCCGCTATCTTGGATTCCATAAATAACGCCATTTTTGAAATCTACATCCCGAAGAACCTATAAAATGACACCAATGTCGATTTTTGATGAAATGTCGCATCCGCCGACTTCTATTCCAACACCCGAAAAAACCTATAAAACGACACTCATGTCGATTTTTCATGTGAAGTCGCCTCTTTGAATTCTACACCTCGAAAACCCTACACAACTACACATATGTCGATTTCGCATAAAAAATTAAGTCCGCCATCTTGATTTCAAAAATGAGGTCTTTTAGTCAACTTTACCAACTACTGGCAACTAAACAATTTGACAAAATTTTCAGAAATTTGTCAATCTTAGGCCAAACTAGTTTGCCCTAAAGATTTATGACAAAATAGTTTGTCTTAAAATCGGGTTTGGACAGTAACATTATATAAGGGAGGCACTAATCAGATATTATTTGGCACAATAACACAAACAATTGAGCATATAAAAACAAACAAATTAACTCAGGTGTTGTTAATGTGGTTCCCAGGAAATGTTGTCAGGTAGACAGAGCCGAAAGTCATAAGACTTGGCCACTTTTAGCATCATAGTGGGCTTAAAGGTGGAAAGCGGAATCAAAATAGTGATGGGTTGCTAGCCGCATCGCCTATTGATATGATTCCTTAGATTTTTGCCCAATCCCTTGACCGGCTTTTACGATCTGTGCAGGAAGAAAAGCAACTGGTATATTCTGTTTTTTCCTTTCTCCCAAACCAGCATGGAAGAATTTTTTTTATAAATAACTAAATATTATTTTATAGGATTTAGACGTTTAATATTATATTCTTGGTTCAAAAATATCACATTAACTTAATTCAAACAATTACACAAATATTTATATTTTTCCCCAAGTGTATGTTAAAAACTTATAATTTAGCAACACTAAGCGGGTGTGAAACGCGCGGGCGCGGGGGATTATGCCGCGTCTTTGGACACAGTTCGATGCTTAAAAAAATGACAGAAGGCTCATTCTGGATATTTATTATTCTGAGGCTCCCATATAAGTAAAGTGGGAGAGTAATTTTTTTTCCCTACTTACCCATCGTGTGGGGTATCGTTAAACAGGTCTTTAAAAAATATTGTGAGGCTGAGATCGCCATTTTTCGATTTAGGGATCCGTTTCCGAAAAATTTTTGTTAATGCCCCCCCCCCCCCCCTATATCTGCTAAACGGTTATATATACATATATGGATACGTGAAAAAAATTACAGCAGTAGTATATATACTGAAGTTGAAAGGAAAACTATCAGACCTGAGTACTAAGTGCAAACTAAAAAGTTATAGGAAACAACTTAAAAAATATACTGGAAAATGTAAAATTTCATACAATTTTCATTGTTAGATGTTTTTGGTCGTTAAACTGTGAGATGCGAGTGTGTGCAACAGTGTGAACTCAAAGTTGTCATTCGCAACTACAGAACCCTACACTGCGCGTGGCCTGACACGCACTTGGCCGGTTTTTTTAGTTTATTTAGAAATCCCTCTTCTGTTTGTCCTTCATCAAATCCTTATTCTCCATTGATCTTCGCTCCCTCCCTTTGCTCTTCCTCAAGTGCGTCAAATTCTTACGATATTTTATTTTACCAAGCGTACCTAATTTTTAGAAACTATTTTTTTACTTATTCCTTACTTCGTATCGTACCTAGCTGATGAAAAAGTCCCTCGTCTGTTTGTCCTTGAGCTCTTGCAGTTTGATCTCCGCCCCTTTCCTTTGAGGGCGCAGATTTACCTTACGATATTTTATTCTACCAAGCGTAAGTGATTTGTTGAACTTTAATAGTCTACATATTACTTACTTCCTATCGCAGCTAATGAAGAAGTCGCTCGTCTGTTTGTCCTTCAGCTCCTGCAGTTTGATCGCCGCCCCTTTCCTTTGCTCTTCCTCATCAGCGCGGAGTTTCTTTACGAACTTCACGTAGCGAAACGTAGAGTTCAAAACTCGCGATGTCTGAAAATGAATTTTTATATTTAATTAATTTATTTGTAATACTTAATAACAAATAGGTATTTGTAATTTCTGACTAGCTCCATGGCGCAGCACTCAACACGCCTCATGTTGTTCAAAATGGAGTTGTGTTGTGAGTCGATTATGTGGCTAAATTACAAACTTCATTTATAAGCTCAAGTTGATCACAATCAATAATTATTTTAAGATTACAGTTAATAATAATATACCTACATGAAATGTACTGCCTAATATTATATACTTATTTGGGTTTAGAAGAATTGAGGACATAGGATAGTGATAATTAATCATATCCCCCATAAATAAGGGGACAGTCTGACAATCTTTGAAACATTACCTATCACTCGGACGGGCTCCGTGGCGCAGCGGTCAACACGCCTGCCTGCGACACGGATGGTCGAGGGTTCGATCCCCGGTCAGGTCAAGATGGAAAATGATCTTTTTCAAAATGACCTGGGTCTTGGATGTTTATCTATATATGTATTTGTTGTAAAATATAGAATCGTTGAGTTAGTATCCCTTATCACAAGTCTTACTTAAGAACTTACTTTGGGGCTAGCTCAATCTGTATGATTTGTCCGTCTATATATTTATTATTATCACATCTTTTTCGCTTACGGGGTTGTTCTATGCCTGGTCTGTGGCCTGGTAGTAAAATAAATAAATAAATATAAGTACATAGGGAGAAATCACGCAGATTGAGGTAGCCCCACACTAAACTGTGTCGTGGGGTCTAATTCAACGGTACTATATTATATAATATATACTTATATGGGTGAACCAAGACCCAGGCCAATCTGAAAAAGTTTACTTCAATCATGACCTAGCCGGGAATCGAACCGGGGACACCTCGTGTCGCAGGCTGGCGTGTTGACCACTGTGCCACGGAGCTCGTCGGAGTAATATATCCTAACTAATATTATAAATGCGAAAGTGAGTTTGTTTGTTTATTTGTTTTGTTACGCTTTCACGCTGTACCTATCACTGAACACCGAACACTGAACCGATCATCATGATATTTTGCATACATATAGGTTTGGGTACTGAGAAGGACATAGGCTATAAATCACGCGGGCGAAGGGGGGTAACAGTTAGTATTATAAATGCGTAACTGAGTTTGTTTGTTTATTTGTTTGTTTTTTCCTATTTATAATATTAGTTGGGATGGGATTAGTTATGATAGATACTTACATAATAGCAATCCGGGAATCCCCTAGGGCCCAGCCCATCCTTAGGGATCTTCTGGCGCGGGGGCTGCGGCGGCTGCGGGTACATGGTTCCGGATAAATGTAATTTACAACTATTTTGTAATTTACACGATTTAAAACGCAATGTAAACAAATATAAACGTAACTAGTGACTGACAGAATGGTTTGAAAGATTTATTTTTACTGTGACAATAAGTGACCAGTATTTCGTTACAATAAAACCTCATCCTCCTCAGTATTTATCAAAAGTATTTTTAACCCAACTAACCTAGAAAGAGAGTAATGTTTATATCGTTATGTTTCTATGTATATGTCTGTTATTTTGATACCTCCTGAAGCCTAATTTCAGTAGAATACAGAACCGCAAAAGGCAATTTATTTCCAACAGCTGATCGGTATATTTTTATATGCGGTTCAAAACCAGTAACAATTGGCTACATGACTAAAAAATTTTTCGTGTCGCTATGTAAAGACCTGCCAAAAATAAACACAATAGTGACCGAAATACATTTCTAAACAAAAAACTCGTTCAGATTTAGAAGTTTTAACGACTCATATTTTTAGACGTTAATTTTTAGACGTGAAAACGCACTGCTGAAATGCCTACATATTTGTGACGTACCAACTTTGTATTTCGTATGGGCGGCGTGAGAACTTTGTTTGGTAGCTATACGAAATATTACGTTTGTGGTAATGATTTCATTATAAAAGTTGCTATAAATTTAGCGGACTACAATACAGTATAATTCTAATTTAAGATTTTCATACTTTTTAAAATGGTCCTATTCACCCAACTTTAAAGAAGCTTTAAGAACACTTAACGAATCGTTATCAAATTAAAAGTGTTTTTAGATAGAAATTAGTATCATTGGAAACAATTTTATATAATCTTAACATTAGGCAAATACCTAATTGGTTTTAAAATAACTAACTGTTTCACGCGACTTCATACGCGTATGTTTTCTTTTATTACGCTGTCTTTTTTCGAATTAAAAAGCACCTACCAAGTCGTATGTCCTTTCTCTTCTCAGGCTTTAGACTATCTGTGTACCAAATTTAGTTGTTGACAGACCGACAGACAGTTACTTTCGTATTTATAATATTATAATGTAACGATATCCAGGGTGGATACGACATTTGCGTAATAAATCGAACCAAGGACTGTTATATCGGAATCAATTAAACTATATGTATAATTTTCGAATAATTAAAATTTCAAATATATTTTAAAAATCTTTGTACCTTCTTCGGCTGCTCTTATAGTAACACTAGCGCCACCCAGCAAATAAATTTCTTAAATCATAAATTGTATCGAATTTTAAAAATCTAACAAGTATCAAACTACTAAATTACTTATAGAATTTTTTGTATATTAAAAGTAATTTACTAGTGCCATATTTAAAGAGAAAAATCGATAAACGCCAAAAGTGGCCACTTTTGGCGTTAACCGAGTATTAGTGAAAATGAATACAAAAATACTTCAAGTATTTACTAGTTATGTACGTGTTAGATTTTTAAAATTCGATTTAATTTAGGATTAAAATAATTAATTGCTGGGTGGCGCTAGTGTTACTATAGGCGCCTTAATTTAGGAGGCTCGAGCCTCGATGTATACATACATTTCATTTCAAAAATCATTTCAAAGCAGCGATATTTCAAAATTTATTATTTTGCAAACCACTGGATGGATTTTAATAGTTTTTGCATACCATTAACAAATTACAATTGGAGGGACTGTATGATTTGTAAATAGTTACAGTACTACTACTTTAATAAGTTACATCGGCATTGTTCTATGGCGCAGAATAGCGCAACCTACCGCCGAATCAAGCCGAATGAAAACATCAATCAAATAAAGAACTTATTGCTACAAAATAAGATTTTAAATCCAAAAACAACGGGACTCGTGCTATCTCGCTCACAATACTCGTACGACTGCCGTGAGTGGACGAGTCGCCGCATAACGCGTACACATCAGCCAATAGCGGACGGGTATTTTCGCGCCATGCAAAAATTACTTCTGCTGCGCAGGTACATCGGTGTAACTTATAAAGTGGTAGTACTGTTTATATTTTTAGGTATTTCATTATATTTTAGTTAGTTTTATTGATAAGTAGTTTTATTTTTTTAATTACATTTATGTAGATATTTTAATTTTGATTGAATAAACTAAAACGTATTGATAAGTCAAAAGTTTTTAATCAACTTTACAAACATCAATTGAGATCAAACATAACACACGAACAATCAGCCTTAACAAATAATATCAAAAACTTCTCAATACATGATTTACTTAAAATATAGAAACTTTAATGGCACAAGCATAAAAACAGGAACCTGCTTTTCAAAAATTCGTCAAAGATTTACAAACTAGGAATGATTTTTATAATCAGAATAATGAAAAATATCAGCTTAAACCATAGAAGTATGAATGAAAAAATTTTTTTTTAAATCTTTGGCTTAAACTATATAAAACTTTTAAATGGCACAAAACAAGTTTCAAGAAATGCAACGTAATATTGACATAAAATGTGAAAACAAAATGAATTATAGAAATAATGAAAAATAACTCGAAAGTTACATGATTCACTTAAAAAATAAACATTTATCGAGTGAATAGTTTAACTTCGACTATTACATAAAAAATATTGTTATCTAATACTTAAGGTGAAGTGAGTTCACACACTAGCAATTAATACTCCTAGACCAAGTCAAATTTATAAAATCTAATAACCGATTGCCCCTGTAAATTACTTGTTGTATTCTTTTTGTTACTTTTCATAGATATTACAATCTAAGTTTAAGAAAATGCCGCCAAAAGTGCCCACTTTTGGCGGTAAAAATTCGTTCTCTAAATCCATCAAATTAAAAATAGTGAAAACTTGTACCAATAATACTACAAGTAATTTACTAGGGCATACAGCTATCAGATTTTTAAAATTCGATATGATTTAGGACTTATAGAATTAATTGCTGGGTGGCGCTAGTGTGTGAACTCACTTCGCCTTAATCAATCATACATTTTTAAAGAACATTATTTCACGATTAAACTATCAAAGAAGAAATTCCTAGAAGAAATTAGGTAAGCATATAATAGGCGCAAAATAATCACAAATTTGATATTCGTTTATTAAAAATTCAAACTACCAGTCGAGAGAACCGAAACGTCAGGCTGAGGCCTGTTAACATTGGATAACATTTGACAACTGTCAAATATTTGACCAATAGCCTTCCGTCGGATCTGACGTTTCAATTTTTACACTGTCAACCTGTGCTGTCAACATAAATAATGGTAACACTGGGTAACACTAAATGTACACCAAGATTTAATACTTTCACGGATTTTCAATCAAGGAAAGATATAAAATGAAAGATCAACTTCTGGCAGACAAGTCCCTAAAAGTGATCGCACATACGTGATATACAATGATTCAAATTAAAAAAAAAAAAAACTACAAAATAGACCTTTTTAGTTAATACTTATATGTAACATAACAAAAAAGGTATTCCTAAAGTAAAATATAATATCTTTTAGTAATAAAAAAATAATAAAGTAAATAGTTTTATCCTCTCTCTGATAATATTATCTTATTTAATGACTAACAATGGCCATACTGCAGGAACTTTCTGAGATCATTTCTTTAGAAAAAATGCACATATATCTAAAAATATAAACACCTCCATCTAAAACTTTTCTAAAATTAAATTAATACTTCAACAACAGACTTATCAAAATATGCCGACTATTTAGCCGACTTTAGGTCAGCACCAAATTTTTTACTATTATTAATACTGTAAAAATAAGTAAGTTCAACCTCGTGTAAAGTATGTAGTAAACCTGTGTCTAGTTTAACACTTGGTTGGGGATTTCAACACTAATTCTTCGTTAAGTAGTTTTAAAGTGGCACTATTTAAAAAAAAAAACTAAAGTAGATGAAATTTAAATAAAAAGATTATAGTGGGCACCGATTAATGGTGGCATTCATTGACACCATTCACTATTTACTTAACCTCTAGATAGGGCTTTAGATTAGGCTTTAGAACTAGTTTTTTATGCCCTATCTGGAGGTATCTTAACAAAATAACATGTATATTATTCAACTCTGGTTGGCCAACCACAACTTTGGTCGGCGACTTCAACACTAGTTTCCCATTCAATAGCTTTAAATTAGCACTTTTTGGTAATAAGTCTAGTTTTGTGACTTGTAAGCGCAACTAGTTAAATATCTTAACAAACAAAATAACATGTATATCATTCAACTCTGGTTGGCCAACCACAACTTTGGTCGGCGACTTCAACACTAGTTCGCCATTCAATAGCTTTGAATTAGCACTGTTTGGTAATAAGTCTAGTTTGGTGACTTGTAGGCGCAACTAGTTAAATATCTTAACAAACAAAATAACATGTATATCATTCAACTCTGGTTGACCAACCACAACTTTGGTTGTCGATTTCCCCATCCAGTAGCTTTAAACTGGCACTATATAAAAGCAACTAAAGTAGTTGAAACTCAAATAAAAAAGATTGTAAAAAAGGATTATCGTGGTTACTATATAATAGTGGTATTCGTTGATACAACCTAATGACCTCTAGGCAGGGCATAAATAACTAGTTAAATATCTTAACAAACAAAATAACATTGTACATAATTAAACTCTGGTTGGCCAGCCATAACTTTGTTGGGCGATTTTTACACCAATTTCCTGTTCAATAGCTTCAAATTAGCACTGTTTGGTAATTAGTTTGGCGACTTGTAGGCATAAATAACTAGTTAAATATTTTAACAAACAAAATAACATGTATATTATCCAACTCTGGTTGGCCAACCACAACTTTGGTCGGCGACTTCAACACTAGTTGGCCATTCAATAGCTTTAAATTAGCACTGTTTGGTAATAAGTCTAGTACTTGTAGGCGCAACTAGTTAAATATCTTAACAAACAAAATAACATGTATCTTTTTCAACTCTGGTTGACCAACCACAACTTTGGTGGGCGAATTTAACACCAGTTCCCCATTCAATAGCTTTCAATTAGCACTGTAAAGTCTAGTTAAGCGACTTGTGGGCATAAAAAACTAGTTAAATATCTTAACAAACAAAATAACATGTATATCATCCAACTCTGGTTGGCCAACCACAACTTTGGTCGGCGACTTCAACACAAGTTCGCCATTCAATAGCTTTAAATTAGCACTGTTTGGTAATAAGTCTAGTTTGGCGACTTGTACTGTGAGTCCGTCTGTGTCGTTGTCGTAGGGTAGGTGGTGGGGGAGGGGGCGGATTTCGCCTTCCCAGGCGTGGGGCTCGCCAGACACTTTGTTGTAGATCGTTATGGAACCGCTTTTGGGCAGGTTTGTGTCGGTTGTGAGAGTCTGAAAGAAGAATGTTGTCTTGAATAATATTATTCATGTGATAATGATTTTGTTTGTAATGCGTTCATGACTTATTTCCTTGAATGATCATCATTAAATGTTGCTTACTTCATCAGGTTCACTAAAAGTTAATAATGTACAGTGGGCCATGTACAGTGGCGTGAAAAATATACTATCCCCATACTATTGGTACTATTGCACGAGTAGTATTGGTGGTATACTTATCTATGTGGCCCACTGTACATCTACAGAACAGAAGCACTTAATCGTATATTTTTATAATTATAAATTCGATCTGAAACGAACCGATTTACAAAAGTTATGGAATCTTTTTTTTACTAGACGATAAAAGAAAAAAGACATTAGGCAAGTAAAAGGGTAAACTGCGCCGCGTCGTGCGACAGCACGCAACACATCCAGTGCCTGTCGCTGACCCGCATCAGCGAGCCCTAAGCGAATGTTCAAGAATTCCTATATTTATGCGACAGAGAGATAAAACATATATACTCACGGTGAGAGTGGCATGCAGGCAGTCGTTATCATCGTACTTCACAGACAGCACAAACGGCGCCGCGTCGTGCGACAGCACGCGACTCATCCAGCGCCTGTCGCTGTCCCACACCAGAAAAGAAGGTTCAAAAGGTCCTTTCTTTTAGCGACAGAGGTATAAGACATAAAAACTTACGGTGAGAGTGGCATGTAGACAGTCCTTAGCGTCGTACTTCACAGACAACACGAACAGCGCCGCGTCGTGCGACAGCACGCGACTCGTCCAGCGCCTGTCGCTGTCGCGCACCAGAGAGCCTAAAGTAAAGCTCATGCTCCAAGCGTTCCGCTCTTGGAGGTGGATGTCATTGGAATGCTCCTGAAAATCTCGTGTTTATGTTTAATGTCGAGCTCCGTGGCGCAGCGGTCAACACGCCTGCCTGCGACACGGAGGTCCCGGGTTCGATCCCCGGACAGGTCAAGATGGAAAATGATCTTTTTCAGATTGACCTGGGTCTTGGATGTTTATCTATATAAGTAATCTATTATAAAATATAGTATCGTTGAATTAGTATCCCATAACACAAGTCTCGAATCTCGAACTTACTTTGGGGCTAGCTCAATCTGTGTGATTTGTCCGTATATATTTATATTTATTTATATTTATATTTAATGACATTTTTATCATTAAATTTATGAAAATTTGTGGTCTAAAGAAGGTATTCGAAATTCGAAAGATATTGCCGTAAAGAAAATATGTACAATTTCACCAACCAACGGCCAAAGACAACAAAATTGTTATTTATAAATCTGATTGACGTAAAGGTGGTTATTATGACCAGTTTTCAAAAGAATTATAGACACTTTTAAGACATTGCAGGAAGTTTGTACTTCTCAGCGAGACTGAGACATCATCTTGTGGTGGAAACATGTATACACTGCGTGTTTTTGCTGTTGTTGACAGAAATTTGTTGTTAAGCTATTTCAAATTCCTTGAAGCAGCTGGAAAATTCCTAAAACTATCCCTTATACTTGAAAAAAAGCTAGGCGTAAGCACTGTAGGCGCTTACGCTTGTAAAGTAACACCCAGAGCGGTCCCTACTTGGATTGGTGACCACAACTGGCATAAAAATATCTCAAGCTTTTTCGTGCTTCGGAAGCCACATTAAGCCATTGGACCCAGTTATCATTATTGCTGGCAGATTTTAAGCTATGTCAGGCTACCTTTAAGCAGCTTGAAAAATCTGACACCAGTGTTGGCTACTTTCTGTTACATACACGAAAGACAAACAAGGGATTGAACATTCTATAAATATGTTTATATAATTACCTTTCTCAGATGATATTCTAGAAGAAATTTGGGGCAAACGTATGAACAGATCACACATTGGACCCTAACGTCCATGCCTATTCTCTCCATATAGTCCTAGAAGTAAAAATAATAACTTAAAACATTTATTTAATATCTCTTAAACTACCGAACTGATTTTGATGCCCAATGAACTTAAAAATTAACTATAAACGTACTAGTAGTACCTACATACGTTTTGAATTTCAAGTCATTTCAAACATATTTACCGCTGCTATTTATTACGTTAGGTGAGTGAGAGAGCCGGAGGCCCATCCTTCTCCCTTATAGGGAGGGAAAAATAAAAGGCCGGCAACGCTCTTGTCACACCCCTGGTGTTGCAGTTATCCATGGGCAGCGTTGATCACTTACCATCAGGTGACCCGTTTTCTCGTTTGCAGTCCTATGACATCTCAACTATCCCAATCCCAACTAATATTATAAATGCGAAAGTGTGTTTGTTACGCTTTCAAGTCCTATCTACTGAAACGACCATTTTTAAATTTTGCATACACGTTGTCTGGAGTACGGCGAAGGACATAGGCTACCTTTTATCCCGGAGAAAAGTACTGTTCCCGAGGGATCGACACTAACGCGAGCGGAACCGCGGCCGAAAGGTACTAAGAAATAATAATAATTACAACGGAACAATATAACTTACTCTTACTTGCCGTGTGGTACTCGCAGAGTAGAATAGGACCACTCCAAGTCTTTCCGTGGATGTCGTAGAAGGCGACTTAGGGAACAAGCTTAACAAAGCTTATAAACATCAAAGAAATCTCTCCAACCCGTCTAGCCAGCGTGGAGAGTATAGGCCAAATCCACTGACTGCTCTGGCTCTGGTACAGAGATGATGATGATGATTTTAACTCACCCCGTCTTGGCTGATGAGCTCCAAGGCGTCCTCCACCATCTCCGGGATAGTGACCGTGGCTCCCAGACCTTGAGACGGGGCGGCGTCTATCGATGAACAACTCCTGCTGAGTTCTAAAAACAAAAGTGGTCTAGAGCGAGTTGGACTCTTCCATATGAGTGTGCCGTGTGGTTCCCGGCAGAGTAGAATAGGACCACTCCAAGTCTTTCCGTGGATATCGTAGAAGGCGCCTTAGGAAACACAAGCTAAACAAAGTTTATTAGACCTCCCCAAAACCGTCAGGCCATAGTGGAGTGTAAAGGCTAATCCTTCTGACTGCGCTGGCTAATATATGGCTCTACAAGGGTAGTACAGAAAGCATCGTGTTCCTGGGGACTAAAAAAAATCCTAAGTAACCTTTTACGACACCCACGGGAAAACTTGGAGTGGTCGTGGAACCATGCGGCCACATATACAGCTAATACAGCATGTCATCTATGTGTTAGTGCCAGAAAAATCGTACGAATAATGCGTAACAATGGACCATCGCTTTTCCTTAAATAAATAAATAAATATATACGGACAAATCACACAGATTGAGCTAGCCCCAAAGTAAGTTCTAATGAAAGACTTGTGTTATGGGATACTAACTCAACGATACTATATTTTATAACAAATACATATATAGATAAACATCCAAGACCCAGGTCAATCTGAAAAAGATCGTTTTCCATCTTGACCTGACCGGGGATCGAACCCGGGACCATCCGTGTCGCAGGCAGGCGTGATGACCGCTGCGCCACGGAGCTCGTCACAAGGGGTGACACTGAAGGAAAAGTTGTTCATATTGACAGACTGTCAATCAAGAACTACATTTCCTTCTTTGTTTTGGGAAACCCATTACTATTAATTCCGAAATTTTTTTATATGTTCCTATTTTGATATTGTTATTGCGTGCGTGTTATTGTTAACTTTGACATTGGCAAAATCATCGTTTAGGCTAAAAACGATGGAGCCGTAAACCTAAAGAAAGAAAGACTTTTTTTATTAAAAAAGTATTCAACCGTTCAGGGCAAAATGGCAAAGTAAAAAAAAAATTCAAGTTCCCAGCATTAATCCCCTAGGAAAAGTTTTTCATATTGACGACCCTTAAGAGGCTTACACCACCGTAACTAGCGACACCCGTTATTTAATTCTTGTTCTGCGAAATAAGTACAAATTGAAAAAATCTACGTAAGTACTTCCTTAGTAAATTACTTGTAGTATTTTTAGTAGAACTTTTCATCGACATCAGCATTTCAGATTAAGAGAACTATTAATTACCGCCAAAAGTGGCCGCTTTTGGCGGTAATGCTTCTCAGTTCTCTTGAATTACCAAATGCAAAATAATGAAAAGCAATTCAAAAAATACTGCAAATCATTTACTAGTGAAGTACTTGTCAATTTGATCTTATTTAGTAAGAAAAGAAATAAAACCAAGGGTGGCGCTAGTTGGCTGGTTAAAAGCCTTAAAGGAAATGTCGAAAGTAAATTTACACGTTATATATAGGGAAACAGATTATTAGATCTTTATTCAATACGACGATACCGTGACGAGCTCCGTGGCGCAGCGGTCAATACGTCGGCCTGTGACACGGATGGTCCCGGGTTCGATCCCCAGTCAGGTCAAGATGAAAAATGATCTTTATCAGATTGACCTGAGGCTTGGATGTTTATCTATAGGTATATATATATATATTTGTCATAAAATATATTATCCTTGAGTTAGTATCCCATAACACAAGGAACTTACTTTGGGGCTAGCTCAATCTGTGTGATTTGTCCGTATATATTTAAATAAATAATTTATAATACCTTCTTCGCATCTGAAGTCTCGTGCCAACTGGTCCTGCTCGCCGAATCTCAGTAGTTCACAGATCTTGGGAAACCCGGCCAAGTCCGCGTAGTATGTGTTATCCCGCTCGCACGCTGGAATCCGGGTCAAAAAGAATTACTTATGTTATTTTGTTGTGTCTTTTCATAACTAAGGGGCCGTATCCACAAACGAGAGAATAGCGAAGAGTCCGCGCTTCTATCTTATATTATTACTATCAAATTGTCTGCCTCCGTGGTTGACCCGGGGGTCGTGGTTCGATTCCCACGGGAAGCATACTTTGTTAAGTTGTTTCCAGTTTGGCTAGGACATTGCAGGCATGGATCACCTGATTGTCTGATAAGACTGATGATTCCGTGCTTCGGAAGGCACGTTAAGCCGGTGGTCCCGGCTGCCATCTGGCAGTCGTTAAAGGAACCACGTCAGAGGCCGAGAGGCGGCTCCGAAGAACTCTGACACCAGGGTGGGCACGGTCAATTGACCGTGTCACCTACACGAAATGATGATGACTATCAATTATCCCGCGAGTTTGTCCATGTAAAACTTCACGACGACTACGACTCTAAATGTATCGATATAACACTAAAAGTCTTCTTTATAAGTGTTTTTAAGCATTCACAATGCAATTTTATTACAAGTATAATTGTAGTAGTGATGTAGTTATGTTAGGTGACGCAAGCAGTAATGCGTGTAAGAGGAATGGGATATGGTGAAGAAATTCGATAGGTACGTATTGTATGAAGCGCGGTGGCTAAATTGGTAAGGCATTACTCGTACAGAGAGTAAAGACTGCGGGTTCAAATCCTGCCCGCGTTGAATTTTTTCCCATATCTAATTGCTTTATTTAATAAAAATATAATTCTTCTAATCAGATATTTTTTCCAAAATCTATTGTTCATGCAAGTTCCCCATACTATATTTCCGAAGGATTGAAAAAGCTAATAAAAAGAAAAATAAAAGCACTCACAAGAAGCTGTGAACTCGGGGACGAACGCGACGGATTGCTGCGCCATCCTGCAAGCCACACACGTGCAAGCAAGCGAACACACACCAACTAAAGTTACCAACTGTGCTATTTTTGAAACAGTGACCGCTCGAAAACGCGCTGTTAAGAGTTGCCTGGACGCGCATGTCTCCATACAAACGGAAAAAGGGAATTGTGGCAATATTTGATAATTTTGGAGTAAAATTAAGCATTTAATCAATTGGTCTCATTATAATCTACGTAAGTTCCCATACAGCTTGGTTAAAATACCAATGGTTTGAGAATTACAAGCCTTTTCAAATTTGTATGGAAATCTTGAGAGGCGTATAATTCTCAAACTATTGATAATTTAAGCAAACTGTATAGGAATGTACGTAGATTATAATGAGATTAATTGATTGGATGCTTAATTTTACTTCAAAATTATCAAATATTGCCACAATTCCCTTTTTCCGTTTGTATGGAGACATGCGCGTCCAGGCGACTCTTAAGGGTGCGCTAGTCAGGTGTTTCGCCATACAAATTCCGTAGGGTGATGACTCCGTTGTTCGGTATCGTCTGTTTAAAGTTTTTAATTGTATCGATTTGTTTTGTCGTAATCTATGCTTGTATGGAATCATAATTGTAAAATTATAAGTACTTTAAAAGTTATGAGTCTCAAAACATTCCGTTTTAACACGCAATTTTAACGCAACTTTGGGCACAATTAAATACCGGAAGGAGTATAAAATCTCTAAAACTAAATCCATACAAGCATAGTTTGGTTATTAAAAAATATAAATTATTTTACTTTTGATAAAAACATTCAGCTGTTTTATCACAAGAACACTTCTCCCAAACGCATACTCGCAAATTTTTAGACGACGACGATTTAGATTTTCAACAATATTTGTGTTTGCACACACTTAGACTGTTGTTCCGATGTGCTTATACATCAGTGTAAATAGTTCCGCACTATTAAAAACCGAGTCTATCCCTTTCTCAGCGAAATAGCACGCATTTTAGCCACGTGCGCTGACGAGTTCGAGTTCCCGACTAGCGCATCCTTAAGACGATACACGGGGTTCATCCAGTGCTGATTTAAAATAAATCATTTCAAAGAAAACGAAGACAACATTGAAAATTTTGAGCTAGGAAGTTGTAGAAAACTCTTCAAACTATTTTATGACAGTTTAAAGTGTGAACATAAAGTTTTATTTTGCTCGTCAAAAGTGCCCGTTTTTTGGCAAAAACTCTAAGTAATGCTTCATGTTCACATTTTAAAATGGTTTCTTTTAAATAATTTAATATATGGGTGGCAGCACTGGACTTCATGTATTATGCGACACTACCGCCTCACAGCAATTAATTCTTTTAACTCTCAATCATATCGAATTTAAAAATCTATTATGTCCATAACTAGTAAATTACTTTAGTATTTTGGTATTACTATTAATAATTTATAAGTGCATTATTTAAAGAGAAACACCATATTGACTTTTGGCGTTAGTGTTTCTCTCAATTTATCAAACAAATATTAATGAAAAGAAATACTAAAATACTAAAAGTAATTAACTAGTTATATACATTACTAGCTGTTACCCGCGACTTCGCCCGCGTAATATATAGCCTATGTCCTTCTCGGTACCCTAACCTATGTGAATGCAAAATTTCATGATGATCGGTTTAGTAGATACGGCATGAAAACGTAACAAACAAACACACAAACAAACAAACTCACTTTCGCATTTATAATATTAGTTGGGAAGTTGGGATAGATAATTAAATTCAATATTATTTAGGAACCAGATTTTTAAACTCAGTATGTAAATAATTAATTGCTGGGTGGGGCTAGTGTCGCATACCATAGCGAAATAGTAACGCTTTCAAAAATAGTACCCCAGCCCTTTATTCACAAACACTTTACTGTACCATACTTGATAATCTTTCAAATAAAAAGTGGCCAAGTGCGAGTCGGACTCGCCCATGTAGGGTTCCGTGGTAGAAAGCTTAGATTAGCCAACAGCCGATACAATTTCTTTTTATAATAGAAATATATATATATAATAACGTATGTTTGTGAATAAAGACCTAACCCTGGCAGCAAAGCGTACGGGGCAAAGTTAATGGATCAACTCAATAATACAGATCAACATGTTTGGTTACAGTTTATGGCGCGATGACGCGCGCGCCGTGCTACCAGGGCAGAGAACACCGATACTTAGTATCTCATTATACTGGACATTGGCAGAATCACTGAAATCTCGGTGGAAGCCATAATTAAAAAGAAAAAAGAAAAAAAAGAAGAGATATGTCATACATAACACAACCAGAAAAGTGCAGATAGTTACAAATGGAAAGGTGTAATAAATTGAAAATAGTAAAAAATGCAAATTAGTTTGAGACTCGATGACATGAAAAATATTATGAAGGTGTTTAAAATAAAAGCTGATAGAACCAAGCGGTGCAAATTGTTTACCACGATGTACAGCGTGATTCTGAACTCCCTGGCAATATTTAGAATCTCTAGTAGAATATACCTATATGCGTAAAAAAGGTACTTCAAAAAAATTAGTACGCATACCACCAGGTGATTAGTTAATTTGTATGGGAGATCCCTTTTATTTTCACTTTATAATTTTTTTCGCCAAAACTGGTAGTATTTTACAAAAACCCTACAAAAAGCCTTAATGTTCTCACTTGAAATTATTGTAAATAGTAGTTGTTAAAATAGTTCGGAAGTTATCTCCCTCACAGATTTTTTTTATGATCTCTGTTTTTTTAATGATGTATTTCACAGGGGGCAGAACTGTACCTCGAACAATTCATTTATAAACATAATATATTGCCAGAGAGTTCAGAATCAGTCAGTTTTTTGTTGATCCGTAGGTGCAAAGGCTTAAACAAAAAAAGTGGGTTGCACTTGGTATGCTAGCAGAAGTAAAAACTTGAATATTGACGTTGTTTTTCAATCAGGTCACGTGTCCGTCTTACGAATTTTCAATCTGACGAATCCGTCGGTCACGTGACCCGTCATTTTTTTCCCATCACAAAAGTGCACAGCGCCGCTAAAGAAGTTTTTACTTAAAAAATGCAAAATATACTTACGCTGTAGCAATAACTGGTGTGCTGTAAACACACCGAGTGTTGGTGGTCGTAGATATCTGTTGCAGAGGCTGGTTCACAATGAACGAACTCCTGAAGTTGTATAGGTTTTCTAGGAGATTCGTGCTGGTCCGAGCCATGTACACTGGATAGTTCTGGACTGGAAATAAATATATTTATAACTGTACAGACTATGTAAATAGATATTATAAAAAAGAAATAAAAAATTGTAGAGTAAATAAACACATCTATTGTTAGAAATCTGTCGCGATGGCTGGTTCAAGAACGGGATCCTAAAGTTGTGTTGGTTTTCTAGGAAATTCGTGCTTGTCTGAGCCATGTCCACTACCGTAAAGGATATAGACGCAATATTTACTATATTTGTGCAAATAAACTTACATCTCTCGGACTCCTCCCTGACTTGCACATATATGAGCAGTGTGACGTCAATGTGTGAGTGCTCATTGAACCAGTGCTTTAAGGCCGCACACTAGGCACAGTAGCGACGCCAATCATTTTATTCCTAATACTTTACAAATTGTGATTACCGCCAAAAACGGCCGTTTTTGGCGGTAATCACGTTT
Source organism: Rhodophaea formosa (assembly GCA_963082605.1). Lineage (NCBI taxonomy): Eukaryota > Metazoa > Arthropoda > Insecta > Lepidoptera > Pyralidae > Rhodophaea > Rhodophaea formosa. The sequence continues at coordinate 11,269,440 of OY720226.1, forward strand.
TCTCTTCGTTCTTAACTAGTGCTTATATGATTTACATTCTTGAATTTCTTTCTATTTGTAAAGTATTAGGAATAAAATGATTGGCGTCGCTACTGTGCCTAGTGTGCCTCCTTGATAAAGTTTTTTACTTTTGGGGCGAGCTCAATCTTTGTGATTTGTCCATATATATGTATTTATTTAATTATTTAATAAAATAAACTTACGTCTCTCAGATTCCTCGCTGACTTGCACATAGATGAGCTGGGTGACGTCAGTGTGTGAGTGCACATTGTAGTTTTGCTGCTCTTACTAGCTACTGTCATATTATGATTCTGGCTCTGTATACGTGTTAATCAATAACGCAAAACCTCTCACGTGGTACCTCAGTCCATGAAAGTAAACAACTTTTGTTCTCCAACATTCCCAAAATGCCAAAAATAGAATCCGGATTTTCATAAAAATTGACTCGCTCAGCTATCAGTTTGTATGAAAATTCTCAAATATTTTTTTGGGTTACCACCTGAGAGGTTTTGCGTTATTTCATTAACATGTTGTATACCGAAAAGGATATAGACGCAATTCTTACTAAATATAGTGAAAATAAACTTACGTCTCTCAGACTCCTCACTAACTTGCACATAGATGGGCTGTGTGACGTCAGTGTGTGAGTGCGCATTGAACCGGCTGAACACGTCGTTGATCTTGGGCAGCCTGTCCTCCATATCCCTTGGGACGTCTCGTTGGTAACTCCGTTGGGAGCGGACCTGACAAATCAGAAGTCAGTTATCTAGACTAGTCAAAATAGTCTAGTCTATCTATACTAAAGTTTGTTTGTTTATTTGTTTGTTCGGTTGAAGACGATAATCTCAGGAGTTACTTGACAGATTTCAATAATTCTTTTACCTTTGAATAGGTACGTTATCCCTGAGTGACATAGGCTATGTATGTACCACGGGCGAAGCCGGGGTGGACTGCTGGTACATACATATTATAACATTTATTACATATTATCACCTTGCGGGATGACAGATCTCAAGATCATAAACCCCAAAGGCCACGTTTAGCGTGTTAGTGGGCGTTTAGGTACAAAGCGCAATCAAAATTATCATGGATTTCAAACCAAACAATAAAATTTAATTTCAATTTCTAAGAGTGGAAAGAAATAAAACTACCTGTTCTCCTCGTATCTTCTTATGATAATACACAGAACACGGATATCCCTCGCAATTCCTTTCTGCCATGTCGTATCTGCCATTCTTATTATCTTTGTCCCCATCACATGATCCAATGCCTTGATACACTGTACTGTGTGTTTCGTCTTTCAAATCTATGTTTCTCTCCTGTCTTTGTTCTTCTAGATTGAGGTTAGAATAAGTTAAGCAAGTATTGGCGTCTGTGGTAGCATATTCTGGGCTGGAGAATGTTTGGGTTATGCTACAGTTGATGATATCCTTAAACAAGACAAGAGAAAAATGTTACGATAGATTTTATAATTCTACAGGAATTTTTCGCCGTGTGGTTCCCGGCAGAATAGAAATAGGACGACTCCAAGTCATCTCGTGGATGTCGTAAAAGGCGACTAAGGACACACAAGCTAAACAAAGCTTATTAACATGAAAGATACCTCTCCAACCCGTCTGGCCAGCGTGGAGAGTGTAGGCCAAATCCTCTGACTACCCAGGCTAGTATATGGCTCTGGTAGTACAGAGAGGGTCGTGTTCCTGCAGTGGAGACTAGAAAGACCTGATGATGATGATGATGAATACCCTTTACGCCGAACAATCTTTTCTGTTTATCCATATGGTTGACTGGGAGAGAATGCTCATAGCATTAAGTCCGCCCATTGTAACAAGTTTTGCTTTGGGTGGTTTTGGTACAATAAAGTTCAAATATTCTAATAAATAAATATAATGTATATCTCATCTATCTGGTTGTGTTTCCCGGCAGAGTAGAGTAGGACCACTCCAAATCGACTTAGGAAACGCAAGCTAAACAAAGCTTATTAACATCAAAGTGACCTCGCCAGGTATGAGTATATGGTAGGTACACCTGCCTAGTATTAGCTGATGGCTGAAGCTCATCGAAGTGGCATTGGGCGCGACACATAGCGCGTAGTAAGCAAAGGTGGTCCCATGGGTATATGGTAATCCTGCCTAATATTTGCTGATGGCTGACTCTCATCAAAGTGGCAGTGGGCGCGACATATATAGGGCGTTTCTCAAGAACAAAAGCCATAGTTTATTACCTGCACAGTGACTTCAACGTTTTGTGACGGTTCCACCCTCTTCTGTACCAGAGCGTTGATCTTAGCAATCTTCCCGTCCTGACGACGGAACCCCACGCTGTGTAGGTACTCGTAGTTGACTTTGGGTGGTTCTTTGGGTATAATGGGATATATACCACTGAGTACTCGACGCCGTTTCGCAGCGACCATGGGCATTGTGCCCTGAAAATAGTTATTTCAAACATAATTTTATTATATTCTTATTAAAATAAAGAAATAAGATATGTATTATCATTTATTATTTCTATTATTTTATAAAATAGCATTGTGAATGCTTATAAACATTTATACTTATACTGAATACTCAAAGGTATCTTAGATGCATCTTCTTCATCAGGTCTTCTATTTTTAGTCTCCAATGCAGAGCATGACCCTCTTTAAACTACAAGACCCATATATTGGCTAGAGCAATCAGAGGATTTGGCCTACACCTTCCACGCTGGCCAGGTGGGTTGGAGAGGACTCTTTAATATTTATAAGCTTTATTTAGCTTGTTTTTCCTAAGTTAAGTGTTTAAGATGCATCTTAACTAAAATCATTCTCGATCAAGTGCGAGTTGATCGCACATGCCACAGCCACGCCACGCATTTGGCCAGTTTTATCCCAACTAATATCCTAACTATCCTAACTTCCTAACTAATATTATAAATGCGAAAGTGACTTTGTTTGTTTGTTACGCTTTCACGCCATATCTACTAAACCTATCATCATTAAATTTTGCACACATATAGGTTAGGGCACAGAACAACAAACACATTAGAAGTGTTATAACGCGTGATTTCTATGAAAACCAGCGTCGCCTCATTTCATGCATACTACTAACGCAACTTAATACGCACACTATTTGCAAATTCGAATGCCGCTTCGTGATTGCAGGATAGGCGTCACGTGACATTTACTAACTTCCAATCACGTAGAAGTAATGCATCCAACACTGGCAGACTTGTACCACTATCATTACATAGAACGTAATGTATTACATTGAGCGTTTGCTTCGTTACTATCGAAAGTCAGACGAGTAAATTACCCGCAATGTACCTATATTTTTTGCAATTTTATTTTTAATATTTTCGTTCAGTCGCTATGTTGGATGAATAAAACCTATTAAATATCATATTAATAAGTTTTCTGATTTGCCGGTGATAAGAAACACCTAATTTGATCAAAGTTGCACGGGCACTTGTCACTTTACACGTTACAATAGTTCACGCCGGCATATTTATGGTTTTTTTCACATGTCAATGCACTGTTGTTCCTTTGACGATTGCGGGACAACTATTAAGGTGATTCGCGGGGTCGGGGTGAAGTGCGATAATCGAGCGTAGTGTCGGCGCGCCGGCCACGTTCCCTTGCCATTTCTAGTGTGTTTGTGTTCTGTGGGTTAGGGTACCGAGAAGGACATAGGCTATTTATTACGCGGGCGAAGCCGCAGGTAACAGCTAGTCCCAATCCCAATCCCAACTAATATTATAAATGCGAAAGTGAGTTTGTTTATTTGTTTGTTACGCTTTCACGCCGTATCTACTGAACCGATCATCATGTAATTTTGCATACATGTTGTCTGGAGTACGGAAAAGGACATAGGCTAACTTTCATCCCGGAGAAAAGTACTGTTCCCGAGGGATCGACACTAACGCGAGCGGAGCCGCGGGCGAAAGGTAGTTCTCTATAATTAAATAAATAAATAATAATAAATATATACAGACAAATCACACAGATTGAGCTAACGCAATGGCACCGAATACCGACCACTGATCGACACGGCTAAATTAGTTCTTCAAAAAATAAAAAACTTACTCAAAAGTTTTTGAAAAATGATGTTTTTCCGAGAGATGATATACCTAGCTTTAAAATAAATACAAAAATGTATTTTTTTTAGCCTGTTTTATTCCCTTTTTTTGATATTAAACTGTAACGAATGAAAATAAGTCGAAAGTACCGTTCTCCGACCGACTGACTATGGATATCCTTGTATCCGACCATTGAGGAGCTTGATTCCGACCAGCCATATTTCACTTTCTAAAACCGACCTTATGGCAAAGAAAATACAGTGGAAATTCGTAAGAGGGCAAACATTTTAACTGGCATTTCAGCATTTATTAGGAAAGACCTGTTACCCGGGGCTCCACCCGCGTGATATATAGCCTATGTCATTCTCAGTACCCTAACCTGTGTGTATGCAAAATTTTATGATGATTGGTTCAATAGGTACGGCGTGAAAGCGTAATAAACAAACAGACAAACTCAATTTCGCATTTATAATATTAGTTAGGATTAGGATATGATTATACGTTGTTATACATGTAGGTATATGGTCAAATGATGATTGATGAAATAAAATAGGCTCAGAACTTAAAAGAACTAACGAGAGTTGTCTCTTATATTCTAAAGGAAATGAATAGGTAAAATTTTTGTTTAGATGTTTAAATAACCAGTTATCCCATCCAAGCAGTTTTTTGCTCTCTTTTTAAGTAACTTATTGCGGTCTTTCCTTAATGTAACATCATGGAAATCCTTCTTCGTTTGCTGGGGAGGGCTCCGTACAATGACACTAATTTATAATTATAGCCCATCAAACTGTGCATATATAACAAGTTTACTGTCATATTTATGCTGAATCAATTTTTTTTAAATTTTTGGCCATTGGTTATGGTTATGTTCGCCTCTACAATGGCCAATTTCAGTCGATTTTATAAAGTTGAATGTTGGAAAAATATATGTAGTACCTTGCAACAAGCCCTTTTATGTGATATGTGAGATGGAAGAGATTGCTTACTTTTTTTTTAATTTTCTAATTTGTGTCCCCCAAAAACTGCCCCTTAAACATTTTTTTATTTATATGCAGCATGTTTGTATTTGAGTCACATAAATCTATAGTGTTCTAAATTTCATCTTAATCTTTCCAGTAGTTTCGGAGCTAATTGACTGTGTCAGACGACCAGGCCGACACAAAAGTTATTCTATAAGGGTTCTATTTTGTCTCTCAATCGAAACGGAACCCTAAAAAGTAAAATAACCAACTAAAGCCCACCAAAACCAAACGCACCTGAATTGGACGGAAACAGGAACATGGGAAATAATCGTATCGTGATTCCGACTAATTCGAATATTTGCAGTTTTAAACAATCTTAACTGACATTAATATAAGTTTTTAGTGAGATTCTACTTAAAACATAATTATACAGGTTTTATAATACCGAAATCATGCAGTTAAGTGCAATAAACAAATAATATAAGGTTACGAGTCTGAGTGGTGTTTGGAAATTTATTGGAAATTAAAAGAAAAATTGTGAATGTATAAACTCTCTTTAAAAAAAACCATTAAAGTTAGCATAGGTCACATACAGGTGTTTTATGAAAAACAAGACCTAAGAATAAAAAACTGAATACTAATAACTCGCAAAATAACCCAAACTATAAGAAAAATTTCTTTAATTACAAAGTTCGAAAATCCTGTTACCGATCATGCGGTCGGTATTCGGAACGTCGTTGTTTCATAGGGCCCCGCAATCCGTCCAATATTATTTGCTCAATAAATTGATGAAAATACACATTTTTGCTTACATGTCGAATTATTAAGCTTTTTAATAAACCAATAAAGCAAATAAAGTAAATAAACCTTGAAATTATAAGAGTATTCTCCGAAAAAAACACAAAGTTTGTTTTCATTGATTTATGTTTTTTGCACATCGTATTCTATACAATCTGCACCCTTGAGTATTTTTTGTTGAAATGACAGATTTTCCGTTAATATTTGATTGACAAGTTTTGACAGGTGGCGTGTGATGGATGAATGCATAGAATGCGTACTTTCGCGCATTTTTTTTTAAAAGTTTTAGCTAATAAATACGAGAAAAACTAAAATGATCGGATAGAGGAGGCCGGTCGGAAAACGGTGCCATTGCGTTAGCCCCAAGGTAAGTTCGAAACTTGTGTTATGGGAATCTAACTTAACGATACAATATTTTATAATAGATACTCATATAGATAAACATCCAAGACCCAGGTCAATCTGAAAAAGATAATTTTCCATCTTGACCTGACCAGGGATCGCACCCGGGACCATCCGTGTCGCAGGCAGGCGTGTTGACCGCTGCGCCACGGAGCTCGTCATAATTAAACAAAGCTTTAAAGAATAAGCTTACCACATTCCTAGTCACAGGAATCAATTGGCTTCTCTCAGGGTCCAAACCAAATGTATTCTTGCTTACAACCGGTATGTACTTCTTCACCATACAATTTTCTGGTACGTTCATCTTTGAAAGCCTCGGTTCTTGTATTTCTTTAGTCATCAATACATTCTGAGGCCTTAAGACACTAAATACAGAATTATTTAAGCTTCCAAATGAATTATTTTCTACATTATTGCCCCTGAAGGAAGCTTTGGGAGAATTTTCTGTCATTTTCGTATCATCAACAATATTTTTTGTGGTCTTCACATTGAAACTGCGTAGAATTCTATCACTCTTCTTTGGTGATGGATAGGTCTTTCTAACAGATGTGGTGTTTCTGGTCAAATAATTATGTTTTGCATTGTATTTGGCTATTGCTTGACGAATGTTTTCTGGACTGCAACGGATGACTATGTGGCCTGACCTTTTTGGAGTTATAGAGATGGGTGGAGAGAGGCTGTTGCTAGTTGAAGATATCTCTTGGCCCTGAAAATGATAACTTTTGCTTTTAATAAACACCGCAAATCATAAATTTTCAGTATTTGACGCAAAATAAAATGACTTTTGCGGTCTAAAATCAATTGAGTAACACTGACACACATCGCAGCCTTCAGAAGTCCACTGCTGGATCTATATCCAGAAGCTCCAATGATTGAAATACTAGGGTTCTCTTAAAAATTCCAATCATTGGAGTGGTTTTGCCAGACTTACCACACTGAGCGAACGGGTTGGTAGGCGGAGTTTGTTTGGCTTATATCGGTTCCAATGCTGCTGCCCATTGAAACCATTCCTTAAGTGAAAGAAGGGTAAGAGTTGATTGGACCGGAGAAATGGGATGACGATATTTGGGATACTACATGCTCAGATGGATTGGATGGATGAGAAAGTAGCAGCTAGGGAAGGACGGGCGCGCGTACCCGATGCTATACCTACACCCACTGGACAGGCAGTTGAGAATGACAGTCAATCCTAAGGGCCGCGCTACACTGCATTGGCATGGGATGGCATCGGAAGCGACGCGTCATTTTAAAACAACCTTTATACATATAGCTTGTTTTCTTATGCCATCCCTTGCCAATCCAGGATAGCGCGGCCCTAAAGAGCTAGCCTAAGTTGATGCAAATGCACACACTTTTTGGTAGAAAATAATGATTTGCCAATGCCTACTCCAGTTGACACACCAGTGACTAGTAGTTGCCTCACTATTACCTGTCTTTGAAAATAAGTGAACTTCAGTCAGAGTGATCTACGTACTCAGAGGTATAGGTCCAGCCGGGCAGGGTGTGAACCTGGCACCTTCTGTTTATAAATTGCACCCTTAGAACAAGAGCCATTACTGTTAATAGGGTCATTCATCATTATCATTACAGCCACAAGAAGTCCACTGCTGGTCATAGGCCTCCCCCAAGGATTTTATCAATAGAGGGTTTTTAATAAATAAATACATATACGGAAAAATCACACAGACTAAGCTAGCCCCAAAGTAAGAGCAAGAGTTGTGTTATGGGGTACTAACTCAACTAAGTATTCTATATAGGTATTTTATGACAAATACTATATAGATAAACATCCAAGACCCAGGTCAATCTAAAACAGATCATTTAATAGCTCATGACAGCTGATGAGTCAGACAACCTCCAGGTTGGTGAGCACAGTTAATTTAGCTTATATTGGTTCCAACAGCTTTCAGCCTACTTTTTAAATTAGCTTATTGATCATCTTTTCACCTGTAAATAAATCCTTTTGCGAGTACTCTTCTTCTTAGCCTGAGACAGCTTCTTGCGCTCCTGCTTCACCTTCAACACAATGTCATCCAACTCGTCTTTTGTTTTGAACTTTTTGGCGTGTATCATTTGTATTAAGTACATTTTCTGAAAAGGATTCATATATATATTTTTAAATGATTACATTTAACCTTTCTGTATTTGCGAATTATTATTAAACAATTTTCACTTCCACTTTAATAATATAATACACAAACTATACTTTGAAACTAAAAATAAATTATAACAAATCAGTAATAAAAATCTGGAGTCCTGAACAAAGTTTAAGTACCTATTTACAAGTTTTTTTATTTACAAATATTTTTTTTACAATTATATAACTTTTCTAAAACTACATAAAATGAAGGAATATTTATTCATAACTATGGAATTATTCGAGCTGCATGCAATCACTGCCTCATGCTGAGCTGAGTGGCACCTTTTAGGCGTTAAATAATGTATTTTTAAATGTGGTTGACAAATTTATTGTACCTACCTAAAGCATCAAATAATATTCCCCCATAAATTATTTTTCTTTTTTCTTATTATATACTGAAATGCCTATTCAAGGAACAACACTAGAATTTTGACTTCATTCTTAATAACATGCCTATAAAACGGTGTGTTAGAAACTGGCTAAAACCGGATTACACTGGGTATTTTTCAAGATGCCTAATTATCTGATTAACCGGCCAAAATTTCCTTTGGAGCATGCAAAAGGACAAGAGAAAATACCATTTGGGGATGCATTAATACAAGTTTGATTTTGCTTGCCATGTGCTTTCACATGGCAAGCAATTAGATTAATTATTTAGTTTAAGCATCACATTATTTTGTGTGGTATTAAATAAACATATAGGGACATATCACACAAATTGAGCTAGCTCCACAGTAAGTTGTGTCGCGGATACTAACTTAACGACACTATATTTTATAATTATACTTATGTAGATAAACATTCAAGACTCAGGTCAATATAAAAAAGATCTTTTTCCATCTTGACCTGACCGGGGATCGAACCCGGGACCCCCGTGTCGCAGGCTAGCGTGTTCACCGCTGCGCCACGGAGCTCGACTAAGTATTAATGGGTTTAGGCGTATAAACTACAAATGCTTAGTTTAATAGCATCTTACATGCAATTGGCCAGTTGGAACCAATTAACTAAGTAATAAATATGAAATTTCATGGCTATTCAGCTTCGAGTTATTCTATTATTAGGTAGGTACCTAATAAAGGTAAATACTTACAAGAAACCATTCATAATAACGACTTCTACAATAGTTTCCAAAAGTTTTATGCAACACTTTTCATAAGAAAAATATTAAGTGAAATTACAGTATTTAAAATAACTCACCTTAACGTTGGACGGCAGGCTCAAAGATTTAGCCATCTGCTGCAAAATTCTATAGGTATAACTCTCTAATTCGGCCAGCGAATATTTTCTATCTTCGTCCTCCATTTTTGCAATCGCTGGTTACCGGTTGTATCGAAGTTTGGACACGTGCTTCCTGATACTCATAAAGTGTGGCGTGATTTGAGTTAAATCTTTGATTACCTTCCAGTTTTAATTAATGATAACAAAAGATCATCGACTGGGTACCTGATTTTAACACAAACAAATTTTCAAACTTTGTTTTTTCCTCTTTCTTGTGTTTAGTGTTTGACACTTGCTTGACAGAACGTTACGTTTGACGTTTAGGACTAGAGAAGGGAAAATGTGAGAATTACGAGGTACCTGATCATATCGATATTTTAGTTTCGTTTTTCGTGTGTGTGTAAGTGGTCAACACAGGTATCAGATTTTTCAAGCTGCCTTTGATATACCTTAACGATATCGATATCAGATATCGGGAATAATCGGTTTAAGTTTGATTCTATTATTATATAATGATTCTATTATACAACTCAATATAAGTTTTGTTTTGTGATCATAATGAATAGTGTTAAACGAAATCCCTCTCCTCAGCTACTCACTTACTACTGACCACTTAGAGGGTGTAATTACATGTATATGCAAATAGGGTTGTAAATGCAATTTTCTGCTTTCTTTTAAGATTGAGGACAAGACTAAAGAATTTTGGTTTTATTTTCTAGCTATCGAACTGAAAGTTATTTTTATTTAAGACCTGAATTAGCGTATTTAGCTTCAGTTAATGGATAACTTAGCTAGTAACTAGCCCTGGAAACGAGGATATTGAATTTGCGATGTTATTACCTAAGTACTTAGTATAATTTGGTGAACTTTTAATCAAATAGATAGGTACCTACACCACACATAATGCTGCATATTTTAAATGTGAAACAGTGGCAGCCATGTCAACGAAAATCATGGGCTTTTTAACAGAAGTTCAAAACATACGAAACCAATCAATGATCATTATTAATTTCTAATTCTTGATTGCTAGACAAATTAATATTAGATATATCGATGTCAATATCTTTGAAAGTAATGGCAGCCCTATGAGCTGCAATCCAATTTACGTTTAAAATAAAAGAAAGCGAAATAAATATACCCAGCATAAACCCAATACCCGTTTACCAGTCCAGTCCAGTCAGATGAGATAAAACGAAACGTACCTACGTTTTTAGAACAAACAGTAAGTAGTACATATATCTCCATGGAACAAACAATGAAATAATGAGAAACGTGTTATTTAAAAGTTAATTTATTTATCCATAGATGGCGTAAGTTTTCAAACAAATAATAAAATGTTGATAAATAAAATTACAACAAATTCAAATGAGTTCATTCTAAAGTTTTTCTATAGAAGGCAGGTGAAGAGTAGCAACCCTGGAATTTTGAGTGTCAATCAATTTCTTGAATGGGTGCACAGGGTTCGTACTGTAACAAAATAAAATCGTTGGATAGGTACTTGCTGGTTTGGGAGACAAGGAAAACATAGAATATACTAGCTGCTTTTCTTCCCGCGCAGACCGTAAAGCCGGCCAAGGGATTGGCCAAGGAATCACGTTAATAGGCGATGCGGTTAGCAACCCATCACTGTTTTGATTCTGCTTTCCACCTAAACGCCCATTAACAAACACGCTATACTGTTTTAGGTTTACTGATACGGTTTTAGGCCCTGTCTACCCCGCACTGGATAAAGACGTGATTATACTTTGTGTGTATGTACTAACGTGCAGAACGGAGTGGCTATTTCACGACACGATATTCAGTCTCTGACGATAGGGACGCCGCAATACGTTAGACGCGTATAGTCCGTATAGCGATATTTCCTTACATGTCTAACGTATAGCGGCGTCCCTCTTGTCAGAGACTGAATATCGTGTCGTGTTATCGTGTAGCCACTTTACCTGACTCGTGCTGAATACATCCTATATTTATTGTCCATTGCGTCTTTAAACATTTCAGCTTTTTTCGTGAACGGCCTGTCTTTGTAATTGAATTCATCTGCTTCGTTTTCCTGAAACCAACGATAAATAAATAGGTATGAATAAAACATGGATGAAATATACAGCGGATTGGATTGAAGGACCACGGATGGACGGAAAAAATTAATAAACGTACGTACATATGTACATTTGATTATTATATTAGTATTAACACCGTGTGATTCACGGCAGAGTAGAATAGCCCCTTTCCAAGTCTTCCCGTGGACGTCGTAGAAGGCGAGGCGGCTTATAAAACAAAAGCTAAACAAAGCTAAACATCAAAGAGCCCTTTCCAATCAGCGGCAGCGTGGAGAGTGTAGGCAAACGATTGTCTGCTCTGGCCAATATATGCCTCTGGTAGTACAGAGAGGGTCGTGCTCCTGCAGTAAAGACTAAAAAGACCTGATGATGATAATTATCATCATCATTTCGTGTAGGTGACACGGTCAGTCGACCATGCACACCCTGGTGTCAGAGCTCTTCGGAACCGCCTCTCGACCTCTGATGTGGTTCCTTTAACGACTACCAGGTGGCAGCCGGGACCACCGGCTTTACGTGCCTTCCGAAGCACGGAATCATCTTTCTTATCAGACAATCAGGTGATTCATGCCTGCAATGTCCTAACCAAACTGGAAACAACTTAACAAAGTGTGCTTCCCGCGGGAATCGAACCCACGACCCCCAGGTCAACAAGGCAAACGCCTTAATCACTGGACCACGGAGGCAGTTATAATGATGATGATGATTAGTAATAACAACTGTGTACTGCGCATCAACTTGCGCGATTTTCTGAGGCGCGGAAAAGTTTTTATTCGGGCTCGCAGAGAAACACCGAGCATATCCTCTTTAGGCAACCTTGAGTTTTCTTAAGAGGCGCATAATAAGGGACCACCTGGGACCACCCTTTACTATGGCCACGTTTCGGACCCATAAGACTTATCTGGTGACACACATTGGTCGAAGATTTTCGACTTTACGCACTGAGGTATTTTAAACGAGAGGACACTGCGGAGGTTTCCGAATGCTGCCCAGCTGAGTAGGATTCGTTGAAAGACCTCATCCTTAAAGGTGGCCTGCATCACAACTTCTGTAATCCCAACTAATCCCAACTTTTGTTTGTTTGTTTGTTACCTTTTCAAGATTTGTCTACTGAACCAATCTTCTTGAAATTTGACAAACACATAGGTTAGAGTACTGAGAAGGAGTTCTTGGCGGGAATTTTAGCGGACTACACGGTGTCTGTTTTGGATTGTTTCGCAAATTGATTCTAGAGGACTTTATAATGTGAAATTGGTGTTATTTAGTGTTATAAATGCCCATATTTAAAAACAATGTGTAGAATAACTAAAATAGACTGTCATTGTGCGGCTGTAGTGGGATTTACATAGCAGGCTGTTGGTTGTCCGCCTTGCTGCGTCGTCAATGATGAAACCAGTGGATTCGCGAAGAGTTGTCGCCAGGTCGTTGTCGCGTGAAAACAACGAAATGAATTACACCATCATTTCATTAGAACAACAACGACAACAAACAAGAATAACTCGCCAACTGGCGAAATAAATGAAGAAAGGCTCTAAAGGACTTGTATCCAGAGCCGTAAATAAATATTTAAAAAAAAGAGTACTGAGAAGGACAAAGGGTACCTTTAAGCGAAGCTGCGGGTAAAAGCTAGTATTATAAATGCGAAAGTGAGTTTCTTAAAATGTTACGCTTCAACGCCCTATTCTCAGAAACCGATCATCATGAAACTTTCCATACACGTTTCTGGATTACGGAGATGGACATAGGCTACCTTTCATCCCGGAAAAAAATACAGTTCCCGTGGGATCGACACTAACACAAGCGGAGCGCGGGCGAAAGCTATAGTCTTACCATAATCCTCTGATTCTCCATAATCTGGCCCCTCAAATTGTTCCTAAACTCGATCTGCTTCCGTATCGCCTCATTAGCATTGTCCAGTCTTCTCTGCAACTCTGAAAAGGCATTCCTCCTGACTCGGTCCATCCTCTCTTTCCTCTCTTGTCGTTCTCTTTCCAACTTGTTGTTTCTCTCTTCAATTAGTCTTCTGTATTCTTGGTTTGCCATCTGTAAGTTTATTATAATTTGTTACATACGAAACAAATTTCACGTTTAAAAACAGGGTCATTCTTGTGCTATTTTGTCAGGATTGCCGACTATAGTTTCGGATTCGTCAAGAGCCCATTTTCCTACGAATCCCAATCCCAACTAATATTATAAATGCGATAGTGAGTTTGTTTGTTACGCTTACACGCCGTATCTACTGAACCGATCATCATGAAATTTTGCATACACATAGGTTAGGATACCGAGAAGGACAAAGGCTATATATTACGCGGGAGAAGCCGCGGGTAACAGCTAGTATCTAATAAATATAACACGTTGCACCATCTATGTACAGTTGGGGCGCAACCTTAGTTCGTATGCAATTTCGTGGAATCGTTATTATGACTATAGTACTTATACATTAATAGATTTAAAACTCAACAGTAAATTGTAAGGTTTCAAATAATTACACGCATTTAACTCAACAGTAAATTGTAAGGTTTCAAATAATTACACACATTTACCCCAAATTGATTCAAATTATTACTGTTAATAAAAGGCGTAATGATACTGTTACTACTTAACTACCTTGACATTGAAGCTATGTAAACATAGTCATACCAATATAAAATTTATGGTGAGTGATATGGCGTATGTTAGGTCTAATATCATAAGTTTGGTAAGCGTAAAACTAGAAAAATACAGATACAGGTCAATCAAGATATGTATCGTGGAATAAGTGCTACAAGAAAGCTACGTCGCTCGTAGCGTAATTGTACTTCGTAGCTTCCTCGTAGCACCCAGTCATTTCTATGCTACGAGAAAGCTACGAAGTTAAGATTGATAATGCAGATGAGGTTTAAAAATGTTTAGCGCAGCGTTGGACACCCACCGACCAGGCGGTCGGACGACCTGATAAAGGTCGCAGGCAGGCGCTGGATGCAGGCCACTTCTAACCGTATTGGATATCCTAGACCTATGTCCAGCAGTGGGCTTCTTGTGGCTGAGATGATGATGATATAGTTTTAAAAAACTTATCCTAAGAATTTAAATAAAGAATGAAAAAAACAATGTGTTTAAACTTTAAAACTATCAAAAGGAAAAAAGTTTGTAGTAGATAACCCAGACCGTTACCTCTTTAGTCGTCCGCCGATCCTTCTCCATGCTTCTAGACCGCTCATCAGCTTTTTGCTCATCTAACTGCTTCCACTCTGCAGCCACTCTTTCTGCCTCTATTTCCAGTTCATTTAGCTCTCTTCTTTCTCGGTTGATGTTTTCAGTGAACACTTGTTTTTCTATTTGTAAGTTCCGCTGAAAAAAATAAAATAAAATTGAAAGGTCCTAGATCAGTCAACTTGCCTCACTTTTATTTATTTTACTAAATAAGATGAAATTTAAATAAATTTACGTCAGTACTTCGGTAATGAATTACTTGCAGTATTTGTGTATATACTCGTAAGCAGCTTGATAAAAACTACTTCGCTAAACTTTTTGTGAAAACTGATCCACCAAGTTACCATTTCCGTGATCTTTCTCTGTTTCTCCCTTCCGAGATCCTCCAAGGCGTTTCGTATAGTATTGTTATCTATCTCCCTGTCTCTGTCTCTCTAGTTTTAGCCGTGATTCTGTAAAAACTACTCCACCTACAACTTTTGTGAAAACGGATCCAGTAAGAGTCTCGTAAGTCTTACCATTTCCATAATCTTCCTTTGTTTCTCTCTTCTTAGCTCCTCCAAGGCAGTTCGTATAGTATTGTTGTCTATCTCCCTATCTGTCTTCTCTTATCTAAGCCGTGATTCTTTAAAAACGACTTCGTCAAAGTTTTATGAAAACTGATCCAGTAAGAGTCTGTTAAGTCTTACCATTTCCGTAATCTTCCTCTGTTTCTCCCTTCTTAGTTCCTCCAAGGCGGTTCGTTTAGTATTATTGTCTATAACCCTATTTCTCTGCGTCTCTTGTCTCAGCCGTGATTTTTTTAAAACTACTTCGCCAATCTTGTATGAGAACTGATCCAATAAGAATCTGTTGATTCTTACCATTTCCATAATCTTCCTTTGTTTCTCTCTTCTTAGCTCCTCCAAGGCGGTTCGTATTGTGTTGTTGTCTATCTCCCTGTCTCTCTGCTTCTCCTGTCTCAGCCGTGCCAGCTTGTCCTCGTGACCTTCGATGAAGTTCTTCTTATTCACTATCTGCTGTTCTTTCTTGCGTTTGATTGCTGAAATATAATTAAAAACAATCGTTATCAGATCTTTTTTTAGTCTCTACTGCAGGAGCATGACCATCTCTGTAATACCAGAGCCATAAATAAGCTAAAGCAGTCAGAGAATTTGGCCTACCTGGTTCTAAATCAACCTGTAATAATATCATGCTGGGTTTCAAAATAAATCAATATCTACCATCATAGTGGTCCTGCTCCATCTTCTTTTTCATCCTCTCCAGTCGTCTGCTCTCCCTTTCCCTCTCTTCTCGTAACATCTCCTGCCTTTGTCTGTTGGCGCTGGCTATCTGCTCGTCGTAGGCCTTGCGACGCTCTAACATCTCCCGATGTCTTCTCTCTGCTTCTCTTCTTTCCAGGCGCTCCTGTTAGGAAAACATTATTTTTGTATACATGAACCGGTACTATGATACCATGCGGCGATGGCGATATGGCTTAAGTTATCATAACTTACAGTTTCTCTGTTTGTGGTCTAAACTAAACAACTGTGTGAACAAAAGTGAAAAGCTATGAGGAAGACCAGACGGTTTCTTAAGTATCTGGTATAGTTAGGCTTAAGCGAGCCTCATGAGAGACAATTTAGTCTCTCATGAATCTCTCTTAAGCCATGGTGTTCCCGGCAGAGTAGCATAGGACCACTCCAAGTCTTCCCGTGGATGTCGCAGAAGACGACTTAGGAAACAAGCTGAACATAGCTATAAACATCAAAGAAACCTCTCCAACCCTGTCTGGCCAATGTGGAAAATATAGGTCAAATTCATGAACTGCTCTGGCTAATATATGGCTTTGGTAGTACAGAGAGGGTCGTGCTCCTGATGTGGAGTCTAAAAAAGACGTGATACTGATTTGACCTTTTGACCTTTTCACGCTTAAACACATATTAATTAGTCTAATTAACTCGTAGTGGTTCTAATAATAATTGCCATCTAATGGTGGGTTGTCAAAACTTAGCTTGCTAGAACGTTTGCCAAAGCGAGTGCGTCCATGTGAGACATCTATTCTTTTGAATTATAATATCTATGCTTGTGGTTCCCGGCAGAGAAGAATAGGACCACTCCAAATCTTCCCGTGGATGTCGTAAAAGGCGACTTAGGAAACTCAAGCTAAACAAAGCTTATAAACATCAAAGAGACCTCTCCAACCCGTCTGGCCAGCGTGGAGGGTGTAGGCCAAATCCTCTGACTGCTTTGGCAGTGCAAAGAGGGTCGTGCTCCTGCAGTGGAGACTGGTGGAGACCTGATGATGATGATGATGATCTATGCTTGTACCTTTCTTCGCACGTCATCTAGTAGAACTCGATGCCACAGTTCGTCCATGTCTTGTTCTTCCTTCTCAATGTACTTCCTCTCTTGCATTTGCATCTTCTGTACTTCTCTCAGGCGATACTCATCTTCTTTGGTACGGGGCATGCCTTTTGCTCTACAAAAAATAAAAATAAAAATCAAATCAGAAAGTAATAAATAATATATTTTTTTAAATGTTTATATTTTATCGAGAAAAGGAAAAACGTAGAATGTACGATCCAGGGAATAGGTGACTATCGGAGAAATCATGTCAGTAGGCGATGCGGCTAGCAACCCATCACTATTTTGATTCCGTTCTCCACCCAAACGCCCACCACATGTTAAATGCGGCCTTGAAGTTTTAAAGACCTGGACCCCGCAAGGGAAAAAGACAAGATAGTATGTATCTATTTATTTGTGTATGTACATTTTACAGCAGTTACATTTATAATTAAATCCGACATGTTTGGCATAAAAAAGTGTTGGTCTTAGGTAGTCAGCACATTGATTTATTTGAATATTTATACATCCAAGAATTATTTAAACATTCAAATTAGATAAAAATAATGGAAGTCAATCTTAGCGGGTCATTTATTGGCTAAAATATGATGACATAAAATATAAATACATTTATTTGTGAGTTGATGCTTATAAAAAGATGCTTTAGTAAAATTCAAAATACATATGTATATCCATAGTCACACACAGCTGTCTTCAACATCATTATTATATTTGACTAACATTTGGTCTAAATATATATTTTAATGTATTTATTTATTTCCATTAGGCTAGTCAATATAGACACAAAAATATGCAAACATTGCAAACGCGCAAGTAAATGCGTTTTTTTTTATATATATTGTAGAGACCGCCAAGAACACTCACTAGTCTACACTCAAGTTTGCAACTTTCTTAACCCTGGCGGGCATGAAAGTATGCGACATTTAACGCATAGGTACTTACATTTTCTCCCTTTCCAAAGCCTTCTGACACTCCACCACCTTCTCTTTCTCCATTTCTTCTTCTATCTTCTGCACTTTTCCTTCCCTTTCCTTGCAATACCCGCAATCTGCCATCGCTTGCCTAGTGGCTAGTTCCTAAAAGAAATATACAATATTTAAGGTAACTGCTCAAATGCTCTTTCTTTCTTTCTAGATCTAGTAAGACTTAAGGGCCCACACTAGGCACAGTAGTGACGCCAATAATTTGATTCCTAATACTTTACAAAGTATTAGGAATAAAATTTACTTATTTAGAAAATAACCTAAAATTTTTGGAATCATGTTTTAATATTATGAGAATCAGTCACTAAGAGAAATAGTAATTACCGCCAAAAACGGTAAACTGATTCTCATAATTCTCACTGATTCTGATAATATTAAACATGATTCCAAAAATACTTCAGGTTATTTACTAAGGCTTATATGATTTACATTCTTGAATTTCTTTCTAAAAAATTCAAGAATTCAAAAAACTAAAGTATTAGGAATAAAATGATTGGCGTCGCTACTGTGCCTAGTGTGCGGCCTGAAATAATAAAATATGCCAGTTGCTGAGTTCACAAATAGACGTATAAGCAATTCACGCAAACGGGAGAGGAAGCACCTACTTATTACCTACTGGCGATTTTCCTGTGCCATCGTCCGCGTGAATTGTAGCATATGTCACCCGCAGATAAATTAGCGCTCTATATGTGAAAGAATTTTTTAAATCGGTCCAGTAGTTTTGGAGCCAATTCAATTCAAACAAACAAACAATTAAATCTTTCTTCTTAAAAATATGAGTATAGAATCATAGATGATCGTCGCATATTACTAATAAAATTTACTTTTTAAGTTTTTTTTTTCATTTATTTACCATATAAAAACACATCTTACAATATTTAGATAAAAATAACATATAAAAACCACGTAGGTTTTATTCTATTATGAATACATCGAAATTAAGATCTATCGACTTATCTATCTACTTTCACTAAAGAACGATTTTGAAAATTTTCTATCTTAAGTATACCTACCTATTTAATTAAATTTTGTCAAATCACAACTAAATGAGGACATTTGATAAATTAGTTAAAATTTACAGTGGATACCATGATTTATATCATACCTGAATAAAATCTTCTTCTTCTTTCTCTAACAGTATTTTTAGTCTTTGTCGTCGCTGTCAGAGGTTGCACTCTTCCCGTTTGAATATCTCCCGCATTTTCTCTTCTGTTCTGTTTATGATTAATCTGTAGAATAAAAGAGAGATTCACGCGAAGTACTCTATCTCCATAAGCGCACATTAACAGTCGTGACAAAAAATACCAAAGATAAGGCTATTAGCCATATACGCCGTGGCTATAGCCTTGTCTTTGGTCTTCAAATTAAACCGATGTAACACTTCTACTTTTATGTTCCATTGAAGCAAACCTGTTTTTAGGGTTCCGTACCCAAAGGGTAAAAACGGGACCATATTTTCAAGAGTCTGTCTGTCTGTCAGCCTCTCAGCAGTCTGTATCTTTTGAACCGTGAAAGCTAGACACTTGAAATTTTTACAAATGATATATAGTTATCTGTTGCCACTGTAATAACAAATACTAAAAAGCAGAATAAAATAAGTTTTTAAAGGACTCTGATTAAAACAAACGCGATTTTTTTGAAGTTTTTTGCTCGATAAGTAGTCTAATGTTGTATAGAATAGTGCGAAACCCTTTGAGTCCGACTCGCACATGACCGATTTTCTAAATTCAGGTTGCAATCGGGTAATGTGCTCTCTATAGCGGCTATAGAGCGCATTTTACCTGACTGATAAAAAAGTTTAAAAATAAGGCTATAATGGTCTCATCTTTGGACATATCTCAACCCGATTGAGCTACCCAGAAGAAGGGTAATGTTTTTCGGGCGTTTGTATGGTTATTTTTTTTATTTTTTTTATTTATTATGAAAACCAACAGCGTTACAAAAAGTCTTATGCTATAGTTTATCTAAAAAGTAAGGCCAATTGTAGGTTTCCCAGTTTAACAACTAATTAATAAGTGGTAGGTTGCAGAAAGTAAACAATAATCCAATAATCAATCCATTACATTGTTGCCTTCTGTAGCCTAAATGGCTTGATGGATTTTGAAGTGTGAGGTGTCATCAGATTCGTCTTCTTCCCCAGTGTATCATAGGCTATGTAACGTCAGCAAAAGACAATATCGTGGACGTAAAAGGTCCAAAACGGCAGTCGTTTTTATCCTTTTACGACCACTGAGTTTTTTTTAATAATGCAACTTGTTTGTCTAAAGATGTTTAGACAAAGTTGCATTATTAAAAAAAAAATCTCGTTAATAAATTTACAATTTATCGCTTATTAACTCAGCCATTTTATTTTAAAAAGCGAAAATGACTTTCCTCAACAAATCATAAAGATATTGGAACTTTATATTTTATTTTTGGAATTAAGCCCTTCGAGTTGGTTAAGCTACTTTTATGTTCCGTTAAAGCAAAACTAACTTATGTTTCCTACAGTCTGTCTCTACGTTCCTCTCAGCCAAGACTAAACACAACAACAAAAGTACTAAAATGCAGACGTTGTAGGGGTCACCTTTCTACTAAGGTTCAAAACGAGTTGTCGACTCATTCCGTTCTTCATTTCATTAGATGCTGATAATGAGAATGTTTTGCTAATTTACTACGCTCTCACGTCCCAAAAGTGGACACTTTTGGCGGTAATAAGTAGTTCTCTTAATTTGAAATGATAATATTGATGCAAAGTTACACAAAAATACTACAAGTAAATTACTAACGAAGTTCTGAGTCAACAATTTATTTTGTTGTTGTATAAATTTTAAACACAGTTATGACAATAATAAGTGTTCAAAGAAACCTATATTTAAAAAGCGATTGAATCTGGAAAAAACTGTCGCAGACTTTTTCAATTTGATCTTATTACGGAGTAAAAGAGTAAATTTACGGGTGTGTCCCTAGTTTCGTAAAGACAAGCCTCTTAATAAAAACAAAAGTACTAAAATGCAGAAGTTGTAGGGGTCAACTTTCTGCTAAGGTTCAAAACGAGTTGTAGACTCATTCCGTGCTCCATTTCATTAGATGCTGTTTGTGTAATGCATTCGGAACGCATACGAATGCATCCAGAGAGAATAAACTTACTGCAACAGTGGCTGTAAATTTTAATTTTAATTAAGAATAAAACTAAAGTACGTTAGTATTACATTGTCTTTGACTAAAGTATCGCCTTTTGCATTTATTGTGAATGTTTTGCTAATTTATAGGTATGCGTACTGTTAGTTTTACTCTGCATTTTAAATTTTGAGCTTATTAATAAAGTAGCAGCCCTACCCGGCTGCGCCCGGGCATGTATTATACCTTAAAACCTTCCTCGTGAATCACTCTATCTATTGGTGAAAACCGTATGAAAATCCGTGGAGTAGTTTTTAAGTTTATCGCGAACAGACAGACAGACAGACGCGGCGGAGGACTTTGTTTTATAATATGTAGTGATGTCATGTATTGTGATATGATTATACATTCAAATTTCAGTTAAACATAGTCGGTACTTTTACTTTAACCATATATAATTTATTTCTTTAATAAGATCACCATTATTATCATCAGCAAGCCCGGCCAGGTCATGATGAAAAATGATCCTTTTCAGATTGGCCTGGGTCTTAGTTTTTACCTATTTAGGTATATGTATCTATTGTAAAATAAAGTAACGTTGAGTCCTACGTCACAAATCCACAACTTACCGTGGGGCCAGCTCAATCTGTGTGATTTGTCCCTATATATTTACTAATTTACTAGCAATTTTCGCGCGATTTCGTCCGCGTCAATTACGGCCTACGTCACCCGCAGATAAATTAGCTTCGTAAAGGTGATAAAATATTGAAAATCGGCCCAGTAGTTTCGGAGCCCATTCAATGGAAACAAACCAACTATCAAATCTTTCCTTTTTATCATCTCCTTTAGTCTCCACTGCAGGAGCATAACCCTCTCTGTACTACTAGAGCCATATATTAGCCAGAGCAGTCAGGTGATTTGGCCTACACTCTTCATGCTGGCCAGACGGAGAGGTCTCTGTGACCTTTATAAGTTTTGTTTAGCTTGTGTTTCCTTAGTCGCCTTCTACAACGTCCACGGGAAGACTTGTAGTGGTCCTATTCTACTCTGCCGGGAACCACAAGGTTTATGTAATATTATTATAGAATCATTATGATTAGCACTGTAATATACCTACTTAAGAGAGAGTCTGGCTAGCGTGGAGAGTGTAGGCCAAATCCTCTGACTATTCTGCCTAATATATGGCTCTGGTAGTCAGAGAGGGCCATGCTCCTGCAGTGGAGACTTTAATAAGACTTGATGGATGGATGGATACCTACTTACTTTTGCAAATGAACCGCATCGTAGTCCACCACATCTACCAGCTTCTTCATCTCATCCACATTCACAGAAGCATCCATCTCTAGTCTTTGGCGATCCTGGAATAAAAAATATTCTAATCTTTTTAAACTTTCACAGTAA
Source organism: Rhodophaea formosa (assembly GCA_963082605.1). Lineage (NCBI taxonomy): Eukaryota > Metazoa > Arthropoda > Insecta > Lepidoptera > Pyralidae > Rhodophaea > Rhodophaea formosa. The sequence goes on from OY720226.1 coordinate 11,292,094, forward strand.
CCTAACCTAACCTAACCCACGTCTTCATGGCACCAGCTGAAAATCAGCGCTGTAGCACCCGCTAGCAGCATAAAGCTGAGCTGGCCACCTTTTCGACAATTTTTATTTTTAATTTGCTTAGAATTGCTAATGATTCATTTGTTGTTAGATATGTATTTTGTCGAATAAAGATTTTTTTTCTTTCTTTCAGTTATCAACATTAGAATTAAACATATCGGGATATTTACCGTGATATTTTTAGAGTTTTCGATATTTCGATCCATGATCATGATCACGGAGGAAGGTAAATATCTCGATATGTTTAATTCTAATATTCTGGTCTTGTATAAAACACTAGCTTTTACCCGCGGCTCATGAAAGGTAGCCTATGTGTTACGCCGTACTCCACGTGTATGCCAAATTTCATGATGATCGGTTCAGTAGATAGGGCGTGAAAGCGTAATAAACAAACTCACTTTCGCATTCATAATATTAGTTTGTATTATTATTTTTATCGAAAGAGAATTCTGAACGAGACTTTGTGCAAAAGATACGGTCGTAGAATTTGAGCTTTGAAGTGGCAGTGGGCGAGGCACGTAGCGCTTCAAGAACCTTTCTGCCCCATCGGCCATCGGTTCTTCGCGCTATGTGCCCCGCCCACTGCCACTTCAAAGCTCATAATCTCCGACCGTATCTTAGCACACAGTTTCGTTGAGAATTTTCTCTATCGGTAAAAAAATATTCAAATTCTTTTTATCCTACTATTTTGACGCGCAACTTAAACCAAGAAAGAACTTCGTCCGTGTCTTAAAATTACGAGGTAGGATAAAGAATGCAATAAATTCTATCGCATCTGTTATAGTCATAAAAGCGGTAACTTTAGACTTTAAGGCGTCTAATATTTCATAACTTTATTATTCTAATACTCCCTTTATTTTATTACACGGTACCACGTTGTAACAAAATGTTGTTTTTGTTTCATACAATTCCAATGTGTATGTAAGTGGCCAACACTGGTTTCCAAGCTGCCTAACGGAATTGGTATAATACTGTCTTGAAATTCAATACATCATCATCACTTCGTCAGGTCTTTTAAGGGTTCCATACCCAAAGAGTAAAAACAGGACCCTATTCACGAGACTTCGAGGCCTGTATATCTGTCACCAGGCTGTATCTCATAAACTGTAAAAGCTACCCACTAGAATTTTTCACAGATGATGTATTTTTATTGCCACTAAAACAACAAATACTAGAAACAGAATTAAATATATATTTAAGGGGGGCTCCCATACAACAAACGTGATTTTTTTGAAGATAATGGTACGGAACCCTTCTTGCGCGAGTCCGACTCGCACTTGGCCGATTGGAGGCACGACCCTCTCTGTACTACCAAAGTTATATAAACCAGAGCAGTCAGAGGATTTGGCCTTCACTCTTCTCGCTGGCCAGACGACTACAACTTTAAATCAGTCGTTGATATGTTCAAACTTAAACGATAAATATGAAGATATGAGGAAAAATTCCTGTAATTTACAATTAAGTGGCCAACTTACTCTCCAAAACCTGACAGGGTGTCCAAAGTACACTGCTTGTTTAGCTTTTAGTTTACTAATCCCCATGGTGGCTTCTCAATTTAAACTTTCACTTTAACTTTAAAGGAATACTGGAGTTAATATAAAACGTATAAAACTATCGACCCAACTGTTGCGGGGGCAACGCCATGGTACATGAGTAAATATGACTTTAAAGAACGCTTTTCTTATAGAACAAAAATATATAACCTTCATATTAGATTGTTAGCAATTTTCCCACGACTTTTTCTGCGTAAATTATAGCCTTTGTCACATGCAGGTAGATAAATATGCTCCTTATTGGCCTCCGTGACGAAGTAGTTAACACGCCATACTGCGACCCAATTGGTCCTGGGTTCGATCTCAAGTAGGTAAGGCAGGTCGTAATGGAAAACGATCTCGTTAAGTGAGTATCTGAGTAAGTAGAGTATTTTATTATATTTAGGTACCTACCTGTTTTTGCCGTGTGGTTCCCGGCAGAGTAGAATAGGGCCACTCCAAATTTTCCTGTAGTGTCGTAGAAGGCGACTAAGGAAACACAAGCTAAACAAAGTTTAAAAACATCAAAGAGACCTCTCCAACCCGTCTGGCGGAGATTGAAGGCCAAATCCTCTGACAACTCTGGCTGGATATGGCTCTGGTACTCCTGGTAGTACAGAGAGGGTCATGCTGTAGTGAAGACTAGAAAAAGACGTGATGATGACCTGTTTTTGTATCTTCACTCATGCTCGTTAAAATTGAAAGCGAGTACGCCGTACCCTCTGGTACGTCACAATTTATTAATTCAATTACTGTATATTAACATGTTAACTAGTAAGATTAGCGACGTAATTTGATATTGAAAATTACTATAAATAAATATACATAGAGGGACAAAACACACAGACTGAGCTAGCCTCATAGTAAGATGTGAACTTCTGTTTTAGAATACAAACTCAACGATACTATATTTTATAATAAACTATCGGTTACCCGCGGCTTCGTCCGCGTTAATATAGCCTATGTCCTTCTCGGTAACCTCACCAATGTGTATGCCAAATTTCATGATGATCGGTTCAGTAGATAGGGCGTGAAAGCGTAAGAAACAAACAAACAAACTCACGTTCGCATTTATAATAGTAGTTAGGAAGTTAGGATTAGGATAGTTAGGATAGGTGCTACGTAGATAAACATCCAAAACGCGCCCTAAACTAGAGATGAAAGTAATTATAATACAGCGTGTCAGCCCGCGCTCGGTTAGTAGGCGAAAGTCGCATCCTTGGCCAGTCAGTTCGTGCTTAAGGGGGCACACTAGGCACAGTAGCGAAGCCAATCATTTTATTCCTAATACTATACAAATAGAGAGAAATTCAAGAATGTAAATCATATAAGCACTAGTAAATAACTTAAAGTATTTTTGGAATCATGTTTTAATATTATGAGATTGATGATGATGCCATTAAGAGAAATAGTGATTATCGCCAAAAACGGCCGTTTTTGGCGGTAATCTGATTCTCAGAATTCTCACTGATTCTGATAATATTAAACATGATTCCAAAAATACTTCAGGTAATTTACTAAGGCTTATATGATTTACATTCTTGAATTTCTTTCTATTTGTAAAGTATTAGGAATAAAATGATTGGGGTCGCTACTGTGCCTAGTGTGTAGCCTTAAAGAAACGTAATTAAATGCCCCAGAGCACCCCAAAGTGCTGTAAATAAATAAAATTCTTATGTAACCCATATCGCAAGTAAGTAGAAAATAGCACAATTTTGCATTTCTTCAATTACCTTGAAACGCTAAACCTCAATGACCGTACTACTCCCTGTGTTTGACATAGGCTATATTGCAATGTATATAATACTGTAGTAGCCTAAATAGCTGTCTATTGAAAGCTATTCGGCTCTGGGCTTAGCCATTTGCCTTCGCAACTCGCTCGTTATCCTTCATTTACAGTAATTACTGATGTTAATCCCAAAACTGTTGCGCATCAAAAACAGGTGGACATTCCCACGTGTCAACACGTATATTAGTTAATATAGACAACACACCGAGTAATACTGAAGTATATAGAGACGGCAATTCAGAGGAGGTAGGTAGTTATATTTATTTATTTACAACTCATCATCATCAGGTCTCTTTTAGCCTCCACTGCAAGAGCTCGACCCTCTCAGACTACAAGAGCCAGAGCAGTCAGAGGATTTGGCCTACACTCTCCACGCTGGCAAGATGGATTGGAGAGTTGTCTTTGAAGTTTAAAATTATTTAGCTTGTGTTTCACAAGTTGCCTTTTGCAACATCCACGGAAAGAATTGGAGTGGTCCTATTCAACTCTGCCGGGAACCACACGGCACTTGTAGTACAGATTGCTGTCTATTGAAAGGTATTTGGCCATGGGCTTATCCCATTTGCTTCCTAGCTCTCTCGTTAACCTTCATTTACAGTAATTACTGATGTTAATCCTAAAACTGTTGCGCATCAAAAACAGGTGGACATTCCCACATGTGAGTACGTCTAATGTGGATATAGACGGGACACTGAGTAATACTGACGTATAGAGACGACAGCATTGTAGAATATTGCATTTTATCTTTGAGTCGTTTTCAGAGTTGTCAGCTATTTGTTTATTTTACGGTGGCTATATGCACATTTTTCTTTTAAATAAAATATTTACTATGAAAATAGTACACAGACAATTTACAGACACTACTTAATTCTATACAAATATCTTCCAGTAGTAGTGTGATAGGAGAACTTATTACTCGTACGTAAGGCACACTGGCATGTGCAGTGCATGAACAAAAGAAATGTACAAGACTGATATAAAAAATAGAGAAGAGAGACGACTACACTAGGCACAGTAATGACGCCAATCATTTTATTCCTAATACTTTACAAATAGAAAGAAATTCAAGAATATAAACAATACAAGCCTTAGTAAATAACCTGAAGTATTTTTGGAATCATGTTTTGATGTTATGAGAATCAGTTTTATATATTGACACTAAGTAGTTTAGGCTGGTTTCTTTAACATACACGGTGTAATGATTTGCAAAGAATATTCCTAGTGACACAACTAGTTGTGCATACCATGTGGTCCATGAGAAAAACGCAAAATATTGGTCGTTGTGGGACCCTTAGAGGGGTGATTCAGCCCGTCAATATGTACAACTTTTCCTTTGGGACCAAAGCTGGGAACACATTTTTTTTACATTCCTATACAAATTGACCGAGCGACTGAATATATTTGTATGGAAATTATATAAAATAGGATTTTAGATTTTCACACGAACACCTCACATAAACATTGCCTATTCTTGTTAATAACTTCAATGCACCTACCATAGCAAAGGTAATTTATTTCACCAAGCGTTTATAGTCTGTGCCGCCATCCCCTCCCCTCCTATTAAGTAAATTAGCCACTAACACACGATATAAATCTGTCAATGCACTTCTGTAATCAGGGTGAGTGACCTCCCGCGATTACATGTGAATGACCTTTTAGTCTGTCTTGCACTTCAGGGGTTGGGTTTTTAGCGCTCAACCAAAAAAATAAGGTGTTATAGTTTTACATCCAATACTTTTGTATGAGTTCGGCAGTTTCGACGATTGTATTATATAGTTTATCTATATAATTGTATTATATAGTTTATCTATGGATGTTTATCTATATAAGTATCCATTATAAAATATAGTATCGTTGAGTTAGTAGGTATCCCATAACACAAGTCTCAAACTTACTTTGGGGCTAGCTCAATCTGTGTGATTTGTCCGTATATATTTATTTATTCATAGTCTTTGTCTTCCATGCTGGTTTGGGAGATAAAGAAAAACATAAAAATATACCAGCTGCTTAACTTCCCGCGCAGACCATAAAAGCTGGTTAAGTGAAAATCTAAGTCAAAAGGCGATGCGGCTAGCAACCCATCACTATTTTGATTCCGCTTTCCACTTTAACGCTTACTAACATGCTAAACATGGCCTTTGGGTTTTATGATCTTGGGCTCTGTCTACGTGTACGTGTAAGGGATAAACCCGTGTTAATATGTATGTATGTCTTTGTCAAAACCATGAGGCATGATTCACAAACATACTTTCGAATTCTTAAAGTTAGTTTGCATACTTTCGTCTATAGGCACAACAGTATACACCCTTATTTTAAATTCAGTACACCAACTTTAAGGGGTGATTCAGCCCATTAACATGAACAACTTTTGATACGGAACAAATGATGGGCACTCAAAAATAAAATTACTAGCATGTCCAGCTGATCGGACCAAATGTATGGAAAAGGTAACAATAATATTGAATTTTTAACATTGGTCTGGTCCCATAACAAAAGCTGTTCATGTTGATGGGCTGAGTCACCTCTTAAAGTTTAGCAGTATAGTATAGTTTAGTAGTAGTATATGTCTGTAAGGTAGTCGTAGGTATACCAGGCTAAGTCTAGACGTGAGCCGGATAGACTCGCCCGAGCCTTTGTGTTGAAACAAAAGACTGCAAACGAGAAAGTGCACTTTCTTTATGCCTATATATTCAAGATTTTGTTTTATGAACTCTAAGTAGTTAGTCTAAAAGGAGCGAGCTATGCTGGGAGTTTCACTGCTAGATAGAGTAAGAAATAAAATAAAAAAATATATACGGTCCAATAACACCGATTGAGCTAGCCCTACAATAAGTTCAAGACTTGTATTCTGAGATATACTAACGATACTATATTTTATGACAGATACATATTATAACATTCAAGTCCCAGGTCAATCTGAAAATGATCATTTTCCATCTTGACCTCACCGGGAATCGAACCCGGGACGTGTTGACCACTGCGCCACGGAGTTCAAGATAATAAACATTATAAAAAGGAAAAATTTTTGAAATGGACAAACTCAAAAACTACTAGGCCTTTTTCAAAAACTATTTACTCTAATTAAAAAAAAAAACTTCTTCCCCAGTTACATACTAACACACACACAGAGACTTACGTAAGAAACTCATAAAACCCTTTATTTTGTTGAAAAGATCAATTAACAATTTATCCGTTGTATGTTAATTATTTGTTGTTTATTTGTCCAGCAGTGGACGTCACTGGCTCATAGATAGATAGATAGATGTAATAATAAATCGATTGTTTTCCTACTGCCCTTAATAATAAATCGTCCATTTTCCTGTTTCTGTTATAATAATTCCCGTAATAAAGTGTAGTGGCTATAAGCAGCTGTTTCCGCGCACAACATTCAAAGGGAAGGTAATATCTTTGAGAGCTATTTGTCATCTTTTCCACACAAGCTTATACCCTGCCACTTGGTCTGCTCAATTTATATTATATATAAATATAAACTCAATATATATAAACCTGGAACCTGAAGGGTAATATCTTTAAGAGCTATAATTCATCTTATCTTATTTTTGTATACGTAATTTATAATCTATCTGTCTACGATTTTTTTATATGTCTGGTTATCTAGATTTATATTGTAAACCATTGTTAGTTCGTCCGACTAACTAGTTGGTGGGTGTCAAACGCTGGGCTTGTTGTCCGTAAATAATAAATTCCTATTTCACGTAACAATAGTTCGATTATTTTACTGTTTTCCTAGATGATAAATCGATCATTTTCTGTTGCTCTTAATAATAAATCGATCATTTCCTGTTTCCCGTAATAAAGTGTAGTGGCTAGCAGTTGTTTCGTGCACAACATTCAAGGGAAAGTAATATCTTTGAGAGCTATATTTCATCTTATCTAGACAAGCTTATTCTTCGACTTGGTTTGCTTAATTTATAAATCACCCCGGCTGTGTATGTTTATCTAAACTAATATTATATAGAGAAAAGATTTGTGCCATAATCATCATTATCTCAGCTGCAAGAAGTCCACTTCTGGACATAGGCCTCCCCCAAGGATTTCTAAAACGACCGGTTGGAAGCTGCCTGCGTCAGTCTGTGTTTGCTGGTTTGTGTGTGTGTTGAACGCTGCGATTGTTGTCCGTAATAATTAATTGATTCTTTAGCATTTTTCCATAATAATAAATCGATCACTTTTTTTTTACACACAGATTGAACTAGCCCTAAAGTAAGTTCGAGACTTGTGTTATGGGATACTAACTCAACGATACTATATTTTATAATAGAATACTTATATAGATAAACATCCAAGACCCAGGTCAATCTGAAAAAGATCATTTTCCATTTTGACCTGACCGGGGATCGAACCCAGGACCATCCGTGTCGCAGGCAGGCGTGTAGACCGCTGCGCCACGGAGCTCGTCACTTTTCTGTTTCTTGTAATTTAGTATACTAGCTATAAAACTGCTTTTCCCACGCACGACATTCAAAGAGAAGGTAATATCTTGGAGAGCTATTTGTCATCTTAGCTAGACACGCTTTATCTTGCGACTTCACGCAATTTGTAATCTATCAACCCGGCTGTGTGTCTGATTATCTAGGCTAGGTATTATTATAAAGACGAAGGATTTGTGTATTTGTTCGTCACTACATAGTATAAAGCTTGATCGCTTCCCGTGGTCTGTCGCTATGTAACTATGCTTAGATCTTTAAATCTACTATTTTGAAGCAGAAAAAAAATATGCATCTGCGCTATTTTATAAGTAGCGTAATTCAAGATGGAGATTTATATGTTCAACTAGCTGTAACCCGCGGCTCCACTCGCGTGATATATAGCCTACGTCCTTTTCAGTACCCTAACTTATGTGTATGCAAAATTTCATAATGATCGGTTCAGTAGGTAGAACGTGAAAGCGTAACAAACAAACAAGCAGCGGGTAACAGCTAGTTATATATATAGTGTTCAGACGATTTGTGTTGAATTTTTTAATTTTTTTCACTAGTCCTTAAGGATAAGTTGATCATTTGACATATCGTTTCATATCGGGATCTATTAACATATCGTACAGCAACGAGGGCTTTTCCAAACAGTTTCCTAACGTATCGATCATTTTCCTATTTCCCCTAATAAAGTTTAGTGGTCATCTGTTTATTTCCGCCCACAATTCCGAGTGGAGGTAATGTTTTTAAGTTTGTCCGACTGTCCCCTTATTTGTTGGGGAGATGATGCATACATACTATCACGTCATTTTCCCTTGCGGGGTAGACAAAGCCCATGTCTGTAAAACCTTAAAGCCACGTTTAGCATATTGGTGGGCTTGTAGATGAGAACGGAATCAAAATAGTGATGGGTTGCTAGCCGCATCGCCTATTGATATGATTCCTGACGTCCATTCCCTCGATTGGCTTTTACGATCTGCGTGGGAAGAGAAGCAGCTGGTACATTCTAGGTTTTTTCTTTTCTTCCAGACCAGCGTGGAATCCCAAACAATCGATCATTTTTCTATTTCCCGTAATAAACTGTAGTGATCATTCGTTTATTTCCGCCCACGATTCCGAGTGGAGGTAATGTTTCCAAGTTTGTCCGACTGTCCCCTTATTTGTTGGGGCGATGATTGATAGTCCATAGGGAACTATAATTTGTTCGATGGAAATCAGAATTCATTGGAATCATTATTAAAAAAATATTATAGCACGTTCATGCTAGATGAATCAATTGTTTTTGGTTTTGTTTTGATAAAAACGTTCGTACAGTTTTAGTTTTGGTCATGTCATTTCCGTCATCAAACAGGACGAAAAATCATTGATAGGTATATCATCACTCATCAGTCAGGAAGGAAGCTGGACGTAAATAAATAATCACATGTAACAAAATACAACCAATTCAAAAAACAAAACCCATACAAAGCACATACACAAAAAAACAAGGGATACCTGAAACCTTTTAGTTTACAGATAAATCGATGTGTTTATCGATTTTCCCATTGTTGGTGTCACTCTTCGATCAACAATACCAACTAGATATCAGGTTGGCGCAAGAAAAGCGGCTCGGCAAATAAGAGCGCACTCCAGACGGTGAGCTCTTATTTTGTTCAGTTTGGAATAATAGAATTGCGACTTTATTATCACGTGCTATGGTCGAGAATACGTTGAACTTAAAACGGTTTTATAGTTACATTCAAGCGGACAGAATTTTGCTTCGATTTTGTACGTAACGCGATATCTAGTTGGTATTGTTGATCGAAGGTGTCACTACACCATGTCACTACTCCAATTTTCTGAGAGAGGCAGTGCCTATGTCAGTGCTTTTTGTCGGAATGTCCACTTATTGGTGGGTGAGATGATTGATAGTCCGTATATAGGCTAGGGACCTACAATTTGTTCGATGAAAATCATAATTCATAGTAGTGATTAGAGAAACTATCAAAAATGTTGAACGATTTTTAATTCTCATTTTTAAAACGACCTGGCAAGAGCTTTAAACTCAATAATTGCTGGCTTAATGTTGTCCAGGAGAATTTGCATGCCATTAGTTTAAAAATATTATAGAATATTACATCCTTTACGTAAGATTCTATAATATTTTTAACAAAAAAAAAAAACCGACTTCAACCCTATACGTAAGTGACAAACTGGAACTAAAAACAAAGTCATCTAAGTATTTATATAAAAAAAAATGATTTCCCTCATGATCACAAGAACATGACTTGGTGACCAAGGGGGTGCAACATTTCAGACAAGAAAAAAAATCTTAAATTGAACCAGGCGTCTTCCAGAAATCGGGGAACAAACATAAAAAAAATGATTCGACTTGAGAACCTCCTCATTTTTTGAAGTCGGTTAAAAAACCGCAGTTCAACTTTTTAACGTTATCTTAAGTTTCCGACAAGCTGTAGCTGCTCACATTGGAATCCAAATAAAAAGGGACGCATTTCCGGTACAAATAAAGCAATAAATAGAATTTTCATATCGGAATTATGGTGATTTGCCAGGGCCGGCCCGAATTCCACGAGGGCGGTCTCTAAGAATGGCAGATATTGAAATATCCGTGTCTCGCGGGAATTCGCCCAGACTAGACGTAGCCCCCGGGAACTATCCGGCGATTGTGGCGAAGTGACTGAGTGCGGCCCTGTCGGAAGTTATTTGAGGTTTTTGATATTCACTTTTAACAAGGTCCATCCTGTGTGTTAGTAAATAACACAGGTATCTTATGTTCTAACCTTTCTTAGCACTTTTATAATTTGACTAATAAATCTTGTCTATCTTGTATATAAAATCAGATTCCAGGAGGGCGGACTTAGAATGACAGATCCTGCAATATCCGGGAATTCGTTCAGCCAGACGCAGGCTGCGGGAACTATCCGGCGATTACGGGAAGTGGCTGAAGGCAACTATTTGTGAGGCTTTCGGATTTTGGTTTAGTCCTTTACTTTTAACGAGGTCCTTTTATTATGTGTAGAGACAATAGGTCCCATGGTATATACCTTGATATGTTTATCAGACCTAACGGAAATGGAAACGCAATTTAGGAACAAAAAAGCAATAATTTTCATACAGAAATACGGAGTATACCCCATGGCTGGACCAGATTCCAGGAGGGTGGACTTAGAATGACAGATATTGAAATATCCGAGTTTCGCGGGAATTCGTCCAGCCAGACGAGCCCGCGGGACTTATACGGCGATTGCGGGAAGTTGCTGAGTGGAATTATTTGCTGAGGCTTTCGGATTCTGGTTTAATCCTTCACTTTAAACGTGGTTTTTTTACTGCGTCGTTACCATAATGTGTAGTGACAATAAAGCCCTAACCACTTTAAAGTCTTCCCGTGAATGTCGTAGAAGCTTAGCGACTTAGGAAAGCTAAACAAATCCTACAAATATCAAAGAGAGCTCTCCGACCTCCGACCCGTCTGGCAGCTTGAGTCTAGGCCAAATCCTCCGACTGCTCTGGCTAATATATGGCTCTAGTAGTACAGAGAGGATCCTGCTCCTGCAGTGGAGACTAAAATAGACCTGATGATGATGATGAGCCCATTGTCGTATTGATAACCTTCAAACCGTAGCGTTAAAATCCATTCACCTAATTACTTTACGGGTACTGTGCTAACAATATAGGTATAGTATATAGTACAGCTATAAACCCTTAACAATTAAAGCAGGTATACATACTCCTATAGTTAGTAATCACACCGCGCCTATAACCATTGTCTTTGGCCAGTGCTGAGAGGCATTTGATCCACCTTGCCCATATTGTACCATGCGATATTACCACCCTTATGTTAATGTAATAAGGTTGAAAATAACGTGGAAAATACGGGCAGGGGTGCGTGAGGGTGAATGTTAGGCTGTGTCTATACGCGTAACATTTAATTAAGATTTTTCGCGTAGGGGAGAGATTTATGAATTGAACATTCTTTATGGTGCTGAAATTTATATTAAAATTCAATTTTTGCATCCCAATGAGCGACGAATGTTTTGTGTTTTATTATTTTCTTATTCTAGTTGGCAGCGATTATTTGCTTGTTGTATTCCACTGATAGTCAGATGTTCAATGAGTTTTTTATTTTTCTTATTAATTATTGAAATAGGCATTTGTCTCCCATCTCACCTGATGGTAACTGACGATGAAGAGGAGGATGTTACATGCCTATCCAAGAGATACCCATTTATACTACTTTTGAATGTCCCGGGACTGTAATTGTCTGGAATAAAGAGCGCATTATACGCAGGTAGTTCAAGATTGAATTTTACGGGGTCCAGTGCTGCCACAATTTGAAATAAATCGTTAGAGAGAAAACGAAAGATATACCAAAATTTTGTTCTGCGAAGCACTAGATAACTAACCCTTTAATCTATTTTATGAACTGCAGGTTAGTGTGCTTTTTAAGCTTTTCTGAGCATTTTTGTCAAAAACTGCCACTTTTGGTTAAAAAACTTAGTAGAGATTTACTTCCGGCTTCTGGCGAGTTCTGTATTTTGTTTTCGAAACTTGCCAAAACGGAGCCTTCGGTCGGTCTTTTACTATACCTAACTGCTAACTAAAAAATCGTTTTTCACTCCCCTGATACCATCGACACAAAGTCTATTACATTACCGACTTATCAAATTATAATCCTTTTCATAAGGTCACAAAATGGGATCCGATTTTCCCTAATTAAATTTCATAAGCGGCATCATCGGATGCCATTTTGAATAACCGTTTGAAATTCGGTGACTTAAGAGGTTTCTTCACTACCAATTTCTCTGATATTTTACCTTCATCAGGCAAAGACTTCTATATAAACTAAGGTAGATAAACCCTACGCCAAGAAACACATTTAACAGCAATCGTATCACGTGACGTGGAAGACGTGTTCACGGTACAGAGTGTAGGTGTGATGTGAGCTACGGCAATGGTGTTAATTGGCTCCCTTTGAACGCTTCACAATTTGGTACGTACGGCTCGTCTACCTCAGTTTAATAAATATATATAGATAAATAACATTGAGGACTATAATTAAAGTAAGTTCGAGACATACGTTATGTGGATCCTTGTGGGACACTAACTCAACGATAGTATATTTTATGATACTTATATAGATAAACATCCAAGACCCAGGTCAATCGGAAAAAGATAATTTTCCATCTTTACTTGACCGGGTATTGAACCCGGGACCATCCGTGCCGTAGGCAGGCGTGTTGACCGCTGCGCCACGGAGCTCGTCAAATTATAGAAGTCTTGTTCATCAGGGATGTCAACGTCGTTAATATAGAAGTCGTTGTCATCAGGGATAAACAATGGGGAACGACCTTAAGGATCGCAGGGCGCATGCGTATAGCACCCCAGCCAAACTGTCATGGCCGCTCAGTCCGCGTATTGACGCCGTGGTGTCTAGCGTATTAAATATCTTTTCCCCATTAAAATACGACCCTAACATATCCTAATACGTTCCGTGTGTGTGCTTGTGACGGTTTGTGTTGTATCGCGACTGTTTCGCGAGTGTTTCAGCCGGACAGGAGAGGTTGAAACCGGATTTTTCTGCTTCGAACTGGTTCACACTAGCCGTAAGTAGTTTGTTGGAACGTTGATCAGTTGTGATAACGCCTATAAGCGTGTTGATTTCGTACGTTTTCGTGTGTACAGTTACGTAAATAATGCATGCTTAATGTTTTTACTTTTAATCGATTTGGGGATGTTTTCGTGTTGCCCCGATCGGGTTTCCCTGGGGGGTCGTTATTAATTAATTCTAGTGGACGGCATTAATTTTTCACGCCCATACATTGTTTTAAACGGCTCGTGATGGCTTTTGTTGACGAAAATTTAATTTAAACGTCTAATGAAGCATTTGTTTAATCGAGGGTAGAGTGACTTTTATGTTGGTGTTTTTGCGGAATCGTATTATACTTAATAGAAACAGCCAATTTTAACCAAAGAATTATTTATTTATGTGTGATTTCTTTGAGCTCGTACAATGTTTTTTTTTGTTTGAATAACTTACCTATCCAAGTATATCTGTAGTTGCCTTTATGTAACATGCATCACAGCAAGTAAAACAACCTACTGATCGCAGTGACTCTATTCTAATTTTTTGAGTTTTTTTTGATCCTAGAGTAATATAGAAGATAAGAATTGAGTTTGCTTATTGTCAACTTTACTGACCTTAAAATCACTACTTTAGACATTTAGTAGAATACAAAATTTAGAAAACGAAGAAAGAAGTACGTATTATTAAAAAAAAATATCACGTGCTAGTAACAAAAAAATTAAATGATGCTATGAAAACTTTAAAAAAATACTTTTTTCTTTAGATTTATTTTATCGCTTGATCGGCGGTTGCTTCAAGTTCCAATTATAGGTAGGTAATAGAATCTATCTCCGTTATATGTAAGCGGTCTAGAAATTTCCAACACTATTTTAAAAAGTTTAAATAAGTATAAATTCCAATACAAGCCCACGCATTCCTACAGGCACGTAATGCACTACGATTTAGGGTTGACAGGAGGGGACGTCCCCTACTTCTTACTTCAGACGGTACCTGCTACATAACTATAGCCTGAGCCTCTTGGCGAATCGGCAAGCATTGGAAACAATTTGAAGCTTGAACAATTTTTGAATAACCAATACGTTGCGTGATTGGATTGAAAATGAGATTATTGTTTTATTCTCAAGAATGTATCCGAACGGACAATTTTTATTTCGAAATAAACTTTGCTGAGTTTGGTAGAATTGTTCCTAAATACCAATGTAGGGGCATTGCAGAAATATTTAAGTTTGTTACAAGACTGTCTCTTAGAGCTGTAGACGTCGTGAGTCTATCACAGTTTTACTCTCGAGAATGTATCCGAACGGACAATTTTTATTTCGAAATAAACTTTGTTGAGTTTGGTAGATTTGTTCCAATACCAATGTAGGGTAATTGCAGAAATATTTAAATTTGTTACAAGACTGTCTCTTAGAGCTGTAGACCTCGTGATCGTGAGACTATCACAGAGTGAAACATGACATTGTTTCTTTACAATTTTTTGTGAATAAATAATGTCATGCCTTTCTTTTATTATTATTGGCTTTTATTATATTAATCCTTTATTTGTACATTTAATAATTTGACAGATGTACCTTTTGCCATAACAACACCATAGTAGTACAAATTGCTATGTGTAACTAGTTACAATAGCAAGCGCAAAAAGCCAGAAAAGTTTTGAATTTTTTCAACAACATCTATAGAGAAGACCATACTTTCCTATAATTTGGAATAAATGAAAATTATTGTCATGTCGAACCTAGAGGGCATAAAGGCGCACTTTATAGGTTTTGCATACAGGCGTTGCCTGTAAGAACGACAGGTACAATTTATTATTTTTTTTAATTTAATTTATTTAGTAATTTTATTAGCATTGTCTCTAATTTTCCAAAGTACATACAAGAATGAAAAATAGTTAATTATTTACTCCCGAACTGACAATTTCTGGGGTAAAATCAAAATAATGTCCTTTTTAAAGCTTTTACACTCTTCGTCGTTAAAAAATTAAGAAAGAGTTCAATTCGCATGAAAGTATAGATTTATTTCAAATCTTAGCTTTACTACTGTATATACTCGTATATATAGCGATACTTATATATCTATCTTTACCACCAAAGATATACGTCTACCCAAGATGTAGATCTTATCGAAATCGAGGGTTCAAAGGGGATTTCCTAAATTGTAGTCCCCGGCACACCATAATCAAACTAAGGCTACCCTACCTACCTGATCTAATAAAAAAGATGCATTTCTGAAAAAAAAAAAACGTCTAAGTACCTACAAGTGAGAATGTGTGAATTTGTATTACCAAAATCTACGAGGAATGCGTACGAAAACGAACGATATTTACAAAAATATCTTGATGAATAATTTTGATGTTATTGTATTTACAGAAACATGGCTAAACATAAATGTGCTGACTAGCGAATTTATAGATAATAGATACCAAGTATATCGCCGTGATCGTACGCATTCCGAGTTTTATTCTAAAGTTGATGGTGGTGGTTTATTAATTGCAGTTCATAATAGGATTAAAAGTAGGCGATTAGTTGAAAAGGAAAGCTCTTGTGATGACCTTTGGGTTGAAGTCGAGTTGATTAATGGTAAAATAATTAAAAAGGTAGGGATTTGCGCTGTGTATACCGTTTGTAGTTCATCTCCTTTTAAGTTGAAAGAACTCAATACATTTTTGGATAATACTTCTGAGGTGGCTTGTGAACTTACTGATATTTTTGTAATCGGTGATTTCAACATGAGCTGTATAACTTGGTCTAAGGCAAACAACGCCGACTATATGGTCGCAAATAACTATAACAGTTCCCTCGGGTACGCACTCTATGATTTTATAGCAATTACAGGCTTACAACAGAGAAGTACGGTTTTGAATTCTGAAAAGAAAATGTTAGATCTAGTCTTAACGAATATATCATGTCATGTTTCTCAATCAACTTGTTTAATAAGCAAACTAGATCCTCTTCATCCACCTCTTTTAATTTCTTTGGATCTTAAGATAGATAAGTTTCTGGAGTGTGTACCTCGTTCTGATTATAATTTTTATAAGGCTAACTATTCTGAGATTGTAGCCAAATTGAAGAAGATAGACTGGTTCAAACGCCTTAATGATTGTGATAATGTTGATCAGGCAGTGGATATTTTCTATAACATATTAAATGATAATATAAGTAAATTTGTTCCAAGGCGCAGGCTTCGGAAGCAGACTTACCCAACTTGGTTTACCTATGATTTGATTCGCTTATTGAAAGAGAAAGATAAGTTAAGAATTAGAGTACGAAAATATAAAAATCCTCGCGACCGTTTTGAATTAGATATTATCAAACAGCGATGTCACAAATTGTTTTCTGCATGCTATAGAAATTATATTGATAGTATTGAGTCTAATATAAGGAAGCACCCTAAGGCTTTTTGGACTTTCGTAAAGCAAAGGAAAAATTCATCCCGTAGCGGAATTCCTTCTGTTATGCATTCTGATGAAGAAAGTACCGCTACAACTGGGCCGGAAATTGTCAATTTGTTTGCTTCTCATTTTGGATCAATATATAATTACAATGCAAGTAAAGATCAGGATAAACACAAAATTAATAAAAACCTCCATAATTCTTGCAAAATTGGCTTAATACAATTTAGTGAAAGTGAGGTGCTTAAGGAACTTAAAAAATTAGATCCTAATAAAGGCGCGGGCCCCGATAATATTCCCCCGCTTTTTGTAAAGCGTTGTGCGGAGGCATTATCATATCCTCTTACAATAATTTTTAATCAGTCTTTGCGTAGTGGCTGCTTCCCTACCATTTGGAAACGCGCGAGAATAGTTCCAGTACTAAAAAAAGGTGATTCATCTAACGTAAAAAATTATAGACCAGTGTCGATCTTATCCATATTTTCAAAAGTATTTGAATCCCTTGTATGTCCTGTACTCACAAACCTCACAAAAACATTAATATCTCCAGATCAACATGGTTTTCAAGCAAAAAAGTCTATTGCTACGAATCTTGTTTCGTATGTAACACCTATTATGTCTGAGGTGGACCAAAACCGTCAAGTGGACGCTGTCTATACAGACTTTTCCAGCGCTTTTGATCGAGTAAAGCATTCTGTATTACTGGACAAACTTTGTACTCAATATGGCATATGTGATTCACTTCTTTTTTTTTTTTTTTTTTTTTTTTTATGTCATAGGACGGCAAACGAGCAAGTGGGTCACCTGATGGGAAGTGATCACCGCTGCCCATGGACAACTGCAACACCAAAGGTGTCACAGGAGCGTTGCCGGCCTTTTATTTTTCTCTCCCCAGAGGGGAGAGGGAGATGGGCCTCCGGCTCTCTCACTCACCGAACGAAGCATAGTAGCGGTAAAGCTACTACTCAAACGTCGATTTTCTGTGAGAGTGTGGTACTTCCCCGGACGAGCCGGCCCATTCATGCTACTAGCAAAAGTGATTTTCGCCGGTAGCGAGGCTCTACCACAACTGAATTGGTTCGGTTCATACCTCGCTGAAAGGGAACTGTCTGTTGTTGTTAATGGGCATCATTCTGCGTCCTACATTGCCTCGTCTGGTGTACCTCAAGGTTCCCATCTTGGTCCTATTCTGTTTACTTTATTCATTAACGATATAACACACTGTGTACACAATTGTAATTGCTCATTGTTTGCGGATGATATGAAATTATCCCATGTCATAGCATCTTCTTATGATCAAGTACTGCTTCAGGAGGATCTAGATCGGATTTCACAATGGTGTATTGATAATCAAATGCTATTAAACATAGACAAATGTCAACACATCAGTTTCACTAAAAAAAGAAAGCCTATTCCAACCCGTTATAATATAAACGGCATGGAAATAGTATTCGTTTCTGAAGTTCGTGACTTGGGAATTACTCTTGATGCTAAGCTAAGTTTTATTCCTCATTATAATAATATAATACAGAAAGCTTCAAAAATGTTATGTTTTATTAATCGCAATACAAAAGACTTTAAGAGCTCTTCTACTAAAATTCTCTTATTTAATGCACTGGTACGAAGTATACTTGAGTTTGGCAGCGTTATTTGGAATCCTGTGTATATTGTCCATTCAACACGAATCGAACGAATCTGTGTCCCAAAAATATATAGCCGTCGGAAGTACATAAAAGATTACTTTTCGGTTCCGTCATGTAAAACCAGGTTGGGTATGCATGCACCTATGTCTAGATATATATCAACATATAATGATTGGCATAAAATCCTCGATTTAGATATATTCCATGACAAGCCCAAAACGTTTAAAGACAAAATCTTGCAAAATTATAATTTGAAATAATTTAGATATATTATTAAAATAAAAAAATAATAAGATTATTACATTTTCCTAATTCTAAACTGTTTGTGATTTAATCATAATAAATAATAAATGTACCTACTTTTTAATGAGATAGTTAATGCTGTGCATATCTGTAAAAGATGTAAACATTAGAATAAGTTTTACAAATGTTAAAATGTAATGTCTATGTTTATGTTGTTGATGTGCCTAATAAATAAAATAAAATAAAATAAAATGTGGCATCGACATTTTAATACTTTTGATTCTTGTGATGTGGATTTAATTTACCGTTTATTATTACTACTAGCAGCCCTCCCAGGCTGCGTCCAGGTATGTATTATACATTTAAACCTTCCTCGTGAAACATTCTATTTATTGATGAAAACCGCATGATAATCAGTGCAGTCGTTTTTGATTTTATCGCGAACAAACAGACAGACGCGGCGGGGGACTTCGTTTTATAATATGTAGTGGTTACTCGTGGTGCTATTCGTCCTAACTTGGTGTTAAATTATTATAAAATTAAATTTGACCTTCCATGCTGGTATAAGAGAAAAGGAAAGACATAGAATATACCAGCTGCTTTTCTTCCGGCGCAGACCGTAAAAGCGGGTCAAGGGATTGGGCGAAAATATATGGAATCTTGGCTAGCAACCCATCACTATTTTGATTCCGATATCCAACTTAACGCCCACTAACACCTAACATGATGAACATGGCCTTTGGGTTTTATGACCTTGGGCCCTGTCTTCCCCGCAAGGGATAAAGACGTGATACTATGTATGTATGTTGAATTTGACTCCTCCACAAGTTACTGAAAATAAAGGTCTTGTCAGACAGATCGAAGGGATCTAATAAGGGTTCCTTTTTAACTTTTGCAGTACCGAAACCTAAAACGGTTTTTCTACAAAGGGACATACAAAAAAACTGCACTCTGAAATATTCTCTATTATAAAGAAGTAAGGTGGAAAAAATCTTCGAAGAGCCACGCTCATATATATCAGAATATTTGCCACGCTTAACTGGTAGCCCCCTGTACGTACTTACCCCTCGTCTTACTTCACCTTGTTTTGTTGTAGATATCGATTTTGAAAATTCTATTGTTCAGAATCTCTGATCTCTTGAGTATTCACTTCTCTACTCTTGACGAAAAAGGGTCGAAAATAGCATAGATTTAAAAAAATAAATCGAAATTGATTATTTGTATACAACTTCTAAAAATAAGGCGTATTGTGTTTCAGCGTTGAGGTAAGTAACATATAAGTACTTACCATCATTGTCCTTCTTTTAATATTAAATTATTTGCTTTATTAAATTATTTAAACTTTTAAACCATCATCATCAGGTCTTTTTAGTCTCCACTGCAAGAGCACGCAGCTTTGTTTAGCTGGTCTTCGTAACAGACCGAAACTAGTCGGCTCATGTAAATAATTCTTTCAATTTGATTTTATGATATCCAATCAAGAAGGAGGGATTGTTAGGTGGTACGCGCGAACTTAAAGTGCCCAAGAACAAGGCTCTTAGCTAAAATTGCTGAAGCCTGGATCAAAAGCATATCTGATTAGATAGAATCGCCTTAGGGACTCAAAGTTAGATATAACCAAAGAGATTACATAAACGAGTATTAGATTATAAAATTTCGCGGTCACAATCACTATTACGTATTAAGACCACAGACATGTTTCTTTTGTTGTTATGGACTTGCCGTGTGGTCCACGGCAGAGTAAAATACCTCCTCTTCGATCAGAATTCATAAATCGAATTGAAAAAATTATAAACAAGAGCCGACTACTTTCGGTCTGTTACGAAGATCATCATCGGGGCGAGTGTTAAGAGTGGTAACACGTAAGTTACGCTTTCCTCAAAGCATTGTTTTAGAAGCGTAACCGAACAGACCGAAACTAGTCGGCGAACCTGACAAAATAAAACGAGACTAAAACCGGGTTTCTACAATACACTAATGAACTAGCAAGCCTGCCCCAGCTTCACCCGTGGTATATACCTAACCTATGGCACTCGGGGATGGCGTCCAACAATGAAAGATTGTTGAAATCGGTCCTGGTAGTGCCTGAACTTAGCGCGTTCCACCAAATAAACTTTTCATCTTTATATATTCTTTCATGTTGGACTGGGAGAAAAAAAAACGTAGAATATACCAGCTGCTTGTCTACCCACGCAGACCGTAAAAGCTGGTGGAGGGAATGAGCCAATATCTAAGAAATCATATCAATAGGTACGGCTAGCAACCCATCACTCTTTTGATTCCCTTTTCCAACTATACGATCAATGCTTGACGAGGCCTTTAGACATTATAACCGTGTGCTCTGTCTAACCCGTAAGGGATACAGATATGATATTATATATGAATGTTTATATAGTAAATATAGTATAAATTATAATAAAACTTGTTTGTAAGTATAGAAGTATAGACTGATCTTGCGTAAGTTTTAATATTAATGTTAACAAGAGCTTGTATATCCGTCGTTTCGCAGTCGCTACAAAACTAACGGAGATTGCAAGATTTCCCTAGAGTCAGACGTCATATATCCGCGCTCGATCTATCCAGTAAAGTATCGTAATCTCGAAAACGGATTAACAGCGAATCAGATCGAAAAGATAGATCTTTATTGCACACATAATTAACAAAAAACATAACAGTAAAATATCTTAGGACTAGAAAGTGCGCAAAAGGAGACCTTATCGCGAAAGCAATTTCTTCCAGCTTTTATTTCTTTCGACAAAGCACATAATATTAAAAACCGGCCAAGTGCGTGTCGGGCCACGCGCAGTATAGGGTTCTGTAGTTGCGAATGACAACTTTGAGTTTACACTGTTCACACTCGCACCTTACACACTACACTTACCTGTAACAAAAATTTGCACTTTAAAACCAAATTTATCGGCAACGGACCCCTAAATCGAAAAATGGTGTTCTCAACTTCAGAATATTTTTTAAAGACCTATGTAACGATACCCCACACGATGGGTAAGTAGAGAAAAAAAATACTCCCCCACTTTACTTGTGTGGGTGAGTTCTACCCTGAAAAAAATTTTTTTCAAGATTTCTTTCTACCACTTTTTTGGCATGATTAATATACATACCCATACCAAATTACAGCTTTCTAGTACTTATAGTCCCTGAGTAAAACCGCGGACGGACAGACAGACAGACAGACAGACATGGCGAAACTATAAGGGTTCCTTGTTTACTACGGAACCCTAAAAAACAAGTAGTCAAACACTAATTAGGAGGGAAAAAATACTTAGGAACTATGAATAAACTTACATGAATAAAAAATCTAAAAGAAAAACATTAACATATAAATACATATATCACATAAGTCATACACAACACATAACAGACTGGTTGGAGATGTCTTTTGATACGTTGTTTGAGGTCGCATCTTCTTCTTCTTCCTTGCCTTTTCCCTATTTGGGGTCGGCTCTGGATGTCAACTCTCTCCAAGTTTGAGGTTGTATCAAAAAAAAGTTTCCTAAGTCACCTTCTCCGACATCTACGGGAAGACTTGGAGAGGTCCTATTCTACGCTGCTGGGAACCACACGGCTTGAAATTTTACACGAAAGCAATGATAGTTAAAATATATATATTAGCCTGATCAGTCAGAGAATTTGGCCTACACTCTTCACGCTGGCCAGACGGGTTGGAGATGTTTCTTTGATATTTAGGAGCTTTTGTTTAGCTTGTGTTTCCTAAGTCGTCCTCTACGACATCAACGGAAAGACTTGGAGTAGCCCTATTCTACTCTGCCGGGAACCACACGGCAATCACAATTTTTATCTTATAGGTAAACAAAGGTGAACAACAGACAACCAATTGAAAGAACATTTTGAGGACAGCATCCCAAGCTCATTGAAAATTAACAACAAAAACTATTTTTATAATTCTCTGCAGTTTCTTTCAAAGCCAAAGTGTTTGTACACTTCAATTACTAAGAAAGTTAAACAGTTTTTCTTAATGCCGCTGGGAGTATACTTAGTAAAAGCTCTTCAGAATTCGGTATTGCGATAAATTAAAATTCTTGGAAATCCTTACTTTTAATGTTTTCATATTAAATTCAATTTTAAGGCGACGAAAGAAACTTAGCTTGAATAGTTCTTGATACTTTCTGCGCAAAGGTACCTATTATTTGTTTACTTCCACTTGTGTCACTTTTGTGATATTTTAGGCTTAGCTTTGCCTTTTTTTAAAGCGATTCACTGGATTCTCCAAGAAATGTTTTCGATTTTAGTAAAAAACATAGTATTGGTGGTCTGCAAAGTTATCAATTCGAATATTATAAATGGGGAAGATTTATTGTTCGTATGTTTGCATTGAATAAGTTCCGAAACTACTGGATCAATTTTCAAAATTGTTTCACCTAAGTAAAGCTAATTTATCAGCTGGTGACATGGGCTATAATTTATGCGGACGAAATCGCGGGAAAACTGTATTACCTATGCAAACAAAGTGCGCGTGTGTGTACATGTGTTATAAATACAATTTTGCTTTAAAGAGCTTGTGAGAGTAGTAATAATTAATACAAATACAAAAATCTTTATATATCTCGCACATGTAGTAGAAACATGTATAAAACAGAACAAAGAAAATAAATATGGTTAATATTCACCAGTATTTTAAAATAAAACGAACTCATCACATCATAATGAGCAGAGAATAAAAATATCACCTTCACTTCGTCAATATCCTACTTTATGGATATGGACGGCCAGAACGCCCGTATTTATCTCTAGAGACATAAGTAGTGCCCATTGCTCTTATTTGAATAATTTGAGCACTCGTCTTAACTTGTTTTTTTTTTTTACCTTATAAGTATATATCTAGCAACTTTGCCACATCGTTATCATAATTAGGGCTTTGTTAGTCTCCATTGTAGGAGCACGACCCTCTCTATACTTCCAAAGCCATATATTTGACGAGCTCCGTGGCGCAGCGGTCAACACGCCGGACTGTGACACGGATGGTCCCGGGTTCGATCCCCGGTCAGGTCAAGATGGAAAATGATCTTTTTCAGATTGACCTGGGTCTTGGATGTTTATCTATATATGTATTTGTTATAAAATATAGTATCGTTGAGTTAGTATACCATAACACAAGTCTTACTTAAGAACTTACTTTGGGGCAAGCTCAATCTGTGTGATTTGTCCGTATATATTTATTTATTATTTATATTAGCCAGAGCTGTCGGAGGATTTGGCCTACACTCTCCATGCCAGCGTGGAGTGGAGTGGTCTGGCCAGCAGACGAGTTGGAGGAACCTCTTTCATGATTATAAGCTTTGGTTAGCTTGTGTTTCCTAATTCGCCTTCAACGACATCCACGGGAAGACTTGGAGTGGTGCTATTCTACTCTGCCGGGAACCACACAGCAGACTAAATATATTATTCCTACGTAATGAAGCTTCCCGTTTGGAGGAGGTTGTATATTGACACCCACATTATCGCCACTCCTCCCCTTTTACTCTTATTTGAATAATAAATATATTTCTCGATGACATCTAATGTTTCATAATTTTCTCACATATTTTTCATATATAATTAGATTGAAATAATAGCGGTGTTCAGTAAATGGGGGTCATATATATCTATACATCTACATATACATATAATAAAACAGTAAAAATATTTTGTCTGTACATTTAGTATTTTTGACTGAAATGGATAGAGGGACACTTAAAAAGAATAAAAGAAAGCATTTTTTTTTTATTTTCATGTCTGTTTGTCTGTATATATCATCACGTTTATCTCCGGAAATATTGAACGGATTCTAATGAAACCTTTTTGATATATAGCTATTAAACCGGGGCAACATATAGGGTAGAAATAATTTTGGAAAATGGAACTCCTGATGCAGTATCATAATGGTCCAGCTGAACTATAAAGTCAAAGTCAAAGATTTTTATTCAAAATTGGATAATTGTATCTCTTTTTGAACGTCATATTTTTTACTTTCTTATTATTTTTAATATGCAAAATCGAAAAACTACTAGCGTTTCGTAATGACCATAAGTACTATAAGAAATATAAAAGTTGAGCCCTAGCAAAAGTTGTTAAGCCTGATGAGCATTTTTATTGAGGTTTAAAATATCTGAGATTTAGAACACCTCATGCAGAACAATACTGGTCCAGGTAAACTATAAGAAATATATGAATGACGCCTTAGCAAAAGTTATTCAACCTGATGAGCGTTTTTTGTTGAAGTATTTAATTTGATGATTTGGAACACCTGACGCAGAGCTAAAATGGTCCAGGTAAACTATAGGAAATACAAAAATGACGCTGTAGCAAAAGTTGTTCAGCATGATTGGTTTTTTTGTTGAAGTAAAAAAAATTGAAGATTTAAAACATCTGTTACATTACCATGTCAGATTTTATATCGTCAATTTTACAGAATCACTCTTCACTGGGATAGATTGCGTAGAGTACGATTAGCTCATATTACTGGCGACTGCCCAGCGGTCCCCTTTTTGGCAACGTAGTTTTAAGCCCAAACGGCAAAACATGGGAATTTGCTGTCTCTCCAAGCCTTGAACACACAAGCAAAACCTAAACCCTATCCCTCCCGAAAGCCCTTTGGAGATGTGCGATAGGTTGAGGGCACTCTGCCTATACCTCAAAGTTTGGTGAAGTAGCGCAAGCTTACCTGGAGCTAGCTATATAGTCTTCTTCTTATCGTGTCAATGGCTCAAAAAGTCTAAAAGAATCCTATATTTTATCCCTCCAGTATTTAGCAACAGCCAATGCAATGCCATACAATTTTATAACTCTGCTATAAGTATTTTCTTATGTATGTTTAGTTCGTATTATATGCCGGAGTCATAAAGTCCACGCGAACGAAGTCGCGGGCATCAGCTAATTTAAAATAAATAATTGGAAAGAAAATAGATCACATATATCATTTCAAATTTGTTCAGCGAGGCCCTAAATAACCCAGACTTTTCCACTAAAAGAGGTCGTTTTTGACAGAAACGTTAAAAGACAATCAATTTTTCAATATAAAGTTTTGGGTTGTCTAGGACTTTGCGCAACAAAATTTAAAATGATTTATTTAGAATGAGGTCGGCACTGAACTCCGAAAAATTCATCCATAACCGAAAAAGAAACCTATTCAAACGAAATAATTATTTCAATCCCATAGCGCACTCCTTTCCCTATATAAATTCAATAGTTCCCCATCCGGCCAAGACCTGTTCAAGGGCATATCATACATTGGTATTTCCAGGAATGGGTTCTGGCTGAAGACCTGCACATTACATATTTCTCCAAAGGGCCTCGATGTGTTGACTCTATATCCCCACGCAAGCCTTCCAAATGACCATAATAACACCCGTGACTCCAAAAAGAAAAGGAAAATATAATACAATACATCCATCAATCATACACGTCTTTTTCGATTGCGGGGTAGACAGCCGGCCTATTTACTAAATCGGATGACAGGTGTCGATGCCTATCAATCTAGGATTTGCTGTTACAATGCGGTTTTTGTATTTCAAATAAAAAGTTAGAGCAAGCAAAAACCGCATTGTAATTGTAAATTCTAGATTGATAGGCATCGACACCTGTCATCCGAGTTAGTAAATAGGGGGGCAGGTCTGTAAAACTTTAGCATATTGATGAGCTTGTAGGTGTGAACGGAATCAAAATAGTGATGGGTTGTTACCCGTATCGGCAAATTGATGGCAATACCATCAACCCTTTTTTAATTTCCCCCAAATTTTGTTTTATTTGTTCTGTTGACTCATAGTCATAGTATTTTTCATTCCGTATCAAAATTTGTAGCTGTTTGTTTACTTTTTATTCTCTTGTCTGTATTCTCCGAAATTAATAAAAAATATGTTAGTAAAATAATAATATTTTTATTGCAAATTGTAAAAAAAGTAATTTTATTAATATGATAATAATTAAGTCACCTAACCCACGTCTTCATGGCACCAGCTGAAAATCAGCGCTGTAGCACCCAGCTAGCAGCATAAAGCTGAGCTGGCCACCTTTTCGACAATTTTTATTTTTGATTTGCTTAGAATTGCCAATGATTCATTTGTTGTTAGATATGTATTTTGTCAAATAAAGATTTTCTTTCTTTCTTTATCGCCTATTGATGTGATTCCTGTCCTGACGCCCATTCACTCGATCTCCGCGGGAAGAGAAGCAGCTGGTTTCAGCTGGTACATTTTACGTTTTTTCTTTTCTCCCAGACTAGCGTGGAAGTATATGATAACATCTATTGTTATGTTTGAAATCAACACTTTCGTTTTATCTAGAATGCATTATATATACATACACACCTGCGACATATATATATATGGCGAAATTTTGATCGTTCCGGACCATTAAAGGGGTGATTCAGCCTGTCAATATAAACAACTTTTCCTATGGGACAAATGCTGTAAACTCGAAAAAAATTTCGACATTCCTATACAAATTGCCCGGGCGGCTGAACACTTTTGTATGAAAATGTCGAAATAAAATTTGAGTTTCCAGCATTGGTCCCATAGGAAAAATGGTTCATATCGACGGGCTGAATCACCCCTTTAAGGGTCCAGAACGATCAAAATTTCGCCATGTATATATGTATATATAGGTTGAGCTGACTACTGTTACTGTACTCATCTTGCCAGTTTCGGCGAGGCCGAAGATTCGTTTTATTTTATGCCGAAACAGAACCTCCAAATGCAACATCCTTTATAAAACCGCGTTGGATATGGACGCCCCCATGATCGCACCCCTCCCCTCTTGCTCTTATTTGAATAATAAATACGTTTCTTCACGACATCAGATACCTTCCGTAATTTGAACACTCGTCAGACGGCATTTTCCCACCTTTCTTCATTTCATTAAATTATGGAGGTTTCCAAATGGATTTCATCTTTTTATACTGGGTGTAACGAAATGCTGATATAATTTTCAAGGGGTACAATTAGTCCATGATACTGAACAACTTTCCTCAAAGGATAAATTCAGAGTTGCGTTGTTATATTTCGCGAAAAATGTTTTTTTTTTTACTTTTACCTAAATTGACGAGCTTCGTGGCGCAGCAGTCAACACGGACGGAGCTAGCGACACGGATGGTCCCGGGTTCTATCCCCGGTCAGCTCAAAATGAAAACGATCTTTTTCAGATGACCTGGGTCTTAGATGTTTAGGTATATCTATATGTATTTGTAATAAAATATAGTATCGTTTAGTTAGTATCCCATAACACAAGCGAACTTACTTTGGGGCTAGCTCAATCTGTGTAATTTGTTCGTATATATTTATTGACTTTTAACAAATCATAGCCGATAACGAAACTCGAATACCTACAGGTATAATAAGTATTAGACGGGAATACTAAAAATGTAGGAGTAAAGTGTTAAGACTTCTAAAACGCATTTCCCGCTTTTAAGCTCAATACGATTTTCTGCAGCGGAGCTTCTTGCGTCTATTCCAAATCGATTCAAATGCTTTTATAGCTTAAAACCACTAGCTTCCGAGCATCTTGCGGTGGCTCGTAAAATAACTTGCGATGTTACCTTCGAATAAATATACCTTTAATAATATACGGACAAATCACACAGATTAAGCTAGCCCTGAAGTAAATTCGAGACTTGTGTTATGGGATAAAATACTAATTACGAATTACAAATACTAATCACTACATATTATAAAACGACATATTATAAAACGAAGTCCTCCGCCGCGTCTGTCTATCTGTCTGTCTGTTCGCGATAAACTCAAAAACTACTCCACAGATTTTCATACGGTTTTCACCAATAGATAGAGTGATTCACGAGGAAGGTTTTAAGGTATAATACATGCCCGGGCGCAGCCGGGTAACTTTATTTTATAACAAGTACGTATTTAGATAATAATCATCGAATACCCACTTCAGTCTGAAAAAGATCTTTTTCATATCGACCTGACCGGGACACCTAAATCTGATAAATCTGGTGTGTAAGCTTGGCGATCCTGACATTATGATATTATATCATTAAAACTAACGTGAGATAAAGACATCATATATATATATATATATCAACGGACTCGTCAGGAGCTCCTGACGAGTCCGAAACTATAGTCGGCAATCCCGACAAATAGCACGTGAGTGACCCGTTGATATATATATATATATATATATATATTATGATATTATGGCTACTCAGAGGTTGTCATGTGAATACTTGGAACTTAATTATAGATTTACGTAGCTTCCTCCACCAACATCATAATGATTTTCTTTTTTTAGTTTCTTTTTAATAATTGAATTGGTTTCAATAAAAATCATGCCAATCTGTGTCTGGTTCTAAGTAGGTAAATATAACTTAAAATTTTTGTAAATTCAAAAAGTTTACCTATTCTAAGCTCAATTTGATTTGCCTTATTTATGTGTAACTTGCACCTTCGTACATCTATTTCAAATCGATTTTAATGCTTTAAACGTCCAAATGCCCTGAAGATCGAACATTTTGCGATATAAATTGCATAAATTGATTACTGTATCCAGGAACAGAAATATCTTAGAAATAATAATAATAATATAATATAATATTTATTTATCTCCACACATAGTTGACATAAATCTATAAAACACAAAACATTTGGTAGATGGAGCAAAATGAATGAAAATAAATCATGTACCTCTAGTTCCTACACTAGGCAGTGCCTGTATTGTAGGCAACTAGTTTATGACCTGAAATCAATTATTGTTAAATACAAAGAAAAAAAAATCTAAAACTATTTTACAAAAAAAAAAGAGGAAACAAAAGGAAAGTTACTTGTGGTATGGAGAGTGTTTGTGAAATAAGTGTGTGTGTGTATGTGTGTATGTTTCGGTGTGTGATAAGTGAATGTATGTCTAACATTTCATGGCAAACTAGGAGTAAAAAAGTAATAAAAAAGTAACTTTTATTCGTATAAAAATTCACTAAACTTTTCTCACTTTAAGCTCGATACGATTTGCTACATTTACAAGCTTCCGTCGCATCCGATGTCTTTTTCAAATCGTTTCAAACGCTTTTATATTAGGTAGGATTGCACTGTACTCTGAACATACTGCGATAGCAGTGCAGAACTTGATGTCACTAAAGGATCATCTTCTTCTTCAGGTATTTTTAGTCTCCACTGCAGGAGCACTCTCTGTACTACTAGAGGCCTATATATTAGCCGGAGCTGTCAGAGGATTTGGCCTACACTCTCCACACTGGTCAGACGGGTTGGAGAGGTGAAGGGACGAGGCAGGGTCACTGGTGATTAGGCTTTTGAAATTAAATACGGAACTGGCGCGTAACAACGAGCATTTTAATCCATTATGGACAATATAGTGGCTAGGCTTATGTTGTGCGGTCGGCTGCTCGGCAAAAAGTGACGCGTTCGCTCGGCGGAGCGCGCAGCGGTGAATACAATGGCGATATGGCAGGCAGTGGGGGCGGGCTATGACGTCACGCCGTGTCGCAATTCGGTCGTTGCGTTATAGTTTCCTAAGTCACCTTCTAAGATAATAATTATGAGGAATATACCCAGCTAAGTTTGAGCCGGAAACGCACCACAGTACGGGGTCCGTTCCACCTGAAATTGCAATATTTAACAAAAAAAAATACCTTCATGAACACTTTTCTTATAAACAATTTTTTCTATTTTTATAATTTTTTGTCTTAGTGGCAATAGATATACATATTTTGTGAAAATTTCAAGTGTTTAATACGTACAGTTGCAAAGATACAGACCCTTGACAACGGAGGCTTAGTAATAGGGTCCGGTTAAATCTTTAGGTACGGAACCCTAAAAAGCAACTTTTATCCGCGCAAATTCACCAAACTTCCCATTTTTAAGCTCGATACGATTTGCAAAAGTTATATGGAGCTTCCTACTTCTATTTCCATTCAAACGCTTTTAAAGGACAAATTCACTAGATTCCGAGCAATCTGTGATAGCTCGTGAAATTCAGTCGCGATGTTACTCGGATACCTGCGAATTGGAATTTAGATGTAAGGTGAACTTCACAGTTCGTGCTTAGTCTGTTTATATTATACTAGCTGTTACCCGCGGCTTCGCCCGCGTGATTTATAGCCTATGTCCTTCTCAGTACCCTAACCTATGTGTATGCAAAATTTCATGAAGATCGGTTCAGTAGATACGGCGTGAAAGCGTAACAAACAAACAAACAAACTCACTTTCGCATTTATAATATTAGTTGGGATTTGGGATTGGGATACCATTCAAATGCTTTTAGAGTACAAATGCACTGGATTCCGAGCCTTCTGTAATAGCTCGCAAAATTCAGTTGCGATGTTACTCGGTTACCTTCGCTTCGAATACTCGAAATTCAACCGCAAGGGGTGAACTAAGAATCAGAACGTGGCTACCTCGTTGCAAAAGTTATTTTTTATTCAGTTTTGTTTTAATTATTAAATTTTTCGATGAAAATAACGTTTGACCGTAATTGCAAATTTATTTTTAAAAAAATCAAAAACAAATAACTTTAAGTAAGTCGAGTAAGTTTATCGATACTTAAATTTTAAAAAGTAAAGATTTGATTGTTTGTTTGAATTGAATAGGCTCCGAACCGATTTTCAAAAATTCTTTAACCTATAGCAAGCAAATTTATCTGCGGGTGACATAGACTATATTTTTTGTGAGGTCGTGGGAAAATTAATTCTTCTTCTTCTATCGAGTCGTAGAATGGCAATATTTGTACATATTAAATATGTTTTAACCAGCGCTTTGCAACTATGATTGCCCGTTCGTTTGCCTCATTGAGATCCTACATAGTGCAAGAAGTTTGGTTTTCTGGCACACCAAAAGGTGATCCATAGACTGGACAGCACCGCAATCGCATTCAGTATTGCTGGAGAAACCCCATTTTGCTCTATTTTCGTTGCATCTGCCAACACCAGCCCGCAGTCTATTTAAAGACTTCCAGACTGGCCAGGGCAGACTGCCACCCGGTGGTAGTTTCTCAGCAGGCGGTAACTGGTTTGTTAATGGCTGGTATTTGTTTAGCCATTGTTTCACTCTGACCTTAGAGGCTTCTTTGATGCATGTACTAGGTTGCCTCAAGAAACTATTGCGACTCTTGAGTCTTGAGGGTGGAGGTATTTGCCCATAGAGTAGATGGCGTTTATCGTGCTCCTGAAATTAATAGTTACTTATAAGCTTACTTCTATTCGCTACATTTATTGGAGCTTCCGACGTCTATTTCAAATCGATTCAAATGCTTTCTGAGTACTGGATTTCGAGCATCGTGCGATAGCTTGCATCTCGATATCTCGCTTTCAATGCAATTTTAAATAAAATTATTTTATATATGATAACGTTATCAATAAATATTTTAGGCGGTAGATTTTGCAGTTCTTATAAAATACTAGACAAATGTCAACTTAGTCTACCTGCGACCACGAACACTGTAAAGTGCTCGAAACGTTAGGTGTATAAATAATGTAATAAACGCGATAAAAACCGTATTAAAATAATTTTATTTAAATGTGTAACAATCGCGAAAACATAAGAAAACACAATGCAATTTTACTTGGGCTGACTCGAATACCTTTCTAATTTTGAAATTTTGTTGTGAGGTGTTAGGATTTTGAATTGGTTTTACGTAGTGATTGAACAACTGATTTTTAATCGATCGCACAAAAAAGTAACGTAATGATTTTACTTTTTAGGGTTTGTTTATGTGTGAATGTAGTGAAGTTTTTATGAATGAAAGCATAGCTTAAGCCCGCGTCGCCGCTTGTCGCAATGTTGGTTCCCAGGCAACAATACTTTATTCCACGATGTATGTAACGTACTTACTTAACGCCTTGTAAACGGGCACATAATACGAGTATTTGCAAAGCGTAATAAACAAACAACAAACGGTTACGGGTTTAAATGTTCGCAAAACACATCTTTTTAAGCATATCATAGCAGCATATCCAAAGTTTAGCAGGCTAGCAACTACGTACTAAACTAACACCGCAGTTATAAATCATCTGTCTGGATTAAAAACGAAACAAGCCACGGTAATGAGGCCTAATAAATCTAATTACGTAATTTGCTAGGAACTTGCTAAGATACACATTGAAAAGTGTGTGAGTGGATAAGTTTAAATGTTCGCAAGCCATATTCATTTAAGCCTAGATCGTAGCGATATACCCAACGTGTAGCAGGCTAGCAACTACGTACTAAATGTACATTTGAAATTACACAGCAGACATAAATCAGCTGTCTGGCTAGCGTGTGAATTAGCACGAAACAAGCCACGGTAATGAGCCATGATAAATCTGATTTCGTGATTTGCTTGTAATATAACAAACACATGGAAAAGTGCCTGAATTAATGGGTTTAAATATTCGCAAGATACATCTAGCTATCGGCTAGCAACTATGGACAAAATGGATATTTTCACTAATCATCATCATCATCAGGTCTTTATTAGTCTCCACTGCAGGAGCACGACCCTCTCTGTACTGCCAGAGCCATATATTAGCCAGAGCAGTCAGAGGATTTTGCCTACACTCTCCACGCTGGCCAGACGGGTTGGAGAGGTCTCTTAGATGTTTATAAGCTTTGTTTAACTTGTGTTTCCTGAGTCGCCTTCTACGACATCCACGGGAAGACTTGGCGTGGTCCTATTCTACTCTGCCAGGAACCACACGGCAATTTTTTTTCCACTAATACAGCCATCTAAATCAGCTGTCTGGCTAGCGTGTGAATTGGCACAATACAAGCCGCGGTAGAGAGGCTTGATCTGATTACTTAATTTGCTAGCAACATTACAAGCAAATGGAAAATGTCTGAATTTACGGGTTTAAATGTTCGCAAGACACATAGTAACTGTAAATATCGTAACGGCATATCCAAAGTATAGCAGGCCAGCATCTACACTTACTAAATGTACATTAAAACTAACACTTTCATAAATCATCTGTCTGGCTAGCGTGTGGGTTAGCACGATATAAGCAGGCTTAATAAATCTGCTTACGTGATTTGCCAGTAATATTACAAGCACATGGATTCACTCCGGTTGCTGGTGGTCCCAATTTCACCAACTATATCTTAAAACCTACCCTGCTATATAAAATTAAGTTATTAGATATAGGAAAACGGAATGACTCAGCCCATCAATATGAAAAAAATTTCCTACGGGAACAATGCTGGGAACTTTCATAGTGTTCAGCTGCCCGGGCAATTTGTATGGGAAAGACAAAATTTTGTTCGAGATCCCAGCACTAGTCCCATAATAAAAGTTGTCCATTTTGACGGTCTGAATCACTGAGGAGTGTCGAGGGTCAGTTAACATGCTGTTAGTGGCTAGATATTCAGAGGACAATTTAGATTTTAAGAGAAATATCCATTCATCTGGTCTTTTTTCGTCTCCAGAAGCACGACCCTCTCTGTACTGCAAGAACCATATTTAGCCAGAGCAGTCAGATGATTTGGCCTACATTCTCCACGCTGGTCAGACGGGAGAAGTCTCTTTGATGTTTATATGCTTTGTTTAGCTTGTGTTTTCTAAGTCGCCTTCTACGACATCCACGGGAAGACATGGATCCTATTTCTACTCTGCCGGGAATCACAGGGCACAGTGGGAAAAATAATGTCATTAAATAAAAGTCAGTTTAATTAGTGCCCTTAGTTAAGTGCACAGCGTTTAAGTGTAACATTAATTACGTTTCCGGTACTACCCATAAGAGAGCAATTCGGGACATCGTCTCGGCGCCGGCACAGAGTAGCACCCTGCAGAGCGTAACATTCCTTTTTCGTAAGAGGTTTTACATTGGCGATTCTAGCACCACCCTACGGGTGGTTTTATAAAATTGTACTGCAAAATAAGATAAAATTGGAAAATCTACGTCAGTACTCCGGTAGTAAATGACTTGTAGTATGATATTTATATACATTGTAAACTCCATATAATGTTACTTGATTTAAACACTAACTCCCTAAATCGTCGAAATCAATTGGCTTTGATTGGTTAAGCTTGTCTTCCATACAATGATACACGCTACATAGCATTGCACCCACTCTTTTAATAACGAAAACAATTGAGTAATAAAAAGTACCTTTTAATTTGCCAAAATTAGTTAATACTGCACAGCTGTGTACGTTATTTTGTATTTCTTTAGTCGAAATGTGGTGGCAACTGTCAAAATTACAATACGCGTATTAGTCCCTGTATAATATTCCTCCGTGATACCACACTGTGCTTCCTCATGTCCCATTTTGAGTGAACAGCCTAGTTAAGATGCTCAAGAAATTACACTAAAGTCATAAGTAAGTTCACAAACATAATATGGATGACATTGTATGAGAGAGACTGCATCAAAAGCGGGTTCTTGAGCTCTTCATTGCTAGGCTAGGACGGTAAGAGGCTGCTTACTAATATACACGACAGTGCAAGAGTTCAGGCATCCAAATGTATGTATGTGTACTCAAAAGCTACAAATTGACAGGTTGGCAGGGAACAACTTTTACGTTGCATAAGTATTTATTAAATGCAAAATCGATATTAGATGAGAATAGTCGCTCATTGACCAGGGTCTTTGTAATCTTTGTAACGGTACTTTCACGTGAATTTCCGATTTTGCATTTAATAAAATGGCTGCGATCGATCGTTCTAGATCGTTGCATATTATTTATTGTATAACTTAAGTCACGGAATATTTCACACAACAAGCTACGACATTAGCGTGAAATGTCAACAGTAATGGAGTAAAGCAAATGTCTTGCGAGCGTTAATTAATGTACGCCAGAGCATAAGCTCACAAGTGATCATCAGTCTCTGAGGATAAGAGCTGGTGGTATAAATCAAAGATATATTATCTATATTATATTAAAAGCTATAAAAAAAAATAAACTTTGTTCAATAGCAAAAAATCAAATTCTAAACTTGTCTATAACGTTTCTAGCAAATATCTCGACAAACATCAATTCTTACGCACACTTCTTCACAAGACGGAATTTTTTCATTCACATTACATTTGATTTTACAAAATTTTATACCTTCAGGGTGTTATGAAGAGAGAGAGAGAAACTTTTATGAAAAATACTTCAATATGTGGAATTTATTTTTATTAGAACAGTATGACAAATATATTAACCGGTTTTTAAGTATCCGTATCGTATAAAACATCACCTTTAAAAATTTTAAATCTTGATTTTTCACCGACTTTTATACTAAAATAAAAATAAATTGCGATTCCCATACAAGTGTTCAGTAGGACGGACAACTTGAATGAAAATGTTATTCGTTTATCCAGCATTAGTCCTATAAGAAAAGTTGTTCATATTGAAGGGCTGAGTTGCCCTTTTAAAGATCGGACAGGGTTTTATATCCTACCCTAATCCTAACTTCCTAACTAATGTTATAAATGCGAAAGTGAGTTTGTTTGTTTGTTTGTTACGCTTTTATGTCGCATCTATTGAACCAATCATCATAAATTTTTGCATACACATAGGTTAGGGTACTGAGAAGGACATCCTATCCTAACTAATATTATAAATGCGAAAGTGAGTTTGTTTGTTTGTTTGTTACGCTTTCACGACGTATCTACTGAGCCGATCATCATAAACTTTTGCATACACATAGGTTAGGGTACTGAGAAGGACATAGGCTATATATCACGCGGGCGAAGCCGCGTGTAATAGCTAGTAATATTATAAATGCGAAAAAGAGTTTGTTTGTTACGCTTTCACGCCCTATTTACTGAACCGATCATCATGAAATTTTGCATACTCATAGATAAGGGTACTGATAAGGACATAGGTTATATATCACGCGGGTGAAGTCGCGGGTAACAGCTAGTAGGTACATAAGTTGATATTCAGGATTTATTTATAGTTATAATATAACCCATTACTGGATGAATACTAAAAACCCTCTCAGTAAAGCAATAGAGAGGAAATAACAATCAAAACCTAGTAAAATATAAGTGGTTGGTATAGGGTAGGTGTAATGTCTGTTTTATGACGTCATAGCGTGGATATTGCGGCCCGGAGTGGTGGTGGGGATGTATTGAAACAAAGGTAGGTATAGTTTGAGCTATGATTTAATTTAATTTATTATTATCTATTTATTTATTTATTTTTATTTCGAAGTCTTTGAGATTAGGAACATAACTTTGTTCGTGAATTAGTATGTCGAAGCCATGGGCTTGTTTACCAACGAAATGACTGTGTAATGATGGCATTGTAAGTAAAATTTAAAAAAAAAAACTGTTAAGACGAAACATAATACCTGTTTAAAACATGAATATTAATTAATTCAACAAAAAAAAAATACAAAATTCTACAAACAATACTGAATGATAAGAAATCAGTTCATCAAAAATTGAAAAAGTATTATTAAATTTTTAATCACTAAAATCAAGTATATCCGTACATACATAAATATATGTGTAAAAAAATATTGTTTTTGTTGAATTTAAAATATTGTCCATGGAGTTAACCATTTTTGTCATATTAGTAAGGAAGTAATCCTTGCTAATATTAAATGCAAAAATAACTCTCTCTTTCTCTGCCTCGCTTTCACGCCAAAGCTACTGAATCGGTTGTACTAGATTCTGCGCTAAATTAATTACAATCTATGGATGAGCCTTTAATTCGTTAACAATAAAATTTTATACAATTTTGAATATAATTGTCAAATTATACAGACACAGCTATAAAACACAGATCATACCATTTGGCTGATATAAAAACACTACCACATCTAATTTTATCAGTAGGTAAGTTTATCTTTGACTGAACGTACGAACTTCAAACTATCTAGTTAAAACCGGTTTAAACTGCTCCATACCAGTATGCTTTTCGTTTGTGACAAGTTGACAACTTGTTAGGTGCATTTATCACTTTACATATCCTAGGGGCGAAACTGCCTTTTTTACACGACTGCTGTAAAGTAGAGGCTGCTATATGTATGTAAAGTATATGGCTGGTGTTTCAAACACGGACACATCTCATTTCATTAGCAGATAAGTTTATCTTTGACTGAGCGTACGAACTTCAAACTATATAGTTAAAACCGGTTTAAACTGCTTCATACCAGTATGCTCTTAGTTTGTGACAAGTTGACAACTTATTAGGTGCATTTGGTGAAATTATACAAACCAGACGTTATTGACAATAATCAGTGTAATTATAATTTCACTAGAGAAATTATAATTAACCCGATTACTGCGAAGATAAAAAGCCGCTATATATGTATGAAACCATGTATAATATTGAATAAATTTGCTTTACTTGGATGATGTTTCAAACACAACCACATCTCATTTCATAAGCAGGTAACTTTATCTTTGACTGAGCGTACGAACTAAAGCTATCTAGTTAAAACTTGCTTCTTATAAGTATGCTATTAGATTGCGACTTGTAGTTTACAATGTATGAGGTGCATTTGGTGCGTATATCGTAATTCGTAACGAGGGCGAAGCTGTGTTTTTTACCCGACTAGTGCGAAGACAAAAGGCCTTTAAATATATATATGTATATATAAGTATGTATAATATTGGATAAATTTACTTTACTTGGCTGTTTTTTCAAACGCGACCACGTATTCATTTCATTAGCCTCAAGGACAAGTTCTTCTTTGACTTCGCGAACTGAACTTTAAACTAGTTAAGACCAGTTTAAACCGCTCTATACCCGTGTGATGTTAGATTGCGACTAATTGATAATTATTAGGGTAATTTTGGTGCATATATCGTCACATCGGAGAGGCTGTCAAGTTTTACTCGACTACAGCAAAGACAAAGGCCGGTATATATGTATGTAGGCATTTTAATATGGGCTAAATTTACTTTACTTCGCTTATGTTTGAAACACGACCACATATTCGTTTCATTAGCCTCAAAGACAAGTTCCCCTTTGACTGCGCGAACTGAACTTCCAACTAGTTAAGACCAGTTTAAACTGCTCCATGCCAGTATGATCTTTGATTGCGACTAGTTGACAACTTTTAAGGTGCATTTCGTGCATATATTGCCACCGGGGCATAGTTATCTATTTTACGTGACTAGGAAGCTATATTCCTTTCACAATCTTCCTTTCGGCCGCCAAATGTGTACGTTTTTACACACTTTACGCCACAGTCTCAGGGGCGACACTCCCTGTACGTGAGAGTTCGAGCACCGGTGACCTTGAGCCGGGCCGTGATCGTAGGGTTGACAACGCGTAGGTAGTCACTCACTACACACTTCGTGTCTGCGGTACGAAATGTGCGAGATACGAATACAACACAGACAGCCCTCTCGACCGAGCCAGTTCCGTGGCGGGCCGTTTACGCTCCGCGCGCCTCTCGCTGCCCCCGCACACGTCCAGACACTAACACATGGCCACAAGCGGTTTACGTGCACACATGCTTTAGTGTTGTTTCTTTTCACGAAGTGTATACATATATTTTTTGCTACAATCCACATCCTTCAGAAAACCCTGTAAGCAAAAATGTTGATACGAAAACAACTCCTACACAAACACTCATTACAATAACCCGTTAGATATTCGGGAATAGGGATAACACGAGATTACGGCCCGGCGGGGCGCGATAAATAAAAACTGCTAAACATAAATATTTATGCTGAGGGACTCGCTGACTCCGTTATTAGGGCACTTTTAGATGTTCACGAGGTTTGCTAACGCTTAGGTAATCAAACTCTCAATTAATGTAATACTAGAAAATTTTCCGCTACTTATCCTCCGCGTAAATTATGGCCTATGTTGCAAGTCACATGTGGAAGGGACATACCGGTAATAAATCGAAACACGGGTTATACTAGATCACTTTAGTATAATGAAATTAAAATAACAGTTAAAAAAACCAAAAAAAGTCGAAGTTCCCATACATATCGCCCGGGCGGCTGCACACATTTGTATGGAAATGCCGAAATTTATTTTATTCATTTTAGAAATTCATTATACTATAATACTCTAGTATAGACCGTGGTTCGATTTATTACGGGTATGTCCCTGCCACATTGTATATATATAATATATATGAATTAGTTTACTATAGCTATAGATAAAAGAATTTTGCAGAATCGGTCTATTAGTTTCGGACTTTTCGAAGCCTATTCAGAAACAAACAAATTTGTTATATTTGTCTTACGGCCTGCAATAAGTTAAAACTTATTCAAAAAGTATATCAGGTGGAATCATAACGTGTTTTACAGCTTTGTACTTACAAAACGGAATAGTAAGGCCCATTACGCCATAGCTTTTTCAAAGACGCTGATTCAAACTTGTATTTAATGAAGATTTTCATAAAATCAGCAGCCACATCTGTCCGGGACAGAAAAAAATCCTTCAACTCGTTTTCCGGATTTAGTCACACTGGATTACAAGCCAAAAACAACCCAATCATGTTACGCTTGTCATCTGAACGCACCCTGAGGGTTAAGTACAAACCTCTTCTCAATTAGGGTTGTAAGGGTTTTTAGAACGAGAATTTGGTCTTAATGTAGGCTATATTGGATTTCTTGTCAATGCTCTTAAGACGCAAGTTATAAAACATTTTTTTTAAGCTTTTGCTCAAGATTATCCTCATCATCATCGGGTCTTTGTCTCCACTGCGACCCTCTCTGTATCACCAGAGCCACACCATTAGCTTTTCTGGCTAGCGTGGAGAGTGTAGGCCAAATACTTTGACTGTTCTGGCTAATATATAGTACAAAGAGGGTCGTGTTCCGTGGAGAGGTCTCTTTGATGTTTTTAAGCTTTGTTTAGCTTGTGTCACAGAATACTTAGTAGTCTTGTGTTTCCTAAGTCGCCTTCTACGACATCCAAGGAAAGACATGGATATTTATATTTAAAATAATGAGACGCTTGCCACCTACGCTTACTAATAAACAACCCATAAACAAACAAGTTATTACATCTAATAACAAATGTTTCATTTGCGAACGAGCTTTCCTTGCGTACCAGGGACACATGACAGAGAGAAACTTCGTAACGAACCGGTCTGAGCCGGCTCAAACCGGAACACGCATAACTCTGAGCTATGACGTCACTCTGTTAGCTTTCAGGGTTTACGTGAGAGGAACAAGGATAATTTTATGAATGGCCTTTTTATTATATAATATAATAAAACAAACAAGGTTGATTAATAATATGTTTTCACTCGTAAATAAAAAATATTGCTTTTTAAATGTTTAGTACTTATTACGACATATCGTCTGTTAATACATGTCATACATTTTTTTCTTTAGTGTGTTATTTATGCATTTATTGACACATTTTTCCACTTTGGCCTTACCTTGATTTTTTTATACGACTGTCTAAAGAAGGAGTGTTATGTTTTCAGTACTATTTGTAAAGTGTTACCACTTCTTCTGCACTCCGCTAAACTTAGCCATGAGTGATTACTGACGTCAACAAGTTTCCAGTTGTTAATAATATAACGTAGATTTAAAAAAAATATTCATACTTCTATGTAATATCTGAGCAACCTATATTATATAAACATTTGAATTTTATGACATGCCTTCGGACGATTTTTAGGGTTCCGTAGTATACAAGGAACCCTTATAGTTTTGCCATGTCTGTCTGTCTGTCTCTCCGTCCGCAGTTTTACTCAGAGACTAAGAAAGCTGCTATTTAGTATGGGTATGTATATTAATCATGACAAAAAAGTGGTAGATAAAAATCTTGAAAAAAATTTTTTTTAGGGTTGCTCCCATACAAGTAAAGTGGGGGAGTATTTTTTTTTCTCTATTTACCCATCGTGTCGGGTATCGTTAAATAGGTCTTTAAAAAATATTGTGAGGTTGAGAACACCATTTTTCGATTTAGGGATCCGTTCCCGAAATATTTGGTTTTAAAGTGCAAAGTTTTGTTAGAGGTAAGTGTCCCCCCCCCTCTATCTGCTAAACGGTTATATATGGATACGTGAAAAAAATAACAACAGTAGTATATATACTGAAGTTGAAAGGAAAACTTCCGATAGTTTTCCTTTCAACTTCAGTATATATGCAGTTTTTTTTTTTTTTATATGCAGTACTAAGTGCAAACTAAAAAGTTATAGGCAACCAACTTATAAAATGTACTGGAAAATGTAAAATTTCATACAATTTTCATTGTTAGATGTTTTTGGTCGTTAAACTGTGAGTTGCGAGTGTAAACAGTGTGAATTCAAAGTTGTCATTTGCAACTATGGAACTCTACACTGCGCGTGGCCCGACACGCACTTGGCCGGTTATTTGTATGGAAATACCGCTTGACTGCGAACGGTGAAATTTTCAAACGGGCACTATACCCTAGGGTTTGCCTAGGCTGACCTGACCACACTTCCTCTCTCCTTGCGGGCTCCACTCTCATGCCTGTCTAGGAATGTGGATGGCTTTGACTATATACCATCTAGACACTGTCTATACCATATGACACCTTTATTTAAATTATCAAAACACTGGCCAATTTTTCAATGCTTGTGTGCGTGACAGCTTTGTGTTATCACACGCGCGCTGTTAATTTATGCCCACAAAATCCATCAAATTGGTAGCTGTGTGTGTGCGCGACCAACTATGAGTTGGACACTAGTTTTTTCTACGCTTTTATGCTAATAGAGTCTATCTAGGCTATATCTGATCTAAGGCGGCTTCCTTTCGGAGTGTGTGGCCGATCTACATCCATTTCGATACAGAGAGTTCGTATTAGAGTCCTTTATGCCTTCGCTGAAACCGCCTCATGCGTATACTAATCCTCTTCAGGTCTTTGTTAGTCTCCACTGCAGGAGCACGATCCTCTCTGTACTACTAGAGCCATATATTAGCCAGACCAGTCAGAGGATTTGGCCTCCCCGGCCAGAAGGGTTGGAGAGGTCTCTTTGATGTTTATAAGCTTTGTTTAGGTTGTATTTCCTAAGTCGCTTTCTACAATATCCGCGAGAAGACTTGGAGCGGTCCTATTCTAATCTGCCGGGAACCACATGGCTTGCCTACACTAATATTAGCAATCAAATCTACGATCGGGGCGAGATCCCATCTACCTCATTACTACGAATACCGCACATACCACGCGTTCATTGAGCGTGTATATGTAAGGCGGGCCATTCAGTTGACATGGAATTATTCAGGAGGACAGAGTAAAGATAGGACATGAAGTCCTGTTTTCTAAAAATATTTCGGACCCTTCCATGCTGGTCTAGGAGAAAAGAAAAAAACGTAGAATGTACCAGCTACTTTTCTTCCCGCACCAACATGCTAAACGTGGCCTTTTGGTTTTATAGACCTGGGCTCTGTCCACCCCGCAAGGGACAAAGACGTAATTGTATGTATGTATCCTTTTACTGAAATCTCCTCATTCCTATGCTAATATTAGCAATATGATTGAATTTAATACGATTGGGCGAGACCCCATCCAAAGACAATATAATACTAACGTAATAGACTGCCGACCTCATACAAAAATATTGGACCAAATTAAGGTGGCGAAAAGCAGGCGAATGTATTGCGCTGCAGAGTTGCTTGCCACTCGATACTAGATGGAGGTAATTTGCGTTAGCCTTAACTTACTAGTAATTTTCAAATATCATGCCAAAAATATTGTTATAATTATTAATAAGGTATATTTTGTGAATACTGCTTTTATATTCTCATAAAACTTAAAATACAATGTTGTGTAGCAATAAGTAGCACCATCTATGTGAGTCTGTGAGAACAAATCGTACGATTAAGGGGTTGGGACTACATGCCCCATCTTCCTCATTACTACAAATACCGCACATACAGAGCGTTCATTGAGCGTGTGTATGTAAGGCGGGCTATTCTGTTGACGTGGAAATATTCGGGAAGACATCGTTAAGATAGGGTGAAAAAATTTTGAAAGTCGATCAAGTAGTTTTGGAGCCTATTCAATGCAACACTATCAAATCTTTCCTTTTTATAATATTGTATAGATTACGTAAGCGTCAACCTCAAAAAGACGAATAAGTACACTTTTAAGTCTAGGCAGCTTGGACATTTTGACACCAGTATTGGCCACTTACACACACGAAAACAAACAAACAATAGTAGCATCGCGTAATAAATCGGACTGTGAGTGCCGAGCTTTACCCGCCTACTAACTAACTCCTAACAATATAGCACCTTGTAGTACTTAATTTGTTGAGAATAATTCAGGGCACAGCACTTGTAAGAAAAAATTCAGGGTTATGTCGGTTCATTCGGATTACGTAGCTCTGTATATTATCTCCAATTAACTTCCACTCTGTTCGTACTGGGATTAGTGAGTCGACTACATCGGTTAGACTATATTCTCTCTAGATTTCGTCAAGCCTTTATTTCGTACAGCGTGTAAATTAACCCTGGACATTCCCATTTAGCAGTGACTCAGCCAAGCAGACCAATGCCGGGAACACCAAAACAAATTTCGACATTTTGATACAAAAGTGTTCAGATACCCCGTCAATTTGTATGGGATTGTCAGATTTTATTTCTATTTCCCAGCCAAAGAGCATATAATCACTATTCCCAGCATTTTAAGAGAATGATGACGGTCATTTTTCACGCTGTATATAAAAAATCTGGCCAATGTTCTATGCTTGTGTGCGTGACATCTTTGTGTTTGCACATGCGTCATGTTAATATGCCATCAAATCGGTAGCCGTGAGTTTGCATTAAAGTCAATGCGTTAGAAGTTAGACACATATTTTTTTCTTAGATTTTCAGTTTTTTGAGTCTACTTAGAATTTAAAGAATAATTTCAGCTTCAAACAAAAAATAGTAGCATCAAAACAAACAGCAAATCGGACTGTGAGTGCCAGCTTTACCCGCCCTAACTCTTAACAATATAGCAGCTTGTAGTAATTTGTAGACAATAATTCAGGGCACAGCAATAGGACATATTACTGAAAGCTGTGCCGCCAGAGTGCACCACTAGCACATACAGTAAAAGAGGTTAATCACTGAAAAGTATATACTTGAAAATGTCAGAGTCGCAATTAATCTGTAAAATTAGACATTATTTCTTTATTAATTTGATTTTAAAATACTCCTAT
Organism: Rhodophaea formosa; assembly: GCA_963082605.1. Lineage (NCBI taxonomy): Eukaryota > Metazoa > Arthropoda > Insecta > Lepidoptera > Pyralidae > Rhodophaea > Rhodophaea formosa. Next base: position 11,336,752 of record OY720226.1, read on the forward strand.
GACTATTTTAATATAAAAATGTATTTGTGCTGCGTAATTGTATGTAAAATAAAGGCAATTTATTGCGACTTTGACAGACTTGTCAATGTCAAACATTTGTTTACTGTCTCTGCTAATGCTGCCCTCTGGCGGGAGAACACTGCAGTATTATCTCCTATTCGTAGGAAATAATTCAGGGTTAACGTAGTTCTGTGGATTATCTCCAATAACTTCCAGTCTGTTTGAACTCGGATTAGTATCTGCCCCCTTGTTAATTTGTTAAAGTTTTTGCGTGTGTAAGTCTTCGATTACCTATGTAAGTGGCCTACACTAATGTCATATTTTTCTTTTTCTTTATACGTATTATGGTTTCCACAGAGATTTCAGTGATTCTGCCAATGTCCAGTTAAATGAGATACTAAGTATCGGTGTTGTACGGTATAGTTTTACTAAGTAGCATTAAAGATGGCGTCGTATGTTCTTAGATAGCTTCGTGGGAGCTTCTGGTGAAAAGTCTGTTCAAGTCCATATAACAGTCTACTTTAACTATTTCACGAATTGTTCATGAGCACGAGCATTTATAACTAAAACTACACTAATTTTATATTATAAATCATCATCAGGTCTTTCTAGTCTCCACTGCAGGAGCACGACCCTCTCTGTACTACCAGAGCCATATACTAGCCTGAGTAGTCAGAGGATTTGGCCTACACTCTCCACGCTGGCCAGACGGGTTGGAGAGGTCTCTTGGATGACTTGGAGTGGTCCTATTCTACTCTGCCGGGAACCACACGGCATATATTATAAAGTCCACTAGAATTAATTTGCAATATCGTTAGGCAAACCCCAAATGCTGCTTAAATGTGCTTAGCTGAAGTGCGATATACGAACGAAGAAGAACGATATATCGGCCGCCGTGGCTTTTCACCAAATCATCTGGTCAAATTCCTATGGAAAGTCCCAATAAGTATTTATTTTTTAAATATTTTTGCTTATGTATACTCTATTTGAGTTTTTAGAAACTCAAATAGGTATATATAAATAACGACAATATTTAAATAACGAAATTAGTTTCGTTATTTAAATATTGCAAGGTTGTTCAGAACCATCCTGTTTGTAAGAATTTATTATTAACTAGCCATGCCCGCGACTTCATCCGCGTGGAAAATGGTACCCTATATGTTGTTTTTAAGGCTCTAGGATATCTGCGTTACTAATTTAATGTTTGTTTGTTTGTTTTTCGTATGTGTAAGTGGCCAACACTGGAGTCAGTTTTTTCAAGCTGCCTTAAGGCATCTGACTTAGCTTAACGACTGCCATCAATTATGGCAGCCGGGACCAACGGCTTAACGTGCCTTCCGAAGCACGGAGGAGCTCGAGATATTTTTATGCCACTTGCGGTCACCCATCCAAGTGGGGACTGCGCCCGGGGTTGCTTAACATGCGAAAGCGCTAATAATGCTCACGCCCACTAGGCCATCGGGCTCCTCCTAATTTAATTTAATCGGTTCAGTATTTTTGGTGAGAAATCGAGACAGACAGACAGAGTTACTTTCGCATTTATATTGGGTTTATATTGCATCCTAGCTGGAAAAGTCGACCTAAAGCAAATAAAGCCCCATAAAAGTGCACAGAAAATATGCAAAACCCTTTGTTTGCGCAAAAAGACAAAAATGACATGCAAAAAAGAGCAAAACATTTTTCCACCCGTCACGACTGCGACAGGCCTTTGACACCTCGGAGGGGAGAGTGTCAAGGGTGAGCCGCGTGACACGGCTTTTCTAATATGGATATATTGAGACCAATGCTTCGAAATACAACGTGAAGAAAAAAAAGTCAGCACACAGCTACATGCTACAAGAATCATTTCGCAAGTGACCATTATCGGAACTAAACACTGCCATTGCCGTCATCTTGTAAACATCGATGCGGATATTTCGTGCTTTTAATCTAAACATATATAACTCAAAGGTGACTGACTGACTGACATAGTGATCTATCAATGTACAGCCCAAACCACTAGACGGATCGGACTGAAATTTGGCATGCAGGTAGATGTTATGATGTAGGCATCCGCTAAGAAAGGATTTTGATCAATTCTACTTCTTAACGCGAGCGAAGCCGCGGGCTAAAGCTAGTTCTATTTATAAAACTTCATAAAACTAAGACGATTTTGTTAGCTGGTAGCCTTAATTCACTCGTACGACAACACCCACGCCCCCATTTTAATGTCCTCTAAGTGCCAAAACATGATTCTTGTCGCACTGTAAGCACTATCATAGTTTCGTTTCTTCATATTTAATTGACAAGTTGACATTACTAATAGTTTTTAAGAAATTTCGTTCTTAAGGTATAATATTTTTAAAACTAAAACTTTTAAACAACAAAAAAAGTATTATCTACTTGAAAAAGAAAATCAATAACAAAGAAAATAAATGCAGTATAAAAACTTTCCCCCCACTTTACGACTTCTGTAATAACTAAACTAGTGAGTCGGTCATAATAGCTTTTGCGAACAAAAGACGCTTTAAATCTTCCAAAGAACAAGTGGTATTCTGGAATAATAACTTGGATATCACTTCGATTCTCATATTGCTTAAATCTTTCGATAACAAGTGGTATTCTGGAAAAGGAACTTTGAGCTCACTTCGATTTGCAAGCTATCGAAGTGAGTTTACATAAATTCGATGCGTAGAAAAACTATCTTGCAAAACTTAGGCCCTCTTGATTGAACCAAATGAAAAATAGAAAAAAAGAATTTTGCACAATATGTGGCAAGATTATGCGAGTTTGTAATTCAAATTAATAATAATTAAAGGTCAAATTGTAATTCAAATTAAAAAAAAATCTCTTTTGGCAGATCTTCTCACAATTTATTGCTTTTAATGGCCACAAAGTCTCTAAAGGGATACTTCTGGAGCTCTTTTGTCTTCTTATTGTAATATTTTCGATTTTCTTTTTGTACTGTCAATTTGTTCCTTTTAAAGGTTGAAAGCATGACTTTGTCCTTCATTGAACACAAAGTCTACATCTAAAATCACTAAAAGCATAATGATTTTTGCCGTGAGACCCACGATTTAGTTTGCGCATTGTCGGTCGGTCTGTGTAGTATATGTAATCAAGCATGATAAATACTCCAGTGTCACTCCGAGAGTGCCGATAGAAGAGAAATCTTTAAAAAATGTATACAGAGGTGTGGATTTTTTGGTAACGATGTTGCGAGTTCAAGGTTTTTTCCCATCTCAAAAATGTCCAATGGGCCTAAAGATATTTCAACTTAAAAATCACGTGACTTTTAAGTGAAGTGACCATCCAGAATCTCTCTTCGAATTTACTCCATATCAGGGTCAATGCCCTCATCGTAGTACGAGTACAACTTCACAGCTGGGCCAAATGTGTCCCTTTGGAGCGTTCATTTTCTCATATGTAGAATTGTATGCCAATAAAAATATTGTGTAGTATATGTGAGTATTTGGAGACGAGCCAATCTGAGGACGAAGATTATACATGTGGTTCAAAGGTCGCTGAACTTGGATAAGTGTTTGGGCGCCTTTTTTTTCTTAAAGTAATAATAAGAGAACTTGTTCGTAGTCTTTAAAATTTTCAACCTACTTAAAAAAATGAGGTTATGAATTCGACCTGCTGTCGCACAATTTGTAAGACCTTTATGTATGTATGTATGTATATTTTTTGATATTGTCAGAACAACATGAGTTTTATATATGTTAGTCTTTATCAGCTTCTATGTGTGCCAGATTTCATAAATGTATGTATGTTTGTATACTTGTATGTTTGTATATTTGTATGTTTGTCCGCGCTTATGTCAGAAACTACATAAGTGGGATAGCTTTAAATATTTTTTTTGTTACACTAGGTAAAGGCCCATTTAGGGAACAGTTTAATTTCTTTTCAATACTACTTGTTTTATATAGAGATATCGTTTGGAAATTGATGTAAAACGTCTCCCGGTCGAAACCGGGGTGATCCATAATACCGTCATGAGCACCCTGCTCTACTCACTTTGCATTATTGATTTTTAATTACAACCGCGGATTTGCATGGCCGTGCCAGTTGGATCGCGAGGGAATTTCAATCGTGTCAGTGGGGTAGGGGCATACAATATTTCCGGAAGTGAACAAATGGGAACTCCAATGGATGACAATTTGTGCGATTTGTTCTTACCCTTATGCATTATACCTCTTTATTTTAAATTTTTTTTACAAAATAGGTATATAATCTATAGTCACAAAATTAAAAACACAAGTCAATATTAGAATAATAATGTCAAAATAAAAATATAAATATATTTAAAAAAAAGTTATATGCATTTATTTAAGAAACAATCACTTTTTTCGGTTAAAAAGTAGCCTATGTATTAAACTATAATAAACTATCTGTGTGCAAAATTTCAGCTTAATCTATTGTGCCTTTTGAGCATGATTGAGTAGCAAACATGCAATCATACTAACTTTCGCATTCATAATATTAGTAGCTAAGATTTTAAAAACAAATATTGAGATATCGTTTGGAAATTGATGTAAAACGTCTCTCGTCGAAACCGGGGTGGGTGATCCATAATTCCGTCATGAGCACCCTGTCTAACTCACTTTGCATTATTGATTTTTAATTACAATCGCGGATTCGCATGGTCGTGCCAGCCAGTTGGATCGCGAGGGAATTTCAATCGTGTCAGTGGGGTAGGGGCATGCAATATTTCTTAGGGAAGTGAACAGGTAAAAACTCAAATAGATGTTATATCTGTTTTGATACTAAAAAAACTCAGCCACTGTTTTTCTACTCTTAGGATTGGAGTTTTTCATCTTTACCGTAAAAAAAAAACCAATCAGCCACCGTTTTTCTATTCTTAGGATTGGAGTTCTTATCTGAGCTATTCTTGTAATAATAAAGTTTCACAATTTTACCTGTGCTACTAGTTGTTGTGGTTGTAGTTCGCTCGGAAAAAACGCGAGCGTTTCCTAGATCCATATATTAAAAGTGTTTTGTAAGTTTAACCTCGATAAATTAGGGGAAAATGTGAACAATTTGTTTGGGACAACTGCTGAGAACACTATTTCCCATTAAAATTGCCCGGGCGGGTGAACACTTATGTATGATAAAGTAGAATTTTTAATACGCGCATCGCACTAGAGTTATTCGAAACGCTACCAATATTGCGTGCAACCTTCTTTTGTTTATGGCCCTCAGAGTGGATCACAGAAAATTTAAGTACGATCGAACTGTTGAATATTTTTTCTGTTTCTGAGGGAAAATAATCCAACACGATGGTTCGTCCCGATTCTTTGTGAGATGCTAACTAGTCAGCAATTCTTTCAATGTGTGTGCGTGATTTTATTAACATAATGTGCTTTTATACACGACTTTTTTTGAAGTGTTACGGAATCACCTGGGTCTTGGATGTTTATCTATATAAGTATTTATAAATAAATAAATATATAGAGACATATCACACAAATTGAGCTAGCCCCACAGTGAAGTTGTGAACTTGTGTCGCAGGATACTAACTCAACGATACTATATTTTATAATATATATGTCGCGGTTAGTGAAGCGCCATCTAACGTCATCGGCCGGAAATACTGATACCGAATAAATGTTGCCACTTTAAATTAAAATTGTGATGTTAATCGATATTGAAATGTCAAGTTTCGACTTGGGTGGAATCGATTTCGTATAACGGCAACACCGAGGCAACGTCATTTGTTGAACGAATGGAATAGTTCACTTTTGAATTGGGAGCCGTGCCGTTAACGCATCGCGTCCACCGCATTTCAATATCCGCAAAAATCAAGTTGATCGTTGCAGAGAATTTAATTGTTTTAATTTATTTTGTTTAATTAAACGTCTTGGAGTGTGCTCGTGCTATTATTACATGATGGAAGGCGAATCATCGGATCACGAAAATATCCACGATGCGACATCAGAATTGGGATTGAACCGAGAATTCCCACAACGAAGACTGGCGGTTCCTGACGGCGATGAAAAGTGGTTCCGGCTTCTGGATCAACAGAATCGAAACTTTATGGCTATTGTGCAAGCTATGAATGGGCGGTCAAATGCCCAGAAGTTACGATTTCCGGAATTCGATCCTGATAAAGAAAATGTGGACGCGCGTGCCTGGATTAGCACTGCAGACATGTGTCAGTCATCAGCAGCTTTCTGGTGCCCCTTTGATGTTAGCATTGAGTGCTGCGTTGAAAGGACAAGCTTCAGCCTGGTTGGCCCAAATCTCTTACCATGGAATGTGCTGGAAGGACTTCAAGGAGCTCTTCATTTCGAGGTACGATTGCCCAGAAACTGCGGCAGCTCATCTTATTAATCTGCATGCAAGCAAGCCGAAAGATAACGAATGTCTTGCAGCTTATGCGGCTACTTTGATGACGTCACTTATGACAAAATGGAAGGATTTGAGTGTCGAACAAATTGCCGTGGCAACGGTTATGTCCCATATTGCTCGGTTTGAGCCACGTGTTCAAGAGCTGTCATTTACAAACGATATTTCAAGCAGAAACCGTTTGCAACAAGAGTTAAAAGCTGTATCATTTCTGAAACGCAAATTACCTACTTCTGAAAGTGATAAAGCCTCAGATTTCAAGCGCTTCAAAGAAAATCCGGTTAAGTGCTTTACTTGCGGCAAGCTCGGACACAAAACGTTGCAATGCCGATATCGTCGTGACTTTCCGAGGCAGAATAGTAAAGCTTCTACATCGTCGAGTGACCATAAAATTGGATCAAGCCAGACTAAGAGCGTTCCTGCTAAGATTTTGACCTGCTTTCACTGCCGAGGACTAGGCCACTACGCTTCAGAATGCCCGAAGCGTCGGAGCCAGGATGCAGCCAGCGGTAGCAGTGGAGGTGCCGGGAGTGTCCAGCCAAGCGAGAAACGAGTGGACGTCTGCGCCGTGAGCTCGCCTATGGGACTACTTAGACATTCTGGTGAGCAGTTTCAATTTTCTTATGATTCTGGAGCTGAGTGCTCACTCATAAAGGAGTCTGTAGCTTTAAAATTTAGTGGTAAACGTTTTAATAATATCGTGACTATGACCGGCATTGGACAAACTTCAGTTAACAGTATTTTGCAAATTTTTACAACCGTTGAAATTGACAATATCACCATAGAGATTTTATTTCACGTTTTACCGGACTCTTACCTGCGTTATGATATAATGTTGGGTCGTGAATTATTGGGACAGGGATTATCTGTTCACATGACATCCGTTAAATTGCAGTTTATTAAAACACCTTTGGTTAATGCATGTGATATTAAAAACATGTTGACTATTGACTTTAACGAAATCGACACCGATGTTCCTTCAGATTGAGTTGATTGATATTTTAAAATCGTATGCACAGCACTTTACAAATGGCATTCCCACGACTCGTGCTGACGTGTCTCCCATGCAAATACGTCTCAAGGACCCCAGTAAGACCGTTTATAGACGCCCATACCGTCTTAGCCCTGATGAACGTAGAGTAGTACGCGATCGTGTGAATGAGCTGCTTCAGGCTGGTATAATTCGTCCAAGTTCTTCTCCCAATGCGAGTCCTATTCTTCTAGTTAAGAAGAAGAACGGCGAGGATCGCATGTGTACCGACTTTCGTGAAATAAACGATAATACCATACCAGATCGGTTTCCTCTCCCTCGTATTGAGGATCAAATAGCTAGGTTGAATGGAGGATGCTATTTTTCAATTCTTGACATGGCTTCAGGATTCCACCAGATACCCATGCATCCAGATTCAATTGAGATCACCTCTTTTATTACTCCTGAAAATCAGTATGAGTATTTGGCCATGCCTTTTGGTCTCCGCAATGCTCCTGCTGTTTTTCAGCGTGCTGTCATGGAGTCCTTAGGTGAACTGGCAAACTCTTACGTGGTTGTTTATATGGATGACCTTTTGATTGTGGCCAGTACACCAAAACAGGCTCTCGAAAGGCTTAATGTTGTTTTGAGTGTTTTAACCAAAAAGGGGTTCTCAATGAAGTTGAAGAAGTGCTCTTTTCTCAAAACAAAAGTCGAATACCTGGGTTATGAGGTCAGTCAAGGTCAAATACGCCCCAATCCCAAAAAGATTGTAGCTCTTACTGCTCTTCCTCCTCCTGAGACGGTTACCCAATTGAGACAGTTCATCGGATTAGCATCTTATTTCCGGCAATACGTCCCTAAGTTTTCCCAAATTATGTCACCGTTATTTGCTCTAACTACCGGCAATGGTAAAATAAATTGGCAACCTTGTCATGAACAAATTAGGCAGCAGATAATTCAGGCGCTGACTAGTGAGCCAGTTCTAACAATTTTTGACCCCGAACGAGAAACAGAGTTGCACACTGACGCGAGTCAGGTTGGTTACGGTGCAGTATTATTGCAGAAGGTAGACGGTAAAAATCACGCTATAGCCTACTATAGCCGACGTACAACGGCCGCAGAATCGAAGTACCACTCATATGAGCTGGAAACTCTTGCTGTTGTTAACGCAGTCAAACATTTCCACCATTACTTACATGGCAAAAAGTTTACCGTTGTTACCGACTGCAACGCGCTTAAGGCAGCTCGGACTAAGCTTGATTTGACTCCTAGAGTCCATCGTTGGTGGGCATTTCACCAATCTTATAACTTTGACGTAGTGCATAGGGAAGGTAGTAAAATGTGTCACGCAGACTTTTTCTCTAGGAATCCGCTTCCCGAATCACAACCTAAAATAGTAGAGAAGGTTCCTCCCAAACAAGTCAATATAACTGAACTAGGCGAAAATTGGTTACTCGCGGAACAGGAGCGTGATGCTGAAATTTTACAGCTAAAAACTGACTTGTCTGTGAATAACCTAGGAGATGACTTAGCAAAGACTTATGAGTTGCGATCCGGTGTCTTGTATCGTAAGGTCCAGAGGAATGGAAAAACGCGTTGCTTACCTATCGTCCCTAGATCCCTAAGGTGGTCGGTTATTAATAATGTGCACAGTGGATTGCTGCATTTGGGTTGGGAAAAGACGTTGGAAAAAATGTATGATCTATATTGGTTCGAGAATATGTCCAAGTACGTTAGGAAATTTGTTGAAAACTGTGTGACGTGTAAGGTTTCTAAAGGACACTCGGGAAAAGTTCAGGCAGAATTACATCCCATCCCAAAGGCAGCCATCCCCTGGCACACTGTTCACATTGACGCGACAGGAAAGTTAAGCAGCAAAAACGATAAGAAGGAGTACGTATTTGTATTAATTGACGCATTTACAAAATACGTTATTTTATATCATACGCACAATATTGATACGGTTAGCAGTATAAAAGCCATTAAACATAGCGTTTCACTTTTTGGTGCCCCATCTAGATTAATTGCAGACCAGGGACGATGCTTTGCAAGTCGAGAATTTCGTGAGTTTTGTGAAGTTTCAAACATTAAGTTACACCTAATCGCTACTGGAAGTTCGCGTGCAAATGGGCAAGTTGAGCGCATAATGAGCGTTCTTAAAAATATGCTAACTGCGGTAGAAACTACCAATCAATCCTGGCAGGAAGCCCTTCCAGAAGTACAACTGGCATTGAATTGTACACAAAGTCGTGTCACTAAGTCGAGTCCCCTGGAACTTTTGATAGGTAGGGTTGCGCGACCTCTTGACATTTTCCAATTTGACGATGACAAACCGTCTGTAGACATTAATCAGGTTAGATCTGACGCAATTAAAAACATTGCTAAAGATGCTGACTATAATAAGATACGATTTGATAGTACAAAAGCAAAATTTGATAACTTCTCTGTGGGTGATTTTGTCTTACTGAAGAATGAAGAGCGGAACCAAACAAAGCTAGACCCTAAATTTAAAGGTCCATATCGTGTCGTTGAGGTTCTTGATGGGGACCGCTATGTCTTGAAAGCTTTGAGTGGTAACCGCACATTTAAGTATGCTCATGATCGTTTACGAAAAGTGCCAAATGATTTTCCAATGTTAGAAATTACCGATGATGTCAACGTTAACAATAATGAAACTATCGAGCAATAACGATTTTTTTTGTGTGATGATTTGTTCTTTGTTCACTGTTCTGTGTATATCCGCCGGATGGAGGCGATGACTAAGTGTATCCGCCGGATGGAGGCGATGATTAAGCGTATCCGCCGGATGGAGGCGATGACTGTGTGTATCTGCCAGATGGAGGCAAAGAGAATATGTGATCAAAGAATATGAATTGGTTTGTCGATGGCATTGTTGTAAAGTTGGATGTTAAACTGGTCTAGTTTGAAGATTGCTCGATGGTTATTGATTGTAGTTTGATTTTTCAGTAATGTTTTCAATAACTTAAACTATCTCGTTTGTTTTGATTATGAATAAAGTACTTGACCTAAGTAGAAATAATTTCATTAAAAGCCCCTGTTGCAGCCCCTATTAGGTCAGGGTTGGCCGAGACGCCAATGGTGCGTTACTGCAGAGATGTTTTTATTTTCAGATTACCCACACGAGGACGTGTGAAGCATCAGAATGGCCGTGTCGCGGTTAGTGAAGCGCCATCTAACGTCATCGGCCGGAAATACTGATACCGAATAAATGTTGCCACTTTAAATTAAAATTGTGATGTTAATCGATATTGAAATGTCAAGTTTCGACTTGGGTGGAATCGATTTCGTATAACGGCAACACCGAGGCAACGTCATTTGTTGAACGAATGGAATAGTTCACTTTTGAATTGGGAGCCGTGCCGTTAACGCATCGCGTCCACCGCATTTCAATATCCGCAAAAATCAAGTTGATCGTTGCAGAGAATTTAATTGTTTTAATTTATTTTGTTTAATTAAACGTCTTGGAGTGTGCTCGTGCTATTATTACATGATGGAAGGCGAATCATCGGATCACGAAAATATCCACGATGCGACATATACTTATATAGATAAACATCCAAGACCCAGGTCAATATGAAAAAGATCTTTTTCCATCCTGACCTGACCGGGGATCGAACCCGGGACCCCCGTGTCGCAAGCTAGCGTGTTGACCGCTGCGTCACGGAGCTCGACAATGTAGTACCTTTGAGTTAGTATCGTACGAGACAAGTACACAACTTACTGTGGGGCCAGCTCAATTTGTGTGAATTTTCCCTATAACTAATATTTATTTGACCAGTTTTATTAATTTTCTAAAACATTACCCTTTTTGGCAATATATGCAAACTCTTGGCAGTTACAGGACTTGCAAATAGTATGTAATCTACCTGGATTACTTGCTCTACATGCTCTCTAATCTGAGATCCAGGTGCAATATACTAGCTTTGATTGAAACGACACCAATATTGCGTGCATTCAGCACTCTCTGTGAGCCGCCCTCTTTTGTTTACGGCCCTCCCTGTATATCACGGAGAATACAAGGGTGGATGATTTTCGGAAAATGAATAACGCACCAGAATATCGGAGTAACGTTTTGCGGAATTCCAATGATGAGTAAATCTTTGATTGATTATGACCATTCTATTCCTAATAAAACATTCCCCTTAATCCCACTCCTCTTATACGCATTATCCCAATATTTTTCCATCCCATATTATTATTCCACTCCTCTTATACGCATGTGTCACCCAACATAACTGGGCCACTTTCACAAGAGTGGTATTTGGTCTAACTCATTTTACAATAAGTTTAAAATCAGTGAATATGTAGGAAGCCAATGAGGAATGGGATATGGTAGGGAAATCTGAGTTGTACGATAGGAAGCGCGGTGGCCTAATTCGGTATTTGCCTAATGTTAAGATTATATAAAATTTGTTTCCAATGATACTAATTTCTATCTAAAAACACTATTAAAACACTTTTAATTTGATAACGATTCGTTAAGTGTTCTTAAAGCTTCTTTAAAGTTGGGTGAATAGAATCATTTTTAAAAGTATGAAAATCTTAAATTACAATTACTTATACTGTATTGTAGTCCGCTAAATTTATAGCAACTTTTATTATGAAACCATTACCACAAAAGTAATATTTCGTATAGCTACGAAACAAAGTTCTCACGCCGCCCATACAAAATACAAAGTTGTGACGTCACAAATATGTAAGCATTTCAGCAGTGCGTTTTCATTTCACGTCTAAAAATTAACGTCTAAAAATATGAGTCTTTAAAACTTCTATATCTGAACGAGTTTTTTGTTTAGAAATGTATTTCGGTCACTATTGTGTTTATTTTTGGCAGGTCTTTACATAGCGACACGAAAATTTTTTTAGTCAAGTAACAAATTGGTAAGGCGTTGGACGATCAAATAAAACACTGCCGTTTGAAATTCGGCACGCGTGAAATTTTTTCCCATATCCTAATCCTAATCCTGACTAATATTATAATGCGAAAGTGAGTTTGTTTGTTTGTTACGCTTTCACGCCGTACCTACTTAACCGATCATCATGAAATTTTGTATACACATAGGTTAGGGTACCGAGAAGGACATAGGCTTTACGCGGGCGAAGCCGCGGATAATAGCTAGTCATAAAATGAAATTAACAAAAAAGAAAATAAACACGGATTAAAATAGTGTATATAAGAGAGTATTATAGAAGACAGGAGAGGCGGGATGTAATATCACGAGGTGTCGCCGCGAGCCACTGATATTGCAGTTTTGTTAGCTAGCCGCGCGAAACCTGTTTGTTTAGTAAATACTAACAGAACCCTTGAATGTATGTGAAACGGAATAACAATAGGCAAACGATTATATTCTTTCGTAAGTTAACTCGTGGTAATAAATAACTCTGACTAAGAAGCCTCAAAATAATTTTGAAATCAAAGTGAGGTTTTAGGTTAAGTTGAAAAGTTTACCTATAAAAGTATTGAAATTTTTACCTGTAAAGAAGGAATAACGTGTGAATAGAAAGATAAATTGCGGTCTTAAAGGACAGGAGCTGTCTCTTGAGAGATCTTAAATGCAATGCTGATAATGAATGCTTCGTAACCTGCGGGTTCAAGAAAATTCACTCACACTTCGTCTTCACTTTAAGGGAAATATCCGGAAGATAGCAAAATTTTAATAACACAGAATTTTTGACCCATGAAAAAGAAAGAATGTGTAAAAAGAAATTCACATATTATCTGTATCGACCGTCTTTATATCGTAGCAACTGACAAAGAGCCTGGCTCTTAAATATGAGAGATCTACCATTTATCATGGAATTGGGTCGGATTGTGAACTAGGTAATGAACGCCCAGTGACTTACGAGATCGAGTAAATTTACTCGCACTTAGGGTGGCCATATCTCACATGTATATGAAATTAAAGTAAACTTTTAAATAAAGTTTAAAAATGCAACTTTAATGGTATTGAAATTTTCACTCGTTAAGCAGGAATAATATGAATAGAAAGAAAAGATACATAGCAGTTTCAACGGACAAGACCAAGTCCCTTAAATTTAAGATACACATAATATACATATCGGTATCAACCATCTTTAATATCGTAGCAACTGACAAAGAGCTTGGCTCTTAAATATGAGAGATCTACCATTTATCATGGAATTGGGTCGGATTGTGAACTAAGTAAACTCGCGGTAATGAACACCTAGTGACTTGCGAGATCGAGTAAATTTATTCGCACTTAGGGTGGCCATACGTTTAGAAAATTCAATATTTTTTTTATTTTACAGCAGTTGTTGCCGACAATAATTGACTTACACCTAAGTTTATTGCCGAATCGAAAGATTTATATTTATAAAGCTGTTAAGCCAGTGCAACATATAGCATTAAGTCCATTTACTGTAGCTCTGCAGTCTCAATAAGGTTTTTAAATAAAGAAAATGAGATAATATTGATTTCAGAAAATGAAACACCTGATGCAGAAATGTAATGGTCCAGTCTTTGACTATATTCTCTCTAGACACCATCATGCCTTTATTTCAATGATTAAAACTGGCCAAATTTTTCAATGCTTGTGTGCGTGACAGCTTTGTGGTATTAGCACACGTGTTCTGTCAATAAATGCCATCAAAATCCGTCATATTGGTAGCTATGTGTGTACATCACAGACTATGGGTTGAACACAATTTTTTAATTTCTACGCTTTTAGGCTAATATCTAGGCTTTATATAATCTAAGGGGTCCAGCTAAACTAAAAGAAATATGAAAAAAATGCCTCAGCAAAAGTTGTTCAGCGTGATGAGCATTTTTAGTAGCGTTTAAAAAATTAAGATTTGAATAACCTGATGCAGAACCAAGTATTTACAATAATTCCTATTTATATTAGCCGGGGGCATCGACTAGTAATTAAATAAATCATTAATGTGGCCACCCTACTCACTGAAGCCTGCAAGTCATAGTGTGTAAACTACTTTAGGTTTTCTTCATTACGTTTAAATGATTTTGCGGGAATATACTGCTTCGTAGAATAATTACTTACTCCGTCATCATCCATTTTCACATGTGCGAGTGGTGGACACTGAAATCAGACTTTTAAAGCTGCCTAAAGACATCTGACATGGCCACTGCCAATTGGCCAACGGCTTATCGTGCCCTATGCAATGCAGTGGATCTCGAGGTGTTTTGATACACTTATGGGACCCATCCTAGTAAGGATCTAGATAGACATAGACAGGTTGGTTGCTCTTTTATAACCTGTACCTGTACACTGTATAATTCTCATCATTCAAATACAATTTGCAAAGGTGTTTCCAACTATCGCCCGCCATTACGTACGGCCGACATCGATCCGAGCCTCTGCGGTACGATAAATTTCTACCGGGCACTTCCATTGGTAGTGGTGCCACGAAACACAAGTTTCGAAAACTTCAATTGGGGTCGTTTCCGGGCTTTGAGAACCGCAGTCGAGTTTACTATATTTGTCTGTCTTAAAGCATGAAAAAAATATTTTAACAAAAAAATCAATGGCCCAGGATTTTTTATTAATATTCATACATGACAGCCGTCTTTAGAAAGACTAAAGACTGAGGTTCGAATCCTGTCCGCGTGACATTTTTTTTTCATATCTTAGCCTTTGATTAATCTTAACTAAGTAGATAAGAATGCCTTATTTCCGTTAAATTTATCGACTTCTAGCCGTGTGGTTCCCGGCAAAGTAGAATAGGACCACTCCAAGTCTTCCCGAGGATATCGTAAAAGGCGAGCTAGGAAACACAAGCTAAACAAAGCTTATAAACATTAAAGAGACCTCTCAAACCTGTCTGGCCAGCGTGGAGAGTGTAGGTAAAATCCTGTGATTGCTCTGGCTGATATATGGTAGAAGAGAGTAAAGAGGGTCGCGTTCTACTGCAGTGGAGCCTAAAAAAGACTTGATGATGATATCAATATCACAAAAGTGAACAAGAAGGTTGTTTTAATTTGTAAAATGTCGTGTTGTGTTGATTTATCGTCCGAAGCGGGATTTATGGGAATTACTGCCGGTTACGGCCAGTTACGATCCAATAAATGACGACCGACATGTTATTGGACGACATGGAAAGTTGAACTGGTTATCCGTTTACGCTTATGAAGTTTGACGCGCTTTATCATTATCATTTATTGTTTATTTAACGAAAGAAAAAAAAGACTCAAATATTTTTGTTTATCTAACTGACGGACTAAATTAATATTATTATTTTTACCCAGGAAACTAGGTATTCGTTTTATAGGTATTTTTTATGCATTCATAATGCTATTCTGATATTCTCTTATTAAATTAAGAAATAAAATATACGGTATAAGGTGTAGCAAACAATAATGCGTATAAGGGAAATAGGATGCGGTGGCAAAAAAAATGTGGTACTTAGATAAATTCGACGGGTAGGACGTGAGGCACGGTGGTCTAATTAGTAGGCGTTACTCGTAGGTACAAAGAGTAAGACTGCTGGTTCAAGTCCTGCCCACGTGTTTTTTTTTCCTATATCTTATTTCTTAATTAATAGGAATACCTTATAGGTTGATTAATCAAGCTCGTAATCAACCCTTTAAGTTTTCGGTCCAGCACAGACCTTGTGAGATGGATCGGAGATGCCAAACATTATTACGCAATTTGTCAATATTGCAAACCACGCCATGATGGACATCAAAAATAAATTTATGTCAAACGTTGTATGTTTTGTGACACAGAATCGAGATTTTGAAATATTAACCGCTGAGTAATGGACATCGAAATTACATTATGTCAGTCAAGTTTGGTGTGTTTCGTGAATTACTGACTCGAGTTTTTGAAATGTATCTATTTTGTAATGCTCATTTTAACAGATTAAAAAAAAATATATCATTTTGGCGAAGTACGTTTTATATAAAAAAAATTGTTAGAATTTCATTTGTAATTGGATAATTAATTACACACCCGCCAAAAATATTGGCAGTTATATAATAAATTAACCAGTAGTATTAAAAAATAAATGAAGGCTTAATTTTTTCTTAGTGACTAATACATACTTAGCTCTCTAACTCAATAACTTGCAAAACAATTTTCATAAAACTTGCCCAAAAAAACTACTTACTTAGTTCAACTTAAAAAAAATGTGGCAACCTGACTAATATTTTCTGGGATACGCTTGGACAAATATACAAATGTGTACCAAATTTCATAAGCGTGTATATGTAAAATACAGTTATGAAATTTGGTACAAATATTTAAAAGCTTATTTATAGTTTAACATATAAAAAACTGGTCAATTCTGAAAATATTACATACATACGGTTCGAATTTACAATATACAAATGTGTACCAAATTTCGTAAGCGTGTATATGTAAAATACAGTTATGAAATTTGGTACAAATATTTAAAAGCTGATATAGTCTAACATATTTAAAAACTGGTCAATTCTAAAAATATTACATACATACGGTTCGAATTGACAACCTCCTATTTGGAAGTCGTGTGAAAATAGTAGATCGATGTGTTATATGAACATTTTCAAGTTCATAGTCAAGTCACAGACGACATCAAGTCAACTTATATTACGACCTTCAATGTGTATCTGGGCTTAACACAAAGAAATTATCTGACAACGGGCTCACATACAATTTATTTTGTCTAAATCCGAACAGAAACTTACGCTACACATCATGAACAGAGTTAAACTAATAGGTTTAAATATAAGTGATATGACATAGACAACAATATACCTACCTATGACCTTTAAAGCCTTAATGCGAGTCTGGGCCTAACACAAATAAATTAGGCTCTCAAAGGGCTCCCATACAATTTATCTTGTCTAAAACCTAATAGAAACTTACGCTACACATCATGAACAGAGTTAAAGTAATAGCTTTAAACTCGCTCTAAGGTCGGGCCCGTGTCCCGTCTGTTATAAATACAAATTAATGCACTTTCATAAGTCTGAATGTAAACTAGGTACACTTAGCACATCTACTACATATTTGATATTATCACATGACAATGTAAGCTCACGTCCACATATTAGTTCTAAAGTAGGTACTCGTATGTCGTAGATTGTAAGTTGACGTCATTTGGAGAACATGCGCTTTGCAGTTTACTATTGAATATATACACATAGCCTTACAACTTAGGTATTATTGACGAAGCTACGTACATTCTTTATTTTGCCTATTAAGCTTATGAACCGTTATTTGAAACCTAATTAAACAACAATTGAGAGTAGCGAGCTTGACTTCCGGTAGCAGGTCGGCTATTTTACCGATTTTCCCTTACGACGTTGGCTAACTTCCGGTGGCCAGGAGGGGGGGCACGTGGCGCCGCGCCACTGCTCTGAGCCTCATTGGCGTCTTGACTATCGTAGCAGTCGGTTGTATTGGTAAGTGCACGTACTTACATTTTTATTACTTATATTTTCGCTTTTCAGCTTTTTATTTTTCAGATTACTGATTTTCCCTGAAACATGTTATTATTTGAATACAAAAATTCAATATAATAACGGATTTTTTAAAGGATTTTAACGATGCAAATCGTTCGTTACTTATATATTGGTTATTTAACAGTCCATCTGATTAACAAACAGTACTATTTAAATGTTGAATTCTTAACTTGTTATATTCCTATATAATTTAAAGTGACTGTGTCAGTGAATAAATTGAGAAACTATCCAGACCAAGGAATGTAGTGTTGCTATGCAGAGCATGTAAGTGATATTCAAGATTATATTAACACGTTGGCGTTGCTTATTAAGCCTTTTTGAAGTTAAGGCCGTTGCCTTTATAAAGATTAACTATATGTCAAGAAAATGTGCAGCCATAGACTGCGTAATATTTTACGTTAATAAGCGATTGACAAGATTAACTATAAAACTTAATATAGATATGAATGATTTTCATTTATATCACTTCATGAAACTGGTTCTTTGCTGCATAATGAATAATATAACTAGCTATTGAGCTACTCAATAAAACATTTAAATTAACGGAAAATCCTTTTCGATTGCGAAGATTTTTTGTTTTGTTTTCATATCACTTACCCTCAAGGAGATGAGGATATGGAGATCAATTCCGTATATTAATTTTGTTCCTAGAGGTAACTAAACATTTCATTAAGTATATTAAAAGATAGTATTCATTAAAAAGTTGAAGTATGAACTTATCATTGAATTGCTAGTTTATTCAATTGTCGATTACGGTGGACAATTTTGTTTATTTCTTTTTACTAATTTCTTTGTAGGAACAAAATCTTTGTATGAAATAGAGAATTGATACATAAGTGAATTTTATATAATAGGGTGATACCTCGACCACCTTATCGAAATAATGCTGTTAGTTTAGCTATGCTTAACGTGCAGACTCGGGTCAAGCCCAGTCATGCTGGAACATTGGATTATTTATAAAGCTGCTGCGCAAGCTCAGCTGAACGTGCAGGCTCGGGTCAAGCCCAGTCATGCCAGAACATCGTATTGTTGATAGTGCAAATAAATAAAGCTGCTGTGCAAGCTCAGCTGAGCGTGCAGGCTCGGGTCATGCCCAGTCATGCTAAAACATTGTATTATTCTTAGTGCGAATAAATAAAGCTGCTGCACAAGCTCAGCTGAACGTGCAGGCTCAGGCTCAAGCCTAGTCATGCTGCCTATTGCGTCTATTTTAATTATAGACATGCAATACATGAAGTAAAATAAAATACATTTTGGTTCTTAATATTAACTTTTATTTTGCTGAAACAAAGCTGCTACGTAAGCACACCTGAACGCTTGAGCTCAGGCCAAGCCAAGCCATGTCGCAATTTCGGATTATTTTATGAATGACGTAAATAGAACTATTTAAGTAGTAAGTATAATAATTGTACTCACAGGCTTATTATTAATTACGAATTTGAAATTGTATGTTCTCATTTAAGTGAACAATGTGTTCTTATGAGAAATAAATGCTTTAAACCTATTTAATGATGAGTAAAACTGCAGCAAAAGCTCAAATAAACTCGCCAATCGATGAATCACGAGGAGTTACATTCTGGTTGTATAACAATTTTATTTAAGTGCAATTGATTAGCTGTTGCGTATGCTCAGCTTAATGCGCAGGCTCAGGGCAAGCCTAGTCATGCCATAACATTAATTTATTTTTTTTATAATAAGTGGAGCGACATTTTGCGTCGCGAATAATGATCTCTTTAAATATATTCATGAAGTTATTAAAGTAACTACATTTTTCATGTTTATTTACTTGGGCTTTTTTATCATAAAACTAATGTGCAAGCTCAGTTTAATTCATGGGCTCGGGTCAAGCAGTATTTCCAATGCTGAAAGTATTGTCAATTATAAATTTTAGAGTCGTTTGGGCTATACTTGAAGCCAAATGTGTATGATCTAGATTTGGCTCCTTATGAATAATGCTAACGTTAAATTGAACACACAGGCTCAGATCAGACCTGTTGCGGTATTAGCTAGTTATTAACTTTCACAGTAAATTGAACTGTATCCCAAGAAATTATAAAATTAATGTTTAAGTTAGCCACTTGAATCAGTTACGAACTTAAATAAAAGCTACATCGCAAACTTTGCCGAAGAGGCGCAGTCTCTGGTTAACACATTCACTGCCGGAGTTTCACAATAAAGTGTTCTACGAAAGTACTCGTAGTTTGCACCGAACTTGTTTTTAGTTATCCTTCACCATCTCATTGAAAATGAAATATTTTTATATTAATATCGTATAAAAATAATTGTCTTGATCTAAGAAAGACTTTTACCAACGCTCATTGCAAAGTCGAACCGGCCAGGCGAGTTTTTCTGATTACACTATAATGTAATGTCGCAGATATTTTTCATGTTCAAACTATGACACTAGCTATGAAAATTGACTATCGATTTTTTTTTTATGGTCACTTTACCGTAATGTATGAATAAGTGGAATGCACGGTATGTGCTACACTAGTATTTAATGCAAACGTATAACACATAATCATCATCAGCTTTCTACGCCCACTGCATACTATAAGCCTCCTTTCTATCTTTAGAATCTAGCATTTCCTAGCATTTTGCCTAATTTCATAATGTGCAACAATAGTAAAAAGATTACGATACTTCAAGTCGACAAAGAGAGTTCATCTTTTGACCTTGCTTATTTTATTTACCGACCTCAGGCGGTGATTATAACGGTTCGTCAAATTATTTTTAATATTTTAAAGAAAACTTTAGCAGCTTTTCGTCGTAGATTAGCCTCCTCGTCATATCAAGAGGCAATTTTTGGGCTTGGCAGGTTAAAGATGCGCTCTAATTTCACAAGGCAAAGTCGGTTTTATGTTGTAATATTTCTTACAAAAATGTTTGGTATCAGTTTATTGAAAAATATATTTAAAAAATTCAGTTTACCATATTTTTAAAAGTTGAATAAAATTTAAAAGACATGCATGTTAAGCAATAATTCTCGGTGTTTTCTTTAGCTACTAGCTTCTTAACATCTCATCCAGGCCCTTCGCTGAGTGATGGATGATTGGGTTTGTCCTGTATCGTTTGCCCGACTCCTCTCTCATCTGAGCGTTTTTCCGGTTGCATTCTCAGCTGGAGTGCTTTGGACACCCATGGCCCGGGGCCTGCAGACATACATATCTTCGATTTTCTTTTAGTCTAAATCTGTTTCAGTTTTGAGGCTTTATCACGGTTTAAGGCTTACAACAGCATTTGACATTTTGTAATTTATTAATATTTTTTTTTTATTAGTTTATTTATTGGACAACATAAAATATTTTATTGGACCACATATATTTGAGCAGTGAATGCAAATCTGATTGCAATCTCAGTATTTGGAGTTTATTGAATTATTTAATGTACGTAAAGAAACTACAATAAATAAAAAAGTTCGTATAACAATCTTATTAAACTTGCTTTCTTTTGCTTCTTTAATTGAAACGGTTCTACTAATCTTCACTGAATAATTAATAAAGGAACTCTTAGCTGGCCCTAGTCTTACCAAAAATGGTATTAAAAGGTGTGCTAACTTTTATTTTTGTTTAAATATTGGAACAATCCGAATTAGATTTTCAAATCCGAACTTTCATCCTATACTAGGATGGAAATCCAAATTATATTGCTTTAACAAGGTATATTGTTTATGTGATATTTTTTGCCTGTTTCAAAATTCGAAGTATTTGAAATACCAGGTTTGATTGTTTTTAATATCAATAATGATAAGACTATTTATTCATCTTACTAATGAACGGTCTCCCGTTTGTGCCTCTGTAAAGTTGACTAGTACTATTCCAGCCTAGCAACAGAAAAGCAAGATATTTGTAGTCAAAATTTAATTTATTACTTTCTTAGTTTACTTACTACTTGAGGTTTAGTTTTACTTTTTCTTGTGTAAAAATAAAATGTTTGTCATTCCTCTGCATTTTATCATCTCAAAGACAATACAGTTGCGAGAGCTGTTTGTATCTACCATATAGCCTTTGTATTACAAATCTTCTGGGTATATTTTAGCCAGAAAGAAGTTGTTTCGTCTTAATTACGGCTGTCATCTTGCTAAGTGCGGTGCACAAGCATATTTTACTTTATAAAGATTAAAACGGTCAAAGTTCATCTCAATTTTCCTTACTTTAAAATTACCTTTTTGGCTTTATTCTAACCAATGTACAGATATGTCATATATTTTGAAAATGGAACAGAATTACTCATGGCTAATTTTAACAAATTATTTTATTTGTTTCCATATCTACGTAATAGGACTTGAACATGCAATTCAAATGGTTTTATACCATGGATACTGAAACTTATTGCACGTGACAACAAGACTGTATGATAAAAAGGTTATAGAAAAATAAATATTTTTCGCAAGGTAAACCTTGCAATTTGTTAAGTGAGTTTTTGAAGTTCTTTCCTCCAGGTGATTTCTTTTGTTTTTTACTATTGGAAGTAGTCCGGTTATTATTGATCTTCGATGAAATAAGGAAAAGTACCTACATCATATGATGGTTATTTGATGTTCTGATGCAAATCCTGTTTTACAATATTTTTATTATAAAAATAATAATGGTTCTGAATGTAATTTATATTCAATTTCGTCATTTATTTTTGGCCAGGTATAGTACGAGTTATTCGTACTCATTACCATTTATATTATTGTAAATTTGATATTTAAGCTTTACCTATACCATCTGTGTTGTTAATGAATTTGACACTTAAACAAGTGTTTATTAATTCAGTCTTTGTTTACTTTATTATCATTCAAATAATTTTTATTTTTTATATGATAATTTTTTTTGTTTATAAAGTCCGATCTAACCTTTGGTAAAATAACGTTTTTTATTATTCTTTCTTGTAACTCAGTCTTGTCATGCATTTTATTTTCACATCTGATTTATTTAGCTATTCAGTTTCACATGATATCATATCCATCATGTTATTGGCTATAACCGGTACACCAGGCGATAACAGACAATCTCTCAATTGTTGTTTAATTAGGTTTCAAATAACGGTTCATAAGCTTAATAGCAGCGTTTTACCTACCAATAAAACGCTTATTAAGCGATAACCTTATTTGAAACCTAATACACAATCACTGCCAGGTGTTTCTTATGCGAATCAATTTCGAGATCCAATGAGGCTCAGAGCAGTGGCGCGGCGCCACGTGCCCCCCCTCCTGGCCACCGGAAGTTAGCCAACGTCGTAAGGGAAAATCGGTAAAATAGCCGACCTGCTACCGGAAGTCAAGCTCGCTACTCTCAATTGTTGTTTAATTAGGTTTCAAATAAGGTTATCGCTTAATAAGCGTTTTATTGGTAGGTAAAACGCTGCTATTAAGTTCCTCTAAACGGTCAAACATTCAAACGAGCAAAAAGAAGTGGGGTTATGGGACACCCCGACAAGGACCAAGTTCCTTACGTTTTTCTCCAACTTCGAATGAGTTATGCAAAATTGGGCCTCATTTCGTGTTCTCCGCAAAATACAAGAAAATAAATTAATGAAGTATTTTCATGACAAGTGACGTATGCCATCTTGAATTACATGCGTAAGTACATAGCTGTGGTAAGTACGAGCATTTTCGTGGGGCTTTACTTCGGGGCTTGGTTTTCGAATGTTCAATCAATTCGATATTGAAAATTACAACTCCCAATTCCAAATAATATTGTTTCTAACTAGGTAAGTCTGTTTTTTGTTCATGTGTTATCTCTTCACGCTTTTATCTACTGAACTATATTCTTGAAATTTGTCATACGCAATAGGTTAGGTTACTATGCAGAACATAGAGTACCTTTCATTCCGGAAAAAGTAATGTTCCCGTGGAATTTGCAATAGACGACTCGGCAAGTTTAAGTGTTTGTGTTCAGTATTATGGCAAAGTTACCTATACGAGACCGAAGCCGCGGGTATAACCTAGTTCATCCCATTGCAATGCCTGACAAGGTATACATATAACACATATTTGTGTACAAATCATGTAATGCAATGCAATAAATGATATGATATCATATGTATGATATTTCATACTTTAATGTTTTCTAATGTTTTCGCGATTGCTACACATTTAAATAAAATTATTTAATACGGTTTTTATCGCGTTTATTACATTATTTATACACCAAATGTTTTGAACACTTTTCAGTGTTCGTGGTCGCAGGTAGAACTAAGTTGACATTTGTCTAATTTTTTTAAAAGACTTGCAAAATTTACCGCCTAAAATATTTATTGATAACTTTCCGGATGTACGCAGTATTGGCTCACAGTGTCTGAAGGTCTTGCAGTCTTCTGCTTGACTTGAGATTTAATTAAATTGAGAGAAGCCTATGTTCAACAGTGAATACCTTGTAGCTGAGAAGACGATGTCGCAGGGAAATGATAAAACCAGGGATTTGATCAATTCCCTTAAGGATATGATCAAATCACGCAGGATGTTAAAATTCCAACACCATTTTATCATTTTCCTAAACAAATCTAGTAATTTGATCAAAAACCCGGACTAGTTTAGTGAAATCTAGTGAAATTAAATGAAAATTATGTGCTTTGTCAAAAAAACAGTTAAATGGCATATAAATTTGTTTTATTTTTATCATTTCACGAAACCTGTTTAGGTATTGGTCAAATTACTAGATTTCACTGGACTAGTCCGGGTTTTTGATCAAATCACTAGATTTGTTTGGAGAAATCAAAATCAAAACGTTTATTCAGAAAATAGGCCTTTGCAGGCACTTTTTCACGTCATATCATGTTTAAAAATTAATTTTAATTGTTCAAAAGCTACAGACTACTAGCGTTTCGGAACCGACCACTGCAGAGAAGAAACGCCGAAAAAAACTCTTATCAACAGTTTTGGTCGCCTACTCGCCTGAAGGGCTCGCCTGTATGATTACGAATATTTATTCCTTATTGTCTTTTTCTTCCTTTTCTTTTTTCTTTCTTTTTTCTGTTTTCATGTTACAATTTCAATATACATAGATTTATTATTTTTGGAACATGTCTATGTTAACGATCGAGTGTGCAAAGATAATAAACAACATATGATACTTAAAGTAGTCTCAAAGAGGCCGAGCAGACCAGTCCCCCCTGACAGCACCCGTTCACGAGTTGACGTGTGGATCAGCCATGCAAATGATTAAACCGTGTTGCGATTTTAACATCCTGCGTAATTTGATCAAATCCCTAAGGCATTTGAACAAATTCCTAGTTTTATCATTTCCCTGCGACAACGACAAGACGATAAAATATGATAGCTACACGCACAAAGACACGGGCTATCTTATCAGTCGTTAAGCTATGTCAGATGCCTTAAGGCAGCTTGAAAAATCTGACACCAGTGTTGGCCACTTACACATACGAAAAACAAAACAAACAACGGGCTATCTTCAGTCAAACAAACGATGTAAATAGGCCTACAAATAAGTTCTTCCAAGCAGGTCAGGGAGAAAAGAAAAAACGTAAAATGTACCAGCTGCTTCTCTCTTCCCGCGCAGATCGTAAAAACCGATCGAGGGATTGGGCGTCAGGAATCATGTTATAGGCGATGCAGCTAGCAACCTATCAACATGCTAAATGTGGCCTTAAGGTTTTACCAGACCTGGGCTGTGTCTACCCCGCAAGGGAAAAAGACGTAATAGGATGTATGTAAATAAATTAAGCTAACGAACAGCACACATATAATTTCTCTTGTCTTAAATCTAACAACTCATGCTACACATCATAAATAGAGTTAGCAAAATAGGTTTAAACTCGCTCCACGTTCTAACCCGTACGTCGGCTATAAATACAAATTAGTGCGGTTTCGTGAGTCCAGGGTCTGAGATTTACTTGGAATACTAATATGGGTTTTGAATATTTAGTAATTTGATAAATTTTAATTTAAATGTAACTTTGTTTTTCTATATTATGTTCACATAGGGTATCTCATCCCAAACAGCCTACGAATGACCTATGTGCCCTACGAATTTACATTCATACGAACAGATGATAGCACATTTTTTTATTTGATTAGAAAATCAAATAAAAAAATGTGCTTTAGAATCTCTTCAATTAAGAACCCCTTTTAAAAACATTTTACCGCCGAAATGAAGCTGAAAAGCAAATAATTATTCGCCCCCTCCTTTCCTACCTTTAGGATTGGATTTTTCTTTCCAAATTTATATCAGACCAAATTTATGGTAGGTATAGCCTTTAAAATAAAATATAAAATATTATACTGCTTACAAAATCCGACTACTCTGTAAAAAAATATGCATCACTCATAAAAAATATATACATGTTGAAATATAACAAATATACTTTTCTTCCAACTACGCTGCAATTCTATCATAACTGCACTACATATCCAGCACAAAGCGGAACTTTGCTGCACTAGAAGTAAAAAAAAAAACTAAACAGTGCAGTAAAGGATTTCCATACATTTTTGCTGCTCTAGTGCAGCAAAAATGTATGGAAATCCTTTACTGCACTGTTTAGTTTTTTTAAATCGTGGACAATAGTTGTCACCTGTCATAAAGAAGGTTGGCCAATCTAACGGCCGTATGGAGTTAACAAAGGGCCTTGCCTAAAAAAAAATACTGGCCATAAAGAAAAAAAGCGGGAATGTGAACAACAAATTTTTAACTATTGTAATTTGTCTTCAGTTTTATTTTTCAACTACTTTTATTGCAGTAGTTGAAAGAAAAGCAGATTATGCACCTCGCATTAAGTAAGTTAAATTGCACTCGTGCTTTTTAGAGCCCTCGCTAGCGCTCGGGCTCCAAATAAACACTCGTGCAGCAATAACTTACTTTCTGCTCAGTGCAACAATCTACTATAAGAATGTCCTTCGTTTTTTCGTCAGTTGAACATTTATCCTATATTGATACATAATCTATATTTCAAAGTCAGTGAAGGCATTTGCTTTCTGTCAGGAACAAAGAAATCTAACACATATTGCGCCTGCCTATACCCACCTTTATACCGATAAATTCCTGTAAGTATTTGTTTCTAATAAATTCCAATACTTTTATTAAAATATAAGAAAAAAGATATTGAAAAAAGAACTCGTAGGCAGGGCATTTTTTTCCAATATCTTATTTTTTGATTGAACAAGAGTAATTTTATCAGAAATCAGAATAACATTGTAAATTCATTAAAAATACCTATAAAATTCGTGTTTTGTGTCGGTGGAATAATCATATTCATCCATGCATTGACTATAATTGCATGCATTGGATGCACGAGCATTGCGATATTTCAACAAGCAAGGCTCGCAACTTGTCAGAATTTTTAGAAGAGAAACACAAAAACTAATATTTTTTAAAAAAATAACAACAACAGAATAACATTGTACAACAATACAACTACTGTTGGTCCCTTCAAGCCCACCACCAATAGATAATGCGTGCAACCCTTGCCCACGTTGCAGCATCATTTGAAGCTACAGTAGCACTAGAATCTAGAATTTCCTACTAAAAGTCCATACATGAAGCCGACTTACTTACATTTTCTTAGCTAAAAGCTTGTTCTAGAAAAGCTTTACAAAGTCCTACAAGTGTGAGTGGTCCTCGCTAAGTCCCGACTGCAATAAATACAAATTAGGAGCCCGGTTTTCATAAGTCTAGGTTTGAGGTACAGTCGACAACGGAGCAGAGAAGTAAGAAAAAGAAATATCCAGTGTATAAAGACAAAAAGTGAAGGTTGTAATAATGACAGCTCAAGTTTCATAAATCGGTCTTATTGCAGCGTTTAAGAACAGCGACAACCTTATATGTATACTTGATGACGGGTATTTAATGAGGCTAGTTATATAAATACGTTTAATAAATATCTGCATGCCTTAATTTAGCTTATATATGTATGAGACTAAAACTACTTGGTGTAACGTTGCGACTAAAATACTATGTATAACTTTATTTTATAAGTGTTTATATGCGAATGAATAATTATGAATACATAATACTATTTTGATTATAATCTTATTGAATTTTAAAACTTATTAAATTAAGTATAAGATATGGTTAAAAAATTCCACGCGGGCAGCACTTGAACCATCAGTTTTTACCCTTTGTACGAGTAAAACTTGCTTGGACAGTACTGCCGCATGGAATTTTTACAGTAGTGTAATAAAATTAAAACATCTGACGTAAGAAGACATTATACTCATCTTGTGGGTGGGTCATTCGGGCAAAACAGCGTTTCAGATTAAAATCTGTGGGTAAAACCGACTTTAAGTTACATTTTCTCAGCAAAAGCTTGTTCTACAAGTGTGAGCGGTAGCCTCGCTAAGTCCCGACTGCAATAAATACAAATTAGGAGACGGCTTTCATAAGTCTGGGTTCGAGGTACAGTCGGCTAGAAAGCACACAGGATGCAAGCTTATTAAGAGAAAATATTATGTTTGCAATTATAATCTGAGGCAAGTTTTTATTTGAAACCATTTGTTACCTAAGTCAAGCCCGCGCATTTGGTATGAAGCGAGATTAATCTTTTATAAAGTATTTTACTTAATAAAACTCTGTCCGACCCTTTAAAAAGCGACTTAGCCCGTTAATATTAACAACTTTTACAATGGGACTAATGCTGGAAATTTTAAAGAAATTTCAAAATTTTTGTTCAAATTGCCCGGCCGCCTGAACACTTTTGAATGGAAATGTAAATTAAAAAAAAAACTGCTTCTCTTCCCGCGCAGATTGTAAAAGCCGATCGAGGGAATGTGCGTCAGGAATCATGTCAATAGGCGATCCGCCTAACAACCCATCAATTTTGATTTCGTTCTCACCTATACATATACGAGTATAAGCCCACCAATATTCTAAACGTAGCCTTAGGGTTTTACAGACCTGGGCTCTGTCTACCCCGCAAGGGAAAAGATTACAGTATCAACAGCACTTTGTTAATATATTACAAGCTTAATATTTTTATCATACTGCTACGTTAGTATTATATTGTCTTTGATACTGCTATTAACAGATTCTTATTTCCTAAAAACATCTTATGATTAGAACTAAGTAGAGTGTAAACAATATAAATAAATGCTTACTAAAATAAACACAACCAAACATACCCCGGGAGTATGTATGTAATAATTTATTATTCTCTGTAAGTAAAAATAAATTTCTTTAACCATTAAAAAAATTTGTAAGTATTTTTTCTCTTTGCAAAACTTCTGCAAGTCTTTTTGTCTGCGGACTGTACTACCATCTCTACAAAAGCTCTCAAATAAATTCCTATTAGATATTTCTGTTCCCTACACCTTTATTTACAGTGTGCGTCTGTTTGTTTCCCCGCTCCGCCATAAAAAGTGGAATCGATTAGGTACGCGTGCGAGTGAACTTCCTTGAGCTTTCGTCGAATTTATGCGGAGGAGAGCTTTTGGAAAAAGATGTTTGTTGACGGTGGGGACAATGCTTTATTTATTTTTCCTTTGGGTTTCTAGTTTTGATAATATTTGTATATTGTAAATGTACGGGTATGCAATAATTTGCAATTATTAGTGTGGCAATAAGGATGAAGATTCGTTCAACATTAAATTATTTCTTCGTTTTATAGAAAACACAATTAAACAGTACACTTCTCATCAGTAGGAATAGGGTGTATATTTGTATTCCAACAAAAAACTAGATAATTAAAATAATTTTATAGGTATTAATTTAGTGAAACAATAGTAGAATTTGATTAAACTAAAGTGATCTATGGGTGGGTTATGTCCTTTCCGCGTTGTATAATACTAACCTTTTCGCCCTTAGGAGGTGGACTTTGGAAAAACCCTTTTTTAGCGAATGTCTACGTCAAAATAACTCCGTCATAAAAGTAGCTTGAGCTATGTATTCATAATTCAGTCAGTTAGTAACGGTTGCCTTTTTTAAATATTGTTTGTTTTTCGTGTGTGTAAGTGGCTAATACTGGGGTCAGATTTTTCAAGCTGCCTAGAGGTATCCGACATAGCTTAACGACTGCCACCAATGATGACTGCCGGGACCAATGGCTTAACGTGCCTTCCGAAGCAAGAAGGAGCTTGAGATATTTTTGCGGACCACTTGCGCTCACACATCCAAGTGGGAGCTGCGCCCGGGGTTGCTTTTACAGCCGTAAGCGCTTACAGTGCTTGCACCCACAGGGCCATCGAGCTATAAGAATATTCAGTATTATAAATATTGTCAGTTTGGTATTCTTGGATGTCAGCAGCAGGATTTTCCATTCTGCGCTGCTATTCAAAGCTTATTGGACAATGCGTCATGTCTACCACAGAGCATGATATATAGTTGGCGGTCTACTATAGACGAATATAATAAAAAAAAAATATATATATATATATATATACGGACAAATCACACAGACTGAGCTAGTCCCAAAGTAAGTTCTTATGAAAGACTTGTGTTATGGGATACTATAACTTAACGATACTATATTTTATAACAAATACATATATAGATAAACATCCAAGACCCAGGTCAATCTGAAAAAGATCGTTTTCCATCTTGACCTGACCGGGGATCGAACCCGGGACCATCCATGTCGCAGGCAGGCGTGATGACCGCTGCGCCACGGAGCTCGTCGAATAATACTGCGTGTCAATCCACTCCCAGCTTTTAGAAGAAAGTCGCACTCCCTGTCAGTTCGTGCTCAAAAAAACGTAAAAATGCCCCAATGTGCTATGTTATAGAATCATTACTATAGTAAAAAGGTTAATAAACAAAATTCTGATGTCACCTATATCACAATCACAAGTAAATAGATAATAGCTGACTATCATTTCTACAATGGGCATGTTGACTAAAATTTTTTTCATGTTGCTATGTAAAGACCTGCCAAAAATAAACACAATAGTGACAGAAATACATTTCGAAACAAAAAACTCTTTCAGTTATAAAAGTTTTAAAGACACATGTTTTTAGACGTAAATTTTTAGACGTGAAAACGCGCCGCTGAAATGCCTACATATTTGTGACGTCACAAGCTTGTATTTTGTATGGGTGGCGTGAGAACTTTGTTTGGTAGCTATACGAAATATTTCGTTTATGGTAATGGTTTCATAATAAAAGTTGCTATAAATTTTGCAGACTAAAATACAGTATAATTGTAATTAAAGATTTTCATACTTTAAAAAATGGTCCTTTCATTCCCCCAACTTTAAAGAAGCTTTAAGATCACTTAAGGAATCGATATCAAATTAAAAGTGTTCTTTATAGTGTTTTTAGATAGAAATTAGTCTCATTAGAAACAAATTTTATATAATCTTAACATTAGGCAACTACCGTATTACCTTAAATCAAACCCAAAACCTTAACAAATGGTATCGCGTCCTGACACGCGTGTTTCATATGAATTGTTTTGAAAAAACGTCTCTAATAGCGCGCGAGCGACAGTCACATTTTTTTTATAAATATATACAGACATATCATACAAATTGAGCTAGCCCCAAAGTAAGTTCGAAACGTGTGTTAAGGAATACTAACTCAACGATACTATATTTTATAACAAATACATATATAAACACCCAAACCCAGGTCCATCTGGAAAAGATCATTACTCATTTTTACCTGTCCGAGGAACGAACCCGGGACCACTCGTGTCGCAGGCTTGTGTTGTAAGAGTACTGAAATCGCTGTGCCACGTAAGTCGTGTACATACCCTGCTCTATGGTTTCTGTCTACTATTGAATATTGCTATTTGTTACCTGTATTGAGCGTTACTCTATGGTTAGAATTTCTGCTGAACGTGAAACTATTTGATGGACACCGTATTGACGTGTGGCGCACAAACTACGAAGAAGATATTATTACTAGTATCAGACGACCCACTGCCTTATGTTGTCTCTAGGCAATAAAGATCATAGACAAATAATGGAGTGAAGGTGAAAATGAAAAAATGTCATACAATTCCGTTTGAGTTTCTATTATAATCTTATATTGGGGCCATAAATTCAAACTCAATTGACGTGTGTTCTATGCCCTAAAATCCGTAAAGGCAGTTTGTCGGCAGTGGTGTGGCGATTTATCTCTTATGGTCACTATAGAGTGCCAGGGTATTCCAGTATTTATATTTATGGACTACTAGCTGTTACCCGCGGCTTTGTCCGAGTGATATATAGCCTATGTCCTTCTCAGTACCCTAACCTAAGTGTATGTAAAATTTCATGATGATCGAATCAGTAGATACAGCGTGAAAGCGTAACAAACAAATGAACGTATTAGTTGTATTATATTCTTCGAGCAACACGACCTCCGTACCGGACGGAGGGAGTGGGCAAAGCGACAATTTACTATGACAATTTTTCTGGCGTTTTTTGCGGGGGGAAATGTGCACACAAGTTTAGTTCCGCACACCTACATACAAAACTTAAACTGTCACTTGATAGTAATTATGACATTGTCACAAAAAATGACATAAAAAGAAAAAATAATTTGTGTACAGATGAGTCACACACAACTAACACATAGACATGCATATGCCTAATTTTGGCTTGTACCTTGACAGAGGGGAATGCAGCGTATGGCTACTCCCTTCCGTGTTGCTCGAAGATTATATTGTATGAAATATGTTGAAAAGGCGTCTCTAGTACCGCGCGAGCGACAGTCACAATACCTGCTCTGTGGTGTCTACTCCCGAATATTGCTATTTGTCACCTGTATTGAGCGCTACTCTATGGCTGGAATTTCAGTTGAACGTGAAACTGTTTGATGGACACTGTGTTGACGTGTGGCGATTTATCTCTAATGGCCACTATAAAGTGCTAGGGTATTTTAGTATTTATATTGTGGAGGATTTCGTCGAATGTACCAAAATATCTTTATCTATTTAAAGGACTTCGTGGAGTATTAGTAGCAGGATTTGGTGATTATAATGCTCTTTGCAAACTTCAAGTCTCATACCTCTCCAACCCGTCTGACCAGTGTGGAAAGTGTAGGCCAAATCCTCTGACTACTCTGGCTAATATAGCTCTGGTAGTACAGGGAGGGCCGTGCTCCTGCAGTGGAGACATAAAAAGACCTGATGATGATGAAGATGAATGCTCTTTGATCGGTAGACTTTATTCTCAGTGCTCCGATTTTGATCCCCGAATGGCAAAAAACGGGACCTGTACGGTTTAACCGCACATAGCATTCTCAGAAGGGCGGTAGCGTAATTGGCAACGCATAGATCGTACTGACATCTAGATGCAGGTTCAAGTCCTGCCCGCGTGGATTTTTTTCACCATTTCTTATTTTGTTTATTTAATAAATAAGGTAAAATAGCATTGTGAATGCAAAATAAATCCCATATAAACTATTCTCAGCATTTTTGCGTATTGCGTATTTTGTGTAACTAAGTAAAATCAACCAGTTCACGTTCATGACTCACTGTCACATCATCGCCGCACATTACGTTCGTGTACTCATTTAGTATAATTAAGTTATTCTGAATACATCAGATTTTACCTCCAGCAGCATCATCATCAGTTCTTTCTAGTCTCCACTGCAGGAGCACGACCCTCTCTGCACTACCAGAGTCATATACTAGCCTGAGTAGTCAGAGGATTTGGCCTACACTCTCCACGCTGGCCAGACGGGTTGGAGAGGTATCTTTGATGTTAGTAAGCTTTGTTTAGCTTGTGTTTCCTTAGTCGCCTTTTACGACATCCACGGGATGACTTGGAGTGGTCCTATTCTACTCTGCCGGGAACTACACGGCTACCCGCCAGCAGCATCTATCATTTATCTCTAGTATATCAGCAGCATCCTCAAGGTGTAACGTAGGACCCATATATGGAGTCGTCATGTCCGTCCGTGTGTCATTGCTACATTATTCCGAAACTATTAGGACTACACTATTTAAAACTTGGTAGCTAGATGTTTTCTGTTAACCGCTTTAGATGTTTTGTAAAAAAAAGTGGGAGCTCCCCATACATGAAACTGTAACCCTAAAAATAATATTAATCTATACTTGTTACTTTGGAACCCTAAATGGGCGAGCTGACTGCACTTGGCCACTTTTATACAGTCACTGTCTACGTTTCTGGGTATGTTGAGTGCTTGGTTTAAAAAAATTTAAATACACACGAATAATGCAACTTATGAGAATATCTGGTCCCTATATTTTTATTTATTTATTTATTTAACTTCATACACTGTTACACGTGTAAAGGCGGACTTAAATCCAATGGCTTTTTCTACCAGTCAACCTAGCAAGTAGTGTTGAGAAAACATACGGTAGTGCAAACACATAATAATGACATAAGGGAACTAATGCCCTATAAATAATAATTATATGGAACAAATGCGCGGTGAAAAAGGTAAGAATGTGGGTATTTGGCGTTACTATCGTGCGTGTTTTATCTGTACGTACCTCTCTAACTTAGATTATATAAAGCCTAGCTAGACTCTATTAGCCTAAAAGTGTAAAAAAACTAGTGTCCAACACATAGTCGGTCGCGCACACACACAGCTACCAATTTGACGGATTTTGAGGGCACAAATTGACAGGACGCGTGTGATAACACAAAGACACGCACACAAGCATTTAAAAATTCGCCAGTTTTTTAAACTTGTAAATAAAGACATGAAGGTGTCTAAAGAGTATAAAGTCAAAGGTATCTAATTAGTAGTTTGAGCACGGACCTCTAAAACCGCATTGGAGCTAACAGTGTCGCCTAAATTTACAGCCAATCAACGCTTGGCTGGGACTCAATGGCGCAATTAGTAATGTCTACTGTAAAATCTGCCGCCAATGTTTTTCACTAACTCACACATTCCCCAAATACAAGCGGATTAGTTACTTCGCGAACTTTAATTTTATTTTACTGGTACCATAAATAAGTATCTCCTTCATTTATTTTTTCACTACTCTAAATAAAAAACATAAAAATTGAGTGTTGTGGACTGAGACACCTCTATGAGGCCACTGCTGAAAAACTGCCTTTATGGAATATGTCAATTGGCTTTGAATTTGTGGCCCCTAATAGAAATTGAACTACATTTATTTATTTTACCCTCACGACTAATCAGTAGTTTGAGTGCGGATCCCTAAAACCGTATTGGAGCCAACAGTGTCGCCTAAATTTACTGACTCAATGGCGCAATTAGTAATGTCTGTTATGGAAAATCTGCAGCTAATGTTTTTTAGATAGATAGATAGATACAAGAGCATTGGTTAGAAGAGGCTTATTGAATGAAAACCTTTTGTGCTACTCGAAAATTTTTCTTTTTTCTTTATTATTTGTTTTCATTAATTAGGCTTGGCCTTTTTAACTAGTTAAGTAGTTGAAAAAGCATATTTATAGTAATAAATACTTGATCCTGTGATCTGGCTTTTTTCCTCGTGACTTTTCCTACCTATAACTACTTCGCACAATTCTCCTTTCTCATAAGTCGTCTCTATTTTGGTATCGATTTATCACATTCAGATTGATGTCGCGTAGTGCTATAACGTAACGCCGTAATTCTATCGTAGCGTCGTAGTAATATCGTAGCTCTGTAGTATCACCGTAGCATCGTAGTATTATCGTAGCGCCGTATTACTAACGTAGCGTCGTAATACTATCGTAGCGTCGCTGTAATATCGTAGCTTTGTAGTAGCATCGTAATGTAATCGTAGCGTCGTAGTACTGTCATAGCATGCGTAACTAGTAATGCGTAATGCGTAGCTCTGAATCATAATAAGTGATCGATATGAGCAGAGTGAATACCTGTAGGTTTGATAGAATCTTGAGGGTGCAGCCTAATTACACCATCGTCAAAATTCGTGGACTCACGCGTCAAGTTGGTATCATCCATACTGTGCTGTGACTATCCAATGACATATATTTAGGTTATAATACTTATCCAGCGCACATTAGTGGTGCTGGCGCTCCATCTATCGGCGTCATGGCGCAACTCGCAGGAACGAATAAGCGACAAGAATCTCATTCGATACCGATCGATGAGTGAATCACAAAATCTTGCGATTTAATTTTAATTCCGTACATACCATACATAGGTGGAGACCTCTCTTTCCCTCTCTTTCTCTCTTTAGAGTTTTTCAACCACACGGGTGTAGGCCTCCTTCAGTTTATGCCATTTTTGTCAGTCTTGGGCAATCTCAATCCACTTTACTCCTGCTGTTTCCTTTATATCGTCTGACCAGCGCATTTGATGTCTTCCCTGTAGCCGCGACCAGTATTGTAAAAATTAAATCAAAATTAAAAGGAATCTTGTTTTTTGTATAGGTTTTTTTGGTTTTTGGTGTGTGTAAGTGGCCAACATTGATGTCAGATTTTTCAAACTGCCTAAAGGCATCTTACATAGCTTAACGACTGCCTTCAATGACAACAGCAGGGACCAGCGGTTTAAAGTGCCTTCCAAAGCACGGAGGAGAGAGATATTCTTATGCCACTTGCGGTCATCCATTCTATTGGTGACTGCGGCAGACGTTGCTTAACATACGTAAGCGCTAATGGTGCTCACACCCACTGGACCAGGGCTCCTTGTATTCGTTTATTTCATTCAAAGAATCCTGCAAACACTTGAATCTCATATTAAAATAAACATTAAACAATGAAACTTACTTAAATGAACTAAAACTAACAATTAAAACTACCTAAGAAATAAAATGACTTATAAATAAAACCTAGCTATAAATAAAATAAACCCATTTTCGTTCAACTTTACATGTCGTTCAATAATGTAATATGTCAGACGTCGTTTGTCCATTCCGTAACTGTCGGTGATTCTCATAAATCCCGCTTCGAGCGATAAATCAACACAGCAAAATTAAAACATTTATCAGAAATATGCGGGAGGGAAAGTTTTAAAAATAATATTTGTTTTGATTTAATAATAGAATTTTGTTAATAAATCTTTTTACTGTAATAATGATACTATATTATATAACATTGGGGTATTTTTTGCGATTTTTTTAAAGCGAACTGAATATGCGACATACGTCTGAAAATATACTCCTGATGAGTCCAAACCTATATTCGGCAATCCCGACAAATAGCACATATGTGTGTTTGTGTGTGTGTGCGTGTGTGTGTGTGTGCGTGTGCGTGTGTGTGTGTGCGTGTGTGTGTGTGTGTGTGTGTGTGTGTGTGCGCGCGTGCGTGAGTGTGCGCGTGTGTGTGTGTGTGTGCGTGCGTGTGTTAGTGTGTGTGTGTGTGGCCCGTTTTTAAACATAATCATATCGCCACGTAGTCATAACGTATTTACTTAACGTTAGTTTCAATGATATTACTTTAATATTTATTTGACTGATATTGTTTAACTTTTTTACAGGTATCACCAGCAAACCAGTTATCAGGTATGTAGGTGGATGCTGAAAAAGATCGTTCATCTTGGCATACTCTTGCTGTGACAAAATATGACTAGATTGTGGCCCATAAGACATCTCAGACGCTTTTATGCAGCTTGAAATTTCCAACATAAGTAATAAATTTGCTTGACGAATTCTGAATTTATATGTTCTTATAATATTCGCATGCCATGTTATGTTGTTTCTGAATAAATTGAATTCACGTGAATTTCAGGAACTAAGTTCCTGAAATAAACAACACGTATGTAGAGCTAGTTTTGACACGCTGTATAAATAGAAAAAAAAAACGAATGATCCTGTTCATATTCCAGGGTGAAAGCGTCATCGCGTCAAACTACGTAAATTCATATTAGATATAACGACAATAACTTAACGAAATAAAAGATATTCCTAATTGCTTTCTCATTGACATATGCAATAAATCGATAAACTTTATAACGTAAATTCCGTTCAGCATGCCTGTGAATATTCGGTAAAATATTGTTTTAATTCGAAATTCAATTCTCGCCGAATGGCCGTGACGTGGCGAGCTCTCATTGGCTAATGGGAGAACGGGTGACGTTCATTGGTTAAATCTGTTAGCACTTACCGATGATTGGCCGTTGCTCGAGCGCGATAGGATTTCGGGGAAATTGGGAATTATGAAGTTAAAGGTAATGTTTTATGAGGTGATAGCTATTGGATTTTATAGTTTCGTTGCAAATTTAAGTTATACAGGTATTTTAACCTCAATTTGTGAACTTCTTTGGACGTGAAACTTTGGGCTTCATTTCATTCACTTTGAAATTTTGTTAACATTTTATATATCTTGATAATACGTAAATACATATCACTTTTGTTTGTATCCCTTACCGGGTAGATCACGTTTAGCTTGGTTCTGGACTTGAATGGAATACTTAACAAAGGTTGCTATGTTAGCCGCATCATCTTTTAACATGGCATATTCGCCCATTCCCTTGACCAGCATTCACTGAATAGGTCTTATCTTATCTTCATTGGGGCCGATTATAAATCGGAAGCACGTCTAACCTTTGGGTTATTTTGTACTTACCCCATGCCTTACTTACCCACACGGTGATTCCCGAAGAAGGACTGCATGAGCTACAGGATATCACCTGGTACGTAGTGCCTGTAGTCCTCTAGATCAGGATACGCCGATCCGAAAAGGTCCAAACGCTTACCAGCCAAAGAGCCGAGTAGTACAAGATGTGTCTCATCGTCTCCTCTGATTCCTCACATGCCCGACATAGAGGGCTTTCGAAAATTTTCAATTTGAAGAGATGACTGTTATTTTCGAAGTGTCCGGTCAGGGCTCCCATTAGAAATCTTGTCTGTTTTCTGTTAAATTTACAGAACCTTTTGTGCCAACTGACGTTGTCGATACCAAGTGTCTCCTTGGAGTGTACGTGTCCACTCAGATTACTCCATTCGGCTTGGTGTCTGCTGACGACATATGCATTTATTGCCGTAACGGCAATACTGAATAGGTGAAGCAGATATAGTATTTTTCTGTTGTTTTATGTTTAATTGCAGAATACAATATAAAAGTATTTTGAAGATGTTGAAAACTAATGAATTAAAATGCGAACTTGTACTTAACTCTTCTAAAATATATCTATACTTCCATACTTTTATTATAAATGCAAAAGTAACTCTGATTCGCTTTCACGCCAAAACTACGAAAGGTGAGCCTGAAAAAAGATAAAAGCTACTTTTTAATAACTATTCCACATAGATGAAGTCGCGAGCACAGTTAGTCTGTTTATATGTAAATAAAGTTTAACAAAACATCGAATAACAATGTTATTCGTAATTCCAGCCTCCAGAGCGTTCCCGTGGCGAATAATTTGCATACTAGCGGGCGTGAGTGCGGCCCTGGACAATACTTAACTGCGTTAACTGCCTTATCGAGTTACAGTTTCAAAGCTATGGCGGACTTCAAACCTAAGCCACAGATGGATGTTACAAAGATAGATTTTGCAAATCCTGTTTCTTCATTAATAAAAAAAGGTCAGGTGCGAGTCGGACTCACGCACGAAGGGTTTCGTACCATTATCGATTACTAGCTATTACCCGTGGCTTCGCCCGCGTGATATATAGCCTATGTCCTTCTCGGTATCCTAACCTATGTCTATGAAAATTTTCATGATGATCGGTTCAGTAGATACGGCGTGAAAGCTTAACAAACAAACTCACTTTCACATTTATAATATTAGTTGGGACTGGGATGGGATTGGGATATCAAGCAAAAACGGCAAATCATCATGTTTGTTGCACGGGTATATTTTACTTACTCATTTTTTTAAATTGCAAAATCGTAAAACTACTATTCGTTTCGAACCAACCACTGGTGAGAAGAATACGCCGAAAGGAACTCAATTCAGACGTTTTCATCGCAAAAACCAACGATCAATCTCGATAAAATACTACCAAGTTCATTCACCGATATAAGCGGATACTCGGTATTTGCAACTAAACTTGTTGCATAATTTACTTAACTGCGTCACTCCGGCCCTGGACAATGGCTAACTATAGTGTTTTATGTTAGTGTTCTAACTTTGTTACCGTTAAATAGTTTGAATGCGACTCTGGATTATTATATAACTTTGAAATGAAATTTTATTCAGATTTGACCACATGACCTTTTTTGAACGTCGTATTTTTTTATATTTGCATAATCGTCTTCTTAACTAAACTACTAGCATTTCGGAACGTCCGCTACTGAGAAAAATTCGTCAAATGAAAGTCAGTTCAATTTTAGTCCTTACGTGCTTGAAGAGCTACTCTTTCACATATTTATAATAATTTATTTACATCAATATTCGTGATCAAATAAAGCTAAATAAGTTGAAATAGTCAATAGTCAAAAAATTTATTCATCTTAAGATATTTTAAATATCATTCGGTGAACGTCAATTTACATTTACAATTGGTTTACAATGTTATGTTATTGTTGACGTCAATAATTAATTAAAGCTAAGTTTACACCGCTTCCAAGGCGGAGTGCAGAAGAAGCGGCAACAAACTGAACAACGCATTTCTCCAAATGACGTCAACTTACAATCTACGACATACGAGTACGTACTTAGAACTAATATGTGAAAGAATAGATAGTTTAAAAAAAGCGAATGAAGTTGAGGAAACCTAACTCCTATAATATAGATCTGGTCTGTATATTTGTTTGGTTTTTAATTTTATTTATTTTTTGTAGTCCTTTCTTAGGTTGAACCCTACACGCAACAATAAAGAGTACACAAATGCATGAAATAGGTAACTGGACGATGTGACGACTAAATTTAGCCCTACTACGTCATCACATCACAATATTAGCCCACTCCGTTTAGATTTGCATACACACTCACGCCACTGCAATATGCACGTTATCCCATCAGCATGTGGTCGTAAATAGCTTGCAGTCGCATCAGGATATTAACTGTCAGTGTGACGTCACATCCGGGCTGGGCAGACGGCTGATTTATGGAGTTCAGTGACTGTTTTGTGAATGGAAATGTAGACAGTTTGTAGAGTTTGCTGTCTTTTGCATCAGAGGCTATTTACAAACGACATCAAAAAGGAGGTAGTTCTCAATTTTATACTGCTTTTTTGTATATTTATTAGGCAAGTATTAGTTCATTTATTAACCTATTTGAAAAATATATATTTGGAGGGTATTTCCGGATTGATCCTAATAAAATTTGGTCGAAATCGTACTTCGGTTGAAGTCGGTTTTATCAACTAGAAGATTGTTAAATTGCTTAGCAGAAGAAGGAAGGTTAGAATAGTCTATACTCATATTATAAAGAGGAAAGATTTTATAGTTCCTTTGTTTGTCTGTATTGAAAAGGCTCCGAAACTACGGGACCGATTTTCAATTTTTTTTTACCTATAGAAAGCTAATTTATCTACTGATGACAAAGGCAATTTACGCGCATGAAGTCACGAAAACAATGCTGGTCGTTAATATTAAAAGATATAGTCCTGAAAATAATATTATCATACAAACTTTACTAAACAACAGTTAGTCTACAAACTCACTTTTACATTAATAATTTAGTTCGGATATGAGAACATATTGTTCAGAAGGAAATATTATTATCCAGAGTCGGAATCTGACTATTTAACGGCTAACAATGTGGGTAGCACAAACTTTATTGTCCAGGGCCGGACTCGCGCAGTTATGTAAATTATGAAGTTTAGTTGCAAATACCGGATATCTACTAACGTGAGCAAAATGTCTTTGTAGTATTAAGTGTGCTGAGATTTAGTTACAATATGCTGTGTGATGCTGTATCTTGTGTTGTTTCTTGAAATACTTCATAGTAAGGGTAAGAATAAGAGAGATTTTATTAGTTTAGTAATAACCAATATCGCCAAGTTGCAATATTTAAAAAAAACCGGCCATGTGCGTGTCGGGCCACGCGCTGAGTAGGGTTCCGTAGTTGCAAATGACAAGTTTGAGTTCACGCTGTTCACACTAGCACCTCACACTTTAACGACCAAAAACATCTAACAAAGAAAATTGTATGGAATTTTACATTTTCGAATACATTTTATAAGTTGGTTGCCTATAACTGTTTAGTTTGTTCTTAGTACTCAACTCTGATAGTTTTCCTTTCAACTTCAGTATATATACTACTGCTGTATTTTTTTTCACGTATCCATATATAACCGTTTAGCAGATAGAGCGGGGGACACGTAAGTACCTGTAACAAAAATTTGCAAACTTTACAAATATTTCGGAAACGGATCCCTAAATCGAAAAATGGTGTTCTCAACTTTACAATATTTTTTAAAGACCTATCTAACATTACCAAACATGATGGGTTTGTATAGAAAAAAAAATATTACTCCCACTTTTCTTGTACGGGAGCTACCCTAAAAAAAATTTTTTTTCAAGATTTTCTTCTACCACTTTTTTGACATGATTAATATACAGCTTTCTAGTACTTATAGTCTCTGAGTGAAACCGCGGACGGACAGACAGACAGACAGACAGACATGGCGAAATTATAAGGGTTCCTTGTTTACTACGGAACCCTAAAAAGGAAGTCGACTGCCATTTTTGGCAGTTCACATCCGCCATATTGATTTTTGCTAACGACATAACCTATGCTATGCCACTCCGGGGTAAATACGAATCTAATAATACCTCACTCACACTTCAATATCCGTGAAGCCGTGTAGGCTGCAGGAGGCAACAATGGAACAGACATAGTTAGATACATCCTTACGCGCATACATACAAACATTCATACGCGCGAATAATATTACCCTTCTTCTAGGTGGGTTAATCGTGCAAACAAGAACAAATATACAAACTTTTGCATTTATACAAGTTAGGATTTGAGAACATGATGTTAAGGTGGCCCTTCCCCTACCGACTATCGTCAACGCGAGCATGGTCGAAAAGCTTGTTCCGTCCAGCGCAATGTCAGATAAAGAGGCAAAGCGAAAAGAGCCCCTTGCCCTCGTCTCCCGCACACCTCTTACTGCCACATGGAAACAAGCTAGTGAGTACGCGAAGACATTGAACGAAAAATAGTGTGCGGAAATTTCATTAAACTTGTTTCAAGAAATACGTGTTTATTGGTAAGCCTTACAAGTTTATGAAAAAAACCTTGTACATCTAGAATCTCTATTACATTTGCAAGGTTTCTAAATAAATATTTTCTTTACTGTTTACAATTAATGAGTACATTATAAACGCCCAAAGTTCACTTAAAATTTGTGCAAAAAAGGATTTTTGGAGGCTAATACTGAAGTTGTTTCTCCAAATTTTGATTTTTAGTTTTGATAGAAACCTAGATATAGTGCACAAGATACCTATTAGTGGAAAATCTTTAAAGAAAGATTTGGTACACCGCCATAATCGCGTACGAGCGTTTGTATGAAAAGATAGACGGGTTGGCCGCCCTTAAGGGTGTAATATTGTTATCCAGAGACGCATGCAAACTAATGACTGTCAGAGCAGTAACTTACAATCCAGGGCCCGACTCAAATCCTAACTTGTCTAGAAATGCAAAAGATACAAGCGAGTAAGTTAGGATTTGAGAAAAAGTTGTTTAGGGGGTGATAATGTTAACCAGAGACTAGTGGCGGCTCGTGACTCAAAGACCTGGTGGTGCACATCATAAGACATGCCTAAACAATAT
This sequence comes from Rhodophaea formosa, assembly GCA_963082605.1. Taxonomy (NCBI): domain Eukaryota; kingdom Metazoa; phylum Arthropoda; class Insecta; order Lepidoptera; family Pyralidae; genus Rhodophaea; species Rhodophaea formosa. The sequence continues at coordinate 11,379,917 of OY720226.1, forward strand.
GGATAATTTTTATATGCAGAAATAATTCTCTCTTATGTAGATAGGCATTTTTTATTTACATACCTACTTCGTTCATCGTTACTTTGCATGCGTCTCTGGCAGAGACGCATGCAAAGTAACGACTGTCAACGTTCAGAGCAGTAACTTGTTCTTGTTTAGGGCCAGACTCACATCCTAACTTGTATTATAAATACAAAAGATATAAGTTTGGATTTGAGAAAAGGTTGTTTAGCGGGTAATAATGTCAACCAGAGACGCATGCAAACTAACGTCTGTCAACGTGTAGAGCAGATACTTGTTCTTGTCCAAGACTGGAATAAAATCCTTACTTGTATATAAATGCAAAAGATACAAGTAAGGATTTGAGAACATGTTGTTTAGAGGGTAATATTGTTAGCCAGAGGGATGCAAACTAACGGCTGTCAACGTGCACAGCAGTAACTTATTCTTATTCAGGGCTAGACTTGTGTTAGTTATGTCAATTACGCAAGTTTGGCTGCAAATTCTGGATACCTATCCGGTTTTATCGGTAAACTGACAGTGTAGTTTATACGTACACTAAGTTTCTGTTAGAAGTTGAAGCAGATATCAATGCAGCGATTAGTTAAAACAACTTGAGTATGTGTGCCACAGTGATTAAACGCCAGCCTATGATATTAACGGGTCTAAGGTTCGATCTCCAGCCGGTCATGATGGAAAACGGTATTTTTCACATTGCACTTTATGTTGGATGGTTATCTATAAAAGTATAGTATATAAGTAAGTAATTGTAAAATACAGTATTGTTGAGTTAGCAACCTAAACTAACCTTATGTCATAACATAAGTTCATAATTTACTGTAGGTAGGGATAAAACAAAATTAAAAAATAAAAATTGCAATAATCGACGTAGTACAAATAAAAAAAATATTTAACACCGTTTATGACGTCTGTAAAAAATAACTGATAACTTATATTTAGAGTATCATAAGAATAACTTGTCATCCGAGTTATCCTCACTATATGGCTATTCTCACTTAATTTTCCATTAAAATACTTAAGTTGTTAAGTGCGCTCACTTATTTTCCGCGTATTTCATTTCACCGCCTAAAAGCGCCGTTTAGCTTTGAGTTTTATTTCCATCATATTTTATAAAGTAAAATTCAGTTGTAAAACTACCCGCGAAAGCTTTATGCACTAACATCTTAGTGTTAAGTGCAAAGTTAAGTGCTGGGAAGATATGGAGCACCCTGTCTATAATATCACCGCATGCAATCCATCTGGCTTTGCTCAGTATACAGTGTGATTGAAAAACAGTGAGCGGCAATAGGAATTTGCACACCTTTAATTTTCAGTGTGATATAAGAGCTTTCAAAATATACAATTACCTTACGAGCCCAAAAACTGATTAAAAGGAGTAGAAAAAAAAAATGCGATTTTGTAATTTTTTAAGGTAACGATTTTTCTCTCGGCGAAAACGTCGCTAGCAAAAAGATGTCTAGCGACGTCATGCCTTTTAGCATTTCGTACGCGTGATGTGAGAACTTTGTTTGACAGCTGTGTTGATAGTGTATAAGTATTGTAACACTGGAATGAGAGTTTTTTTTTATTTACGGCCAAATCACACAGTTGGAGCTAGCCCCAAAGTAAGTTCGAGACTTGTGTTATAGGATACTAACTCAACGATACTATATTTTATTACAAATACGTATATATACATAAACATCCAAGACCCAGGTCAATCAGAAAAAAGATCATTGTTATCATGACCTGACCGGGGATCGAACCCGGGACCATCTGTGTCGCAGGCTGGCGTGTTAACCGTTGCGCCACGGAGCTCGTCACGGATAAATATATAGAAATCTGTGTATATAGATAAGCATCCAAGACATGATCAATCTGAAAAGTATAATTTTTATCTTGACTTGACTGATGATCGAACCCGGGACCACTTATGTCGCAGGTTGGCGTGTTGACTGCTGCACTCGGAGGGCATTTATCGTAGGTTTTTGTAACACGTAATAAGTAATACTGACTAACTCTTCCAACAAAACTAATAGTTCTAGTTAAGAACAGTTGTTATTCGACCAAAATTAATCTTGGAACTTCTGGCAACAAAAACCAAATCGACAATCCACTTAATGTGTTGCTAAGTTAATTATTGCTAGTGATGGGATTTAGTTCGATAAATATATTTCGCTAAAGACGTTTTAATGATAATCAAACTTACGCGAGATATTATTTTTATGTTAAAAATAAGTAGCGATTTCAAAAAAGTTTAATTTAAAAAAAATCCTGATTACTGAAGTACACTTTCTCTCTATCTTATAAAGTACTGTACTAATTTCGTTTAAAATTGCACTGTTGCCCAAGTTGAATTAGACCAAGTTCAATTTAAAAAGATTTACTGTCATCAGAATTATAGTTTTATGATATGCGCAAGCCGTGTGGTTCCCGGCAGAGTAGAATAGGACCACTCCAAATCTTCCCGTGGATGTCGTAGAAGGCGACTTAGGAAACACAAGCTATAAAAGTTCATAAACATCAAAGAGACCTCTCCAACCCGTCTGGCCAGCGTGGAGAGTGTAGGCCAAATCCTCTTACGGCTCTGGCTAATACCTATGGCTCCGGTAGTACAGAGAGGGTCGTGCTCCTGCAGTGGAGACTATCAAAGACCTGATGATGATGATGATGATGATATGCGCAGACAAACAAACAAACACACTCAATACCTTTAGGATATACACTAATTTGGCACATGTGTTAAGAAGCCGATAAAGACTAACAAATACAAAAACTGTTTAATTCTGACAATAATACATATACACACGAGTCGAATTGATAACCTTTTTTTAGAGCTCGGTTGAAAACGCTGACTCACTGACATAAAATATAAAATTTGAATAGTTTACATTATGATATGATGCAAGTACGGTAAGCTGCATATTATAGTGGAAGTGTTTATAGGCACGAGGCGAAGCCGAGTGCTTATAAAAACCGTCGTATGATGCTCGTACGGTAAGCTGTCCATTATAGCCTTAAGTTTATTATTAGCACTTGGCTTCGCCTCGTGCATATAAACACCACGACTGTAATATCCAGCTTACCGTACTTGCATCATAACGCACTATTATAGTTCAGTTGCGAAAAAACGCTTAACATTGCTGGTTTCGTTCTTATTTGTAGAGCGTAATACGTGACGTCACTAGTTATCAACTAAGTAAAAGCAAGTTCACACAACTCTCGCGTAGTTTTCCGCTTGAAACTCCATGCAAATGTAATGAACTCTCTCATTTGCTTATGACGCTGTCAAAGGATACACTAACTAAATAAAGACAGCGAAGTAGGTGCATGTTGAAACGGCTGTGTCAGAAGTTTTTAGGGTTCCGTACCGTAAGGGTAAAAACGGAACGCTATTACTGAGACTTCGATGTCCATCTGTTACCAGGCTGAATCTCATAGATTGTATTAAGACAGTTAAAAACATTCGCAGATAATGTATTTTTATTGCTGCCATAACAGCAATACTAGAAACAGAATAAAACAAATATTTAGGGGGCTCCCATACAACTTTACAAATTGTTTTATATCTTGCCTTCTTTGCTCGATAGTCTAATGTTGTATAGAATAGAATGGTACGGACGTACTATAAAGTTATAGGCAACCAACTCATAAAATGTACTGGAAAATGTAAAATTTCATACAATTTTCATTGCTAGATGTTTTTGGTCGTTAAACTGTGAGGTGCGAGTGGGAACAGTGTGAACTCAAAGTTGTCATTCGCAACTACGGAACCCTACACTGCGCGTGGCCCGACACGCACTTGGCCGGTTTTTTATTTTTTTTGCCTTGAGTGACAATACTAATGCATTTTAAACTGAAATAATCTAGTAAACGACGTCTGAAAACTGCATCCCATTACATTAATTGGGTAATTTAGATACACTTGTATTTCGAAGGCCTCATTTGTATAATTGCCCGCGCTAATCGGTGGTTAATGGATGTTATTAGTCTTCTAAGCCATGAATCAATGGTTCTGATGGTGGATTAAATCTCATCGGAAGGAAAATTGGTGTGAAAACACATTCAAATAAGATCGCCATTTTCATACAAAAAATGTTCGGCCGGCCCTGAAATTCTTATGATAATGTCGACATGTTGTGTGCTGGTGTTTATCCTAATGTCCTTTATACAGCATGTTAGTTGATCCTTGAACAACTTTTTCTATGGGATCAATGCTGGGAACCCAAAAACAAATTCGAAGAGTGTTCAGCCGCCGGGCAATTGGCACTAAATTGCTGGAATCAGTGACCTCATTCCACCAATGCCAAATACTTGTATCAAAGTCAAAAAATATTGTTGACTTCATATGTTTCATATGTAATCCTATAATTTGTCAAAAAAGTGTTTCGTTGTAATAACTTTCATTTAACACTCGGCTATAATACTAAAGTCTATATTATATATATAATACTAAATTTTAGTCTATATTACTAGTCTATAGTATAATACTAAATTTTGCCCAGAGGGCCGATTTGCTAACTCGGTGTACAACGATTTAATTGTCACTTTAGCATACATTACGGTTTTCATATCTTATATAAAAATAGTCATTCATACCGAAGCCGTAATGAATATTGAAGTTATTATGAAAATGATGTACACCGTAGCTGTCAAAATTTAGCAAACAGGCCTGCTGATCTTTTGGTCACTCCATCTGGCCACCCTAACTACACTCCGTGGTTACCATGATTTATTACGTTTGGGAATTCGACCATGTGGAAACAATATGGCTGCGAAGGTCGGTAACCTGCAAACTTGATAACTTAAACCGATAACTTCCGACAATCTTTGAGATTATTCGCGTGGAAAATCTGACCCACGTAACAAAAGTTACTCATCATTTGGGCATGTTCCCGGATGTACCCTTACATGTCCCTGTAGCTGTACAAAAACCGACCTTTAGGTATAAGTTGCCGGAGAGGGGTCTCAACTCAAAGTAGCGACCTGCTTGAAAGATAAAATATAGATTGACCATTAGGTAGCTCCATATCTACAGAAGAATACCAGTAAAAATTAAGTTTAATTTTTTGCTCTTGTTAGGAATTGAATTCGAGCCCCTCATATAGCATAAATTATAATAAATTGCGAGGGAAATAAGAAAACCCCCCTTAAAAATTTTCCTATATTTGCCACTGCGTAAGGGACGACAATCTGTAATGTTGCGTAATCCGACAATAAGTTCCGACAATCTTCGGGATTGTTCGCGTGGAAAATCAAACCTGCGCTGAGCGAAAGTTACTCCCCATCTGGATGTATTCCCGGATGCATCCACAACTGTCTTTGCGTGGGATTCCGGAGTCCAACATTATGTTAATAGTTTTTATTTTATCATCCATCATTCATTCATACTGATTCATGTGATTTAGTTTAACCTGACAATAAACTGCAGAAATGTAAAAATGAAATACTATTTCTTACTCTTCTTAGGAATCGAATTCGACGGCCCTCGTGTAGTAGGCTGTAATACATTCAATAGAATACATGCAGGCGCAGGAAGCTTGTTAACCACGGAAATGCATGACAGGTAACCGCCAAAATAAATTGCGAGGGATGTCAAAAAGACCCTCTTAGAAATTTTCCTATATCTGCCACTGCGAAGGGACGGTAATCTGTAAAGTTGCGTAATCCGACGATAAGTTCCGAGAACCTTCGCGATTGTTCGCGTGGAAAATCTAACCTGCGCTGAGAGAAAGTTACTACCGAAAGTCGATATTTTTTGAGTTCCCAACATTGGTCCCATAGAAAAAGTTGTTCATTTAGACGGGCTAAGTCACCCTTACGAGGCTATGACTGATGATGATGATTGACACGCTGTATAATCATATTCCCGGTTACATTGCTATCTGGAATGCTTCGGAAACCGGGGCTCGGGACTCAGCCCGGGGACCTGATCTGGCGGTTCAAGTATAATGTAAGCAGAATATCAGCTATTTCTAACCCCCTTCCCCTCTTGTCAGAAAGAATAAGGAAAGCCCTTCCAAGCTTATGTAATAAATATTGGTATCACTTTCACAAGAAAGTTTGTTTATTTTTAATAATTTAATATTATAAATGCGAGAGTGAGTTTGATATAATATGTTTGTTACCTTCACGTTTTATCTACTGATCCAATCTTCTTGAAATTTGTCGTAAATAGGTTAGGGTACTAAGAAGGATATACATACAATAAAGATAAGTACTGTTCCCTTTGGATTTGCGATAAACGACTCGGCAAATTTATACGGCAAAATAAAAGGCAAGCAAAGCCGCGGGTAAAAGCTAGTAATTAAAATCGTAGGCGTGTCATAGCCCGGCAGAGTAGAATAGGACCACTCCAAGTATTCTCGTGGATAATGTAGAAAGCGACTTAGGTAACACCAGATAAACAGCTTATAAACATCAAAGAGACCACTATTATGTTCACTACGGGACTTACCGCGATTATTTTTGAGTTCTGTCTGATATTTCGACAACATTGCAGCTGCCATTTTCACAGACTAACTGAAGAGACTGCGGTGGTGGATGTTGAGCTGTCAAGGGAAACCGTATCGGTCTACCCTCTTTCTTTGTCTTTTATTACACAGGTTTTTATACACAACACTGACGGTGTCCATTCGGGAATTATAGTATACGGTAGTATAGAGAAGGTTAATCTCCTTGCAGTGCAGACTAAAAAAGATCTGATGATGATGAAAGTGTCTGTCATTTATTTATTTATTTATTTATTATTATCACAATCACACACAGACTTACAGTAATAACACCAAGTCATCCGCATGTTACAAGAAACAATTTACCAAACTATACATTCGATTAGCAATTTACATTTCTAAATCATTAAAAAACAAGTGATACAATTTCAGGTCAAATTAAACTAAAATCATGTCAAAGTTAACTTAAATAAAAAAGATTGAAGTATTAGTTCGAATTAAAGAAAAATTATTAGTAATTAAATTAATTAAACAATAAAATCAATAGAATTCAGATAAATCATAACATTATTTATAAACTTATTAGCTGCATCGTTAAAAATGTCTATTTCAATTTGTTGTTTGTCATAGTCATAGTAGCGGACCCCGGCCTCCTTCATTAGATAGAGATTATAAAATACTACTACATTTTGCCGGCTGTTTTATCTGCCTAGAATAAGTACATTCGCCGTACTAGACTGAAACAAGATTTTTTATTATTAATAACTAAAATAAATAAATCACATATGGACAAATCATGCAAATTGAGCTAGCCCTAAAGTCTAGTCTAGTCCGAGTCTTGTGTTATGGGATACTATAACTTAACGATACTATATTTTATAACAAATATCATTTCTCATCTTGACCTATTAAACATTCAAAGTAATGTTGTTTTGTTTTTCGTATGTGTAAGTGGCCAACACTAGTGTCAGATTTTTCAAGCTGCCTTAAGGCAGTTATGCAAAGTAATACCATTGTTATTCGTTCGTAGTATTGGATTGGAATAAATCACCTGACCGGGGATCGAACCCGGGACATAAGCCCCTAAATTTGACAGTTTGTTTCGTAACACCCGTAAACAAACCCACACTTGAGCTTGACAGTTGCCATCCCCATTGAAGGTGTATTCTTTATATGATAGATTATAAAATACTTATAATACATTTAACCGGCCGTTTTATGTGCCTAGAATTAGTACATTCGCCCCATAAAAACTGACAGAATATTTTCGTCTCTATCTACCCCGTAAGTAGAGAACGTGTGATTACGAAAGCTCCAGATAAAAGCACTATAATTACAGAGCTATACAACAGAAGAGGCAGTGAGCCGCGTCTCCGGCAGGGTTGTGAAATTGAAGTTTTCGCGTGCATTTGATTGTCGAGGGCTCTTCAGCCCGCTTTGGCTTCTCTCTCACGTTGTTAGGGTTGCCAATGTAAGATTCAGATTTTATTTTCAATCAATCGTTTATTTACTCAATTTGCTTAGTCTAGGATACAATTATGTAGTAGTAGCATAAAGATTAGTGAGAATCTAATTTAATTATGAATGTTTATAATACAAATCATTATAGTATCGTGGGGCTAGCTCAATTTGTGTGATATGTTCCTATATATTTATTTATTTATCAAACAAAAGGTTTTTGTATAGTGTACGATACATAGATTCCCTATAGCTAAAATAAATATGAAGTTTCCTATCCATCGAACTAATTAAGAATTGTATTACGGCAGATATTTCACAACATCGTCTTAGCCATACAATAGGTAAGTAGGCAGGTATCGGGTTTCGATTTTACTATGCTTGTTTCACAGGTTTGCATTTGATCTAAATACAACGTGTTAATTTGCACGTAATTTACACAATGACCCTCGACATTTTCTAAAAGGGGTGAATCAGCCTATTAATACCTATATTACATTACCTTCTCAAAAGAGTCCTTAATACGTGTTGAATCTATAATCTCCACGCAAGTCTTCCAAAGGACCGGGAACACCTAAATAAAATATAGGGAGATAAATATAAATCTTCATTGCACTCAAATTATTAGATTTAGCTCAATGACAATCTTGCATTGTTATTTGACTTTCATAAGTATTACAAAATTTTGAGGTCGGTTAAAGATAAGTGCTTCAAAATTGAGTAACAAGATTGGAACATAACAAACATATAACACTCATACATTGCAAGTTAAACAATAGCTTGTAAAGTAAAGAGTAATCAATTTGCACTTAGTAGTGTGGTTCCCGGCAGAGTAGAATAGGACCACTCACTTACCACACTTCCCGTTAATGTCATAGTAGGCAATTTAGGAAACATTAGTTAAACAAAAAGACCTCCAACCTGTCTGGCCAGCGTGGAGGGTGTAGTCCGAATCCTCTGACTGCTCTGGCTAATATATGGCTCTGGTAGTACAGAGAGGTCATGCTCCTGCAGTGGAGACTAAAAAGACCTGATGATGATGAATTGTGTACATAACTCTGTTTGTAACAGAGGCGGTCGTGCTCCTGCATTGGAGACTCAAAAAAACCCGATGATGATGATGACAAACACACATTGCAAGTTAAATAAAAGCTCGTAAAGTAAATAATTGTCAAATTTACACTCGGTAGTAACCCTAACATTACCTCTTGTTAGGTACTTAGCCGTTCCCGCTGGCTGAGCTTTGATATATTAGAGCTTATATCATGACTCGTTCGCGAGCTTTCGCATCAATTTCATTCGTATTAATCACGCCTGATCCTTAGAAAGGCCACAAGATCTAAAAACCACAGCTGGCCTTACATACAGGTTGTTAAGGAAAACACTGTTGTCCCTTAAAGTATCAAATCAGCAAGTCAAAGTTAAGAGTTTTCCTAAGGACCAACGCTGGAAATTAAAAAAAATATTAAAAAATGTAATTTTTTGTATGGAAATTTCGTTTTTCATTATGGCTTAACTGGGGATCGAATCTGGGACCCCTCATGTTTCAGGCTGGCGGGTTAATCACTGCGCCACAGCCACGGACGCTGTCAAATATTATATTAGTTCTTTGAAACCAGGAAATCAAAAGGCAAGTTTAAAAAAAATCTTTATAGATTATCGGTAAATACTAGATACATACGTATTTATTTTTGAATGAAATAATAGATCAATAAAATAAGAACGCATCTAAGTGCTAGAATGGGGGGAGCTCATGGCACAACAGGCCGGTAAAAAATGTATCGGTCGCGGAATTTCGCGACCGATACATTTTTTACGGACGCGGAATTTAAACGGGCTATATCTTTATCAATTTTTGTTTGATTGACAAAAGACAAAATACGCGTCCAATATTTTTCTGTAATCTCCCGCATCCGCGGCAGCCTTCATGTCCGTGACATAGCAGACAAGTTACAGGAGAGCCGCCTACACTGGTACGGTCACGTTTTGCGAAAACCGGCAAATAACGTAGGGAACATGTATGTATGCCATGCCACCTCCTCCGGGCCCCGGCAGAAGGGGGACACCCAAGAAGTGCTGGCTAGATGTCGTTAAGGATGATATGCGTGCCAATGGTCTCACAAGCAAGGATGGTAAAGATCGTGCGAAGTGGAGAAGAAAAAGCCGGAAAGCGGACCCCGGGCTCTCCAGCTGAGGATGCAACTGGAATAACGCTCAGATGAGAGAGAGAGAGGCTAGGCTCTGGTAGTACAGAGAGGGTCGTGCTCCTGCAGTGGAGACTAGAAGGACCTGATGATGATGAGAGAGAGAGAGAGGGGGAGAGAGAGAGATTTTTCGGTAATCTACCAGGCGGACGAATTATTTTAAAAGAATTTATATATTTATAAAACAAGCCTATTGTGGATACATACGTATACAATAACGAGCCGATTCTCGTTTGTATAATTGCTACCCTAATCGGGGGTAATGGATGGTATCAATCTTCTAAGCACGATAAATCACCGGTTCTTGTGGCGTCTGGCATGGCTGGTTAACTTTATACCTTTACTAGCTTTACCTGTGACTTCGTCCGCAAATTCGAATTTTAGTTTAATCAAAAAATCAATGGAGTAGTTAAAATATTTTTTAAGCAGCGAAATGCTGGGCTTGGCTTATTTTTGATGACATTGGGGATGATGGGGGTTGTGCGATAATGACGTCAGTAACATTTCGTTAAGTAAAGAGACTTTTTTTGTGAAAATTATACCTATGATTATTTCGTAAGCTTGGGGAAGGGAGGCAGAGCTTTACTTTTTTTTAAAAAATATACCTATCCCTAGTTCCTTTACATTATTGGCTTATATCTTAATTTAATAAAAGTCTATCAGAATAGCAATGTGAATGCATAAAACACACAAAAAGAACATCTTTGGGTAGTTTCAAAATCCACAGACATCTACCTACGAAAACCAGTGGGTATAGGTGCAACTATTTATAGTGCCCTGTGGTTCCCGGCAGAGCAGAATAGGACCACTCCAAATCTTCCCGTGGATGTCGTGAAAGCGACTTAGGAAATACAAGCCAAACATCATATCCACAGAGAGGGTCGTGCTCCTGCAGTGGAGACTAAAAAGGCCAAATGATGATGATGATGATGATGAACTTTTATCCGCGTCAGGAATCGAACACAAACCACACCCAGCGAATATCTTCAAAAATCAAAGATCGTAATAGTTTCTAATGTAATTCATTTTAAATCTAAATTAATGAATAGTTCAGAATATTCATTATCGTCCAATTAGTTGAATTCAAATTAATTTAGACATATTGCCGTGTGACCGCTGACCAGAGCGCCCGAGCCACAAAGTTAATAACCTGTAGTGTAGTACACTCAACTACTAAAGTCTCTTTAATGAAATCTGTTTTTTATCATTTAGGTATTGTTTAATAAAGTAGTAAAGTTTAAAAAGTCAAGAATTTTATTTAACAGGCGTCAGAAAAAAGGCCATATGAAAAAAAAAACGTAACAAAGAAAATCATTTACTTTGGATCGTGTTAATTGTGAGTGACACTAGGTGTTACGAGATTATGAAACTAAAGTGGTGCTGTTTTAAAGCCAAAATCCGTGTACTTATCAACAGTCGATTTTCAGATCCTTGTAATTAAATAACTTGTTATTTTTTTTAGCATAAATTAGTCAAGAATTAATAAGTTCGTTTGCCTGACATATATATAAATTTGTAGATGCGTCACTTGTACGTTTTATAGGGTTCCGTAGTAAACAAGGAACCCTTATTCGCCATGTCTGTCTGCCTGTCTGTCTGTCCGTCCGCGGTTTTACTCAGAGACTTTAAGTACTAGAAAGCTGTAATTTGGTATGTAGAACAAAAAAGTCGTAGTTAAAAATCTTGAAAAAAAAAATATTTATATATTAAGTTAAAAGTTAAGAAGTTGAAAGGAAAACTATCAGAGCTAAGTACTAAGTACAAACTAAAAAGTTATAGGCAACCAACTTATAAGATGTACTCGAAAATGTAAAATTTCATACAATTTTCATTGTTAGATGTTTTTGGTCGTTAAACTGTGAGGTGCAAGTGTGAAGAGTGTGAACTCAAAGTTGTCATTCGCTACTACGGAACCCTACACTGCGCGTGGCCCGACACGCACTTGGCCGGTTTTTTTTATTGTAAGTTTGTAACATCTTGTATAACTTGTGGTTTGCAAAATGTATTCGCATCCGAAATCTAGATAGAACGAGCCACTTTTGTAGTTGACTGTACGCCAAAGCTCGTTTGTTAACGTCAAAGTTCGAGTGCTATTGAACGCATCGGTATTTAGCATAATGAGACCTGATAAGCTAGGTAGTAAGCACTTATTGACGTAATTTTACGTCACATGTTTCGATTGAGTGAACTAAGTTTATAATTAATTTAAATAGAACAAATTATAAAAGAAAATATAAAGCGTGTTTATTGACCCTGATATTCCCTTAATGAGGTGCTCAGATCGCACTCAGACCGTCAATATTAACAACTTTTTCTTTGGGACCAACCAATGCTAGAAACTTAATAAGTAAGAGTAATAACAGTAACAGATTCCCTCTAATATGGTTGAGCTCAGCGATGGCTGATCCACACGTCAACTCGTGAACGGGTGCTGTCAGGGAGGACTGGTCTGCTCGGCCTCTTTGAGACTACTTTAAGTATCATATGTCGTTTATTATCTTTGCACACTCGATCGTTAACATACACATGTTCCAAAAATAATAAATCTATGTATATTGAAATTGTAACATGAAAACAGAAAAAAAAAGAAAAAAGAAAAGAAAGAAAAAGACAATAAGGAATAAATATTCGTAATCATATAAAGCCCTTCAATCGAGTAGGCGACCAAAACTGTTGATAAGTTTCTTTCGGCGTTTCTTCTCTGCAGTGGTCGGTTCCGAAACGCTAGTAGTCTGTAGCTTTTTAATAATTAATAAATACAATCTAATGAGATAATTTTAAATATGATATGACGTGAAAAAGTGCCTGCAAAGGCCTATTTTCTGAATAAACGTTTTGATTTTGATTTAATTTTTTTTGTACTTCCTCATGCTGTCCCCGGGCGGCTTTAATTTTTCCGTTTAAAAGTTTTATTTCATCATCATCATCTGGTCTTTTTTAATCTCTACTGCTGGAGCACGACCCTCTTTGTACTACCAGAGCCATATATTAGCCAGAGCATTCAGAGGATTTAGCCTACACTCTTTTATTAAATAAAACCATGACGAAGCCTAAAGGGCGAATATTATAAAGTAAATTTATTTGCTGTAAAGGACAGAATTCGAGTCGCGTTTCGGGCTCTAGTTTATTTGATTACGGAATGAAAAGCTTCTATTAAATTCATGGAAATTTTGTTATTTCTCTGTGTCTGCACAATATACAGGCTAAACAAAAAAAAACCGGCCTTTTAGTAAAACAAGAGAGTAAAAGAAGAAAATGATATGAGAAGTTTGCTCGGCTGGTATGTTGGTCTTAAAGATACTAAAAAAATTAAGGCATATCTTTTATTCTTTGAAATACAGCTATTAGTTAACAAAAACATTTATGGACTAGGTATTCCTACCTCTCCAACCCGTCTGGCCAGCATGGAAAGTATAGGCCAAATTCTCTGACTTCTTTGGGTAATATTTGTCTCTACAGTGCTACTAGTAGTACAGAGAGGGTCGTGCTTCTGCAGGGGAGACTAAAAAAGACCTGGCGAAGAAGAAAACAAAGCAGGTAGAATGAAATTATGAAAACAATTTTGTGGCTGGCGGACTGTATGTACTATATACATACTACTACTACTTATATGAAAACTAAATAAAAAGGCGAAAATGTAGACGAGAAATGAATTATAATGTAAGCACTTCCTTGGTAATGACAACTACCACATAAAACTGACAATGTAAAAACAATAGCAAAGTATATTTATAAAAAGGAAAATATATACAAAAAGAGTTCGTTACAAACTTAATTTCTTCATTTTGAGAAGTGGGTCAAATTTAAATTGTAAGATATGATTAGGAAAATTAAAACAGGTCAAAATAAAAGCTTACAAATATTAATTTCTTTTCACGTTATGATCGCAACCCTTGCAGAGAATCTATATAAAATATTGAATGTAGAAATAAAAGCTAAATTATCTTCATTTTGAGTGCCCCATGAAGGTGATACTAAACACTAAAATATTGACACCGCTAGACGCCGACCTCTGCTGTCGCTCGATTCAAGACCCAAACGTTGCTTGACCTTCGTTATCTGTTTTCTAAGTTTGGTAACAATTTATAGTTACAATTGGTATAAAGTTTGCCTTAACATTTGTTGTATTGTCGATACGACTATTCGTTTCGTTTCAAATGTAAAAAATATATTTTAAACGTATAAAAATATGGGTTAAAGCGTGACGCCATTACAGACTTAGAGTACGTGAAAATTTTAAATTTTAACACTTATCTAGTTTTTTTACCACTACTTCAATCACGTTAATTACAGCCTATGTTGCCTGCTTTTGATGTCTTTCGAAAGGGTTTAAAACATCTGATTTGTAGTTTTTGATTAAGAAAGAATCAAAGTTTACCGCTGGGTATATAGCAGATATGATGAACAGCGGAGTGGTTCCCGGCAGAGTAGAGTAGGACCACTCCAAGTCTTCCCGTGGATGTCGTAAAAGGCGACTGAGGAAACACAAGTTAAACGAAGCTTATAAACATCAAAGGGACCTCTCCAACCCGTCTGGTCTGGTAGTACTCTAGAAGTGTTTCTCCTGCAGTGGAGACTAAGGAAGGCCTGATGATGATGATGATATAGCGATAGAATGTAGATTTAACGCACTTAACTTCTAAATAAGAATTTTTTAATCGTTCTTATTTTAGAATTAATAAGGTAAATATTTTTGATCCCATACAAAAGTAATATTAAATATTGGCTTTGCAAGAATCCGACCCCTGCTGTCCCCCGATCCGAGACCACCCAAACGTTGCTTGACCTTCGTTAACTAGGTTGGAAGTTTTATAAATATATTTACTATTACTAGTTATAAGCATTTGTTTACACATAATTCTTTTATTATTTACTCAATTAGTAGGAATATTTACCTAAATATAGATTACGCGTCGATAAATTTAGTTTTCCCTTAATCAAACAAGCCAGGTTTTCGCTAGTCGATTATGTTGTCTAGGCCATCTACTGAACCTCAGTCTACCCCATAAAGACTTAGAAAGTGCTCTCAGATTCGACCTCTGTGCGCTCGATTCCACTCCCAACGATTACTTAATCACCTCGTCGAGGCTTAGTTATAAGTGCGAGTTGGTCAGACTGACAGGCCTTCTAAAAGATAATCGATTAGGTTTGCTAAACCATCTATTGAACCTTTATCTACCCCGTAAATCCTAATCCTAATCCTACTAATATTATGAATGCGAAAGCGAGTTTGTTTGTTTGTTTGTGTATTTATTTGTTTGTTTGTTACGCTTTCACGTCGTATCTACTGAATCGATCATCATGAAATTTTGCATACACATAGATTAGGGTACTGAGAAGGACATAGGTTATATATCACGCGGGCGAAGCCGCGGGTAACAGCTAGTACTTATATATAACAACGGGTCACTCACGTGCTATTTGTGGGGATTGCCGACTATAGTTTCGGACTCGTCAGGAGCCCATTTTCAAGGCGAGTCCTAAACTATAGTTGGCAATCCGGACAAATAGTACGTAAGCGACCCGTAAATACTTAAAAAAAACCGGCCAAGTGCGTGTCGGGCCACGCGCAGTGTAGGGTTCCGTAGTTGCGAATGACAACTTTGATTTCTATTCGCACCTCACAGTTTAACGACCAAAAACATCTAACAATGAAAATTGTATGGAATTTTACATTTTCGAATACATTTTATAAGTTTGTTGCCTATAACTTCTTAGTTTGTACTTAGTACTCAGCTCTGATAGTTTTCCTTTCAACTTCAGTATATATACTACTTCTGTAATTTTTTTCACGTATCCATATATAACCGTTTAGTAGATAGAGGGGGGGGACACGTACCTCTAACAAAAATGTGCACTTTAAAACCAAATATTTCGGAAACGGATCCCTAAATCGAAAAATGGTGTTCGCAACCTTACAATAATTTTTAAAGACCTATTTGACGATACCCCACACGGTGGGTAAATAGCGAATAAAAAATTACTCCTCCACTTTACTTGTATGGGAGGTACCATAAAAAAAAAATTTTTTCAAGATTTTTTTCTACCACTTTTTTGGTATGATTAATATACATACTCATACCAAATTACAGCTTTCTAGTACTTATAGTCTCTGAGTAAAACCGCGGACGGATAGACAGACAGACAGACAGACAGACATGGCGAAACTATAAGGGTTCCTTGTTTACTACGGAACCCTAAAAAGCTCTTAAATTCTACTTCTCTGAGGTCAAAACAACTCTAGACGATTACTAGACCCTCGTCGAGTTAAAAGTACGAGTTAAATAAACTAGCCAGGATTTCGCTAATTGATTAGGTTTCTTAGACCATCTACTGAACCTCTGTCTACCCCGTAAAGATGTACACTCCGGATGATTACTTGACCCTTGTTGAGGCTTAGTTATACTTGTGAGTTGATCAGAGAAAGGCCTTCTAAAAGATAATCGATAAGGTTGTTAAGTCCGTATTCTGGAACTCTATCTACCCCGTAAATACTTCAAAAGTGCTGTTAAATTCAATCTCTGTGCACTCGATACCACTCCAGACGATTATATACTTGGCCCTTGTCGAGGCTTAGTTACAAGTGCAAGTTGATACGATAGACAGGATTTCTCAAATATAATTAACTAGCTGTTACCCGCGGCTTCGCCCGCGTGATTTATAGCCTATGTCCTTCTCAGTACTTTCATCTATATGTGTGCAAAATTTCATGATGATCGGTTCAGTAAACACGACGTGAAAGCGTAACAAACAAAGAAACTCACTTTCGCATTTATAATATTAACTAGCTGTTACCCGCGGCTTCGCCCGCGTGTTATATAGCCTATGTCCTTCTCAGTATCCTAACCTATGTGTATGCAAAATTTCATGATGATCGATTCAGTAGTTAGGGCGTGAAAGCGTAACAAACAAACTCACTTTCGCTTTTATAATATTAGTTAGGATAATAGTTATGGTTTGCTAGGCTATCTATTGACCCTCTGTCTAGACGATTACTAGACCCTCGTTAAGTTAAAAGTATGAGTTAAATAAACAAGCCAGGATTTCGCTAATCGATTAGGTTTTTTAGGCCATCTACTGAACCTCTGTCTACCCCGTAAAGACTTAAAATATGCTCTCAGACTCGACGTCTGTGCGCTCTAAAACAACTCCTGACAATTAGGTACTTGAGCCTCGTCGAGGTTTAGTTGTAAGTGCGAGTTGATCAGACAGACAGGCCTTTTAAAAGATAATTTTGGTTCATCAATCAATTTGGTTGTCTAGACCATTTACTGAACCTTTACTATGTTCATTACGGGACTTACTGCGATTATTTTTGAGTTTTATCTGATATTTCGACTCAAAAATAATCGCGGTAAGTCCCGGAGTGAACATAATAGTGATTGTGACCGCGAGTGCTTAAAATCATTAATACTGAACCTTTGTCTACCTCTTAAATACTTCACCTTAATTTAGGTCCTAGGAACACACGCGGATAGAAGCTATTTAACTTATTTAAAGTACCTACATACACGCGCACAAATCCGCTGGCTACAGCTAGATAAATGATTCCATGGGCACATCTGAAAGGAGATAGCGAAGTTCGGAAGCCCTTTAAAGGTTAAGGGACGAAACTTTGGGCACGGCGCCTGCAGGCAGATTGAATTCTTCCGATTTTAGATTAGACCAACTTTGCCCAACTCGTGTTAGACGGAACTCATTGGGGCAATTTTGGATTGATGTAGGTACCCTTGATCCTTAAGTAGGTTATAATCTGTGGTTCCTTCCATGCTGGTTTAGGAGAAAAGGAAAAAGGTAGAATATACTAGCTGGTTTTCTTCCCGCGCAGACCGTAAAAGCCGGTCAAGGAATTGGAAAATTTAAGGAATCATGTTATAGGCGATACGGCTTGTTAGCCATCACTGTTTTGATTCTGCTTTCCAACTTAAGAGTCGCCTGGAAGCGCATGTATCCATACAAACGGAAAAAGGGAATTGTGGCAATATTTGATAATTTTGGAGTAAAATTAAGCATTTAATCAATTAATCTCTTTATAATCTTCGTACGTTCCTATACAGCTTGGTTAAAATACCAATGGTTTGAGAATTACAAGCCTTTTCAAATTTGTATGGAAATCTTGAGAGGCGTATAATTCTCAAACATTTGATAATTTAACCAAACTGTATAGGAACGTCCGTAGACTATAATAAGATTAATTAATTTTGCCCTAAAATTATCAAATATTGCCACAATTTCCTTTTCCGTTTGAGACATGCGCTTCCAGATGACTCTTAGCGCCCGCTGATACGCTAAAGGTGGCCTAAGGCCATAAAAATATAACATTGGGCTCTATCTACCCCGCAAGAGATAAAGACGTGATGATAAGTTCAGAAGGCCTCTATATGGCGCAATCACTAAGAAGAGAAAATAGAGAAATACATTTGTATGGAAAATGCACTGCTAGTATACCCTCTTAACCCGCCAGCCTGCGACACGAGGGGTTCGATACCCGGTCAGCCATGATTAAAAATTATCTTTTTTAGATTGACCTGGGTCTAGAATGTTTATCTATATAAGCGTCTATTATAAATCATAGTATCGCTGAGTTAGTATCCTTACACAAGTTCACAACTTACTGTAGGGCTTTTTTGCTGTGGGGCTAGCCCAATTTGTGTTTATCACAAATTGTGTATACACATATTATCCCTAAATATTTATTTATCAAGCGCACAGAGGTGGAAATTTTCATCTCTTCGAGGTAGACAGAGGCTTAGTAGATGGCCTAGAAAACCTAATCGATTAGCGAAATCGTGGCTTGTTTATTTAACTCGTACTTTTAACTCGACGAGGGTCCAGTAACCGTCTCGAGTTGTTTTAACCTCAAAGCGCAATTTAAGAGCAATTTTTAAGTTTTACGGGGTACACAGATGGCAGACAACATGACTAGACAACCTAATCCATTATCTCTTAGAAGGCCTGTCTGTCTGAGAAACTTGCACTTATAATAGTACTTACTAAGCCATACAAGGGTCAATTAATCGTCCGGAGTGGGTATTGAGAACAAATCTGAGAGCATATTTGATAAAAATTATCCTAAATATCGACTCGGCCCGTCAATATAAACAACTTTTCATATGAGACTATAAAATATCTAATATTTTTTAAAATATATTTACATCTATAAAAAATACAATCATTGCATTCTAATATAAAACAAATACATATCGAACATTCAAAATAAATCAATAAACAAGTAAATTGATAATAGGTAATAAACTTAAATAAAAGGCTCAGACAATAAGAACAGATATTGGCACTATCCAGTAATCAAATTCATCCTACCCAGCAGTCCAAAACGCCACATCTACGAGGATTCAACCGGGATCACACTAGTTATTGAATTATTATTCAATTCGCAATATTCCCGCGCTTTTGTGCACGTAAACTATAGCCTATGTCATGTCATATAAATTTAGAAAATTGGTATAGTAGTTTCGGAGCTTATTCAATGCAAACAGACAAACAAATAAATCTTTCGTCTTTATTATTAGTATAGGTAGATTGAATAATAAATCGATAAGTAGATTTATTGAATTAATTACTCCAATTCAAATTTAACCCTTTCATATCTCTCAAAAGGCTATCGTTCTCATACTATCAGATTGACTAATAATTCCTGTAGAATTACAATATCTATTCTAATAATAAACATACAATGCTCTAACAATATTACAAACGAGAGACCTCTCTTGACCTCCAGACATGTTGAGTAAGCATATTTGCAGAAATTACGAATCGTAACGATTAAATGAACGTAATAATTTTAAAAAGGTTAAGTTTAATGAATAATCTTTAAAACTAAAAACATATCTGTGTTACTGATTTATTTAACAACTATATGATTATATGATTTATTTAACAAATAGGGGGTGAAGAAAAGTAATTTTACTAATAAAAAACAAACAATGCCCTAACAATATTACAAATGAGACCTGAGTTGACCTCCAGACATGTCGAGTAAGCATATAGGTACGAGTATGTAGAAATTACGAATCGTAACGGTACAATGAAGTTGATTATTTTAAAAAAACCGGCCAAGTGCGTGTCGGGCCACGCGCAGTGTCGGGTTCCGTAGTTGCGAATGACAACTTCGAGTTCACACTATTCACACTCGCACCTTACAGTTTAAGAAAATTACAGCGAGTACAAGTTTTCGATACGAAACTTCAACTCGCTGTAATTTTGTATAGGTATTGTTTTTAAAATTGAAATCTGATTATAAACATCAATATGCCTTATCCGGTCGTATGTACGAAATTTGGTTGAAATTGGCTTAACTGTTGTAAAACTAAAACGAAACTACGTTTGTATGGGATTGCGACCTTACGTGGGACTCTTAACGACCAATAACATCTTACAATGAAAATAGTATGAAATTTTACAGTTTATAAGTTGGTTGCCTATAACTTTTTAGTTTGTACTTAGTACCCAGCTCTGATAGTTTTCCTTTAAACTTCAGTATATATACTACTGCTGTAATTTTTTTCACGTGTCTATATGTAACCGTTTAGCAGATAGAGGGGGGCGGACACTTACGTCTAACAAAAATTCGCACTTTAAAACCAAATATTTCGAAAACGGATCCCTAAATCGAAAAATGGTGATCTCAACCTCACAATATTTTTAAAAGACCTTTTTAACGATACCCCACACAATGGGTAAATAGAGAAAAAAAATTACTCCCCCACTTTACTTGTATGGGAGCTAACCTAAAAAAATATTTTTTTCAAGATTTTATTCTACCACTTTTTTGCCATGATTAATATACATACTTATACCAAATTACAGCTTTCTAGCACTTATAGTCTCTGCGTAAAACCGCGGACGGACAGACAGACAGACAGACAGACAGACAGACAGACAGACAGACAGACAGACAGACAGACAGACATGGCGAAACTATAAGGGTTCCTTGTTTACTACGGAACCCTAAAAAGGATTACTTAATAGAATAATCCTTACTAATTCATGTTTAAAAAAAAAATAAGTTGTTTGGCTATCATCATCATCAATTCGTATAGGTGACACGGCCAGTTGACACGGTAAGTCGACAATGCACACCCTGGTGTCAGCAAGGTTCTTCGGAACCGCCTCTCGGCTTTTGACGTGGTTCCTTTAACGACTACCCGATGGCAGCCGGGACCAACGGCTTAATGCGCCTTCCTATGATTGGCTATGATTTAGTGTCACATAACCGTACCTTTATCTATATAATTTTATATAAAAGGTATACATGAGTTACTGAAGTCAGTGACTGACACTGTAACTCAGGTATACCTTATATATATAAGCACTAGCTGTTACCCGCGGCTTCGCCCGCGTGAATATGCTTACGTGATAGCCTATGTCCTTCTCAGTACCCTAACCTATGTGTATGCAGAGTTTCATGATGATCGGTTCAGTAGGTTGGGCGTGAAAGTGTAACAAACAAACAAACTCACTTTCGCATTTATAATATTAGTTAGGATATATCAAAGCACAGCCCAAATAGTGTATTTAGAAACTTGAAATTTGGTACAGGGGACTGTTCTTTGACAGGGGTTCCTTTCATGATGTGAAGAAAGAATTTTTAGAAATTCAACTCCTAAGGTGTGAAGTTTTATGCGTACCAAGTCGCGGGAAAATTGCTTATAATAATTTAACTAATAATGAAATTACAATGCTCTTAAAAAATCACAAATGAGACCTGAGTCGACCTCCAGACATGTCGAGTAAGCATATTACAAAAATTACGAATCGTAACGATTTAATGAACGTAATTATTTCAAAAAGGGCAATGTGCTTACTCGACAGCAAATATTGCGCGACAGCTCAGACGGTATGATTTGGTTTTTGCAATCTGTTTTAATTGAATAATGTTTCTACTATAAGAATAATCTCTACTAAGTAATATTATTGAGGATTATAATTTTCACCATTTTTTTACTTATAGAAGGCTTATTTATGTCACCCGCAGCTAGGTAGACGAAATCGTGGAAAAATTGCAAGTATTTAAAAAAAAGGTATTTATGAGTAAAAGTGACCAAGTGTGAGTCGGATTCCATGAAGGGTTTCGTAATATGCACACAAAACAGACACAATCACATTGAAAATAATTAATGTACTATATCTCATAAATTACTATTTGATTCATACCGATTTCCATTGAAAGTTTTCATTGAGATGCAGCAGGTTAGTTCTACATTTTTCACTCTCTTATTTTAGAAAAAATCTATTTACCACTATCATAGTGTCTGTCTTTCAAACACTTGAGTTATAGAAAAAAAATGGGGTTAGACCCCACGCACGTAGGTACATAGGTTATAAAGAATATAGGTTTGTGAGAGTGTGGTATTTCCGCGGACGAGCCAATCGATTCATACTACCAGCATAGCATAAATCGACCGGCTCGTCCGGGGATTCACTCTTACAGAAAATCGACGTTTGAATAGTACCTAGCTTTACCGCTGCTACGCTTCGTTCAGTGAGTGAGGAAGCCGGAGGTCCATCCCCTCTTCCCTTTGGGTGGGAAAAATAAAAGGCCGGCAACTCTCTTGTCCCCTGGTCCCTATACGACAAGCCCATTCCCTGGGCTAAAAAGGCCAAGTACCTTGGAGTCGTATTCGATAGTGGTATGACCTTCAGTCACCACATCACCAAAGTCCGCAACCATGCCGCCTTTGTATTAGGCCGTCTCAGTCCCATGATAGGCAATGCTAGGATGTCACTTAGAAATAAGTTAACTCTCTATAAGCTTTGCGTCCGCCCGATCATGACCTACGCCGGCGTAGTGTTCTCCCATATCGCGCCCTCCCACATCAAACGGCTGCAACTCGTGCAGAACCGTTTTGTCCGTAGGGCGACCGGCCATCATCGTTACACACGTATGACAGACATACACCGTGACTTACGACTCGAGTCCATCCACGGCATTCTCAAGAACGCCTCCAAGCATTACTTCGAGAATGCCGCGCGACATCCCAATCCCCTAGTTGTGCAAGCCGCCAACTACTCCCCCACTCTCCATGACACTGCCACCTCACGTCGCAGACGTCATAGGGACGTCCTTACCGATCCCGATGATCCCATAGACATCGTTCTTTCTAGCCCAGTCCAGATCCTCTCCGGCTCCGAACAGCCAGAGGAATCCCACCCTCCGACCCCGTCGCACTCGCCACCGGAACAGAGAGCGTAGAGTAGGACTAGCTCCGATTACTGGTGACCGCCCGGCGGTCCCGGGTGATTTGCACCCAGGATAGGTCCTTCGGACACCGTAGCTTTCGGCCCATACGGCAAAACATGAGAGTTGCTGCTCTCTAAAGGCTTTGCCATTGTTTCTCAGTTCGGCCCTTCAGGTCATGCATGCAAATCGCGGCCCATCAGGCATATGAGAGTTTGCTGTCTCTCCAAGCCTTGCGCACCCAGGCAACGCCCAAAGCCGAGGTTCGTCCCTCCTGGGAACCCTTTGGTGAAGATTGCCTTACAGGTTGAGGGCACTCTGCCCTCACCCCAAAAGTTCGGTGAAGTAGCGAAAGCTCATTTGGAGCTAGCTACGCAGTCCATTCAAAAAAAATATTATCCCCTGGTGTTGCAGTTGTCCATAGCCAGCCGCGATCACTTACCATTAGGTGACCCACCAGTTACATTGCCGTCCGATGATAAAAAAAAGAACTTATTAATTCTTTCCTGTCTATGAACCATGAATCGATCCTGAAAATGTTTTGAACCACACAACGTATAACTATATTCCAAAATAGGTTTTCTCTCGCCTTCATTATAAATATACGATATTAAGCGTTAGGTAGAATATGTAAAACCGCTACTTTGCAACTAGCAAACTCGAGCCACAGTTTTGCTAATTTGCATACCGAGAGCGTGTAGTCCGGCCCTGGATATAAATAGCAAAATATCCGGTTAATATTCAGTAGTTTCCCATTATTACTTACTACAAAGAAAGTAAGGGGTAAGTTTAAGTAAGTCCTTAAACAGACATCGACCTCAGGTCGCCCGGTGTAAGGAAAACCTGTCTAGATGGGGGTTTACTAACAACTTTGATGAGTTGTGCGAATGTGGACTCCCCCAAACAATGTCCCATTTGTTGTCTTGCTCTTTGTGCTGCTGCTCCTGTACATTGGATGATCTGATGATAACTAACACTAACGACATCCAAGTGGCTGCATTTTGGAAGGAAAAAATATAATTTAAAAATAATTGGTTTGCCACCGACACGAAAAAAAGAAGAAGATGGGGGTCACAATCACTAATTATTATGTTCACTACGGGACTTACCGCGATTATTTTTGAGTTCTGTCTGATATTTTGACAACATTGCAGCTACAATTTTTACAGAACTCAAAAATAATCGCGGTAAGTCCCGTAGTGAACATAATAAGGGTCATCCTCAACTGCCAGTCCTGTATTTGTAAGTATGGCATCACTTACGCGGGCCCGGCCTCCCAAGCTGCTACTTTCTCATCTATCTGTGTGATTTGTTCGTATATATTTATTCATTTATCTCCAATCCATCCGACCAATTAGCATCCCAAATACCTTTACCAGTGTTGCCGACTGTTATATGACAGTCAGCAATGTACTGAGTGGAACTCACTCACTCAGTGGTTTAAATATAACTGTTTAATTTTTTATTTTTACAAAGCCCACTACGATGCTAAATGTGGCCTTCGGGTTTTATAACCTTAGGCTCTGTCTACCCCGCAAGGGATACAGACGTGATAGTATGTATGTATGTATCGAAGCCGTAATGAATATTGAAGTTACCATGAAAATGATGTACACCGTAGTTGTCAAAATTTAGCAAATAGGCCTGCAGGTCTTTTATGACTGAACTCATTGTTGAAATAGTTAAACAACGCCAAAAATGCTTGCTTTAATTTTTACATTCTAAAGCAAAGTCCCTATTAATAAAAACCTAAAATAATAACTTTCTGCAATCAACGCGTTTCTGTCCACGCAACTTTCAATTAACATTTTTATTCAAAATTATTTCCAAACCCTAACAGGTGTCGTCTTTCAAAATGGAGTCATAATTGATGAGTATTACTTTTTAATTTTAATAACAGAGCTTTTGTTTGAAAGCCCGGAGCTTTATTAGAGAAATAAGAGACTGACGAAGTGTGAATAAGGCTCGCACACTGAGGGTTCCGTCCATAAAATCAATTTTGTGTAAAGCTAACTACAAAAATGATTTATATTTTTTCTTTCCTTACTACGAAGTATCCGATATGTTTTGATTTTATTGTGGGTAGGTATGTGTAATTTACCAAATAACTGATATACCTATAATGACTTTATTTTTCAACTACGATGATTTTCAAGTTCAAGATGATAAAGAAGTTCATATTTTTTCTCCAGTTTTAGCAAATCGCAGTTATTCTTAAAAAACTGATACTACCACGCATTTCTGGCAAATATTTCTCACAGACAGACGGAATCTCTTTCATCATCATCATCATCATCAGGTCCTTTATAGTCTCCACTGCAGGAGCTCGACCCTCTCTGAGCAGTCAGAGGATTTGGCCTACACTCTCCACGCTGGCCAGACGGGTTGGAGAGGAATCTCTTTGTAGTAACCTAATAATAAGGGTTCCTTATTCCTGTAAAGGCACGGAACCCAAAAAAATGCAAATAAGCTTCGTTAGTCGAGGCATTTCACAAATATTTTCGTTAAATTACTCTCGTCAACGTAACGCAAGGGCTCTAGAAAATTCTTGACGACGGAAAAAGTCCATTTAGCGATAAAGGAAGTGTTCAATTATGAAGGCTCTTTAATTAATAAACAGTCATCGGGTCTCGCCGTCGAAGCCAACATGCCAATAAAGTTGAGACGAATATTAAAATTGTAGCGAGGAAAATAATTAGAAAGTGGAAGTTACTTGTAAAGTAGGTTAACTGAGGCTTCGTGAAAAATATATTTAGTCTGTCAGTTAGATATAAACACAACACGTATTTTTAGGTTTTTTATTAAACAATTAATAAAGATATAGGTAGATAGTTGAAATTCTGTGTGACCTTAAATTTTCGTTCAATTTTCAGGAAAATATTCACAGAAATTGTCAGTACCTACCTTCTACAATGTCACAAGCATGAAATTTTCACGAGAACCCATTTATTAACTAATATGTGCATTTATGTTTTATTGACAAAATATAGTGTCTAATATTTTTTGATTAAATGCGAAGCGTAGGGGCTTGTTGGTACCTTATTTTTTTTTAAATTGATCACCTCTTTTCCCATGGGGGTGGGAGAGAGAGACCATAGAGCAAGGAATCTCAAACGTAGCTCGAGGGCGCTAGCGACGAGCCTATCCTTGCTTTGTGGCAGAGACCTTGGAATATATTTTGGAAGAGAATTCAACGAACCTACTAGTTTTTCGATTTTGCAAAAAAAATATAAGAAAGATAAATGACGTTCAAAAAGCGATACATGAGATCCAAAATTTAAATAAAAACTATTCATTTCATTTCATTACTATGAACAAACTCATTAATTTTTCTCGATTTCAGACGTGGTCACAAAATAAAAGTTTTTCGTTTTCATGTTGAGAATGTGAATTTTAATTATCGATAATTCAAAACATATTTACAAAACACATTGAATACCTTTCGTAAGTCTCCTTTCATCCATCCGCTCTACATGTCCAAACCATCTTTCAACATAATATGAAATACATATACATATGACTCGGCGGATATATAGTTATGACATGGGGCAATATATTTCAATGAAAGCGCGTAAAATAACACAGGAACGTAGGTACCTACGCCTGCGCGGAAACCTAACAAAAGCAGGGGTGTCGACACGACACTCTCGTGCATAGATTAAAAAAAAATTCGTCCTTTCGTGTATTACCTAAATGCCGTCAAAAACAATTCTTGTAACAAAACCAAGTCTCCCAACTCAGTTCTTCTACCGTCAAAATACCAAGTAGGTTAATGTTTTAAATAAATAGAACTACTTGGCCTTATTTGTTGGTTTTACAACGGACAATCCTGAACAAGTTATACCTAATTCAGTAATATCCTACATACATACCTAATACATACTGTCACGTCTTTCTCCTTTGCGGGGTAGACAGAGCTCAGGTCTATAAGACCTAAAGCCACGTTTAGCATGGTCACAGAATTAATAATAGTGGCATGGTGGTGGGCGATGGAAAGCGGAATCAAAGTAGTGATGGGTTGCTAGCTGCATCGCTTATTAGCATGATTCCGTAGATTTTCGCCCATTCCCTCGATCGGCTTTTACGATCTGCGCGGGATAAGTAGCAGCTGGTATATTCTGTATACTCCCAGAACAAGGTGGAAGTGGATTAATTTATAAATATCAAAATTTATCAGTTTTCAATCGATCTAGATGACATAATCTCCGAAATTGCGGTATACTTAATCGAAACTTTTCCAATAATATCGGAATTGGGCGCCAAATTAATATCACCGATACAAACTTCGGGGATTCCAGAATTGTTCAACATCCAGTGGCTGGTCAAAGGGAAATAAAGCGAGTTTAATAATATAACTGAGTACAAAGTTAATTTTAACGGATAACCTTTATTATGTGCTTGTTTAATTAATTGTTGAATGGATATGGTATTATCGGGGATATTAGCGTCACGTAAATTTTCGTTGTAACTAACGTTTTTTTGAACTTATAAATCGTCCGAAGCGTCCTAACGGGTTGTTGTGAGATCCACCAAATTCGTTCTGTAGAAGCTTATATAAACGCTCAAATAAGAATACTTATTTTTGGTGTTTCTGATTTTAAAAACAAAGGATTACCTACTTAGATATTCATTTTCGCGTTTTGTTACTTCATGCGCGGACGCTTTTTTTCGTAAGTACATTTCTTTTTCTTAATAATTGACATCATACACGATTTTTGTTACGTAGGTAATAAGAATATTGATTTTCTCTCTTATTCCGTTTTTTGCCCAATGATATGAATTCATCTCGCCAAAAAACGGTTTTAATTATATTTTTCCATAAAAATTCTTTGAATGCTGCTACAATTACATACAAATTAAGTATTTCAATTACAAATTTATCAAATCCTTATTCGCGAGTGCCTGTCTGTTTATGGCCCGCTCGAAAACAATTTGGCGTGAACTAATCTATAAATGTACAACGGGTTTCTGGAAACAAACGATTCCGAGCAGCTTAGGCGGATTGAGGTAGGTACCAATATTCGTTCTAGATTGACTACCCAGCAGGCCTATTTGATAACTAGGTACTATGTACCTAACACGTTTTGATGGAAACTTTCACATCCATTAGGGCTTATAAATGACTATTTATACAAAGTGGAAGGGGCATACCCGTAATAAATCAAACCATGGGCTATACGAGATCGCTTTAGTATAATGAAATTAAAATGACAGTAAAATACCTAAAAACTAAAAAAAAAAACGACGTTCCCATACAAATCGCCCGGGCGGCTGAGCTTGTATGGAAATGCCGAAATTTATTTTTCTTTTTAGGCTCTCAGTTTACTTTCATTTAGATCTAGTATAGACCGTGGTTCGATTTATAACGGGTATGTCTCTTCCACATTCTTCTCCTTAGCGTTTCGATGGCAAAATCATTAAATTCCTTCCACATTGTATAAGCTATACAAGGTGTAACATGACCCTCGACATATCCTTAAAGAGGTTAGTGACACCGTCAATATGAACAACTTTTCCTATGGGGTCAACGCTGGGAACTCGAAAAAAATTTTTGCTTTCCCATACATTTCACCCGGGCGGCAAATTTTTTTTGTATGAAATTGACGATTTTTTTTAGTTCCCAGCATTGATCACATAGCAAAATTTGTTCATATTGAAGAGCTGGCTCACCCCTTTAAGGGTATGTCGAGGGTCATGTTACACACTGTATAAACAGTAATGGATGTTGATGTTGATATTGAAGTAACCGTCAAAGCGTTGTACACCGTAGTCGTCAAAAGTTAACAAAAAGACCTGTATATACGCAAGTTTATTATTGGAAAGAAGTAAATTGTCAATCTTTCAAGTGAATCGACCATTACAAACGTATTACGGACTTCGATTAAGGATCGAACATAGGGGACATAATATACTTACATAGGTATGTTGTTGTTGAAACAGATGGTATTGTTAGTAATAACACTTTCGAAACGACGAAGGACGAAGGACGGAGGAGGTTGTCAAGTCGACACGCATTTTTTTCTTTATACTATTCTGTAAAAAGTTGTGTACTTATGACCACGCATAACTTTTTACGGAATAGTCCGATTTTTAAACATTCTTTTATTGGAATGGGTGCACCCCAAAGTTGGTTCTAAATAAATTTGAATAAAAAATCCGTACTTAGGGTAGAAAAAAATTATTGATTTTCGCTTTTCAGTAGCTTAATTTGTCGTTAAAATGTTTTATCATAGAATAACACCTACTTATTATTTTTAAGGGTTCCGTAGTAAACAAGGAACCCTTGTAGTTTCACCATGTCTGTCTGTCTGTCCATCCGCGGTTTTATTTAGAGACTATAAGTACTAGAAAGCTGTAATTTGGTATGGGTATTCAGTAATTATGCCAAAAAAGTGGTAAAAAAAATCTTGAAAAAAAAAATGTTTTATGGGAGGTCCCGGTCCCAAGTGGGAGTAATGGTTATTTTTCTCTATTAACCTATCGTGTGGGGTATTGCTAAATAGGTCTTTAAAAATATTGTGAGGTTTAGAACACCATTATTCGAATTTAAGGATCCGTTTATAAATATTTGGTTTTCAAGTGCAAAGAGGCAAGTGATCGGGAATCACAAGCAGATGGAGCGGGGAGAGCCTCGCTCTATCTGCTAAACGGTTATATATGGATACGTGAAAAAGATTACAAGAGTAGTAAGTATATATAAAGAAGTTGAAAGAAAAACTATCAGAGCTGAGTACTAAGTACAAACTAAAAAGTTATAGCACTTTTTCATAAACCGCAAAAATAACTTTGTCATTAATACAAACACTATGAAAAATAAAGTTACCACCTCGGACATAAATAAAAGAAAAATAACGAAAAATTAAATAAGTTATCAAGTGCCAGCCCTGTTGAAGCCCGCTCGTAACACAAACTGGGGTGAACGTACCAACGTCGATATACCTCGTTTCTAGAAATAACGATTCTGAGTAATTCTTTCTAGAAATAAACAATTCTGAGTAATACGGTGGATGTTTTTTTTTCGTTATGCCGAGGAGAGTCCTCCCAAAAAAAGACACACATCCGCGAAGAATACGAATAATTAATGAAATCGTGACGGCACGGTTTTGTATTTATGAGTAACTTGTTGGACAACTAAAATATTGCGTTTATTGTAATGGTCTTATACATGGAGGTCTTATAACAAAAGTTCTTTTATATTTAGAGGAATTGTGGTAATATTTATTTTCTCAAACATGCTCGGAAATGTAGGCATTATTGTAGTAAAAAGAAGACACGGAAGTTTGTAATTCTTGGCTCATTCATTACATTGCCGGCCTAGGCCAGGAAGTATAAGTATGAAAATTCATTCCTGGCCGCTGCTCATCATCAGGTCTTTGGTAGTCTCCACTGCAGGAGCACGAACCTCTCTGTACTACCTATATTAGCCACTAATAGCCACAGCAGTCAGAGGATTAGCCGCTGCTCAAAACTTTTTAATTTATCAATGTAACGTTAATTTTGTCACTTGTTATACAGCCAATTACTACCACCGCATTTTAAAAAAATGCATGTAATATATGAATATGACTACAATTTTATTAAAATAATACCTATATGATAAATTATATGCTTAATTTTCGTTGCGAGAGAAAAAAACAATAATCTATGATCTATTAAATTTTTTGTGTAAAATATGGCATTGTTTACTTTGCTGTAATTGACAAATGAAAATTAAAAAATAAAAAATGCGGGATTGCTGTTATTTTCAGTAGTTATACTCACAAACGTTTTTAGTTCAAAACGAGTTTTAGTGATGAAAGCAAAGCAACACTGCAATGGATTTTAAGTACCTACTTCGCCTAATTTGAAAGTAGAAAATTTACTACCGGCAAATACCTAGTATAAGGGGAAATATTTAAGGCATGTAAGTTTATGTGTAATTTTAAGTTAAATTTCCTCACATTTATCGAGAAAATCTCTATACTTTCCTCGGCGGGAAAGGGATTGCCGGACTCGTAACTATTGTTATTGTCTTTTCAAACTATACTCGCCTGGCAATCCCTTACTTCCCGGCCTCAGCAGTAATGTACTATTTTACTTTTTTCACTAACTTAAGAAGTCATTTAGCGTGGTAAACGAATCGATATCAAATTAAAGTGTTTATAGTCTTTTATAGTCAGATTTTGATAAAATATGAATTATTACTCTGAAGCCCCCAGTCATCATGCCTATTCTGGTAGATTGGCGGCTGAGGGATATACGTGCTAATTTCTAGATTCGTTAACATGACAGTGATGGAGCGGGGAAATATTAGGGTTGTAAGCGGATGTTGACTTATTTTGGTTGCACTAATGAGTTGTTTGCTGAGTTGGTTAAGGGTACTATAGCGACACCCGTAATTTTATTCTTTGTATTTAATTGTTTATTTTTCGTATGTGTAAGTAGCCAACACTGGTGTCAGATTTTTCAAGCTGCCTTAAGGCATCTGACATAGCTTAACGACTGCCATCAACGATGACAGCCGGGACCAACGGCTTAACGTGCCTTTCGAAGCACGGAGGAGCTCGAGATATTTTTATGCCACTTGCGGTCACCTATCCAAGTAGGGACTGCACCAGGGGTTGCTTATCATACGTAAGCGCTCATAGAGCTCACACCCACTCGATTTGTATTTAATGAAAAGTAATGGGTACCAAAATTATTACACGTCATTTACTATACCTAACCGAAGTACTGACAAAGATTGATCGATTTAATCTTCTATCTAGGTATAATTTAAGAACTGATACTACGAGGCATAGTTCGATACCATTCTACAGTATGTAAATAAAAAAATCATTTCAGATTTCAGAAAACATAACATTCCCTCATAATAATATACTTAATTATTTCTTTGCTAAAAATAGGGTGACACATAATAGCGAAATACATTATTATGAGCGAATGTCCATTAAAAAGAAAGAAACAAGCCTATTTTGTGTTCAGCCAGCCGGGCAATTCGTACTTATAAAAATATATTTTTTTAATTTCGAGCATTAGTCCCATGTTAACCATGTTCACGACAGTCAAATAAAAGGGCTAAAAACTGGAAGTCTTATTACAATGACTTCAATTAATTGAAATGATTTTGCTCAAAATTTGTTTTTATGTAGGTATTTAGCGTAAGAGTTCGTATGAAAATATATATTTTTTAATTTCGAGCATTAGTCCCATGTTAACCAAGTTCTCGACAGTCAAATAAAAGGGCTAAAAACTGGAAGTCTATTACAATTACTACAATTAATTGAAATGATTTTGCTCAACATTTGTTTTTATGTAGGTATTTAGCGTAATTGTTCACGAAGATGTTTTATAATGATGGAGAACAAAAACGGTTTCTAAGGAGCTTAATATTACATCTGTTCTCTGTGGCTTTGCTGATGGAGTGTATAGCACAGAGCAGGGAATGGTCTGTCACTCGCGCGACAATAAAGACGCCTTATCCTGTGAGGATAACGTTACTTTTCATACAAAACAAGCGTGTCAGGGGGCGGTGCCGTTTATTGAGGTTTTGGACTTCAAGGTAATAGTAGAAATGCAATTTTCTGCTTACTTGTGATAAATAATAATTATATAAATATATACGGACAAATCACACAGATTGAGCTAGCCCCCAAAGTAAGTTCTAATGAAAGACTTGTGTTATGGGATACTAACTCAACGATACTATATTTTATAACAAATACATATATAGATAAACATCCAAGACCCAGGTCAATCTGAAAAGTATCGTTTTCCATCTTGACCTGACTTGACTGATCTTGACATCCGTTTTATTGCAATTACCATATAAGATCACAGCACATTTTGGCATTTTTACGTTTTTTAAGCACGAACTGACAGGCCGAGTATGCGACTTTCACCTACTAGTCGGGCGAGGGTTGACACGTAGTATTACTACCGTGGGCCGTGTGGTTTCCGGAAGAGTAGAGTAGGGCCATTCGAAGTCTTCCCGTAGATGTTGTAGAAGGTGACTTAGGAAACACAAGCTAAACAAAGCTTATAAACATCAAAGAGACCTTTTTAACCCATCTGTCCAGCGTGGAGATACGGATACGGCTCTGGCTCTGGATACTGGGACGACCCTCTTTGTACAAAAAAGAGGGTCGTGCTCCTGCAGTGGAGACTACAAAAGACCTGATGATGATTATTACTATTTTGTCTCTGAGCGAAATTCCGTGCTCTATGGTGTATAGGTAGGTATATCCCACAAGAGGTATGTTTGTTTTTGGCGATTAAATAACATCCTCAGTCAACATGCGGTTACAGCCCTAACTTTGAGGGGCGGAAGCGCGTAATACGAGACAGAGTAACGACGTTTCACCCTTAAAATTACAAATGACGTTAGCTTTTTTGGTAAAAATGTCAAAAGTGAAGCCTTTGATGGATTTAATGAAGCCTCATGCATGCATTTGTGTGGGGTTAGAGACAGGGTCAATATTGCATAGGATAAATTTGTTGAACAATATTGCAAATAATTTTTTTGTTGTGGTAGAGCCTCGCTACCAGCGGTCCGGGGAAGTACCACACTCTCACAGAAAATCGACGTCTGAGTAGTAGCTTTACCGCCTGCTATGCTTCGTTCGGTGAGTGAGAGAGCCGGAGGCCCATCTACCTCTTCCCTCTGGGGAGGGAAAAGTAAAAGGACGGCAACGCTCCTGTGAGACCCCTGGTGTTGCAGTTGTCCATGGGCTGCGGTGATCACTTACTATCAGGTGACCCGCTTGCTCGTTTGCTGTCCTATGACATAAAAAAATAGGATACAAGTGAGTCCGGATTTTTTATTTTTTGAAATAATTCTACATATTGATACAGTTATCAATATAATTTTGTACGCAGATCTGAACATTTCTCCAATCGCAGTGCGCTATTTAAAACGCCTTATCGGTACATCGTGTCGTAATATCTCGACTGCCGTCATTTTTCCGGCTTTCTCTCCCCAGGCGACCGCTGAACTTTGTTATCCTGAGTTAACGTTACTTTTCGAATGGAGTTGACGTTATCAAATATTTTTATATAATTTCATTTTGGTGAAAAGTTTTTAATACGAGCGACCTGTAATTTGCTTGCCAACAAATCAAACGAGCCCAAACACGATGGGTTAAGATTTTTAATCAGAGCTTATGGCCACCTTCTTACTCCATCATCAGATGAGGTCTTTGATATATAATTATCGGTACATCGCGTCGTGATATCTCGACTGCCGCCATTTTTCCGGTTTCCTCTCCCCAGGCGACCGCTGAACTTTGTAATGGTGAGTAAACGTTACACGCGGAATGGAGTTGGCATTATTTAAAAATAAATGTATCCGAGTGGGATTCTTTATACCTTAACATCGAATTGTCTAAATAGATTTTTTATTGGACACTGCTGGTGGGATACTAAAATAACAGACGGATGCCTTTCGACGTAAACCCTTCTTTTGTAAGTAGATATATATATTTATCGGTGCATCGTAAGTCGTAATTATCTCGACTCCCACTGTTTTTCCGGCCTCCTCTCCCTAAAGTTAGATTTCGAATGGAATTAACTAATAATATTATTAAATAGTTTTTCTAAGAATATTATCAACACGACTGGCCTGCCTGCAACTGTAGAGCCTATGTCATTTGTGGCAAGACTTCACACATGCAATTCAATACATATTTTTTAAGATTTATCCATTAAGTCCGAAGATTTAGGCATTTAGAAGGTGGAATAAAAAATCTACCGACCTACATGCTTTATTAGGTACAATCGGAGGAAGATAAGTCAAAGAGAGTGTAGGCCAAATCCTGAGACTGCTCTGACTAATATATGGATCTGGTAGTACAGAGGGTCGTGCTCCTTCAGTGAAGACTAAAAGACTAAAAAAGACCTGATGATGATGATAATGGAGGAAGATAAACCTGACCCCTGACTAGTAGGGGATATTCTACAGACTTATCGACTGACACCCACCGAGGTGGGTGTCGCGATCTAACCAAGCCGCAGGGTAATGCTGGATGCAAGCCGCTTCCAACCGATTATTTTGGAAATCAATTCAGTCGATTTGGGAGATGTCGCGATCTAACCAAATCACAGGGTAATGCTGGATGCAGGCCGCTTCCAACCGATCAATTTGGAAATCAATTCGGTCAATTGGGAGAGCGACTATGTCCAGCAGTGGACTTCTTGCGGTTGAAATGATGTTGATGCTGATGGAGATGATCCCAAAAACTACTTACTAGTATTTATTTTAATAAAACTTAATCTTTTAAAATACTCGTATACTTATTTAATAATCCTAGAGTTCTGGTCACTGTCAACTCTAGCTATTTCACTCTAGGCACCCATAGAGCTACAAGGAAAACTTTCTTCAGAAAATTCTTCCGGACTTAATAAAAATAAGTTTAAATGAAGCCAGTGGATTAGCCACGTCACTCCGCTCAAAAGTTACCCGTTTGTGATCCCCAGCTTTATAAAAAGCTCGGCCGATGTCGGAAGGAGATTAGGAGCCTACCGCGCGGTAAAGTTAATTTTTAAGTTAAGAAGATAGACTACATGTAAATTTTCATACAAAAAGCGATAACGCTTCACACCCCTTAAACATAGTCCAATTTCAATATTATTTTTTTTACACATTATTAATAAATTGGAGAAGTAAGGCTGTACGTTTTGATATTTAAGATATATTGCTTACAAAAAAAGTTATGAGCATCGAAGTAAATATCCATATTTTTACATAAAAAATACTCGGGACATTTTAATTAATCTAAACCGAATCAATAAAAAAGAAAAACGGTTAGCCCTAGATTAAGGTGTGCTAAATCGAATGACACCAAAACTTCCTCATTTTGTAAAGGTTTAGGGGGGCGGAAGAGTTATCGCTTTTTGTATGAAAATTACAGGTAGTCGATCCTCATAACTTGCTGCAGAGGGGAGGGGGGCAAAAACTGAAAATACTACCCGAGATTCGAGACCCCTAGTGGTGACTCAGCCAGTTAAATATAAAGATAAAAAAGGTTTATTTGATAATAAAAAGCACACAAATAAATACAAACAAATAATCACATTAAACAAAAAAACAAACAACTACATACAACCGAAACAAAACAATTATCATTCAAACTAAAATTGTGTGCTCCGCTGTTCAGCCGCCCGGGCAAATTGATCCCATAGCAAAAGTTGTTCATAGTGATGGTCTGTACACACCTATTATCATCATATAACTTGTGCTTAAGGATAGTTGTAATTGCAAATTCACAGAGACCTACTTAAAGTCAGCTAAGCAAAATAAATCATTTATATCTACTTCATTAATGTTACTAATATTATTATTTTTCGCTTTGAAAATTAAAAACGTCGCTGATTTGCGGTTATATTTTTACGTTCAAATCATGGAGATAGGTATATGTACTACGTACTAACGTTCAAATGCAATGTCGGGAATTAACGCGAAAACA
Organism: Rhodophaea formosa; assembly: GCA_963082605.1. Lineage (NCBI taxonomy): Eukaryota > Metazoa > Arthropoda > Insecta > Lepidoptera > Pyralidae > Rhodophaea > Rhodophaea formosa. Next base: position 11,416,671 of record OY720226.1, read on the forward strand.
TACCGTTTTTCACCGTAAAAATATTATTTTCTGTGAGAAATGACATCTTCATCCACCGGTGGATGAAGATGTCATCGCGCCGACGGGGCACTAACACCGCTGCAACTGTCATCCAGTGACCACGGTCGGTGTAACCCGGCCGAAACGTCTGGAGAAAAACGGTCTATTTTCGCGTTAATTCCCGACATTGCATGCAACGCGAAAGTTTAAAAGTAGTCACTAAAACATATTGTTTGATCAGGCCTGCGTGAAAAAGATCAATCAAATCATTTAAACACCGCCCTGACTTGCAAAAACAACTCATTTCTCACAGAAAATATTATTTTTATGAATACCAATGATGACTGGGACGTCCCACAGCGCCGATTCAGAATTTTCAGATAATTTATCAGTCTAGGTCATGTAAGAAATTTATATCATACCTTTTTGATTAGTATTTATGAATAATAACTTTGATTATATACCTACTCTCTAGACACCGTCATGTCTTTATTTCAATGATTAATAATAATTATTTTTAACTAGTTTTTAACAAACAAGTAAAACCGACTTCAGCCCTATACGTAAATGTACCAACTGGAACTAAAAATTAGGTTTTAGTGGGTGTGGTAGTTCAATCAAAATAGAGGCACAATGTCGTCATCACCTTGTCTTGATTCGTGGTCATACTTGTATAATTATTTTTAGATTTTGTTTATTTTTTCTAGAAGCACTGGATGCAGATCGATAAAAATATTATAGAACCACCTTTGAAGTTCAGTCAAAACAGAAGAGTAACATTCTCATCAATTTGTCTTGATTCGCATAAGAATAAAATACAAATAATTTAAATCAATAAGTTTAAACCAAACGGCATATTTACTTTATTTTTTCAAAAAGTGCTCGATACATTGCGACAAAAATTTTATGGGACCACCTCTCATTACCTATCGAACAAAACAAGAATCACTTTAATCGAGCGTAACAAACATACAAAAAAAAAAAACATTTAGGCGACTTGAGAACCTTCTCATTTTTTGATGTTTTTGGTTAAAAAAAACAGGCCAATTTTTCAATGCTTGTGCGCATGACAATAGTCAATAATTTTATTCATCTGATATTTTAACTATCATTTGGTGAACGTCAATTTAGATTTACAATTGGTTTACAATGTTATGTTATTGTTGACGTCAATAATTAATTTAAAGCTAGATTTACACCACTTCCAAAGCGGAGTGCAGAAGAAGCGGCAACAAACTGCACAGCGCATTTTCTCCGAATGACGTCAACTTACAATCTACGACATACGAGTACCTACTTAGAACTATTATATGTAAATCTTTGTGTGTTAACGCGTCCTGTCAATTCATGCCCTCTAAATCCGTCAAATTGGTAGCTGTGTGTGTGCGCGACCGACTATGGGTTGAACACATTGGTTTTTTCTACGCTTTTAGACTCATCATCATGTCCTTATTAGTCTCCACTGCAGGAGCACGACCCTACCTGCACTGCCAGAGCAGTCAGAGGATTTGGCCTACACTCTCCACGCTGGCCAGACGGGTTGGAGAGGTCTCTTTGATGTTTGTAAGCTTTGTTTAGCTTGAGTTTCCTCAGTCGCTTTTTACGACATCCACGGGAAGATTTGGAGTGGTCCTATTCTTCTCTGCCGGGAACCACACGGCTAAAAGAGTCTATCTAGGCTTTATATGTATAATCAGTGCACAAAACGGCTTCAAAGCCTCGAACACCGTGGCGCAGCGGTCAACACGCCTGCCTGCGACACGGATGGTCCCGGGTTCGATCCCCGGTCAGGTCAAGATGGAAAATGATCTTTTTCAGATTGACCTGAGTCTTGGATGTTTATCTATATATGTATTTGTTATAAAGTATAGTATCGTTGAGTTAGTTAGTATCCCATAACACAAGTTTTACTTAAGAACTTACTTTGGGGCTAGCTCAATCTGTGTGAATTGTCCGTATATATTTATTTATTAATAGCAAGTCTGTGTGTCTTTTACATGTTTCATATCGGGGAGTGTGCCCAGGAACTGCATGATCTAATTCCCCTTGCACGATTGTTAACTAACACTACTAAGCACAAGTTAAGCAAAGCATAAAAACATCAAAGACACCTCTGCAACCCGTCTGGCAAGCGTGGAGAGTGTAAGCCAAATCCTTTGGCTACTCTGGCTCTATGTAGTATGTACTAGTTCAGAGAAGGTCATGCTCCTACAGTGGAGACTAAAAGACCTAATGATGATAATGATGATGACACACTTTATAATACATAATCGGAGAAGTCTAGGCGGTCAAAGACGCTGGCAAGAGCTAGGAAATGCTTGTAAGTAAATAATCTGCCGTGTGGTTCCCGGCAGAGTATAATAGGACCACTCCAAGTCTTCCCGTGGATGTCATAGAAGGCGACTAAGGGAACACAAGCAAAACAAAGCTTACAAACATCAAAGAGACCTCTCTAACCCGTCTGGCCACCGTGGAGAGTGTAGGCCGAATCCTCAGACTGCTCTGGCTAATAAATGGCTCTGGTAGTACAGAGAGGGTCGTGCTCCTGCAGTGGAGACTAAATAAGACCTGATGAAGAAGAAGTAATCTGCGTTAATTAGTAGCAATCGATGAATCTGTATAAACACAGAAATAGGAGCATTGGCTGCAATCAATCATGTTCAGGAACTTCGCGAAGTTGCCAGGAAACGGGAAATTGAACCGCACGGCCGATAGCTGTTCGTACACACAGGTCGGTAATCGATTTTTTACTTACACTAATACCCCGCCCTGGCTTCGTTTGAGTCTCTATTAGAATCACCTTTTAGCTGAAAGACATTTTCAGTTGGATTACGTGAAAGCATGGTACCTAAGTAGATATCCAAAAGGCAATTCAGCTACATGACTTAAAAGTGTGCCAAGTCAGCTGAGTCAATTTTCAGCTGGCTAAAAAGAGTTCAACCATGAGATCGAAAAATAAATAAAATATGAAATAAATAAATGTATAGAGACAATCACACAGATTGAGCTAGACACTAAGTTGTGAACTTGTGTCGCGGACGTGGAATAAAAACTTAACTATACAGACTGATTTTGAACTGAACTAAGTTTATTGAAATCTCGGGATCAGAATCCTTAATAGTATACAGAATTGTAAGACAAATAAGGAATAAAACGTAAAACTTTTTTGACCTATACAAAGTCACCGATCAGCTGAGCGAATTTATATAGGAAGTCTGTATTTTTTTCCGATTTTCATCTTTTTTCCTTTCGATTCTGTATTCCATTAGGGATTCTGATCCCGAGATTTTAATATAGTTCATCATCATCATCAAACTTAAGAGCTGGGCTCTTGTCGGTGGAGCTTCTTCCATTCCTCTCTTTGGAAGACTTGACCAAGAACATAATAGAAGGAAAAATAGAAGGTAAAAGGGGACCGGGAAGGCCGAGACAAACCGTCATAAAACAAATAAAAGAAAAAAATAATGTTGCTGCTTAATATAGTTCATAGGTTCAAAATCTGCCTCTATATTAAATAGATAAACATCTAGAGCCAGATCTGACCGGTTGAACTCGAGACTGCGACTCAAAGGCACTTGTTGCACCACAGAGGTAGGAAATTAATAATCTAACACTTATGTATACCTGAACTAAATGTACAGTACTACCACTTTTATAAGTTACAGCGATGAAATAATTTTTTTGCATGGCGCGAAAATATCCCTCTGCTATTGGCTGATGCGTACGCGCCATGCGGCGTCTTAGCCAATCTCGGCAGGCGTACAAGTATTGTGAGCGAGATAGCACGAGTCCTACTGCTGTTGGATTTAAAATCTCATGTTGTACCGATAAGTTCGTTATTTCACTGATGATTTCATTCGGCCCGAGTCGGCGGTCGGTTGCGCTATTCTGCGCCATCGAACAATGCCGAGGTAACTTATAAACGTGGTCATACTGCACCTGTACGTACAATACTCGTTTGAGTACAAAAATGTTTGTTTGATATCATTACGAGGAAAGAAAAAGACCGGATTGTGGACAACCTGGCAAATATTTAAATGTCGGAATCAGAAAACAATATAAACCTACAAGAAAGAGAAAAAAAATTGGACCTCTCATACAAATTCACCAATTTGGTCTAATTTTAAAATATTTCGTGCTAAACTCGTTTGACAACAAAAACCTTTTTTTGATAAAATTACAGAAAAAGAAATAAAGCTACTTCGTAAAATATAAATTTTCGGTCGGCTTACGACCAATTTATTTCTAGACCTAGAGTTTTTATAATATCATGGCCCATTTATTTGGATCGTAAGATATACCTGAAGTTTTATAAAATATTTTTCTCGATTACTTCTTGCCTTTTGTAAACGGTGGAATAAGTTACATTACTTACAATATTATATTTGATTGCTACTCTTATAAAATAAATACATACATACTGAGGTGAACTCCGTAGAGCAGTGGTTAACACACCAGCCTGTGACACCACTCGTGTCCCGGGTTCGAGTTCGGGTTCAGTCCGAATCAAACTTTATGGCGGTTTGGAACATCGCGCGAGTCTTAGCGCAGTACACAATATTAGATCTGCGCGGGGCGCGCGCGGAGGCGGGGCGCGTACATGTACTACTCATGTAGTAATATACCAATCACATTTCTGTAGTAATAACTGACATAAAACCAAATTTAAGTAGTTCAAATAACATTTTATTATAATATTACTATAACTATATCTATAATCTATATCACACAATGTGTATTGAGCAAATATATTAGTATTTAAGTACAAAATGTTTACCTATGAACATCAAAAATATACAAATATATACTTTAGAATTTTAGGTAACTCGTCTTCTTACAATTAAATTAATATAAATGAAATACTTATTTAAAATACATAAACACAAAAAAAATCTCATAGCACAGTCCTACTATTGTAAGACTGTGCTATGGATGTTTTTTGTAAAATAATATTTTTTAATTAATAAAGAATCTCGACTGCATAGTATTATTATGGCAATTATTATATTTATAGCCTAAAAGCTGAATAATGTAACCTGATACATCCAAATCAGTTCAAAAATTGTATTAATGTAGTAAAAGTTGTGGTGAAATAAAATATCTTTTACGGCAGTCATGTTATAAACGCAATATTTCCTAATAAACGATAAATGAACACAAAATTTATTTTAATATTGGTACCGAAAACTCTTAAACAATACAGCAGTCTTAAGTGTTGTCATAATATTGGAAAAAAACGCCCATATTTTTGCATAATTTTCCGCTAAGTTTGAAGAAGAGATTCAGGAATCATAATAGATATAAGTAAACGTAGAATCAATATATAATAATTAACATTAGCTATTTCGTTATTAGTTATTCTACTCCTTTCATTATAAAGGGAACAAAGTGTACAACACCACATCTGGAACATAAAAATAAATTGGTTAATAACTAGAGGCCTACCCATCTGACTGGCCTAAGGACCTTATACATATTTTTTCACATAATTATGCTGTCTAATATGAGTTGATCCCTGGTCAGGTCAAGATGAAAAATGATCTTTTTCAGATTGATTTGGGTCATCATCATCATCATCTATCTAGTCTCCACTGCAGGAGCACGACCCTCTCTGTACTACCAGAGTCTTCAGATTGATCTGGGTCTTGGATGATCATCTATATAAGTATTTGTAATAAAATATAGTATTGTTGAGTTAGTTTCCCTTAACACAAGTCTCCAACTTACTTTGGGGCTAGCTCAATCTGTGTGATTTGTCCGTATATATTTAATTATTAACACCGTTGTTGTCAAAAGTCAGTAAATAGGCTTGCTGGCTAGATCATCTATATAGTCTTCTCTTTAGTTCCCTGATAAAACTGTTTCAATGTTTGATAAACGATATTTACCCTTATGATTCTTGTAATAGAGAGCATAATTCTGTGCTAAGATTTATGGTGGACCGTGAGACGGAAATACTATACGTTGGTATCCCGCTCGCACATCATCATCAGGTCTTTTTAGTCTCCACTGCAGGAGCACGACCCTCTCTGTACTACCAGAGCCAATCAGCCAGAGCAGTCAGAGGATTTGGCCTACACTCTCAAATCAAATCAAATCAATTTATTGTGGAGCACAGGTTACAAAGGATCTTAATTTATATAATGTTTCACTGTGACCTGTCTTAAAAGACGTACAATATTTGTATTTTATATAATAAAAGTCAATTTTAAATATGTCACATTTTAAATTTGCTTTTATAGCTGTGCTTTTTATTAAACATTAATTTGTAATTAAACATTACATTAAAATATCATGCAAGCAGTCTCTTACAGAATAATAACATTTTTGTCTCACCGCTGGCCAAACAGGTCTCTTGATGTTTATAAGCTTTGTTTAGCTTGTGTTTCCTAAGGCGCCTTCTACAATATACTCGTAACCAATCTATAGTTTTTATATAATTGCATATGTGCATGCGGGACACCAACCTAATACTTATTCCGTCTCTTTCCTTGCCAAAAGTTGGTTTGGGTACTCAGTTATTTTACTAATATGTAAGATCCTTGGGTCAAAGAAAAAAACTTCGTTTTTATCCCCCGATGCAAAAAGAGAGGGGTGATATAAGTTTAACATGTCCGTCTGTGTATCTGTCTATGGCATCAGAGCTCCCAAAAGGAAGAACCGATTTTCGTTTAATTTTTTTTGTTATTTGTGCCATAGATAATTTTTCCCCGAGTGTTCTTAGCCATGTTGCATGAAAATCTGTTCAGCCCTTTGAACATCATCAGCTCTGTCCTAGTTGATGAGGGGATCTGACTTATGTCCGATCGACACAAAATTTGGTACCGTGTTACTTCAAAGCTATTGAAAGTGTCGGGAGTTTTTAAATTTTTTAATTTAACTTCTTTATGGTATAATGCTTACCTTGACCTGGTACAGCAATATGAATGTTTTCATGTTTTGTGACGTTTCGAAGAAACTTTTTGGTAAACACATCCTGAAAATGAATAACAATCAATAATCAAAACCTTATATATGATGTTTATGCAGAAAAAAGGCTTAATAGGTAATATGTTTAAAAAAATATCTAATTAGGTCTATGTTTTTATTGATTGTTCAAAAGCTACAGACTACTAGCGTTTCGGAACCGACCACTGCAGAGAAAAAACGCCGAAAGAAACTCTTTTCAACAGTTTTTGTCGCCTACTCGCCTGAAGGGCTTTATATGATTACGTACGTATACTTATTCCTTATTGTCTTTTTGTTTATTTTCTTTTACGGCAAGCGTTGGACACCCACCGACCAGGTGGTCGGACGACCTGATACAGGTCGAAGGAAAGCACTGGATGTAGGCCACTTCCAACGTTCCAACGTATTGGAAATCCTTGCCGGAGGCTTATGTCCAGCAGTCGAAGACTTGTATATAAACTGAAGTAGACATGCCCTACTCCAAGAAACAGACATTTGAAAGAAATCGTGTCACGTAACGTGGTCGGCGTCTTCACGTTCGAAGCGTTCCGGAACGAAATATTAGCGAAACCGCGAAACGCTGTAATACGATTCCATTTCGGTTTCGTTCCGCTTGCGGTGTGAGACACACCAAACAAAATCATACTAGACAGAGTTTCGCGGTTTCGTCAATGTTTCGTTCCGGAACGCTTCCGTTTTGCATTCGCGGCTGTGTGCTACAGGCGTTAATATGTGTGAGCTAAGCGCAACGGTGTTAATTAGCTCACTATGAGCGCTTCAGAAATTGGTACGCACGGCTCATCTATAGTTTAATAGGGTTCTGTACCCAAAGGGTTAAAGCGGGACCCTGTTCACGAGACTTCGCTGTCCGTCTGTCTATCTGTCAGCAGGCTGTATCATATAAACCGTGATAGCTAGATAGTTTAAATTTTTACAGATAATGTATTTCTGTTGTCGTTATGACAACAAATACTAAAACCAGTATAAATTAAATATTTTAAGGGCATCTATACAACAAACGTATTTTTTGTAGTTTTTTGCTCGAGTCAAATGTTGTATAGATAATGGTACGGAACCCTAGATGCGCGAGCCCGACTCGCACTTGGCCAATTTGTTAGTCTCCACTGCAGGAGCATGACCCTCTCTGTACTACCAGAGCCATATATTAACCAGAGCAGTCAGAGGATTTGGCCTACACTCTCCACGCTGGCCAGACGTGTTGGAGAGATCTTTTTGATGTTTATAAGCTTTGCTTAGTATTATTAGATTGCTTGTATCTCCTAAGTCGCCTTCTAAGGCATCCACGGGAAGACTTGGAGTGTTCCTATCCAACTCTGCCGGGAACCACACGGCCGCAAAGTCGTGTCGTATAAGGAGACCAGACATCCATCCCCTTCGAGGAGAGAAGAGTGAAAAAGACATAATAAAGTCATCTCACCATAATCGTGTACCCGTCAGACGAATTTAGTCCATAGTTGCTAGGCATAATATCGATGTGGCGCAGTCTTGTGCTCAGGTTGACCGCGGCGAATGAATAGGACGGGTACATGTCCCCCTTCATGGGAAGGCGTTTCTTTACCCATAGCGTTATATCAAGTGGCATCTGAAAAAAAAACAAAAAAAGTATAACTACCTGCTACCATGTGGTCCCAACCCCTTAATCGTACGATTTGTTTTCACAGACTCACATAGATGGCGGCACTTCTCGCTACACAACATTGTAGCTACTGTATTATCCGACTCCCAACTAATATTATAAATGCGAAAGTGAGTTTGTTTGTTTGTTACGCTTTCACGCCTTATCTACTGAACCGATCATCATAAAATTTTGCATACACATAGGTTAGGGTATTAAGAAGGACATAGGCTATATATCACGTGGACAAAGCTGCGGGTAACAGCTAGTGAGAATATAAAAGCATTATTTACAAAATATATCTTACTAGCCGGTGCCCGCAGCTTCGCCCACGTGATATATAGCCTATGTCCTTCTCAGTACCCTAACCTATGTGTATGTAAAATTTCATGATAATCGGTTCAGTAGATACGGCGTGAAAGCGTAACAAACAAACTTACTTTCGCATTTATAATACTTGTTGGGATGAGATTTAAAATAAGAACAATATTTTAAGCGTAACATTTTAAAATTACACCTAAGTTTTAGTAAGTTTAGTCCTACCTAAGTTTTAGTCTGTAGCGGGAGCGAGGTGGGATGCTCGACCGCCACAAAGGGAAGATCTTCTCGCTGGGCAAGGTGTGCGCCCAGGGAATCGTACGGCTCCGACTGAGTTCTGTCGGAGGTGTTACTTATATAATATACAGATTCTCAGAAACTTTGTTTGCGCGTTTCAGGATTGAGCAGTGCCATCTTGTGAGAAGTCTTGTAGTTATTTGCTGTCTCGCCAACTGAACGTATCATCGCGAAATTATGAAATCATGAAATTTTGCATACACATAGGTTAGGGTACTGAGAAAGACATAGGCTATATATGACGCGGGTGAAGCCGCAGGTAACAGCTAGTATTGTATAACTGATAGTATAACTAAACGGACTTACACCTAAAAATGTCCCAATGTGATGTGTTATGGTATCATAATTACAATTGTACACAATAGTCGCAGACCGTCCCGGCTTCGCCCGTGGTATATACCTAGTCTATGGCACTCAGGGATAACATAGCTATCCAATGGTGTTTTTTTTTAAATCGGTTCAAATTCCTGAGATTAGCGCGTTCAACCAAACAAACAAACTCTTCAGCTTTATAATATTAGTATAGATACTAATTAATAATTTACCATGTGTGGCTCGGCCATGATGCCCAATGGGTCTTGTGCAATGGCGATAAGGTCCAAATTCTGGAGCAACCTTTTCTCAAACGGTTGGATCTTCTTCATAGGGCAACTCAGCAAGAGCGGGGCTGACATCATCGCGTACACAGCCAACTGGACGCGACTTTGGCCCTCGGTTAGAATTCCTGTGCCAAAGATTAACTGAAAAAAAAAAAACAACGGATTGCACTCCGGGAGTGCCGGCAGAAGTGAAAACTTAAGAGCGTATCCTAGCAGTATTTTTTCACCATGGTTGTATGGAACAAATGTATTAAAATATTTTCTCGCTGAAAACTGCTTCTAGAGGCACAATTCATAAAATCTAGTACTAAAATAGGTATAGCTCTATGTTTTATTTTTTCTAAAAAAACTGTTTAAAAATAATTGTTTTTTTTTAAAACTATTTAATAAAAATTTATTTTAGAAGTTCAGTCTTTCAGAACCTATTTTAATACTTGATTTTATGGAAAAAAATTGTGCCTCTAGAAGCAGTTTTCAGCGAGAAAATAGACAAAATACATTTGTATGGAAAACATACTGCTAGGATACGCTTTTAAATACTATCACTTATAATTTAATACTTTTCCTAACAGCAGTCACCATCCATGGATGTGCGTAGCACGCTGTAACACAAACACACACGCACATTCTCGCAAGCGCTCTGCGCCGTCTTACGAATTTTCAATCTAACGAATCTGTTGGTCACGTGACCTGTCGCGAGTTAAACATTTTTCCCCCATCACAAAAACTGCGCACGCCGCTATAGAAGTTTTCACGACAAAACACAATAACGTAAGATAAGCATGCGTCTCCTACCACCTGAACACGCGAGGACTTATACAATGCTACAGATACCGCTTTATCAGTAGCAGAGGTTTGGTCAACACAAATATAATTTGCCCGCGTCGATACGCTAAGAAGTATGACGGTAGGTTATGCCGTGTGGTTTCCGGCAGAGTAAAATAGGACCAAGTATTCCCGTGGATGTCGGAGAAGGCGACTTAGGAAACACAAGCTGAAAAAAGCTTATAAATATCAAAGAGATCTATCCAACCCGTCTGGCTGCGCCATACATTCGCCTGCTTTTCGCAACCTTAATTTGGTCCAATATTTTTGTATGAGGTGGGCAGTCTATTACGTTAGTATTATATTGTCTTTGCTAGCAGTATATCTACTGCCTTCTAATGGTGATTTTTGTAAGCTTTATAGAGAATATGCACGTAATTTTTTTATTTGCGTATTATCCCTTATAAACACAGTACAAAAATATGAAGGAACTTTTAAAATATCTTAATTAGCCACAAAGATGTGATATTTTAAAGTTTAAATAAGATAAGAGAAGTCCGATATGGACTAGTGACGTCTAAGTCTATATCATGTATACATTTGCCATATAAAATAGTGTTTTCGCGAGTGAGATAGACATATTTTCGTATGTCAGCCCAGTTGTTCGTATGTGCCGCCTATACAACGAGCTTTACTTGGCCAATGAGGCAATTGATATATTTGCCTTAAATCGCACAAATTCGTTAAAAAATCTGGTTAGGCGAGTCCTCCACTGATCTTTTATATGTTCTTACTTAAATAAATAAAATAAAAGTGCTTATATGTATGTATTTGAAGATCATGTACCAAGCAAATTTTTGTTAACAGTCTTTCCATGGCACTTTTGTTTTCTATTGTAACGTAACTGCTCAAACAGTGTTTACAACGGTCATGCTGTGTATACACGTTTTTTGGGTTTCAATCTAGCTCAGAACGTAGCATGTATTTTAGATTAAGTCTTATTGATTGTTACCTGTTGTGTATGCCTTGAGTTAATAAATAAATAAATATTTTCGTAAAATCATTTTATCTCGTCCGTTTTCAATCAAATTTTATTGTTTTCACTTTCAGTACTTAATTTTTGAATATTTTTGAATAAACTGGTAAGATTTTTTTTTTCATGCATATTTCCTATTACCAGACGTTAGCTATGCCGGCCAGACGGGTTGCAGAGGTCTCTTTAATGTTAGCTTGTGTTTCTTAAGTCGCCTTCAACGACATCCACAGAAAGACTTGGAGTGGTCCTATTCTACTCGGCCGGGGACCACACGGCAACAAATGATAAAAAATAGTAATAATTAAATACTAAGAAAGAATCGTTATTACGATTCCAAGAAATCCTATCACTATCGTCTATGTTTGCCCAAACTATAATCTTTCTAAATGTATCAGCAAATATTACCATAGAGAAAATACAAGATGGCGAATACATGAAATAGATATGAATAATGTCCCGCCATTTTGCCAGACGTCGGCATTCAAATATTTGTACATGTCTCATCTTTCTTAATGCGGAACGCTTGACTAGTGTTGTGAAAAATCGAGTCTGCAAATCTAAATTTAATAGCTCTTCTTTTTCTCGAGTCGTATGTAATATACCTATGTCTATGTATTTAGTAGTCATTTGCCCCTTGAAGATCGTTTTGTGTGATGGAATGGATGGTACATTTACGACACAACGCAACTAATTTTGCGGAATTAGCTGAACTAAAAGAGCCATTGAGCCGAGTTAAACGGTATTTATCTAAATAATTTATAATCAGTTTAAAGAACTAAAAAACACGCTTTTAACACGCTAGTCATGTATTGTCATAAGAACTCAGAGCGTGTGCAAAATTTCATCCTAATCGAAGACCGGGAAGTGGGTCAAATTAAGGTTCCAAGATTTTCTTACATACAAGAGAAGCTAATAAAAGCGTGTTAAAAAGAAGTCGAGTACTTGTAATCACCACTCGAGTAGATATACTACTTCAGTATTGTTAAAAACTCTAATCGTACACTCATTTGAGTACCAAAATGTTTTAGTTATAGTCAATAAATAACTTGGGTTTTATTTTGACCAATCGAGTTGGATTTCATATTTTTGACTGACTGTCAAACTGACAGACTGACAGTTATCCACAGAAACTCAGCTAGCATTAAGCAACAACGTCTTATCTTTGAGTCGATTAGAATTTAAATAAAATTAATTTAATACGGTTTTTATCGCGTGTATTACATTATTTATACACCTAACGTTTCGAACACTTTTCAGTGTTCGTGGTCGCAGGTAGACGAACACTGAAAAGTTCACAATCGCGGAAACATTTTGTATCGATTAGAATTAGCGCGAATTTGTTACTTTTGTATCCGTGACTGCTTCATCACTCTTATGATGGATGCATATTCATCATCCATAAAGACTATACAACTGCGGGCAGCTCGATAGACTATCGATATTTCACTGTCGATATCCAACAATATTTTAGTCTGTTTACAAAATGTTGAGGCCGACTCGAGGTTTTCACAACACTACGCTTAAACAAACATTCTGAATGTTTTCGCAGTATCGAAATAACATGGGATTTTTAAAGACTGTTGCTTTTAACATTGCATTTTCATTGCCAAGTTCTCTTTTATGGGATTAAATATAAGATTGTGATGTCACTAAAATTTTTTTGTGATATTTATATAAGGGAACTTACTGTTACCTACCTACTTATATGATATCGCGCACTTCCATGCTAGTCTGGGAGTAAAGAAAAAACGTAGAATGTACCAGCTGCTTCTCATCCCGAGCAGACCGTAAAAGCCGGTCGAGGGAATGGGCGAAACCTCAGGAATTATTTGGCGATGCGGCTAGCGACCCGTCACTATTTAGATTCCGTTTTCCACCTACTCGCCCATCAACACGCTTATTGTGGCCTTAAGGTATTATGACCTTGGGTTCTGTCTACCCCGTAATGGAAACAGACGTGATAATATGTATGTATGATATCGTAAAACTGTGTTTGCGTTATGTCTATTGGCATAACCGTTATAATCATTAATCCTATCCTAATCCTATCCTAATCCTATCCTAATCCTATCCTAATCCTATCCTAATCCTATCCTAATCCTATCCTATCCTAATCCTATCCTAATCCTATCCTAATCCTATCCTAATCCTATCCTAATCCTATCCTAATCCTATCCTAATCCTATCCTAATCCTATCCTAATCCTATCCTAATCCTATCCTAATCCTATCCTAATCCTATCCTAATCCTATCCTAATCCTATCCTAATCCTATCCTAATCCTATCCTAATCCTATCCTAATCCTATCCTAATCCTATCCTAATCCTATCCTAATCCTATCCTAATCCTATCCTAATCCTATCCTAATCCTATCCTAATCCTATCCTAATCCTATCCTAATCCTATCCTAATCCTATCCTAATCCTATCCTAATCCTATCCTAATCCTATCCTAATCCTATCCTAATCCTATCCTAATCCTATCCTAATCCTATCCTAATCCTATCCTAATCCTATCCTAATCCTATCCTAATCCTATCCTAATCCTATCCTAATCCTATCCTAATCCTATCCTAATCCTATCCTAATCCTATCCTAATCCTATCCTAATCCTATCCTAATCCTATCCTAATCCTATCCTAATCCTATCCTAATCCTATCCTAATCCTATCCTAATCCTATCCTAATCCTATCCTAATCCTATCCTAATCCTATCCTAATCCTATCCTAATCCTATCCTAATCCTAATCCTATCCTAATCCTATCCTAATCCTATCCTAATCCTATCCTAATCCTATCCTAATCCTATCCTAATCCTATCCTAATCCTATCCTAATCCTATCCTAATCCTATCCTAATCCTATCCTAATCCTATCCTAATCCTATCCTAATCCTATCCTAATCCTATCCTAATCCTATCCTAATCCTATCCTAATCCTATCCTAATCCTATCCTAATCCTATCCTAATCCTATCCTAATCCTATCCTAATCCTATCCTAATCCTATCCTAATCCTATCCTAATCCTATCCTAATCCTATCCTAATCCTAATCCTAATCCTAATTCTATCCTATCCTAATCCTAACCCTTATCCTAATCCTAATCCTAATCCTATCCTAACTAATATTATAAATGCGAAAGTGAGTTTGTTTATTTGTTTGTTTGTTACGCTTTCACGCCGTATCTACTGAACCGGTCATCATGAAATTTGGCATATACATAGGTTAGGGTACTGAGAAGGGCATAGGCTATATATCACGCGGGCGAAGCCGCGGGTAACAGCTAGTTAATTATAAATGCATGAGATAGTTTGTTTTTTTTGATACGCTTTCACGCTTTTGAACCGATTACCATGAAATTTTGCATATACATATACGTTGTGTGGGGTACGGAGGAGCTAAGGTTAATCCGCTTTATGCCCGATAACATGCTAGTCGTGGCCTTTGATTCAAGATTCAATCGTTTATTTAATATAGGTTTCTTTGAACACTTATTAATTGTCATATTTGTGTTTCCAATTTTTACAACAAAAAATGTTTGTTGACGTCAATAATTACTTATGTCTAAGTTTAGGCCGCTTCCAAAGCGGAGTGCAGAAGAAGCGGCAACAAACTGCACAGCGCATTTTCTCCAAGCGACGTCAACTTACAATTTTAGTTAGACCTTATTAACTACTTATATATATGTGGACTGAGTGTGCATTGTTTTAATTAAATGTCATGATAAAAATTGAATTGGAAAAAAATTATGTCATCATTGAAATGTTAAATAGGTAAAATTTAAATATCGAAATGTCAAATTATTGAAATTAAATAAAAATGTCATATTATAAAATATTATGTACCGAACGTACCAAACGTAATATTTCTGTGTATACAGAATTACGAGGCGTCTGCGCCAAGCTCAAGCCAAATATTGCTATCAGTTTGGGTTTTGTGACCTTGGGGTCTGTCTACCCCGCAAAGGATAAAGAATAGGACCACCACAAGTGTTCCCGTGGTTGTCGTAGAAGGCGACATAGGAAACACAAGTTGAACATTATTTATTTAAAATACATAAAACAAAGCTTATTAACATCAAAGAGACCTCTCCAGCCTGTCTGGCCAGCGTGGAGAGTGTAGGCTCTCTTCTCAAATCCAATTAAATCCTCTGAAAGCTCTGGCTAATATATGGTTTGGGTGGTACAGAGAGGGTCGTGCTCCTGCACTGGAGACTTACAAAGACCTGATGATGATGATGGTATAGCATAAAAAATCTCACCATATCAGGGTCATTCCAATGACCCGGGCCGTGGTACTTAGCCAGCAAATGGTAATTTATGGTGTAGTAGTTTATTATGAACTTAATGGAAGACCAATTAAGGAATACGTCGTGGAAGTTCCGCCAAAGATTGCAATGCTTCATGATGGGTTCGTAGACTGGCTGAAAACAAAAAAAAAACTACTCCGTGACTTTCATTTTCTTTTCTTTTTTGATTAAAATTAATGTGAATCGAGACGCGCGTCTCGATGTCGATGACCTTGGTTCTCTGCCGGATCACCTCATTTCTGATTTAATCTCGCAGAGAAATGCCGAGCATAGCCCTTTCCATAGCTCTTACGGCTCGTCTACCTCAGCTTATGTTCAGGTCTGTTAACTAAAGCTGGCACGTTCACAGTACTCACACTTATGCAATTTTACTATACGGTATGTTAAAAAATAAATGATTTTGTTTCAAAATCTCCACCATCACTTTTTTATTATGATGCATGAAATAATTAAAGACATTGTACACTATTTTAACGAGATTGTCCTGTTAAAATTTTTACGGAACCAATTCTTTCAGAAGACATTGTATTCAAGCCTTCAACTAGGCAAATAATTACACGCGTCACAAGTCGATCACACGTGACTGTCGTTAAAGACCACGCTGTATATATATAAACAGTAGCAAAAGCAAAACAATAATTATCCCTTCACACTCATAAGATAGATCGCGCGAGAGAGAGACGGGCAGACTTTTCATGATGCACATGCAGTGCGACGTCACGCCGCGCGCGTATGCACAGACACTACACAAGCTCAATGTGTAAATGTGTTGAACGCGCCAGCTTTCGACAACTGACCTATATATAGAAGTCTTTGTACTCTTGTACTAACCGCGTTTAGCAGACGGGTTGGAGCGTGCAGTTTATTTTATCTCGGTTCCGACGCTGCTGTCCATCGAAACCGTTTTTTAGGCGAGGTAAGGGTAGGAGTTTGTTGGAAGACTGGTAGAACGGGATAAAGGTATATAGGTCTACTTGCTCGGAAGGATCGGGGTTGAGAAAGTAGCAGCTCGGGAGGTCGGGCGCGCGTACTCGATGCCATACTTGCAACCACCGGACAGGCAGTTGAGGTTGACACCCCTGACCATAAGGTCTTGGCTTATTCTTGATGACATGGGGCCGCTTGGCATGGTTGGCATCGGAAGCGACGCGTCATTTCAAAACAAGCTTTATACTCAGTAACATAAGATGCATAACTGCCTGAACGTGGCGAGCCGGCCGGCGGCCTGGCGGCACTCGCGCGGACTAGACGTCCGCGAGCGTGCAGCCGCCGTTTTGCATCTTATGTTTCTAGGCATATAGCTTATTTTTACAGACTTTAGTAAAGCCTTCGACCAGATTAACCATTCAATACTTTTCGTAGCTATAAATGGTTTCATCTCTCCCTGGATTAATATTCCCTTTGGAGTACCGCAAGGGTCATTGCTTGGTCCTTTATTATTCGTCATATTTATTAATGACATTAGAGCCTCAAGTCACATGACATCAAGCACTCCCAAATCCAACTATATGCTGATGATGAAAAAATTCAACGTCAAACGTCAACAATTATAAGTTTGTAAACAATTGTAATAAAAATTAACGTTCACAAAATGATATTGAAATATCTTACGATGAATAAAGTAATTGACTATTGAATACAGCTTAAAAACCTTCCCAAGCTATCGTAAAAATTGCATCATTAAAAAAACACTTGCCCAAAACCCCCTGAGAGCTTTTATTACTATTTCTGTCAAGAAGGGGAAGGGGATTAAAAATATCTGATATTCTGTTCCCAGTAAGAGGATACTTACTGTACTGTTATGAATATACTGAACGTAGTATGGCCAACTGCAGGAGTAAACCATTGGTCTGCCTGTTTTGTTAAGCTGCCTTCCCAGATCTTCATAAGCTGAAAAGTAAAAAAGTATAGTTAAATAAATTCAAGTATGTACTGCCTCTGTGGTCCTGTGGTTAAGGCGTTTGCCTTATTGACCAGGGGGTCGTGGGTTCAATTCCCACGAGAAGCATACTTTGTTAAGTTGTTTCACATTGCAGGCATCAATCACCTGATTGTCTAATAAGAAAGATGATTCCGTGCTTCGGAAGGCACGTTAAGCCGTTATTCCCGGCTTCCATCTGGTAGTCGTTAAAGGAACCACGTCAGAGAGCCGAGAGGCGGTTCCGAAGAACTCTGACTCTAGGGTGTGCATGGTCGACTGACCGTGTCACCTACACGAAATGGTGATGACAATGAGTATGTACCAATAGTTATTTAGTTTCTCTTTAATATTTTTTTAGTACACCCTTACAGTTATACCCACTTTTATTAAGTAGCTACCTATATACACAATTATATTTTAGCTTGTGTTTCCTAAGTCGCCCCTAGTGTTGCAGTTGGCCATGGGCAGCGGTGATCACTTACCATTAGAAGGTACCAGGTGACCCGGTTGCTTATTTGCTGTCCTACGGAAAACAAAAAAATGGAAAGCCAAACCTACCATGATACAAGAAGTCCTTTTCAACGAAGCAGCCATCTACCTTCAAATAATCTACGTCCCACTCTGCAAAGGTTTGAGCGTCCAGCTCGAAGTTGCCTCTGGAGCCCGGGTAGTGCATGCACGTCACCTTTGCTATGTTCGTGTACATGCCGAATTTCAGGCCTCTAGAGTGGATCTGGAAGAAAAAAATGTTGGCTTATTAAAATTGAACCTTGTGTAGAACTAATAAGGCTCATAGCATTAAGATAATTGTTTATGAAGGGAGGAATCGTTTCAGTGACTTTTACATCCTCGATTCCTAATAACAGAACAGCATGCACCAAATTAAGAACATCGCGCGAATCAATGTGCAGTACATAATATGGGATTTAAGCCATAATGAAGTATAGCTTACTGTATTATGGCATAATGATTTTTAAACATAACGTTTTTTGCATAATGGTTAACGCATAACTATTTGAAGCATAATGTAACTAAACATAATCATGTTTAGGCATAACATTATTAAGCATAAATGTATTAAAACATAATAATGTCAAACCATATTTTATCAAGACATAACATTTAGCAGAAAATTCTTAGTCATAAATTTATCAAAGATATTGACAAAAAATACAAAATTATAATTAGGAACCTAATGCACACAGAGAAAAGGTTAATACTGTAAACATATGTTAAAAACATTGGCGGTTTAGGGGTGGCCGAGGGCTACCCCCGCCGCACCTTAAACCTATTGCTACACTATATTGCACAAATCCATACTTCATTGTTTCCTTTTCAAGCTATAACAGCTGAACTGATTTAGATGATATTAGTATTTAGTCCCAACTATAATAATATTATTTAAATACGTAACAATGGGTTACTCACGTAAATAGTCAGCTACTGGCCGACATGTTTCAACCTCATCCGGAGGTCTTCCTCAAGGTGAATGTAAATCGAGATGCGCGCACGATGTCGTCCCAATCCGCAATATAATAATATTATAAATGCGAAAGTGAGTTTGTTTGTTACACTTCCACGAGACGTATTTACTGAACCGATCATAATGAAATTTTGCTAACACGTTCTCAGGACTGGACGGACAAGGTTACCTCTAATCTCGGAAAAGCGAACTGTTCCCGAAGGATTGAAATTGACGCGAAAGCTAGTTAATTACTGTTAAGTTAATTAATGTTTACTCTTTTAGCATAATTGACGAGCTTCGTGGCGCAGTGGTTACGCCAGCCTGCGACACGGGAGTCCCGGGTTCGATCCCCGGTCAGGTCATGATGGAAAACGATCTTTTTCAGAGTGACCTGAGTCTTGGATGTTTATCTATATAAGTATATTTTATAGAATATAGTATCGTTGAGTTAGTATCCTGCGACACAAGTTCACAACTTACTGTGGGGCTAGCTCAATTTGTGTGATATGTCCTATATACTTAGTCAGGTCATAAGTTCTGTCAAAAACTTTTTATAAAATTAATGATTCACTTTTGATAATTATAAAGAAATTATATGTAATTTCTTACTAAATTACTTCTCTAAATTAAATTACCTTTAATTTCGTTGGTGTAACTTGTCATTCGTTCGTGGTTAAAGTTGTTGGTGTAACTTTTAGTAATAAGCTTTATACCATTATTATTTTATGTATTTTTATAGTAATACTGTTTGTTAACCCTAAGTAAATAAATGAAAAACAAAATAGTACGCATTTCTTTGAAAGATAATAAAATACTACCTTTTTTCGTAATTTAATAAGACCACACTTACATAATCGGCAAGGAACTTCATGCCTCGTGGGAACCTTTCCTTATTTGGCACGAGTCGACCATTCTCGTCTCGGGACCTCTCTGACCAGCAGTCGTCAATGATGATGTACTCAAAACCTGCTTCTTGGTAGCCTTCCTTGAAGAATGCATTGGCTACTGACATTATCAGTTTTTCGCTGGAAACAAAAAGTTACTTGGATTAACCTAAAAATGCAAGCGTCACCTATCCTAAGTCTTCATATCTTGTCATCTTGTCATAATGGATGAAGATTGATTCAAAGCTGTTGGCATAAAATAATAATACAATAATATTAATTTGCATAATTAAACATTTTGGGACTTAGCAAAAATTAACCTTTTTCTTATTTATTTCAATAGAGTTGCTCCCAGCGAGGCGACAGTCTCGCTGCAACCATGATGGATTTAACTACCTTAAGTAAGATTCAAAGAATTTTAGACTTTTTAAATTCTTTGCCTGTTATGTAGCATTGATGAGTACTTTGCACCTGAGAGGTTTAGACACAATTTAGACTTATAATAATGACCGATAGGGTGAGGTCTGGCCACATTCCAGTTAACAAATTCTTGTTTTTGATGCGTGTGATCCAATCACACTTATGTAGTTTTTGTCATAAGGGGGAAGACTTGTTACATGTCTTGCTGGAATGTGGTCAGTATACTGCCCTACGAGACAGGTTCTTAGCTGGAGTACCTATGGAGAATGGATTGCTAAAACAGTGTTGAGCAATCCATTGTCATATCCAGCCAAATCAGTATACCTCTTATGAAAGTGTATTATGTCGCTAGATAAATTTTATACTAGAGTTCCCCCATGAGGCTGGTATAATCACATCAAGTGTACTGAAGCCCCGAAAAAAAAATGATAAAAAAAAATATTGACCATCATGCGTTACAAATAGGCAGTTTAAGGCTGCGCTAGTCGGGAACTCGAACTCGTCAGCGCACGTGGCTAAAATGCGTGCTATTTCGCTGAGAAAGGGATAGACTCGGTTTTGAACAGTGCGGAATTATTTACACTGATGTATAAGCACATCGGAATAACAGTCTAGTGTGTGCAAACACAAATATTGTTGAAAATCTAAATCTTCGTCGTCTAAAAATTCGCGAGTATGAGTTTGGGAGAAGTGTTCTTGTGATAAAACAGCTGAATGTTTTTATTAAAAGTAAAATAATTTATATTTTTAACAACCAAACGATGCTTGTATGAATTTTGTTTTAGAGATTTTATACTCCTTCCGGTATTTAATTGTGCCCAAAGATGCGTTAAAATTACGTGTTAAAACGGAATGTTTTGAGACTTACAACTTTTAAAGTACTTATAATTTTACAATTATGAATCCATACAAGCATAGATAACGACAAAACAAATCGATAGAATTAAAAACTTTAAACAGACGATACCGAACAACGGAGTCATCACCCTACAGAATTTGTATGGCGAAAAACCTGACTAGCGCACCCTTAAGCCGTACAGCCCGGCTGTCTATTAGATGGTAGATATTTCACACGAAACTAAAGTACCTAGGCAGGTACTTAAAGCGCAAACTTACTTCAGGCATAAGTGAGGTTTCTTGTCACACTTGTCACCACACATGTAGTACCCCCACGACATCCAGCCCATGGGGGGAGTCCGAGCAAGCCCATTCTCCAGGAGGTACACTTTAGTAGGGAAAATAACGAAAAACACTAAAAAACATGGTCCACGTAGACTTATCATAGTCACAGCATTTCCATTAATATTTTATGTTCGAATATCCAATTATAATTCAGGAAAGACAATATTGTTCCATATGACAATCGCACGGTTTTTATGTTTAGAGTTTTAATCAAAGATTAATTTTCTGTCGGTATTTGTTTTCTATGGTTTTCTAAATGCTATATAAGGTTTATGGAATAGGAATTTACACAGAAAACTAAATTGAAACTCGAAACATTATTTGAAAACACGAATATCAACAATATACCGGCTGTAGTGAAATGACACTTGACAGTTATATTTTGACTGACTGACACTCAGATATTTTTTTGTGTTGTGTTATGGCTTTCACGCATTACCTACGTATTTAGCCAGTATCAAGTAAAAAATTTCCCGCGCTTTTTCGAGTTGTCTTGTCATCAACGAAATGATGGTGAAATTCATTTAATTGATTCCATGGAGCCCCTGGCGACAATCCTTCACGAAGCCACTGGTTCAATTCACGTTCAATCATAGCCAACGCAGCAAGGCGGACAACCACCAGCCCGCTATGTAAATTTCACTACAGCTGCAAAGTGACTGTTTATTTTAGTTATCCCACACATTGTTCCTTGACATGGGCTTTTTTAACACAAAATTACGCCGATTTCACATTATAAAGTCCACTAGAAACAATTTGCACAACAATCCAAAACAAACACCGTGTAGTCCGCTCAAATTCCCGCCAAGAACCGACACTCAGATTAATGTTTTAGTTCTGTGGAATGACAGCTACCCTACCTACTACAGACGGCTAGAAATGTGCACAACACACATTTTATCCACAGATATTATATAATGGTAGCAGATGGAGCATCTGTGGTATAAGGTATAATGGCATGCGAAAATCTCGAAGTCCTAAATGTCAAACTTGATATCCAAGCACAGAGCCGAACTTAGGCCACACATAAACTGCGCTGCATTCCGTCAGTTTCCTCATGCATGGCACATCTATCGCATTAGGAAAATATTTAACTTACATACCTACGTACTACGTCTTCTTCTTCTTATTTAAGAGCTTTATAGCTCTTGTCGATGGAGTATGCGCCAAACTTCTCTATCTTCTGCTTTAGACTTTAGTTCTTGATACGACATGACACCAGCCTTCTTCTTTAGTTGGTCAACAAAACTTTTCCTTGGTCTCCCTGGACCTTTCTTTACGTACTACGTACTAAACCAAATTAATAATTAGTTTATTCATACATAATATTCATAATAATTATGAGGTTTCTCTCTCAGCCTTAATCTCCAGTAGCTGGGGCGCCCTGTACCACTGCTGAAAAACTGGCTTCACAGATTTTAGGCCATAGGACATACATTAATTGAGTTTGAATTTGTGACCCCCAATAGAAACTCAAACTGAATTGTATGACAATTTTTTCATTTTCACCCTCACTCCATTATTTGTCTATGATCTTTATTGCCTAGAGAAAACATTAGGCAGTGGGTCGTCTGATACTAGTAATAGTATCTCCTTCGTAGTTTGTGCCCTGTACGACTGCTGGTCGCACTATTGAATCGGATTTTTTAAAAGTTGAACATATTTGTGTGATATTTTGTATGATTGTAAGTTTTTTCTAAACTTTTTTAAGTAATATTATTTTTTATTTTGTCTCCCATAATGGGTATGATTCGGTAACCTCTTTAGATAAACCGAAGATATAGTTTGTGTAGGGTATGATAGGTCAATTAAGCAAAAACAACAAATAAATACGATTATATAGATTTTTTTTATTTCTTTTTCTTTCGACAAGGTGTAATTTCAAATTACATACAATATATATCAAAGCTGAAGCAAACCCAAGCGATTTACTTGTGTTTTTTGTAGTACTTATTACAAATGATACAAGGTTGTATCATTTGTACTACCAGTTGTACTTTTCGGTAGTACTTCTGACACGGAGCGACATTTCGCTTTTCCGTGTTGGTAGGCATCTTGACAACTTTCAGACCATAGAAAAATTTTACTCTGACGAGTTTCAGACTGTAGTGGTGTTCCGATTCATTTGTTGGAAATCTTTGCAAACAAAGTTGCTCTTTTGTTTGCACCGGGTTTATAAGATCTAAAGCCACGTTTAGCAGAGCGGGCGTGTAGATGGAAATCGGAATCAAAATAGTAATGGATTGCTAGCCGCGTCGCCTATTCGATCTGCACGGGAAGAGAAGCACCTGGTACATTCTATGTTTATTGTTACTCCCAGACCAGCGTAGAAGTGGTTTTGAGGAAATGTTTCTAAATATATAAACAAGCTAAACAAAGCTTATAAAAATCGAAGAGACCTATCCAACCCGTCTGGCCAGCGTGGAGAGTGTAGGCCAAATCCTCTGACTACTGGCATATATGGCTCTGGTAGTACAGAGAGGGTCGTGCTACTGCAGTGGAGACTAAAAAAAAACCTGATGATTATGATGATGACACACTGTATAATAACGTAATTGGAGGAGTCTCAACGGTCAAAGACGCTGGCAAAAGCTAGAAAAATGCTTGTAAATATTGTAAATCACCATTCATTAGTAGCAATCGATGAATCTGTATAAACACAGAAATAGGAGCATTGGCTGCAATCAATCATGTTCAGGAACTTCGCGAAGTTGCCAGGAAACGGGAAATTGAACCGAACGGCCGATAGCTGATCGTACACACAGTTCGGTAATCGATTTTTTACTTAGACTAACAGCCCTCCCTGGCTTCGTATCGCGCGAGTCTTAGCGCAGTACACAATAATAGATCTGCGCGGGGCGCGCGGGGGAGGCGGGGCGCGTACATGTAGTACTCATGTAGTAATATACCAATCACATTTCTGTAGTAATAACTGACATAAAACCAAATTTAAGTAGTTAAAATAACATTTTATTATAATATTACTATAACTATATCTATACCACACAATGTGTATTGAGCAAATATATTAGTATTTAAGTACTTATTGTTTACCTATGAACATCAAAATATACAAATAAATACTTTAGAATTTTAGGTAACTCGTCTTCTTACAATTAAATTAATATAAATGAAATACTTATTCAAAATACATAAACACCTCACAGCACAGTCCTACCTACTATTGTAAGACTGTGCTATGAGATGTTTTGTGTAAAATATTTTTTAATTAAAAAAGAATCTCGACTGCATAGTATTATTATGGCAATTATCATATTTATAGCCAAACTAGCTGTATGATCAAGTAAACAAGTGACATCCGAATCAGTTCAAAAAGTGTATTGATGTAGTACAAGTTGTGATGAAATAAAATATCACATTAATGAACCCTTAACTTTTACGGCAGTCGTGTTATAAACACAATATTTCCGAATAAACGATAACACAACATATATTTTAATGTTGGTACCGAAAACTGTTAAACAATACAGCAGTCTCAATTGGGTCATAATTTTGGAAAAAAAACGCCCATATTTTTGCATAATTTTCAGCTAAGTTTGAAGAAAAGATTCAGGAATCATAATACTTAGATATAAGTATAAAAGTAGAATCAATATATAATAATTAATAATATGAGCTATTTCGTAAGTTATTCTAGTCCTTCCATTATAAAGGGAACAAAGTGTACAACACCACATCTGGAACATAGAAATAAATTGGTTAATAACTAGAGGCCTACCCATCTGACTGGCCCAAGGACCTTATGCATATGTCGTGGCCATATCGTAGAATCGATCACTTTATGAAGTGATTGTCAATTTTATGAAATGGTCGCATTTCATGAAATGTTAACCTGTCTATTGGCCACATCATGATGTAAATTGGGCAGATCAATGACAATATATCGTTTAACGATATGTGCAGCCAAACGCGTGGCTATTTCATGAAATGGTCAAGATTGTTTGATCATATCGTAAAATAGTTTCTTTAATTACCGGTAGAGGCGCTACAAACGCTTTGTTTGTTTTGTTTATGTGGAAAGATGGCGGCCGCCGGCGAAAACCGCAGTGAAAATGTGAACATTATGTTGAATTTGTTATGTTTTTTTAATTTTGTGTCAGTCAGACGTAAAAAAATACAAAATGTTCTTAACATATTCTCAATTTTTGTTAATTATATTTCCTGGACATCCTATTTTACGATCTGGCCAAACGTGAATGACAATATCGTTAAACATTGACGATTCAATGATCTGATCAAATTAAGTTAGCCACATCATAAAATGCCACCATTTCATGAAAATGTCAATCGTTTCATGAAAAGATCAATTCTACAATATGGCCACGACACATATATTGGACCTTATACATATTTTTTCACAGAATTATGTTCTCTTATATGAGTTCAATAAGGTTAAATATCGTATATAAGATAATATACAATATTTAAATCCTCCGACTATTTTGGCTTAGATATATGTATATGGCTCTGGCAGTATAGAGAGGGTCGTGCTTCTACAGTGGAGACTGCCTCCGTGGTCCAGTGGTAAAGGCGTTTGCTTTGATGACCCGCGGGTCGTGGGTTCGATTCCCACGGGAAGCATACTTTGTTAAGTTTTTTCCAGTTTGGTTAGGACATTGCAGGCATGAATCACCTGATTGTCTGATAAGAAAGATGATTCCGTGCTTCGGAAGGCACGTTAAGCCGTTATTCCCGGCTTCCATCAGGTAGTCGTTAAAGGAATCACGTTAGAGGCCGAGAGGCGGTTCCGAAGAACTCTGACACCAGGGTGTGCAAGGTCGATTGCCCGTGTCACCTACACGAAATGATGATGATGATGAGTGGAGACTAAAAAGACCTGATGATGATGATAATTTAAAATGTAAATAGTTCTATCAGAGTGCTAAAGAGAAGACGCTTACTAAATAGATGGTACTGTTTTGTGTTTGGTTTAAGCTTCATTTCACTGCATGTTGTATTGTTATACAACCTTCTTACATTGAAATTCGCGTGACTGGTTGGATCGATTCTAAACAGTTCGTCGAGACATTGTAAAACGTAGACTTTAAATTAGTTACAATGACCCTATGTTTTTTATTGAGATTTTATTCAATTTGGTATCATAAGAATCAGGTCTTTTTAAGAGTCGCCTGGGCGCGCATGTCTCCATACAAACGTAAAAAGGGAATTGTGGCAATATTTGATAATTTTGGAGTAATATTAAGCATCCAATCAATTAATCTTCTTATAATCTACGTACGTTCCTGTATAGTTTGGTTAAATTATCAATAGTTTGAGAATTATACGCCACTCAAGATTTCCATACAAATTTGAAAAGGCTTGTAATTCTCAAACCATTGGTATTTTAACCTAGCTGTATAGGAACATACGTAGATTATAATGAGAATGTCTCCACTGCAGGAGCACGACCCTCTTTGTACTACCAGAGCAATATATTAGCTAGACTAGTCAGAGGATTTGGCCTTCACTCTCCACGCTGGCCAGACGGGTAAGAGAGGTCTCTGATGTTTATAAGCTTGTATTTTCTAAGTCGTCTTCTACGACATCCGTGGGAAGACTTGGAGTGGTCCTATTCTACTCTGCCGGAAACCAGACGGCAATTTGGATATCATGTATCTCTTTCTGAACGTCATATTATTATTCCTTTTTTATTATTTGCAAAAACGACTACCTTGCCCTATTAATAGATAAATAAAATAAATAAATATATACGGACAAATCACACAGTTTGAGCCAGCCCCAAAGTAAGTTCGAAACTTGTGTTATGGGATACTAACTATATTTTAAGACAGATACTCATATAGATAAAGATCCAAGACCCAGGTCAATCTGAAGAAGATCAGTTTTCATCTTGACCTGACCAGGGATCGAACCCGGGAACATCCGTGTCACAGGCAGGTGTGTTGACCGCTACGCCACGGAGGTCGTCAATTCTCGTCAAAACTCGTTAATGAGACATACATCTCAATATCAAAGCTCTTATCCAATTGTATCTCTTGGATACAATCGGATATTTTCGCCAGTGAATCGGACCACAAGTTTACGCGGACGAAGTCGCGGGTTAATTGATAGTCTTATATAAAACTATCAGTTACCCGTGGCTTCGCCCGCGTGATATATAGCCTATGTCCTTCTCAGTACTCTAACCTATGTGATGATATTATGATATGATGGGAGTAAGATTAGCCAATCATAAGAAAACCGCAATGTATCTTGAAATGACCATCAAAAAGTTCTACACTGTGATTCAGATTGACGTGGGTCTTGGATGTTTATCTATATATGTACAGTACTACCACTTTTATAAGTTACACCGATGTATCTGCGCAGAAGTAAAATTTTTGCGAAAATACCCGTCTGCTATTGGCTGATGTGTACGCGCCATGCGGTGTCTCGACCACTCACGGCAGTCGTACGAGTATTGCGAGCGAGATAGCACGAGTCCTGTTGTTTTTGGATTTCAAATCTTATTTTGTAGCAATGAGTTCGTTATTTGACTGATGTTTTTAGTCGGCTTGAGTTGGCGGTGGGTTGCGCTATTCTGCGCCATCGAACAATGCCGATGTAACTTATTAAAGTGGTAGTACTGTATTTATAATAAAATCTTTGACTATATGCTCTCTAGAGTCCATCATGCCTTTATTTCAATGATTAAAAAACAAGCCAATTTTTCAATTTATGCCCTCAAAATCCGTCAAATTGGTAGCTGTGTGTGTGCGCGACCGACTATGGGTTGGACACTAGTTTTTTCTACGCTTTTAGGCTAAAAGAGTCTATCTAGGTTTTATCTAAGAATAAAATAAAGTATCGTTGAGTTAGTATCCCATAACACAAGTCTCGAACTTACTTTGGGGCTAGCTCAATCTGTGTGATTTGTCCATATATTTAGTTATTTACACCGTAGTTGTAAAAAGGTAAGTAAGTAGGTTTTTTTTTTGAATGGACTACGTAGCTAGCTCCAAATGAGCTTTCGCTACTTCATCGGACTTTTGAGGTGAGAGCAGAGTGCCCTCTACCTGTAAGACAAACATCACCAATCACTTCCGGGGACCCCGGGAGGAACGAACCTCGGCTTTGGGTTGTTCCTCCCGTGTGGCTTCGCCTTTTTTGTGCCATAGATATTTTTTCCCCGAGTGTTCTTAGCCATGTTGTGTGAAAATCTGTTCAGCCGTTTGAACATCATCAGCTCTGTCCTAGTTGATGAGGGGATCTGACTTATGTCCGATCGACACAAAATTTGGTACCGTGTTACTTCAAAGCTATTGAAAGTGTCGGGAGCTTTTAAAATTTTTAATTTAACTTTTTTATGGTCAAAGTCAAAGTCAAAGATTTTTATTCAAAATTGGATAATTGTATCTCTTTTTGAACGTCATATTTTTCACTTTCTTATTATTTTTAATTTTTAATATGCAAAATCGAAAAACTACTAGCGTTTCGTTCATTTCGTCGATTTATGAAAGGAATATATATATAATAAAAGAATATCGTTTTAGGAAAGGTATAATGCTTACCTTGACCTGGTACAGCAATATAAATGGTTTCATCATTTGTGACGTTTCGAAGAAACTTTTTGGTAAACACATCCTGAAAATGAATAACAATCAATAATCAAAACCTTATATATAATTATATTTATGAAATTTTGAAACTAAAGTAAATTTTTGAGGCAAGAGATAGAACAAGATCACCGTTATAGCTCAGCGGATTAGCTCTTTGAAGTAGCAGTGGGCGGGGCACATAACGCATAGAACAGATAGCTGATGGGGCAGAAAGGATCTTGAATGATCTGAAATGACCACGTACCGGCAAATCAAATCAAAACGTTTATGCAGAAAATAGACTTAATAGGTAATATGTTTAAAAAATTATCTCATTATGTCTATGTTTCTATTGCTTGTTCAAAAGCTACAGACTAATAGCGTTCGGAACCAACCATTGCAGAGAAGAAACGCCGAAAGAAACTCTTTTGAACAGTTTTGGACGTCTACTCGCCTGAAGGGCTGTATATGATTACGTACGTATACTTATTCCTTATTGTCTTTTTGTTTCTTTTCTTTTACGGCAAGCGTTGGACACCCACCGACCAGGTGGTCAGACGACCTGACAAAGGTTGAAGGAAAGCACTGGATGTAGGCCACTTCCAACGTTCCAATGTATTGGAAATCCTTGCCGGAGGCTTATGTCCAGCAGTCGAAGACTTGTATATAAATTGAAGTAGACGTGCCCTACTCAAACAGACATTTAAAAGAAATCGTGTCACGTATCGTGGTCGGCGTCTTCACGTTTGAAGCGTTCCGGAACGAAATATTAGCGAAACCGCGAAACGCTGTAATACGATTCCGTTTCGGTTTCGTTCCGCTTGCGGTGTGAGACACCAAACAAAATCATAATAGACAGAGTTTCGCGGTTTCGCCAATGTTTCGTTCCGGAACGCTTCCGTTTTGCATTCGCGGCTGTGTGCTACAGGCGTAGGTGTGAGCTAAGCGCAACGATGTTAATTAGCTCACTATGAGCGCTTCAGAAATTGGTACGCACGGCTCATCTATTTTATTAGGGTTCTGTACCCAAAGGGTAAAAACGGGACCCCGTTCACGAGACTTCGCTGTCCGTCTGTCTATCTGTCACCAGGCTGTATCATATAAACCGTGATAGCTAGACAGTTGAAGTTTTCACAGATAATTTATTTCTGTTGTCGTTATAACAACAAATACTAAAACCAGAATAATTTAAATATTTTAAGGGGCATCTACACAACAAACGTATTTTTTGTCGTTTTTTTGCTCGATAGTCAAATGTTGTATACGGAACCCTACATGCGCGAGCCCGACTTGCACTTGGCCAATTTGTTAGTCTCCTCTACAGAAGCATGACCCTCTCTGCGCTACCAGAGCAGTCAGCAGATGATTTGGCCTACACTCTCAACGCTGGCCAGACGTGTTGGAGAGATCTTTTTGATGTTTATAAGCTTTGCTTAGTATTATTAGATTGCTTGTATCTCCTAAGTCGCCTTCTAAGGCATCCACGGGAAGACTTGGAGTGATCCTATCCTACTCTGCCGGGAACCACACGGCCAAAGTCGTGTCGTATAAGGAGACCAGACATCCTTCCTCTTCGAGGAGAGAAGAGAGAAAAGACAATAACGTCATCTCACCATAATCGTGTACCCGTCAGACGAATTTAGTCCATAGTCGCTAGGCATAATGTCGATTTGGCGCAGTTTTTTGCTCAGGTTGACCGCGGCGAACGAATAGGACGGGTACATGTCCCCCTTCATGGGAAGGCGTTTCTTTACCCATAGCGTTACATCATATGGCATCTAAAAAAAAAAACAAAACAAAAAAAGTATATCTACCGGCTACCATGTGGTCCCAACCCTTTAATCGAACGATTTGTTCTCACATAGATGGCGCCACTCGTCGCTACACAACATTGTAACTAACGTAATATGAGAATATCAAAGCATTATTTACAAAATATATCTTACTAGCCGGTTCCCGCGGCTTCGCTCACGTAATATATAGCCTATATATGTCCTTCTCAATACCCTAACCTATGTGTATGTAAAATTTCATGATGATCGGTTCAGTAGATACGGCGTGAAAGCGTAACAAACAAACAAACTCACTTTCGCATTTATAATATTAGTTGGGATTTAAAATAAGAACAATATTTTAAGCATAATAATTTAAAACTACACCTAAGTTTTAGTAAGTTTAGGCTAACGCGGATTACCGCCATCATGTATCGAGTGGTAAGCAACTCTGCAGCGCCATACGTTCGCCTACTTTATGGTCCAATATTTTTGTACGAGGTTGGCATTTGGCGTGCCCTTGGGGAGGCTTATGTCCAGCAGTCAACTGCAATAGGCTGATTATGATGATGATGATGAGGTTTGCGACTGCAAACCTCATCATCATCATCATACAATATAATACTAACGTAATAGACTTATTACGTTAGTATTATATTGTCTTTGCTGCTACCTAGCCCGGCACAGAACAAGAGAGACTTTCGCTCGCGCCCTACCACAGACGAAAGTAATAACCTGGCAGTTTTTAATAAAAAAAAACGTAAAAATGCCTCGGTCTGTCAGTCTCATTCTGTTACAGTGCTACAAGGATCATTTGGCACATGGAACTTAACTCTCGACTTGCGAAAAAACAGCGAAAATTTCGAAATTTTATACTAATAACATACCTAATATTTTAAAGAAAACTTTGAAAATTTGCACCTGGCAGTTAGGCGATTTCCATGGGTAAGTAATATAACATATAAACACAAAATATATATGTTTTAAGATTAATACCTTAGAGTATAAATATTAACTAATTAATACCAACGAAATATATAATTTTGGTCACTATAATTATTAATCAAGATAAAAATCGAAAGAAATAATTTTGAAAAAAAGATAAAATCTTTTTTTATTACAGTTATTCAACATAATAAACCTTTCATATACCGCTTTATCGCTATAAAATTTAACAAATCGATTTGTTTTAATGAATAACATAAACGATATATACTTATACTTATTATTAAGCATAATGATCATTGGTTATACAAATAAAGTGATAGAAGATCCTAATCTACGTTCTGTGACTAAGTCGCTTTCGCACCCAGTCGTCACTAGTAGAGTAACGTTACGCCAGCCAGAAATAGTTTTTTTCAAATATCTCTGAAACGTCTGGCGGCACAAATTAGCCTTTCAGGCACTTTTATACTACGTTAGGCTCTAATTATTTATTTGTCATTGTCAATTTTCGAAAAGTGATACTTTTCGGCTGGAGTAACGCATACGATATATACCTAGTTTATGGCACTCGGGATAACATAGCTACCCAATAGTGATTATTTTAAAAATAGTTTCATTAATTCCTGCGTTTTGCGCGTTCAACCAAACAAACAAACTCTTCAGCTTTATAATATTAGTATAGTTTACTAATTAATAATTTTTTCTATTCCTGTACTGTAATCTGTCATTTATATGGTCAAGAACACAAACATAAGAACATCCATAATAAGTCTATACTCTATTCTTCATAACAACACGGCACAGCACAGCCGTACTATAATGTAGCTAGGTATAACGTTACAGCTAGCAGCCACAGAATGAAGGTTTTTTGAACTAAATGCATTGCTGCCAACGTAAGAAAACTTATTTCATAGTTTTTTTATGAGTCTAGCGAACATTAATTTAAAAAGAAAAGGTAACCTTAGACACAAAATTTTGTCATGTTTACATTATCCGCGAGTTAGTTGTCAAACTCAAAATTTTTTTTACTAGTATTGCGTTTTTTTGAAAGTCGTAGAGAAAATATTGTATGCAACGGTTTATAATTAGGTCTTAAAAGGCTCGTGGCGCCTCTATTAGTGATATTCGTTCGCTCATATCGCTACCCGCGCCACTCACCTTTTAATACCCCTGTTATAAAACCGTTGCATAAAATACAAAATACTATACCATGTATGGCTCGGCCATGATGCCCAGTGGGTCTTGTGCAATGGCGATAAGGTCCAAATTCAGGAGCAACGCTTTTTCAAACGTTTGGATCTTCGTCATAGGGCAACTCAGCAAGAGCGGGGCTGACATCATCGCGTACACAGCCAACTGGACGCGACTTTGGCCCTTGGTTAGAATTCCTGTGCCAAAGATTAACTGAAAAAAAAACACGGGTTGCACTCCGAGAGTGCCGGCAGAAGGTGAAAATTATCAATTTAAGGCGCTGTGGTATCAGACGATACGCGACACTAGTGCCACCCAGCGATTAATTCTTTTACTCCTAAATCAAATCAAATTTAAAAAATCTAATAACTGATTGCCCTAGTAAATGACATGTAGTATTCTTTTTATTACTTTTCACAGATATTATAATCTAAGTTGAAGATCTCTTAATTCATCAATTAAAAACAGTGTAAACTTGTACCAAGAATACTACAAGTACTTTAGTAGGGCATTCAGCTATTAGATTTTTTAAATTTGATATGATTTAGGACTAATCGAATTGATTGCTGGGTGGCGCTAGTGTCTCGTATCGTCTGATACCACTTCCTAACAGCAGTCACCATCCATGGATGTGCGTAGCACGCTGTAACACAAACACACACATAAGTATGTATTTATTTATGTATATTTAAAGCAAAAAATATTTATTATTTATGTTTAAAATTTTAAATTTATTGTTTACTGCGCCGCTCTGTTTAGATTTTTTTTGATTTTTTTCCAACCCTAAGGTAAAGGTTGACTGGAAGAAATTGCTTAGCGATAACTCCGCCTTTGTACCAATTTTTATGTTGTCTTTTGTTTATATTTTTGTAGTTATTTTTTTTATGGTGCAATAAAGAGTATTCATTCATGTTTGCAAGCGCTCTGCACCTATATTATATTGTCTTTGGCGCCATCTTACGAATTTTCAATTTGACGAATCTGTCGGTCACTTGATCCGTCGGTAGCACAGACATTGTCTGTGGTCGGTAGTTAAACATTTTATTCCCATCACAAAAAATGCACAGCGCCGCTATAGAAGTTTTCACGTAAAAAAAAAAAAAACAATAACGTAATATAAGCATGCGTCTCCATTCAGCTGAACACGCGAGGACTTATACAATGCTACTGATATAACGCTTTATCAGTAGTTTGGTCAACACAAATATAATTTTCCCGCGTCGATACGCTAAGAAGTATGACGGTAGGTTATGCCGTGTGGTTCCGATTATTTGTATCTGTACTTGTGGGCAGTCTTACGTTATAAAGTTTTATACATATATATGTACTTATACAGTATTTCCAATCATTTATTTTCTTACGCAAAATTAGTATTACGAGATTTAGTTTGCGTTTAGTACCTGCCACCCTACTCAGCTCTGATAGTTTTCCTTTCAACTTCAGTATATATACTACTGCTGTAATATTTTTCACGTATCCATATTAACCGTTTAGCAGATAGAGGGGGGGGGGGGGGGGGGACACTTACCTCTAACAAAAATTTGCACTTTAAAACCAAATATTTCGGAAACGGATCCCTAAATTGAAAAATGGTAATCTCAACCTCACTATATTTTTTAAAGACCTATTTAACGATACCCCACACGATGGGTCAGTAGGGAAAAAAAAAATACTCTCCCGCTTTACTTGTATAGGATCCACCATAAAAAAAATTTTTTTTCAAGATATTTTTCTACCACTTTTTTGGCATAATTAATATACATACCCATACCAAATTACAGCTTTCTAGTACTTATTATAGTCTCTGAGTAAAACCGCGGACAGACAGACAGACAGACATGGCGAAACTATAAGGGTTCCGTGTTTACTACGGAACCCTAAAAAACAGATAATTTTATTCATTAATCGTAATATTTATCGTATCTACTGATTGCATATTTGGTCACAACACTATAACTATCAAATTTGATCTATCATAGAGAAAATAAATGATTGGAACAAGTTTTGTATAGCATAAGAAATCTCACCATGTCAGGGTCATTCCAATGACCCGGGCCGTGGTACTGAGCCAGCAAATGGTAATTTTGGGTGTAGTGGTTTATTATCAACTTTATTGAAGGCCAATTAGGGACTACGTCGTGGAAGTTCCGCCACAGATTGCAATGCTTCATTATGGGCGCGTAGTCTGGCTGAAAACAAAAAAAAAATCTTGTGATCCAGTCGAAATGGCTTCATTCTATTATATATCTTTTTTTAACAACAGCCGCCGTGGTCCAGTTGTGAAGGCGTTTGAGAGCGTTTGAGAACCAGAAGAGGCAGTTTCCGACGCTGCTGCCCATCGAAACCGTTTTTTAGGCGAGGTAAGGCTAGGAGTTTGTTGGAAGACTGGTAGAACGGGATAAAGGTATATTGGATGCTACTTGCTGGGATGGATTGGAGATGAGAAAGTAGCAGGTCGGGAGGTCGGGCGCGCGTACGCGATGCCATACTTGCAACCCCCGGACAGGCAGTTGCGGATGACACCCCTGAGCATAGGGTTGCAGGCCTGGCTTATTCTCGATGACATGGGGGCCGCGCTACACTGGATTGGCATGGGATGGCATCGGACGCGACGCGTCATTTCAAAACAAGTTTTATACTTAGTCACATAAGATGCATAACTGCTTGAACGTGGCGCCTGGCGCGCACTCGCGCGGACTAGACGCCCGCGAGCGTGCAGCCGCCGTTTTGCATCTTATATTGCTAGACATATAGCTTATTTTGAAATGACGCGTCGCTTACAATGCCATCCCATGCCAATCCAGTGTAGCGGCTGCGCGGCCCATGGTAGGGGGAGTTTGCATGGTGATGTCGGCGGCAACATTTAAAAAATGATCATTTTTTTATTACAATTTTGACTACTTAATCAATGATTTATTTACTCAATAACATGACAATGCAATTAAGTAGGCATGTCGTAGATTGTAAGTTGACGTCATTTGGAGAAAATGCGCTGTGCAGTTTGTTGCCGCTTCTTCTGCACTCCCCCTTGGAAGCGCTGTAAACTTAGCCGTAAGTAAATTACTGACGTCAACAATTGTAAGTTTATAAACAAATTGTAATAAAAATTGACGTTCACTAAATGATATTGAAATAGGTATCTTACGATGAATAAAGTGATTGACTATTGAATACAGCTTAGAAACCTCTTCCCAAGCTATCGTAAAAATTGCATCATTTAAAAAAACTTGCCCAAAACCCCCTGAGAGCTTTTATTACTATTTCTATATAAAGGGGGGAAGGGGATTAAAAATATCTGATATTCTGTTCCCAGTAAGAGGATACTTACTGTACTGCTATGAATATACTGTACGTAGTATGGCCAACTGCAGGAGAACACCATTGGTCGACCTGTTCTGTTAAGCTGCCTTCCCAGGTCAATATAAGCTAAAAAGTAAAAAACTATAGTTAAATACTTATATTCAAGTATGTACCTACTGCCTCTGTGGTCCAGTGGTTAAGGCGATTGCCTTTTTGACGGGGGGTCGTGCTTCGATTCCCACGGGAAGCATACTTTGTTAAGTTGTTTCACATTGCAGGCATGAATCACCGGAATATCTGATAAGAAAGATGATTCCGTGCTTCGGAAGGCACGTTAAGCCGGACCGAATGGAAGCCGGGACTTCCATCTGGTTGTCGTTAAAGGAACTACATCAAAGGCCGAGAGGCGGTTCCGAAGAACTCTGACACCAGGGTGTGCATGGTCGACTGACCGTGTCACCTACACGAAATGATGATGATGATGAGTATGTACTAGTAGTTATTTATTTTTCATATCACTCATATGTATAGCCAACTAAGTAAGGGTGTAACTGTTAGGGTGTAATTATGTACTTATATGTACATAATTACACCCTTACAGTTATACCCACTTTTGTTAAGTAGCTACCTATATTACACAATAATTGTGTAATATAGGTAGCTACTTAACAAATTATGAGCTTTGTTTAGCTTGTGTTTCCTAAGTCGCCCCAGGTGTTGCAGTTGTCCATGGGCAGCGGTGATCACTTACCATTAGAAGGTACCAGCCAGGTGACCCGCTTGCTTGTTTGCTGTCCTACGGAAAACAAAAATAATGGAAAGCCACACTTACCATGATACAAGAAGTCCTTTTCAACGAAGCAGCCATCTACCTTCAAATAATCTACGTCCCACTCTGCAAAGGTTTGAGCGTCCAGCTCGAAGTTGCCTCTGGAGCCCGGGTAGTGCATGCAAGTCACCTCTGCTATGTTCGTGTACAAGCCGAATTTCAGGCCTTTGGAGTGGATCTGAAAGAAAAAATTGTTGGCTTATTAAAATTGAACCTTGTATTGACTTAATAAGGCTCATAGCATTAAAATAATTGTTTATGAAGGGAGGAATCGTTTCAGTGACTTTTACATCCTCGATTCCTAATTACAGGACAGCATGCACCAAATCAAATTAAGAACATCGCGCGAATCAATGTGCAGTACACAATATGGGATTTAAGCCATAATGAAGTATAGCTACTGTATTATGGCATAACGTTTTTTGCATAATAGTTTACGCATAACTATTTGAAGTATACTGTAACCAAACATAATCATATTTAAGCATAACATTATTAAGCATAAATGTATTAAAACATAATAATGTCAAACCGTATTTTATCAATGTTCAATGTTAATATTTATTCTAAACAAACTGTAATCTGTAACTGCATATTTAACCCAAATGTTAACGTTGTTGAAAAAATTATTATTTTTATTTATTATTTTATCAAGACACTAGCAGCCCTACCCGGCTGCGCCTGGGCATGTATTATACCTTAAAACCTTCCTCGTGAATCACTCTATCTATTGGTGAAAACCGTATTAAAATCCGTGGAGTAGTTTTTGAGTTTAACGCGAACAGACAGACAGACAGACAGACAGACAGACGCGGCGGAGGACTTTGTTTTATAATATGTTAGTGATAACATTTGGCAGAAAATTCTTAGTCATAAATTTATCAAAGATATTGACAAAAAAAGGAACCTAACACAGAGAAAAGGTTAATACTGTAAACATAATTAAAAACATTGGCGGTTTAGGGGTGGCCCTCGGGCCACCCCCGCTGCACTTTAAACCTATTACTACAAGCTATAACAGCTGAACTGATTTAGATGATATTTATTTTTTAGTCCCAACTATAATAATATTATAATATTATTAAAATATGTACGTACAGTAGTACCACTTTAATAAGTTGCATCGGCATTATTCGATGGTGCAGAATAGCGCAACCTACCGCCGACTCAAACCGAATGAAGTAACGAACTTATTGCTACTAGGTACATAAGATTTGAAATCCGAAAACAACAGAACTCGTGCTGTCTCGCTCACAATGCTTGTATGTACGACTGCCGAGACTGGCCGAGACGCCGCATGGCGCGTACACATCAACCAATACCGGATGGGAAATTTTACTTCTGCGCAGGTACATCGGTTTAACTTATAAAAGTGGTAGTACTGTAACAATGGGTTACTCACGTAAATTAGTCAGCTACTGGCCGACATGTTTCGACCTCATCCGGAAGTCTTTCTCACGGTGAATGTAAATTGAGATGCGCAGACGATGTCGTTCCAATCCGCAATATAATAATATTATAAATGCGAAAGTGAGTTTGTTTGTTTATTACGCTTTTACGACGTATTTACTGAACCGATCATCATAAAATGTTGCACACACGTTCTCAGGACTGGACGGACAAGGTTACCTTTCATCTCGGAAAAGCGAACTGTTCCCGAAGGATTAAAATTGACGCGAAAGCTTGTTAATTATTGTTAAGTTAATTAATGTTTACTCTTTTTTGCATAATAATTGAAAACAAACACTTAAAAATAACTCAATTACATTGCTGTTATTTCTAAAAATATTAAAGACCATTAGTCTTGTAATTTATTATTCCTACAGAGATTATGCGAGTTGACTTTATGCCAAAATAAATTAGCCTAAAAGTCAATCACGCCACATTTACCCGTATGCCAAAAATCAATTATGCCTTAGCCCTGTTATGCCAAAATATTTTATGCAAAAACTGTTATGCCAAAGAACAGTAGGAAAAAATAAATTAATGCAAAAAAAATGTGGCCCCACACAATAACAGGTAAGCGCAGGGCGCGCGCGGTGAGGCGGGGTGCGGACTGTGCAACTTACAGCTAATATTCAATCCGCAATAAAGTTTGGTGCGAATACCTCAGGCAGAATCAGTCCGTCAGTTAGTTACTATACTAAACTTTAATGCTAGTATCGTTATTATAATTCTACAGGAATTAATGTCTCATTCAGAAACACAAACGAGTTAAGTTTCATAAAGTCACCGTTAGATGGCATTAGGTCCACTGTAAGTTAAGTAGACTAACCAACCAGTACAAATGATAGTACGCATTTCTTTGAAAGATAATAAAATACTACCTTATTTCTTAATTTTATAACACCAAATAAACCATTTCTTTTTCTTAATGTATGTGTAATGCCTTGGCAGCTTGAAAATATGCACTGGTGTTACCACTTACACAATGGCAAAACATACGGGTCTTTTAATAATTAAAGCAACATACATAATCAGCCAGGAACTTCATGCCTCGTGGGAACCTTTCATTATCCGGCACGAGTAGACCATTCTCGTCTCGGTACCTCTCTGACCAGCAGTCGTCAATGATAATGTACTCAAAACCTGCTTCTTGGTAGCCTTCCTTGAAGAATGCATTGGCCACTGACATTATCAGATTTTCGCTGGAAACAAAAAGTTACTTGTTTCATAAATTCCAATACATATGATCTTTACAATCACTTTTATTGCAATATGTTGTACAATAATAACTGCTACTTATTACTTCCGCTTAGGATAGATTTACAGAGACACAACTCGATTGTAGACAACCAATCTGTTCGACTGCCGCTGGAAGGAAAACGGCCATTATGGCGTATCACGGCTATGTTGAATGATGAATGTCGACTTAGATATGGTTTACCTTTATGGGGAAATGCTTCAGAGGCTAACAAAGCATTTATCTCTCAAAAGCAGTGTGTGCGTGCAATTTTTGGAGTATCTTCATTAACAAGCTGTAGGCCGCTATTTAAAAAACTAAATTTGTTAAGTTTACCAAGCTTGTACATATATGAAATCTGTTTACTCGTAAAATCAAACACCAAATTGTTTAAAACTAGTTCTGATTTGCCAAGTAGGTACAGCAAAAGAAATCCTCAAAGACTGCAGCTTCCTTCAATGAAAACTACTATGTTTAGTTCCAGTTGCTATCCCATAGCAATAAGAATATTTAATAAATTACCAAAAGACATAAAAATATGTGTAATTTCAATTGTTTTAAACATACATTGTTTAATTGGTTGGTCAAGAAATGCTATTATAGTGTGAAGGAATATTTAGATTCCCAAATAACAGGCATATCTAGTTTGGGAATCACCGTAACAATTAGTAAGTTATACACATATATTGTTTTCTTACTTTATACAATATAATGCAATAGTTTGTAAGTTAAGCTTCCGTTCTTTCTGTCGGATCTGCTGGTGGTGCAGTCATGATGCTTCCCACCACTCGAGATACAGGTTTAATCCTAGTTCGATGGTTGGCTGCGGAATGATGGCACCTTTCATAGATTGAGGCCGGGATTGCTGTGAACTGTTGCTTTGCCATTGTAAATTGTAAAACAAGACAATAAATATAAAAAAAAAGATAAACAATAACTAGGTAGTAGTAATTTAAAAACTTTATTTTATGTAGGTATATTGACATTATTTTGTCTGTTGCATGTCAGAAATGACTAATGTGTGAAACTACTATTATTGTACCACCATTGTATGAACCACATTTAACGCAATAAATATCATTTCATTTCATTTCAAGAATGAATAAATTACTAACTCGGGGTCTTCACACACTTGACCTCTTTTGGCCGAGTGGGTCAGCTGGACAGGACCACAAGGGAACACAAGCTAAACAAAGCTTATAAACATCAAAGAGACCTCTCCAACCAGTCTGGCCAGCGTGGAGAGTGTAGGCCAAATCCTCTGACTGCTCTGGCTAATATATGGCTCTAGTAGTAGTGCTCTAGCTCTAGTAGGGTCACGCTTCTGCAGTGGAGACTAAAAAGGATCTGATGATGATGATGAATTAATACAATAATATTAATTTGCATAATTAAACATTTGGGACCTTTTTCTTATTTATTTCAATAAAGTTGCTCCCAGCGAGGCGACAGTCTCTCTGCAACTATGATGGATTTTACTACCTAATTCTTTACTAATGCGAATTTGAAAGGAATTAAGTATGATACTACAAAGAATATTTGACTCTTTTTAAATTCTTTGCCTGTTATGTAGCACTGATGAGTGCTTTGCAACTGAGAGGTTTAGACACAATTTTAGACTTATAATATAATAGTAACCAATAGGGTGAGGTCTGGCCACATTCCAGTTAACAAATTCTTGTTTTTGATGCGTGTGACCCAATCAGACTTATGTAGTTCGAGGGTCCTTCTGCGCCATCCCCAACTTGCGGAAACCAATATTTACGGAAGTAACAGCGATTTAAATTTTGTATGAAAATCGCCGTCGCTTATGACAAAAACACGGCGTTCGATACTATGCACGACAAAAATCGCTGCCACGTCCTTATTGGAAAGTTTAGCCGTTTATTATGTCGCTAGATAAATTTTATACTAGAGGTCCCCCATGAGGCTGGCATAGACACATCAAGTGTACCGAAGCCTCGAAAAACAATAGATAAAAAAAATAGTGGCCACAAATGCGTTAAGTTAGGCACTGCGCGCACGGGTGACTTTTGTCACGGTGACAAAAAAGTGTTTGTCACGTCTTCCTCGTGTCTCCATAATGTCTCCCAAGCGGAGTGCGCTTAGGTACTGCGCGCACCGGTGACTTTTGTCGCCGTGACTTTTTTGTTTCCGTCACCCTGTCCATGGAGATGTATGGAGGTGCGCGCACGAAGCGACGTGATAGTGACGTGACTTTTTTGTCCGTCGACCAGCGAACAAGCCGGCGACAAAACTTTTACGATAGACATTTTATTTAATAGACGTGCACGCACGGATGTCAAAATTGTTACTCTACGTGGAAAAAACATTGTTACAAAAAATTTTACCGACTAAAAAAAGAAGGAGCAAGCCGTCGCCAAGAGGCGCTATAATCCCGAGTTTCGCCACGCAGGGCGTCTTCAAGAGCGGCACCCGCCCATAGACGCCACTAAATCAGTGAACTTCTCCAGTGGCCATTACTTGAAACCAAAAAATAAACTGAATCATTTATTTATTTCAACGGACAAGAATGAGCAATTTTAATTAAATCAAAAACTTCACTCAGTAAACAACCTATCTACCAAAGACAATATGTTTATTTATTCATTTAATATATTTAATGTATTATATTTCCTACCTAATATTTTCTGATCTATTTGACGTCTCTGCCAAGCCAGAAATAATCAGAACATTATTATTTACATACTATCACCAGGTCTTTAAATTCTAAAAGCCACGTTTAGCGTGTTGGTTAGCTAATATGTAGAGAACGGAATCAAAATAGGGATGGGTTGCTAGCCGCATCGCGTATTGACATGATTCCTAAAGACTTTATTGGAAGTTTAAAAGAATAGGGAATAGGGATCCTTCTAAACTTCCAACATTCATTAGAAAATATTTGACAAATTGATTTCCATGTTCTTGAGTTTTATGAAACATAGTATAGAACTTACAGTGAAAAGTTCTATACTATGTTGACCGACTTAGTGAAGTAACCTGTCACTCCAAAGAGTGGGTACCCAGCATTCTTTTTTATGTTTCTTTGGCAAGAGATGAGTTCGCAGACAACGACCGTCTGTTCGAAATCCATGCCGAAAAATTACCAAAGAGAATTCAAATACCACGTAATGACTCTTTGATAACTATAAAGTTTTTTCATGGTTTACCATAGTTTTGTCACTGTCGCCTACCGTGCGCGCACTCCGCTTGGAAGACATTATGGAGACACGAGGAAGACGTGACAAACACTTTTTTGTCACCGTGACAAAAGTCACCCGTGCGCGCAGTGCCTTACGGTAGGCGACAGTGACATAATTTTTTTAATTATTAGTAGTAGGCGACAGTGACATAAATATTTTATAAATTAATAAATTTACATGAAAATAATTTTTTCAAATATTTCTAATAAATGTTGGAAGTTTGAAGAATCCCTATTCTCATTTCTTCTAAACTTCCAATATAGGCGTGAGTAATCATGTCAATACGCGATGCGGCTAGCAACCCATCCCTATTTTGATTCCGTTCTCTACATATTAGATCACTAACACGCTAAACGTGGCTTTAGAATTTATAGACCTGTGCTCTGCCTGTAGTCTCAACGCCCTAATCGTACGATTTGTTCTCAGAGACTCGCATAGATGGCGCCACTCGAAACTACACAACATTGTATCTACCGTATCATGAGAATATAAAAACATGATTCACAAAATATATCTTATTAAAAATCAAAACAATATTTTAGGCATAATA
This sequence comes from Rhodophaea formosa, assembly GCA_963082605.1. NCBI lineage: Eukaryota > Metazoa > Arthropoda > Insecta > Lepidoptera > Pyralidae > Rhodophaea > Rhodophaea formosa. The sequence goes on from OY720226.1 coordinate 11,460,481, forward strand.
TTTTAAAATGACACCGTATATTTAGTAAGTTAAAGGCTAACGCAGATTACCGCTAGTATCGATATAGCAAGCAACTCTCCTGCGCCATACATTCGCCTGCTTTTCGCAACCTTAATTTGGTCCAATATTTTTGTATGAGATGTGCAGTCTATTACGTTAGTATTATATTAATATTGTCTTTGGCTCTGCCTACCCCGCAAGAGAAAAGACGTGATAGTATGTAAGTAATAATGTTCTGATTATTTTTGGCTTGGCAGAGACTTCAAATAGATCAGGAAATATTAGGTAGGAAATACATTAAATATATTAAATGAATAAATAAATATATTGTCTTTGGTAGATAGGTTGTTTACTAAGTGAAGTTTTTGATTTAATAAACAATCATTCTTGTCCGTTGAAATAAGTAAATGATTCAGTTTATTTTTTGCTTTCAAGTATAGTTGCTTTTTTAAGTCAGTCAAATTTTTTGTAATAAAGTTTTTTCCACGTAGAGTAACAATTTTGACACCCGTGCGTACACGTCTATTACATAAAATGTCTATCGTAAAAGTTTTGTCGCCGGCTTGTTCGCTGGTCGACGGACAAAAAAGTCACGTCACTGTCACATCGCTTCGTGCGCGCACCTCCATAATCTCCGTGGACAGGGTGACGGAAACAAAAAAGTCACGGTGACAAAAGTCACCGGTGCGCGCAGTGCCTTAAGAAGGTAGCTTAAGCCGTTCGGCCCGGCTGTCTATGGATGGTATTTCACAGCGCAAACTTACTTCAGGCATAAGTGAGGTTTCTTTTCACACTTGTCACCACACATGTAGTACCCCCACGACATCCAGCCCATGGGGGGAGTCCGAGCAAGTCCATTCTCCAGGAGGAACACTTTAGTAGGGAAAGTAGCGAAAAACACCAAAAAACATGATCCACGTTGACTTATCATAGTCACAGCATTTCCATTAATATCTTATATTCGAATATCCAATTATAATTCAGGAAAGACAATATTGTTCCATATCGCACGGTTTTTATGTTTAGATTTTTAATCAAAGATTAATTTTATGTCGGTATTTGTTTTCTACTATTGTTTTCTAAATGCTACATAAGGCTTATGAAATAGGAATTTACACAGAAAACTAATTGAGAATAATAATAATTAAAACTCGGAACATTACTTGAAAACACGAAAATTAACAATATACCGGCTCTATCACTACCTCTGAAATCACTTCCTATCTCGTGAAATGTGAAATGACACTTGACTGACAGTTATATCAATCAAAGAGAATATAATCACTATGTAGTTCTTCGAGCAACACGGCTTTTGTAGTTATATTTTGACTGACAGCTACCTACTCTGTACCTAATACAGACCACAGATGGTAGATAATAGTAGCTAATATTTTAACATTATAATAATTTGTATTATATGTGTATTTATAAATAATTCAGTAATTTAATATTTGTATGCTTTATCGAGCAAAACATAGCGGTCTACCACTGTTTATTTTATCATCTGTATTATTGTACCTATGTTTCACAAATAAATGATTGATTGAATAATTATAAGCAAAAATATTTTTTCATGACTGTGCTACACACAGACAGATGACTAGAAATGTGAATATAACCGTCCAAGATGAAAAGAGCACAACACATACATTTATCGAATAAGGCTATCTACTTACTTTCTTTTTAATTAAGTAGCGTAATAATGTGATGCTGATGTGATTTGGGTTCCGCAAAAAGTGGCATTTTGTTGCTAATGGTTCCCAAACAGTCCGATGATGCCGCTGCAGCGCCGCGGCACGGGCGGCCACACTTGCCGTGTACGCCAAATCACTTCGGTGTACCTACGCACGCAACTACTCGGGGGCCGAAGGTTATATTTTTTTGACGGGTAACGTTACAAAACCAGCGCAATTTCCATGAAAAAATCACAGATAGGTAGGTACGTTCTCGATCACTCCACGCTCCTGGTACCTATATACCTACCTACCTACTGTAGAGGCACTGTTAATAATCCTAAATCCGACAGGGACAGGGTACCTACATGCAATGTAAAGTCTGCTCGAGAATACGAAGTTAGTTACGAGGGCTACCTATTAAAAATAGTGCTCTTGGAATTTCGGAACACCCTTTTATGTAGAAGTAGGTAATTACTAGATCACCAGAATTAATTTTACCATCAAAGTCTACAACACCACGCTCGTAAACCATACGTAAAGTGCTAGAATTTCTGCATTAAATCTTTTATCCTTCCAACATGGAGTGAACAAAAACGTTACAACCTCCGATAGTTTTACGACTTTAACCTTTTCTTTGGAGTCCCATGAAAATGTAGCTTGGAAGCTATAACACGCAGGGTTCGTCCGACCCTTTACTTAAATCGTCTGGCTCTGGATCGACTACAGTTACTTTTTATTTTGCTCACCGATTGCTGGGACTTACGTGACGTCTTGCCTTTGATGTCCTCTCATCTTAGATGTTTTGACACTTGATTTTATTTCTATGAAGGTAGTTCATGCATTGAAATGGATTGAATTTTAGGCAGGTGCCATTTTCTGAGTTTAAAGTCTAAATGTATGACTTTCCTGGGAGTTGAACATAGGTTCTAGTTCTCCTTGGGTTCAAGTGTATTTCATCAGACGGGATTCTAGGCTGTTTGTAATATGTGTAGGTACCTAACCTAATTAGGTACCTACTCCGTAAGGATTATCTAACTCTAAGGTATAACGCCTATTCCTAGGTTGATATGTACGCCATACGCCAATGACGAGCTCCGTGGCGCAGCGGTAAACACGGCCTGTGACACGGATGGTCCCGGATCCCCAGTCAGGTCAAGATGAAAAATGATCTTTTTCAGATTGACCTGGGTCTTGGATGTATTATGTGTATCTATATTATGTATTTGTTATAAAATATATCTACTTAGTATCGTTGAGTTACTTTCCCATAACACAAGTCTTACTTAAGAACTTACTTTGAAGCTAGCTCAATCCGTGTGATTTGTCCGTATTTATTTATTTAGGTAGTATACATATTTGTCATGAAGTCGTCGGTAACAATTAATCCTTACTTGACTAGTAGCAATCGCTATTACGTTAGAGCGAAAAGTCTGTACAAACTTACAACCTTTACCTACTTAAAGTTTTTTTACAGAATGACGCCTGGAATTATTTCCCATATAGGTACCTTATAGCTTTTTTATGAGTCAATTGAGTGCGTTTAATACGGTCTGTTGACAAGATAGGGAATTTTGCCTGATCGGAAGCAATGATAAGATCTAGCGTGATAATAATTAGGTATAGATTTAAGAGAAAATAAAGGATGTTACTGATATTAATTGGTTACTTCTGTTTGTCCACAGAAAGAGCGTGTTCCAGCTCGAGTATGGGCGGAGATGGCATGTGGTAGCGGCGACATGGGTGCGCGGGTCGCGCCGCTCGTCGCGCTGCTCGCCGCGCTGCTCGTCTCGGCCACGTCGCGAGTTACGCAGGAACCCGTGCGTTTCGAGGCTGCGTTCCAAGGTAGGACTTCCCTAAAAGACGTCCGACTAGATATGCGTTATATCGTTATCATTTAACTTCAAGATAGTACTCCTCTACAAGACGTTTGTCTGAAGGTGCCTTTCATTACTAAACTTCAACGACTCTACCAAAAGCAGGGGTCATTTAAACAGTGATGCTCGCCGCGCTGCTCGTCTCGGCCACGTCTCGAATCACGCAGGAACTCGTGCGTTTCGAGGCTGCGTTCCAAGGTTAGACAAGACAGTTGTCACTTGTATAAGACGTCTGTCTAGAAATGCGTTTCATCAGTCAAATTGAAATTATGTAGTTGTACCTAAAGCAGGGTTGTGCGTTCCAAGGTAGGACTTCCACAAAAGACGTCCGACTAGATATGCGTTACATCATCTAACTTCAAGATAATACTTCACTACAAGAAGTTCGTCTGGAAGTGACTTTCATTACTAAACTTCAACAACTGTACCGAAAGCAGGTAAGTTTATGTACATTTCGCATTCAACTTCATATAAGATAAATGAGGCTGATGCGAAATAACTGGCTTTAAATATATTTACACTTACTATTACTGTGTGATTCGTCACAACACGATATAAAAATAAGGGCTAAAATAACTATGACTACCTTATATTCGCTAACTACTTTTTTTACCCTATAGGAATGCTCTATTTGATCTAGGTAAGAACTATTTTAATTTATCAAACGAATTCATGTATTCCGTTTATCGTTATTCATTAAACTTGGTAATGATAACCAAAATGTATACAGTATCTAAATAGATTCACAGCAACCCAATTATGAATTCCAATTACGGCCCGTAATAAAGCTCGATTGTGTTCGTTAATGACGTCCATTGTCTTGAAATAAAAAAGTTTTAACCGCCATAATCAGATAATTTCAAAATCAAAACGTTTATTCAGAAAATAGGCCTTTGCAGGCACTTTATCACGTCATATCATGCCATATCATATTTAAAATTATCTTATTAGATAATATGCATTTATTAATTGTTTAAAAGCTACAGACTACTAGCGTTTCGGAACCGACCACTGCAGAGAAGAAACGCCGAAAGAAACTCTTATCAACAGTTTTGGTCGCCTACTCGCCTGAAGGGCTTTATATGATTACGAATATTTATTCCTTATTGTCTTTTTCTTTCTTTTCTTTTTTCTGTTTTCATGGTACAATTTCAATATAGGTACCTACATAGATTTATTATTTTTGGAACATGTTTATGTTAACGATCGAGTGTGCCAAGATAATAAACAACATATGATACTTAAAGTAGTCTCAAAGACGCCGAGCAGACTAGTCCCTGACAGCACCCGTTCACGAGTTGACGTGTGGATCAGCCATCGCAAGTGAGCTAAGTACCTTAGATTATGTAAAACCTAGATACATTCTTTTAGTCTTAAAGCGTAGAAAAAAACCTAGTGTCCAACCAGTAGTCGGTCGCGCACACACACCGCTACCAATTTGACGCGCGTGAACTCAAAGCTGTCACGCACACAAGCATTGAAAAATTGGCCTGTTTTTTAACCATTGAAGTAATGGCGGTGTCTAGAGAGTATATAGTCAAAGCTAAGTACCTACCTAAATATACCTATTGATTTCGGGAATGACTTTCAAGGCCAGATGGGGCCATATTGGGCTACAACCAAGACTACCAAGGCTATACCCCTTGGCTACAACGAGGATGTACATTAAGTACAGTGGGCCACATAGAAAAGTTAAATATTCCCATACTAATGGCACATACGAGTATTAAGTATTAGTGGTATACTTTTGTGGCCCACTGTACTTATCATCATCATCAACAGGTCTTTGTATTCTCCACTGCAGGAGCACGACTCTCTGTACTACCAGAGCCATATATTAGCCAGGGCAGGGTTTTGGCCTACACTCTCAACACTGGCCAGATGGGTTGGAGAGGTCTCTTTGATGTTTATAGCTTTGTTTCCTAAGTCGACTTCTACGACATCCACGGGAAGACTTGGAGTGGTCCTTTTTTACTCTGCCGGAAATCACACGGTACAAGTACCAGTAAGTACTTATATGTAATATTTATAAATCTATGTGAAACATGCCTAAGGGGAGGCCTTTGCCCAGCAGTGGGACACTCAAATAGGCTAATGAAAAAAAATGTGAAACATCGCCGTGGTTGGCTTGACAAGAAGACACCTCGGGTTGATTTTAGTACCTAAGGACGATAACAGGTGTGTTGCCACCTCCTTACAAAAAAACCTTTACAAAACAAAACACTGATTATCGCTTAAATGACCGTTTGTTTGTTTTGTTTTTCGTATGTGTAAGTGGCCAACACTGGTGTCAGATTTTTCAAGCTGCCTTAAGGCATCTGACATAGCTTAACGACTGCCATTAACGATGACAGCCGGGACCAACGGCTTAGCGTGCCTTTCGAAGCACGGAGGAGCTCGAGATATTTTTATGCCACTTGCGGTCACCCATCCAAGTAGGGACTGCACCAGGGGTTGCTTAACATATGTAAGCGCTCTTAGAGCTCACACCCACTGGACCATCGGGCTCCTCAAAGCTCCTCCTAAATGACCGTCAATGCTACAACAAAAGCAAGGTTTACCTCAGCAATAAAAATCTTCATAACGATGCGGGGACGCGTACTTAATGATTTTAATCGTCTCGTCCGCATCAGCTAATCCTGGTCTCGGGATCTCCATAATCCTCATTTAATTATGTCGCGGAAGCCGACAATCGTGGTGTTTAAACAAAAAGTTTGAGAGCAAACACTGAACATTTTTAATCAGACGCAACCATCACAGAGCAGGTGACTCCGGAGGATAAGCTTGTAACTTATGTTTAGGTTTAAAGAATTTTATTCTCGAAAATTACATTTCACCTAAAATGAGATAACTGCAATCTAAAATAATTACCTATATGCACAGTATAAATTAAGTATCGGTCGCGCTCGATATATGTAACTTTAGTTTTTTTTCATGTTTTGAAGCTCTCACACGTTCTCAGCTCATTTGGTAACTTGACAACTGTGCTTTTGAAAATATTATTGCTAATGGCTCTGAAAACTGGTCAACCTCAAGAGGCAATAACATTATTCTCGCGAGTTTGTCTTTCGATAGCTTAAATTAAAATGTTCATCACGTAACTTAAAACAATGATTATCTCGGCTATGGCTCTAACAATTGAAATTTAGCGTTAAATCTATAGCTATAGATGTAAAAAAACCATTTCTTGTTACTTGTGGTGTGTCATCATCGTTTTGCGAGTGTTACGAGGGCGCTAGTACGAACCGAGCTGATTGCTACCAGAGTATCCAAAAGTTTAAAGTACCGGTTTCTAAGTCGCAGGTTTCATACGGTAATAATACCCGTCATTCAGCAATACCGACTCTTCATGGTTAATAGTCCGAGAAGTCGTTTGATCATAGTTAATTTCAAACTATAGCTCAGTAATTTTTGGTCTTGATTGGTCTCTCTTTAACAGCTACTCTACAGCACCAAGCGCCCTGCAAATTAAGGTACTTAGGGAGCGTCCCGATCTGCTATTTGCTAATGGGTTAATATCTGCAAGTTGTGTTTGTAAAGGACTCGTAGTCCTGTCACTCGGACGATTGTTACACGGGTTTTGGTAGGATTTGTATTTACTTACACTTTTGGGCTGACTTGAAAAAGCGAGTGTTGCTTTTGCTAATAGGTAATATCAGAATTAGTGTATTGTATTCCATAGTGTTGCCGGCACGGATGTTGTAGAAGGCTACTAAGGAAATACAAGCTAAACAAAGCTTATAAACATCAAAGAAACCTCTCCATCCCGTCTGGCCAGCACTCTCCATGTGTAGGCCAAATCCTATGACTACTCTGGCTACTTATGGCTCTGGTACCTAGTACAGAGAAGTTGCTGCAGTAAAGATGATGATTATATACTTACCATTTTTTTACAAATTACCTATGTATTTATCCATCATGGCCTTACAGAGTTCATTAGACGCTGAGAGCCTCCCCGAAAGGCATCTATTCGGTTTCGGGTATTTCTTACATGTTTTATATTAAAAACGTCTGGAGTCTGATCACAATTCATTTGACGTGGTCGGCCCTGGCCAACTGTCCCATTCACACAGGCTGTATGTATATCTATAATATTCTTTTTCAATCTTCTTTCTATTCCATACATTAGAAAGGTAATTTTATTTCTAAGGACCAATTCACTAAACTCGCACACTTATTTAGCGGCCCCGAATTTTGGCAACCTACAATATTCTTCAAAGCCGTTTAAAATTGCTCGTGAGCCCTTTCAGAACAAGCTATTATGTCGACGAAATCACTTTCTTTGTAGTTTTAATAGCGCCGATAAGTTCGCGATGTCTTACATTAGGGCTTGGACACATCACGTCTAAAATCATACGGTGTCGTGGTTTACGCCGCCCTATATTCTTCTAAATGAGTACACTTGGGTAATGTACTTATATGCCTGTTGAGCAGAAATCTGCTATAGCGGTATCAGTAGCTTTGTGTAAAATAAACAAAAATTGGCCAAGTGCGAGTTGGACTCGCGCACGTAGAGTTCCGTATCAGTATCTCTATACAACTAGCTAGGATTTTATCGTGTTTATTGCATTATTTATACACCTAACGTTTCGAACACTTTACATACATAATGTGTAAACAGTCGCGAAATATTAGAAAACATTAGGTACCTACACTTACTTTTGAGTGACAAGTGAGAATTGAACACGCAAAACGCATTCCGACCGAAATTCGCATACAAGGTCAAAAAAATACACGGCGGTTGATAAGTAAACTAAGGAGTCACGAAGCCAAAGGCAGGGCGAGGCCAATTGCCCAGCCCATAAGCCAGTAATTCCTATTGATGGGTTAGCTAGTCATTATCAGGTCTTTTTAGGGTTCCATAGTCGTATTCCGAAACTATAAGAAACCCTTATAGTATCGCCATGTCTGTCTGTCTGTCCGTCTGTCTGCGGTTTTACTCAGAGACTATAAGTACAAGAAAGCTATAATTTGGTATGAGTATGTATAACAGTTATGCCATAAAAGTGGTAGAAAAAAATCATGAAAAGCAATTTTTTTAGGGTAGCTTCCATACATGTATATTGGGAGTATTTTTTTTCTCTATCAACCCATCGTCTGCGGTATTGTTAAATAGGTCCATAAAAAATATTGTGAGATTGAGAACATCATTTTTCGATTTAGGGATCCGTTTTCGAAATATTCGGTTTTAAAGTGCAAATTTTTGTTAGAGGTAGTGACCCTACACTGCGCGTGGGCCGACACGCACTTGGCCGGTTCTTTGTTTACACTGCAGGTGTATGACCCTCTCTATACCACCAGAGCCATATATTAGTCAGAGGATTCGACCTACTCTTCACGCTGGCCAGACGGTTTGGAGCGGTCTCTTTTATGTTTATAAGCTTTTTTATCTTGTGATTCCTAAGTCGCCTTCTACGTCATCCACGGGAAGACTTGTATTGGTCCTATTTTACTCTGCCGAGAAACACACTGCAAAGGCTGGTAGCTTGGCGTTACTTACATCAAGCCATTCAACTGGTTAACGGCTCTGGCTTACTAACCTGGCTCGGCTCCTGCTCTTGTGTAAATGGCATAACACTTCACAGGTTGAGAGGTTCAAAGAAGGCGATATACTTACGTATAAATATGTTAACAATGTCACAACTTTCCAAGTTGCGGCGTTACATACTTTACATTGGCATCGTTTTGCGATGTTGTAGCCGCACCCTTAAGTCTAACGTTACCTAATCTTTCTTATAACAGAAGTTTTGACGTTAAACCTATTTGGCAAATTGGCTGAGAGACGTCAGCTTTATTAATTCTGATATTTTATTACGTCAGTAAAGGCTATAAACGTAGGAAATTGATGTGCCGTTAGGGAATGTTATTAAGGTTGAGACTAGACGAGATACTTTGGGGTAATCGGTGCGCGTCAATAGCAATAAAATTACGGAAGCACTTAATTATTTATCCTTTGAATTCCCGCTAAGGTCAGGGATGACATCCTCAACTGCCTGTCCGGTCATCATCATCATTTCGTGTAGGTGACACGGTCAGTCGACCATGCACACCCTGGTGTCAGAGTTCTGCGGAACCGCCTCTCGGCCTCTGACGTTGTTCCTTTAACGACTACCAGATGGCAGCCGGGACCACCGGCTTGACGTGCATTCCGAAAGCACGGAATCATCTTTTTTATCAGACAATCAGGTGATTCATGCCTGCAATGTCCTGACCAAACTGGAAACAACTTAACAAAGTATGCTTCCCGTGGGAATCGAACCCACGACCACAGTCAACAAGGCGAATGCCTTAACCACTGGACCACGGAGGCAGAGCCTGTCCGGTGGCTGCAGGTATGGCATCGGGTACGCGCGCCCGGCCTTCCGAGCTGCTACTTTCTCATCCCTAATCTATCCGAGCAAGTAGTATCCCAAATATCCATATCCTGTTCCTCCAGTCCAAAAAACTCCTATACTCCCTTTCTTAAAAAGCGGTTTTATGGGCAGCAGAGTTGGAACCGATATAAGCCAAACAAACTGCGCTCACCAACCCACTTGCCAAGCGCGGTGGGTGAGTATGGAAAAATCCCTTAATTACTGAAATCTTTGGGGAGGTCTATGTCCAGCAGTGGCCTCCTCACGGCTGCGAGCTGTTTCTTTATCTGTTTCTCAAATAAAAAATACTTAAATGTAGAAAAATAACACAATTACGGTATATATTGCTTACTTCCTGAACCATATCTTTTCCATAATACTTCTCACCAAAAAGCAAATTTTTATTTATTTATATCATTCATCATTTACTTTTTACCGAAACGAAATCCCTAGGTACATATTTAAAGTCTTTGAATTGCTAAAATTTATATAAACATTAATAACATCTGTATTAAGGCTGCGTGATGTACTGTTATTATTTTGTCTGGTGGGGAATAGCATTAGACCGTCGTTTATATTGTCGTCTGTCTGAAATATGAAACCACAGAAATCGACATTTTTATACCACGATAGCTACACTACAAATAAACGTGTAAGTAGCATTATAAGCGAGGTTATCAGCAAAACTCATTCCATTATGTCTTCGTGTACAGTGTTAAGTGTAATAAAAGCTTAAAGATAACATACATAAATAGTTTATAATAGGTTCTACATTTTATTTTAAATCTCAAACATAACTTCAACTTATCTAAGGAAAGTATAAGGAACGTAGTCTTTTTTTGCATTTCACATTTGAAAGAAATTAAATGCAAAAAAACCGATATGAAAATGTTTGAGATCCGCTGGCCAACATCTACGATTTTTTTAATCTATGGCAAAAGATGGCAATATGAAATGTGAAATCCTCAAAATAATGAGTACTTACTGTGGGGCTAGCTCCATTTGTGTGATATGTCCCAAAAAAAAAATGGTTCTGTGATGTAATCAAACATTTAGTATCGAAAAGTGCAAATTGGTATTTTTAGGGTTCCGTACCCAAAGGGTACCCACAGGACCCTTTATTAAGCTTCTGCTGTTCCACCTGTCTGTCTGTCTTAGGACTCTTTAAACCACAATAGATACCTAGGTGTACCTATTGAGTGTCTAGACATTTAATACATACACGCACTGTGCTCAGTTAGCACAAAATTTTGTCGGTAAGTATTATTCATAATTCAACACAAGTCTGAGTCTCGCTGCCACCACGATGGGTGTAACCCCATAGAAACGTCAGAGGAAACAAATAACTAAAAAGGTTCGTGCTAAGTCCTGTTTATATAAATAATTATGTGTTCAAAGCGCGAAAGGTCAAAAAAGTATTATTTAGTTCAGAAATACTAATGTTTTTGCAGGGAGGGACAGAAATATCAATACTTTGATGGTATCGATACTATCGAGATATTAATAAAAATATCGATATTGTAGGTATTAGTATTTTTGTATTTACTATACGCATATATACAAATATGTATTATTTTACTAATATGTGAACTAATATTTTTATACTTTTAAGGGTATCGATAAAAAATATTAATATTTTATTTAATAAAATTATTTCTGCCAAATTGTCAGTTCACTGCACGCGTCATACACTCGTCTGTTCTTGGATTATATCATATGTACAAAAAGGAAAGCAATAGTTATCTATAGGTAGTGTTGTTGTCAAATATATTGGTATTAAATTAAAGTGACAGTTCAAAGTATTCATACAGAAAACTCATTTATTTAAATACTTAGATATGCATAAAAAGGTATCGATACGATACTTCTTGTGGTATCGATATAAGTCCCTATGCAGGGATCGTCACTGACGCGAGCGAAGCCGCAGACAAAAGCTTTAAATTATGATAAAAAGAAAAATGACATTATGAGATTGTAATAGACATCACGCACAAAATCAGGTCAAGCCGACATCGAATAATGATGATAAAAGTCCCAAACTTTTTCATTAAAACTTGATGAAGCATTATTTTAGCAATCATTTCAGTTCTGAAATAGAACAATATTCTGTCGCTTGATTTTAAATTAAAATGTGACTTCATCTTGATGCAAAGTCAGGCTAAAGAAAATATCTTGGGAATATGCTTATGAAATGGAACTTTTATGTAAAAGAACTGTAAATGAAAATGTTAAAAGTTAAAAGATGGAATAACAAGATATTTGAGTACTAGTTGATACTTATTTAAAGTAAAAATTCTAAGATAAATTTCATAATTAACTTTTTCAGGGTTCGGTAGCAAAAGAGTTAAAACGGGACCTTATTCTCGAGACTTATCTGTCCGTGCGTCCGTCATTCGTCTGTCTGTCACCAGGCTATACACGTATCTCATGAACCGTGATAGCTAACAGCTGTAACAACAAATACTAATAAAAATCTTCCAAGTGCGATTCGAACTCGCGCATGAAGGGTTCCGTCTATTATTTATACAACTTTGACTATTTAGCGAGAACGGCAAAAAACGTATTTGTTGTTTGGGATCATTATCATCATCATTTCGTGTAGGTGACACGGTCAGTCGACCATGCACACCCTGGTGTCAGAGTTCTTCGGAACTGCCTCTCGGCCTCTGACGTGGTTCCTTTAACGACTACCAGATGGCAGCCGGGACCACCGGTTGTTTGGGATGTGAACATGTTTGTTAAAGAAGGATTCCGCACCTACAAAAAAACAAAAACGGGAGTGCCTCCCACTTGGCCTTTTTTTTGTTATTACCAACCGGTATCCATCCATCCATCCATCAGGTCTTTTTTAGTCTCCACTGCAGGAGCACGACCCTCTCTGTAATACCACAGCAATATATTAGCCATAGTAGTCAGAGGATTTGGCCTACACTCTCCACGCTGACTAGACGGGTTGGAGAGCTCTTTTTGATGTTTGTAAGCTTTGTTTAGCTTGTGTTTCCTAAGTCGCCTTTTACGACATCCACGGGAAGACTTGGAGTGGTCCTATTCTACTCTGCCGGGAACCACACGGCAATTACCAACCGGTATCTTTTACCTCTTTTACTCTCTCTCTCTGTTTACTAGCTGTATCGCCTATGACTATATTTGCCATGCAAATTTTCACGAAAGTTTGCATGGGAAGAGAAACAGCTCGTCAGCACAGTGCGGGAGCGTGGAGGGGGGCCTGACCCCCTGCAAACATGTTTTAAATTGTAGAGGATCAGGTTTATCTGCTTCTGACGGTTAATTCTATTTTCATTCTTTTTTTTTCTATATATTATGGCACAAACAGTCATATAAATAATAATTGATTACATGTTGATTAAATTATAGTTTTTGAGAAATAGACCAAACAGTCTCTCAATATGGAAGAATAACCATCAAAGAATAAAAAAAATCTCAAGACAATCTGCAATGAAATCTAGTCATTGACCGTCGATCGGGGCCTAGATCGCAAAGCTTGCTTGACTCAATTGATTTCTAAGTACTTACTCGATTTGCTGAAAAGGAAAAGGCACTCGGCTCGAATCGCCATCTTCACGTATTATTTGTTCACGCCGAGGCTTCGATAGGGATGTGAAAATCTACACTAATACTGTGAAGAGACAAGATTTAATTTCTTTTTTTCGAATTTGGATAACCTTTCCTCGTTTCGAAAATCATATTTCGACTAACAACAAGCGTTTAAGAACAACCACTGCTAATAAGAATAATGTCGAAAGAAACTCAGTCCAATTATAAGACACGATGGATCGTTTGTGCCAAGGAGAGTATGAACAGGAAGGGAGTGACAAAGGCTATGTTGGATGACAGATCAAGGTGGAGAGAACTGACATACTGTGCCGTCCCCACATAAAAGTGGGATAAGGTAAAGGAAGAAGAAGAAACTCAGTCCAATTATGCAAGTCAGGGTATAGTCCGAATCAAACTTTATAGCGGCTCGGATACTAACTACGACCCGCGCAGTACGCACCACGCCCCCTCCCCGCGCGCGCCCCCTTTAAGGGGGAACAGTAGGCACAGTAGCGACGCCAATCATTTTATTCCTAATACTTTACAAATAGAAAGAAATTCAAGAATATAAACAATACAAGCCTTAGTAAATAACCTGAAGTATTTTTTATTATGTTTATTACTATCGGAATCAGTGAGAATTATGAGAATCTGATTACCGCCAAAAACGGCCGTTTTTGGCGGTTATCACTTTTTCTCTCAATGACTGATTCTCATAATATCAAAACATGATTCCAAAAATACTTCAGGTTATTTACTAAGGCTTGTATTGTTTATATTCTTGAATTTCTTTCTATTTGTAAAGTATTAGGAATAAATTGGCGTCGCTACTGTGCCTACTGTTCCCCCTTAACCCAATATTGTGTACTGCCCATCGACTCGCGCGATATTCCGAGCCGCCATATAGTTCGATTCGGCCTGTACCTAGCCTTATACAGTACCCTCCATATCCCAGGCGCTGTGACCACTTGCGGGCATTGATGAAGGAAAACATTTTACGGAGATTTCCTCGTAAAACGGGGACATGTCTCGCTGGGGGATTTCATTTAAACTAATACTGTCTGTGCCCGCATCTTTGCATGGAAAAAGTAGCCTTTGTCTTTTATCAGGCTCTAGACTATCTGTATACCAATTTTCTATAATTAATCTAATAAATATAATTGAATCTGTTCAGTAGTTTAAGCGTGTATCGATTGTTAAGATGAAAGATTTGATTGTTTGTTTGCATTGAATAGGCTCTGAAACTACTAACCATAGACCGTGCGAAGTGGGGAAGAAAAAGCCGGAAAACGGACCTCGGGCTCCAAAGCACTCCAGCTGAGGATGCAACCGGAACCGCTCTGATGAGAGAGAGAGAGAGGGACTCTGAAACTACTGGACCGATTTTTAAAATATCACCAGTCATGTGTCAAGTGCATGGGTCCATTTACTGTCTTTTATTTCTCCGTTTATTTCAGTAGAACTTGCGAAACCTCTGAAAATAACATATTTTTAAAAAATTTTGGTAGCACATAGACACTCGAAAGAATTTATTTTGATAACAATACTAGGGCGTCATAAATGTTAAATGACATTCGCTCCTCCCACCGTATAGTCAATAAGACTATAGAGGGCGGAAACGCCATCTTTATTCGCATTTTGTACATATCCCGGTTGCATCCTCAGTTTAGATGCTTTGGGGCCTAGGGTCCACTTACCGACTTTGTTTTCCCCACTTCTGTTTTTGGCATCATTAGTCTCGACTAACGGTGCCCAAAAACAGACAAACCTGGAAATAAAAATAATGGTTCATTTCCAGGTGCTTTAAAATTTGTTATTAGTGATAGAAAAATTGTTTTATGCTTACTTTTTCTAAAAATAATTTATTTTGCACAGTTCCAGTACTTTATTAGAATCTTATGGCCTATAAGGCTATAGAGGGCAGAAAACTCTGCTTTTCGTCGAAGCAAGTGCTGATTGCATCCTTAGCTGTCATGTTTTAGAATCCGGGGTCCATGTCTTTTCTTTCTCCATTTCTAATAGACTTCTTAATTGGAAAACCACAGAAAAATAACATATTTCTTAATAATTTCGGTAGCACATAGACGCTCAAAGGAATTTATTTTGATAACAGTACTAGGGCCTCATAAATGTTAAGTGACATTCGCTCCTCCCACCGTATCTTATGTTTATTGGCTATAGAGGGCGAAAACGCCATCTTTATTCGCATTTCGACGCGCCATGATTGTTTGGAGATGTTCGATTATGGGCTTTTCATTTGGGTGTTAAATTTGATGGTTGGGGCATGAAAACAATATTTATTAGTAGGAAAGAAAAACTGTTAGGCAAACTGTTACTTTAATGGCCGAATAAAAACTCTATTTCAGAGAGATAGAGTTTTTTTAACCGACTACAAAAAAAAGGAGGAGGTTCTCAATTCGTCGGAACCTTTTTTTTATGTATGTTCGCCGATAACTCGAAGACTACTAGACCGATTTAAGAAATTCTTTTTTTGTTCGATAGGCAATACTTTACAGATAGACCCATTAAATTTTTATCGAAATGTGTCGAGCACTTTTGGAAAAAATACACTAAAGCCAAAAAAATTTTTACAAGTATGCCGTTTGGTTTACAATTATTTACATTTTATTTTATGCTTATTCAAACAAATTGATAAGATTGAAGTCGGTTTTTGTTTTTTTGTTAAAAATATCTTAAATTATCTATACATATAATAAAACAGTAAAAATATTTTGTCTGTACATTTTGTATTTTTGACTGAAATGGATAGAGGGACACATAAAAAGAATCATAGAAAACAAAAAAAATTTTTTAGAGTTTCTTGTCTGTCTGTATGTATAATCACGTTTATCTCCGGAAATATTGGACGGATTCGAATGAAACTTGTTTTGCTATATAGTTATTAAGCCGGGGCAACATTATAAGGTAGAAATGATTTTGAAAAATGGAACACCTGATGCAGCATCATAATGGTGCAGCTGAACTATAAGAAATATAAAAATGAAGCCTTACCAAAATTTGTTAGGCCTGATGAGAATTTTTGTTGAGGTATAAAAAAATCTGAGTTTTGGAACACCTCATGCAGAACCATAAAAGTCCTGGTAAACTATAAGAAATATATAAATGACGCCTTAGCAAAAGTTTTTCAACCTGATAAGCATTTTTTGTTGACGTATTTAATTTCAAGATTTGGAACACCTGACGCAGATCCATAATGGTCCAGGTAAACTATAGGAAATATAAAATTGACGCTGTAGCAAAAGTTGTTCAGCCTGATTAGTATTTTTCGTTGAGGTAAAAAAATCAAAGATTTAGAACATCTGATACACAACCCCGCCCAGCGGTCCCCCTTTTGGCAACGTATTTTTCAGCCCATACGGCAAAACATGAGAGTTTGCTGTCTCTCCAAGCCTTGAACCACCTAAAGCCGAAGTCCGACTCTCCCAAAGGCCCTTTGGAGATGTGCGATAGGTTGAGGGCGCTCTGCCTATTACCTCAAAGTTTGGTGAAGTAGCGCAAGCTCATTTGGAGCTTGCTATATAGTCTTCGTGGTCCGCAGTGTGGTTCTCGGCAGACTAGAATAGGACCACTCCAAGTCTTCCCGTGGATGTCGTAGAAGGCGACTAAGGAAACACAAGCTAAACAAAGCTTACAAACATCAAAGAGACCTCTATAACCCGTCTGGCCAGCGTGGAGAGTGTAGGCCAAATCTTCTGACAGCTCTGGCTAATATATGGTTTGGGTAGTACAGAGAGGGCCGTGCTCCTGCAGTGGAGACTTACAAAGACCTGATAATTATATAGTCTTCTTCTTATCGTGTCGGTGGCTCAAAAAGTCTAAAATAAGCCTATATTTTATCTAATTTTCTTATTTATGTTTAGTTTGTACGAAGTCGCGGGCATCAGCTAGTATATTATAAAAATTAAAAAATTTCCTAAAAATTTAGGAAGATAAAAAATATATTCATTCAATTTCACCAATCGCAAAAAGCTACGAGTAACAACTACGCACTGTATGAACAAAAGAAAAAGCATTTTTTCGAATATTCCATAACTTTTTTATTGACTATTTGAAAACATTGTTTGCCGACAAAGAAAAATATCATTGCCCGTGCGGGAGTCCATTTTGAACAATAAAAAATGAAAAATGCGAATGAAATGGCTAAGGATTGAAATGCTGTTTGTTTTTTTGTGTGTGTGTAAGTGGCCAACACTGTTGTCAGATTTTTTAAGCTACCTAAGGCATCTGACACAACTTATTATAAGCATAGAAGAGAAAAAGTCATCCACACTGGTCCGGAAAAAAAACTAGAGTGTACCAGCTACTTCTCTTTCCACGCAGATCTTAAAAGCCGATCGAGGGAATGAACTTCAGTAATCATGTCAATAGGCGATGCGGCTAGCAACCCATCACTATTTTGATTCCGTTCTCGCGGACGAGCCCACCTAAATGGTAAACGTGGGGCTGAGTTGCCCCAAGGATCGGACAGGGTTTTATTCATATAGGTACCTACTTATTATATTTGCGGCCATCGGAAAAAATGTCGGGTGTATTTTATTTTGTAGGCTCTCCAATCCTCATACAGTTTTATTACGCGAATATCCTCAATAAAAATTTAGTGCCCACTAAAAATAACAATGGTATTTTTGCGCGAAATGGAATAATCTAGAAACATTGTAGTACTTACTTGCCTATTTATTTGCAACCCCTACATATTTTCTTTACTTATCTCAATAATAACAGTGCAAAGTTTTAGAACCATTGTACAAAGTATTTTAGCAATAGTGATGTGATGTATGATACAATGATTTATTATTTTCGGTGTCATTGAGTAAACATCATTGAAATTTCAGACGCCCACCTAATGAATGACTCAAAAAATGAATCGTTAATAAGTACTTCAATAATACAATATGCACACTTATTAAAATAAAGAGGAAAAACAAAATGAAATATCGGAAAAACGAGATAGTTAATTCTGAACGTGGCAGAGTTACTCGATATTTTTCCTGGTGAAATTCACTGGTATTTTTCCTATAGGTAAATGAAAAATATCACGTGACTGGAACGCGGTCGCTGGTGCGGAACGAGTATTTTTTGAAGCCCTTACTGTTCCGGGCTTGGCTGACGAGTAGGGTTGGCAGATATTTTGAAATGACAATTTGAAAATATCTACTACTACCAGAATACTACAAGTAGTTAATTTAGATATGATTTGGGTAAAAGCATTAATTACTGGGTGGCGCTAGTGTCTCATTCTAGTCTTTATATAAAGCCTAGATACTCTATCAGCCTAAAAGCGAAGAAAGAAAATTGTGTTCACC
Source organism: Rhodophaea formosa (assembly GCA_963082605.1). Classification (NCBI taxonomy): domain Eukaryota; kingdom Metazoa; phylum Arthropoda; class Insecta; order Lepidoptera; family Pyralidae; genus Rhodophaea; species Rhodophaea formosa. The sequence continues at coordinate 11,479,263 of OY720226.1, forward strand.
CTATAGTCTATGGCGCAAACACATAGCTACCAATTTGACAGATTTTGATGGCATTAATTGATAGGACGCGTGTTCTAACGTGGTTCTAAAACAAAGCTGTCACGCACACAAGCATTGAAACATTGGCCCGTAGTTCATATATCTCCAAGCATTGGCCAGGTTTTAAATCATTAAAATAAGGGCATGATCATGACGGCGTCTAGAGAGTATATATAGTCAAAAACCACAGCGCCTGAATACGGTTTTATCGCATTTATAACATTATTTGTAAAGTATACAAAAAGTTAAGTGCTATTAAAAGTAATTTTATTTATATGTGTAATGATCGTGAAAATAGTAGAGAACAAAAATTGTTTTCCAAATAAATATCAGGTATTCATACAAAATATCAAGTGTGGCAACCCAGGGACTTTTTCTGACTAGGTATCTTCCGATCGGCGCTCGATTCGCAAGTTCTCTCGTTCTCTACATTCGGGCTCTTTTTAAATAGAATTATATCTCCTTTCAAAGAAAACAACAGACCAAATTAGTTTAACAGACCAAAGTGGAACTAGTGGTCTACAAATGTTTAGACATGGTTCACTATTTTTTATTCGCTTTTGAAGACATTTTAGAATTCTACATTATTTTTTACGATGTTATTTATTACTTCAAATGTAAGCTAAGTTTTGTTTGTATTGACTGGCTGAGCCACCTCTTGAGTTCTCAGCATTGGTTTCATAGGATAAGTTGGTTAAATCGGCGGTCTGAATCACACCTTCCAAAACGATAAATATTTCACCGTGTATTTAGGTAGAGTGAGAAATAACATTTACATAAGTCTCATCAACATCATCATCAATAGGTCTTTGTTAGTCTCCACTGCAGGAGCACGACCCTCCTGTACTACCACAGAGCCATGTATTAGCCAGGGCAGTCAGAGGATTTGGCCTACACTCTCCACGCTGGCCAGACGGGTTGGAGAGGTTTCCTTGATGTTTATAGCTTTGTTTAGCTTTTGTTTCCTTAGTCGACTTCTACGACATTCAGGGGGAGACTTAGAGTGGTCCTATTCTACTCTGCCGGGAACCACACGGCAATATAAGTCTCATTAAAAAGAATTACTTTCCTATTAAAATATTTGGTAAGTACATTAAAAATATCAAGTATCTGGATTCTGGCAACCCTAGGGACTTTTTCTGACGATCTTCCGATCAGCGCTCGATTCGCGAGTTATCTCTCGTCCTCTACATTCCCGCTCGTTTTAGATAGAATTATATCTCCTTTCAAAGGAAACCACAGACCAAATTGGTTTTAGAGCGAGTGCTCTAAAGTGGAACGAATGGGCTATAAATGTTTAGTAATGGTTGAGAGCTACTAGGTATTTTTTATTTTAAATTTTTTCTTACTTGATGTTACCCGCAGCTTCACCCACGTGTTATATAGCCTATGTATTTTTCAATACCTTAACCTATGTGTATGCAAAATTTCATGATGATCGATTCTGTAGATAGGGCGTGAAAACGTAACGAAAACAAACAAACTCTCTTTCGCATTTATAATATCAGTTAGGATTAGGGTTAGGACTAGCTGTGTCCGCGACTTCCTCCGTGTGGAAAAAGTAGCCTATGCCTTTTCTCAGGCGCTAGACTATACATGGCGAAATTTTGATCGTTCCGGACCATTAAAGGGGTGATTCAGCCTGTCAATATAAACAACTTTTCCTATGGGACAAATGCTGTAAACTCGAAAAATATTTCGATATTCCTATACAAATTGCCCGGGCGGCTGAACACTTTTGTATGAAAATGTCGAAATAAAATTTGATTTTCCAGCATTGGTCCCATAGGAAAAATGGTTTCATATCGACGGGCTGAATCACCCCTTTAAGGTTCCAGAACGATCAAAATTTCGCCATGTATACTGCGTGTAAATTGAACCTCGTAATTCTCCAAAGGGGAGACTCAGACCGTCAATATGAACAACTCTTCCTACGGGACATATGATGGAAATTTGTAAATTTATTTGACTTTCCCATACGGATGAACACTTTTGTATGAAAATGTTTTCGAGTTCCTAGCATTGATCCGGGTTGAGTTACCCCTTTAAGGATATGTCGAGGGTGCATTTACGCGTTGTATATACATAGGTACATAAATAAAATAAATAAATAAATATATACGGACAAGTCACACAGATTAAATTAGCCCCAAAGTAAGACTTGTGTTATGGGATACTAACTCAGCGATACTATATCTTATGACAAATACATATATAGATAAACATCCAAGACCCAGGTCAATTTGTAAACGATAATTTTTCATCTTGACCTGACCGGGGATCGAACCCGGGACCATCCGTGTCACGGAGCTCGGTACGCTGCTAGACAGACCCGAGGTCTATCAGACTTCAAGGCTACGTTTAGCATACTGTGGGCGTGTGGTGGAAAAAACTATATTACGATTCGCTTATACTGCCATATAAAAAAAAGTAAATTGCAAACATAAAAATTCAATATCTAAAGCCAGTGTATGTAGGGTTGTCGCTTCATTATTCTTCACTGTGCTTGTTTTTTTTTTTCGAGTAAATCGCAGCCTATGTGACTAGCTGATAAAGTTACTGACTAAGTAAGGATATTATTGTGAATGAGTATTTCTATACGTTTTGACTTACTGGCAATATTCTAAGACTGTTACTTGAGACTAGTGGCCTCGATCAAAACCACTCATGGGAAGAAGTAAGTTATTTGTATCGCATGTTTCTCATGTAGTTGTTTGTTTGTTTACTCTTTGTAACACATGCATGACACAAAAATACAATTTAACAATGGTAAGATACAGTTTTAAGGAAGTGCATGCACAGTGGCGGGCTTATACCTGAAAGGATTTCTTCCAGTCAACCAAGTAGCTCAAAGTATTTGAGACAAAAATAAAGTGTAAGGAGCTGCCATGTTAAGAGACAAAAGCTCCTAAATAAATATGGATAGTAAAAAATGGGTAGGTTGAGGTAATATTTAAAATAAATTAACGATGTCCATATAATGGTCGTGTAAATTAGCGAATTATTATCTTTAGACAGCCCTACGTCAGCACTTTGATGCGTACCGGATTGCGCACCATTGTCCAAAACAATGAAGCTATTATCCGGCCAAATTGAATGAATAATTAAACCGGCCTGTACACACCGACGGACGTCGCTAATTAATTATATTTTGTGTACATGTAAAATGCATACTTTGACGTCAAAACACGTTGTGAATGATGTATACCTATAACCTGTCTACAATGCAAATTACTGTAAGGATTTTATATTACAATATTGTTTGTTTTGCGGACTTTTTTAATGACATAGGTCGGCAAATGAGCAAACGGGTCACCTGATGGTAAGTGATCACCGCTGCCCATGGACAACTGCAACAGCGGGGGTGTGACAAGAGTGTTGAGAGCTGTAAGTGGGTTTTAGAGATCTTTTTCAGAAGACACCATTTCTAAAGTCAGTGAAACTAACGGCTCAAGGCCGACTTAGCCCGGGGGTGCAAGGGGTATATCACATTCGGGCGCACTTATGCCAAGTATTAGGGGGAGATGAAACGGTCTTAAATTCCACCGCTGGAAGTACCTTACACCTCCGCGCTCCAGAGGTCGAAAGATGAATAAGTCCAGAATTGGCCATAATATGTCACCAAATCGGCACATACGAGTATGGAGTACCTACCAAAATTATGCGGTAATTAGGTTTGCATTCTCACCGCTAATCAAGTTTCGTGTTGTGAGTTATATAATAAATATATACGGACAAATCACACAGATTGAGCTAGCCCCAAAGTAAGTACTTAAGTGAGACTTGTGTTATGGGATACTAACTGAACGATACTATATTTTATAACAAATACATATATAGATAAACATCCAAGACCCAGGTCAATCTGAAAAAGATCATTTTCCATCTTGACCTGACCGGGGATCGAATCCGGGACCATCCGTGTCACAGGCCGGCGTGTTGACCGCTGCGCCACGGAGCTCGTCACGGAGATAATTAGTAGAAAGCAATTTTTCTGCTATTTGTGGTTACGAATCCAAGTAGTGACCACATCTGGTTTTACTTTACTCGCATGTGAGTTAAATTTAAGAAAGATATACGTGTCAAAAATACTATACTATTAGCTGTGCCTATGACACCGTTTACGTAATAACTGGGCGCGCTATCTAGTTGATATGTTTTCCATTTCTGTGGGCTTAATTCCAATACGGGGGCGCGTGAAATATGACTTTTTTCAATATTTATTTTGTTACGGTATTTATAAAAAGTATTTTTTAACTACTATAATTTTACTGTTTCGTTCATTGCCTTTAAAATGTGTCATGGGCTGAGAAATACACTTAAGAATGAAATAAAGAAAAAAAAAGCAGAAATGAGAATAGTGCCGCTGGAAACGAATTCTTTTTAGGGTTCCGTAGTAAACAAGGAACCCTTATAGTTTCGCCAAGTCTGTCTGTCTGTCTGTCCGTCCGCGGTTTTACGCAGAGACTATAAGTACTAGAAAGCTGTAATTTGGTATGGGTATGTATATTAATCATGGCAAAAAAGTGGTAGAATAAAAACTTGAAAAAAATTTTTTTTAAGGGTAGCTCCCATACAAGTAAAGTGGGGGAGTAATTTTTTTTTCTCTATTTACCCATCGTGTGGGGTATCGTTAAATAGGTCTTTCAAGAATATTGTGAGGTTGAGAACACCATTTTTCGATTTAGGGATCCGTTTCCGAAATATTTGGTTTTAAAGTGCGAATTTTTGTTAGAGGTAAGTGTCCTCCCCCCTCTATCTGCTAAACGGTTATATATAGATACGTGAAAAAAATTACAGCAGTAGTATATATACTGAAGTTTAAAGGAAAACTATCAGAGCTGAGTACTAAGTACAAACTAAAAAGTTATAGGCAACCAACTTATAAACTGTAAAATTTCATACTATTTTCATTGTTAGATGTTTTTGGTCGTTAAACTGTAAGGTGCGAGTGTGACTAGTGTGAACTCAAAGTTGTCATTCGCAACTACGGAACCCTACACTGCGCGTGGCCCGACACGCACTTGGCCGGTTTTTTGTAAGAACTTTAGTAGTTCATTATGAAATTACAGCTTTACTCACGTTTTATTACGTCGGATCCACCGACTAGTTTCAGTCTGTTACGAAGACCATCATCGGGGTGAGTGAAAGGGGTGGCGTCAACTTTAGTAATTCTAGAAAAAAATGAGTTTTTCCAAGTTCCCAGCATTGATCACACAGGTAAAGTTGTTTATATTGGCAGGTTGAGTCGCCCTCCAAGACTATCTGGAGGTTTGATAAACACCTGATGTAACGGGTAACAGAAAAGCAAAATAATATTCGAAGAGTATGAATGAATAGTCCATTGTGATTGTGACTTCACAAGACGAGTGATTTTTTTATACAAAATATATTCGTTTACAAGCGATACATTTTCAAAAATAGTGCCCCAGGTAGTTGATGAATTTTCCATTTTCCGCGCACATAAATTCAATACTCGTACGAGCGATATGACTTGTTTCAATATGACGTCGCATTAAAATTGTATTTTTACAAACTGTTTCATATCTCTGCTAGAAATATAATACCTTTCGATATAGTGAGCATTATGTTGTGTCGACATTCTGATATTGTGGACTTTTTGACACAGCGGACATTTCGTTAATAAATGGACGTTTTGATGAAGAGAAATAAAGAATATTTAGAGAATAAAGAAGAGTGAAAGTGATAAAAATATTTTGATGATAATGACGTAATTTCATTGTTATTTTTATTGGGACTGCTCATCAAAATTGTTACACGATTGTTCAGCATTGAGTAGTAATTTTGTCATCATAATTAGGTATATAAGTACTCCACTTTCAAACTTGTACTGTAAATAATAAGACAAGCAAATTCTTTACGTGGTAGTTATTTTATATTAATTTTTAAAGGTTTTTTACTAATTTGATTCCGTTAATTTTACTATTTTAATTCCGTTCTCACCTACAAGCCTAGCAACATGCTAAACGTGGCCTCAAGGTTTTTACAGACCTGGGCTCTGTCTAGCCCGCAAGGGAAAAAGACATGATAGTATGTATTATATATGTTAAAGGGCTTTTATCCTAGAAAGCATGACAGCTCTTTTGATTAGTATCTAGTGGTTTAAAATACAAGCGATCTTTCGGACAATTTATAAAACAACTACACTACATACAAGACTAGTGTCTCTGATGATGGCCCTTCAGCGAAAAGGTTAGCGTGAGAACCAGGAAGGCATTCGTTATATTAATTGCTTAGTATCGGATGTTCCCGTAGGAAGTGATAATAGATAACTTGACAGGAGGCTGCCATTTATTACGATAAACTTTATCTACTTTAATATAATATTATTTGGTATATAATTTAGGTAATGTAAGATACATTTTCTAACATAAAAGATGGATAGAATTTCATCTGTACCTATAGTATTTTTTGTATTATATTTCTGTTGTTTTCTTTTCTTTTGAAGACTTAGTGATACATGAATGCCCCCTGCCTCCATTTGAAAGGGAACGAAATGGTCATATTCCTCTTCGTTTTCTTTTAAATTATTTATTTCAAATGGGGACAACACTGGACCACGTAAAATTCATACATCACCTTAAATAAAAACTAAGAACGCTATCATTGCTTAAAGTCCTTGAAAAAAACCAACCACCCCGGCAGTGGTACCACTCTCAAAGGAAAATTGATTCGGCAAGGGCGAATTAATACCCAAAAATCAACACACAAAATTATTTTAAGCGAATGAAGATTTTTCTACCATTACTTGTAAATAATTTAAGTACCTCAGGGACCATTCATCACAACCCCTAACAGTTCGAGACAGGGGTTGAATTAAACGTGTATGAGTATTTATAGCTTAAGGGTAGGTACATACATAAATAATAATGTTGTGTACATTAATTTTGTTGGACGAGAAACGGACTCGGAAATTAATAATTAAATGTTATTTTGTTGTACAGGGTAGGATAGATTAAAGGTCAAGCGAGACTTATAAAATTTTGGACTTACCTTATTGCGTGGCTATAAAGCTTTTCAATTCTTTTTAGGGTTTCCAAAGGGTAAACACGATACCCTAGGCACGAGATTTTGATGTCCGTTTGTCTGTCTGTCACCAGGCTTATCATAAACCGTGAAAGCTAGACAGTTGAAACTTTTACAGATGTTGTGGTTCTATTGTCTCTTTATCATCAAATACTAAATATAGAAAAAAAAAATATTTTAAGAGGGCTCCATTACAACAAACGTGATTTTTGTAATTTTTTGAAGTATTTTGATAACGACAACAGATAGAGTCTTGAAATATTCATCTTTAATTAAAAAAAAATACTTGAAGGGGTCATATGATTTTTGCCGTTTTGCTCGATAAATTAATGTTGTATAGATCTTCTTATCGTGTCAATGATTCACATTACTAGACTAGTACTACCAGACCTATACATTAGCCAGAGCAGTCAGAGGATTTGGCCTACACTCTCCACGCTCGCCAGACGAGTTGACGCAAACGAAAGTTTTCAGCAAAAGTCAATTAAGGTAGTAATTAAGTGACGTGATGGAAAGTTACCGTTGCCTAAAAATAAACAGTGCTAAAGTACTTTATCTTTTGATCCAAAATTACTTAATAAACTTTCGCACAGAACTTTTGAAGTAAATTTTTAAAGATTTTTCGCTTCATCCATCTTCATTAATCTTTTCTTAATAGGTTTAATGTTCTATGTTAGATTTGTGTAGGTTTAAATATTTAGTGTAATATTAAGGACCTCTACTTTTTGTCCGTTTGTCCATATTCACAACGTTGGATATTTAAAAATAGATACCTATAACGACGATATGTGTAAGTAAAAAGAAGTAGGTAGTTTGTTTATATTCTACAATCAATTTATAATCATAGGTAACTATATGACCGAACGATAGAAACGAGCAGTTCTTCCAGTTAAATCAGATATAACGACAGATAACCGATAACCGACGAACTCCGTGGCGCAGCGGTTACCACGTCAGCCTGCGACACGGGGGTCCCGGGTTCGATCCCCGGTCAGGTCATGATGGAAAACGATCTTTTTCAGATTGACCTGGGTCTTGGATGTTTATCTATATATGTATTTGTTATAAAATATAGTATCGTTGAGTTAGTATCCCATAACATATCTTAAGAACTTACTTTGGGGCTAGCTCAATCTGTGTGATTTGTCCGTATATATTTATTATTATATATATTTATTTTGAAACTGTAAAAAACTGGAAAGTGTGATGGATGTAGAGTGAGAGAGGTTTGTAAGGATCGTAGCAAGTGGAGGTCCTTGGTCTCTTCCAGCCCCCATGGGAATGAGGCGTGATAATATGAATGCAAGTGATAGTATCAAAAATGGAGTTTTTCAAGGCGATTTGCTATCAATTTTTTTTTAAATATAGTACGAGTTTTATCTTTTTATTAAATTCCACTACGTATACCGTTTTTGCTTTTAAATATATAAAACGCTGTTACAGAGAATCAGAAAATATACATCAGTGAATACGGGGATAGAATAAATCCACAATTCTCATCACCCTGCTATTATTTTCTCATATTCTCCGATATTGTATTCGTAATATTATCTTTCGCGGTCAACGTATGGAGGGAACGTGTCGGAGGATTCACAGGATAATACAGACATTATTATCACGTTTTCATCCCTTACGGGGTAGACAAAGTCTAGTATTAAATGCCTCATTTAGAAATATGGTGGACTAAAAGTCATCATCATCTTCATCAGGTGTTTTTAGCTCCACTGCAGGAGCATGTCCCTCTCTGTACTACCAGAGCTATACATGGCGAAATTTTGATCGTTCTGGACCCTTAAAGGGGTGATTCAGCCCGTCGATATGAACCATTTTTCCTATGGGACCAATGCTGGAAACTCAAATTTTATTTCGACATTTTCATATAAAAGTGTTCAGCCGCCCGGGCAATTTGTATAGGAATGTCGATTTTTTTTCGAGTTTACAGTATTTGTCCCATAGTAAAAGTTGTTTATATTGACAGGCTGAATCACCCCTTTAATGGTCCGGAACGATCAAAATTTCGCTATGTATAATAGCCTGAGCAGTCACAGGATTTGGCAGGCACTCTCCACGCTGGCCAGGCGGGTTGAGCTTGGCTTGGCAGAGGATTTTCACTGACTGCTCTGGCTAATATACGGCTTTGGTAGTACAGATCTCTGTACTACCAAAGGCATTAGTAAAGAGTAGGTTGTGCTCCTGCAGTGATGAAGATGATGATGAAGGCTCAACAAACATAAAACTCTGTAATTCTGACAATATTACATAATACGACTGGTAAAATAACAACCTCCGTTTTTCAAGCGATTGAAAAAAATAAAATCAGATGAAAAGAAAAATAAAGCGTATTGCTTTGTCGACTTTGAACTTCGTCATTAAGGCATTCCATTGTACAGTTGCAATATTGCCTAATTAATGGACCGAAAGAAGTTTATAGTGTAAATATATGGCTCTAGTAGTACAGATAGGGTTGTGCTCTTGCAGTGGAGACTATAAAAGACCTGATGATGATGTTAAAGGACTAACTTACATACGACGACGGGTCGAATGATGACCTCTTTTTTTAAAAGCGATTGAAAAGAATGGAACTTGGTTGAAAAGAAAAATAAAAGCGTATCTACTTATTGCTTTGTCGACTTTGAACTTCGTCATTAAGGCATTCCATTGTACAGTCGCAATACTGCCTAATTAATGGAGCGAAAGAAAGTTTACAGTGTTCGTGCCCGCCGCCATTAAGGGTGCAGACATTTTTTCTTGAAAACGAATTTACGTTTCAGTTTGGTAGGGCGCAAGTTTTAGCGAGCCACATTGTGGAAATTATTGAAAACTGATGTGACAGTGACGAATATTTGATTTGATATTAATATTATGGTTGCCGCCGTGTGGTTCCCGGCAGAGTAGAATAGGATTACTCCAAGTCTTCTCGTGGATGACGTAGAAGGCAACATAAGAAACAGAGGTCTCCAACCCGTCTGGACAGCGTGGACAGTGTAGGCCAAATCCTCTGACTGCTCTGGTTAAAATATGGCTCTGGTAGTACAGAGAGGGTCGTGCTCCAACAGTGGAATCTAAAAAGATCTGATCATGATTAATTAATCAGTGTTTATATAACTAAATGTATTTGCATTAGTGTCAACAATAAATAATTTAACTACTTTTATTTTCCTACAACGTGGGAAGGTTAGTGGCATCTTAGATACAGTCAGTTCCTGACTAGTTCAGGTGCCACAAGCAAGTTTGTTGCACCTACTTTTACCATCAAGCCTAGCAAGCCTAGGCTTAAGTTAAAGTCGCTGACAGTGGAACCACTCCCATTCGGTCTCATTTCGACGGGGATATTATATCGTTAGCAATTAGTTTGTGTCGGCCTCGATGGGTGCCCACAAATTTTGTGTGTTGGTACATCCAATGAAAGGCCGTTACCGTCCTTCAAAAGAGAGGTTAGCAATTTGTAGTGCATTTTATACGTAGGTTAGCAATATTCCCGCGTCTTTGTTCGTATAAAACTTTAACCCCTATTTTACCCCCTGAGGGGGTAATATACAACAAATCCTTACATCATGAAAGGAACCCCTGTACCAAAGTACAAATTTCTAGCTACAGGTAGTTTCGGCTGTGCATTAATATAAAAAACGACACATAGTTATGAAAGATATGAAAGATACATAGATATATTAAAATGAAATAATATGTATGTACAGCGATTTATCCTAGATCTTTTTTAGATTTTCTTTTTTTAATGTAATAGAAAAAGAAACCTAAGATTCAAGCAAAAGCATAGTTTTTAACTTTATTTATTTATTTATGAATTCTGTGTAGTACTGGACTGAATTTCTTTCAGCGTTTACTTTTAAGCAGTGGTTAAAGCTAATATGAAAAAGATGACGTTCGAAAAGGGACACATGCTATCCAAAAATAAATACTTTTTACATCTGCGGTCTAGGTAAGCTATTTTTAGTTTGTGTCTGTCACTACTTCACAATAAGAAATATTAAAAAAATAAAAAGGATTTATAAATCTTTTTAATCTTAAGTTATTCCCAAATTAAACTTAAGATAAACTAAGTATCAAAGTCAGTTTACGTTCGATGGACAGTGGTTCAATAAAGGTAAACTATTTTACACTATGGCATAATGGGCAGCCACTAGTGTTAACCGATTCATCGAGCGCGTTGATTTCATTACCAGCATTTCGATTGAGGTCCAAATTTGGAGAGGAGCGATTATTGGATCGAAGTGCTTTATAGGGACTTGCAGGTAGAATTATATCCTAAAGTAAAAGTATGCGTAACAGTCTTACCGAAATTACGGTGAAAATAAAACTACGCAATACGGAAAGACACGACACGTGACACGACTAATCTATCAATCTATCTATCCGCGTCTATCTATCTATCAGCTAGGAACGTCCACTGCTGGACATAGGCCTCCCCCATAGATCGCCACAAATTGCGGTCTTGTGCATGCTGAGTCCACCGACTCCCGGCGACCTTGATGAGGTTGTCCGTCCACCTGGGTATAATCCGCGTTATTTGTAGTAATTTCACTCTCGACATTCCCTTATAGGGGTGACTTTACACCATCATGTTTTCCAATGGGATCAATGCTAGAACTTGAATTTTGTGTTGACTTCACTAATTGCCCGGGCGGTTGAACACTTTTGTATGAGAATGTCGAAAATTTTCAGAGTTTCAAGCATTGATCCCATAGGAAAAGTTGTTTATAGTGATAGTCATCCGTTTAAGGCTTTAAGGGTTAATTTACGCGCTGTTTATACTTTTAAGTATTCATCATCATCATCATCATCATCAGGTATTTTCTAGTCTCCACTGCAGGAGCACACCTCTCTGTACTACCAGAGCCATATATCAGCCTGAGCAATCAGAGGATTTGGCCTACACTCTCCACGCTGGCCAGACGGGTTGGAGAGGTATCTTTGATGTTTATAAGCTTTGTTTAGCTTGTGTTTCCTTTGTTGCCTTCTTCTTTTTATTTCTTCCTTCTTTTATTTCTTTGTATTAAAATTTTTAACTCTATGCTTATAACTTGGGCCATCCTAAACCCGTTACGTGAGCGTTCGTTTTAATATAAACCGGCTTTGATCCCTCTTCGCTTGGCCGACTACAACTATGTTTATTGGTCTAAATAAAAACATGTTGTATTAGGTTAGGCAAACAGATATTAGATGTTATGAAAATAGACGTTCTATTTGTGTAGTGCACATTTATGTGTGAGTTTTCGCTTGACCGATAACAGTTTTTAATAAAAACATGTTGTATTAGGTTAGGCAAACAGATAATAGATATTATGAAAATAGACGTTCTATTTGTATATTGCACAGTTTTTGCTTGACCTACAACATCCCTGCATATTGGTCTAAATAAAACATTTTGTATTAGGTTAGGCAAATAGAGATTTAGGCGTTATTAAGATAGAAGTTCTATTTGTGTATTGCACATTTGTGTCTGAGTTTTCGTTTGGCCGACAACAACTATATTTATTTCTCTAAATCAAAACGTGTTGTATTAGATAGGCAAATAGAGATTTAGACGTTATGAAGATAGACATTAACCAAATAGGTATGTTTATTGCGCTAAATAAAAACATAAATTGGTCTAAATTAAAAGGACCTGATGATGAAACTGATGATGAAGAACCTTCAAATAAAATCCAGCACTTGTATCTGTAATGTACTAGCAGCCCTACCCATATACATAAAACTTATTATCTCTACCAGTACAATGCTCTACTCCTGAGTGAAAACCCTATCAAAATAACTCCAGTAGCTTCCAAGATAAGACTGTATTCATCAGACAGCTTTGGAATCGAATTCGTTAGCATACGCAAAAAAATACACGTAAAAACATTAACATTAAATCACTGGTTGTGTATCGGTCTCAAGTCCTAGTGACTTGAGACCGATTGATTTAATACTGTTTAAATGAATTAATTTTTCGGGGTTTTTGGAAATTCAGTCTTGTTTTAATTTTTGGTCTTTATCTAAAGTAATAGCCTCTTTCCAAAACGTTTGAGGTAGTTATTGAGATTTTTTTAAATTGAAAAATGTGTAATTTTAATTTACTCAAAAGTAGTAATTACTTAAATTACTTTCAATCGTGGGTATAGTCTTTATATTTAAAAGGATGCCAATGAATTAAAAAACATCCTGTATATTGATATATGCTATACTTATCTCATAAAGCGGAAAGATTTAATTGTTTGTTTGAAATCAATACAGAACTACTATAGAAAGCTCTGTCTGCGAGTGACATGGGCTATAATTTACGCAGACAATGTCTATTGGGAAAATTGCTAGTATACCTATAATGATAAAGGTATTAAACCCTACTCTGTGTCTGTGTACAGATATTTATTACATTTCATTTATTTACATACATAGGTATATAAACAGGTGTTATTAATTAATAGAAGCACTACATGGAACCCTGGTAGGGCACTACAATAATAATAATGGTATTATTTTAGTATTTAATTAATAATAAGTAAATTGTCAAAGCTAAAAATAATTAAAACAAAGATAATTAAAAAGTATGTCCAAACAATAATTGAAAATAAAGAAAAATAGTCAAAAAATAAGGATAAACAAAAACAAAAACATATTTTTCCTCTATACCACACATGACTTTATTTTCGTACATTTTTAAGCGAAATTCCGGTTCAAAACTTTATTGTGAAATCCGTCGGCCTGTAAAATGATAAAAGTGTCGGTCCGTTAATCGAGTGTGTCGAGTACTTGTTGATTTGGGGTTGTTTTGGACCCGAAATACAAAGGTTTTTACAGAAACGTCGTATTTCGACAACATTGGGACAGCCTAATGTTGTAACTAACCTTTATCGGTTATCTTACATGGCGAAACTAGAAGGGTTTTTTCTTGTTAACAACAGAACCAACCGGTTTTACATGTGACGTCACAAGGCTTATCTACCTTCTGCCTCGTTGTCACACGCTGTCACACTTCATTGACCCCTCTTATCCCCTTAACGTGTGACGTTTTAAGGATGGCCCCAGTTTTTAATTTTTATTTGCAGGACCTAGGTCTTGTCTACGTATAAACATGATGAGTATGTTATTAGTAATTTCGAGAATTATTGCCAAGTAGTTAAATAACAGCCTATACTCACACTTTTGACAAAATCGATTATACAAATTGGTTAAAAAATACGACCAGCCCCCGTAGCATGGCTCCCGCGACGCCGTTTATATTGCGCGATAAACTATCTACTTCTCGCTCTTCAGTATTGCGAAAAACAAGATGGCGATAGTCGATAAACGTTGTCGCACATGCCATGCTACGGGGGCTGTAGAGTAGTCTACAGGTCGTATTTTTCAACCAATTTATCGTGAAATTTTATGAGGAGGTTCAGTAATAACATAGATTTGTTTGTCGATTAAAAGAGAAAAAATTTTAAGTGGCGGATTTGACATTAAGGATCTAAGCGCTATATACCTACCCCTTATTTATTTTATTTATTTAAATATAGCGTGTATTAAATTATAGCGCTTAGGACCATTGGGAGTTTGCTGTGATAAGTCTTTGCGAGGTATCTTGTATTCTTTGTCACATGAGTACCATTCTTTTCATCATCAGGTCTTTTTAGTCCACACTGCAGGAGCATGACCTTCTCTGTACTACCAGAGCCACATAAATTAGCCAGAGCAGTCAGAGGCCTCTTTGATGTTTAAAAGTTTTGTTTAGCTTCAGTTGCCTACGACATACATGGGAAGAATTAGAGTGTTCCTATTCTACTCTGCCGGGAACCACACGGCACGCCATTCCATTCTTTTACTAAGGCACAATTTATGTTATTCAACATTTGCTTACAGTATTATACTAAATATCTCTGAAGCAAGGCGTGCTACAAATTATACAAAGATGGCGGTCCAAGATGGCGGCGGGGTTATTTTTCGCGGCCCGCTCATTTATCATACACGTTTTGGGTCGACTTCCGGTGCTTTTTGTCGGGTATTTGCTTTTACCTCTTTTTATACCATGTGACGTAAATTATTGACTATCGAGTTTATTTTTAGATAAATCGTGGAACATTTTAGATCCTTGGCCTGAGAAATGGAAAAGGCGAGTATCTATACTAATATTGTAATGATGAAAGATTTGATTTGGTATTAAATAGGCTTCGAAACTACTGGACTGATTTTTAAATTCCTTTACCTATAGAAAGCTTTTTAATCTGTGGGTAACATATGATATAATTAACGCGGAAGAAGTTGCGGGAAGTAAGTTAAATAATAGATTGTCTATTTATCTGTCCCTGGCAACACTAGTATCAGATATTCAAAAAACTTTATGACATCCGGTTTAGCAGAAATGGATATTATAGGCCTAGCGCTTAACCAAATCCGAGGCATAGGAACGATACAGGAGGGGTGTATGAAATGACACGTGATTGCAGCCGGGCCTATAGTGGGACAATATGGACACTTTATATTACCTACCTCTTTTTCGTTACCTCTCCCTCGCCATTCCCATATCTCAGGAACAGACTCAGTTAAGCGTTAGGCCTCTCGTCATACTTGATGAACATTGTTATGATTGGATCGCTTTAAACAACCAAAAAACAAATAATCTTATCAAATATTTCACGGATAGAGTACAGTAATAGTTATTTAAAACCTCAACAGAATACAAAACGCCTATCTTTATATGTCTTTGCCAGACAATGGGTTTCACTACAAATTTTCAAAAACAATATTTGTTACTATTTTATAATACAACATCGAATATAGCCAATACCGTATAATCCTACCGTATATACCATACTAGTACCTTTTGGAAGGCAAATTTCAAGGAAATATCCTGCCCGATCTTCTAAGATCTCGACTTTTTTATCTTACTCGTATATTGATGACTTCTTTATTGTTGCAGGGAGTTGCGGCGAAGGCAGTCCCTGCGAACAGCTATGTCGGGAGCTCCACGACGGCACTTATGAGTGCGGCTGCGGCCCGGGGTTCGTGCTGCACGTCGATGGCTACGGCTGTCTAGGTGTGTTTATTGGGCTAGTTGTACCAGCAATGGATCCCAAAATTTTTCAAGAATAAAATATAGCTTTTATTACTCACTGATAATAAAGCTTTGTAATGTGAAAAGAATGGAGAAGAAGCACGGTAGTTTTTTAGTTTATCCATTACATACAAAAAACAGAATCCTTCCTTCTTTATAACACTAGTCTAAATTAAACGCAGCTGTTGGAAAGCTAGTTAAGACTTTTATCTAACATCGTAAACTAACAAGACTTTCTTCCACAGAACTGAACGCCACAAAAGCGACAGACTCCTCAGCTGACACAGAAGAAGATGTGTTATACCAGAAAGACGTGTCTTTCTCCGCCGAGCTAGTGGTGGCTCCGTCCAATAGGAATAAGTCTATTGTAAGAGAAAAACATATCGACAAACATACAACAACCTTGCCCGTGAGACAGAACTATGCGTATACGGGGGAGAGGAGTAAAGAGGTTGATGGGTTGAAGAGCCTGATTGAAGATGGAGTCAGTAAGATTGATATCAATATTATTGCGGATGACAAAAGAAATGAGCTGGTCGAGGCAGGTGAATTGAGAGTGACAACGCTGGGGCCTAGTTTAGAGCAAAAGGTTAGTACAAACCATGGAATTAAGACTTATTAGGATAGACCCTAATAATAATAAATAATAATAAAACGTTTATTTTTCTTTGACTTTTGACTTATGTCTAAGGCTTAAAGATTTAATGAATAAAGTAAGTACTTTATTATGACATGTTCACCTTTGATTGGAGACTAGTCCCTGAAATAGGTTACTATTGGAGCCTGTGCAATACTAGCGCAACCCAGCAATTGATGTCGTCAATACTAAAATATCGAAAAACATCATGTATATAACTATTAAATCATTTGTAGTATTTTTATTTTATTTTATATCATTTTCATTGAAGAGAAACACTAAAAGGTGGCTAGTTAGTTAAATAGTCCGCGTAAATTTAATAATATATTTACCTATTTATTTATAGTGGCCACTTTTGGTCAGTCAGTGTATTTCTTAAAATAATGCTCTATAGTTATGTAATATTACCTATAGTTATATACATGAATAAACCGGCTCGTCCGGGGAAGTATAACACTCACACAGGAAATCGACGTTTGAGTAGTAGCTTTACCGCTGCTATGCTTTGTTCGGTGAGTGAGAGAGCCGGAGGCTCATGACCTCTCTCCTCTGGGAGGGAAATATAAAAGGCTGGCAACGGTCTTGTCACAGCCCTGGTGTTCCAGTTGCACATGGGCAGCGGTGATCACTTACCATCAGGTGCCTCGCTTTGTTTATTTATTCCTTGTATGCCTATGTCAAAAAACGTATTTCAACAAGGTGCGTTTCCAGGTGCCGGGCGCGACAGTGTCGCCCCCATGGACGGCGGCGGTGGAAAATTGTGACTGCGACTGCGAGGGCCGTTGTGCGTGTCCGCTGCGGCCCGCTAAATGCAAGTCAGGTATGTACGGGATAAACGCTGTTCACATTTCCGATCAGCTAAGCTTGAATAATAGCTTAGATTATACATATTTTGAACCTATAAGCTATATTGAAATCTCGGAATCAGAATCCCTACTGGAATACAGAATTGCAAGAGAAAAAGATGTAAAACCAAAAAAAAAATTTAGACCTCCCAATAGATTATCGATCCAGCTGGGCGAATTTATATGGCAAGTCAAATTTTATTTTCAAGTTTGCACCATTTTTTCTTACATTTCTGTATTCCATTAGGGATTCTCATCATCATTCATCATTTCAGCCGCAAGAAGTCCACTTTTGGACGTAGGCCTCTCCCAAGGATTTCCAAAATGAATTAAAGATTCTAATTCTGAGATTTTAATATAGCTCATAGGTTCAAAATCTGTATAAAGCCTAGATAGACTCTATTAGCCTAAAAGCTTAGAAAAAATTACATCCAAGTCACAGTCTATCATGCATACACAAAGTTACCAATTTGACGGATTTTGATGGCATTAATTGGCAGGACGCGTGTGCTAACGTAAATATTCTGATATCTATGGTGCTAACACAAAGCTGTTACAAACACAAGCATTAAAAAATTGCTAGTTTTTTAATCATTGAAATAATTTCATGACCTTATCTAGTAGTATATAGCCAAAGAATTAAGATGCTTGGTTCTCAATATGAATCACTATTTTTCAATTGCGTACATTAGTAAGGTACTCATAAGTTCAAATAACTTAATCCGTCATGAATCATGATCTTTGGTATTTTGACTTTGTCCACCTACGCTCAAAATAAAGACGTGATGACTACTATTTGAAAGGAGTAATAAAATAGAAATAGATGGCAATCGGTTGGCAGCTAGTTTGCAGACATATTTTCGTCATTACGAAGCGAAAAGGGTTTCGCTGAAATCTATTTTAAACCTACTTACACCTTAATAAACTTCGACGGAAACAGACGAGAAGTTTATTTTTAAGTAAAAACAAGTTGATTTCACGACATCTAATATAGCCTTGTAATAGACACAATTTACGAATATAGGAAATTGTATAGAAGTAGGATAAGGACACACATCGTTAAATACTGTTAAAGAGTGGCGTTGTGTACAGTTGTTACGAAACGAACTGTCAGGACCATGTAAAATATTTTTCTTCATTAACTGTTTAACAGTTTATATCTCGTGCAATCTATTGATATGTTGATATTACCCAGTTTTCAACAAATTGACAGGCATAATTATTGTATAAAAACTAAAACAGAAAGTTATGTTCACTACGGGACTTACCGCGATTATTTTTGTCTCTCAAAAATTGTTTTTCACAGTTAGTCTGTGAAAATGGCAGCTGCAATGTTGTCGAAATATCAGACAGAACTCAAAAATAACCGCAGTAAGTCCCGTAGTGAACATAATAGTGATTGTGACCGCGAAAGCTTAAAATCATATAAAACAGAAAGTGTTTTTATGGGTTTTGTTTGGATGATGCAGGCGGCTTCCAACCGGTCGCCTATGGTATGTCCAGCAGAGGACTTGCGACTTAGATGATGATGATGATGATGACTGTAAGAGAAAGATGTGGTGTAATAAAATGAGCCACGTAATTTTGGATAAATATAGATTTAGGTAAGACTTGGTTCAAAATTATGCCTTGATTCGGTACATTTCAGTCTAATACAAGATTATCATATAAAAGTCAATGGTCCTCAAAGATTCTGCTCCAAGTAGATACCTACCAAGTTTCCAGAACTTATTCTCACCAATTAACTTGGTTCTTCAAAGATAATGGTTATCGCGCGATCGGCCTTTCTGAATTATGTCTTTCCAAAATGGCGGCTTCAGAAGTTCGGTCGGAGTTGCGATCTATTCAATGATTTAAGAGTCGCCTGAAAGCGCATGTCTTCATACAAACGGAAAAAGGGAATTGTGGCAATATTTGATAATTTTGGAGTAAAATTAAGCATTTAATCAATTAAATCTCATTATAATCTACGTACGTTCCTATACAGCTTGGTTAAAATACCAATGGTTTGAGAATTACAAGCCTTTTCAAATTTGTATGGAAATCTTGAAAGGCGTATAATTCTCAAACATTTGATAATTTAACCAAACTGTATAGGGACGTACGTAGATTATAATGAGATTAATTGATTGGATGCTCAATTTTGCCCTAAACTTATCAAATATTGCCACAATTCCCTTTTTCCGTTTGTATGGAGACATGCGCTTCCAGGCGACTCTTAGAGATGAGACGCTTATTTTGAGTTGATCGGGTGGAAAAATCCTAGGCGAATGGTTGTCTGCAAAAGCCTATAACTTATTATATACCATTATCACAAGCGGCTTAGATCAGTCTCGTTTGGTTTGGTGGAGATGAAGTAGGAAAACTGGAATCGTAAAAAGACAGGTGGCACTCATCACCAGTTTTAAACAGCTATGAAGCTAATTTCCATAGATAGAGTTTTACAATTTGAGCAGGTGGAGAAGATGGTAAATCCTGTTTTATTTTTGTTCATTCTCTCCTAGACTTATGTGGGAAAAAAAAGATAAAAAATCTCATTTCGACTCATGTACGAATCCGTTTTGTAGTCAAATTCCAATTCTTATTTAAAAATTCCTAAATTTGTTCCACTACAATTTCAGCTAAATCTGTTTAATTGTTTAATTCGGTTTTCATTTAAAAACATAAATCTCATCTAACACAACATAACCACAAGGTTAAAGAGTAAAGTCAGGTTTAAATAAACAACTTACTCTTCAACCTTTCTTCAAATATTAAACTGCTCCAAAGTTCAATTTAATCGAAGGTTTAAACTTTATCTAACATACCTTAAAATATCTGCAGAAACATAAACTAAATTCCTGCACCCAAGTCCACATAACTTGCTCGATAGCGGAAGTCGTAGCCGCCATTACGACCGCCTGCCGGACTACTTCCGGTTTTAGACCGAATAAAAAAGTAAAGACGGACGGGACAAGACATCATTTCCGGCAGATTCCAATTGAGGTCGTCATTGAAGTGCAATGACATTTTAAATTGAAATGTCAGGATTTATGTGAGCGTATGTAGGTTTAAGAGGCAGTTCTGTTGAATAACGGACATTTTGCGAGATCACTCTCGATTTTGCGACGAAGCGATCTGAATGAACGTTTGTTATTGAAATTTGTGGGCAAATCCTTTGATTTTGATAACACACGCCGCGCTAATAAGGTGTCAGTCCATGGGTTTGGGAGAAATGGAAAAACGTGGAATATACCATTTGCTTTTCTTCCCGCGCAGATCGTAACAGCCTGTAGTAATTGGGCTAAGGAATCACGTCTATAGGCGATGGCGGGGCTAGCAACCGATCACTATTTTGAGTCCGCTTTCCACCTTACTGCCTACTAACATGCCAAACGTGGCCTTTAGTTTATATGATCTTATTGTCTACCTACCCTACAAGGGATAAAGAGGTGATGATATGTATGTTTGTGTGTAGGTCACTGAGCTTTGTGAAAACAGTATCCTGACAATTGAAAATATATGTATGACTAGCTGTTACCCGCGGCTTCGCCTGCATAATATATATGCTATGTCCTTCTCGGTACCTTAACCTCTGTGGATGCAAAATTTCATGATGATCGGTTCAGTAGATACGGCGTGAAAGCGTAACAAACAAACAAACTCACTTTCGCATTTATAATATTAGTTAGGATATGTACTGAGTTACTGGAATTTATAGCGAATTCTTTTCAGAGTAGACAAAAACCTTTGTTGCATACTAAATAAAAAAATACTAATGAAAATCTTAAAACTAAGAAAATTTGTAAAAAATTCAATCGATTGGAGTCGCAGTAAAGAGTATCATCGCGAAGTTAATCAATATCAATGGCACCAAGCAATTGTAACACAATGGTTCTGCATTTTAATAGTAAGTATGTCACTTTGTAAAGGTTATCCTAGCTGTTACCTACCGTTGCCGCCAGTGTGCTAAGCTAGGCGAGAAAATTAAATAAATAAATATATACGGACGAATCACACAGATTGAGCTAGCCCCAAGTAAGTTCTTAAGAAAGACTTGTGTTATGGGATACTAACTCAACGATACTATATTTTATAACAAATACATACATAGATAAACATCTAAGACCCAGGTCAATCTGAAAAAGATCGTTTTCCATTTTGACCTGACCGGGGATCGAACCCGGGACCATCCGTGTCGCAAGCAGGCGTGATGACCGCTGCGCCACGGAGCTCGTAACATTATTGATTTTGATGAAAACTACGCGACGCCTTTACTTATTTCCCGAAGTTCCGGAAAGTTTGGCTTTGAGGCCAAGGCGCTGATGATACTCGTATTACGGTCAAATTAATAATGCCGGCGTGTTATAGTTACTACGGGTACGTAATCTGATTTTGATTTGATGGTTCAGTCAGGAAATTAGTGATTTTAGTGAAATTATTATGTTGGTTGAATACGTACTATAGAATAGGTATATCGAACGATTTTTATCGAATTTATAATGTTGCTTTGTATTAACATCGGTTACGGGAAATGAGTAATTTTAGTAAAGTTATTCTGTTTGTGGATTACTATACGTGGAATATATTAAGACCTTTCAAACAAATTAATAATGCCAACGTGTTATAGTGATGGGGGTAACGTAATCTGGTGTTGATTTGATGGTGCAGTCAGGGTGACTTTAGTGAAATTATTATGATTATTGAATACGTATCACATACAAACTGACATTTTGTAGTTACAGCTGTAATGCAGGATATGAGTGATTTTAATGAAGTAATTGATGATTTTATCGCGTTTCTAGGGTTCAGTACCTCAAAGGTAAAAACGGCACCCTATTCACGAGACTTCGATGTCTGTCTGTCACCAGGGTGTATCTCATAAACCCTGATAGCTAGACAGTAAAAAAATCACAGATGATGTATTACTGTTGCTCTTATTTTTACAAATGCTAATAGTTTGATAACATGGATATTCCTAATAAAAGAATTAATAAATTATGTCTAAAAATATAGTAAGTGCTTTTGAAAGGCTTAATCACTTTAAAACTACTGTCGGTTGAATTAGCTAAAAAATATTTCAATTTGTTAGTAAAGCGTTTGGCATAATTTTAATTTAATTTTGATCTAAAATTTAACCGAGGAAATGGAGAGATTATATTTAGCAGGCTATTTCGCCTAACTCGCATATCTAGAATTTTGGTATAACGCTATTTTACATTCCGCGTTTTGCATATTTTGCGGCTTGCTCATTTCACACTAATTCTATTATTTGGCTACTAACTGTTTTAGTGAAGCAATTAGCCGATGGTAAAAACATCTGAAAATCATTCTAACGTCAAGACATACAACTTAAAAATAAGAAGAAAAAAAAGAAGGAACTGTTAGGGATATTCTAGGAATTAACGCTTTTTTGTGGATTAAACATTTCAAAAATGTATTGCTATTAAAAGTTTAACATTATTTTGCATCAATATTACAGTATTTTTATAGAACTAGAAAATGATTGAATTATATCATCTATCTTGTGTACACTTTAATTTAGTACGTAAATTAAAATTATATTTAATTAACATTTAGTGTAGTGTAATGTTGCATTACTTCAACATCCTATATTTACGAAACTAAAACGAAAGTACTTGAAATTAAGAAATTAAATAAAGAAGCACCTTTTAAGGCTATGGTAAATGATAGATCAAGGTGGAGAGAGCTGACATACTGTGCCGACCCCACATAAAAAGTGGGATAAGGTAAAGGAAGAAGAAGAAGAAATAAAGAAGCACCTTTAACAACAACGATTACGCGGCGTCTTTCTTGATTTAACATCAAAGTGGTGGTACAAGATAAAAAAAAATACGGGAAACGAAATTATAGTTACAATACGGTAAAATATATTGCCCTTATTCACGGCAAATTGCTTCACCTTTTCCATCTATACACCTCGGAACTAAGATTTAGCAATTATGGCCCCACACAGCGGGTGACGCCGGGACACAAGTTAGATACATACAAACATGGCGCTAGACAAATTGAAAATGGCGTTACAGTGGACAGTGACATAGAAAGTGGTAATAACAACTTCAAGTGAGTTCTTTAATTTATAAAAGGCCGGCGACTATCCATGGGTAACGGTGATCACTTACCGTCAGGTGATCCCCTTGCCCGTTTGCCATAAAAAATATATATAAAGACTAGGCCGGAACCTACATAAACACTCAATAGAGTGTCATTTCTGCAATTTTCTAGTTTGTGAGTGAAGGCGAGGGCGGCGCCCTAATCGTCTCTCGAAGAATGCCGCCCTTGAATTATATTAAGTGATATCGAGGGTCCTGATCTATGCGTTTGAGGGTGCTCGACATCCAGCGGGGATGTAGTTTCTTTTTAGCTGTCGGCTGAAGTGTCTTCCAAATATTGTAGATAGACGTTTCGTTATGTTTAAAAGAATTTGTGGTAGAGCCTTGCTACCGGAGAAAATCACTTTTGCTAGTAGCATGAATGGGCCGGCTCGTCCGGGGAAGTACCTCACTCTCACAGAAAATCGACGTTTAAGTAGAAGCTTTACCGCTGCTATGCTTCGTTCGGTTAGTGAGAGACCGGAGGCCCATCTCCCTCTTCACTCTGGGGAGGAAAAAAAAGGCCGGCAACGCTCCTGTGACACCCCTGGTGTTGCAGTTGTCTATGGGCAGCGGTGATCACTTACCATCAGGTGACCCGCTCGCTCGTTTGCCGTCCTATGACATAAAAAAAAAGTTCAAAAAAAGTGTAAGCAAGTTTAACAATCTATAGTTGTTTATTTTTAGTGTGTATATGGCCAACACTAGTTTTAGATTTTTAAGCTGCATAAAGGTTACATAGCTTAACGACTGCCATCAATGATAACAGCCAGGACCAACGTCTTTAACGTGCCTTCCGAGATATTTTTTATGTCACTTGCAGTCATCCAACAGGGGACTGCGCCCGGTGTTGCTAAAAGATGTGAAAAACTCGCCTTGTACATGGACTCCTGATGGGCCGAAACTATAGTCGGAAAAAGATAAAGATTTTACAGCATTAAAGACTTTATGGACGACAAACATTGAATTTATATGACTTATTATAAGAAAATAAGATTATTGTACTAATATTTTTAATTCTAAATTCACATACATTTTGATATTTGCAGCTATTCTATTCTCTTCTCAATCCCGACGAAAACCGTCCGGCCGTCGTGGAGAGTGTAGACCAAATCCTCTGTCTGCTCTGGCTAATATATGTATGGCTCTAGTAGTACAGAGAGGGTCATGCTCCTGTAGTGGAGACTAAAAAGGACCTGATGATAATTATGAGTGGTTTACCTTTTTATTACCAGCCCGCTTGCCTTTGGGAATGTATTATACTTATAAACCTTTCTCATGAGTCGCTCTATCTATTGCTAAAAACTGTATTAAAAACTACGTTGAGTTTCTGGTTTAAAAGATCTAAGCGAACATACAGAGGACATCATTTCATTTTAATTATGTAAGGATACGGATCAGTCACGTGCTCTTTCGTTAGGTTTGCCGATTATAATTAGTTGATTCGGGACCATTCGACGAGCGTCCCGCACTCGTCCTTAAAAAATGGTGTCTGGACGATTCCGGAACTATAGTTGGCAATCCCGACAAAATAGCACGTGGGTTACCCGTTTTTAGGGTTCCGTAGTAAACTAGGAACCCTTAAAGTTTCGCCATGTCTGTCTATCTGTCCGTCTGTTTGCGGTTTTACTCAGAGACTTTAAGTACTAGAAAGCTGTAATTTGGTATGGGTATGTATATTAATCGTGCCAAAAAAGTGGTAGAAAAATTTTTTGTTAAAAAAAAAATTCTTTCGTGTAGCTCCCATACAAGTAAAGAGGGAGTAATATTTTTTTTTCTATACAAACCCATCGTGTTGGGGATTTTTAAATAGGTCTTTAAAAAATATTGTGAGTTGAGACCACCATTTTTCGATTTAGGGATCCGTTTGAAAAATATTTTGTTTTAAAGTGCAAATTTTTGTTAGAGGTAAGTGTCCCCCCCTCTATCTGCTAAACGGTTATATATATGAATACGTGAAAAAAATTACAGCAGTAGTATATATACCTACTGAAGTTAAAAGGAAAAGTATCAGAGCTGAGTACTAAGAGCAAACTAAAAAGTTATAGGCAACCAACTTATACAATTTAATCCAAAATGTAAAATTTCATACAATTTTCCATTGTCAGATGTTTTTGGTCGTTAAACTGTGAGGTGCGAGTGTAAACAGTGTGAACTCAAAGTTGTTATTCGGAACTACGGAACCCTACACTGCGCGTGGCCCGACACGCACCTGGCCGGTTTTTATACATCCTTCTCCTTCCATAGTATAAAGTGAAGTCGCTCGCACTGTCTGTTCGTTTAGATCTTTTAAACTACTCAACGGGTTATAATGCAGTTTTAAGCAATAGACGAGAGAAGTTTGAAAATATAATACATTCCCGGCTGCGCCCAGGAGAACCCACTAATATTATGGCAAAATTTAATTTTTTCCCGGGCCCAGACGAGGAAGTCTATAGTAAATAGATAAACCTCATTTATGGGGTAATTTAATTTAGGTAACAGAACCACAAACATACAAATCCACCGCGGGGATTTACCTATCTAAATGGCCGCACTTAACCTATTTTCCTCCGAAAATGATATGCGAGTTGGGAGCGGCCCTTGTTCTCTAATGCGGTAGGGTTTCCAACAAAACCCTCATGAACTGGGCGCAGTGTATTGTATTCTGACCCGATGAGCCTAAGAATACATCTTACATCCCTGACTGACACATATTTAAGCGGATATCCTTGACATCCTAACCAAGCGACATAAATAGAGGGTTGTGACGCAGATCGTCATATTCTCAATTGGTCATCGCTCAAAAATTGATTACTTTCTCAGAATGACAATTTCGCTATTCGTCACTTTCGCTCATTGTTATTTTAGCAAGTTATCACTTTTGCAACTGGCCATTCACAGTTGTTCTACAACATTTATAAAGATATTCAGTCAGAAATTAAATAAAAGATATGAACCTTAATAATTTCTAATAACTAGCTACTATGAAGCTTCTATAAGTCTAATGAAAATAAATAAAAACCAAATTTTACGGTGTTTCTGAAAAAAACGGAGATATCCCTTAAAATTTTGTTCTGTGCGGCCCTAGAATATCCCTTCAAATTATCTAATGAACTAAGTAATGTATACCGTTCCCCCAGTCCAACAACACCTACCTTTCTTTCCCTTAAAGTTTGTAACAGTCTCGACGAGCAACAGTATCCGACCCGACATACCTTAATCGTACGATTTGTTCTCACAGAATCGCATAGATGGCGCCACTCATTGTTACACAACATTGGTTCTTCCATATTATAAGAATATAAAAGCATTATTCACAAAATATATCTTATTAATAATTAGAACAACATTTTTGGCATATACTATTTTAAAATTTCACCCTAGTTTTAGTAAGTTTAGGCTAACGCAGATTACCGCCATGGCGCCACTAGATGGCGGTAATCTGCATGCCATATATTCGCCTACTTTTCGCCACCTTAATTTAGTCCAATATTTTTCTACGAGGTTGGCAGTCTATAACGTTAGTATTATATTGTCTTTGCCCAAGCCAAACAAACTGCGCTCACCAACCCGTCTGCCAAGCGTGGTGAGCATTTCATGCCCCCTATGATGGAAAAGGAGACCTATGCTAAGCAGTGGACTTATTGTGGTTGAGATGATGATGATGCCATACATGTATATCTATAATTTTTCCACTGATTTTCTTTTGCCCTATCCCTACATTAATATAGTAACTTGCCGCTCCTATCGGTAAGCTAGCG
Organism: Rhodophaea formosa; assembly: GCA_963082605.1. Taxonomy (NCBI): domain Eukaryota; kingdom Metazoa; phylum Arthropoda; class Insecta; order Lepidoptera; family Pyralidae; genus Rhodophaea; species Rhodophaea formosa. The sequence continues at coordinate 11,506,697 of OY720226.1, forward strand.
CAAATGTTGGTCGGCACAGCAAACATTTGTCCAGGGGCTTACAGCCGCACATTTGTAGCCCACATATATCATGACTTAGTATGAGATTTACATATCGTATAGTACGACTGCGGTGTAGATCGTGATATATATATTTAAGCTTTCAATTTATTTTTTTCTTGTTTTGGAATAGCATTTACACCTTGATAAATAATACTTTCTGAACCACATACTTACAGTTCATATATTATATAAAAACTTACAAAAGCTAAGAATAACACTTTTACTTTTTTTATGTCATAGGACGGCAAACGAGCAAGCGGGTCACCTGATGGTAAGTGATCACCGCTGCCCATGGACTAATGTAACACCAGGAGTATGACAAAAGCGTTGCCGGCCTTTTATTTTTCCCTCCCCAGAGGGGAGGAGGGATAGGCCTCCGGCGCTCTTATTGCGACCTTAGGAATACGAACATGATGTACCTGCAGGAAGTGTTTAAATATTGTTAATTTAGCAAGACACGTACATCACGTAAGAATATACACGTATTCCTAAATCAGCGATCTCCCCTACCAATGCGATATGTATATTTCCTTAGTATATAAGTTACGAGTAGCATTTCTAATAAACACTTCACTTTTCCTGGTATCGATCTGAATGGTTTAATTTACGCACTCGCCATAGCTCTCACTTACCGAACGAAGCATAGAAGCTGTAAAGCTTCTACTCAAACGTCGATTTTCTGTGAGAGTGTGGTACTACCCCGGACGAGCCGGCCCATTCATGCTACCAGCAAAAGTGATTTTCGCCGGTAGCCTGGCTCTACCACAATCTCCAAAAAGTCTCTTTACCATCTTTTTTAAGAGCCATATGTACCTAATGTCTTTAATTACATAAAAATATATGCACAAATTACATAAACCTCTACAACACGTCTGGTGAGCGTGGAGAGTGTAGGCCATCGTGTTCTCCGCTCTTCCTCCTCTGACTGTTCTGGCTAATATAATATATGGTTGAGGTAGAACAGAGAGGGTTGTGCTCCTGCAGTGGAGACTAAAAAAGACCTGATGATGATGATGATATGAACAAATCGCAAAAGTTCAGATACTTTGCTATTCACCAACACGTACAATCTAAAGATTTTCAATATAAGAATGAATAGGCATTATTTAGGTTTCCGTACACTTACCGCCCAAGACCTCATCGTTGCTTACCATTAGGCAAGATAAGTTCAAAGACACTCAAATATATCTATATATATCATTAAAAAATAGATTGAGCTACTGTTAGTTGTGGATTTGCTATTAATTTTTTTTAAATATTTTGTACTAACACAGTGATACTACGTTTAATTATAAAATACATAGATATAGATGTAATTTACGATTTTAGTATCTAAATAATTTCATATTGCTTACCCATCGTCAACTGACATCATTCCCTTTGTTTTTGCTCATTCCCTAGATCATTTTTACGACAGCTGTTATTTTTTACTTTTTTTCTCTCAAATCGGCATAGAAGTCAAAATATTCATATTTTTTGTTTCACACAATTTCAACTCTCGAACGTGAAGTAGAGTAGATACTTACTTGTGAATACTTTCTTTATAATTAAGAGGGCTTATCTCATCCCAGCTGTGGCTAATAACTCAGATTTGGGCAATTATGCCACAAGGGACAATAACTTTTATGACAAGGATGTAGAGTTTCAAATTGCAAATTAAGTTACAAAGTTACATCTTTTTTGTTTACCAAAAATGTCACATGCCAGTATAAGCTTTATTACCGGGGAGTAAATATCAAAATTAAATGTAGTATGATGTAGGTCAAGTATTGAGAATTTTGGAGATTTTCCCGAAAATCTTGTTTGGCGTAAAAGGAAATATATGGTGTTACAATATTTACATAATTTTCCTTATTCCCAGCGAAATGTGCCGGATAAACAAAATAAGTAAAATATACAAAGGTGATTTTTGTTTTAGAAATATATATTTCAGTAGTTACTAATAATATTTCACTATTTTTTTTCTACGAAATAAATAAGTTGCACATTGGTCTAGGAGAAAAAAACCGTAGATAGTACGAGCAGCTACTTTTCCCGCGTGAAGGAAGTTCCTTCGATATCATAGCCTACGTAACTGGACCTAAATAGCAAAAATCACCAACCTCAATGAAACATATCGAATAATATAATCATTACTACTTAAAAATACATTGCGGGTATTGTATGGTTAACAATTTTTTTAAAGATATTTAAACCGTTATGGATGTTAAAGTGGTCGTCACATCGTTTTACATCGTAGTTGTCAAAAAATGTTAACAGTGCTTAGTAGATAGATAACATTTACAGTATCAGATAACAGCCACAGATTTAATATAGTATCTAGGCGTCACTCTACACTCGGTATGCAACTCTATTACAATTGATGGTCATATGCCTAGAACCGTGAAAAATTATACACTATATATTACACGGCTATGCTTCATTTGTTAGTAGAGTGTGTAACTACGTACTTCTAATCGTAGACAGCAGCTACGAAGTTCTACGAACCACTAGGAGGCTACAGCTATGAGTGCTACGACAGTACGTTGTCTATACTGTCGTGGCTGCCTCGTAGCGGTTCGTAGAACTTCGTAGCTGCTAGCTACGATAAAAAGTACGTATTGTCTATCCATTTGTACGATGTACCTACCTAGTTTTATAGTGAGTGGGGATGTATTAGATCCACGTATTTTTATTTCCATGAAGTATAACCAAAAGTGTCACAGTGAAATGTAGTTACAACAAAACCAGTTACATTATTTAAAAAATCCGAATACCGTTTATTGATTTTTTGCTGATGTTACATAGTCATAAATTTCGGAGAATAATACTAATTTTTAGGCTACAAGATGCAAAAATGGAATAGATATATACTTACAAATGCGCGAAATACATTAAGCTTACATCAAAGCAAGTTCGAGACTTGTGTTATGGGATAGTTACTGAACGAAACTATATTTTATACCCTATACATATAGATATTAGCATCCAAGGCTTAGGTCGATCTGATAATTATTCTTCCTTCTTTAAGTGTCCGGAGATCGAACCCAGGACGTCGGGTGCGCTAACCTGGAAGACCACTAGCCCACAGAGGGCGTCCAAACACTGAATCTGTGAAATATTTTTAACACGAAAAGTAAATAAAAATATACTTTTCGAATTCTGTCCCCGAAATAAAACGATCCATTACAAATAAAATTGAAAAACAAATTGTAACATTCCAGTATTTGGAGGTCCCGTTTATATGAGAAAATTAAATAATAATTAACATGCCGGAGGATAATATCGAATTCTCTCGAAATACTTTATCCATATTTAATTGAAATTGTTTTTTCTGCCCACTCATCTCCAATCTAAGTACCACTGGGCATAACCAAAATTGCGTCTAGGGAGAAGGGTGAGGCTAAGGAAAATGTAGCGTTAATTCATCGACGTCAGTTAATAAAATCGAGCAGTATTTAACATGTGGTCACCTCTAATTCATATGATTTATGAAGTTGCACATAGATGGCCGTGTGGTTCCCGGGAGCGTAGAATATGTAGGATTACTCCAAGTCTTTCCGTGAATCTCGTAGAAGGTGACTTAGAAAACACAAGCTAATCAAAGCTTATAAACTTCAAAGAGAACTCTTCAACCCAAATCCTTTGACTGCTCTGGCTAATGTTAGTACAGAAATGGTTGTGCTACTGCAGTGGAGACTAAAAAAAGACCAGGTGATGATGATGATGACATAGATAGCATCACCGGTGTGATCAAAATTTTCATCTACCATATATTAAGAGAACATGTAAATCGGATGACAATGCACTAAAAATGTCAACAATCTACAGCGGTGAAGGTGAACTTTCCACTAAAAAAAATTCTCTAACCTAATTTGTATTATTATACGCTTTACGCTCATTTTCTTTTTTGGGATTTCTCGAAAACAAGAGGACTGACTTCTAACAAGTATCCGCTCTACTAGGGTGGGGCAACTCCCACGCCTTGGCTACACCAGTCCGCCTACAAAGCATTTAATAAGGACTATGGATTAGTTGTGAATATTTTAAAGTGTTTTCCTTTACATATTTTTGTTTTACCTTTGCCGGGCGTATTATTTATGCAGTGTAACAAAATTATCTACCCACTCACTACCCTTGCGTGACTGCCAAATTTGGGAATTTAAATATTTAGTACCGTACTAATAAATACTATAGACACGGAATTAAATAAATCTGTATAAAAGGGTATTTAACTTTATATATAAATCGCGTTGATTATATTTGTACCTAGTTGATATTATACATACAAGGACCAGCTCCAACGCCATCCCAGCGAAGATGGCTGATAGTCTAAGCTGTCCCTATTTCTGGCATTACTGTAAAAAAGGGACAGTCCAGAGAACCATAAATATAACGAAAATACTGAATCTTGCAAAAAATACCATTTTCTATATAACATGCCGTAGCTTGATGTATATCTAAGACCAGTCTTTGCCACTAAAACACATGAAAAAGAACAGCATTAAACAATTAAAAAAAAAATATTAATTAAAATCTTTGTTACAGACCTCAAAATCTCCACACCAAGATTCTCCGGTACATCTTGGCTAGCCCTACGTGCTTTGAGAGGCGCGTACAAGAGAGTGAGGCTACGAATGCGAGTGCGCCCTGAGAGAGCGAGAGGAGTTCTGCTGCTGACAGGAGAACATGACGACTTGTCTGGGGATTACCTGGCGTTGTTGCTGAGGAGCGGGCATGTTGAACTCAGGTTAGTTACAGAAATAGATCTTATTATAGTCAAAGATCTGATAAATATTGAGTCATCATCATCGGGTCTTTTTTAGTCTCTACTGCAGGAGCAAGATCCTCTCTGTACTACCAAAGCAGTCAGAGCATTTGGCCTACACACTCTACGGTTTAGAGAGCTCTTTTTGATGTTAGATCTTGTGTTACATCCACGGGAAGACATGAAGTGGTCGTATTCTACACTAACGAAAACCACACGGCAAAGACATAAAAAAAATATATACGCAGTGTAATAAATTGTATAATAGTTTCTTCGCTTTAGAACAGATTCGCATCGCTTTAGGACAGAGTCGCGTTACGGCAGATTCGCTAGACGGAGTAGAGTTGACGGACGGACTAGTAGGCTAAAGAATAATAGTGAAGTCGATATGGGTAATCTGTCTAAAAGCGAATCTGTCCTAAAAAGAATAAGAGTAAATGATTGCTGGGTGGCGCTGGTGTCACTATATACAGCACCTTAAACGCGTTCCACACGCCGCCGCCCCGCCAGACACGTAGCACGACGCACCGCGCAACGCCACGCTCCTCCGTAAACTCACTTTTTAAGATTCAAAACATTTATTCAGAAAATAGGCCTTTGCAGGTACTTTTTCACGTCAAATCTTAATTAAAATTTTCTTATTAAGTATCATGAATTTACTAATTATTGTTCAAAGCTACAGACTACTAGCATTTCGGAACCGACCACTGCAGAGAAGAAATGCTGAAAGAAACTCTTTTCAACACTTGGTTATTAGTAGTTATTTCCCGCTCTTTTTGGAGTCTCATGCAAAACATATGTAGACTGTACATTCGCTTAATAGCCTATAAAATTCGTGTTCCATTGCCGCTCGAAGCAGGCACTTCATAAAACAAATCCAATTATGAGCGGACGTGTAACGAGAACGAGCCATAAAGGCCCTGCTTCTAAACGGCTGTAGAAGGGGATTAAAAACAATGAGTGCCGCCATTTTATGTGATTCTTTGCTGCCTGAGGGAAGAAGTGTTATATGAGTTAGACTATGTATTATACAGCGTATAAACTAACCCTCAACATGCCTTTAAAAGGGTGATTCAGCCCATTAATATGAACAACTTTTCCTATGGGCCAACCTTGGAAACTCGAAGAGCAATCGACTTTTCATACAAAAGTGTTCGGTCGGCCCGGCAATTTTTATGAAAATGTCGAATTATATTTTCTTATGTTTTCGCGATTGTTACACATTTAAATAAAAATCGCGTTTATTACATTAATGTATATGTAATGTGTGTATTAAAATAATTTTATTTAAATGTCGAATTATTTTGAATATTCAGTATGGTTCCCATTGAAAAAGTTGTTCATTTTGACGGAATAGTCTGATCGTTTGAAGAATTAATGTCATATTAACACCCAGTATTTATCTTGTCTGTATATTTATTTATACCTTATATTGGCAGAATAGAATAGTTACCACTCCAAGCTCCGTGGCGCAGCGGTCAACACGCCTGCCTGCGACACGGAAGCTCCCGGGTTCGGTCCCCGGTTAGGTCAAGATGGAAAATTATCTTTTTTAGATTTACCTGGGTCGTAGATTTTTATCTATATACATATAAGTATCTATTATAATATATAAAATCGGTGACTTAGTACCTGTCCCATAACATAAGTCTCGAACTTACTTTGCTAACCAAAGCTTATAAAATTCAATTGACCTCTACAACAAATTCAAATTCTCTGACTGCTCTGGGTAATATATGGCTCTGGTGGTACAGAGAGGGTCGTGCTCTTGCAGTTGAGACTAACAAAGATCTGATGATGAAGTTAATTATTTTTCTCTGATAACAGCATTCGCGGAAATAAATAAATACCTACATACGGACCAATCACACAGATTAAGCTAGCCCCAAAGTAATTTCTTAAGTAAGACTTGTGTTATGGGATACTAACTCAACGATACTATATTTTATAATAGATACTTATATAGATAAACATCCAAGACCCAGGTCAATTTGAAAAAGATCATTTTCCATCTTGACCTGACCGAGGTTCGAACCCGGGACCATCCGTGTTGCAGGCAGGCGTGTTGACCGCTGCGCCACGGAGCTCGTCAAAGAAAAACCTGAACCTGAACCTGAATCTGAACAAAGATCTGATGATGAAGTTAATAAATTTTCTCTGATAACAGCATTCGCGGAAATAAATAAATACATACGGACAAATCACACAGATTAAGCTAACCCCAAAGTAAAGTTCTTAAGTAAGACTTGTGTTATGGGATACTAACTCAACGATACTATATTTTATAATAGATACTTATATAGATAAACATCCAAGACCCAGGTCAATCTGAAAAAGATCATTTTCCATCTTGACCTGACCGGGGATCGAACCCAGGACTATCCGTGTCGCAGGCAGGCGTAATACCGCTGCGCCTCGGAGCTCGTCAAAATGTATTCGTAGATCGTTTTTAAAGTTAAGTAAAACTGGGAGTTGACGTCGCTTGGAGAAAATACTCTGTGCAGTTTGTTACCGCTTTTTCTGCACTCCTGTTTGGAAGGGGTCTACTAAGCCACTTAGGCTATACTTAGCTATAAGTAAATTACTGACTTTAACAATTATTTTGTCGTAAAAGTTGTGAAATCAAATATAAAAATTAATAAGTGTTTAAAGAAATCTATATTAAAACGTTTGAAACCTTGAAATCTTTAGGAGTAGGACAATAAAATGGCATTTTACAAGTCTCAAAAATATCAATGGCAAATAAAATGTGAGCAATACTTATAAAATAGACGTATTATATCCAAACATTTTCATATTTTTGACGAAAAAATACGTGAAAGCTTTACATAATGCTCAGAAAAGGACCGTCGTAGTGGGGCTCAAATGCAAATGGTGGACCCTTTCATTTTCCGAGGATCAGGGTAGGTAAGCGCGGTGGAAATCTGTAAAATATAATTTTTATACTCAAAATATATTTCTGCGTATTTGTTTCGGCTACGAATTTACCCTGGATGAGGCTTTAAGGAATTACTCACCCCGTCAGTAATGAACAACTCTACTTATTGAGACAATGCTAGTAAATCCAAAAAACTCGAAATTTTAATAGATAACATCATCATCATCGGGTCTTTTGTTAGTCTACACTGCACGACCCTGTCTATACTACCAGAGCCATATATTGGCCAGAGCAGTCAGAAGATTTGGCCTACACTCTCTACGCTGCCCAGACGGGTTGGAGAGTCCATAACTAGTTTATATTAATTAAATGTATTTATCCTCAGGTTTGACTGCGGTAGTGGAGCAGGGGTCCTCAGATCCCCAGAGCCCATCCGCCTGGGTCACTGGAACACTATCTCTGTGTATCGCCACCGATGGGACGCTTGGCTAAGACTTAACAACGGGAAGAGAGTTAGAGGAAGATCTAAGGTAAGTTAATTCTTCTTTTGTACATCTTTTCCCTAGAATTATATCACCTTAGTGTAGTGACAGAAAAAGTTAACCCACGTACCCAGTGCTGGGCACATAAGAAAAAAATCAATAGGTTTATTTACGAAAAAGACCCTTACAGGCACTTTTTCACGCAGGAGAAAAGACTGTAGCTGAACGCGTAAAATTGTGGAATGGAGACCGAGACCTAGGTGTGGAGAAAAGTTGGGAAAACAATAATTTAAATAAACAGTCAATTAAAACTTTTATTACATCGATATAGTGTTTGCTTAATAGTAATATCTTCTTTTCTTCATCTCGTAGCATTATTATTCTAAAATTTATAAAACACGGATTTTTGTTGTATTATGCAAGATATATCACAAATATTTCTCTCCGTTTTTCAATTGCAAATAGTACATGTATATCCTAACAGGAGCAGAATAACTCAAAGTTAGTCTGTCTGTCGGCCACTCAAAGCTCTGCAATTAAAACTTTCATTCTGCAGCTTAACTCTGCTAACCACTGCTGCAATTGAATAGTTTACTAAAATTGAATAGTTTCCTCATAATTTATAGTACTGAATTGAATAAACAACTATCAAAACAATTCAGAAATTGGTGTATTTTTTGCCATAGAACTCTAAACATATTATAAAACAAAGTCTATATATGTTTTCTGTTAGTATTTCGCAAAAACAACTACACGCGTTGTCGTCTGGTTTTCACAAAAAGAAAGAGTGATTAATGAGAAAGGTTAAATTTAGTTATAATACATGCCCACAGCCCGGGCGTAGCCAGAGAGGGCTGCTAGTTGATAATATTTCATCAACCAAATAGACAGAACCTATTTTGATAAAATTTAAATGATACCAATTCAAAAGTATACCAATCCAAACCATCATCATCAGGTCTTTCTAGTCTCCACTGCAGGAGCACGACCCTCTCTGTACTACCAGAGTCAGACGGGTTGGAGAGGTCTCTATGATGTTTAGAAGCTTTGTTTAGCTTGTTTTTCCTTAGTCGCTTTTTACAACATCCACGAGATGACTTGGAGTGGTCCTATTCTACTCTGCCGGGAACCACACGGCGATCGCCACCAATCCAAATAAGAACTTATTTTTTTATAGGTGCACAAATGATGCAGTTATGATGTAACAAACAAACATTCAAATTGAGAACCTTCTCATATTTTTCAGTTGCTCACATATCATATACTTCAGAATCCGTTGAGGCATTTTGAAGTTAAGCAAGAAAAAACTCACATACATACATAAATGGGTAATATATGATGAACTCTATCGCACCACCCAAACTGATTTTTCTGATTAGTCCAATGGTTGACTGGTAGAGAATGCCATATGGCATTAAGTCATCCATTTGTACCTTTTTTTTGTGCAATAAGGTATAAATAAATACATATTTTTGTTTGTTTTTCGTATGTGTAAGTGGCCAACACTGGTGTCAGATTTTTCAAGCTGCCTTAAGGCATCTGACATAGCTTAACGACTGCCATCAACAATGACAGCCGGGACCAACGGCTTAACGTGCCTTGCGAAGCACGGAGGAGCTCGAGATATTTTTTATGCCACTTGCGGTCTACCATCCAAGTAGGGACTGCACCAGGGGTTGCTTAACATACGTAAGCGCTCATAGAGCTCACACCCACTGGACCATCGGGCTCCTAAATCTAACCTAACTACAATACGCTCCTTTTTTGGGTAGTTGGGTAAAAAGCAACGAACATGATTATTAAATAAATATATTGTACTAGGGCCTATTCGCAGCATGTTACCTCTGACGAGATCACAACGCTCGGATTTGCTGCTATGCATAATTTAGGGCTCATTCTTGAGTTAGGGCCGTGGAAGGGATAGAGGCCAACTTTATTACAGATGTTGACCAAATACATTTTGCTGTCTATGAACATCGCACCAGTGCACCAGCTACTGAAAACTGCCCTTTTTAGGGTTCCGTAGTAAACTAGGAACCCTTATAGTTTCGCCATGTCTGTCTGTCTGTCTGTCCGTCTGTCTGTCCGTCCGTAGTTTTACTCAGAGACTTTAGAAGAACTAGAAAGCTGTAATTTAGTATGGGTATGTATATTAATCATGGCAAAAAAGTGGTAGAAAAAAATCTTAAATTTTTTTTTGTTTAGCTCCCATACAAGTAAAGAGGGAGTAATTTTTTTTCTATACAAACCCATTGTGTTGGGTATCGTTAAATAGGTCTTTGAAAAATATTGTGAGGTTGAGAACACCATTTTTCGATTTAGGGGTCCGTTTCCGAAATATTTGGTGCAAATTTTTGTTAGAGGTAAGTAAGTGACCCCCCCCCTCTATCTGCTAAACGGTTATATATGGATACGTAAAAAAAATACAGCAGTAGTATATATACTGAAGTTGAAAGGAAAACTATCAGAGCTGAGTATTTAGTACGAACTAAAAAGTTATAGACAACCAACTTATAAAATGTAATCGAAAATTTAAAATTTCATACAACTTTCATTGTTCGACATTTTTGGTCGTTACACTATGAGGTGCGAGTGTGAACAGTGAGAACTCAAAGTTGTCACTCGCAACTACGGGACCCTACACTGCGCGTGGCTTGGCGCGCACTTGGCCGGTTTTTTAAATAAAAGTCAATTGAGTTTGAATTTGTGCCCTCAATTGTGTTACATTTAATGATCTTTACCTTCACTCCAATATTTTATTATGGTCTCTATTGCCTAGAGAAAACATAGCGCTAGTAATATCTTTGAGTTTGTGCTACCTTATTGCCTCTTTCAATAGTCATCACCATTAGGTATATTTAGTTTGTGCTGCCTTATCGCGGGACGCTTCTTTCAATAGCCGTGTCATCATCATTATGTGATAATGTCTCCACTCTCTGTACTACCAGAGCCAGGTAGTCAGAGAATTTGGCCTACACTCTTCGCGCTGGCCAGACGGGTTGAAGAAGTCTCTTTGATGTTTATAAGCTTTGTTTAGCATTTTCCTAAGACGCTTTCTAAGACATCCACAGGAACACTTGGAGTGGTCCTATTTTACTCTGATAGGAACGACGCGATTTTATTCTAACAATAAAAATATGATGATTTATTATAGCTGACAGAGGCCAATATATCTGAATGTTTTCAAGTTCAGAGTTCAGGGGCTAGAAGGCTAAATAAGGGCCGGTTTTACTCGTATTTATAAATGTTGACGGAAGGTCAGGCAAATTTACTTACAAGATGAGGAGCTTTTGCGTTGTCGAAAAATACATATAGTTTTACTATTTTATTTTATTTTTAGGTCATAGGACGGCAAACGAGCAAGCGGGTCACCTGAAAAATACTATATCAATGTATTTTAAATAAGGGAAATATGAAAGGTTAAATAAGGGTCGACTCTATTTAAAGAAGACGATTACGATCTTGATGATGATTGACGAAAGTTATTGCGTAGTTTTTTCGCGGACGAATTTGCGGGAAAATTGCTAGCGTAGCATAATTTTTGTTTTTTATGAAATATTTTTAAGGATTTTTTATATTTAGAGATTATAAGATGGGTTAATACCACACTACTAAATAGTGGGTGATATTGAAGAAATACGCATGCTCTGAATGCGTACGGGATAATATGTACTTAAGGGCCAACCCGTCTATCTTTTCATACAAACGCTCGTACGTGATTATGGCGATGTGACAAATCATTCTTTGAAGATTTTTCACTAATAGGTATCTTGTGCACTATATCTAAGTTTCTATCAAAATGAAAAATCAAAATTTGGAAAAACAACTTCAGTATTAGCCTCCAAAAATCCGCTTTTTTGCACAAATGTTATGTGAACTTTGGGCGTTTATATTGTACTCTTTAATTGTAACAGTAAAAAAAAAATATTTATTTAGAAACCTCGCAAATGTAATGGAGATTCTAGATGTACAAGGTTTTTTTCATAAACTTGTAAGGCTTACCAATAAACACGTATTTATTGAAACAAGTTTAATGAAATTTCCGCACACTATTTTTCGTTCAATGTCTTTGCGTACTCACTAGGTTGTTTCCATGTGGCAGTAAGAGGTGTGTGGGAGACGAGGGCAAGGGGCTCTTTTCGCTTTGCCTCTTTATCTGACATTGCGCTGGACGGAACAAGCTTTTCGACCATGCTTGCGTTGACGATAGTCAGTCGGGGAAGGGCCACCTTAATGAGAAAATTCGAAGCCACGGTGGTGTACTCGTAGTTGGTAGCACACATATGGCGCAGACCTAAGAGCTGTTAGTGCGAATCCTACCAGCTGTAGCGAATTCTTTTACATCACATATTTTAAATTTTAATAATATACTGAGCATTTTAATGCTATTTAAAAACCATTTAATTTATATTAGCTTCGTCTTAAAACATTTTTAGGTTTTTCTTCTCCCGTGCTCACATCCGGCTGAAATAATTCCCCCGCAAGCTCAGAGTTTTCAGTACAGCCCCAACTTCTAACCGCGGATGAATTAAATATTTTCTTCGTAATTAATTTAAATTGAACGGGGAATTTGCCGAAATGCTCCGAGGAGACCAAATTGTGTGGAATAATTGTTTGCTAAAAACCTCTGTTGAAATTGTAATGATTAGTTCATTAAAAGGAAGTGATGGTACATTCGTTTAAAAAAAAGTATATCATGTACATCAGCTGTTATTATGCATTTTCAATCAATTCTACTCTAATATATTCTTGAATTAAGAAATAAGATACCTATAGAAAAAGTAATACATGCGGGCGGGGCTTTAACCGATGTCTTAGTCTTTAAACAACTGCATAATAATCTGCATCTTCGGCTTTATAATCGTATAAGGACTAAGACGCAGGTTCAAGTCCTACCCGCATGAATTTTATTTCCATATCTTTCTTATTCCTTAATTTAATAACAGTATTTGTTACCACAAGCTAAACAAAGCTTTAAAACATCAAACAAAACTCTCCAACCCGTCTGGCCAGCGTGGAGAGTGTAGGCCAAATCCTCTGACTGCTCTGGCTAATATATGGCTATGGTAGTCAGAGAGGGTCGTGCTCCTGCAGTGGAGACTAAACAAGACCTGATGACGATGATGACGATTTGTTACCTATTTGTCAATATGAAAAAGCTGATTGTCTTGTCCAGTGGACATGGAGTTTGCTTTATGACCTAGAGGTCGTGGGCTAATCCCATTGCAAAGCATACTTTGCGTAAGTTGGTTCCAGTCTGGTTTGGATATTGCAGGTTTGAATCACCTGATTATCCGATAATTATTTTTAACAAAAAAGTTAAACCGACTTTAACCCTATACGTAAATGTACAAACTGGAACTTAAAATTAGGGTTCAGTGGGTGTGGTAGTTCAATCAAAATAGAAGAACAACGTCGTCATCATCTTGTCTTGATTCGCGAAAAATTCAACAGAAATAAAATTAAACCAAACGGCATACTTGTACTTTTTTTTATTGGTTTTGTTGATTTTTTCAAGCACTGGATACATTTCGATAAAAATATTATAGGACCACATTTGAAGTTCAGTCAAAACAGAGGAGTAACGCTCTCATCAACATCGTCTTGATTTGCATAAGAATAAAATACAAATAAGTTTAAACCGAACGGCATACTCTTACAATTTTTTTGGGTTTTTGTTTATTTTTTCAAAAAGTGCTCAATACATTGCGATAAAAATTTTATGGGACCATTTCGGGAGTATTACATATCGAACAAAAAAAGAATCACTAAAATCGATCTATAATTGACTGAGTAATCGCGTAACATACATACAAAAAAATACAGACGAATTGAGAACCTCCTCCTTTTTTGAAGTCGGTTAAAAAGTAAGATAATTCCCTTGATAATCTGTGGGTCCCAAACGCTATCTAGCGTTTGATTAAACCTATAATTATATAGCATTGGTAGTTTGTACGGTCAGACGGCGTTGGCTTTATGTAAAAATTAGGTAACAATCCTCACCAAACCATCTAGGATAGCGGGCCTTGGGCTCTCAAGCGTTCAAATATGTATATATTTTAATACCTTTGACTATACACTCTCTAGACACCATCATGCCTTTATTTCAATAAATAAATAAATATATACGGACAAATCACACAGATTGAGCTAGCCCCAAAGTAAGTTCGAGACTTGTGTTATGGGATACTAACTCAACGACACTATATTTTATAATAGATACTTATATAGATAAACATTTTTTCATTATACAGATCAATCTGAAAAAGATCATTTTCCATCTTGACCTGACCGGGGATCAAACCCGAGACCATCCGTGTCGCAGTCAGGCGTGTTGACCGCTGCGCCACGGAGCTCGTGATGATTAAAAGACTGGCCAATTTTTCAATGCTTGTGTGTATGTGACAGCTTTGTGTTATCACACGCGTCCTGTCAATTTATGCCCTCAAAATCCGTCAAATTGGTATTTAGCTGTGTATGTGTGCGCGATCGACTATGGATTAAACACTAGTTTTTTCTATGCTTTAGGCTAATAGAGTCTATCTAGGCTTTATATAATCTAAGTTTAATACGTACGCGCTAAAACATTACCCTCTTTTTGGGTGGGTCAGTAAAAAGGTCTTGATTGACCCGCCGTTACGGTGAGTCGCGCCAGAATTCGCGAATTGGGCGAGAATTCGGCAAATTTAGGCGATTCTTCTAAAACATTACCCCGAATGTTGGGCAATTATGCAAAACTGAAATTGGACGCCGTGGGCGAAGACGGCGCAAGTCTTGAAAGAGAAAGGGCAAAGATGTCTAGACTGCAAGTTATATGAGTTATGTATACATGGCAAAATTTTGATCGTTTTGGAACCTTCAAAAGGAATCAGCCCGTCGATATGAACAACTTTTCCTATAGGACTAAAGCTGGAAATTTCAACAAAAAAAAGACGTTCTCATAAGTGTTCAGTCGGCCGGGCAATATCTATGAAAATATTGATTTTTTTTTTCGAATTTCAACCTAAGTCCTAAGTCCCGTAGGAAAACTTTTTTAGGGGATTAATGCTTAGCCCAACGCAGCGGCTGCTTCTAGCAGCTCTACTTGGCTCCGGAACCCTCTCTATGAGAGAACTCGTAGCGATGCTCAGCTATCCTATCTGACCTTAACGGGAAGAGATTATAATCGAAGTAGAACAACAACACAAAATTGTTATTCCATAATGTCCAGTTAAACAAGAAAATTTTGGATTCCAAATAGGCTATTTTTCTGGGTCAAAATATTAATAATAAAATTAGACCGTCAGTTAGACACTCAAAAAATATTGGACACGTATTTTTTCTTTCGTTAATTAAACAATAAATGGCAAAGATAAAGCGTGTCAAAGTTCATGAGTAGGGGCTTGTGACATCACAGGCCACTAAAAAGTGTACTGGCTAGTGACGTCACACACAATTTTAACGGGCTATATCTGTGTCATTTTTTGTTTGATTGACAAAAGAAAAAACACGTGTCAAATGTTTTTTGATAATTTAACTTACGACTAATTATATTTTTTTAAGAAAATAGCCCATTGTAATCAGCCACAAAATATCGCTTTCACGTATAATTTGGACCGATCCCCAAACGGTGGCCTATTTGCCACCTCAAACCCTTGCGTCGCGAATGTTCTTAATGAGGTCTGCTTTTAAGAAGTCATTTTTGTAATTTTATGGCGCACTTAATATATGAGGGCAATAAAGTTAATATAAACTGCTTTTAGAGTAAATAAATTGGAGAATAAATATACTTGAACTAAAAGATCTTATAATTGAAAGAGTTAGTACCTGCAGACATTCCAAACCCATAGATATTCTGTCGCAGTTGAACAATCAAATCATAATTCTTGCAATAGTCATACCCAAGGATACGAGGTGCCTAGTTGGTAGTAAAATATAATATTTAAAATACTCATACATAGCTTATCTAAGCAAAAAAAGTTTCAGCGGACTCTGTATTTCGTAGAACGTCAGTTAAAGATTCTATCAAAAAATATGCTAAAATCTTTTTTTATTTAGAAAGAAAATGTCTTAATAATACTACTACTATAACCTATGTTTTCCCGGGAAGATGTAAGATTCTAACGATACTTCAATAATATATCCAAATAATAAATATATAGGGACAAATAACAATCTTATTTTCCAAGAGAACTAATTATAGGTATAACTAATTCAGAATATATATAAGTTAAAAAACAAATAGCTACATAATTAAGAAACAATCTTCAATCGTCTACCATTTCCACGCTCATAATAATGATTCGTTGTTATATAGATTACGGCGAGACGAATAAAAACCAAAGCCCTGATTAACCCTACTTAGATGCCTACATAAAACCACCGGACCTTAACAGGTGGAGCTACACATGAACAAGTTGGACTTTTGCTTTGGTTCCGTACATATCCGTCAGAGAGCAAATGTTTTTTATTCTATTTCCTTTGTATGTCTCCTTGATGTTAGGTAATTTAAAACCTTAATCTAGTTATGTAGAATTCATCATTTGTAGACTCATCAGGTCTACTTAGTCTCCATTGTTGGAGCCTCTCTGTACTATCAGAACCTTAAATTAGCAAGAGCAGTCAGAGGATTTGGCCTAAGCTGTCTAAGCTGGCCAGAGAGGTTGGAGAAGTCAATTTGATATTAATAAGCTTTGTTTTGCTTGTATTTCCTAAGTGACCTTCTACGACATTCACAGAAGACTTGGAGTGGTGCTATTCTACTCTGCTCTCTCACACGGCATCTGTACTATTAATACTTATAATAAAGAGAAAATATTTTTTTTTACGTTTGGAAAGATGGATGGGATCTATGCCGACGAAGTTGCAGAAACACCGCTTGTTCTTTGGCGTTTTTTATTAGTTTTTTTATTATTATTTTGCTCAACTTGTTCATTTTTGTACTGCACGACTTGTATATTTTACTTATACATTATAATCAAAGACAAATACAAGAAAACGTGATAATTTATAAAAAAGTAATAATATAAATTTCTGACAGTCACACTTCGTAACGGTCCTTATAAAGCGTAATTTCTGTACTAATTACGGCCCTAGCATTTAGCCTCGTGTTACTCTGTAATAAAGGGCGTTAACAGATTCATATCGTCCTGAAAATTAAGAGAGGTTTTATATAGACGGATAATTTATACAAGATTTCTTCATATATTACTTTCATAAAGAAGAAATAATAAGTGTTGTATGGGAATATCAAAAAATAATTTATTTTTCACCATTAGTTCCATAAGAAAAAGTTGTTTCAAGTGACGGGCTGAATCGATATTTCTTTCTTTTAAAGAATCCGTTCTGAACCTTCCATTGCGGGTTCCTAAAAAGCGTAATTTCTCCACTCATTACTGCCTTAACGTTTAGCCTTACTCTGTAATAAAGGGCGCTAACAGATTCACATCGTCGAGAAAATTGAGAGAAGTTTTATATACGTATAATCCATACTAATTTAGACATAGACGATTATGTTCTGTGACGACAGACTACTTGTAAAATTATTTTTTTAACAATTAATAAATAAATATACAGGGACATATCACACAAACTAGACGAGCTCCGTGGCGCAGCGGTCATCACGCCTGCCTGCGACACGGATGGTCCCGGGTTCGATCCCCGGTCAGGTCAAGATGAAAAACGATCTTTTTCAGATTGACCTGGGTCTTGGATGTTTATCTATATATGTATTTGTTATAAAATATAGTATCGTTGAGTTAGTATCCCATATCACAAGTCTTTCATTAGAACTTACTTTGGGGCTAGCTCAATCTGTGTGATTTGTCCGTATATATTTATTTATTTATTTATTTACAAACTGAGCCAGTGAACTTGTGTCGCAGGATACTAACACAACGATACTTATTACCAATGGATATTAATATTCACTTATGGGTTCTTTGAGTAGTAGTAGAAAGGAATGTAAATGAAAACACGCTTTGAGTTGTCGAATATTTTCAAAAGACTAAAGATGACAGACTGCCGTGTTAAATACTGCGCCACGGAGCTCGTAAATTAGTTTTTGTTTTTCTGAAGCGTTATTATTTCATACCATCCCCTTTTACCGTCTTCCTATCTTCAAGTTATATAGAAAAGGCAGCCGTTACTCACTGACTGATCTATTGCACACAACTCAAACCACTGAACGGATTGAGGTGAAATTCATAATGACGGTGGCATTCGTTAAAAAAAAATTACCCAAAGAGGAGTCCAAAGTTTGTATTTAACGCGAGTGAAGACGCGGGCAAAGCTAGTTACTTAATAAATTATTAAACAGCCAGCCTGAGGCTATTCGGCAAACCGACTTCATTACTCGCGACTACGTTTACTCTCTTTATTAAACCTCCGTAGTTTATTTTAATATTTAAAACATTTTAATTAGATTTTTATACGATGCCTAAATAGTAAAATAAGTAAGCATCAAGTTTTCACATAGATTTTAGCGTCAATATATATTTTATGGTATAAAAGTAAAAATGTGTTAGTACCGAAGTTTAACTAAGGAATTGTTAGTTTGGCTTAAGGCCTAGTATATATAATCTGTGACTAAACGATAAACCTTGTTCTATAAAACGATTTCCTTAGTAATTGGCATGCTGCCATACTTAAACCTGAATTTATCACTAGTCAGCGTTTTATAATAAGATGAATCGTATTTTGGCTCATTTGATTTTAGCAAGCTCTCTTAATAAAAGCTTGTTACAAAAAAGAATAAAAAAACTCCTGTAACCTTCGAGCAACACGGCTCCTGTAACACATTAGTTCCTGCGTGATAGAACTTTGTTTAGAAGAGATTCTCAGGGATGTAACTTAGCTGGACTGAATTTTCATTC
This sequence comes from Rhodophaea formosa, assembly GCA_963082605.1. Lineage (NCBI taxonomy): Eukaryota > Metazoa > Arthropoda > Insecta > Lepidoptera > Pyralidae > Rhodophaea > Rhodophaea formosa. The sequence goes on from OY720226.1 coordinate 11,525,699, forward strand.
AGCATGGCATTCATTCAGACATTCAGCATGGTTGAATTAAAAGTTCAAATTTTATAAGCTCTTTTTTCATACAAACATACATATTATTTCGTTTTTAGACAAAACCTAAGGGCATATGATCAAATGCCACATTTAGCTTGTTGGTTTAGCGTATAGATGGAAAAAGGAATCCAAACAGTGAGGGGTTGCTAGCCGCATCATCTATTGCCATGATTCCATAGATTTTCGCGTATTTCCCTCAGCTGGCTTCTACAGTCTACGCTCGAAGAAAAGCAGCCGGTACATTCTACGATACATACTCGTTAAAAATTTGGATAAATAAGTCAGGTAATCATCATCATCATCATTTCATCATCGTCAATCGACTTTGCACACCCTGGTGTCAGAGTTCTTCGGAACAGCCTTTCGGCTTCTGAAATGGTTCCTTTAACGACTACCAGATGGCAGCCGGGACCACCGGCTTAACGTGCCTTCCGAAGCACGGAATCATCTTTCTTATCAGACAATCAGGTGATCCATGCCTGCAATGTCCTAACCAAACTGGAAACAACTTAACAATGAATGGAACCCGTGGGAATTGAACCCACGACCCCCGGGTCAACAAAGCAAACGCCTTAACCACTAGACCACGGAGCCAGTCAGGTAATAAATATAAATGTTACCAAAATATAACCAATCAAACTAAGTTTCGTTAACTATTTAGTAATCTGTGGTTTCGTTTTCAAAAAGATCGTTTTCCATCTTGACTTGGCCGTGGCAAGAACTCGGGACCAATCCAAAGGCGTTTACGGAACACTGAGCCCAGAGGTGTTCTTAACAAATTTATGAAAGTCTTTCAACATCTTATAATAGCATTAATCAAATTCTCACTATAATCCCCGAGCATTCGAGTTTGCTCCAACAAACTGTGTTCAATTTAACTTTGTTTTCAATAAAACTTGAAGCGCCAAGGGATAGCAAGTTTGCGTTTTAAATGGTCAGGTCAAGGAATTTATTTCAGGCAAAATTGGGACGAGGTCAGTGATCCGTTTCAATCTGTAAATGGTGAAATTCTTACATACATACATATTATCACGCCATTGTCCCTTGCGGGGTAGACAGAGTCTAAGGTCATAAAGCCTTAAGGCCACGTTTAGCGAGTTAAGACTGTTAAGAGTCGCCTGGAAGCGCATGTCTCCATAAAAACGGAAAAAGGGAATCGTGGCAATATTTGATAATTTTAAGGCAAAATCAAGCATCCAATCAATTAATCCCATTATAATCTACGTACGTTCCTATACAATTTGGTTAAATTATCGAATGTTGAGAATTATACGCCTCTCAAGATTTTCATACAAATTTGAAAAGGCTTGTAATTCTCAAACCATTGGTATTTTAACCAAGCTTTATAGGAACGTACGTAGATTATTATGAGATTAATTGATTAAATGCTTAATTTTACTCCAAAATTATCAAATATTGCCACAATTCCCTTTTTCAGTTTGTATGGAGACATGCGCTTCCAGGCGACTCTTAAGGTGGAGCGGAATCAAATGAGTGATGTGTTGCTAGCCGCATCGCCTATGTACGTGATTCCTTAGTCCCATCCTTTGTCCGATTTTTACAGTCTGCGCGGGAAGAAAAGCAGCTGGTATATTCATGGTTTTTAGGGTTTCGTAGTAAACTAGGAATCCTTATAGTTTCGCCATGTCTGTCTGTCTGTCTGTCTGTCTGTCCGTCCACGGTTTTACTCAGAGACTATAAGTACTAGAGCCATACAAGTAAAGTGCGGGAGTAATTTTTTTTCTCTACTTACCCATCGTGTGAGGTATCGTTAAAAAGGTCTTTGAAAAATATTTTAAGATTGAGAACATCATTTATCAATCCGTTTCCGAAATATTTGGTTTTAAAGTGAAAATTTTTGTTAGAGGTAAGTGTCTCCCCCCTCTATCTGCAAAACGGTTATATATAGATACGTGAAACAAATTACAGCAGTAGTATATATACTGAAGTTGAAAGGAAAAGTATCAGAGCTGAGTACTAAGAGCAAACTAAAAAGTTATAGGCAACCAACTTATAAAATGCACTGGAAAATGTAAAATTTGATACAATTTACATTGTTAGTCGTTAAACTGTGAGGTGCGAGTGTGAATAGTGTGAACTCAAAGTTGTCATTCGCAAATACGGAACCCTACACTGCGCGTGGCCCAACACGCACTTGGCCGGTTTTTTGTTTTCTCCCAAACCAGTATGAAAGATCTCATGTGAAATTTTTGTGCTTATAAATTTTTGTATTGACTTTCATACTTCTCTGAGAGAAAAAAATAACTGGCCAAGTGGTAGTTGAACTCATCCTTGTCCCCCGAAAATCACATTTATTTTGAAAAATATATTTATTTACTTTGCTCACCTGTGACTCATAGAAATCATAGAATTACACTATCGTACCAAATTTCACCTGATTTGATCCAGAAAATCCGTAGCAAATTGACTGTGACAGATAAACGGACAGACGGATTGATGCACTAGTGATCCTATAAGGGTTCCGTTTTTCATTTTTTGAAGATACCAGCTGCATCGCTTGTAGACTTCTGAAACCAGCTGAGAAGGGTTGGTGAAATTTTATAGAATTATGTCAATAAGCGATGCTGCTTCCCAGCAAGTTATCACGTTTTATTTATTCCTTTTAATCCATTTTCCAATCTATACGCCCGCCAACACGCTAACTTTTGGGTGCTATGATCTAGTGATCTAGGCACAGTAGCGACGAAAAGAAACAAATAGAAAGAAATTCAAGAATATAAACAATATAAGCCTTAGTATATAACCTGAAGTATTTTTGCAATCATAAATCTTATGAGAATCAGTCATTGAGAGAAAAAGTGATAACCGCCAAAAACGGCCGTTTTGGCGGTAATCAGATTGTCATAATTCTCACTGATTCCGATAATAATAAACATGTTTCCAAAAATACTTCAGGTTATTTACTAAGGCTTATATTGTTTATATTCTTGAATTTCTTTCTATTTGTAAAGTATTAGGAATAAAATCATTGGCGTCGCTACTGTGCCTAGTGTGCCCCCTTAAACCCTATACCTCTAAGAATAATCAGGATAGGTTCTCAATCATTCAACCGTCAAATACGAGGTATCTAATTATTCCAACGTGACGTGACATAAGCTCACGCAAACATCGATATTAGAATTTTTCAATTTTTCCTACATTTTCCCCTGTAAAGTTTCAAACTCTTCTAAATGTTAAATTCGTACTAGTTATGCTAAACACATGTGCCGTAAAAAGTTGGCGACACTCGTGATATCTTTTGCATTCGGTCCATATTATTCCTAGGTCCATGCCTTAGACTCTGTTTACCTCATTGGGGTAAAAAGATGATTCTTAAGCATAGTTGTAATTTTAAATTCAGTATTCCACGCTAAGTACTGTAAATCAGTAATGGCTAGTGTAAATCGTTTACCGTTTATTAAGTACTAGCTGTTACCCGCGGCTTCGCCCGCGTTATATATAGCCTATGTCCTTCTCGGTACCCTAACCTATGTGTATGCAAAATTTCATGATAATCGGTTCAGTAGATTCGGCGTGAAAGCGTAACAAACAAACAAACAAATAAACAAACAAACAAACTCACTTTCGCATTTATAATATTAGTTGGGATTGGCAAGACCTTAAATGTAGCCTTTTCTGCTCCCCTGACAACATTTACGAATAAGAAATTTTATAATATGGTGTGATGGTAAACTTTTATACTCTTATTGAATTAAGAAATTAGATATTGGAAAAAACTACACGCGGGCTGCATTCAAACCAGCGATCTTTAGTCTTTGTACGACAATATATATAATTTCTTAATTTACTAAGAATATTTCAGAATAGCATATGCATAAAAAAACCTATAAAAATAAACAAACTAAATAAATCATTCATCAAAATTCAAAATCAATCATAAAAAACTTGGATATTTCATCGCCAAAAGGTTGCAAGTTTCTTTTACAACTCAAGCAAATATCAAAAAGACGAATACAATGACTTATCTACTTCCAAATATGTTTCGCCCTAAAAGATGATAAAAGTAAATAAAATTCGCATCTCTCAAAGGCTGACGGTGTATTGTTGTCCAGCGAGTGGAAACATCAATCAAAACTCGATATTGCTCGCTGATGAAACGCAATCGCCCTAAATCGAGTCGATATCGAATATTTTGAGCCCTACAGGCATGGAAAGAATGAGTCGTAAGCAAAAATATTTAAATCGATTTTTATGCTAAAGGAATGGGTGATATATTATGAATGAAATAAAATGCCGTGTAGTTCCCGGCACAGTAGAATAGGACACTCAAGTACTCGTATTCCCGCAGATATCGTAGAAGGCGACTTAGGAAAAATTAGTTTATTAAGACAAAGCTTATAAATATCAAAGATACCTCTCCAAACCATCTGGCCAGTGTGGAGAGTGTAGGCGAAATCCTCTAATCGTTCTGGCTAATATATGGCTCTGGTAGTACAGAGCCATCCTGCTCTGCAATGGGGACTAAAAAAGACCTGATGATGATGATGATGATGATGAATATAATGAAACAGGTATAAATAGACACTTGAAAGTTAAGGTTGCCGACCCTTATATGATTACTAATTTAAACGTCTAACTGTCAAGATGTTTTCTAAGAAACGCGTGGGTGGACGGACGTATCAAGTTGAAATTAATATTACAATACTCACTTAGATCTAGACAAAAAATACTATCAAATACCTATTCTATTTTAATTTATTTTCAAAATCCTTTGTTATATAGATATACTCGTATATGTAATAAAATTGTTAATGGTATAAAATCACGTTTCAATATTTTACAGAGGTTGTATCTGAGAAATTATAAAAAAAAATGGTAAAGCTTTGTTGTGGATATGACCTACATAGACGATATTTTTATTACGTTTCGTGGGTAACCCGTCTTGAACATCTGTAAATGTCAAATCTTTGACATTTAGTAGTCAAGAGGCAAACAACCTTGTTCTGTTTTCTATATTTAGACGTATCTTATTAAATATTTACGCCAGGTCGGGCTGGCTGAAATGAAAGTGATTTGTAAGTACGGGGCGAAAAATAGAAATAAGCCTACTCAATACTCAATAATTTATTGCTTCCTTAAATGACAAATAAGTACATGCAGATTAGATAGCAAATAAATACATAGATGATTCCACAATCACTTAAGGACCCTGATGGGCGCTGCAATAGAAGAGAGGAAGAATCGCGTCACTGTTGTTAGTATAGCACCTTGAAGTAAATAATTAATATTCAATTTTTATTAGTTTATAGCCTAAAATATATAAAGGTGTTATGTACATCAATTTTCCGGGGTCCAGTCGGTCGAGTGCTCATCCCCTTTTGTAATAGATTATTTGAAAGTAAACGGAAATATCGTTTAAAAATTTATATGATTTATTGAGAACCCCTTCAAACTATACAGTTTAAAGTGAGAACGTGAAGATTTTTTTAAAATTATTTTTCTAATAGTGATATGCGAAGAAAATCGTTAATGAAATATTATATCATAAATACATTATGTTTAAAAACGGGGATAGTTTCGGACTTGGAATTGATGAGTCTTAAACTATAGTCGACAATCCCGACAAAATAACACGTGAATGACCCGTTTTAATACATAATGTATTTATCTCACGTTAGTTTCAATGCTAAATAGTTCACGAAATGGTTTATGAGTTATCAAGGGCTTTGAAAACCCGAAAAAAGTATGTATACTTTTAATAAATGCACATACCTTAGCAAAATAAATGTTTCTTCTTCTTCTTCTTTAAGTGCCACTCCATTACTGGAGGTTGGCCGTCAACTTCCCAAACTCTTCTCTATTCATCGCCAGGCGAAACAGTTGCTCAGCTCTGGCGATTCCGGATGTTCCTCAGCCATGATTTTTACGTCTTCCAACGCGTCTTTTGCCTTCAATTCAGCCCATCATAATTAGTTCATCATCATCATTTCGTGTAGGTGACACGGTCAGTCGACCATGCACACCCTGGTGTCAGAGTTCTGCGGAACCGCCTCTCGGCTTCTGACGTGGTTCCTTTAACGACTACCAGATGGCAGCCGGGACCACCGGCTTATCGTGCCTTCCGAAGCACGGAATCATCTTTCTTATCAGACAATCAGGTGATTCATGCCTTCAATGTCCTAACCAAACTGGAAACAACTTAACAAAGTATGCTTCCCGTGGGAATCGAACCCACGACCTCCGGGTCAACAAGGCGAACGCTTAACCACTGGACCACGGAAGCAGTTATCATAATTAGTTGAAGCAGTTGAATGTTACTTAATAACTATTATCTGTTGCGACAATCCGATTTTCAAAAGACAATAAAAAACTTACAAAAATTTCAAGGAATATAGCTAGCTAATACGATGAAAAAACAAAGTTGGAAATAATAAATAAATTTCCACGTAGTAAAACGGAGAGATTAATCGTCTCGAGAAAGAACTAGAATTTAATTAAGCGAGTAATAGAGCTGAAGCGATAGAGTGGGCTTTCACGGCTCACGAGCTTTTTCATGAAAAAACTTATGGTCGGAAGATGGATCTAAACGAGCTTTAAGCTCTCTAATATAAAAGCGTTTGCTGAAACAACATTTTCTATTTAAGCAGATAATTAAATTTTATACATGTACATATTTTCTTAAAATAATGATTGATTTGATGATTATTCAAAGGCACTTGCACTACCAATAGGTCACAGAGGTTGTCAAGTGTAAATTAGCATTGTGTAGTTTTGAAGATATGAATGAACGGGTTAGTATCGAATGGTCGCAAAAGCAAGTAGTAAATGGTAGCCACTCGTCTAAAACGCAACTGAAAACTCGTGTAAGAAGCAACTCGTCTAAGTTGCAAGATAGATTTGATGCACTTGGAATCAATATAGATCCGTTACAATTGCATGAAGTCAATAAACATATGAATGGCAGTAAAAAAAAAACTCTTTTAGCCATAGGCTGTTGGGTAACAAGAAATTCTAGTTAATTGAAAATGATTAAAAACTATTACTATAACAAGACTACAACTACTACTACTACAACTACTACGTAATAAAACTGAAAATAAATTTAATTAAGTGGGTGACAGAGCTGATGCAACAGTACTCTCTAAGAGCATTTCCATGGAAATTGTACAATTTTATAGCGTAACCTATTAATTACGTGGACAATGTTGCAGGACAAAAGCTAGTAATAAATTAGTTTAACAACATTAAAACCCTATTTACACGGGGTAAAACTGGAAAATATCGTCTCGTAAGAACTACAATTTAATTTAGCAAGTAACACACCTGAAGCGATCGAAGTTTTTCGGATGATGACATTATTTTTTTCCTTTATTACAAAGAAAGTCCTCCCAAAAAGACACAACCGCGAAAAAAAGATGACATCAGAATAGCAATATGCTAATGCATTGAAAAACCTATTAAAAAGTCACTTCTTCATTGTCCCCAGGGTCTCTTCTCACGCATGACCTTCCGCGAGCCAGTGTGGGTGGGCGGAGCTGGCAACACCACTGGTCTACAGAACAAGCTGGGCTTGTCTGACGGGCTGCTCGGCTGCGTCGACTTCCTGAGGATCAACGGGGATACTTACAGGCTGGTGAAAGATGCGGTTGCTACGTTGGATATTGGTAAGTCCTAGTAATGTATATGAACTGCAGGATTTCATCATCTATTGCTTGGAAGAAGTAAGAACCGCCCACGCGCCTCTCGCAACACCCTTTCCCGTCCCAGTTAATTATAGAAAAATCTGTGTTTTAGAGTTAAAATAGGACTTATTGATGAAAAGTAAGATCATTTTTCTTAATATTTTGCTTCCGGGAATCATGTTCACAACTCGGCACTGCACATTTCACCATAATTTATTGTAAGCACGAAAATTATGGCGGGAGAAACAATCTGTGCGCGTGCCCTTGTGTGACTAATCGCGACGTTCGCACTGTTTTAAGCTGTTCATACCCGTGCCAACTATTATTAATTCTGTGCCTGTGCTTACGGTTCATACTCGTTGACGCGCGCTCTATAGTTATATGGATACTCTAAGCATACTATGTAGTGAAGTAATAGGGATGATTTTAGATCCTCACACTCATTCTAGTTTTTTCTAAGGCAACTGTGTCATTTCACAACTTTGAACAGTGTGTCGAATATGCCTCAGTTTACTCACTATGAACAAGATTACTTTATATGGGATTTTATTTTGCATTCACAATGCTATTTTACCTTATTTATTAAATAAAGAAAATAAGAAATAGTGAAAAAATTTCACGCCGGCAGGACTTAAACCTGCGTCTAGATCTCAGTACGATCTACGCGTTGCCAATTACGCCACCGCGCTTCAAGCCCCGGCGCCGAATTTCTCCACCATATCCCATTACTCTTGCACGCATCACAGGTTCGCCACCACGCGGGTAGGTTCAAGTCCTGCCCGCGTGGAATTTTTTCACCATTTCTTATTTTTTTTATTTAATAAATATATGATTAATTAAATTTAGCGGCAGCCTTCAACGAAAGGAAAGTGAAAAGAAAAAGTTATTCGTCTATCAAATTGATTGATTTGAACATTGTCTGGAGTTTTTGAAGACTTGAAGATAAATTATTAGGTACTTACCCAATCTGCGATATAGAAATATATATATATATATATTTATATACATGGCGAAATTTTGATCGTTCCGGACCATTAAAGGGGTGATTCAGCCTGTCAATATAAACAACTTTTCCTATGGGACAAATGCTGTAAACTCAAAAAAAATTTCGACATTCCTATATATTTGAGGTCCCATAGGAAAAATGGTTCATATCGACGGGCTGAATCACCCCTTTAAGGGTCCAGAACGATCAAATTTCACCATGTATATATAATGCGTAAACCTGTCAACAAGTGACTATACAACCGAAACTACTGTATCTAGTAACTTGAGATTAGGTACATTCCTTGGTATTTGGTACATTGATCCTTTCATAAGTAAGTGAGGACTAAGAAAGAATTTTTAGAAATTCAACCCTTAAGGCGGTGAAATAGACGGTAAAGTTTTACGCGGATAAAGTCGCAGGAAAATTTGCTAGTATTTAATAATGACTTAATAATGAAGTCTTTTGTTAACCGTGTTAAATTTGTCAAGCTGCCTGGTTTAGCTTAAGATGCGTAATGGCTAATAACGCTAGCGAATCGGGCTCCTCATCTGTAAAAACAATGAAGTACTAAAGTCAATACGGTAGTTGCCTAATGTTAAGATTATATAAAATTTGTTTCTAATGAGACTAATTTCTATCTAAAAACACTATAAAGAACACTTTTAATTTGATATCGATTCGTTAAGTGATCTTAAAGCTTCTTTAAAGTTGGGTGAAGAGGACCATTTTTTAAAGTATGAAATTCTTTAATTACCATTATACTGTATTTTAGTCTGCAAAATTTATAGCAACTTTTATTATGAAACCATTACCATAAACGAAATATTTCGTATAGCTACTAAACAAAGTTCTCACGCCACCCATACAAAATACAAGCTTGTGACGTCACAAATATGTAGGCATTTCAGCAGCGCGTTTTCACGTCTAAAAATTTACGTCTAAAAACATGTGTCTTTAAAACTATTATAACTGAAAGAGTTTTTTATTTAGAAATGTATTTCTGTCACTATTGTGTTTATTTTTGGCAGGTCTTTAAATAGCAACATGAAAAAAAATTTAGTCAACTTGCCCATTATATATATTCATATATTAGTAAAATTACTTTGATAATGAAATAAGCGTTTAGCTAAAACTAACTTCATTACAAGACTTATCAAACAATTATACACCCTTGTAATTGGTTGTAACTAGGTTCGAAAACGATAAATTCGATATCACGGAAAACATTAAGTATCAATCCCGGGGCTTTACGACTTAAAACACGGCTCAAGATTTTAATATCCCCTAAAACTCGACGAGATTACGTCTTTGATTAAGAACGTCAAATCGTTTTAATCTGTAAGGAAATTATCCAGTGATCGCTAATAAAATAAACAACAACGCTTTGACTTGCCTTTTTCACGTCTGAGAAAAAAAAATGCGCTGTTAAAAGTAGGATAGGTATGTCCTGTTTGCTATTTTTACATGACACCCAAAGAAAAGTGCGTTAATTTTTATAAGAATGAGTCTTTGAAGGCTTACTATTATAAATAAGTATATATCAAGGTATGCACAATTTAAGACCAAAGCAAGGATTGTATGTATTATTAGAATCCCATTATTTCTGAATTCATATTTATACCGCGCTCAGAATCGAGTCGCCGCGTGACTGCGACGTGGTTGGAATTCTAGCTCAGTACAACAGTCTGCGGTTATCGACAACTCTTCTCGAGGTGTTATACTTCGTAAAATATGTGAATTTTTCTTAGACTATTTCGACTCAGGTATTTTTTTGTTTGTTTGTCTTTGCCATGAAAAAATCATAAAGGGTCAAAAAAATCGTAAATGGTGCTTTTATTTTCTCAAAATATGGTAGATACAAAAATTGGACGCAACCAGTAGCCAGCCATTCATGTGCAACTGTCAGAAATATAATGCAAATTAAAGGTTGGGACTACAAGCCTGAGAAGACTCGAAACCAGGCTTCCGGAGGCCCGGTGGTGATATAAACGATATTTACGCGGAGAAATTCGCAGGAAACAGCTCGTCGATAATAACAATAACATTTGATATTCATAGAAGATTATCAGCGGTGTTTCGCATCACAATGCATCTTCAATCAAACTTGATTCCCTGTAGTGGGAGGGTTCTTCTACCTGAGTATTTCAATGGAACAGAGTTCTGGTTTTTATTATTAACACGCTTTTATTAGCTTCACTTGCATGTAAGAAAATCTTGGAATCTTAATTTGACCTACTTCCCGGTCTTTAAGGTGAAATTTTGCACACGCTCTGAGTTCTGATGACAATACATGACTAACGTGCTAAAAGCGTTTTTATAGTTTTTTAAACTAATTATAAATTATTATTTAAACGGAAACATAAAACCTTAGATTATATAACACCTAGATAGACTCTATTAGCCTAAAATCGCGCACACACACAGCTATAAATTTGACAGATTTTGAGGGCATAAATTGACAGGACGCGTGTGATAATAACTCAGATAATAACAAAGCTGTCACGCACACGAGCCTGGAAAAATTTACCAGTTTCATTCATTGGCATGACGGTGTCTAAAGAGTAGTCAAAGCATAAAACACAAATAGGTACTAATCGAACCCAGAAAGCGATGGAAAACGATACATTTAAACTGCTACAATATTTCATTATCTGCAAGAAGTCCACAACTAAAAATAGGCTTCGCCTTAGGATTACCATTTGGTTTTGCCACATTCATCACGCTTGGCAAACGGGTGGTCGTAGTTTGTTTGGCTTTGGTATATCGGTACCGATACTGCTGTTCATCGAAATCGTTTTTTTAGGGTTCCGTAGTAAACAAGGAACCCTTATAGTTTCGCCATGTCTGTCTGTCTGTCTGTCTGTCTGTCTGTCTGTCTGTCTGTCTGTCTGTCTGTCTGTCTGTCTGTCCGTCCGCGGTTTTACGCAGAGACTATAAGTACTAGAAAGCTGTAATTTGGTATGAATATGTATTTTAATCATGGCAAAAAAGTGGTAGAAAAAAAACATGAAAAAAAATTTTTTTTAGGGTAGCTCCCATACAAGTAAATTGGGGGAGTAATTTTTTTTTCTCTATTTACCCATCGTGTGGGGTATCGTTAAATAGGTCTTTCAAAAATATTATGAGGTTGAGAACACCATTTTCCGATTTAGGGATCCGTTTCCGAAATATTTGGTTTTAAAGTGCGAATTTTTGTTAGAGGTAAGTGTCCCCCCCCTCTATCTGCTAAACGGTTATATATAGATACGTGAAAAAAATTACAGCAGTAGAATATATACTGAAGTTTAAAGGAAAACTATCAGAGCTGAGTACTAAGTACAAACTAAAAAGTTATAGGCAACCAACTTATAAACTGTAAAATTTCATACTATTTTCATTGTTAGATGTTTTTGGTCGCTAAACTGTAAGGTGCGAGTGTGACTAGTGTGAACTCAACGTTGTCATTCGCAACTACGGAACCCTACACTGCGCGTGACCCGACACGCACTTGGCCGGTTTTTTTTTTACGACGAAAGTGTAGAAGTTGTTTGGACTGGGTGATATAACAGGATATTTTTCTGGGCCAAAATATCAATAATAAAATTAACCGTCAGTAAGACAATAAAAAAATATGGACATGTATTTTTCTTTCGTGAATTAAACAATAAATTTCAAAGATAAAGCGTGTCAAAGTTCATGAGTGGGGGCTTGTGACATTACAGGCCACTAAAAAGTGTACTGTCTAGTGACGTCACACACAATTTTAGCGGGCTGTATCTTTGTAATTGTTTGTTTGATTGCCTAAAGAAAAAACACGTGTCAAATGTTTTTCGATAATCTAACTAACAGACTAATTATATTTTTTTAGGGAAATAGCCCATTCCCCTTCCGTGCATGATTTAATTCCCCCTGCACCATTTCTCCATCGGACGATTCGACGTGGAGTCGGTTGATATTCCTCATCACACATCTAGCTTCTTCTTCATTATGCAAACCGCTAAGAAATGGAATTCCCTTCCCGCGTTGCTGCTGTTCCAACTCGTACCATTTAGGGTTTCTTAATGCAAGAGTGAATAGGCAATATTTGAGTTTGCGTGTACCATCCTAGACCTCATCGCTGCTTCCCATCAGACAAGATAAGGGTCAAACGCAATCAATTGATTCATAAAAACGTAATCATCTTACTCTACTTGCCTTATTTGTTCATCATCATCATTTCGTGTAGGTGACACGGTCAGTCGACCATGCACACCCTGGTGTCCGAGTACTGCAGAACCGCCTCGCCACCTCTGACGTGGTTCCTATAACGACTATCAAATGGCAGCCGGCACCACCGGCTTAACGTGCCTTCCGAAGCACGGAATCATCTTTCTTATCAGACAATCAGGTGATTCATGCCTGCAATGTCCTAACCAAACTGGAAACAACTTAACAATGTATGGAACCCGTGGGAATCGAACCCACGACCCCTGAGTCAACAAGGCACACACCTTAACCACTGGACCACAGAGCCTTATTTGTTTAAATATGATAAACATCTTTTAGTGGTGGCGACATATTTTGGTTTACATAAAATGTAAAGTTATTCCTTATTTAACCTACCTGACTGATAAACAAGCAATATACTAATTACTCCGATATTAAGAAGTAGATGGTTCCGTCGTCATCTAGCAAGGGTTGCCAGACCTCAAAATAATTTATTTCCCCGGAAAGCCACGGAATTGATAAAGAAAAGATAAAATGAGGGTAAAGCCCCGCCATTTTATCTTTCTCCTTTGAGGCATTTGCATTAAAATGTATTTCGCTTTTGATAATGTTAAGAAAAATATTAAGAAATAAGCTCTTTATGAAATACTAGCTGTTATCCGCGGCTTCACCCGCGTAATATATAGCCTATGTCCTTTTCGGTACCCTAACCTATGTGTATGCAAAATTTCATGATGATCGGTTCAGTAGATACGGCGTGAAAGCGTAAAAAACAAACAAACAAACTCACTTTCGCATTTATAATATTAGCTGGGATTAACTTCAAAAATATTTCATAAAAAACATAGATACTTTACTTACATATCTAAAATCTAATGAATGATATATTAGATTTTACGATTTCACGTCTATTAGCGATACAGATCGACACCATATTATTTTAATTTGGTTTAGCCTTCGATCACCTATAAGATCGAAGGGTTGCTCATTATACGCCTACCAACACGCTACGTGGCCTTTGGCTCTTATACTCTTTAGGCCTTATTAATGTATACCACTTATTTATATCTATACTTATATTATCAAAATGAAAGATTTGGTTGAGTTTGTAATGGATAAACACAAAAAGACTATCATTCGCCTGTAAAAGCTACATTATCAGCGGGTAACACAGGTCGGCCCTTCAGGCCATGCATGCAAATCGCGGCCCATCAGGCATATGAGAGTTTGCTGTCTCTCCAAGCCTTGCGCACCCAGGCAACGCTCAAAGCCGAGGCTCGTCCCTCCTGGGGACACTTTGGTGATGTTTGCCTTACAGGTTGAGGGCAATCTGCTCTCACCACAACAAAGTCACACCACAACACAAAGTCCGGTGAAATACCGAAAACTCACATGGAGCTAGCTACACAGTCCTTTTAAAAAAAAAGGGTAACACAGGCAAACATTCAAACGGACGAAGACGAGGCATAATAGCTAGTAGGAAATAAATTTGCACCTCAGTCATTGATGTTATTGAGCAATAAGGTGCGACCTACATCCTCATTTTTTTGCATCCGTCTTTTCCCGTTTGCATCCTAAGCTGTGATATCCAAAGCTTTGAATGTTGGAATTAGAGAGCATTTTTTAGTACCCTGAAATTCAACAGCAGAATTTTCAGCTGCAAAAGAGTTCTAAAATCTACCGTTCGCATTTCAAATCATTCAATATTCAAACGCCACAATTGTCGGATTTTAAAATCCATCGCTCAATTCGAAATCATTCGATATTCAAACGCCGAAATTGTTTAGAGAGTCAGTTTTACTGGATATGCAGCACATTGGCTCGTTTAAACAATCGTGAATCCGCGCCTGCTCGATTTAAAATGTTCCATTTGACGACAAACAACTCGTCGCCATGTTTGCGCGCGAAAATGTATTGTGACGGCTGAAGATTGAATTTTGTCAATAGACGCCGCTTGGAAAGCAGTTATTTCTAGAATTCCCACTTTTCTGAAGAAACTTGAAAGGGCAAGGTTTGAAGGACTGTAATATATTGTGAAAAGAGTGAGTTTAAAAACTGGTGAGGTGTATTTTTTAACTATTCTAAGGAGTCTCAGTAGTATTCAAGTAGGTACCTACTCATGAAGTTTGTAATTACTTACGTTACGCCTTCTCTAAGGCTGGTGACATAATCAGGTGGAGAAATTCGACGTGTAGGATCGATACGCGGTGGCCTATTTCTTAAAGCGTTAGTCTAAGAAACACTAAAGAATTCGGCCCGCGTAGAATTTGGTTCCCATTTTATCTTATTCCTTAAATATATTTTTTTTTATGTCATGATCAGACACCTATCCATTTTTATGCTCTATCTTATTTTAATGATTTTAATAAAATTGAAATAAAAACTACTGACACATAAACCTTATACATCACTTACAAATAAATTAGAATAGAATAAAATATACTTTAATGCACCAAATAGGAAACAAATTATAACATGGTAGAAAACAAAATTGGCACAAAGCCGGACTTATTGCTTAAGCGATCTCTTCCAGTCAACCTTAGGGTAGATGGACACAGTACACGCATATATATACGTCGTGTACTGTGTAATATATATACATAATAAATACATATATACTTTAACAGCCAGGAAATTTAAGAGCGTAGAAAGATAGTAGTAGGACTTAACGAGATGTTTAAAGTTGGTGATTGTTTGAGCTTCTCGAATATCGAGAGGGAGAGCATTCCATAATCGAACCGCTTCAACGGAAAAGGATAAGATACTCATTTACCCAAACCCTTTTCCTCAGTCTTTGTAAGTACATAATTTATTTGAATTCACATATGTGTGGCCTGTGCCGTGGCGCTAGTTTTATAAGCCTATAAAGTTACAAAACCTTAAAACTCAAAAATTCTGTGCGTTATCATATCAAACAAGTCTTACACTAAAAATAAAGTACATTAACCTCGTCTCGTAAATATCAATTCCAAGCAGTTATCCTAATAAATAAAATGTATTTCGCCAAATCTTTCCAATCAAATCGCACAACTCAGCCAATTGAAATCCAAGCCCATCGTCCCGTGAACGGTCCTTCATAATTTCCCTATAAACTACCGCCATTTCCGCTTTGCCGACGGATTTTCGCATATATCCGTTCAATTGACATATATTTCAGAAAATATATATCTTTTTTGCCGACAATAAGAGTATTTTGATGTGATTGAGAGATTGGCGGACATTTTTATGTAAATTCAAATAAATTATATACGAAGATTGATGGACAGGGTTTGGGTTAGTAATTTATTTGTGAGTGTTAAAATAATGTTTATATTTCAATATTATTTAAAGATTTACTTTGAAAAAATAGTAGAGCATAAAAATGGATATGTTTCTATTTATGAATGTAAATAGATACTCTTATTAAATTAAGAAATAAGATATTATGGGAACAAAAAATTTTGCGCGGACAGGATTCTTTAGTTTTAGTACGACTAACGCCTTAACAAATAAGCCACAGCGCTTTAAACCTAGACGTCGAATTTCTCTCACCAACCTCAGAGAAAAGGTGTAATTACTTAAGTAATTGAATTTTACTTAGATTAAATATATACGGACAATAATATAAATGTATATAAATATAAAGATTACCTCCATAGAATAGTTTAAAAATACACTTCACCGGTAAGTTTTCAACAAACTGACCTCTTTTCACAAAATATTTCAATCTTTCAAACCTCGCCCTTTCAAGCCCTTCAGAAAAGTAGGAATTCTAGAAATAACTGCTTTCCAAGCGGCTTCTATTGAAAAAATTCGATCTTCAGCCGTCACAATACATTTTCGCGCGCAAACATGGCGACGAGTTGTTTATCGTCAAATGGAACATTTTATATTTTGCGATTGTTTAAACGAGCCAACACACACACATCCAGTAAAACTGACTCCCTAAACAATTTCGGCGTTTGAATATCGAATGATTTCGAATTTAGCGATGGATTTTAAAATCCTTTATACAATTTCGGCGTTTGAATATTGAATGATTTGAATATGAACAGTAGATTTTAGAACTCTTTTGCAACTGAAAATTCTGCTGTTGAATTTCAGGGTAATAAAAAATGCTCTCTAATTCCAGCATTCAAAGCTTTGGATATCGCAGCTTAGGATGCAAACGGGAAAAGACGCAAGCAAAAGATGAGGATGTGGTTCTCGTTACTGCTCAATAACACCAATGTCTGAGATCTAAGTTTATTTCCTACTAGCAATTATTTTGCGACTTCGTCCGTGTAAATTATAAGCCTGTGATACCCGCAGATAATAAAGCTTTTATAGGCAAAAGAATTTTTTTAATTGGGTCAGTCCTTTTTGTTTATCCATTACAAACACTCAAATCTGTCGTCTTTATAATATTCATAGATATATAGTATCTATACATCAATAAGGCCTAAGGCCATAAGAACCAAAGGCCAGATAGGGCGTTGGTAGGCATATAATGTGCCAAACCCTTCGATCTTATAGGTGATCGAAGGCCAAACCGAATCAAAATGGTGTAGTGTCGATACAGATACCCAATATATATATAGATTTTAGATATTTGAGTAAAGAAAAATTTTTCTTTTCGATGGGCTGATTTGAGGAATGATACGGTGTTTGAACACAAAACATCGAACAAGAAACATTTTAAATAACAGTTCGTGATGATCAATTCCTCTTTTGAAGTCGGGAAAAAATCTGTTGAAGCAATTTCTTTCAGATAGATATGGGTTTCGCAGGTAAACGATGTCATGAGTCAAAGTGGCCGTTTGGGCCCGATCGCGATATTACAAACGAGAATAATGGCTTCACAAATACTCTGTATCAGATGTTACAGAATTTCGATGTGTATTTTCAAATACTTTTTATTTTTAAACCCTGAAGCTAAAAGAGAGGGGTTATTACTCGTAGTTTACGTGTTTGTGTGTGGTAGTAGGTCCAAAACGGATGAACCGATTTTCATTTAGTTTTTTTTTTGTGTCACAGATTATTTTATAGCGAGTGTTCTTGGCCATGTTTCATGAAAATATATGTCGGAGATTTTTAAAATTTTTACTTTCATGTTTTATGTTTTATGTACCAAACATTTCAAAAATGTTAGGTATTTTATATGTTCTGGATTATTCGTCCGCTAGTGCCATATTTAATTAAATGAAGATCTAAAATTATAAGTGACAAGAAGTTGGTAACGTACATTTGTCTAACGAGCTTGTAAACATCAAAGAGACCTTTCATAACCCGTCTGGCCAGCGTGGAGAGTGTAGGCCAAATCCCAGAGGATTTGGCCTACACTCTCCACGCTGGCCAGAAGCTCTGACTAATATATGACTCTAGTAGTACAGTGAGGATCGTGCTCTTGCTGTGGAGACAACAAAGACCTGATGATGATGACGAACATAGGTATAGTTACACCATAGTATTATCATCTTGTCCACGAATTTCCATATACGAACGGGAGTTGTACTCTAACTATACATAGATGGCGCTACGTGCTAAATTTAATAGATATTCATTATTACAACTATTCGGGCCGTGTGGTTCCCGGCAGAGTAGAATAGGACCACTCCAAGTCATCCCGTGGATGTCGTAAAAGGCGACTAAGGAAACACAAGCTAAACAAAGCTTATAAACATCAAAGAGACCTCTACAACCCGTCTGGCCAGCGTGGAGAGTGTAGGCCAAATCGTCTGACTACTCAGGCTAGTATATGGCTCCGGTAGTACAAAGAGGGTCGTGCTCCTGCAGTGGAGACTAGAAAGACCTGATGATGATGATGATGATGATTACAACTAACTTTAGATTTAATAATCAGTATTACATTTTATCTTCCAAATATATCTGTTAATATCCATTTCACGCTTAAATAAATATATAAATAAATAATTAAATATATACGGACAAATCACACAGATTGAGCTAGCCCCAAAGTAACTTCTTAAGTAAGACTTGTATCATGGGATACTAACTCAACGATACTATATTTTATAACAAATACATATCTAGATAAACATCCAAGACCCAGGTCAATCTGAAAAAGATCATTTTCCATCTTGACCTGACCGGGGATCGAACCCGGGACCATCCGTGTCACAGGCCGGCCGTGTTGACCGATGTGCCACGGAGCTCGTCAAAGTAAAAAAAAAAAAGCTTAAAAATATTATGATTAGTCTAGTGGGCTAGTACTAATTAGTAAACCTATCGGCATCTTACGGTGGCTTCTTAAAACTGAGCTTACCAGAGCGTTTGCCAGAGGCCAGGGGTACTATTTTTGAACGCGTGCCACTCGTCTACGAACGATTTTTCCATACAAAAATCGTTCGAAGACGAGTGGCACGCGTTCAAAAATGGCACTCCAGAACGCATGCCTCTAGATGAGACACATGAGACATCTATTCCTGTAGAATTTTAATATCTATGGTAACACACACTTGGTTTCGTCAGAAAAATTGAAATATTTGTAACCAAGGCTTCACTGAAAACCGTTCCGCCATATTGGCGAAGAATGTGAAAAGGGCGGCCTTGTCGGAAATAAATCAACCTGCCCGTTTGTGAGTTAACAAGTTTTAATATTCCTGACCACATAGGGGTTATTTATGGCCCGGGCTGAAATGTAGGGACGTGGGCGTACGTAAGGGTCCAGTTTTGGGTGTAAAGTAAATAGTTGTGGGTAAAGATTTGCATATCCATATTAATATTTTTCTTGTCAAAATGCATGCATGTCTATTCTAGTCAAAATTTCAAAATTAATAATGGGTCATTCATGTATTACGTAAGCAGCGAAAGGTCTGTGGTCAGCTTATTTTTGATGATGGAGGCTTTGCTAAAGTCTTCAGCACTATATTGCAAAATAAACAAACATATTTTGTGAAAATTATATCAATGTTTACGTAGGCTTGGGGAAAGATCTTTTCTTACAAGAGGGGGGAGGGGGGTTAAAAATAGCTAATACTTTACTTTGCTTTGAACGACCGATCTCTCATACATATACATATTGTATTTAAATGTACCCATACACCAAATAACTATCGATCGCCCGCAGCTTTATTGCATGTATTTTTATGTCATTTTTAAATAACTGTTGTTGAATTCAAGAATGTGTACCTTGATCTGCGTGATTCGGAAAAAAAACTATTTCAAGTTAAGTTTTACCCGCTGGTCCCCCTTCCCCCATATAAAAGCTTTAAGTACGTCCATGTGTAAGGGTTTGAGAGCCTTATAGATGATGGGCGAAAAGTAAACATAACCACAGTTTGAAATGTATGAGTTTCAAGCGGGTTTAGTGGTTGCATACATTAATCTATGAAAATTAAAGAAAATCTATTTTTTAAAACCGCAAAATTGACAAGTTGCTTTCCACACTAAGTCTTTATTTATGCTACAAAATTAATAGTCAATAGTCAAATTTCACTCATCGTAAGATATTTCAATACCATTTGATGAACGTTAATTTTCATTGCAATTAGTTTACTATTTTATATTATTGTTGACGTCAATAATTTATTTAGCAACTGAAAATAATGCCTTAGCGAAATACTACGAGTATGTTTATTAAATTTAAGAAGTATCTAGCTTTAGATACCGTCTTATCTAACAACTAGCTAATTTCCCGCGACCGTAAATTAGCCTTTGTCACCCGCAGATAAATTAGCATTCTATATAGGTAAAAGAATTTTAAAAATCAGTCTAGTACTTTTGGAGCCTATTCAATGCAAACTAAGAAGAACAAATCTAAACTTTCCTCTTTTCCTCTATTTGCCGTTTGAAAGAATCATAGGGAAGTATAAATTTAAAATATACAAAGGATAAATGATTTTTTTGATCGTTCGAAAATCTGAGGAATCACTTCTAAAGGTGATATGGCTATTACTATTTTAATATCTTTCGCCACATAAAAACACCAACTGCTAAACCTGGCCTTTGTTTATGATGGCTGTTAGATTTAGATTTTATCAGTATACAGCGTGTAAATTGAGCCTCGAAATTCCCATTGATGATAATGATGATGATTCCCTTAAAGGGATGACTCAGATCGTTAAAATGAACAACTTTTCCTATGGGACCAATGCTGGGAACTCGAAAAATATTGACTTTTTCATATTAATTGCCCGGGCGGCAAAACACTTTAATATGAAAATGTCGATTTTTTTTTTAAGTTCCCATTATTGATTTCATAGTTAAAGTTGTTTATATTAACAGGCTTAGCACCCTTACGTCAAAAGTCAATTAAGTCACTGGTTATTGTATAGCATTTAAAGAATCCTTTATATGACAATAATCTCCTATAACTTACGGCACAAGTCTATCGGCATTGGACGCCATTATTAGCTAAGAACGTGACAAGAATACCGACTCGTGAAAATCATTACAGAGCCGTGTACTTGATTTGAAGTACCTACACATATGTAGGTACGTTATATTTGTTTTGGAGCAATTTCTTAGTAATGCATTAAAGTTATGAACAAACTTAATAAGGACTGGCGCGCACTAGCACAAATTATAGAATCTTGGAAGAGTGACTTTCTTTGACTTTCTTCTCTCCTCATTACATCTCCACACCAACTCAGTCTATGAGTCTATGACTATAGAGCTTCTCTGTTATTGGTGTGAATTTTATACTTTCCCTTATCTTATCATTCCGTTTTTTATCCATTCATGTCACTCCACACACTCATCTCAACATTCGCATCTCTGTTACATGCAGTTATCTTTCTTGCATCTCATATATTGTGGCCCAACATTTGATACAGTAAGACAGGTCTGATTTGTTTTGTAATTTTTTATTTCAGATTAAGGGACATACGACTGTCACACGTTACATCCGTGACACTCCACTTTGCCCATCCTGCATTATTAACAAAGCAAGTGGCAAGAATACAAGTTTCATTTAAATAAAATTATTAAATTAAAAAACATCCTAATTTCAATAGAGAGGATGGTTGGCAGTTACCACCAGCTTGGGATCCAGTCATCAATTTAATCAAATCTCAAGCTAAGCAGAAGACTGCAAGACCTTCAGACACCGTGAGCCAATACTGCGTACATCCGGAACGTTATCAATAAATATTTTAGGCGGTAGATTTTGCAGTTCATATAAAATACAAGACAAATGTCAACTTAGTCTACCTGTGACCACGAACACTGTAAAGTGCTCGAAACGTTAGGTGTATAAATAATGTAATAAACGCGATAAAAACCGTATTAAAATAATTTTATTTAAATGTGTAATAATCGCAAAAACATAAGAAAACATTATACAAGTTTCAGTAAAATCGTTACAGCGCTGAGTATTTGATCTGAAATATACATACGAATGTTAAGGCAAGTTACTGAAGCGAGCGGATTTGGATTTAAGCTAAGAGGTGACCGCTACTAACTTCATCTTTAGTTCATTTAGCATTTTATTTGCCTATTTCTTGAATATGATAGTTACACTTAATTATTAAGATTCATGTTAATCTAAATAATTAATACGTTAATTATTTGAGATACATATTTATGTATCTCAAATAATTTCTGTATGCCACTCCAGAGGATAATTTTGAAATATTCGACGCCATTACTAGCGAAGCACGTGACAGGAATACAGGCTCGTGAAAATCATAACAGGCCCGTGTATTTGATCTGAAGTACCTATACGGTGATATTAACTAGCAGTGATTTCTTCTGATATTAGTGCAATGATAATCAAATTTTGCAGTTTTCTGTGCTTATCCACATCTAGTTAGTATTTTTTTGCCTGTTTAACCATAAAGTTCTGTTTATTGTAACTTCCGATCAGTTAATTCAATTTTGGTGCAGTAACGATTTCAAGCCAAACAGTTTTTACTGTATTTTATTGATCATGACCGCTACATATTATCCGCATCTTAATCAAGTCAAATCCTTTAAAAATCTGAGAGAATCGGCCTCAGCTATGATGTGTAGTCAACTGTACAATAAAAGCATAGTCGTAAAAAAACTAAACCGGCATCTAAGATATTGTCTCTCTTATACTAACGTATAGACTGCCAACCTCATACAAGAATATTGGACCATATTAAGGTGGCAAATGTATGGCGCTGAAGAGTTGTTTGCTACTCGCTACCTAATAGATGGCGGTAATCTGCGTTAGCCTAAACCTTTGCCTAAACTTACTGAAACCAGGGTGTAATTTTAAAATATTTTTCTATTTTTTAATAAGATATAAGTATTTTGTATATAATGCTTTAATATTCTCATAAAACGGTAGATACAATGTTGTGTAGTAACGGGTGGCGCCATCTATGTGAGTCTGTGAGAACGAATCGTACGATTAAGGGGTTGGGACCACATGCCGGCATCCATAATCCCAAATTGCTGCAAAGCTACAATTTCGTAATCGTAGTTAAATCCTCTAAAAAATCACGCACGTGTATTTTATAAGAACTAGTTCTTATAAAATACTAGACTATTGTCAACTTATTCTACCTGCGACCACGAACACTGTAAAGTGTTCGAAACGTTAGGTGTATAAATAATGTAATAAACGCGATAAAAACCGTACTAAAATTAATATTATTTAAATTAATAACAATCGCAAAAACATGATAAAACATTATGTACAGTGTACGGTTCACGCACGAGTGTTGACCTCGGCTATGCTTGATGAGTAGCCGACTGTACAATAAAAACATATTCGTAGGTAAACAAAACTAAACCGGCAACCATAATCCCAAATTGTAACAACGCTACAATTATCGTAATTGTAGTCATATCCTTTAAAAATCTGACAACAACCACGAGTGTCAGCCTCAGCCACGCTTGATGCGTAGTTGACTGTACGATAAAAGCATATACGTAAACAAAACTAAACACACACCCATAATCCTAAAACGGAACAACGCGTTAACTGAGAGACGCGTTAATCCAGACCCGTACTAAGGCGTCGATCGACATTTTCCGCCATCCGCCGCCACCTTCCGCCACTTTTCCGCCATTTACCCACCGCCGTAACGGAATTAGCTATCTTGTCACGTCACGCCACATGCGGGATTGACGGGATGTTTTTGACATCCTAAGACTTATTTTGAGGTTTCGAAGATTACGGGTCGATGACAGGCGATGGGTGCCAATGTCTTCGGTGAAATAAATCATCGTAATAATGATTAAATTGCCGTACATTACAGTAAATAGGTGTTCTGCAGGAGTTCACACAATATATTCATAAAAATATATAATTTATAATGTTTTACATTACAAAATAATTTATAAGTAATTTTACTAATGTTTTAACCACAAAACAACCAGCAAGATTAGCCAAAGCAACCAAAAAGATTACCTCTATTAAAATATACTTATAACTAATAACTAAGCAATATACTTACCTATGCCAGATACGAACAAGAGCGTTTGTACTTATTAAACTTTTGTACCATTACTAGAAGCTCGTTTCGTCAGGTATATTAAAGGACTTCGTAACATTAATAAGACGATTATAAGATTAAGAAATTAACGTTTCTAGAACTGCGCCCAAATTCCAGCTTTGTAGCATGCTACTAGTTTCTTATAAGTGAAAATAATAGTAGTCTTAAAGGTCGTTGTAAGCACTGGTTTTGCTAGTTGGGACAGTTTCCTGAAATATCATCATCATCGGGTCTTTTTTATCTCCACTGCAGGAGCACGACCCTCTATGTACTACTAGAGTTATAGGTATATTAGTCAGACTAGTCATAGGATTTGGCCTACACTCTCCACGCTGGCCAGACGGCATGTAGAGTTGTCTTTTGATGTCTATGTCGCAGGGATTTTGTCAAAAACGTGACATTATAATTTCTCTAGTGAAATTTTAATTACACTGATTATTGTCAATAACCTCTGGTTTGTATAATTTCACGGGCTCTTTTCAGAGTAATTGTAATTTCACTGGGCCGCAATAGTGATATTATAATAAATCTAGGTTTATTATGAGTTGCGTTTGTGGTGGGAGCCCGGCGTGTTCAGAAGCTTTATTCAAATCCAAAAATTGATGCTAGTGACTAAAATGTTACTACCAGTATTACGTACTATCAAGCTTATAGTTATTAAAGTTATGATTTGTTTAGTAAGCGTTATAACTTTTTCAGCATATTTTATAGTATAGGTAGTACTATAAAAAGTAACAATTTCAATAAAAAAAAAAATATTTCTTAAAATCTGTTTTTTATTTCCTAACTCTACTTGTCTTTTCACGACTTTTATAATATCCCTGCAACATCTATAAGCTTTGTTTAGCTTGTTCCTAAGTTGCCTTCTACGACATCCACTGGGCTGGAGTGGTCCTATTCTACTTTTCCGGAAACCAAACAGCTTCTTCCTTAAATATCAGATTGGTAGACAAATAACATACTTACATATGATTTTAAGCTTTCGCGGTCACAATCACTATTATGTTCACTACGGGACTTACCGCGATGTGTGCAAAAACCTGTGTAATAAAAGACAAAGAAAAAGGGTAGACCGATACGGTTTCCCTTGACAGCTCAACATACACCACCGCAGTCTCTTCAGTTAGTCTGTGAAAATGGCAGCTGCAATGTTGTCGAAATATCAGACAGAACTCAAAAATAAAAGCGGTAAGTCCCGTAGTGAACATAATACTTACATATTCTGGACTGGAAACATTAAGCAATAAGGGACACACTTAATTTCACCCGAATTATTTATATTCTCAGCAAATAATCTGGCATCAAAGGTATTTGGAGAACATAATCCTGGGTCAGACGACACACCACGGTCCCGCTGTTAAAAGACGAGGATTTAAAGGCTTTTCACGGGTAGAAACCCTAAAAAATAATGTAATACAATATAACTACCCTTCGCCTTTTTATAGCCTTATAAATAGCTACGCGCGGTCATTGTTTTTGATTTTTAACAAGTTTACAACTTTGTATGGGGCTAGTTCAATCTGTGTGATTTGTCCCTTCTTTTAAGTATATTTATTTTATTTATTGGTTTATTGACGGGCTAATTGGCCCATTCAAGGATATGTCGTTACGTTATTTTATGTAACGTATAAACTCGTAAAATATCAATATACAACAAAACATGATAATTTATCGATGAGCAAAGTTTAAAAGCCGACGACATAAAACAGATTTCAGGAAAGAACTGGATTGCGAAGGCTAGGGATAGAGAAGGATGGCGCAGACAAAGGGAGGCTTATGCCCAGCAGTGGGTTATGGAAAATTAATGATGATGAGCAAAGTTTTCAGAAAATAAATCTTTGAAGATTTTTTTTAATAGCATATGATCTTTAAACTGTGGGTTCTGTTTTCCCCGTATGGGATACTGATGCGATACTATATCATAACTGTACCTATATACGTTATGTAGGTGCAAAGCTTTTGAAACATCAATATGATTTGGAACAAATATAAAATATCTTTAAAAATAGTTTCTTCCCTGCGGACACACGTTCGAACTTTCCAGAAGAAACGCTATTTATCACGCCAATGCTTAATCTTTTAAGTTGTTGGTAGTCGGTTCTTGAAAACAAATGGGTCATAGGATATACTATTCTTTTCACAGGCTATATAATGTATAGAGGCTCTGTGTATCTTTGATATTTGAGAGAATATACCTTATATTAGCCGCACGCATTCTCTATTTTTGACAAAAATAATGGAATGGTCTGCAATTTTCATCTTCATTTCACACACTAGTATGTAGTTTTCCCAGAAATATTTCCGTACTTTTCGTTCACCAGTGCCACAATGTCTGCTGTGCCAGTGCCATTGAACATCCATCCATTGGCTCTGTCTACCCTTAAGAGATAAAGACGTAAGGCATGTGAATCTGCAGTATATTTGGAACAAATCGCGATAATTTATCGTTAAAAAGAGTTTCTTCCCTGCGGACACACGCTCGAACTTTCCAGAAGAAACGCAATTTCTCACGCCTAGCTTAATCTTTTTAAATTATTACTCTTGATAACAAATGGGTAATAGGACATACTATTCCTTTCACAGGCTATAGAATGTAAAGACGCACTGTGTATCTTTGATGTTTGAGGTCTCTTGTGAGATTCATAACGCGCAATTTATATTTTTGATAAAAATAATATAATACTCTGCCATTTTCTTCTCCATTTTACATATTGATTAACAATCCACTAGTATGTAGGTTTCTAGCAATGTCTTTGTACTTTTTGTTCACTAATGCACCACAACAACACATCATGCACCCATTAGCTCTATCCACCCTTGAAGTGATTAAGATGTAAGGGCTGTGAATCTGCAATATATTTGGAACAAATCGCGATAATTTATCTTTAAAAAGAGTTTCTTCCCTGCGGACACACGCTCGAACTTTTCAGAAGAAACGCTATTTATCACGCCAATGCTCAATCTTTTAAGTTGTTGGTAGTCGGTTCTTGAAAACAAATGGGTGATTGGACGATTAA
This sequence comes from Rhodophaea formosa, assembly GCA_963082605.1. Lineage (NCBI taxonomy): Eukaryota > Metazoa > Arthropoda > Insecta > Lepidoptera > Pyralidae > Rhodophaea > Rhodophaea formosa. The sequence continues at coordinate 11,552,964 of OY720226.1, forward strand.
GGTTTAAGCTAAGTGCAGGCTTCGCACTGAAGACTAAAGGCGGGAGAAACATCAATAGACTTTAGTAAAATAACCTAAAAACAATATGCCTTTTCGTTTTGCAATCGGTCTACTTAAGATTTATATATATATATATATATATCATGCAGTTTTTACTTACGGGATAGACAGAGCCTAAGGCCAAGAGAACCCAAAGGCGACTTCAAAACAATATAATACTATCGTATAGACTGCAAATCTCTACAAAAATATTGGACCACATACAAGGTTGTATGACCAACCTTGTATGTGGTCCAATATTTTTGTAGAGATTGGCAGTTAGACGACGGAGCTGCACAGTTGTTTTCCACTAGTCATTAGATGGCGTTAATCCGCGTTACCGTTAACTTGCTTGTACTCCACTAAGATGTAATTTATAAATATTATGCCAAAAATATTGTTTTAATTTTTATAAACATTCATGTCGTGAAAAATACTTATATTCTCTCTTAATAAAATAAAAATTTTTGACGCCAACGGTTCCATCTCTGTACAATTGTCGGAATAAGTCGTACGGTTAGAAGTTAGGATAAATGGAAACGTTTAGAGTGTTGATCAACGTTGAGATATGTCTTCCCGTGGATGTCGTAGGAAGCGACTTAGGAAACACAAACTAGTATACATCAAAGAGACCTCTCCTCGTGCTCTCTGAAACAAAGTAAAGTGCTCGAAACGTTAGGTGTATAAATAATGTAATAAACGCGATAAAAACCGTATTAAAATAATTTTATTTAAATACCATTAACTTTTTAATTTGCGCCGAAATGTGTCACAATTGCCGCTCTCCACTCCGTTTCGTGTTTCGACGCGTGTCAGTTACGTTTATTGACACGCGTCGAAACTCGAAACGGCTTCACTAGCTTTAGTACTAGCTATTCAGTGTCGATCCCGCGGGAACAGTACTTTTCTCCGGGATGAAAGGTAGCCTATGTCCTTCTCCGTCCTTCAAAAGTGTGTGACAACGTGATGAAAAATTTCATGATGATCGATTCAGTAGATAGGGCGTGTGAGTGAAAGCGTTAGAAATAAACAAACTCACTTTCGCATTTATATTATTTGTTGGGAATCATCCAAAATTTCACTTTTGTTGAATTTATCGAACCGAAATAATACTAAAACGATTAGACTGCTCCCCTTCTGCTGACATGTGTCACAATTACCACTCTCCGCTCCGTTGCGAGTTTGGACGCGTGTCAGTTACGTTTATTGTTTCCGTGACATGCGCCGAGTTTATTTGTGTGTAATTCGGAACGAGCCGAGGGATTCCAGTTTCGACTTTTTTATTATTTTTGCGATAAAACAAGGCATGTTTCTTAAAAAAGTATTTTTTTAAATAATTAGTTCGCGTTATAGATTATCGAGTTAATGACAGCCGAGACTAACAACGTGCCTTACGAAAATAACGTAAATAACGTGCCTTCCGAAGCACGCAAGAACTTGAGATACTTTTATGCCACTTGCATTCACTTATCCAAGTCGGGACAGTACTTGGGTTGCTTAACATGCAGAAACGCTAATAATGCTCACGCCCACTGTAAAAAGAACTTTTAGACTGCTCCCCTTGTGCTGACATGTGTCACAATTACCGCTCTTCGCTCCGTTGCGAGTTTCGACGCGTGTCAGTTACGTTTATTGTTTCCGTGACATGCGCCAAGTTTTTTTGTGCGTAATTTGTAACGAGCCGAGGGATTCCAGATTCGACTCTTTTTTTTGCGATAATATTAGGCATTTTCCTTCGAAAGTCTTTTTAAAATAAATAGTCCACCTTATAGATACTGCGATCAATGATGACAGCCGGGACTAACAGTTAAACGTGCCTTCCGAAGCACGCAGGAACTTGAGATATTATTATGGCACTTGCGTTTACTTATCCAAGTTATGTCACAATTACCGCTTTCCGCTCCGTTGCGAGTTTCGACGCGTGTCAGTTACGTTTATTGTTTCAGTGACATGCGCCGAGTTTGTTTGTGCGTAATTCAGAACGAGCCGAGGGATTCCAGTTTCGAGATTTATACTATTTTTGCGATAAAACAATTAAATCTTGAACAATTACACCGATTGATTTTTTTTTAGGGTGTGCGCTCAGAGCTATTAAAATTCGTAGATTTTAGGTCAATAGAGTACATCTCTATAGGTTCTGATAGATATATTTAAGACCGGTCAAGTGCGTGTCGGGCCACGCGTGGTGTAGGGTTCCGTTGTTTCACGACATTTTATAAGTTGATCGACTATAAATCTTTCACTTTTGAACTCTACTGAGCTATGATATCCAATCCTTCCAATAAGAAATGAATGTTTATTTTGTAAAGTACTAGCTGTAACCCGCGGCTTCACCCGCGTAATACATAGCCTATGTCCTTTCCGGTACCCTAAGCTATGTGTATGCAAAATTTCATGATGATCGGTTTAGTAGATTGAGCGTGAAAGCGTAACAAACAAACAAACTCACTTTTGCATTTATAATATTAGTTGGGATTAGGATTTAACATAGCAGTAGAGATAACAGTAAACAGTCCAAATTTACTCCTTCATACACCAAAAATAACGCCTCCAAAAATAACGTTGGAGTAAGTACTCCAAATATTGAAATAAATCTTTGTTTTCAAATAACCAAAGCATTATTCAAGCTCAGTTGAACTTAAAGCGTGGGCCGTTAAAATATTTAATAAGGAGAGGATTACTTGGAGAGAAAACAAATGACAAAGCAGCTCCATTGATCCAAGGACCCGTTGGCAATCTAATGGAGAAAGGCGTTTTATTTATATTTCAATGACATCTTAGTCCCAACTAATATTATAAATGCGAAAGTGAGTTTGTTGGTAACGCTTTCACGGCCTATGTACTGAACCGATCAACATGAAATTTTGCATACACGTTGGAGTATTTTATTTATTTATTTATTTATTACATTTTAGTTTATTTAGTTATTCTTTTTTTTTTTGTAAAATCACACAGATTGAGCTAGCCCCAAAGTAAGTTCTTAAGCAAGACTTGTGTTTTGGGATACTAACTCAACGATACTATATTTTTATAACAAATACATATATAGATAAACATCCAAGACCCAGGTCAATCTGAAAAAGATCATTTTCCATCTTGACCTGACCGGGGATCGAACCCGGGACCATCCGTGTCGCAGGCAGGCGTGTTGACCGCTGCGCCACGGAGCTCGTCAATGCAACATGCAGATTAGTTAGTAAATACATAGATGATTCCACAATCACTTAAGAACCCTGATGGGCGCTGCAATAGAAGTGAGGAGGAATCGTGTCACTGTTGTTAGTATAGCACCTTGAAGTAAATAATAAATATTCAATTTTTATTAGTTTTTATATAATTATCATGTCATTATTTATATAAGTACGTATTTTTTGTCCGTCATATAATAATGTATTTATATTGTATTATAGGTTGTCCTATAAATTTTTACATACATACACATCACGTCTTTATCCCTTGCGGGGTAGACAGGGCTCAAGGTCATGAAACCCAAAGGCCACGATTTTGGGCGAAAACCTAACCGGCCGGCTTGACCGGCTTTTACAGTCTGCGTGTGAAGAAAAGCAACTGGTATATTCAATGTTTTTCTCTTTCTCCTAAACAAGCACAGACGACCATTTTTTTTAAATAACTATATACGGACAAATCACACAGATTGAGCTAGCCCCAAAGTGAGTTCTTAAGTAAGACTTGTGTTATGGGATACTAACTCAACGATACTATATTTTATAACAAATACATATATAGATAAACATCCAAGACCCAGATCAATCTGAAAAAGATCAGTTTTCATCTTGACCTGACCGGGGATCGAACCCGGGACCATCCGTGCCACAGGCCAGCGTGTTGACCGCTGCGCCACGGAGCTCGTCAATTTATGTCCTGATTTTAAGTTTTCGCGGTCATAATCACTATTATGTTCACTACGGGACTTACCGCGATTATTTTTGAGTTCTGTCTGATATTTCGGCAACATTGCAGCTGCCATTTTCACAGACTATTTATATATAATAGACAGTTAGTCTGTGAAAATGGCAGCTGCAATGTTGCCGAAATATCAGACAGAACTCAAAAATTAATCGCGGTAAGTCCCGTAGTGAACATAATAGTGACCATATGTCCTTCTCGGCACCCTAACCTATATGTAGGTATGCCAAATTCCAAGAAAATTTGGTTCAGTAGATAAAGCGTGAGGAGATACCAAACAAGCGTATATACAAACTGACTTTAGCATTTATAATATTAATTGGGATAGTTGGGATTGGGATTCGATTGTCGACACATCACTTAATAATGGAATTCCGGCAAGCACAAACTGAATATGTAATGTTTGTCATCAGCCGACTTCCGACACATCTTCCCTAAGCCCCTTTCATCAATTCATAGCAATGTCTGTTGTTGTTTTCGGTTAAGTCCAATGTCAACAGAATGACAACGCAAAGCGAATTTTTGAGATATGGTTATCCGTCTTATAGTTTTTGAGATATGGGCGGACAAACATACACTTATAAAATTTGGCACATATGTTTAGAAGCTGATAAAGACTAACATATTATAAAACTTGTATAACAATATTACATAAATACGGGTCGAATTGATTACCTCCTATTTTTTGAAGTCAGTTGAAAATAACAAAACGAATTGTGAACCTCCTTTTTTAGTCGGTTTATAAACCTACTTATAAACCGACTTCAATTTATATTACAAATTACATTTTATTCTTTGTTTTTAAATTTTGTGACAAATTTGCTTTCGCTTATTTAAGTTTGTAATTAAGACGATTGACTAGCAGTGCTAGTCGCCAAAACACTCAAGCTCTTTAGCTTTATTTATCAGTATAGAAGAAGTATAGATTGCAATGCGAATGATTGCAGCAGACTCTTTTCTAAGTAGTTCACTTACTGGAATTCATTAAAATTCCCATTAAACATAATTAAGTAAATTTAACTGATTAATTTAAATTCAGCTTAACAGAAACACGTAAGCTTAATTGGAAATGTTTCAACACAGTTAAATCTCAATTACGATAATGTATTCCAAGAATAGACCTACACAAGGGTGAAAAATTATTTGAACTGTATGCTCAATTCTCAGTAAGTACTAACAAATGAACAACAAAAGGAAGCCTTAAACAAAATAAATATAATGGAACTCATCGCAGGAGGCCTATTTGTTTACTTTTTAACCGACTTTAAAAAAGGAGGAGTTTCTCAATTCGTCTGTATGTTTTTTTGCATGTTTGTCACGCGATTACTCTGTCAATTATGGATCGATTTTAGTAATTCTTTTTTTGTTCTATAGGTGATGCTTTAGAAGTGGTTTCATAAAATTTTTGTTGCAATGTATTCAGCACTTTTTGAAGAAATAAACAAAAACCCAAAAAAATTGTATGAGTTTGCCGTTCGGTTTAAACTTATTTGTATTTTATTATTATGTGAATCAAGATGATGATGATGAGAACGTTACTCCTCTGTTTTGGCTGAACTCCAAAGGTGGTCCTATAATATTTTTATCGAAATGTATCCAGTGCTTTTAGAAAAAATCAACAAAAACCAAAAAAATTGTACAAGTATGCCGTTTGGTTTAATTTTATTTCTGTTTAATTCTTTCGCGAATCAAGACAAGTTGATGACGACGTTGTTCCTCTATTTTGATTGAACTACCACAACCACTAGATAAAGTTTTTTACATTTACGTATAGGGTTGAAGTCAGTTTTACTTTTTTGTTAAAATTAATTATGACAACTACAGTGTACAACTTTTTGATGGTCACTGTAACACCCACGGCTTTCGTATGACAGATTATTTTTATTTAAGGTGTATACAGGCTGATTTTGAACCTATGAACTATATTGTTGTATTGTAATCTCAGGATCAGAATCTTTAGTAGAATACAGAATTGTATGACAAATAAGGAACAAAACAAAAAAAAAATTAAACCTACCATACAAAGTTGCCAATCAGCTGGGCGAATTTCTATGGGAAGTCAGATTTTATTTTTCGATTTTCACCGTTTTTTTTTCGATTCTGTATTCTATTAGAGATTCTGAAATTTTCATATAGTTCATGTCGATGCGCAGTTTAAATATATCCGATGCGCAATGGTTTGGCATGACCTGTTTTTTGGACTGTTTATTTCGGCATTTCTTCTCTGCAGTGGTCCGTTCCGAAACGCTAGTAGGTAGTCTGTAGCGTAGAATAACAATCAATTATAAATACATATTATTTAATAAGATTTATTTAAATATGATTTGACGTGAAAAAGTGCCGGCAGGCATATTTTCTGAATACGTCTTCCAAATCAAAATAAATATCAAGTATTAATTTTGATTTGGAAGGTGAGATCATGGAAAAAATAGAATAGAGCAAGCATGCTTCACAAAATGATTTCATCAAAATATGCACAGGATAACAAACAACATAAAATGTAATTATTTTGAACGTTGTCACTGATTATAATCTATAATGTTCACCGAAAACAATGTTTTTGTATTAAAATGAAGTGCATTTTGAACAATACCGCCATGAAACATTGTCGCAGTAATTATAGTATGTCGATTGTGCTCGTTAAAATTTATTGCCTTTAATTTAAAAATTAACTGGGGATTGAAGTTAATTTGTTTTTAATATTATCTACTTTCATTTTATCTTTTACGAAAACTGTAATTACTAGAGATCAGTGGCGGAGATTAAAATATTGTGCCAGCAACAATAAATCTGAATAATATGAATTAAATGTTAATACAACTATTACAATTTGACGACTTGGCCAAGAACATCATAGAAGGAAAAATGAAAGGAAGACCAAGACACGCCTTTATGTAACAAATAAAAGAAAAAAGACCGGCCAAGTGCATGTCGGGCCACGCGCAGTGTAGGGTCCCGTAATTGCGAATGACAACTTTGAGCTTACACTGTTCACACTCGCACATCACAGTTTAACGACCAAAAACATGTAGGTATCAAAAAACACATAAAATTTTACATTTTCGAGTACATTTTATAAGTTGGTTGCCTATAACTTTTTAGTTTGTACATAGTACTCAGCTCTGATAGTTTTCCTTTCAACTTCAGTATATATACTACTGCTGTCATTTTTTTCACGTATCCATATATAACCGTTTAGTAGATAGAGAGGGGGGACACTTACCTCTAACAAAAATTTGCACTTGAAAACCAAATATTTCGGAAACGGATCCCTAAATCGAAAAATAATGCTCTCAACCTCACAATATTTTTTAAAGACCTATCTAACAATACCCAACACGATGGGTTTGTGTAGAAAAAAAATATTACTTCCTCTTTACGCTGTATGGGAGCTACCCTAAAAAAATTTTTTTTCAAGATTTTCTTCTACCACTTTTTTGCCATGATTAATATACATGCTACATTACAGCCTTCTAGTACTTATAGTCTCTGAGTAAAACCGCGGACGGACAGACAGACAGACAGACATGGCGAAACTATAAGGGTTCCTAGTTTACTACGGAACCCTAAAAAGTTGTTACTTATAGACAATTGAAAAAACTGGCGGAAGAAACATAAGAATGGAAGAAGCTCCACGGACAAGATAAATTTGATGATTATATTTAATTATTTAAATTCCCTTTTTGCATTGTTGCAGGTGAATGTGCCCCAACTCTGCCTCCATGGAAGCCCAGCAGCGAAGTCACCACAAGCGAAACCATACACCACCATCCAAATCTCGACACCCATGGCGTCTACGACATCAACGACATAGTTCACTTTGAAGACAACGACATCGTCATGCGAGACTCAAAAACTGATGACCATAATAAATTAGACAACTCTATTGGCCAGTTCAAAAATTATCACGACATCAAAAAAATAAAACCAGATTTGACTAGTAAAAATAATGAGCTAAGTAATGATATAGAGAATGATTTAAAAATTGATGATTTGAAGCCGATGAAGATGGATAAAGTTGATGAGAAGTGTGAGTGCCAACATGGCGGCGGGTGCGTCGGTGGGGTTTGTCTGTGTCCGCTGGGATATGCGGGAGTCAAGTGCGAAATTACTTTGGATTTGAAGGTTTGTAGTAAATGTTTATTTTTAGCAAAGGTAATTGCTCATAATCTCCTGATAAGCAACAGTATCCTACCTACTCTACGAATAAGTGCTTATTCGTAGTTCCCACAATTCACAAAGGATAATTAAGTATGTCTTCTCCTTAAGCTTTATACTTGCTTATTTTGAAAGTTTTGATGTACTCACTTAATATCTTTTTCATGACCTCTCTGCATTAGCTTTACCTTCTCAACCAGTAGAAATACTTACTACAGATTAAATTTTACTTGTTTGTTTTTTTTTGTGTGTGTAAGTGGCCAACTCTGGTTTCAAATTTTTCAAGCTGTCTATATAGAAGAATCTGACGTAGCTTTACAACTGCCATCAATAATAACAGCTGGCACTAACTCATACCTTCCAAAGCACGCAGGATCTAAAGATATTTTTATGCCACTTGCAGCCACCCATCCAATCGGGGATTAAATTTTACTAATACGAAGGCTGCTCAGGCATGGCTCAGGCATGACAAATTTTCCCGTCTCAAGTAAAGTATGTCTAAGGCTCTTTGGCACATAGTTATCTTTTACTTAAGTAAAGTTTTGATCTTGATAAACAAAATCTCAGTATTTCCTTATTATAAATTCCTTTCCAACTGATGTTTCTGTAGATTTTTCTCGTCGTTTACCTAGCTGTTTGAATGCACTAGGTACCTATTTCCCACAAACTTTTTCATAAAAACTGGAATAGTAGCAACGCGATGTTCAAAAGAAAACTACCAACTCCATTACAGTTTTGAACAACTTTGTTTATTTGAGTTTATAAAAACTGTTACGAACTTGCTTTTTGATCAGACGCTTCGCTTTTCAATATTAAAATGTATTTGAAATTGCGGGAGAATTGCTAGTAATAAGATAACTTATAGATAACTTTAAATAAGATAGAATTTGGTTAGAATGTCTGAGGGTATAATGATGTCTTAAAATAATTTTATTTCCCAGGTCCCACGGTTCAACGGCTCTTCATATCTTCGACTCCCAGGTCTCGGAAACTCGGCACAAGCGTGGCTCGACATACAGGTAAGTAACAACGAGCCAATTATAGTAGGTTTTAGCTAATTATAAACAACTTTCTATATAATACATTTGGGTAAAAACAAAAAAATATTTCACCATCCTACGCAAATTGGCCGATCAGCTGATCGGGCTTAGTATGGTAGGTACTGTTTTTTTTTATTTGTGCTAAAGGTTTGTGGAAATGTATCATGAACTGAACTGGCTATGTATAATAGGACATATTACTGAAAGCTGTGCCGCCAGAGTGCACCACTAGCACATACAGTAAAAGAGGTTTGACACTGAAAAGTATGTACTTGAAAATGTCAAAGTAGCTATTAATTTGTAAAATTATACATTATTCCTTTATTAATTTGATTTTAAAATACTCCTATGAGTATTTAAATATAAAAACGTATTTGTGCTGCGTATTTGTTTGTAAAATAAAGGCAATTTATTGCGACTTTGACAGACTTGTCAATGTCAAACGTTTGTTTACTGTCTCTGCTAATGCTGCCCTCTGGCGGGAGAACATTGCAGTATTATCTCCTATTAGTATAATTTAGCTAGTGTTTCAAAGGTAAGCGTAACTTCAATATAAAACTAAAGAGTTTAATTAGAATTACCTAATAGTCTTACGAATCGTGTGTCATAACAGCATTCTAACGAAGAAACAATCACAAAATTACAAAAAGCTATTAATTTGTCATGCGTTCTAAAAATAAGTATTCGTACAAAGACTAAACAGTGCTGGTTCAAATCCTGCCCGCGTGTAATTTACTCCCATATAGGTATTATTTCTTTATTTAATAAGAGTATATATAGCATTGTGAAAGCATAAAAAAACCGGCTAAGTGCGTGTCGGGCCACGCGCAGTGTAGGGTTCCGTAGTTGCGAATGACAACTTTGAGTTCACACTATTCACACTCGCACTTTGCAGTTTAACGACCAAAAACATTTAACAATGAAAATAATATGAAATTTTACAGTTTATAAGTTGGTTGCCTATAACTTTTTAGTTTGTACTTAGTGCTCAGCTCTGATAGTTTTCCTTTCAACTTCAGTATATATACTACTGCTGTAATTTTTTTCACGTATCTATATATAACCGTTTAGCAGATAGAGGGGGGAGGACACTTACCTCTAACAAAAATTCGCACTTTAAAACCAAATATTTCGGAAACGGATCCCTAAATCGAAAAATGGTGTTCTCAACCTCACAATATTTTTGAAAGACCAATTTAACGATATCCCACACGATGGGTAGATAGAGAAAAAAAAATACTCCCACACTTGTATGAGAGCTATGCTAAAAAAATTTTTTTTTTAAGATTTTATTCTAACACATTTTTGCCATGATTAATACACATACCAAATTACAGCTTTCTAGTACTTATAGTCTCTGCGTAAAACAGCGGACGGACAGACAGACAGACATGGCGAAACTATAAGGGTTCCTTGCTGTGGTTCCTTGTTTACTACGGAACCCTAAAAAGCACCTATAAAATTATAAGTAGAGGTTTTTTTAAGAGGAAAACTTAACCAGCAGCTTAATTAGTACAATACGACATTCTTTAACAGCAAATTCTACTTTTCGAAATACAGCATAAGCAAAATGTTAACAAAACATTTCCTTGTGACAATACTGTTACTAAAAAGTCCGGAGTGGACTTTTCTCCATAATTTTTAAACGAGGAAACTTCGGCATCCTTCAAGGGTGAATCTGATTTGCAAACAATGATTCTGTACCGTTCTATTTGACCAATTCGAATGAAAAATAATTTACGGCTATTCAAGGAAAATGATTGATGTTGCCGTGTGGTTCCCAGCAGAGTATAATAGGACCACTCCAAGTCTTCCCGTGGATGTTCTCGAAGGCGACTTAGGAAACAAGCGAAACAAAGCTTATAAACATCAAAGAGACGTCTCCAACCCGGCCAGCGTGGAGAGTGTAGGCCGAATCCTCTCACTGCTCTGGCTCATATATGGCTCTGGTAGCACAGAGAGGGTCGTGCTCCTGCAATGGAGACTAACAAACATTTGCTTGGAACTTTTTCAACTTGCCTTGAAAATTAAAGTTTTCTTTTATATATTAACACGGTACCCTAAAACAATTTAAGAGTAACAAAAGCCAAGTTCAGAAGTTATGAAACAAATTGGCGGACTAATGTCCATCGCGTTCTTTGCTGATGTTTTGGCAGTGGCGTAGCTTGATTTAAGAGGGCCTTGAAGCAATATTTGTATGGGGCTTTCTTTTTCAAATCTTTGGAATATTATAAATGTAAATACCTACTATTTACCTTTTAATGTGTTTGTTACTCTTTCACGCCAAAACTACTAGATGGATTTTGCTCGTGGCTCTGGTTGCGTTAAAAACCCACAGAAACAGTTATTTTGTTACCTTTTTCTTACCTCTTACCCCTGACAACATCTATGAAAATTCCTATGATGATTGGTGCAGTAGTTAACCCGGGAAAGTGTAACAAACAAACAAATGAATAGGCATTATTTGAATTAGCGTGTACTATCCTAGACATCATCGTTGCTTCCCATCAGGCAAGGTAGGGTCCAAACACACTGTAAAGATTTATAAAAATTAAAATAACTTTACATTTACAATATGAGTTAGGATGATACAGATTTGTACATAGACGACAAATTACGCGGTCAAAGACGCGGGATAAAGTCAGTTATATAAAACTAGTCATAATACTTACTACGATAAATGCATTAATTAGCAGATTCCGAAACGTTTATAACAAAATAATTAGCGACACGGATATTTTTTACAACAGCAAGGGTGTTTTGAAAAAGGAGGTTTTTAAAATCTTACATGAAGACGAAGGGTATACAATTTCAGATGAGCATGAGAAGAAAGACCTTTGATAATGTTACTAAGAAATAAAGGGGCATCTGTCTTTCGGGCCCAGTATCTTAAATTCGGCAAGAACGACGGTAGCTACGTCCCTCTGTTTTGCTCTGACGTGATGTGAGGTAATGAGCCGCCATCTTGGAAAGTTGAGTGCTGAAATTGGGCGAGTAAAGAACATTAAGGGCCAATTTATGAGAAAATTAAAGCTGTAAAGTCGCTCTGATTTTTAAACATTATCCCTAAATATGGTGTACGGTGCAGGCAATGGTGTTAGCCGATACATCGTACATGAAGTGATGTGCTGATCGGTTGAAGATGATGTTGTGGAGATATAAGCCACGTCACGTAGTAAACTGATTTATTGTTCTGTCTTGCTCCTGATGGTTAGGCCGTGACGGGTCCTTACTCGATGGCTGTCAAAGTTCTTATGTTTTCGCGATTGTTACACATTTAAATAAAATTATTTTAATACGGTTTTTATCGCGTTTATTACATTATTTACACACCTAACGTTTCGAGCACTTTACAGTGTTCGTGGTCGCAGGTAGACTAAGTTGACATTTGTCTAGTATTTTACAAACACTGTAAAGTGCTCGAAACGTTAGGTGTATAAATAATGTAATAAACGCGATAAAAACCGTAGATAGAACTAATACTAGAATAGGTTGAAACAAAAGGCTAGATAGTGCCAAACCCATGGAGTATACTTAGAGTGCCTTCACAGAAGCACATAATTAATGATAGTACTAACGTAACAGAAGTAAGAGCCCTGCGGCTGCCGCGCGACCTTATGTGAAGACGTCACATACTCTGGGCGCTGACACCCACAATGTCCTTTGTGAACCTTGGCAAGAATAGTGTGATGACTGCTGCTATAAGGCAAATCCTTACTCTGTGGCCTGAATTGACCTGAACTGCTAACGTAATCTAAAGATGACGCGAGCAAATAAGCTGTGAGAAAAAAACCGCCGTTTAATTAAGACTCCGGCGATGCAAAGAAATAGGTCATCATCATCAGGTCTTTTTTAGCTTCCACTACCAGATCTATATATAAGCAGAGGATTTGGACTACACTTTCCACGCTAGCCAGACGGTTAAGAGAGGTTTCTTCGATGATTATAAGCTTTGTTTAGCTTGGTGTTTCCTAAGTCGCCCTCTACGACATCCACGGGAAACCACACGGTACCTGAGATAACTCGAGCAAATAAGCCGCATGAAACTGACCACAGTTTAATTAAAACTCCAGTGCTGTAGATATAGGTACGATCTTTTAATGATATTACGGAACTATCCGCAATATTATCAAGTGTGCACAGTTTGCGAAGTTTGCAACTGATATTTTCCTTAGTGAGTGCCTATTGAAAATCATCATCATCAGGTATTTTTTAGTCTCCAGTGCAGGAGCATGACCCTCTCTGTACTACCAGTTACCAGACACATATATTAGCCAGAGCAGTCAGAGGATTTGGCCTACACTCGCCACGCTCTGGCCAGATGGGAGAGGTCTCTTTGATGTTTATAAGCTTTGTTTAGCTTGTGTTTCCTAAGTCGCCTTCTATGACATCCACGGGAAAACTTGGATTGGTCCTATTCTACTCTGCCGGGAACCACACGGTCCCTTAAGATAACGCGAGCAAATAACCTGCGCGAAACATACAGCAGTTTCATTAAAAAGCTGTAAAGATATAGCTATAGCGATCTTTTAATAATATTACGGAACTATCCGCAACATTATTAACTGCAGTGCAGTTCGCGAAGTTTCCAACTGATGCTTTCCGTAGTGCTCTATGAAATACATCATAAGTAGGAAATCGATATTTGAACTTCGTAGTGGTTATGATTTTCTTATTTCCATTTCGCTCGTTTTAATGTACTCTTTTTTACCCAATTGAGGTAAAATATTTACCTCCTTCTGAAAACGAATATTGTATTTCAATTTATGTTTAAATGAAAAAAGTGTTCATGTAGTGTGTTTGTAACTATGTATGTTTGTAAGTATGTGGATTACTTTGTGCTACCATCAATCCTGAATACTCGAATCTATCGTTGAAATTCTCGCCTCCGGTAACACTGGCTATATCTTATTTTGGAAATAGTTACATTTTTTTTTAAACGTAACTATTTTTATACAATGTGTTAAATCAGTACTCTGTGGGAAATGAAAGCCCGTCGCGCTAAAGCATCATTAATTGCATCGCAGTTAGCGGAACTTTTAACTGATATTCACGAGCGCAGTTTTAACTTTAATGTTAGATCGTTCTATTTTGCTTGCGTGGAAGGTCGATCGCTGGTCGAGTCATTCAGAGTTTATTAAATTATAAGTGTAAATTGACCCAAGGGGTGACTCAGCCCGTCACTATGAATAATTTTTTATATGGGACATGGGAAAATTCAGAAATTCTTTTTTTTATGGCATAGGACGGCAAACGAGCAAACGGGTCACCTGATGGTAAGTGATCACCGCTGCCCGTGGACTAATGTAACACCAGAGGTGTGACAAGAGCATTGCCGGCCTTTTATTTTTCCCTCCACAGAGGGGAGGGGGGATAGCGCTCCGGCGCTCTCACTCACCGAACGAACCATAGAAGCTGTAAAGCTACTACTCAAACGTCGATTTTCTGTGAGAGTGTGGTACTTGCCCGGACGAGCCGGCCCATTCATGCTACCAGCAAAAGTGATTTTCGCCGGTTCGCCGTCTCAGTAGGTATTGATCACATAGGAAAAGTTGTAAATATTGATAGGATGAGTCACCACTTCAAGGGAATATTGAGGGTCAATTTACCTCCGGTATGCATTTTGTTCGTTTTAACCATTAATACGCAAGGAAAGTTGGCGTAAGCGGTCGGCCGTAAAAACTATGCCAAATCATATAAAAGCATGAATGCTAACATTTGCATTTGCATGCAACAGCTAGTTATTACCTTGTCAAAATAATCAAAAACTTCTATGTGAGTTCGAATTAGGTCTTTTACGTGTGTTTTCGTTCGACATCGATCAATCGCTGGTCGAGGAAATCAAAATCATATATTTAGGTTGCTTTAACGAATTAATTTGAAAAATAACTTAAAAAATCCGTTATTGGTATTCAAGAAGTAGAAGGTACCATCAGGGGAAAAAGTAGGACAATCAACAAAAAGAAATAAAATGCTGTCAAAAACAATACTTGTAAATAAACAAGTCTCGCAACTACCGTAAAAAGTTGTTAGATCCGTGTAATAACAAGTCGGTCAATCGATCGTTGGTCGACGACCGTTTCATTAAAAGTTTATCAAAATCATAAATGTCGGTTCCTAGTTTTAACGATTTCGTTTGAAAGATAACTTTTCTCGTAAATACTTTAAGCACGGTCATAAAAACCTACGGCTAGTTATAAAATTACTTCTATTAAAAAAAGAAATAAGACATGGTAGTGTAGTAGAATAGGATAATCGCGTAATTATTTTTATAAATTACTGTGCTCGGTATATAAAAATTGACGCCACAACTCCACTGCAGAGTGTACGTAACTGCGATTACGAACAAGCACCTATGCGGTTACTCAACGCACGCTGTCCAAACTTATGGTTGTTTTGGATCACAAATCTTAATGGAGTAACTAGTTGGGCACGTAAATAATATATGGAGTATTTTTGTTTAGGTATATTTTATTTTTTTATTTTATTTAATAGCTTTAACTTTATTCTATCATGACAGGACACGATGGTGCAATGAGAATGGAAGCCAACTGAACTAAACTAGAACTGGCCAAATACCAGCATAAATTTACATACTCGGTCAGAGTAAAATAAATTGATTAACTCTACTTAAGGCGAAGTGAGTTCATACACTAGCGCCACCCAGCAATTAATTCATTTACCCCTAAATCAAATCAAATGTAAAAAAAACCGGCCAAGTGCGTGTCGGGCCACGCGCAGTGTAGGGTTCCGTAGTTACGAATGACAACTATGAGTTCACACTGTTCACACTCGCACCTCACAGTTTAACGACCAAGAACATCTAACAATGAAAATTGTATGTTTTACACTTTCCAGTACATTTTATGAGTTGGTTGCCTATAACTTTTTAGTTTGCACTTAAGAGGTACTCAGCTCTGATAGTTTTCCTTTCAATTTCAGTATATATACTACTGCTGTAATTTTTTTCACGCATTCACCATATATAACCGTTTAGCAGATAGAGGGGGGGGGGGGGGGACACTTACCTCTACCAAAAATTTGCACTTTAAAACCAAATATTTCGGAAACGGATCCCTAAATCGAAAAATGGTGTTCTCACAATATTTTTTAAAAACCTATTTAACGATACCCCACATGATGGGTAAGTAGAGAAAAAAAATTACTCCCCCACTTTACTTGTATGGGAGCTACCCTAAAAAATTTTTTTTCAAGATTTTTTTCTACCCCTTTTTTTGCCATGATTAATATACATGCTACATTACAGCCTTCTAGTACTTACAGTCTCTGAGTAAAACCGCGGACGGACAGACAGACAGACAGACATGGCGAAACTATAAGGGTTCCTTGTTTACTACGGAAATTTGAAGTAAATAACTTGTAGTATTCTTTTTTTACTTCTCATAGATTTTACAATCTAAGTTTAAGAGAACGAATTTTTACCGCCAAAAGTGGCCACTTTTTGCGGTAAAAATTCGCACCGCCAAAAGTGGCCACACTTTGCGGTAAAAATTCGTTCTCATAATTCATCAAATTAAAAATAGTGAAAACTAGTATCAATAATACTACAAGTAATTTGCTAGGGCATTCGGCTATTAGATTTTTTAAATTTGATATTATTAAGGACTTATAGAATTAATTGCTGGATGGCGCTAGTGTGTTAACTCACCTCGCCTTAAGGGAATTCAACGCATGTAATTGGTAACTTACGTATCAACAATTTTCCAAACCCATAAGAATCTTTGTGTTACATACCAATCTTATTTTTTTTCTCTTTGCAGATAACCCTCAAACCGACCAGTGGGGATGGCTTGGTGCTGTACAACGCTGAACATGCGAGCGGCGACGGAGACTTCTTCTCACTACACCTGAGGGACTATTACGTCGAGTTTGCCTTCGACCTCGGTTCTGGGATTGCTTTAGTCAGGTGAGTATTAGGTAAAACAAAAATTTGAAATACATTCTTACAGGATCTTTAGTCAAGTTTGAATATTTTTTTACTAAACACAAGCAATCAAAAAAAAAATTAACACAGTTTTTTAACTACTTCAGAATATATCATCGTTGCCTTAGTTTTGTGCAAATATGTTTTATGTTCCAATGAATAAAATTATTATTATTTGTGTCTCTCTGAGACTCACGGGTGTTACCCTGGTCTTTTGGAAGGCTTGCGTGGGGATATATATCCAACACGTAGAGGCCCTTTGGAGAAGTTAATGTAACGTAGGTCTCCAGCCAGAACCCATTCCTGGAAATACCAATGTACGATATGTCCTTGAACAGGTCTTGGCCATAGGTGGGACTATTGCATTTGAAAAGGGAAATAAATGGGTTATGGGGCTGAAATATGGATGGACTTTATGCTGGGTTATTGCTTAGAGTCGGACACCTGCCATAATCAATTGGCCACCAGGCTTGCCGCCCACTAAATGGGCCCCTTAAACTAGCCGACGATTAAATTATAATTATTATTATTTGCATCTCCTTTTGTGTCACGGGTATTACCCCGGTCCTTTGAGAGGCTTGCGTGGGGATACAGATCCAACACGTAGAGGCCCTTTGGAGAAGTTGATGTAGTGTAGGTCTCCAGGCAGGACCCGGTCCTGGTAATACCAATGTATGATACGCCCTTGAACAGGTCTTGGCCGGAGGTGGAGCTATTGTATTTTAATAGAGAAAAATAATGGCTTATGAGATGAAATGTGGGTGGTCTTGTACTGGGTTATTGTAAAGGCTCGGACACCTGCCATAATCATGATAACTGACTATTTATAAGCAGGTGGTGGCTTGCCGCTCACTAGGTGGGCCCCTCAAAAAAGCCGACGATTATTGCCGACAAAAGGGGCAACACCGGTGTGGGTGACTCAAGGGTGTCGAGAGGTGTGCTGCGTTTTCTCCGAAGTTACTCGCGTCGTTAGGCCTTTAACACTTCCACCCCTGGAGCAACAGCTCTCACGACTCCTCTCTGGACAGCCGACAAAGGCAAGCCAGAGCTGAGAGTCCTGCGAGCCCTCTTGGGTTTCCAACCCGACCGATGAAGACACGTCGGGGGCGAGGGCTCTGACCGACTCTCTGGAGCACTCGGGTCCGTGTTGTCATTACTCACCAACAGCTCGCCACAAGCTTCTTTATTATTAATCATCCCGCGACTCCATCCGTGTACATAAACCTGACATTCTGCAAAAAATGCTTTCTGTAGGTGAATGAATTTTGAAAATCGGTCCTGTAAATGCAATCAAACTTAAAACGCTGATGTCAAAATAAAAACACAAGTTACTAGCATCGATCAAATAGATATGTTTTTCAATGTAAGGGTTTGCGTTGCCCATTGAGGGTAAATTTACACGCGACATTTTTGGACAGATCTAAGGGTCCAAAAAAATGGGTAAAATTTACTAAAGAAACGAGGAATAACATAATATTTCCAATCCGATCAACTAAACCGACCAACTGGTTGTTCAGATTGGAACTCAGTGAAAGGTTAAACTAACGAAATTCCCTCTTTATTTTTCAGATCCGCCTATCCTCTCCAACCCAACACCTGGCACAGGGTGTCCGTCAGTCGATCAGGCAAGCACGCGTCCCTGCGAGTGCGCGCGACATCGACGCGGGACGTCACTGACGCGACGCGCTCAGTGACGTCCCGAGGGACGGCGAGAAGACTGACGTTGCATCAGCCGATGTTGCTGGGAGGGGCGCCGCATCCGTTGCCAGAGAGATTGGCTTTGAGAAGTTCCTACAGTGGATGCGTGGGGCAGGTTGGTTTCTATTTTATTTTTTCTCTTCACTCCTTAAGCTTGATATTATTTTATTAAGAGGCTTATAGTAGCAATACTAGATACACATGTTATTTTATTCCTGTACTTCTAAATAGGATGAAATTAAAAAAAATTATACATCAGTAATGCCAAAATCGCTTCACGTAATTAATGGGCCCCTAGAAAAATATGATCGCCCAATGTAAAACATATTTACAACCTCTAATGTTAAGTTGCTGCTTGTGTGAATTCAGAAAAGACTTTTGATCGCCTGATAAGGCTCGACGCAGACTACAAACAGCGGCGGACAAAAAGTCCGCGGCGCTCTCTTATTAGTTATGTAGTAATGCAATAAGGTTGCACTTAGTCTGCATATTATGTCCGCTAGGCGCCATTGTCACAGAAAATCGACGTTTGAGTATTAGCTTAACTGTGGCCCTACTGTTTCGTTCGGTAAATGAGAGTGCCGGAGGCCCATCCTCTCTCCCCTCTGGGAGGGAAAAATAAGAGGCCGGTGACGGCCCTTGTTGCCCTGGTGTTGCAGTTGTCCATGGGCAGCGGTGATCACTTATCGGTGACCCGCTTGCTCATTTGCCGTCCTATGTCATAAAACAGGTATTGCGTGTTCAAAGTGCTTTATTGCATCACAAATAAGATTGCGCCGCGGGCTTTGAAGCGTTTGATTGAGTTTGTGCATTTCTCTTGACTACTCTAGATAAAGCAATTTCAGAACTCAAATTTTCTTTATTCTCTGTTTCAGTTGATCATTAACGACGAGGAACTGTCGGTGGTGTCGTCAGCGCTGGGCGGGGTCAACGTGGACAACTGTGACGAGCACGACAACAACACTTGCATGTAAGTTGTTCATTCTTGAACGTTACATAGTTGATGACAAAATCACGAATTGGGAATAGAAAGTGTCTTTACAGGACAAATATCTCCGAATAAAAACATAACTGACTAGCTCACTAAAGTCAAATTAAAAAGTGGCGTCAGCACTGAGTCGTCGGGTATAGCAAGCGGTAATTGAATTAGAAATAGTACGCAAATGTAACTAGTTTTGATTACACAAGCAACTCTCCAACTTAAAGGAAGATTAAAAGGAAAGTATTCTTAAGGAAATTATTATTAAAAACCATAAGTATTGTACCTATCTAGGATCGAAATTTAAAACTTTTTTATGAACTACTAGCTGGCCCAACGATTCATTCCGCTTATATTTTTTTCTCCTCATATATTAATTATGGTAACATTCAGGTATTAGGGCTGAAGACATTAAATTTGCAACAACTCAAATATCATAATAATCAGTCCACCCGTTTTGAAGATTATATTTCTGTTTCAGCGACAAGAACCTCTGCATAGAAATTCTACAACCTGTACCCCAATACCCTCAGAACATATCAGAGACCGACCCCCACCACGCAATAGTACCAAAGAAAGGTTTCCATCCAAAATACCACAAAGTGAAATCGAAGAAACACACACAGCATCTACACACGGAGAAGTTTATGAAGAAGAAGTATTTAGCAAGCAAGAAGTATCAATATATACAAGACCAGAAAAGGAACGAGATCGCTACAGATGAACCGTATGATGGACGGACATACATGCAAGTTAAATACTTGAACGCCAATGAAATTAACTGGGGAGATACTAACACGTATCCAAGTTTCACTGGAAAGGATAGCTTCATTCATATAGATGATGAGGAGACTATGAAAAGGTAAGATTACTTTTTTGATTACCCAAGCATGTTATCATTATTATCATCGACAGCCTTCTGTATCGCACTGCTGAGAATATGCCTGTCTCAATGAAGCCATCCATTTTGGTCCTGTGATTCCCTCCCCCATGTGAGTCCCATTACGAAACCAGTATACCTGCGATTTTCCTAATATCGTCGACCCACCTCGCTCCCGGACGACCTACTCTTCGCTTGCCATCTACCGGTCACTATTCTGTTAGAACCCTACTCCACCTATTATCACCTCGCCTTGCCAGGTGTCCTGTCCTGCCCTAAGTTCCATAACACGTTTTCCAGTGTCTTAATCTTTCGTTATTTGTCGAATCATCAATCAATATTAGCCATTTAATCTTGAAGTTTGATGCCGAGCATGGCTCGGATATATTTGGTAGATTTGTTATTGATGTGTTTGTTAACCGACTTCAAAAAAAGGAGGAGGTTCTCAATTCGTCATAATCTTTTTTTATGTATGTTCCCCGATTTTCCCAAGATGCCTGGACCGTTTTAAGATTTTTTTTTATATTGGTAATACTTTACAGATGGTCCCGTTAAATTTTTATCGAAATGTGTCGAGCGTATTTGACAAAATGCACATTTATGCCGTTCGGTTTACACTTACTTCCATTTTATTTTTATGCTTATTCAAACAAATTGATAAAGTTGAAGTCGGTTATTGTTTTTTGTTGAAAATATCGCAAATTATTGATGAACCTGATGATTTAAGTGCAGCAAACGCACGCTTGAACGTAATTGGTCATGCTAAAATTTACAATGACCTGTGAATGTCTTGTGAAATTCATGGGAAGGTATTAAACCGGTAATGTCGTGGAACTTGCTTTTAGCAACAAAATTGCCTATTGTACGTAAGACTTAGTAAAATTATTTGCAAGTATTTATGATGTACAAAAAATTACGTTCAGTAACGTAATCATCATCATTTCGTGTAGGTGACACGGTCAGGTCGACCATGCACACCCTGGTGTCAGAGTTCTTCGGAACCGCCTCTCGGCCTCTGACGTGGTTCCTTTAACGACTGCCAGATGGCAGCCGGGACCACCGGCTTAACGTGCCTTCCGAAGCACGGAATCATCTTTCTTATCAGACAATCAGGTGACTCATGCCTGCAATGTCCTAACCAAACTGGAAACAACTTAACAAAGTATGCTTCCCGTGGGAATCGAACCCACGATCCCCGGGTCAACAAGGCAAACGCCTTAACCACTGGACCACGGAGGCAGTAACGTAATGTTACCAACAACAGGAGTTCAATTTAATAATTCATAAGAGAAACAACATAAATTTACCGAATACATAGAAGTTAAATCATCGCAAAGACTGACTTTGCCATTAAGGATCTTAAATACAAAATATACAAACTACTTTAAATAAAGTCTTAAACTCATTTTTTAAATCGATAATTGAGCAAATTCCAATACCAGATAAGAATATTGCTGTGACCAAATATATTGTTGATCGATTCCAGGCTGCTGAGCTACACGCTGGACATCAATATCCGTTTCCGCTCGGTATCCGCCAACGGGCTGCTGGTGTGGAGCGGACGCGCGCCCGTGTCGCCGCCCGGGGACTTCCTCTCCTTGGCTGTGGAGAACTCCGTGCTTGTGTTTAGGTAAGACTAGTTAGGTAGCCGTGTGGTTCTCGGTAGAGTTGAATAGGACCACTTGCCGGTCTACTTGACTTGTTGTGTGTTGTGTGGAGCGTATTACCGCCCGGGGATTTTCTCTCCTTAGCTGTGGAGAACTCCGTGCTTGTGTTTAGGTAAG
The DNA here is from genome assembly GCA_963082605.1 of Rhodophaea formosa. Classification (NCBI taxonomy): domain Eukaryota; kingdom Metazoa; phylum Arthropoda; class Insecta; order Lepidoptera; family Pyralidae; genus Rhodophaea; species Rhodophaea formosa. The sequence goes on from OY720226.1 coordinate 11,575,414, forward strand.
ACTAGTTAGTTAGCCGTGTGGTTCTCGGCAGAGTTGAATAGGGCCACTTGCCGGTCTACTTGACTTGGTGTGTGTTGTGTGGAGCGTATTACCGCCCGGGGATTTTCTCTCCTTAGCCGTGGAGAACTCCGTGCTTGTGTTTAGGTAAGACTAGTTAGGTAGCCGTGTGGTTCTCGGTAGAGTTGAATAGGACCACTTGCCGGTCTACTTGACTTGTTGTGTGTTGTGTGGAGCGTATTACCGCCCGGGGATTTTCTCTCCTAAGCTGTGGAGAACTCCGTGCTTGTGTTTAGGTAAGACTAGTTAGTTAGCCGTGTGGTTCTCGGCAGAGTTGAATAGGGCCACTTGCCGGTCTACTTGACTTGGTGTGTGTTGTGTGGAGCGTATTACCGCCCGGGGATTTTCTCTCCTTAGCCGTGGAGAACTCCGTGCTTGTGTTTAGGTAAGACTAGTTAGGTAGCCGTGTGGTTCTCGGTAGAGTTGAATAGGACCACTTGCCGGTCTACTTGACTTGTTGTGTGTTGTGTGGAGCGTATTACCGCCCGGGGATTTTCTCTCCTTAGCTGTGGAGAACTCCGTGCTTGTGTTTAGGTAAGACTAGTTAGGTAGCCGTGTGGTTCTCGGCAGAGTTGAATAGGGCCACTTGCCGGTCTACTTGACTTGGTGTGTGTTGTGTGGAGCGTATTACCGCCCGGGGATTTTCTCTCCTTAGCCGTGGAGAACTCCGTGCTTGTGTTTAGGTAAGACTAGTTAGGTAGCCGTGTGGTTCTCGGTAGAGTTGAATAGGACCACTTGCCGGTCTACTTGACTTGTTGTGTGTTGTGTGGAGCGTATTACCGCCCGGGGATTTTCTCTCCTTAGCCGTGGAGAACTCCGTGCCTGTGTTTAGGTAAGACTAGTTAGGTAGCCGTGTGGTTCTCGGTAGAGTTGAATAGGACCACTTGCCGGTCTACTTGACTTGTTGTGTGTTGTGTGGAGCGTATTACCGCCCGGGGATTTTCTCTCCTTGGCTGTGGAGAACTCCGTGCTTGTGTTTAGGTAAGATTAGTGGCTGCCTGGCCAGCCTTGTGGTTCCCGGCAGAGTAGAGTAGAACCACTCCAAGTCTTCCCGTGGAAACTCAAGCTAAACAAAGCTTATAAACATCAAAGAGTTATCTCTAACCCGTCTGGTCAGCTGATGGTCAGGATTTGGCTTGTCATGTTTTGGATTTGGCGACTGTCTCTTACTACCAGAGCCATGTATTAGCCAGAGCAGTCAGAGGATTTGCACTCTTCACGCTGGCCAGACGGGTTGGAGAGGTCTGTTTGATGTTAGTGTTAGTTATGTTAGTTTGTGTTTCCTAAGTCGCCTTCTACGATATCCACGGTAAGACTTGGAGTGGTACTTTTCTTCTTCTACTCTACCTGAAACCATACTGAACCAAACCCCACATTAGTAATAATCCATATACATATAATAGTAAATAATTTTGTCTCGCGTATCTTTGAATAATGTTATTTAACATTCTATCTGTTTTCCTTCAGGTACGATCTTGGAAGCGGAGAAGTGGTGATTATCGCAAATCATACGAAAGTTGACGATGGGTTATGGCACAGAGCTCGGGCAACCAGGTAAATACATAGTATATTTTTGATAGCAGATAGATACAGCCACAGTGTCGGTTGGGAGCTCCTGCTCCAGCCTGGAAGGTTTGATCTACCTAGATATTTTGATTCAACTTAGAAGATCTGGCTGACGAGGTCTTTCGACGAATCCGACTTGGCTGGGCAGCGTTTGGAAAGCTCCATAGTGTCTTCTCGTCAAAAACACATCAGTATCTACAGTCGAAAGTACACGATCTATGGATATTACCAGTGACGACTAACTGGTCCGAAACGTGGTTTCTTACTATGGGACTCATAAGAAAGGGTTCCCTTTCTTACTGTCTGGGTTCCTTCTGACTGATTATACAAAACAAGATTGTTACATAATACACGGTCCTTTGATAGGAACTGAAAGTATACCACCAGAGCATGTGCCTTTTGTGTAGCAGACTGGCCACCGTCCTACAGGAGAATAAGTGATTTTTGTATTAAAATGCGAAAAAATAATTACGATCACTCAAAATTTTAGTTCGCTACTCTGTCTCTGTTCGTGTAGGTGACACGGTCAGTCGACCATGCACACCCTGGTGTCAGAGTTCTTCGGAACCGCCTCTCGGCCTCTGACGTGGTACCTTTAACGATTACCAGATGGCAGCCGGGACCACCAGCTTAACGTGCCTTCTGAAGCACGGAATCATCTTTCTTATCAGACAATCAGGTGATTCATGCCTGCAATGTCCTAACCAAACTGGAAACAACTTAACAAAGAATGCATCCCGTGGGAATCGAACCCACAACTCCCGGGTCAACAAGGCAAACGCCTTAACCACTGGACCACGGAGGCAGTGTCGGTTGTTCGGCAGTTCGCTACTTACATGTTACAAAAGGATCTTTGTTTAATGGCACCAATGAGAGTATTCTGGAATAAGCCGTGGCAGCACTGGGGCGTCGTTCGGAAAGCTGTGATTGGGCACAAAGTGCCAATTGTTGCTGCTTGTCAAATATAAATAAATATATACGGATAAATCACACAGATTCAGCTAGCCCCAAAGTAAGTTCGAGACTTGTGTTATGGAATACTAACTCAACGATACTATATTTTATAATAGATACTTATATAGATCCAAGACCCAGGCCAATCTGAAAAAGATCATTTTCCATCTTGACCTGGCTGGGGATCGAACCCGAGACCCCGTGTCGCAGGCTGGCGTGTTGACCACTGCGCCACGGAGCTCGTTATCCAATGATAGCCGCTTATCGAGTTCAGCGCCTCCGTGCTGTCATTTTTTTTATTATTAAGAGGAGAGATGTGATTGTTTGTTTGTTTCTTTGCGTTGAATAGGCTCCGAAACTACTGGATAGATTTTCAAAATTCTTCCATCTATATGAAGCTTATTTATCTGCGAGAAAATTGATAGTATCTTTAAAAAATATCGCTTATTTCCAGGAACAGACAAGCTGGCGTGCTAGAAGTGGACGGCCTGGGTTCAGTCGGGAAGGTGTCGCCGGGGAAACTGAAACAGCTGAACACTGAAAATGGCCTTTATATTGGTAAGAATAAAATTTATGGTTCTGTCGCGAATCTCTTAGAATTTTCACCTCACTCTTGAGCTGCTACCTTCTCATCCCCAACCCCAATCCCATTGCTTAGAAAACAGTTACGATGGGCAGCACCGATGAAACCGATATAAGCGTAGTTGATGTGGCAAAAACCACTAGGTATAATGATACAATAATAATATATAATCCTTGAGAATAGCCGTGTGGTTTCCGGCAGAGTAGAATAGGACCACTCCAAGTCTTCCCGTGGATGTCGTAGAAGTCGACTTAGGAAACACACACAAGCTAAACAAAGCTTATAAATCTCAAAAAAACCTCTCCAACCCGTCTGGCCAGCGTGGAGAGTGTAGGCCATATCCTCTGACTGCTGTGGCTAATTATGGCTCTGATAGTACAGAGAGGGTCGTGCTCCTGCAGTGGAGACGAAATAAGACCTGATGATGATGATGATGAATCCTTGAGATCTGTATCCAGTAATGGATTTCTTAAGGATGAGATGATGATAACGGTTGGCTCTGATTGTACATAACAATAGCATCTAAAGTTAAAGGATCATCTTGTTCGAAAACGCCTGTGAACTTTAACTTCGTCAAAGTCCTAACGAATGTAGATTTCGTAGAATCCCTTGACTGGCTTTTACAGTCTGCGCGAGAGAAAAAGCAGCTGGTAACTGTATTGTATGTTTTTTTTTTCTCCAAAACCAGAATGGAAGTGGTTTTTTGTATATATAATTCAATATTTTTTCTCTTACAGGAGGCCTACCATCCATAGAAGTAAACACCATGGGAAAATATAAAACCGGCCTAGTAGGCTGCGTGTCCCAAATATCTTTAAGCGGAGACTTCGACATACCCCTCTCCTTATCGAAGTTACCCCACACGATTACCAACAACGTTGGGAGATGCACACCATAAAAATAGGCAATTCATTTAAATGAACCCGCGGGCTCATTTAAGTGAATCAATTCATTTGTTAATGGCGCTAACTTTCCGGTTCATTCATTCATATGCACTATTCGAATGGTTATTTGCTTTTTGAAAGATATTAAATGAACCCTAACTTCCATAAAATTTAATTAGTTCATATGTATTAACACAAAATAAAGGGCTACACATTTATTTTATAAGTTGTATTTTTTTTTACATAATATCATTATTAACAAACAAAAAAATTACGTAAATATGTTACCCACGACAAAGTTTGCCATCGTTTTCAAAACGCAGGTCTAAAGTATATGTAAGTAGGTACATTCTTAGGTAGATAATTATGTTTCTCGTTGATATTTGATTCGTATTAATTATCTACCGAAATCATCTTTGACTTGTCTATTACGGCTATCAGAACTGAACCAATCTGCATTGTTAATTTAAATTTGCGAATAAATTGACTGGGTATTTAAAAAAATATCTTCGAACAACAAATAACTCTTAAGAAAAAAAAACAAATGAACCGGGCAGCTTGTGCACGTAATGTTAGGTGTGTTTAATTTATAGGTTCATTCATTTATTAAACCTCTTTTATTGGCGCGTTTTCGTTCTCCGTTTAAATGAATGACCAATTAATTTGTAACTCTGTACCTACATATCAATGTGAAAATCGGGGGCAATAATATACTACGATATCAAACACATTGCCATTTACTTAAACATTTATAATTAAACGAAATAAGCTTAGTCAATTTAGTAATAAGATATCGGTGAAACTTTTTGACTGTCTTTTTTATTCTCTATTTCTTTTCTACTTACCTTTATTTTTCTTATTATACATTCTTGTCTGTTTTTTCCATGGACTATGGAATACTTTTCAAAGTGCTTTACTATCTAGTAGATATGAGAAAAACTATTTGTAATGTTAAATTAATTAATTAAATAAAATTCTAGTCGTACGAGTGGTATGCACGCATCATTTAGTTTTATAATTTAAATTAAATAGGGTTAAACAACCAACTATCGATGCCTAACCAAATATTGTCCACTTTTCTGTTGCCATTTTTTTATTCAATATAAACTAGTAAGTTATAACGATCTTTAAAGAATGGTAAAGTATTTATTCTTTTACGTATACAATTATGCATGATTTTCAAATAAAATATTTGTTAGGTGTCAATAATTGGATATTTCTCCTAATAGCTAATCACAAAACTTGTTACCATGTGAGTGTATTTTATAAATAGATCAATAAGTATACATACATAGCGTTTGTATATCGGAATTTTCATATGGACGTGGTTTTAGAGAAATGTAAGTAGCTAGATTAACATAGAGTTTGATAACAGCTTTTTACATTTACTTAAGCGTGAAATAATATTAGTTTCATTGCCCCCTTCATTTGAAAGCATTTGACGCGTTTTCATAAAAGTGTAAAAACGCGTTAATTAGTTGAAATATGCGTATAAATCAGATGTTTTGCTTTGAGTAAAAAAATATATATTTTAGCACTGCTCTAGTAATAAATAATCATAGATATATTTATCAGGTAGAGTAACTTTAAATGCGCTTTGTATGTATAAATAAATATTTGCTATTTGGCTGTTTAATGAATGATCAACTAAATTTACGTTAGTCAAAAACACTTTAAAGACAGGCATTTCAAGTACATTTAGAACTCTCAGTATCTTAAGAAGGAAGGTAATACAAGATATAATATGGCGTAACTTTCAAATGCCTTTGCAAGAAAAAATAAATGAATGTAAATGAAGCAGAAATGTAAGTATAAAATTCATTAAATAATCAAAGAGCAAATTTATTTTCTACCTTATGAACCCTACTGGGATTTCATTTAAACCAATATTTTTGTCAATTACGTATTTCACAGGGTGTGGAACTTTATGATATGCATATCCTGATGTGGTCACGTTGTCTGTGTTTAGTTTTAACCTTTTTTGTGTCAAAGTTGGTAAATGTAACAATCAAACAAGATTACATTAATATAATTTTATAAACCCCCTTTTTCAACCTGTACTGAAGGTTTTAAATGCCATTTTGCCCTTTTATACACCTACCTATTTACTGTTAAGTTAACATGAACCGGCGGTATTTGCTATAGTAAATCTTGACAATTATGATAAAATATTGTGAATAATACTTCAAATGTATTTGAATTTTGTTTTTTACATTTTATTTAGGTACTCCAGATTACAGCATTTACCTACTTTGTCACTTATAAGTAAAAATAAGTTATCACTTGATGTGTAAATGTAAGACACGATTATTTTATGTTTTTGCAAAAGCTCTTACCACAAATTAAATGAACCTAACTCAAAATAAATAAACCTTACCCATTATAAATGAAACCAAATACTATTAGTAGTTAGCAAAATGTTTATCATAATTTTATATAAAAAATAGCAATATTTGTCTGCTTAATTAAATTGCTAATCTAATGATGAAGGTTTTACGGAATGTTAATAGGCAGCATTATTTTTTTTATGTCATAGGACGGCAAACGAGCAATCAGGTCACCTGATGGTAAGTGATCACCGCTGCCCATAGACAATTAATGGCAGCTTTGTAAAAAGCAGCTCATGTGACCTGATGAGATCGAATGAGCTGCCTTTTAGAACAATGTTTAATTACTGGAGGGCCATTTTTGAATGTCAATCGCCCGAAAACATATGATTTTAGTATGGAAGAATCACTCGTCTTGGGAAATCACAGGTTTAAAAATAGTTATATCTATCTACTAACTTTCTTGTCATGTCAACGTTTCGATGATGACATCAATATCCATTGCAGTTTTCATACGTTGGCAAAATGGTTATTGTTTATCGAAGTCAATGTCTAATCATTGTTATTCCGTTCTTGTCAAAATACAGAAATTAAAAGGCAAGTCTTGATATGAATAATCCTTACTTAGTGGAATACAATAATACATACACACATATTATCACGCCCTTATCCCTTGCAGAGTAGACAGAGCCCAGGGTCATATTTATTTCGAGCCATCATGGCCATCAAAGGCCTCCCTCCACTTCTTCCATTTGTTTTTGTTTTTCGTATGTGTAAGTGGCCAACACTGGTGTCAGATTTTTCAAGCTGCCTTAAGGCATCTGACATAGCTTAACGACTGCCATCAAAGATGAAAGCCGGGACCAACGGCTTAACGTGCCTTCCATTCAGCCCGGGCTTGCTCCTTCCATTCTTTGTTAAAATAATCTAACACACTGCGCCATCGCGTTCTTGGTCTACCGAGTCTTCTAGTATAACATCCAGTAGTAGGAGACCTTTGCCCAGAAATCATTAGTCCTACGGTTAATAAATAAATAAATATATACGGCCAAATCACACAGATTGAGCTACCCCCAACGTAAGTTCGAAACTTGTGTTATGGGATACTAACTCAACGATACTATATTTTATAACAGATACTTTAATAGATAAACATCCAAGACCCAGGTCAATCTGAAAAAGATCATTTGCCATCTTGACCTGACATCCGTGTCGCAGGCAGGCGTGTTGACCACTGCGCCACGGAGCTCGTCTCATCATCATCATCATCAGGTCTACTAAGCTCGTGTACTAAGGTTATAATATAATAATAAGGTTATAATGACTACATACCTATAAAACAGTCCTCCACTAAGTCTGTCTGTTAGCGATAACCTTAAAAACTACTTAAAAACTTAATAGATTTTGATGTGGTTTTCACCAATAGATAGAGTGATTCACGAAGAAGGTTTATAGGTATCATTAATTCGCGGGCGCAGCCGGGGAGAGCTGCTAGGAATACAATAATGGAAAACTTCGAACTGCTCTGGCTAATATGGCTGTGGTAGTACAGAGAGGGTCGTGCACCTGCAGTGGAGACTAAAGACCTGATCATGATGATGATGATGATGATGAATCCACTTAACACCTTAGTGCTGCCATCTGCCGGCATTCCTGAAATCTATCATTAGTTTTAGTACCCAGTTTTTAAAGTTTAACCAAATTATTTCAATATACTGACCTGAACTACTGACTGCTACTTTTTATGTAAGAGAACTTTTGTTTTGGAGTAATAAGAAGTAGACCTACTTGTGACATATGGATAGCTTGACTAGCATTAGTTTTGTATGTGAGACCTGTCCGTTGTATTATACGCCGTTATTTGTACAAAATTATATCAATAAAATATAATTAAAATGTATTACACGCCTTTTATTCAATCTTAGGTACGCCTGAATAGTTAAGAGCATCTTAGCTAAAATCATTCTTAAATCTCGTTCTTGTTTACTTTTTAATGTGTATAAGTAACTAACACAGTTGTCATTTGTTGGTCAAGGTCGCTCAAAGAGCTATGGAGAGGGCTATGCTCGCTGTTTCTCTGCGAGATTGAAACGATCAGAAACGAGGAGATCCGTAGAAGAACCAAGGTCACCGACATAGCCCAGCGGATTAGTTCTTGGAAGTGGCAGTGGGTGGGGCACATAGCGCGAAGAACCGATGGCTGATGGGGCAGAAAGGCTCTTGAATGGCGACCACGTACCGGCAAGCGCAGCGTTGGACACCCACCGACCAGGTGGTCGGACGACCTGATAAAGGTCGCAGAAAGGCGCTGGATACAGGCCGCTTCCAACCGGTCATATTGGAAATCCTTGGGGCAGGCCTATGTCCAGCAGTGGACTTCTTGCGGCTGAAATGATGAATGATGATGACAGTTGTCAGATTTTTCAAGCTCACAGCTTAACAATTGCTATCAATGATGACAGTTGGAACCAATGGCTTAGCGAGCCTTCAGAAGAACGGAGGAGCTCGAGATATTTTAAGCCAGTTGCGGTCACCCATCCCAATGGGGACCACGCCTAGGGTTGCTTAACATGCATAAGCGCTAACAATACTTACGCTAACTGGGCCATCGAGCTGCTATGTTTTTGTAACTGTCTACACAATTACCTCGCAAGCCAAAGACAGCACGCAGCACGAGACAAGTCATTAGCTAAGTTATTTTGAGAATCAAAGTTTAGACCCTACTCCGTGGTCAAGCTAGAGAAATGGTCCAATGTAGGTTTAGTATAACGTGGGGTGGGCTTTGGAATATATAGTAAATAGCACAAAAAATAAAATATTCGAAGATAATAGTGTAACTCACTTTCTCTTTATAAAGATAACATTTTAAAAGCGTGGCGTGGAGTCGAGCCGTTTCCAAATTGTAGGAAAGCGCTCGGCAACCTTCACACTTGACATACAAAAGAAAAAACCCAAATTGTTGTGCCAGCAAGGCGATTTTTGTTACCTCAGAAATAACGAATTCGTGCTAAGCTTTTATAAAGCTCTCCCGTCCGACATAAAAATTCTGTTTCTCTTCCCAACCAAATCATGAAAACCGGTTGAGGAAATGGTAGCAATCCGTTACCATACCAACACGCTAAATGTGGCCATAAGGTCTTAAAACTCTAGGCCCTGTGGACTACGCAAAGGTTGACGGCCGTTGCTGCCAGATGCGTCATTCATTTAGATATCAATTGTACAGTAAATACGTTTATTTATACATTTTATAACTAATTTCTGCTAAAACCCTTACTCATAGTAGAGATTGGTCTACATACGCAAGCAAATACTTTAGAACAGGAAAACCCAGTTCCGAATTAAACCGTTCCGACGTAAAACCCCACTATTATTGTGTGAGTCATGAATCATTCATTTCATTCATCGCCATTGGACCGAGGCGGTCATTCACCGGTCGCCGCGTTTGCGTCATTCACTCATACGCGGCAAAGCCTTCGGTGACACCGTACGTCTCGTCGCGTTTCGAAATCACTATTCGAAGTTTGAATCAAACTTTTTTAATCGAAACTTCTGTCACCAGTTCGAGCTCTTATTTTTTGGATCAAATTGTATTTTTTTTTCTTTTCGAATCCTGTGTCTTGTGAAGAGTTTTCTTACGACATTTCTAACATTGAGTGTATTGTGAGAAATCTAGTGTTTATTGTGACAAAACATATATTTGGACCACGTTCGTTCCAGTGCTTGGAAATCAACGCACGGATTGTTTCACAGGTGTGTTACACGGACAACCTTGCCTGACCGGTTTTTCGTAAGTTATCGAATCGAAAGTAAAAGTAAAAATTCTTCACGTTAGTTGAACGCAACATAAGCAAAGAAAGTCTCGATTTACCGCCGTTGAATTATAAACAAAAAGTATGTAATTTATAAAGCGATTCTTTAATTCGCAACTACTTTCAAAAAGAGTGAATGATTTGTATGATGCGAAGCATTTTAACAGCCCAAAAATAGCTTGGACTTCTATATGCTAAAAGTCGATGGATAAAATGGATAAATTTTTATTTTATTAATTTATTTGTATCGGTTAACGCAGGCCCATACAAAACATATTAACACACTAAGATTACAATAGAGACACTCATAATAGTTGGAATGTTAATCAACCTAGTAATTTCCTTTAGTATCATAATGGCCAAATTTGTGAGGGATAGTACCTATGTCATAAGTCATGACATATTCGTATACTTTTTTAATGTTTTCTCCTTTTTAAGGGTCACCAGCTAGCTGGACACCTGTACTATTATAATACCCTTACACAGCTAAATTCAATAGCGGAAATTTATGAAGATTTAACTTATTTAAGGTGGGTGTTTTTTGACATTATTATCAACTGTCTAATGACCATGTTGGATGCATGTGTCGAGGTTATTGTAATTATCGATAGCCTAATGAGTCTACTTTGTAAATGTTGCAAGTATAGTGTTATGAAGCATGCATTTAATTTTATTTTATGTTTCTTAAAGTATGACTTCATCATCAACATACTGGCTGCAAGATGATTTTATTTACAAACTAATTTAAATATGTCTTTTCTGATAAGAATCTAGTAAGATTCTTTCGTAGTTAAGATTGTGATATGATAAAAAACCAACTTCAAAACAAATAAGTTGCTGTGAAATTGACTAACAAAGATTTAATAGATACCTACATACAACTGCCTAACAAAAGTTGTATCTCATCATACTTGCGGATGATTTCGTTCATTCAATTGAACATTTTAGATATAAGAAACGATTAAAAATTAAATCAAATAGGTAGGTAAACGCAAAAATTAGCCCGAGCGTGAGAAGATGGATATCAAAGTTTCCGATGTCCAGTAAAAAAACATTGGAAAACCCCGATATACTATTTTCTTATTTGAAGGTCTAGAAAACCTTCAAACAATTTATGAACAGTACCTATGTTTAAAATTTAATGTGAGAACTTGTAGCTTTGCCTGAGCGTTTTCGCTGAAAATGGCCACTTTTGCACATAGCTACCTCTAAATCTATGAATTATATTTTTTAAAATACTTAAGCAAAACAAAAAAGTTTAAAATAATATCTCTGTTTATCTTCTCATAATTAATTTCAAATTGGTGAAGCACTGGACCTTAAAATATTCAGGTATCCTTCATTCTTTAAAATTTATTATTTTGGGTTTTTTTAATAAATTAATCCGCAACATATTTCGTCAAAGGGCACAAAAACGTCGCCAACGATAGAAAGTAAAAAAGAAAAGGATATTGGCATGATATTCTGACTCTAGTGTACTCAAGTTGTAGAATAACGGAGAGAATGAAACTTTCAATAACGGCCAACATAGTCATAATTATTATTACTAGTTAGTCTAAATATTTACCATCGTTTGCTACCTAACAACCCTATGTTTTTGATCAGTCTGCTACTTTTACTCCCCCTATCCCATATGGCCTAAATACGTTGTATTTGGACTCCGCCATGCGTATACAAATATGCCATTGACACGTCAGAATCGTGACAAATATGACCTTCGCGAGTTGCTCTAAATGCAGTGACGGTGTCGCCAGCATTTTTTAAGCGTAAAAGGCTTTTTGTGTTACTTTTCAAGTATACGGGCGGTTTAACGGTGCTTATGCTAAACGAGTTGATAAATTGTGTGATAAATCGACATGCAAAGCCTGTAAGAATGGTAACCATGAAGCGAATATATAGCTTAGCTTGAGTCCCAGTGTTAATCTGAGGTTATAGATGTACATAGAGATTACCAAGTTAACCCTCAAGTTCCAAATGAAGTTATTATTCTGCTTTTTACGTCATTTGGGTCTACCCTCGGTTGTAGTGTAACCCTTGAAGCGCATTCAAAGTGTTTATTTACAAAAATATATGTAAGGATTGCCAATTTAAACACAAATAAAACAAAATTAATTTACGGACAAGTCACACAGATTGATCCAATTTCAACGTTAATTTGAGACATGTTATGGGATGGGGAACGAACTCAGGGATATTATATAAATGCGGATATAGATAAACATATCATCTCTCAAAAAATAACATCATTTTTCATCTTGACCTGATGACTGGGACCTGACCAGGGACCGGGGATTGAACGCGGGCCTCCCAGTCTGCCAGCCTGTCATGATGACTACAAGGCCACAGTGGTCGTCTGATCATAACAACGGAAAAAAATCATCGATAGATTGACTGTTTTAAAACTACTGCATTATAGGCCCAACAGATCAAAAAAATGTAAGAGAGTAGGTATTATCTTTTTAGCTTAATTCTTATATATGCCAAATCAGATTGTTACAGACTAGTATCGTAGGATTTGCTTTCAAGTATGTTATAAGTAACATCAACTAATGCCCTCTTTAGCAAAATACCTCTAACTACCCACGATTTACGGCTCCATAATTCATCAGTGTCATAATTCCCACGAGAACGCTCTGTATGGGAAGATATCGTCTTCCGTACCATAACAAGTCAATGACATAGGCATTGTTCATAATCACATTAACAAACCTCCTGGAAGTCGATTTATTTGATGATAAAGTACCTATATTGGGTGGGGGGAAAAGTTATATCGTATTCTGTGTGAGTGTCAATTACGGTACTTATAGAAATATGATAGTTCTTTTTTAGGTTGAAATTTAGAATCGTGCACCCGTGTGCTTTTTCTGCTCTCAGTCGTTCCAGGTGGTCATAAAAAAAAATAACCTGAACCTAACTTCTTTTCTGCCCTCAGTCGCAATCGGGGCGTACGATTCTAAATCCAAGCCCATTTTTAGGGTTCCGTAGTAAACAAGGAACCCTTATAGTTTCGCCATGTCTGTCTGTCTGTCTGTCTGTCTGTCTGTCTGTCTGTCCGTCCGCGGTTTTACGCAGAGACTATAAGTACTAGAAAACTGTAATTTGGTATGGGTATGTATATTAATCATGGCAAAAAAATGGTAGAATAAAATCTTGAAAAAAAATTTTTTTTAGGGTAGCTCCCATACAAGTAAAGTGGGGGAGTAATTTTTTTTTCTCTATTTACCTATTGTGTGGGGTATCGTTAAATAGGTCTTTCAAAAATATTGTGAGGTTGAGAACACCATTTTTTGATTAAAGGCTACGTTTCAGATATATTTTGTTTTAAAGTGCGAATTTTTGTTAGAGGTAAGTGTCCCCCCCCTCTATCTGCTAAACGGTTATATATAGATACATGAAAAAAATTACAGCAGTAGCATATATACTGAAGTTGAAAGGAAAACTATCAGAGCTGAGTAGTAAGTACAAACTAAAAAGTTATAGGCAACCAACTTATAAACTGTAAAATTTCATACTATTTTCATTGTTAGATGTTTTTGGTCGTTAAACTGTAAGGTGCGAGTGTGAATAGTGTGAACTCAAAGTTGTCATTCGCAACTACGGAACCCTACACTGCGCGTGGCCCGACACGCACTTGGCCGGTTTTTATGATATGGGGCAGCAAACGAGCAAGCTGGTCACCTGATGGTACGTCATCACCGCTGCCCATGGACAACTGCAATACCAGGAGTGTGACAATAAAACATCGACTCGTTTTTTGAAATTCCAGTAAGAATAGTACAAAGTTGGTTCAAGCGTTTTTGTCTGAGAATTTTGATGCAAAATTAACAGCTTTTATGTAGGGAAGAATAAAATTATCATACAAAATACGAAACGACTATTTCCCCGACCCAATATCTTCTAACAGTTTCCTTCTTCTTTGTCCTTAACGACATGATTCAAATTTATTAGGACTAGAAGGCCAAATAAAATGGAGTACCAAAAGATAGTCAAAACAAGTTTTTAAAGAAAAAAAAAACTTAGTTTGTTACTCATACTCAGAGCCTGCTCGGGCCTTTGCTAACTTGACTTGGCAACAACGGTGTAAACATAAGCGTCACGTAAAAATACATTGTTGATTGACTTTTGTATGATTGACTATTTTTACTTAAGATTTATAAACCATAATGGAACGTTTTACCTTGTAGTTTTCAAAAGTAAGCGAGTAGCCCCGCTGGAATGTTTTAGGCAAATAAGATTACACTATCAAAATTTTACACAAAGATTTTTTAGTGATTTCATTCGTTCAGTAGACAATAGCGTTTGTTGAATGAATGAAATTAGGAAAGCAAAATTTACAACCTGTCCCATTTACAGGAAATCGATTAGTATGGGACGGGTGATCAATCTTTTCTCTTTGAGCCTACGTAGGGTATTGTCTTTCAAATACGTCTGAGATCTGTGAAAAACGTAAACAATATACATGATTTTATTTGCTACTTTTGCTCAATAGCCTAATGTTGAATAGATAATACCCTTCGTAAGCGAGTCCAACTCACACTTGTCTGATTTTTATATTGAGTATACAACTGTTTCGTTTTCCATCCTTAATACCTATTTTTATTGCTAAAGTTTACATTACTGTGAATTGACTCTTCTCTAAAAGAAATCTGTTAGTATTAGCTCTAATAAATACTACTTATTTACTCTTAGTTCACTCAAGTATATCCGGAAAATCCTTAGCACCATAGCAAAATAACAATATTCCGATCTGTATCATTAATAGAACCGGTTTTTAGACCTCTACGATACTCCTGAGACCTTGAACTGATCTCACCTCACGATTTTACAAATTTCAATGTTATCGCTAAGACTTTATAGATCATAATAATTCGTAGTGTGTTAAAAATAGGCTCGATTTTTTTTTTCATTTTGTTTAAGAGTTTAATAGTTAATACTTGTTTTATTGTTCTACTTGACTTCTTTTAAAAATAATTGCATAACTCGTCATCATAACAAACCTGAGCAAACAAAGCAGAAACATAAATTACATAATGTTCGTGTGATTACAAACATCTGTTAGAACTAGCAAAGACAATACAATATAATTACTAACGTGGTGATGAACATGATTTTTACGGTTAATAATGATGGAGCAAATTAGAGTACTTATTCAAAATATTTGGAAAAAAGAAACTGGCTCAAATAAAGTTTTCTTTATACTACTTATTTACTTCGTACAATATTTTAAAATAATTTTTAACGACCTATACGGTCTATACGATGACTTAGTAGTACAACCATTGTCTTTGAATTGCATGGTCACTGGTTTGATCCCCAAACCAGGATTAGTCATGCTGGAAAACAATATCTTCAGATTGACCTGCGTTACGAATATGTACCTACCTACTTAGGGTCCCAGAAACTTAAAATTTGGTACAGGGGTTCCTTTCATGATGTAAGTCAGCATTAAGAAAGGATTTTATAAAATTCAACCCCTTAGGAATTAAATACGGGATGAATTCAAATTTTTATTTTAAAAATTACTACTGGTATAGTAAAAGGAAGAAGGAGGTAGTAGTAGAAGTAAGGCTCCTGCAATACAAACTAAAAAACCGATATAAGTCTCGGGTCATTGCGGATATCCTGCTACTGAACCTTGAAATTGACGCAAACCTTGCTACAAGAGACAGGTGATATAAATCGTGGCGTTCCTAGAATACATAAATGTCGATTTTCAACCACATCTCATTACGTTGTTATCAGTGTCTGTATGTGGAGAGATTAATTAGAAATGTCTACTAATTCCGAAAGTACGTATTTTATGACTGACAGTTATCTCGACAGTGATAAGTTTTTATTCAGACAGTAAATACATTGATATATACTTGGAAGGTGTGGTGGGAAGTCAAGAGGTGCAGTTGGGGTCTGCCTTGGACGATTTAGCAAATTGATTTTGGTGGACTTTATAATATGAAATTGGTGTAGTTTGGTGTTATAAATGCTCGTGCTCATGAACAATTTGTGAAATAGTTAAAGTGGACTGTTATATGGACATGGAGTAGCTATGTGTTTGCATCATAGGCACAATTTTTCTACGCTTTGAGGCTAATAGAGTCTATCTAGGCTTGATTATGATCTCCTAATGATTATGTTACGTTATGTACATACATACATACTGCCACATCTTTTTCCCTTGCGGGTAGACAGAGTGCAGGTCCATAATACCTAAAGCCACGTTTAGCATGGTGGTGGACGTGGAGATGTATAAATGAAATCAAAATGGTGATGGGTTGCTAGCCGCATCGCCTATTGCCCTGATTTCTTAGAATTTCGCCCATTCCCTCGATTGGCTTTTACTATCTCCGCGGGAAGAGAAGCAGCAAGCAGTGGTACATTCTATGTTTTTTATTTACACTCAGACCAGCGTGCAAGTTACGTATTATTTCATTTTGGACTGAAAGAAAACTCTTTTTAAGTAGATAATTCTGATCGAGAGAATAGTTTAAGGTCTCAGGAATGACGTCATAAAAAATGCGGCTTACGTCCCATTACTACTTTCATTTTTTTAAACAAAGTCATATCACATGATAGGTATTGGAAGTGAATGGAACCCGAAACAGATGATGCCACAAGTAAAGATAAAAGGATAACTAATATGAACAAGAAATACAAGAAACAACAGAACAAAACAAGAGAAAACTGATAAACTATGAGGACCCACATAGAAAAGTGGGATAAGTTAACTTGGCTCATTGTATCTACTTATTTAAGGTACCTACATAAGTATCTTATAAAATGAGGTGATTGTCTGTAAGATGCTGTGCATCACATCATTAGGTCTTATTAAGTCTCCACTGCAGGAGCATGAATGACCCTCTCTGTACTACCAGAGCCATAAAATATTAACCAGAGCAGTCAGACAAAGGATTTGGCCTACACTCTCCCCTCTGGCCAGACGAGTAGGAAAGGTTTCTTTGATCTTTATAGGCTTTGTTTAGCTTGTGTTTCCTAAGTCGCCTTTTACGACATCCACGGGAAGACTTGGAGTGGCCCTATTCTACTATTCCGGGAACCACACGGCAAAGAGGCTGTGCAATCAGTTTAATAATGGTGCAGACTATTTTTTGTAATTCTTGTATCAATTGTTGACAATCCAAATAAATATAACTAAAATATAATTATCTATAGTAATTTGAGCCACCTTCTGTCGTGCCCTAAAGCCCCACTCACATAAAGAAAGAGATCTGGAGGAGGCAAATGACCGGGCAGTGGCTGTGGCCACATACTGGGCAAATCTACTATAATGCAGGAAATTACGACTAGAAAAGAAGAAGATAGTAATTTTTAGAATTGAAGCATTGTAATTGCCAAAATTAAATTCGTGTTTACCTACCAAATCAAAAATGCTGTCTTATAAAAATCACACCATAGTTACTTACATTTGCTTTATAGTAAGAAACAACCGATCTACCAATAGTAAGTTTTCTAATTGCTGCACCAGCTAAGTACTTACATACGTCCAATGTTTGTATTCAAGCGTGTAGAGAAAGCGTATGTCCATGACGAACGAACGTGATGATGGACAGGCAATGGATAGTTTTTGTGTTTCTTTGCCTGAGTTAATACGTGGTAAATACAGTGCGAAATAAATCCTAACTAATATTATAAATACGAAAGTGAGTTTGTTTGTTACGCTTTCACTAAGTATCTACTAAACCGATCATCATGAAAATTTGCATACACATAGTTAAGGTACTCATAAGGACATAGGCTATATATCACGCGGGCGAAGTCGCGGGTAACAGCTAGTATTAGAATAATAATGCAAAATGAATAAAGGTATGAAAATAAATCGGACACGGTTATATCTACAGAAATAAAAAAGTGGATCAATCAATCTAATCAATTCAAAGACAAATCGACAAACACTCATCTTTAAATTGCTATACCATCGAATGGGGAAAACTGGGACAGGTTGTAAGATAAATAATTAATTAATATTGAAAGTATCAAACAGGCAGAAATTCGTACCTATCTGTACATAAATAAAATATCAATTATTTCGCGGGATTCGGTTTCCCTTTGTCACTTGCAGATAAATTAACTTTCTATAAGAGGTGAAAGAATTTCGAAAATCAATACAAACAAACAAACATTCAAATCTTTAATATATTATTATTCAGTATTAAATAAAGATGAATACCTATGTATACAGTAAAGTAATATAATATTCAAACATAACGGTGAAATGCGTAGAAAATAGACATACCTACGATACTTTCAGTTACGAAACAAGAAAGTGAGCATGCATATCCATTTAACATACTATACTCGTATGTTAAATGTAAATGCATGCTCATACTGTGTCATAAATAGTCATTATGACACTGACTTGTAATATTTTGGAAGTGGAAACTTCTTTCGGCGCTTGGGCATTTTTGAGAAGGGAAAAATCAATTGAACTCGCGACACCTTTACCAAAAAACAGACACATTTGTATCATCACCATCATCGTTAGGTCTTTATAGTCTTCACTGCAGGTACACGTTCCTTTCTGTACTACCAAAGCCATTTATTAGCCAGGGTAGTCGGAGGATTTTGTCTACACTCTCCACGCTGGCACAGAATACATAATTACCCTGGCTAGACGGGTTGAAGGGGTTTTAATATGTTTATTAAGCTTTGTTTAGAGTGTGTTCCGTGTGGTTCCCGGCAGAGTAGAATAGGACCACTCTAAGTCTTCCCGTGGATGTCGTAAGAGGCGACTTAGAAAACACAAGCTAAACAACGCTTACAAACATCAAAAAGACCTCTCCAACCCGTCTGGCCAGCGTGGAGAGAGTAGGCCATATCCTCTGACTACTCTGGCTAATATATTGCTGTGGTAGTACAGAGAGGGTCGTGCTCCTGCAGTGGAGACTAAAAAAGACCTGATGGATGGATGGATGGAGAGTGTTTCCGTAGTCGCCTTCTACGACATCTGCGGGACGACTTGGATTGGTCCTATTCTACTCTGCCGGGAACCAAACGGCACCTCTGTATATACAGCTTGTACATTGACGCTCGAGGGGGCCCAATATGATCAATTTTACCTAAGGACCAGTGCCGGGAACTAGTTTTTTTTTTTTTTACTTTCCCATAGTTAGTATTATATTGTCTTTGCCCATAGTAATTGTACGGGCGGCTGAAAATGTTGAAATTATTTTTATTTATTTATATTGACCGGCTGAGTTATCCCTTAAAGTGTAAGTCGAGGGTCAATTAACACGCTGTATATAAAAGTATTTTCTACACAATACATATAATATTTCCTGGAGATTCAAAAAATACACTCGTTAGTTTTCACTTCTATCGGCGCTCCCGAAGTGCCATTGTAGTTTTTTTAATATACATACATTACGAACATGCTTTTAGAACATACATTCAAAGATAAACATAATATTGAATTCAGTAGTAAATTCAACTCTCCGATATTTTCTTTTCTTTGGACAACCTGTTGTATATACTTATTGTAACGTCTTTTTCCCTTGTGGGGTAGACAGAGCCTAGGCCTTTAAGACCTAAAGTGACGTTTAGCTTGGCAGTGGGCATGTAGATGGTAAAGAGAATCAAAACATTGATGGGTTGCTAGCCGCATCCTCTATTGCCATGATTCCTTAGATTAGCGCCCGACAACCTGTTATGTGTACGGATCAATAAAGTGGTTTAATATTTTGTGCTAGAACTAGTTATTCAGATTTTTCTATTAGCTCATTGACATCATTATTTACATATGCATTAACATTAAATTAAAAGAATGCTTGCTTAGCAATCAAATTAGGTAGACGCTAACCTATCTGGGCATTACCTACTTCAAAACACGCATGATCGGCAGCTTCGTTCTCTCTTTACACCACTCTTTCGGACAAATTTTATGTCAAATTATTTCTCTCTACAAGCTTCTCGTCTCTGGAATGCTTTGCCCGTTGACATTAAAGAAACTTTAACTAAATTTTCTTTTAAAAGAAAAGTTCACAATCATCTGCTTAATTCATTATCATCCTAAAACTCTTTTCAGTAATTATTCATCATTAGTATGTGTTTGTATGTATATAGGTAGATAGCATTTGTATGTATGTTTGTATGTATATATATTCTCATATTTGCTTTTATTTGTATATAATTAATAAAGTATTATATTTTTTAATTATGTATTACATAGATCACTTTTTTGCGCCTTACTATATTTCTCTGTTTTCCCTATGGTTGACTGGGAGAGAATGCTCATAGCATTAGGTCCGCCAATTGTAACAGAAGTTAATCAATCAAAATTAATCTAAAAAAAATAATTAAGACTGAACTTAGGGTTCCATACTATTATTAACCGATCCCCGGCCAGGGCATGATGAAAAACGATAATTTTAGATAGTTCTGGGTCTTGGATGTTTATCTTCCTATAATAAAATACTAGCAGTTACCCGCGGCTTCGCCCGCGTAATATAAAGCCTATGTCCTTCTCAGTACCCTAACCTATGTGTATGCAAAATTTCATGATGATCGGTTCAGTAGATACGCCGTGAAAGCGTAACAAACATACAAACAAACAAACTCACTTTCGCATTTATAATATTAGTTAGGATTAGAATAGTATCTTTGAGTAGTATCCCACGACACAAGTTCGCAACTTATTATATTGAATTTTTTGTATATTTATTTGGGCAATAGAAATACATCATCTGTGAAAATTTCAACTGTCTAGCTTTCACAGTTTATAAGATACAGCGAGGTAGCAGACAGACAAATGGATGGACGGTCGAAAGAACGGACGATGGATGGACGACGGACATCGAAGTCTCAGTAATAGGGTCGTATTTTCACCATTTGGGTACGAAACCCTAAAAAAGTAAATCAAAACCAAGTTACCGCTCCATTGAGTCTGATATAAATTAACAACCAATTTTCTTTTCTGCACTATGTAGTATTTTAGTACTCGCTTAAAATACGGAAGAAAACGGTAAAAACCTTGATTCTAGTGAATGGATTGCATATTTTTGGATTTTATTGTTCTCCAGAAGTGAATTGCAGTTTTATCAGTATGTCCAATGTCCAACCCTATTGATACCTACGACCTCAGATCACATCAAATGATGTGATCTGAGGATTCGACTATTGAATAGTGTCCATCGTCCTGTGACTATTCAAAGTTTTGGAAGAGCCACGATGGAATAATAATTATAATATAAGTAGGTATGCGCGGAGGAAAAAATACTAACATATAGGTGACCTTTTAAGGCAAAGCATATCATTGCATATAATAGAAAACCAAGATATCATTAGAAATTTCGTTCTGCGAAGCCCTAGATAACCCTTCAAAATAATTTTTAAATTACTGTTATAATTTAAAGTGGGAAATTTAAGCTTTTCTTTGCATTTTTGTCAAAAACTTTGGCAAAAATGCAGACTTTAGATTAAACTGTAAATAATCATCTATAAAAAATTTAAATTATGTCTCCATTTTAACTCCGTGTTTCTTGTATAATAAAGAGTAAAGGTTTGATTGCTTGCTTGTTTGTTTGTTTGCATTGAAAAGGCTCCGAAACTGCTAAACCGATTTTCAAAATTCTTTCACTTAAGTATAGAAAGTTAATTTTTCTGCGGGTGGCAAAATACAAAGAGTTTTTTTTAAACTATGAAAATAAATAAAATCACTATCGCATTTTTAGGGTTCCGTAGTAAACAAGGAACCCTTATAGTTTCGCCATGTCTGTCTGTCTGTCCGTCCGCGGTTTTACTAAGAGACTATAAGTACTAGAAAGCTGTAATTTGGTATAGGTATGTATTTTTATCATGGCAAAAAAGTGGTAGAAAAAAATTTTGAAAAAAAAAATTTTTTACGATAGCTCCCCTACAACTAAAGTGGAGGAGTATTTTTTTTTTCTCTACTTACCCATCGTGTGGGGTATCGTTAAATAGGTCTTTAAAAAATATTGTGAGGTTGCGAACACCACTTGTCGATTTAGGGATCCGTTTCCGAAATATTTAGTTTTAAAGTGCAAGTTTTTGTTAGAGGTAAGTGTCCCCCCCCCTCTATCTGCTAAACGGTTATATACGTGAAAAAAATTACAGCAGTAGTAAGTATATATACTGGAATTGAAAGGAAAACTATCAGAGCTGAGTACTAAGTGCAAACTAAAAAGTTATAGGCAACCAACTTATAAAATGTACTCGAAAATGTAAAATTGCATACAGTTTTCATTGTTAGATGTTATTGGTCGGTAAACTGTGAGGTGCGAGTGTGAATTCAAAGTTGTTATTTGCAACTACGGAACCCTACACTGCGCGTGGCCCGACACGCACTTGGCCGGTTTTTTAATTAGGATACTAGAATATAATAAATTCGCTAAATCCGAATCAAAATTTTACCATACAATTAATTGTACATAAAAATTCCCGTACATAGGTCAATCAAATGCTATTCAAAAACAACAGCATCTTCTACTTAGCATAAAACAAGATGTCATCCTTAGTAGCTCAGGAAATTAACATGAACATGATAAACCAAACTATCATTCTCGTCTATAACCTTCTAAAAATTAACATGGACATGCTAAGTTAACAAGATAGGTATGCATTCAGCTCTGTTGAATGACTTGCAGTATAAATACACAACAAAATAAATAATCCTCTGACTGCTCTGGCTAATATATGGCACTGGTAGTAGAGGGTCGTGCTCCTGCAGTCATCATCATCAGGTCTTTTTAGTCTCCACTGCAGGAGCACGGCCCTCTCTGTACTACCAGAGCCATATTTAAATAAAATTATTTTAATACGGTTTTTATCGCGTTTATTACATTATTTATGCACCTTACGTTTCGAGCACTTTACAGTGTTCGTGGTCGCAGGTAGACTAAGTTGACATTTGTCTGGTATTTTATAAGAACTGCAAAATCTACCACCTAAAATATTTATTGATAACATTCCGGATGTACGCAGTATTGGCTCACTCACGGTGTCTGAAGGTCTGTACGACGAGAGAAGCAGCCGGTGTATTCTACGTTCATTCTTTTCTCCCAGAGCATCGAGAAAAATTTAAATTTAAATAACATTTTTAAACATTTAAATACAAATAATAATATCACAAGCCCGATGACCCTCGTGAGATGAAAATTACATCTATTATACAGTCAGACTATTGTATAACCTGACCTCAAAGTGTAGGTGTCGGCGGTGCCGGCCTCAACGAACGCAGCCGATCGAACGTGAAGTCGAGTCTCTGTTTTAAAAAATAAAACTGGCCAAGTGCGAGTCTGAATCGCACATGACTCTCACTCTGTCTACGCCGTCAGAAATAAAGACGTAATAATATGTATGAATGTATGTCTTTCTTTAACATAAAGTGTACATATATATACTTACAAATACAGTATAGATAAACATCCAAGATCCAGTATTCCAGGCCAATTATGGCTCTTGGATGTTTAAGTACAATTATATATTTATAAACTGTATAGTATTGTTGAGTTAGTACGACACAAGTTCACAACTTACTGTGGGGCTAGCTTAATTTATGTGATTTGTCCATATATATTTATTTATTTATTACACTGTTTGTATGAATAGTGAAGAATTTGTACTTTTCTCGAAAAAATATATTTTCGTCACAATCACATTCCACAGACAGTAGATACAGATGTTCAGTGAATGAATATCGAATTTCAAATATGTACTCTGTTTAAAATCTCTCCCCAATAGCTGCGTTGTAACCATTGGTACAATCGCTTGCGTTTTGTACAATCATGCGGTTCAGTTATTTTTTATCAGATGAATGTTCAGCCATACATGATAAGTATTTTAATGTTATTGTCAGTTTATATTTACCTTATTTATATGTATATTATACTACATACCTAAATGTAATCGCTATTGTCTTTTTCATCCGAGAATTTCCGGTTACTTCCGCAGTCGTGTTTTGTTATAAGTTACATTTAATGGCAACCTCTAAATTTCACCTTACTATCCCATCCCATCCTAACTAATCCCATCCCATACTAATATTATAAATGTGAAAGTGAGTTTGTTTGTTACACTTTAACGCCCTATCTACTGAACCGATTATCATGAAATCATAAAATTTGGCATACACATTGTTTGGAATACAAGGAAGGACATAGGCTACCTTTCATGCCGAAAAAAAATACTGTTCCCGTGATCTTCTTTAACGTGAGCGGAGCCGCGGGCAAAAGCTAGTTAAAAGTAAAGTTGTTACCCGCATGAATCGTTATACAAAATATACTTCTTCTTCTTCTTTATTTTATATAATGGCTTCCACCGAGATTTTGGTGATTCTGCCAATGTCCAGAGTATAATGAGATATACCTTAGTATATCTCATTATACTGGACATTGGCAGAATCACCAATACTTAAATCGGTGTTGTACGGTAAAGTTTTTTTCAAATAGCATCAAAGATGGCGTATGCTCTTTGATGCCTCGTGGGAGCTTCTGTGGCAAATCTATACCAGTCCATTTAACAGTCCACTTTAACTTTTTAACAAATTGTTCATGAGCACGAGCATTTATAACACCAAACTACACCAATTTTATATTATAAAGTCCAAAAAAATCTATTTGCAAAATTGTCTAAGGCAAACTTTAACTGTACCTCTTGACTTCCCATCACAAAACTCCAATGCATTTTTGACAATCCAAAATATACTTATCTTGCTGTTTTCTGCAACTTCGTCTAAGTATATAGCTCAAGTTATCCGTTGGTAATGTAGATTTTTATTACTGATTTTTTTTAATCCGTTCCGTAATTTTTAGTTTATTTATCTCAAACACACATTCAAATCTTTCGTGTTTATGAAAAGAGCAAAGCAAAGCATTGTGTGTGTAATAAGTAATAAGTAATAGGTTAATAACAGAGGTCGATTGGCAATCAAGCGATAATAAAATAACACAGTAATTTTGGGGAGGCTTAAAACAAACTACGTACTACGTCCCACTAATAGGTGTATGGTCGTAGGCACAAGAATTTTCACACGATTATATGAAGGTCAATTTTGATATGTGTGCGTACGACTTTAGCGCAATTCAAAGTCGGACATGTTTTTATGACTATTAGCGCGGTTTGTATTTAAGTATTTATACTGATAATTAGATCGCAAAGGCTTTTATAAATTGAGGGCACATATAAATTTTCATGTTAGATCACTATCACTACATATTATAAAACAAAGTCCTCCGCCGCGTCTGTCTGTCTGTCTGTTCGCGATAAACTCAAAAACTACACCACGGATTTTCATACGGTTTTCACCAATAGATAGATTAATTCACGAGGAAGGTTTTAAGGTATAATACATGCCCGGGCGCAGCCGGGTAGGGCTGCTAGTAAGTAATAAAAAGTACGGGTACTAATATCGCCTCTCAATACAATATAGGTACATGCCAGTCTACGAAACGGATGGACCCGGGTTCCATCCCCGGCGATCTTGCATGTTAATCTATATAAGTATCTGTTATAAAATGTAGTATCGTTGAGTTAGTATCCTATGACACAAGTTCACAACTTACTTTGGGGCTAGCTCAATTTGTGTGATTTGTCCCCATATCATCATCATCATCATCAGGTCTTTTTTTTGTCTCCACCGCAGGAGCACGACCTTCTACAATATTAAGCCAGAGCCATATATTAAGCCAGAGAAGTCATAGAATTTGGCTTACACTCCCCACTTATTATGTTAGTATCATGGTGGTTTCATCTTTGACGTATCTACGAATTTCCATACACAAACGGGAGTTGTACTCTAACTATACATAGATGGCGCTACGTACTTTGTTTAATAGATATTCATTATTACAACTAATTTTTTTTTTATTATATCATCATCATCATCTCATCATCAGGTGTTTTTAGACTCCACTGCAGGAGCATGACTCTCTCTGTACTACCAGCCGGCCTATTTACTAACTCGGATGACAGGTGTCGATGCCTATCAATCAAGAATTTAGTGTTACTATGCGGTTTTTGTATTTCAAATAAAAAGTTCCAGCAAGCAAAACCCGCATTGTAACAGTAAATTCTAGATGGATTGGCATCGACACCTGTCATCCGAGTTAGTAAATAGGGGGGCAGAGCCATATATTAGCCAGAGCAGTCAGAGGATGTGAGGATTTTTAAGAATTACATTTTATGTATATCTTCTATATCTCCCAAATTAATGCGTCCTTTTCACGCATCAAAATATTCTAATTAGTTTAGTTGACTAGTAGGGAACTTACTGCCATCTAAGGGTGGCTTCTTAAAACTCAGCTTGCCAGAGTCTGCCAGAACGCATGTCTCCGAATGAGACTTCTATTCCTGTAGATCTATAATATCTATGTTAGTATTGAGTAGGGCTGGCGCTCATTTTGGACAACGGCTGAGCCTAGCGATTCAACGTAGAAATGCGGCCAGTCTCTTGGGTACATTACCCTGTGATGACAGCGATCTGCAGGCCTATTTGCTAACTTTTGACAGCTACGGTGTACATCATTTTCATTGTAACTTCAATATTCATTACGGCTTCGGTACGAATGACTATTTTTATTTAAGATATGAAAACCATAATGGATGCTAAAGTGACAATAAAATCGTTGTACACCGAGTTAGCAAATCGGCCTGCTGGGCTCCGTTTTTTATTTAGTTTAGATTTATGTTTTTTATTATTCTTTCTTTTTAATCATAAGTATTTATATTTTTATTTGTTTAACTATATTTGTAATTATGTGTAAATAAAATTATTATTGAGATCCATTTATATATCACGTTTCGTTATCGCCGTGTGGTTCCCGGCAGAGTAGAATAGGACCACTCCAAGTCATCCCGTGGATGTCGTAAAAGGCGACTAAGGAAAAACAAGCTAAACAAAGCTTATAAACATCAAAAAGACTTCTCCAACCCGTCTGGCCAGCGTGGAGAGTGTAGGCCAAATCCTCTGACTACTCAAGCTAATATATGGCTATCTGTACTACACAGAGAGGGTCGTGCTCCTGCAGTGGAGGCTAGAAAGACCTGATGATGATGATGATGATGATATATATCACGTTTTAGACACTGATACTCCGCAGTGGACACGTCCAAAAGACCATCATAATAAAGGAAAAATAAATGGTTTTCCTTGTGACACCTACACTGCAAGCACCAAATTGGTAGCTATGTAATCACATCTCAAGATGTTGTATAAAAGGAATAAAAATGATGTCAATTCTACGTAAAGCTAATAGAGAAAAACATGAAGTGGTTTAGTGTCTTTTATGTCCCGCATCAAGGTCAATTTAAACTTAAACGATTTTTTAATCTTTTAAAGGTGGCCTATTTAATTTTGCTTACTTTTGACAACTACGGTGTAGATCATTGTCATGGTAACTTTAATATTCATTACGGTATCAGTATGAATGACTATTTTTATTTAAGATATGAAAACCGTAATTGATGCTAAAGTGACAATCAAATCGTTGTACACTGTTGGAAGCGTCTTATCTTCATACAAACGGCAAAAGGAAATTGGGTTAATATTAGATAATGTTGGTATAAAATTAAGTATTAATACAATTTGACTCATATATTACTTGTTTTGAAGAATTAGCACTTACGTATTTTTAACTGTTTTTTACTGCCCCCTAAAAATTGTTTGCCCCCGTTACAAGACCCCGTTGGTAACTCAATTGGAAGTAAAAAGGTCAATTTTACTCTAGATATTCGTGTCGAATAAAAAAAAAAACACGAAACAACGGCAATTTTCATCTAGAAACAATGCATATGCCTAGTTTTTTACAAAATTAGTCACAACAAACATTTTGGAAGGCTATTGTTGTTCAAAGTCATGTCTCGTACCTACACTAGGACATCAATATATCGTTAAAATTAAGTCGAGATGGGTTTTTAATGGCACTGTAATTATGTTGTTTAATCACAATCATAAACATCACGTATTAACGTGATGTTTAGATAAAGTTTAAAGTTAATTAACAATTCACAATAATGTTTTCTTATATTTACTTTGCATGTATTTTTAACATAAATAGCAATTTTCTCTCGACTTCATCCGCGTAAACTTCCCATAGGGTTGAATTTCTGGAAATCCTTTCTTTCTGCTCATTTACACCATGAAGGGAACCCCTGTACCAAGCAAGCGGCTTCCGAGTCACCCCTGGATATATTGGAGGTCATTTTACAAGCTGAATATGTCTGCTTATAACCAGTTTTCCTTGCTGATCAGAAAGTCCCGAATGTCATGCAATGGTCATGCATAAACAATCCAATCACAACACAAACTCAATTGGAATAACAATTCATCATCTTTTTTTTATTATTAATTATAGAATTAGGCATTTGTCTCCCATCTCACCTGATGGTAAGTGACGATGAAGACGAGGATGTTACATGCCTATCCAAGAGATACCCATTTATTCTACTTTTGAATGTCCCGGGATTGTACTTGTCTGGGAATATAGACGCAGGCAGTTCATTCCACTCCTTAGCAACTCGAACCAAAAAGGAACTGTCGAAGCGTTTAGTACGACTCTTTGGAATTTCTACGACAAAAGGGTGAAATTTCTCTCTGCGTCTCGTAGTCCTATGGAGGAATGGTGAGGGTTCTACTAGCTCAAAGAGCGCCTTCGCACACTCGCCAAAATGGATCCTATAAAAAACCGATAGGCAAGCTACTTTACGGCGATGCTCCAGGGATTGCAGATTTGCGACCACATCATTATTTATTAGGCTTCTGGCTCTTCGGTCAACAGAATCTAAAGCTTCAAGCTGGTATTTAGCTGAGCTATCCCATCCGAAGAACTCTGACACCAGGGTGTGCATGGTCGATTGACCGTGTCACCTACACGAAATGATGATGATGATCGTCATCATATCAGGTCTTTTTAGTCTCCACTGCAGGAGATAAAGATCTCTATATTAGCCAGAGCAGTCAGCGGATTTGGCCTACACTATCCACGTTGGGCAGACTGGTGGGAGAGGTCTCTTTGATGTTTATAAGCTCTGTTCAGCGTGTGTTTCCTAAGCCGCTAAGTATCTACGACATCCACGGGAAGACTTAAAGTAGTCTTATTCTACTCTGCCGGCAATTTAAGCTAATAATCACTGCAGGAGATAAAGATCTATATATTAGCCAGAGCAGTCAGAGGATTTGGCCTACACTCTCCACATTGGCCAGACTGGTTGGAGAGGTGTTTCCTAAGTTGCCTTCTACGATATCCACGGGAAGACTTGGAGTGATCCTATTCTACTCTGCTGGCAATGTCCGCTTATAACCAGTTGTCCTTGCTCATCAGAAAGTCCCAAGTGACTGTCATGCATAAACAATCCAATCTCGACATAAACCCGATTGGAATAACAATTAGCCTTCTCAAAACAAACTCGGAGATCTGCGGACAGTTTACCGGTTGAATGATGTGGTTCAACCGCTAGATAATTTCAATCAGCATACGTAAAATAATTTTTATATAATATAGTAAAGTTATTATTTTAAACTGCTAGATAATTTCAATCACGATACGTAAAATAATTTTTATTGTATTTGTTTCAAAGTATCCAATCGCGACACAAATCCGTTTGGAATAACAATTATTAGCCTTCTCAAAACAAACTCGGAGATCTGCGGAGAGTGCACCGGTTGAATGATGTGGTTCAACCGCTAGAGAATTTTGATCACCATATTTAAATATGTATCAGCTGCTTCTCTTCCCCGAGCAGATCGTAAAAGCCGATCGAGGGAATGGGCGTGCGTGACGAATCATGTCAATAGGCGGCAAGGATGCGGCTGGATAACCAACATTTTTTTGATTATAATCTCCATCTACAAAGCCATTAATAAACCTGGGCTCTGTCTATCCTGCAAGGGTAAAGGCGTGAAAATAACGTTCAAAGTAAAAAAAAAAAATCGGCCAAGTGCGTGTCGGGCCACGCGCAGTGTAGGGTCCCGTAGTTGCGAATGACAACTTTGCGTTCACACTGTTCACACTCGCACCTCATAGTTTAACGACCAAAAACATCTAACAATGAATATTGTATGAAATTTTACATTTTCGAGTACATTTTATAAGTTGGTTGTCTATAACTTTTTAGTTCGTACTAAATACTCAGCTCTGATAGTTTTCCTTTCAACTTCAGTATATATACTACTGCTGTAATTTTTTTCACGTATCCATATATAACCGTTTAGCAGATAGAGGGGGGGGACACTTACCTCTAACAAAATTTTGCAGTTTAAAACCAAATATTTCGGAAACGGATCCCTATCAAATTAAATGTCATATATCAAATTAAAGGGCTCATTATGAGGATCTCGAAAATATTTTTTTTTGTTCGGGTAAAATCAATACTTTTGATTTTATTCACGAAAGAAGGCAAAAAGACCATTCCCCCCCCCCCCCCCCCCCCCCTGTTCTCCGAAACTACTGGGACGAAAATTTTGAAAAAATTACAAAATATATTTCATTCCTTGAAGATTACAGGAAAAATAATAAGCATTCTATCACTTGAAAATAAAGTGGTAAACTCACTATAATAAGTTCATCTAGGGAAATAGTTCACTAAAACACCACTAGATAGCGCTAGTCAATTGAATAAAACATTTTTGCACATTGTGTGTGTTTTCACGAAGCATATTGTACGGAACCCTTGTTGCGCGAGTTTGACTCACACTTGGCCGGTTTTTTAAAGACCTATTTAACGATACCCAACACGATGGGTTTGTATCTATAGAAAAAAAAATATTACTCCCTCTTTACTTGTATGGGAGCTACCCTAAAAATAATTTTTTTTCAAGATTTTTATCTACCACATTTTTGGCATGATTAATATACATACCCATACCAAATTACAGCTTTCTAGTACTTATAGTCTCTGAGTAAAACCGCGGACGGACAGACAGACAGACATGGCGAAACTATAAGGGTTCCTAGTTTACTACGGAACCCTAAAAACGAGTTTCAAGCATTGTTCCCATAGGAAAAGTTGTTTGAATTCAGTCTATGTCACCCCTTTAAGGAAATGTCGAGAGCCAATTTACACGCTGTATAAGAGATAGTTTGTTAGTTTTTAGTTCATATAAGTTAGTTTTATTGTTTAATGTTATTTTTTTATTATAAGAGATTATACTACAGATTTTATTATTTATTACAAATATATTAGAGATTTTATACTTCTTCCGGTATTTCATTGTGCCCAAAGTTGCGTTAAAATTATGTGTTGAAACGAAATGTTTTGAGACTCATAACTTTTAAAGTACTTATTAAATCATTTTACAATTATGATTCCGTACAAGCATAGATAACGACAAGACAAATCGATAGAATTAAAAACTTTAAACAGACGATACCGAACAACGGAGTCATCACCCTACAGAATTTGTATGGTAAAATACCTGACTAGCGTACTCTTAAATAAAACATAATACTCATTTTTTGGACACTAATGTAAAAGACCTGTAGTTTTGACTCTACTAGCGAAAACAACTTGGTGTATCAAATCAACATAATTTATTCATTGAATCTACTATGACTACGTATTACGTTGATTACCCTTTTCTCCGTAATTAACTTACTCTACAGCGCAAGGAAAGAGGTTAATGGCATCTAATTAAATCATTTCTAATAATGATAATTAATATACAGAGTTTAAGTATGTACCGTATTTTAATTAAAATAATCATCATCAGATCTTTTTAGTCTCCTTTGCAGGAGCACGACCCTCTCTGTACTATCAGAGCTATATTTCAGCCAGAGTATTCAGAGGCTTTGTCCTACGATCTCCACGCTTGCCAGACAGGTTAGAGGGGTCTCTTTGATGTTTGTAAGCTTTGCTTAGCTTGTGTTTCCTATGTCGCCTTCTACGACATCGATGGGAAGACTTGGAGTGGTCCTATTCTACTCTGCCGGGAACCACACAGCCAATGTAGATAGTATATCGTCTTAATTTTCGCCACAGAATAAGTAGCTAGTACTAACGTTTCCGCTAAGACAGACAAAAACTAGAAGACCTTACAAATTAGTTAAGGTTGTTACTTCCGCTGTGTCTCATCTAATCATTTTGTATATATCAATGACATTTACCAAGCATGACAATTTGACCATTTCTAAATTACTGAAACTGAGTTTCTTAAAGGCCCGCACTAGCGACGCCAATAATTTTATTCCTAATACTTTACATATAGAATGAAATTCAAGAATATAAGTCATATACGCCTCAGTAAATAATCTGAAGTACTTAAAAAGTACAAAAACGGCCGTTTTTGGCGGTAATCAGTAGTTCTCTTAATGACTCATTCTAATAATATTGAAACATGATTCCAAAAATACTTCAGGTTATTTATTAATGCTTATAAGACTTACATTCTAAAATTTCATTCTATTTGTAAAGTATTAGGAATAAAATTATTGGCGTCGCTAGTGTGCCTATTGTGGGCCCTTAATACTAGCTGTTTTTTTAGGGTTCCGTAGTAAACAAGGAACCCTTATAGTTTCGCCATGTCTGTCTGTCTGTCTGTCTGTCTGTCTGTCCGTCCGCGGTTTTACGCAGAGACTATAAGTACTAGAAAGCTGTAATTTGGTATGGGTATGTATATTAATCATGGCAAAAAAGTGGTAGAATAAAATCTTGAAAAAGATTTATTTTTAGGGTAGCTCCCATACAAGTAAAGTGGGGGAGTATTTTTTTTTTCTCTATTTACCCATCGTGTGGGGTATCGTTAAATAGGTATTTTAAAAATATTGTGAGGTTCAGAACACTATTTTTCGATTTAGGGATCCGTTTCCGAAATATTTGGTTTTAAAGTGCGAATTTTTGTTAGAGGTAAGTGTCCCCCCCCCCCCTCTATCTGCTAAATGGTTATATATAGATAAGTGAAAAAAATTACAGCAGTAGTATATATACTGAAGTTGAAAGGAAAACTATCAAAGCTGAGTACTAAGTACAAACTAAAAAGTTATAGGCAACCAACTTATAAACTGTAAAATTTCATACTATTTTCATTGTTAGATGTTTTTGGTCGTTAAGCTGCAAGGTGCGAGTGTGAATAGTGTGAACTCAAAGTTGTCATTCGCAACTACGGAACCCTACACTGCGCGTGGCCCGACACGCACTTGGCCGGTTTTTTGCTACTACATCCGCTTAAATTAAGGCCTCTAAAAATTGTCTTTCTGTGTTATGTGGGTGAAATAATTTTTAAAATCCTTCAGCAATTTTTGAGTTCATACCCGGTTAAATATTGATCGTTTTGGACCCTTTACAATGTGATTCAGCCCGTCGATTTGAGCAACTTTTCCTTAGGGAAAAATGCTGGGGAATTTTTTATTGGCTTTTCTCTCATTTTTGACATTTCCATACAAGTTGTCGGAGCGGGGGTGAAGACTAAATATTTCGTATAGATATGTCAAAAAAATTTTGTTCTCAGCATTGGTCACCGGATATATTACAAACAAACACACAATTGAATATTCCTCTCTATTATATTAGTATAATATAGATATCTTCTAAATGCCTGAACAGCTTTAGATGTATGAAGTTACTTTGGGATATTTGTCTTAGCTTGAGTACGTTAGTATTACTCGTATATTGTCTTTGGCTTAAGTGACATGGGCTATAATTAATTCGGCAACTTCTTTGTAAAAACTTCTTGTAGTTTTAGTAGAACTATTGTTTGCAACACTTTAAAGTACCTACCTACTTGGTTACTGTTGTTAATGAGCCCGCATTTTTTGTACTGGCTGTAATGCATCACTGGTTACAAGTAAAAAATAAAATGGTTACAAATAGGTTGGTATTGGTTATCACAAAGTAAATACGAAAGAGTAATAGTAAAATTTAAGTTTAATTATTTATGTAATTACTTATTACCTGAGTACTTTATTATTCAACTAGGTTTTACCGCGTCTTCGTCCGCGTAAATTATAGCCTATGTCAACCGCAGAAAAATTATCGCATCATTCTGTATATCAAAAGACATAAAAACTTTAATTAGAGTCTTATTGTATTATTTTAGAACTTAATTAAATCAATAATTATCATTTAAAGGAATTATAAATTAAAGGTGAAGTTTCCCAATATGGATTAATTTGAGGAATTTGAAAGTTTGGTCTTGACTTACCTCTTTATTATGACTTACTGATGTTTTAATCTAGCAAACCGTTACTGCTGCACACTTCATAATATAAGTAATTATCTGATTTTCTGTTATTACATCCTCGTGAATTATATCCTTATTACCCGCTGAAAATTTAACTCTGTATAGGCACAGAATAAGTCATAGTAACTAACTATAGGTGATTGAACTTTAACAATCGGTTCAGAAATTTTTAAAGTTTATTTACAAAAAACCGGCCAAGTGCTTGTCGGGCCACGCGCAGTATAGGGTTCCGTAGTTGCGAATGACAACTTTGAGTTCACACTGTTTACACTCGCACCTCACGGTTTAACGACCTAAAACATCCAACAATAAAGATTGTATGAAATTTTAAATTTTCCAGTACATTTTATAAGTTGGTTGCCTATAACTTTTTAGTTTGCACTTAGTACCCAGCTCTGATAGTTTTCCTTTCAACTTCAGTATATATACTACAGCTGTAATTTTTTTCACGTATCCATATATAACCGTTTAGCAGATAGAGGGGGGGGGGACACGTACCTCTAACAAAAATTTTCACTTTAAAACCAAATATTTCGGAAACGGATCCCTAAATCGAAAAATGGTGTTCTCAACCTCACAATATATAACCGGACAGACAGACAGACAAACAGACAGACATGGCGAAACTCCTATTCCTAGTTTACTACGGAACCCTAAAAAGCAACCAAACAATCTAATAATCGTTTTTAATGTTCCGTAGTAAACAAGGAACCCTTATAGTTTCGCCATGTCTGTCTGTCTGTCTGTCTGTCTGTCTGTCCGTTTTTCTTTTTTATTGATTCGGTGTCGATTAATTTTAAAAAAGTTAAATGCCCCGGGTAATTTTTATGAAAAAATATGGATATTTACTTAGATGCTCATAACTTTTGTTGTAAGCAATATATCTTAAATATCAAAATGTACAGCCCTACTTCTCCAATTTATCAATAATTTGTAAAAAAATATTGAAATTGAACTATGTTTAAGCCTTGGGAAGCGTTATCGCTTTTTGTATGAAAAGTTACAGGTAGTCTATCTTCTTAAGGGTTGGGGGGCAGCGTTTTAAAAAATATGTAATATAATGTAATATAAAATACTTGCTTCAAAGCTTGTAAATTCTTATCAGGCTTTAAACATGAGCACATTTTAATTAAAATGTCCTAATTGGGCCTACATCGTCGAGTGTGTAATGCAATTTGTTTTTGGTGTCAAGGCGTGCATCGAAGGGTCACTGACCTCTAATCGATGCATTTTCCATGGCAACACGTATGGTATTATCAATCAACATTTGGAGTGTAAACCAAGTTTTAAAGTCATGACGTGTTTATATACGGAAATGTAGAATTGATTCTGATGACCACATGCTCATAATAAGATCAAGTAGGTTCTTAAACACATATTAAAAGTCGTTTGCTAAAATTATCCTCCACTCATACTTATCCGAGTACACCTTGAGTAGAAAAGGACATAGATGGTTAATCACTTCGATTGAGGAAAAGTCAGATATATATATTTTAGTCACTTTCAAGAAACCTTGAAGGAAGGACTAAGACTTGATTCGTCATTATAACAATGTATTCCCGTTGCATCCTCAGCGGTAACGCTTCAGAGCTCAACGTTCAGGGGAAGGACTTGTTATTTACCAAATAAAGAAATAACTAAATAGCTTTATAACCCGTCTGGAGCTTGTCAGGTCCCAAGGCAGTCAGAGGTATTGGCCTATACTCTCCACGCTGGAGAGTATAGGCCAAATCCTCTGACTGCCCTGGCAAATATCTGGCTCTTGTAGTACAGAGAGGGTCGTGCTCCTGCAGTGGAGATTAAAAGGGACCTGATGATGATGATGATGAGTGAAAATACGTTGATGTTTCTTACCACCAACAGCTCCATTGATACCCTCTATGATATGATTTTCCAAACAGTATCTCGGAGAACACATTATATCTGTTTTGTTTTACACATTGTATCGTGTTTCTTAGATTTCATTTAACATGACGTGTTGAAAAAACATAAATTCAGCCGCGCAAAATTTTAATTAATATAAAATACAACTGGCATAAAGTAATTCACATGACGGTTGTCACATAATAATTTCTTAGGGAAATAATTCGTAACAATCTTTAGGAGAAAGATTTTCATGACAGAAAATGTTATCTTATTCATTCAGACTGCAAACCCTCCGATACATCATAGATACCTAAGGACGGCTAAGGATGACCGGAAAATTGCTCAGAGGAGGAAGAGGAGGGATCATTTATAAAGGGGTTCTACACAAGAAAAAACGTAGTGGTAACCTAATAAGTAGAAAAGTAATGTTTTCTTATGTTTTCGCGATTGTTACACATTTAAATAAAATTCAGACAGAAAAAAAACCGGCCAAGTGCGTGTCGGGCCACGCGCAGTATAGGGTTCCGTAGTTGCGAATGACAACTTTGAGTACACACTGTTTACACTCGCACCTCACAGTTTAACGACCAAAAACATCTAACAATAAAGATTGTATGAAATTTTACATTTTCCAGTACATTTTATAAGTTGGTTGCCTATAACTTTTTAGTTTGTACTTAGTACTTAGCTCTGATAGTTTTCCTTTCAACTTCAGTATATATACTACTGCTGTAATTTTTTTCACGTATCTATATATAACCGTTTAGGAGATAGAGGGGGGGGACACGTACCTCTAACAAAAATTTGCACTTTAAAACCAAATATTTCGGAAACGGATCCCTAAATCGAAAAATGGTGTTCTCAACCTCACAATATTTTTCAAAGACCTTTTTAACGATACCCCACAAGATGGGTAAGTAGAGAAAAAAAAAGGACTCCCCCACTTTACTTGTATGGGAGCTACCCAAAAAAAAATTTTTTTTCAAGATTTTTTTCTACGACTTTTTTGCCATGATTAATATACATACTCATACCAAATTACAGCTTTCTAGTACTTATGGTCTCTGAGTAAAACCGCGGACGGACAGACAGACAGACAGACAGACAGACAGACAGACAGACAGACAGACAGACATGGCGAAACTATAAGGGTTCCTAGTTTACTACGGAACCCTAAAAAGACAGACAGGCAGTCTACCTGCGACCACGAACACTGTAAAGTGCTCGAAACGTTAGGTGTATAAATAATGTAATAAACGCGATAAAAACCGTATTAAAATAATTTTATTTAAAAGTAGAAAAGTATAGAAAAATCTTTATTGAGTGATTTACAAATAGTACAGTACAAAAATAGTAAACACAAGGTTAATACAGTTAAACAGTGGCTCTCTGAGCTGTAACCCACATCTATTCCACTATTATACATTACCAAAAATGGAAAAAAAATAATTATCGAACGTGGTCACAAAATTTTACGAGAATTGTTTGAGAAATGCGATCTGTTGAGGAGACCATCTGGGAAGCGGGACAGATGGAAATACAAAAGAAAAATTGCCCGAGCAGGAGCAAATTGCAGAGACACTTCACGCTCGATTAGTCAATAAGAATTTTATGCCAAAAACCACACGCCATGAGTGCCCTATACCAAAAACAATATATATAATGTCTTTGGTCAAAGACAATGCATATATACAACCGTACTTTGGCTTTACCTATATTTTAAGGCTAGTCTCAAAGTATTTTAACGCACATATATTACCCTCTAATGGCCATGACCAATATGCACGTGAGACGTGTCAAATTGCTTCGTGTTGTGTGCCTAATTTAGCTGCACCTGCATCTATTCAAGAACTGGCGCAAAAACCTTTTGAATTTTAATGTTCACTTAAACTATGTACTGAAAGGAATTTATGATTTTCTCAAGTAATTTCATCGTATGTTCACTTCATTTTGTGTTTAAAGTTTATAGTCTAGTACAAATGTTATTATTTATTTATCTATTTGAATCAGGACATAAAAAATAAAAAAACAGTGCCATAGGTTGTAAACCTTATCCTAACATAAACTTTCCTCCTATCTATATATTAAAAAAAAATATTTTAAAATATATCCCAAGAAATATTTTTTTTCCTTTGAGAGGTATATGCTTACGAAGTAGGTATTATTTAGAAATAAATACTTACCAACGATGATATCAAGACAAGCTTATAGTAATGGTGCTAATAACCTCTTTCTTTGCATATTTAATGTGTTCTTAGCACGCAATCGGCATAGGTCAAATCCATGTAAATCATTATGTAGGTACCTATTATCAACCTTGCTTTATAGAATATCTTATTTTAAGATTGAATATTTTATACAAAACGACAAATGTAATTAAAATAGAGAAGGATTTTAACCGGGTCCTTGAAAAGAAGAGTTGAATTAAATGTTATAATAAGGAATACACCGATTTACGTCTAAGTTAAGCAGTTTGTTGAATCGTAACATGACGAAATTTTTTTTTTTTAATCTATGGTAACATGACTTTCAAAAGAAAGATTATGTCAACAGGGCTATGAACGGGAAACTAGCCTCTGGACTTTTTAAAGGGTTTGATAGTCTTATGGAATCAAAGCCAAACATCAATCAGAAACCAAGAGTTGGGTTGCCAGGTTAAATAAATAAATAATAATAAATAAAAAGACAAATTGGCCGGACATTTGGGTAAAAGAGAGACAGACGCTAGCTCCAACGACCACGTGAATGGTCAAATCAGGACCAAATGTAAAAAGCCTTACTAAGTTGGGCAGTCCGAATCTGTATAATTTGCCGGACGCGCATTCAAAAAGCCTTAACCCAGCTTTATCCAGACGCTTGGCAGATTGCTCGAAAAAAGTATTTGATATTACAATTTCTAACAACAGTTAATAATCCAAATACAGTCATTTAAAATGGCTGGTTTAAATTAAACAAACAAAATTTGTTATGCCTTTATTGGACTATGAAACACAATTATAAGACCGCTCGATTCTAATTGATTCATTCCCTTCACAATAAAATGTAGTCGCCATTCGACACAGTGTTAAAATTAATCTCTTACAAACCAGTAGTTAATGATTTGTTTCAACATTACGTCATAAACTACTTTCACCTACTCTACATGTAGGCCGTCATCAAGACAATGTTGTAGGCCTAACATGCCAAGGGTATCGTACTCATTAATAAAATCATCATCATTCTCTAAATTCTTGCGATGTTATAGCAAAAATAAAAATTACTTTAGGGTTTTTCTACAGAATTGAGGTCAGTCTAGGGTCAGCGCACCTAATCTTTATTACTAAACTAGCTGTTACCCGCGGCTTCGCCCGCGTAATATATAGCCTATGTCCTTCTCGGTACCCTAACCTATGTGTATGCAAAATTTCATGAAGATCGGTTCAGTAGATATGGCGTGAAAGCGTAACAAATAAACAAACAAACTCACTTTTAATTAATTATTAATTATGATCTTTAGGATAAATATTATGTATTTTACTACGCCCAGGGAGTTTCTCTGAATTGGCACTGACTAATAACTGTATTTAGTAATGTAAAGAATTTTGAAGTAACCAAGATATTTCCTTGCATGCCACCTGCTGCTCTAAAGAATTTTGACATATATGGCGATATTATTAACTAGTATTTTCGTAATACTTTTAATGGCGTTTTAGCCTTGTGCTTATTTTAGCCAATTTCGGTCACTCAATGGGTGTACTGTACTTACCAATAGCTAGTATTATATTGTCTTTGCCAATAGGTAATTAAATATAATTATCTGACTGGCTTGCACTTTTGCTCTTTCTTTAGTTGGTTGAGTTTTTTTGTTTTTATTTATTTCCCAAGCTTTAATTTATTTGGCCATGTTTATTATAGACAAATTTCAAAAATAATAATTTGCAAATGGTAATGCAACATCAATGCTAACGTTTTTGGAAACACTTGGTCTCAGCCAATTTAGCTGTCATTCTGTACGTATTACTCAGGTCTAAGTATAAGATGCGACTTTCAAATTTGGAAGAAACTTTGATGCTAAAATTGATCATCATTAATCTTGTTTGTGCTGTGTGGTTCCCGGCAGAGTAGAATAGGACCACTCCAAGTCTTCCCGTGGACGTCGTAAAAGGCGACTTAGGAAACACAAGCTAAACAAAGCTTACAAACATCAAAAAGACCTCTCCAACCCGTCTGGCCAGCGTGGAGAGTGTAGGCCAAATCCTCTGACTACTATGGCTAATATATTGCTGTGGCAGTACAAAGAGGGTCGTGCTCCTGAAAAGACCTGATGGATGGATGGATGGATGGAATCTTGTTTTGTTTTTTTACAATAGAACGAAGACAATTTTTTTTTCATATCATTGAATGCATTGTCCCTATTTCATGCATAGTTTGGAATATCGTATACACTTAAAAAATTAAGAAATAAAGCTTTTTTAAGCTTTGACGCTAATTACTATTCTATTTTTTATTTTGTGGCTTCCAACGAGATTTCAGTGATTTTGCCAGTGTCCAGTATAATTAGCTACTAAGTATCGTTGCTGTAGTTTCTAGTAGCATCAAAAATGGCGTATGTTCTTTGATAGCCTCGTGGGAGCTTCTGTGACAAGTCTATACGAGTCCATATAACAGTCTACTTTATCTATTTCCCATATTATTCATGAGCACAAGCATTTATTACACCAAGCTACACCAATTTCATATTAGGTATAAAGTCCACTAAAATCAATTTGCAAAATCGTCTGAGGCAATTCCTAAGTGCACCCCTTGACTTCCCACCACAAACTCGAAGCTTATTACTGTAGCTTCTAGTGCGTTTTAAGAGTCGCCTGGAAGCGCATATCTCCATACAAACGGAAAAAGGGAATTTTGGCAATATTTGATAATTTTAGGGCAAAATTAAGCATCCAATCAATTAATCTCATTAGGTATAATCTACGTACGTTCCTATACAGTTTGGTTAAATTATCAAATGTTTGAGAATTATACGCCTCTCAAATTCAAACGCCTCTTCAAATTTGTATGTTAATCTTGAGAGTCTCAAGATTAACATACAAATTTGAAAAGGCTTGTAATTCTCAAACCATTGGTATTTTAACCAAGCTGTATAGCAACGTACGTAGATTGTAATGAGAATAATTGATTAAATGATTAATTTTACTCCAAAATTATCAAATATTGCCACAATTCCCTTTTTTCGTTTGTATGGAGACATGCGCTTCCAGGCGACTCTTAAGTTAGATTATCTATATAACTGAATGGAGGTTACGTCACATGAGTACTTGTCAAGTTATTCTTCAAGTTTTTCTACATAAAGCTATTGTTTTGCTTACCCTTGACTTTGTTACCTAGATTGACATCATGCTCCTGAGTAGTATTTTTTATCTTTATTGTGTTTTTAATTGACTATTGATCTTGCTTTCATAATAATATTATTTATTTCGAACGGGGTCAATAAGTGTTAGTAATACAAAATTCTTATATACTGCTATATAGAAATTTTCTCGCAACTTCATCAACGTAAAACTTTACCCTCTATTTCTACCCTTTTAGTCAGTCTTATAAAGTACCTAGTGTGTTAATTTTTTTTTAAGTAATGCAACGTTTTAAACAACACAGATCTTGTATCTACCTATTACAGTAAGTACAGATTCTTGAAGATTTTATAACATTAATAAATCAAAGATGGTTTTACTAATGATTTTAAACAGCCTTAATGTTGGACTAGTGACCCCAATAGTAGCCCCAATTCCTTCGTTTATAATTTACATGTCCAAAGAAACAATTCTTGGAATACATTTGGGT
The DNA here is from genome assembly GCA_963082605.1 of Rhodophaea formosa. Classification (NCBI taxonomy): domain Eukaryota; kingdom Metazoa; phylum Arthropoda; class Insecta; order Lepidoptera; family Pyralidae; genus Rhodophaea; species Rhodophaea formosa. The sequence continues at coordinate 11,617,419 of OY720226.1, forward strand.
TTATAGGGTGACCCAGATAAGGGTTAGGTCAATCAAGACTTTAACTAAGGGTTAACAATCTGATAAAATGTTAATTCTTTTCGTTTGGAGTCAATTACTAGGTTTATAATCATAATTATCATAAGTATTATTGAATTTAGAGATGGCTACGTTAAATGGGATCGCAGATTGTAATATTTAATTTTTGTTATTATTTACTATTTTTGGCAATATAAAGTGATTTTTTGCCGTTATATTATACTAGATCTGGTGGTAGTGCCGCGTGGTTCCCGGCAGAGTAGAATAGAACCACTCCAAGTCTTCCCGTGGATGTCGTAAAAGGCGACTGAGGAAACACGAGCTATACAAAGCCTATATGAACATCAACGAGTCCAACCCGTCTGGCCATCGTGGAGAGTGTAGGCCAAATCCTCTGACTGCTCTAGCAAATTTATGGTTCTGGTAGTACAAAGAGGGTCGTGCGTGGTAGTGGAGACCAACAAAGACCTGATGATGATGATGGTAGTTAGTTGAACATAAGTCAAACAAAAATATTTATTATTTAAAATGTTACACCTACATATATAAAGTATATGTTTATTTGCTTTGCTAAACATGCGAAGGTCGAATTTTATTGGTCTTTATTACCCAAACAACCTTAAAATTTTGATATTAATGCCTTTTTTTGCAAAATATTACCTCGCACCTTGATATTATTTAGATTGGAACAAAACAAATATAATGGGTGACTGGTGCGAAGAGTCGTATTTTAAAAATATTTTTGATTATGTATGCATTTTGAAAATACATTTCAACTTGATATAGACCAACCATAAGTGTGTTTAAAATTGGCTGGAAAAGCTCACTTCAAAAAACATAATAATATACAATGCCTTCTTTATCCCTTGCGGCCCATGCTCATTAAAACTAAGGGCCATATTTAGCGTGTTGGTGGGCGCTAAGGTGGAACGCAGAATCAAGAAATGGGTTGCTACCCGCATCGCCAATTAACGTGATTCCTTAGATTTTTGCCCAATTAAGTATATAATATAGCTTTTACAATATGTGGTAATTTTTGTTATGAAGTTATTTTTTAAACGCAATATTTAACATATCTGCACAAAGTCTGACGTCACGCATAGAAAAAAAGTCTCCTCATTAATTTTTTTTTCGGACGTTCTTTCGACGAATTTTCTCAAAAAAACTTCCGTGTGACTTTGATTTTTTAAAGCTATTACTTATTAGCTAAAGCTATTAATCCCTTCCCTGTTTATCCAACTGAAGACATCTAATCCAAATTCCTCAAAAGGCACAACGGTTGAGTCACAACCATAGATTCCCTTCACCTGACCTCACTTCCTACAGAGTTTCCGTCCTTTTCTACCGCAAAGCCTTTGTCGTCTGTCTCTGTCTGCTATTGTTATGAAGGCACGTTTAATACGTTTATGAGTCAAATGCCAGCTGTTTAGTAAGTAAGTAAGTATATAATTAAACTCCTACTATTCCTATTACTATGAAGGGGAAGATACAAAGAAAAACTTACTTACTTACTTACTTCGCTGGCTCAGCGACCCGAAGTGGATCTTGGCCTCCGACATTAAAGTGCGCCATTCTTCCCCATTCTGAAGAAAGACTAAAATAATGAAAATATATTATAATTACGATTCGATTACAACTAAAGTGAGCGTGGCGTGAGTGCCTTAGACTATAAAATATATATGTGCAACTCACACAGATTGAGCTAGCTAATACAGTAAGATGTGAACTTGCCACAACAATACATACTAGGTATATTTTATAATGGATACTTACTTATATAGATAGACCCAGGCCAATCTGAAAAATATAATTTTCCAACATGAACTGGCCGGGGATCGAACTCAGGACCACTTGTGTGTGCTAGTTAGATGAATAAGTTATACCTACATTGCACACAAGCAACTCGGCCTCTTACTGTCAAATCCTTTATTACACCATTCACACCAGACATTTCGTGACGTCCGGTCACGGTACCTGCCTGCATTGTACAGGTATGAGCGAGTCGTCTTGACTCTTGACCATTCCTTGCATAGGTACTGCCAAAGTTTTCGCTACATCTTCAACCTGTTTTGAGGTATAGAAAGTATATCATGGAAATGTTAGGTAAGTTATTTTAAGAGAGTTACTGCATTGATTCAGGTGTTACTTTGCGGAAGTCAAAGTGCATATGAGAGATAGATTTTGTATAGCTGGACGCATGGTCTTCTTGAATCATCTGATTTTGCAATGATCAAAATATTTTAATTCTTCGATTTCCCGTCCATGTGGCATACATGGTCTTCTTCTTCTTTTCGTGACGGTGACACGGTCAGTCGACCATGCACGCCCTGGTGTCAGAGTTCTTTGGAACCGCCTCTCGGCCTCTGACGCGGTTCCTTTAACGATATTATAACGCATACATGGTAAAAAAGAAAGAAGGCGTCGTTCCCCCATTGGTTAGCTATGCTAATCCGTTGCGCGAATATCAGAAACTTTTTGTCACCGAGCGGCGGAGTTAACCCGTGGGACTAATGGCTCTCTCCCACAAGCTGAACCATAGATATCAGAATATTCACAACTCTGTCAGCAGAACAGTGCAGTCACAACAAAAATTATCGCTGAACCTGTGATCGTTTCTCTTTTCTTCAACTTACAAGTGATAACTTTTCCTCATTTGTTTGACTTCCTCTGTTGTTTGTTGTTGTAAGACTTGTGGTCGACTGTTCTACAAAAGGATTACAGGTGCCTACTCATTTCGTGATGGCCAGTCACGGTGGCTGGCCGCACGGCAGGGAATCAACAGTTTGACGAGTTTTTGTGAAACAAATGCCAAGTTAAAGAATGATTGATTATTTTTTTATGTTGAAATCCATTGCGAAAATACCGTATTTCTTTGTTTTTATGACAAATCAAAAATATATGTGATACAAGTTTCCTTTTAATACGATTTTATCTCGTTTATTACATTATTAATACAGCTAACATTTAGAACACTTTATAGTGTTCATATTCGTCTGTTCATGTGCCCAACCGACAGCTCAGTTCTATAAGAGTTTTCTGAAAAGCTTACCGCCAGAAGGCAGCACTGATCGACCTTGATAACCCGCTGTCATTGGAAAATACTTTCTTTCTTTCTTCTTTTAAATTATGGCTTCCACCGAGATTTCAGTGATTCTGCCAATGTCCAGTATAATGAGATACTTTGGAAAATCTTTACCGTACAACACCGATACTTAGTATCTCATTATACTTACTGGACATTGGCAGAATTACTGAAATTTCGGTGGAAGCTGTTATATCTTAATAAAACTCGCACAAATTTATTAATTGTGATTTTATTGTAAGTTTCGAGTACAAACATTACCAACAACAAAATGGAAGGCAGAAGCGGCGTCCAAGAGTGACCGGGCTCTATGGTCGGCACAGATAATAAACTGTATTCAGCCTAGTGCCTGCAACCCGGCTATTTGAGTACACTACACTCTCCCACGCTTAAAATGCGCCTTACACAAAAACCCAAAACATATTAAAGAAGTACTAGGTTTACAATTTTACTAAATATAGTACAAAAAGTCTACATTACCTCAGATAGTACAATGAGGTTTACAATTTTTACTTATGTACTTATGGGTAACTAAACTTTTGTAAAATCCGGTTTACATTTCACAACAAGTATTTGCTTCTTACACTTCTACGGTGTCTGAACAAGTTATCATTTGGTTCACATGTCGCTTCCAAACCTGTCCTTCCACGTCCACCGAATATGTGACCCCTGGCACAGACTCTCCCACTATTATTCCTACAACCCATGGCTTGTGCCCCTTCCTATAATCACGGACCATGACTTTCTGGCCCACACACCATTCCACTTGTCTATGTTCTTGACTTGTATTTTGTAATTTACTTTCCATTACTTCATTTAATGGAGGTGGTCGTAAGAAGCTAAACCTATTCCGCAGCTCTCTGCCTAACATAAGACGAGCTGGTGTTATACCCGTCGTTTTTTGAGGGGTATTTCTATAATCCATCAAAAATAAGTTAATAGCATGTGATAAGGAATTACCTGCTTCTTTTATTTTAGTTACAGTATTTTTAAATGTCTGAACAAATCGTTCCGCAGCACCATTAGTAGCTGGATGGTAAGGCGGTGAAAATGTATGTTTAACCTGAGTTAATTTACAAAATTCTTGAAACTCTGAGCTTGCAAATGATGGGCCATTATCGGTTACTAGATGTACTGGAAAACCAAATGTTGTAAACATTTTTTTAAATTTTTCAATAGTACAATTGGAAGTAATACTTGACATTTCAAAAACTTCAGGCCATTTAGTATAACTATCTACTACTACAAGAAACATCTTATTATAAAATGGTCCCAAAAAATCTGCATGTATTCTGTACCAAGCTGTTGGAGCCACTGGCCAAGGTTTTTGTGTTTTACTAGGATGTTTACTATTCTGTAAACATATAAAGCATTCCTTTACAATTTTTTCAATATCTTTGTCCAGATTGGGCCACCAAAAGTAGGAACGAGCAATTTCTTTCATTCGTACTACCCCAAAATGACTTTTGTGAAGATCTTTTAATACTAATTCCCTAATTGTTTCAGGTATTATGATACGGTATCCCCAAAACAAACACCCTCTATCCAAAGACAACTCATTAATCCTAGCACTATATGGCGACACCTCTTTTGGTAAACTAGTTTTATTTGGCCACCCATCAGTTATATATCTCATGACTTTTACCAGTTTCAAGTCCTTTTTGGTTTCCGTTTGTATTAATTTCCAATTCAATATTTTTAAGTCAGCCTCATTTAAATGATAGATATTGCTTGTGTCTCCACTTACACACAAGGAGTGGTTTTTTTTTACCTCTTCATCCTTATTCTCTGGACATCTAGACAGATAATCTGCAGGATTATCCTTTGATTTTATATATCTAATCTTATAATTAAATGCCGATAAAAAAATAGCATAATGTTGCAGCCGTTTTGCTGCCATCTTAGGTATACTTTTCTTTGGACCAAATATCCGCACTAAGGCAGAGTTATCTGTTTCCAGTTCAAACTCTCGACCATAAATATAATTATAAAATTTAGTGATGCCAAATATAACTGCCATTGCTTCTTTATCAATAGTGGAATATTTTACTTCTACATCGCTCAGTTTTTTACTTGCAAAGGCAATTGGAAGTATTACACCATCTTTTGTTCTGTTTGAGAGAACAGCTCCAAGACCCGTATCTGAACTGTCAGTAGTTAAAATTAATGGTAAATTAACATTATAGTGATTTAATTTAGTAGCATTAGCTAATTTTTCTTTTACTAACCTAAAAGCAGTATCACATTCTGAGGTCCAATTAAATTTATTCTTTTTTGTGCATTCATATAGAGGAGTTAATATTGAAGACATGTTTTGCAGAAACCGAGAATAATAATTAATTTTCCCTAAGAATGACTTGAGCAGCGTTAAATTAGTGGGCGTAGGTGCATGTAACAATGGTGTAATATTTGATTGAATTATACTCACTCCATTCTTATCTACTAAATATCCAAAAACCTTAAGATTTGATGCAAATAATTTACATTTCTCTGGTTTTAACTTAAATTCACAATCTTTTAGTTCTTTTAATACTTTACATAAAGTCTCGAAAGTGCTTTGTAGGTCACAACCTTTAATATAAATATTGTCTATGAAAACAATAGTATTGGGTATATTTTTTAACGGGAGTTCCCCATTCACTATGTTCTACTGCTGAGATTCTATTATTCAATAGTAAGCGATTTATTTCATTGTTTACCTTATCTCGCAGTGCATAAGGAACCCGACGTACCGGTAGACATCTTGGCTTGGCATCTGATTTTAACTTCAGTGTGATCATCTCACCTTTAAAGTTTCCCCATCCCGGGCTAAATACTGCTGCGAACTGATTTTTTACATATTGTTGTGCATCTGAAACAGTTTGCATGCTATTAGTACCTATATTTAAATTGTTGTTAAACTTAGGGGGCCATAATTTTAATTTGCTGAGCCAATCTCGCCCAATTACCCTAGGTGAATCATTTTTTACCACAAAAATATTTAATTTCTTTTCAATATCATTAAATTTAACAGATACATTAATTAAAATGCCTAATGGTTGAGACATAGATTGGTCAAAATTTCTAAAAACAACATTGCATGCCAGTAACCTGTAAGTATTTAAATATTTCTCTTTATCTTGAATTGAAATGACAGTCACCTCCGATCCGGTATCTAATTGAAAAGATAATTCATGATTATTTACTTTAAGAGTCATGTAATGTGGAGGAATTCTACTTACACTTTTGAAAGAATAAGTTTCAAATTCTGTGTATGGATTTTTAACCTCAACTCCAATTTCCTTGTTATCCAAATGTTCTGGCTCTTCTGGTACCTTTTCCACTACATTAACTTGCTTTTGGGAGCACATTTTAAAAATATGTCCTCTTCTGCCACACTCTGAGCAATACTTGTTTTTCAATGTACATTCTGATCTAATGTGATTAAGTTTTCCACAGCAGTAGCATTTTTCTTTATTTATTTTTCTTCTCACTTCTTTGGACTCAGGTTTACTACGTTTGTTGTACAGTATTTCTGAAACTTCAGGAGAATTATCTGCATGCAGTAAAGCAGCTTCAACTGTTTGTGCTAATTCAATACATTTATCCAATGTTAATTCACTTGAACTCTTCATCAATTCGAACTTTATCATTTTTGAAGTACAGCCGTCAATCAATTTTTCTTTAATTTGGTCGTCTACATCTTTGAAAGCACACTTCCCTGCCAATTTCCTCAGTTCCAGGACATAATCTTCAATTTTTTCAGTGGGCTGCTGACAGCGTTTCCTGAATTTGGCTCTTTCCAATACAACCGGCAACTTCTTGTCATATTTCTTTTTAAGTATTTCACATAATTGTTCATAACTTAACTTATTGGGCCTCGCTGGACATAAATGTCCAAGTTTTCGGCTTTGAGTATTTGAATTAGTTGTTTTTTGCTGCATTTATATATAAAACTTCGCTTACCGTGCTTAATAAGCTCTTTATAATCACTTATATCCGTAGATGTTTCGTAATATTCGTCTTCCGACATTTACGTGGCGTCGTAACGTAACTCGTACCGGTCGTCTTTTGTTTTTCTGACTCCGTTTGATATTATCACAGTTTTTGATAACATTCACGTTTTTAACACGTAGATTCGTATTCCTCGTCGCCAAATTGTTATATCTTAATAAAACTCGCACAAATTTATTAATTGTGATTTTATTGTAAGTTTCGAGTACAAACATTACCAACAACAAAATGGAAGGCAGAAGCGGCGTCCAAGAGTGACCGGGCTCTATGGTCGGCACAGATAATAAACTGTATTCAGCCTAGTGCCTGCAACCCGGCTATTTGAGTACACTACAGAAGCCATAATATAAAACAGAAGAAGAAGTATCGGTGTTGTACGGTATGTAGCATCAATGATGGCGTAAGTTCTTTGGTAGCCTCGTGAAAGCTTCTGATAACAAATCTATACGAGTCCATTTAACAGTCTACTTTAACTATTTCACAAATTGTTTTCGAGCACGAGCATTTATAACACAAAACTACACCAATTTCATATTATAAAGTCCACTCAAATCAATTTGCAAAATCGTCTAAGGCAAACGACCATTGTATCCCTTGACTTCCCACCAAAAACTCCTGGAAAATACTTGATAAGCAGCAACAATTGACACATTGTGGCCCAATCACAGCTCGACTCTCCATTACAAGTATAATATTATCTGAACACCCTCATTGATCAACGCCATCAAAGACAGTATAAATCGTATCGACTGCCAAGCCACAAGATTGGCGGTTATGTATAAAAGTATTGCACCAAATTAAGGCCTGCCACAAGATTGGCGGTAAATAGTTACTTAGCCGACGGTGCTATATGAAAAAATATTGTTTTAATTTTAAGTTGGATATATTTTTAACCCATATATGCTCGTAACTTTTTTCATCTCAAAATTTTATGATTTTTGGATATAGGGCAGCAAATTGTACTAGTTATTGACATATGGTAGTGAATTAACGAATTTAGTGTTGGAAATGTGTTTTTTTTAACGGGTCATTAACGACCCACTGGGTAAATCTACTTCCATATTTGTATGGAAAAAAAGACATTGAAATAAGAAGAAAGATTATTTATGGAATCAGTCTTTATTCATAAATTGTTATTCATAAAAGCAGAACTACAATAAAAATAGGATAAAACAAACAATTTTAAATCAAACAATGTGAAAATCAGCAAAACACTTGTCATGCAAATTTACACCACATTTGCGGCACACTTTCGTGGTCTTATTTTTGCAGACAGCACACCGTTTTCGGGCTTGTCCTGTTATAATCAAGTGATCAGCACCATATTTGCGAATAGATATTGGCACTTTTCCCTGCAAAGCAGGGAGTGCTGTTGGTCCAGGGTGGAGTTTAGGTGCTCCATATTTTTGTAACAATGAGCGTGCAATAGATCGTCTAAATTCTAAAGTATCAACTTCACGCCCCATAGATCGAGCTAATAAAGAAGAATTATTCACAGTTACATCAATTAGCCACATTAGAATGCTGGAATACCATTTTTTGCCCCTTATGGCAATTCTGTATGTTCCAACATTTGCGTCCAACCTATCGACGCCACCCATGAAACGATTATACTGCTGTACTATCAGAGGTTGCTCAATATCGATCTTTTTTTTAGCAGCAGCTGAATAGCGCTTGGCTTTTTGTAATGGTTGGACACCGAACTCATTTGATAGTAAAGTTACTACGCTATTGTCGTTCCACCGTACGGCGCAAATTTTGTCATTGATGTCTAAACGGAAGTCATAGAAACCTCTTGGCTGCTTTTTTACAGTTTTTACATCCATCAATGGACATTTATCAACTCTGTTTTGGCGCACGGTACCCGTTACTTTAACATTTTTCTCCTGCAAATTGCTAAGAAGGGTGGGTGACGTAAAAAAATTGTCGCAATAAACAGAAAATTGGGCCTCAGGATACGTTCTCTTCATTGCATCTATCAACTTCGTCACCACATGTTCTCCTAGCCCAGTTGAACGTTGCTCACTTTTTCCTTCGTACAAATCAGCTTGTAAACAGTATCCCAAGCGTGTAGCCGCCGTCCATACTTTAAATCCAAAGCGTATGGGCTTGCCGTGGATATGCTGCTTGCACCCATGGCGGCCATAATATGGTATCATGGACTCATCGATACTACAGTTTTTTTCAATCGGTGCGTATAACAAGAATTTCTCATTCAAAAAGTCGAACAAAGGCCGAACTTTAGCCATTTTGTCCCCTGCGCGTAAATTGGTGTTATCCGCTGCATGAAAATATCTGAAGATTTCTTCAAAGCGATTACGGCGCATGGACTTAGACACAAGAACGTTGTGAGTGTCTTCATTTGTTTCCCAGTACATTCGACGCCTGGGTAGAGGTACGTAACCACTTAGAATGACAATTCCCAGAAAACAGTAAATATCATCTCCTGATAACGTAAACTTAGTAGTGGGATCTTGCTGTACTGCGTACATTACAGAATGTCTCACAAGATGTCGAATTACTTGTTCATTGAAAAACAATTCAAAAAATTCTATTGGTTCAGTTTCATTGTTCAATGTTAGTACTGTTCGAGGGGGTGGCTGAACCCAGTTACTCTGTGGTGAATTCAAATCTCGCTTGACCCATCGTCTTGGTCTGGGCTGAACTACTGGACGAGAACCTGTTTGACTGCTAGGACAATGTTGACTAGTTGAAGGAGTCTCTTGATCGATTATTGGCTGACGGAGGTGTTCATTACTCACGGTTCCCGCTGGCCGAGATCTTTTAGACTTACGTCGAGGTACATCAGAAATAGACGAAGAAAATTCAGGCTCATTAACCTCCATTTCAATATGGAGGAGTTGGTCTTCATGAGATCCATGAACCACTAACTCAGCTGGAGCAAGAAGCTGGTGACGATTCAACCGATCAAGGTCGCAGCAGTCTTCTTCTCCCGAGTCACCATCAGATATTTGACCATCACAAGGGGGATCTAAATATACATCTATACCTTGAACATCTTCCTGCTCCGTCAAAGCTTCTAGGGCATTAGCAATTTCGTTCGTAGAAAGTATTCGTCGAGACCTGAAAAACGGCATCAATCAGTATCGTATGTACCCAGTGGGTCGGTAGCGACCCACTCGCATATTTGCTGTAATAACTTTATTGTAAAACATGATCATTACTAAATAATATTGTAAAACGTTAAAAAATATCCTACAGTTAGCTAAACATTTATCTCAAATATAAAATAAAGCGTAAAATAAAAAATACTTACATTTTATAACGCGCGGGTGCAAAATTTTTTCGTGATAAAATTCAACTGAGTTTTGGCGGTCGAATTGTCAAATTTGACAATAGCACAGAATTATATGTAACGTTCAGGTTTGAAGTAGTTCTGCACTGAAGCTAGAGATGGCGCTATACTTAAAAAATATACTACAGTTTCTTTCCACCAAGCATTTTAATAGAACTTAGTAGAATGGGTCGTTAACAGCCCGCTGGGCATATATGGGTTAAATAACGCTATTATTTTCTCATACATATTCATATTATATAGTAGATGCTACCATTGTGTGTGTGTCATTAAAACAACGGGTGTCACTCCGGAAGTGCCGGCAGAAGTGAAAAATTAAATATACTATCACTCATAATTTAAAACCTCTTCTAACAGCAGTCACCATCCATGGATGTGCGTAGCACAAACTGTAAACTGTAACACAAACACACACACACATGTTCGCAAGCGCCCTGCGCCGTCTTACGGATTTTCCACGTGACAAATCGGTCGGTCACGTGATCTGTCGCGAATTTAACATTTTTTCCCCATCAAAAAAGTGCACAACACCACTAACGAAGTTTTCACTTCAAAAATGTTACGATTTAGAGGTTAGACCACATGACAACATATTCAAACTTGTTTTCTTCTTTCCAGACGGCTGAACCATGTTGCCCCGAAAAAGAAACCCGTTCCTACTAATAGCAGTGCTATCGCTGATACAACACTCTGAGCAGCATGGGTCGGGGGCGCCTTCAGGAGTAAGTTTACATTTAACTAGCAATTTCGCAACTTTGTCCGCGTAAATTATAGCCTATGTCACCCGCAGATAAATTAGCTTTCTTCAGGTGAAAGAATGGTGAAAATCGGTCAGGTAATTTTGGAGCCGTTTAAGCTACGGAGCAACAATTGAACAGACTACCTTACATACATATGCCCGAAAACATTACCTTCCTTTTGGATGAGTTAGTCAGGTAATAACAAAATCTCGTCAACGTATGTTTGCCGGCAAACTAGCAGACGAGCCACCTGATGTGAAAGTGGTCATCCACCGTCGCCCATGGACAATTGCAATACCAGAGGAAGTATTGGTGCGTTGCCGACTCTTAAGATACCTGTTAACGCCTTTTGAAGGACCCCAAGTCATAGCACGCAGGGAAAACGTCGGGAGAGGGCCCATTCCACAATCCTACTTTATGTATTTGAAGACAAAACTGAAAAAAATACTAGTTTTTCAATTGTTGATAAATAACTTACACTGACGGTACGTTCTTTATTAATTTCCAGGCATGCGTCGACCAACTCCCTCGCCACTCAACCATCCAGCCGCAGTCATCAGTGCCTCCATACATCATCTTGACGTCATCGTCGCAAGTCCGACAAGGAGAGATCCTCAACGTCACCATTGGCAGCCCAGCTGGCGCACCTGTTCCGATTGGAGGATTCATATTGCAGGCCAGAGAAATCCAGGTGAGAACTGAATATACTACTCTCAGCTGCATTAAGTCCATCTGGACATAGGCTTTCCTCAAGGACTTCCATCATTCAAGGGATTTGCCATACTTACCCGTTCACCACGCTTGACAAACGGGTTGGTGAGCACACTTAGTTTCGCTACTCAGTTCGGCCTATCGAAACAGTTTTTTTAAGCTAGCGAAGGAAAGGAGATGGTTGGACTGGGGGAACGGGATTTAGGGTGCTACTAGTTCGGATGGATTGGGGATGAGAAAGGAGCAGCTCGGGAGGACCGGGTGCACGTACCCGACGCTATGTACTTGCAACCATTTGATAGGCAGTTAACTGACCGTCTTATATACATTATTGCACCAATTCTTCTTTGAAAGCGTCTTCATTACTGGAGGTTTGCCGCCAGCTTCCCGACCTGTCTATCCATCGCCAGGCGAAACAGTTGCTCAGCTCCGGCGATTACATTGCACCAATTGAGAAATGTGCCGTGTGGTTACCGGCAGTGTAGAATAGGACCACTCTAAGTCTTCCCGTGAATGACGTAGGAGGAGACTTAGGAAACACCAGCTTAACTAGACCGCCAACCCAGCTGGCCAGCGGGAAGAGTGTAGGCCAAATTCTCTGACTGCTGGACTTCAGAGCCAATGGCTCTGGTAGTACAGAGAGGGTCATGCTGCTATAGCGTTTTATACTTACTTTCTACCGTCAATAACGACGAATACTAGACTGCCAAGAATTTAAAATAGGACCAACATGGCAAAACATTGGAATCTTTTTTGTAACTGGGTTTCCTCGTATCTGTCCTTCAGTCAGCCAAAAGTGTCTTCCGTGGTTTTTATTACTCATTTTGCAGTAGTAACACGGTCACAGTCACAGGAAAATAATAAATAAACCAAGACTTTAAATTTAATGCGTATTGACCTTTGAATTAGCCCTTGACATTGGCCCTTATGTACGAGCTTTTATTCTGAGAGAATTAAAAGTCAGGTTCAGGTACTATTACTTGAACCAAAACTGAATTCTTAGGATAACAGTGAATTGCTAAACGTAATAATTTTGTCATAAAAAAAATATATTTAAATAAAATTATCAAAAAGCCTGTCACAGCTTTTATTTGTGATCAGCTGAGGATAACTACTTAAAATTCAGTCTGGAGGTAATATATAAATTAGCATCCGATGTTTTTAAACATTCATGTACTACTAATGTAATACATAATTAAGTATTTGTACGACCGCTGACCCATAGCTTCTCAAATAACCGAAATCTGAACTTTTCAGAACCCAGATGCAATAGTCGGCCAATTTTTGAAGGTACCTGACCCAGAAGCAACCCACTTGACCAGCTGCAGCGGCACCAACGACACAGTCACCCACTCCTCGCCGCAAGACAAACCAGCCATGACTTTCCAATGGCAAGCGCCTACCGATTTCTTAGGTGGAGTGGAGTTCAGGTGAGATTCATCATCATCAGATCTTTTTTTTAGTTTCCACTGCAGCAGCGTGACCCTCTCTGTGCTACCAGAGCCATATATTAGCCAGAGATGACGAGATGACGAGATAACGAGCTCCGTGGCGCAGCGGTCATCACGCCTGCCTGCGACACGGATGGTCCCGGGTTCGATCCCCGGTCAGGTCAAGATGGAAAACGATCTTTTTCAGATTGACCTGGGTCTTGGATGTTTATCTATATATGTATTTGTTATAAAATATAGTATCGTTGAGTTAGTATCCCATAACACAAGTCTTTCATAAGAACTTACTTTGGGGCTAGCTCAATCTCTGTGATTTGTCCGTATATATTTAAAAAAAAAAAAATATTAAAAATTTATATTTAAAGAGCAGTCAGAGGATTTGGCCTACGCTGGCCAGACGGGTTGGAGGTGTCTTTGATGGCATCGGGTACGCGCGCCCGGCCTCCCTAGCTGCCACTTTCTCATCCCCAATCCATCCGAGCAAATAGCATACCGAAACCCTTTACACAGTTCTCCCAGGCCAACAAACTCCTACCTTCCGAAAGGCAGCAGCATCGGATGGAAGCGATATAAGGCAAACAAACTGCGCTAACCAACCCGTTAGCCAATTGTGGTGACTATGGCAATAATAATGATGGACATTCTAAGGTTATGAGGTAGGTTCTTGGAATGAAACCGTACAAGTATAAGTTTAACACGGTTTATTAAAATGTTATTCACTTTAGGGTACAATAAACGTGGGTGAGTCCTAATTTAAACAAAACTATGCGTGTAACGCGGCACGTGGCTCTCAGCGGCGAGCGATATAGAGACGGGACGACGTACTATCGGTTAGCGATCGGGCGGCGGAATGGGGACTGGGGCGATGACACGCGACGCGGGCGCGCTTGCGATGCGCGGCCGCCTAGTGAGAAAGGAAAGAACTACATGCGTTTCTATAACGCGCAGGCAAGCACCCGCGAGACTCTCTGACTGGGCGATGGGTTGCTATAAGGTATCTATAGCCTATGTCCAACAGTGGTCTTCTTACGGCTGAGATGAAGTACTAAATAAACACCTAATAACTCCATGTCATCTTCATTCCAGAGCCACCGTAGCCCAAACCTACGCCATGTTCTGGAAGAACGTGGAATCCCCATTAGTGGAGGTGGTCACCCCCGATACTGTCATCACAACGTCAGCGCCGATCTCCACCACGACTGGCACCACTCAGGCTCCACCGGTTATCATGGAATCAAAGGTAAAATGCAAAAGCTTATAAAGATAGGCTTCTTGATAACTCTCTTAATTCAGATCGCTTGGTATCCACCGAGCTTTTCCAACCGTCTGAAATTGCAAAAATATTAGTATTCACATGAAAGTACAAGAAAATTTAAGTGCACCTACTTAGGCACCTAATAAAAAGTGACGATGCATGGATTTTTGGCGGCAAATCACCGTAGCAGTGCTATTTAAAAACTACATTTATCTTTTAGTATCTATGTACCTATATTATTATGTTATTGACCACAAAAGTACCTAGAATTAGATCTCACATTTGAGCCACGAAAAATTAATAAGTAGGTACAATTTGTGTAACGTCACCGTTACTTTAAGTAAACTTTATGCAGTCATCCATCGAATTACAACTTCAAGCATCACAAAAAATCAATAACATTTTTTTCCCACCACGTTTTTGCAGCCGAAGCCACCGACCCAGAAACTCGACGTGATCTACCAAGGCTGTGGCGACAACAAACTTTGCTTTGGAGTTCCCGATAACTGCATCCCGAAAGGCAACTGCGACGCGATTGTTGCTGTCTTCGTCGCCGGAGACGTATACACCTTCGAACTTCAAGCAGCGAAGAACCCGAAATATGTGTCTGCAGGACTTAGCATGGATAACAAAATGGGAGATGACAGCGCTGTTGAATGCGTCAGAAATGATAATGGAAGAGTTTCTATCTTCACTTCTTGGACTTATCCCAAAGATGAACCTTATGTTCGGAGGTCCGATTCGCCTCAAGATATCGTGCAGTTGCTAGAATCTTCTATTATTGATGGGAAGCTGTATTGTAAATACAGAAGGGATACCGTGTCAGTTGTGAAGGGACAGACATTCGATTTGGCAAATAACAAGTATAATTTGATGATCGTCGCTGGAGACAGTATGAAAGGTAAGATTAATTCAAATCCTTCGTTTTTATTCCCTCAAGAAGTTAGAATAATTTTTGTAAAAATCATCTCTCTCTCTCAACCAAAGATTATTCGCAAAACCTGGCGCTTGCGGGGTAGACAAAGTCCACGTCTATAAAACCTAAAGGTCACGTTTAGCATGTTGGTTGGTGGGTGGTAGGTGGAGAACGAAATCAAAATAGTGCGCTAGCCGCATCGTCTATTGATATAATACTAATACCTCACTCCCATTGAGAGAGAGAGAGAGAGAGAGATCGGCTTTTACGATCGGCGCGAGAAGAGAAGCAGCTGGCACATTCTACTTTTTTTCTTTTCACACAGACCAGCGTGGAAGATAAATCGAATAACCACACAAATAAATTGTAAAAGATCATCCTCGAATTGCCTATACAGACGCAGACCGTGTTGGCTTCCACACCCTCGCCTACCAGTCGACCGGGGAACCCCTAGCTCTGTCCACTGTGGGCACAGCCGCTGGCAGTTCCAAGTTGCTGCTGAAGCTGCACGGAAGCTTCATGTTGGCAGCTTGGCTCGGCACCGCCTCCTTGGGCATCTTACTTGCTAGGTAAGAAATCATGTAACACTGCAACTACGTACAATTCTAATGTGAGCCAGACTTTTCGAGAACAATAGTCATCTTTTAAAAATGAAAACTTGTCGAAATCCCACTATGACCCCACATTTGGGGAATCGCAGGACACAGTGTAACACATTTAGTGTCACTGTGCCTCGTTGGCTACTATACCTCTTTGGATCGGCTTATCCTGATCTGGAGGAATAAGGGCACTACACACCACCAGGTGGTGTTCTGAAACTCATATGCAGTCCTTCTTCAGAAATCACCGTGTGGGTGAGTAAGGTATGGAAGTACAAAATAATCCAAAGGTTAGACGTGCTTCCGACTTGTCGAGCTCCGTGGCGCAGCGGTCAACACGCTAGCCTGCGACACGGGGGTCCCGGGTTCGATCCCCGGTCAGGTCAAGATGGAAAAAGATCTTTTTCATATTGACCTGGGTCTTGGATGTTTATCTATATAAGTATATATTATAAAATATAGTATCGTTGAGTTAGTATCCTGCGACACAAGTTCACAACTTACTGTGGGGCTAGCTCAATTTGTGTGATATGTCCCTATATATTTATTTATTTATTTATGATTTGTAATCGGCCCCATTTGAAGATAGGATATTCATTCGGATATCAGTTAGTCCGGCACTTTTGATTTCGATGAGAAAATCATGTTGGACCAATGCATAATACTTAGTTATAGGTGTCATCATCAGCATTTTTGTATGCGGGCAAAAATATAAATAGGTAAGTTGGAAGGTAGGTACTTTATAAACCAAAGTAAGTATGATGCGTATTAAATCTTCTGTTATTTAACTTCCTGATTACGTTTGCAGGTACTTCAGACAAGTGTGGGTTGGCAAACAACTTGGCGGCAAGGACATTTGGTTCGCTGTAAGTTTCTAGATTTACTTTTTTTGTTTGGGACGTTTTGGGCATGAAGTTTTGTTCTGACTTTTGCTGACAAGAGGGAGAGGACGTTAAAAATGGGTGATATCTTGTTTACGTAATAGTTAAATAGTACCACATCATCTTTAAGTCTTTTTAGTCTCCATTGCAGGAGAGCGACCCTTCTCTGTAAAAATAGTACCACATTAAAAGTTATTGTTTTTGATGCCGTGTGCATCCAGACAGAG
Source organism: Rhodophaea formosa (assembly GCA_963082605.1). Lineage (NCBI taxonomy): Eukaryota > Metazoa > Arthropoda > Insecta > Lepidoptera > Pyralidae > Rhodophaea > Rhodophaea formosa. Next base: position 11,634,608 of record OY720226.1, read on the forward strand.
TAGAATAGGACAACTCCATGTACCTACCTATTTCCGTGGATGTCGTAGAAGGCGACTTAGTAAATACAAGCTAAACTCCAACCTGTCTGGCCAGCGTGGAGAGTGTAGGCCAAATCCTCTGACTAGTCTGACAATGGCTCTGGTAGTACAGAGAGGGTCACGGTCCTGCAGGGGGGACTAAAAATGAAGACCTGATGATAACGATAATTGTTTTATTTCCAGTATCACAGAATCCTGATGGTAGCGACGTGGTTGCTGACGGTGTGCGGGTTCATCCTGATTCTGGTGGAGGTCGGTGGTTGGTCAACAACGGGAGACAACCCTCACGCGATCACAGGCATAGTCACAGTCGTGCTGTGCTTCATACAGCCCATTGGTAAGATTCAAACGTTTATTTAATACTACCAATATCCCGCGACTTCGTCCCTGTAAAACTTCACCCCCTTAGACGTTAATTTCTAAAAGAGCTCCTTTCTTAGTGCTCACTGTTCTATAGTTACGGCTGTGCGTTGATTACGTAGGTACTATGCGTTGGTAAGACAGTTTTGTTTTATTTTTAACACGCCTTTATTAGCTTCACTTGTAGGTAAATAAAAGTTCCTATGTAAGAAAATCTTGGAATCTTTGACCCACTTCCCGGTCTTCGATTAGGATGAAATTTTGCACACGCTCTGAGTTCTGATGACAATACATGACTAGCTAAGAAACGAAAGCGTGTATGTTAGTTTTTTTTAAACTAGGTATTATTGAAAACTTATTGTCAAAATAATATTTGATTTCATAATTAAATATTGTTGACTCCAGTAACTTACTTGAATCTGGCTGAAATTACCTGATGGCTAAGTTTAAAGCCACTTTCAAAGTGGAACTTTAAACTAAACAAAAAAAATATAATACCTTCTAGCAAAGCGTTGGCCACTAAAACAAAACTACTCCGGGGTACAAACAAATACAGCTACAATAACCCAAAAACATCAGACAAATTCCTTCCTTCCTTTGGGATGCGTAGCCGATGCCATACTTGCCTTGCAAACACTGGACAGGCAGTTGAGCATGACACCACTGACCATCCAGAACTATTGCCTACTAATATCTACATCTTGTTGCAGGAGCATACTTCAGACCGCACCCTGGCACTAAGAAGCGGCCATACTTCAACTGGCTTCACTGGCTGGTCGGCAACGCGGCGCACATCCTCGGAAGTAAGTTAACATTACTATTTTTACGTAGATATACCGTTGTTAGATAAGGAAATAAGATTACCTACTGAAACCACGCTGACGTAGAAGAAAAATCAACGCGGACAGGATTTGAATCTTCGTTTTTGTCCTATAAAGACAATTGTTTTTTGTTTAATTGTTTAATTATTTATTGTGATAAAAACGATTTATATTACCAATTACAATTATCACACACATTCACAATTGCATTACTACTTATACCTACATAAAAGAAAACAATAAATTTAAAAACAAAGACAGTCAAAAATAAAATTTACACACATCAATAAAAATATGTCAATGATGCCGGTATCAAGAATGTATCACTTACTACCATTGTGAACGCAAAAAACACCTACCTATAGATATCTACAAATACCGTGTTAATGGCACATAACAGCATGAATTTTTCAGGGTCCTAGACTGCCCCCAATTTTAATAAATATTTTGAAGGAAAACGGAGATATCACTTAAAATGTTGCTTTGCGTCTATAACCCTTCAAACGTTTACCGTGAAGCTTGTCTTTGCATTGTCCCCAAAAGTGGTGGTACTTCACTCCAACTCGGATTGAAATACAAACTTATATGACAGACAAGCCGCTTTCGGCTAGGGATATTTTTAAAGGTAGTTTTATTATTATTTTAACAGTTGCAACGATCTTCCTGGCCGTGTACCTGCAGAAAGCCGAGCTGCCATCCTGGAGCGTTTACATCCTGGCTGCTTTCGTGGTCTTCCACGTTATCATGCATCTGGTCCTATCTGTAAGTAGCTAAAAGTGGCCAAGTGAAAGTCGGGCTCGCCCATGAAGGGTTTCGTAGTTGCAAGCATGGATTCGCCAAACTATCAGTACCATTTTTCGCCTGTAAAAATTATTTTGTTTTTCATAGTGTTTGTATGAATAACAAAGTTAATATACCTAGGTACTTTTTTTTCTTTAATTTGCGGTTTATGAAATGAAATGAACAGATTTTATTCAAATTTTGGATCTCATGTACTTATCACTTTTTGAACGTCATTTATTTTTCTTGTTATTATTTTTTTTATATTTGCAAAATCGAATATCTACGTACTAGCGTTTCGGAAAGTCCACTGCTGAGAAAATGTGCTATGTCTCAAAAACTGCTGACCATATTTCGTACAAATAAATTTTCGTTAAAAGTGTTTATTGAGATCTGCAGCTTATATTTTTATTAGATATCTACTTAACTCTTTTTCTTAAGTTAGAGGTGGGGAGTACAGATTTATAACGTAACAGTGAAAGGACGTCAGCTGTTGACTACCGTCGTTAAAGTATTTCCGATTTGTTACTTCGCCGATCTCTTGGATGACACCGTGTCGACCGAGGGACCATCGTCACAATCGTTGTGTATCTACCGTACCTATATATTCTGTGACATTACTGTATTTTTGTTTCAGCTGACGGTGTGCGTGGCAGACGGTCGCATCAGCAATGGCCGCGTGAACACGTTCCCCATGAAGGACATGCTGGGCCAGCCGCGACAGACTTCGCAGATTGATAACACCGACTCTTCGGTACGTTAATTTACCTACCTCTCATACTCTTTACTAGCAGCCCTCCCTGGTTACGCTCTGGCGCACACTCTCGATTGAAATACTTCCAAACAATTCTTTTTTTTTAAATAATTTGAGTGCGTTTGGCCTCTATGTTACCTGATAGAAAGCAACGAAGAGGTCTGGAGTGGTACACGCAAACGTAATGCCAATTGACTCTTGCTTTCAAAATCCCTAAATTGTATGAGTCGGGAAACAGCCACGCGGGGAGGGCCCATTCCTTCGCGGTTGGCGAATTTACATGTACGATGAGCAGGAATCCACCACCACATATGGAGGGAATTCCTGCCCACGTCGTGTCGTCCGAAGATGGAATGGTGCAGGGGGACTTAAATAGTGCAGTTTCTGTACACACTCCCCGAAAAGGAGCCTGTAAAAGACACCCAGACTTGTTACTAATCGGAGGGGTTCGTGTTCGAGGCATAATACATGACAACCACAGAAAATGAAGACACAGACAACCAATCTAACTTATAACAACAGTATATTTTCTTCAAATTTAAACAAATAACGTTCAAGACAAACTTTAAGGAAGATTTTTTTAAACTTGCATTAAATTAGGTAGGTATCCCGTGACTAGGATTAATTAACCTACTTTAATTTAAGTAATATTTCTTATTTTGTCCACAGTACTCCAGCTTCAGAAAACTCCTGTTGGGAATCTACGCACCCATCATCGTCCTGTTCGCGATTGCCATGATCTGCCTGGTAGCTTTAGCTCCTATATCGGATACCTACAACACTCTTATGGGATCTTAAGATTCAACGCTGAGAATAATAGCGATATAAGATGGACTAACGATCACCTGCCGAGTAATATTTTTACCTTAATAATTTAAAGTCATAAACTCCGTATATCGAATATGTCTGTTAGATGTAGCGGACATCTGCAGCACTCTTATGGGATAATAGGTAGATTAATAATAGGAACACGGAAAATACGATAGAGTGACGAACGATTTCCTATCATATTCTCTGATAGGATACAGCATTATATAAAAACATGATCTATCGTACAATGTAATATTTTTAATATAGGTATACTGTATTTAACTGAGTAATAAGGTCCTTCAAAGATGTACATGGGTTTATATGATCATTCATAATAAGATCACCGATATTAAGGCCTTAATTGCGAACAGTTGCATACTGTATCTACACACACACCTTAGACATAGCCTTAAATGATTGATTGCTCTTGTTATGCTTAATACGGCGTATAACGCCAGTTTGTAAATACGTTTTAATTATATACTTTTTATTATTTTTAAGATCGACCAAATCGTCATTTCTAAATAAGTTAAAATTAACATCACAGTAGGTAGTGATTAAGTAAAATTCTGTTAAGATTTCGTTGTGAACTTTTATAATTAATTATAGTATTTATAACTTCAGTCAAGTGTTGTTGATTACATTAATAACTTGAATATGGGCCTATTACAAAATAGACGAGCTAGCCACGCCATTACGATAATTTTAAATTCATTTCTTTTGCACCCGTAGCATGGCATGGCGCCCTCGACGCGATGCCGTTAGTATCGCGCGACATAAACAGCGTCACGAGCGATAAAAACGGAGTGCCTGGCGATATAAACGGCGTCGTGAGTGATATAACGGCTTTCTCGCTCTCTACGGAAAATAAAGTGGCGATAATCAAAAAACTTTGGGCCGCCATACTACGGGGCCTGGGTTAATGTCTCCATTTACACGCCAATCTCCTTATCGAGTAGATTACTAGCTTAAGACGTTCCTATATTACTATAGGAGCGTCTTAAGATAGTAATCTATGCTGGGTGGCGCTAGTGTTACTATACAGCGCCTTAACCCACCTACTGGCTTTGTTTAATAGGCCCATTATTCTTATACTGCTAGACTGCTACCAGATTCTTGAACAACAAACTCGCCAGCGATCAACGAAAACGACAACTTGTGGCGATATCAAAAGATAACTAAGTACATATTTATTTTTAATAAATATTATTGTTTTATGCAGGTAAATAATTAAAACTTTGAATCCGTCCAGAAGAGGTATTTATAATTATGAAGTTGAATCTGTAAATATTGTGAATCTAATATAGTATTGAAATAATAAATAAATTAGAATATAGATTTATTTTATTTTATTCCTATATAACACCTTATTAACACAAGAAGCGATATTAATTAAATCTTAATTTAAAACATTATGTAGTATTTTGTGTGACCTAGCAATATTAAGAATATATCCTGACAAATTGAGATTATTGCCAGCAATGTCCTCATTTTTTCACAAATAATTTTTCAAAAACCAAATTTTCCAATCCTGAAGAATCAATTTGTCATTAATTCAATGTTCAAATGTTGCTAATCTTCTTTAGGTATTTGTGAATCTTCAACAGTTCTGGTTGATGGAACATAAACTTTGAACGAAAACTCTGTACGAGGGAATGAACCAGGGTTAACAATCTGACAGTCTTGGTACGCTCTGGTGTATGGCTGAAAGTGATCTGCAACCACCACTAAATCAGGCGTCGGGTACAAACTTAATGCGTCAGCATGCTTCCAGTATACAGGTTGGACACCCAGTGTCAATGGAGATAATGTACACTGACTAAGCAAAGTTTTCGTCAAATGGTCCGGAATATCTCCCGTTTCCGGAAAATGTATTGAATTCCTACACATTTTCATGACTAAATCCTGTCTCAGAATAACCAACTCTTGAGTGCAATACTGTATTCGACATGGATTAGTTGTGAAGATTACTGAATCTCCCAATTTGTCTCTTATTTCTGATGTAATAGAGTTCGGAATCGGTGGTCTTGGGAGTATATTTGCTGCGGCCGGGTCTCCTCGTCCAGGTATAAATATGAATTTACATAATTCTTTCAATTTTGAGAACTGGTTGATGATATCGGCTAGATTTGTTAACGCTGCTTTTAACTGCACACTGTGTTCGTAACCATATGGACAAGATAAAAATTCACCCATAAGTACTATAGCTATTGGTGGAAAATCATTGAAACCTGAAAATAGTGTCTTCAACTTGGATAAAACTTTAAGACTATCCAGCCATACATCAGACAAGAAAATAATTATACCACCATCATTGTCCTGTTCGATTTTGAGTAAACTCTGGGAATTTTTCAACAAGCTCTTAGATTTCCCTCCAAAAGTATTTAAACTGCCGAAATATGGTAACGATGACGCTCTGGTCTCCGATGGCGGCAATACCAAGCCCATGACATGTAAAACTTTGTCTTCATAATATCCTTCAGCTAAAACAAAACTGTTTTCAGTAAACAGACCAGAATGATATCTTGTTTGTGTCATATCTAATTCCACACTGCCAGTGGGGTCTTCTAAATAGAATTTGCCTTCAGTTAACTGAGTTAAAAGACCTAGTACAATCACTTCATCAATTTTACTTGAAGAACTAAGCAGCACCTCTACTTTTCGCAGCTGAAACCTCTTTTCTTCCACCATACTAGGCAGGGTTTCTTGAGCAAAGAGTTTATTCCTAACAGTTCGTTGCCAAATAATCATATATCTGTCTGTCAAATACTGTGCCTTCCATTTCGGCTCTGGATACAAATTATTGGTTACTGACACATCTTTGGAGAACTTTTTCCTTTCGTTGTCGTAGTTTAACTTCGGTATGCTAAAGGCGTCGATGACATTTAATACAGTTTCTGTTTCTTCAAGCCCTCGAGACGAACATTCTTTGTAAGCAGTTTCTATGTGTTCCTTCTCAATAACAGGCTGTGAAAGGCACTGGTGGAGCAAATGAGCGGTCAGTTTGTCCAGCATCTTCTGTCTTTGTTGAACTGAAAGTGGTAAGAGTTGCTCAGCGACGAAAGTAGTCGCCTCTCGGCGAATCGTGAAACCACTAAGTTTGAAAGTATTGTTGACTTCTGTACGGATTTTCTGTAGGTCTCCCATGTTGACACAATGATCATTTATGAAAAATTGTACCTACAATGTAGTTTCCCGATTCTTACACATAAAACACACACACAATGCATTAACCCGCCAAAACGTAAACTGTCAGTGCACAATGTCAGTGTCAGCCAATCAGCTGATTAGATTTAGTTGACAGTCGACAGTTTACTTTTTTTATGCTGGAAATAACGTCCAATTTGCTTCCGATCAAGTTCCGATCTGATTATAGTGTTGCCTTTAAAAATAATAAGAATTTCCTTACATCTAAATAAAAAAAAAATAAGATTTTAGAGAATTTGCAACAAAAACCCATATTATTAAAATCAAAGAACAAGATGAAGAAATAAGAATAATTTGATAAATTCCTAATTTATTTTAATTTCGCTACATACTGTCAAATCAAACCTTGTTTTTAGTAGCCGATATGCACAATTTTCGTACCTTCACCTACCTCGCTCACCTCCACTGTCCCTGCTGTTAGCTCATTCCTCGAGAGACAGACTCACGTCTAGTTCGAGGATGGTCTTCCAAATGAGTAACGATGTAGTTGTGCTTTGTTGTACTTTAAATTTGATACCTACTTGTATTTTACATTTGTAATTTGTATGTACTGTACTGTACTGGAAATGTGTTGGCAAATAAATGAATTTTTTTTTTTTAAAGCCAAGATATTATTGAAAATGGTTTGAACTATTACAATTTATTCGACAAATAAAATGGATAAATATCTTAAACCAGAACGTTTCGAAGCGGATCCTACAATAAACTCTGATCAATCGACGCAATGGGTCCATTGGAAACAGACTTTTAACAACTTCCTACACGCTATAGAAACCAAAGGTACTGAGATTAGTACTGACTGCAGGTACCAATTACTTATCAATCATTTGTCACCGCTTCTTTATACTTACATTAAAGACTCAAATGATTATAACGAAGCAATAAAAAAGCTGGACTCTCTCTTTATAAAGCCGTGTAATGAAATTTATTCACGTTACCGGCTATTCCAGCGACAGCAAGGGCCTGGAGAAACAATTGACCAATATATCCAGACACTAAAACTTCTCTCTAAAAACTGTAATTTTAGGACAGTTATTGCAGAATAAAACGAGAATGAATACGTTCAAGACACCTTCATTGCAGGACTATCGTCGTCATCAATACGCCAAAAATTACTTGAAAACTTCACGCTTACTCTAGATACAGCCTATCAACAAGCTCGATCCCTAGAAATGGCTCAAGTACAAAATAATGACTATACCCGCCAAGCCACTCAAGTAATAAATCATGTCACAGACATTGCTCCATCTACCTCTAACATTGCCTCAGCTGCTTCAAAGAAACCAGCTAGAAATGAAACTTGCTACTTTTGCGGAAATCAGCGACATCCACGAGCAGCTTGCCCAGCGTTTAACACCTTTTGTACCAGTTGTGAAAAAAAGGGTCACTTTTCTAAAGTATGTCACAGCAAACCGTCTGATCGAGTAGCTGCAAGTGAGACGTTAGGAGACGACAATAACGTTCATGCTATGTCTATGGTATCCCACACCTTTTCTTGTATATTGTCAGCAGCGGATCTGAAGAGAGCTATTGTACCTGTACTATTAAATGATACTATTACCGCTAGAGCGCTAGTCGACACTGGCAGCACTGCAAGTTTCATAGACCGACGACTTGTAGATATATGCAAACTAAAGATTTCTCCATGCAAACAAAAAATAACGATGACAACTTCCCATTTGTCTACAAGAGTAGATGGATTATGTTCTTGCAAATTAACGCTACAGAAGCAAAACTCCATAAACGCTTCTTTTATGATAATGGACGGACTGTGTGCTGACATTATACTCGGACACGATATTCTACAGAATCATAAAGCACTGGAAATGCGATTTGGAGGACCTAAGCCAGCACTCAAACTATACGCTTTGTCGGCTGCAAATATAGAACCAGTAAGCCTATTTACAAATTTACTACCTTTTAACAAACCAATAGCGATTAAGTCCAGACGACACTCTGAGATGGATTCAAAATTCATAGAAGACGAGATTAAGAAACTCCGAGACGACAATATCATCGAGCCGAGTCGATCGCCTTGGCGAGCACAAGTTTTGGTAACATCTAACGAAAATGGTGAAAAAATTCCACGCGGGCAGGGCTTGAACCTGCGTCTAAATCTCAGTAAGTTGTGTTGGGTGACGCAAGCCTAGATGCGTGTAAGAGGAATGGGATATGGTGGAGAAATTCGGCGCCGGGGCTTGAAGTGCGGTAGCATAATTGGCAACGCATACATCGTACTGAGATCTAGACGCAGGTTCAAGTCCTACCCGCGTAGAATTTTTTCACCATTTCTTATTTTCTTTATTTAATAATTAAGGTAAAATAGAATTGTGAATGCAAAATAAAATCCCATATAAAGTACTTCGTCTATAGTATCATCTTGTTAATTTTTCCTGCAAAAGAAGATTACGGAAGAGAAGTGCCCAAAGACAATCGAACTCCCGAACGTAGAACTAGGAAAAGTATATCTAAAACGGCAACACATTCCTATTTCAGTGTTGCCTTTTAAAAACTAAAAAAACTTCTTATATTACATGAAAAATATCAAGATTTTAAAGAAATTGCTTTAATGCTAATTATACTGACTAAAAAAACTTCGTCAATAATATCATTTTGTTCATATTTAATATACAAGCAAAATCGTAGATATTGATTTCGATCTGATTGCAGTGCTGCCTTAAAAAATATGAAACTCTTTACACCTAAATGAAAAAATCAAGAAATTACAATAAGGAAACATAGATATTCCTTATTCACTTAAGAGCGCTTTCACATTTATGCGCCGCGCTAGTTTAGGTATTTCATCGGCTGAACTAGAGGTGGTTAATATAACGTATAGCGCCTAAATCTAGCGTGCTATTTTTACATAGCGCATAGCGCGTGCTGTTGAAATAGACGCTATGGCGCTATGAATATATAGCGCGATCGCGGACCGCGGGGATCGCGGATCGCGGGCATCGCGGCTGTGGCGCGTTTTGTTTCTCGCAACACGCACGCTATATTTCGTATCGCGCGCGATCTTAGCAATTTTTTAACGACTTTGTTTTCTCTGTGTGTAAATAAATCGTTATTTGATTGTTGATGATTTTTATACATAAAATCAATGAACTTTTGAATACGCCTGTAATTGAGTTACAATTTACAATAATGTTAAAATAACGAAACAATCCCAATCCCAACTAATATTATAAATGCGAAAGTGAGTTTGTTTGTTTGTTACGCTTTCACGTGGAATTTACTGAACCGATCATCATGAAATTTTGCATACACATGGGTTAGGGTACCGAGAAGGACACAGGCTATAAATTACGCGGGCGAAGCCGCGGGTAACAGCTAGTCAATTATAAACAGTTCTAAGCCTGAAAAGTATGAAGGAAAGTTCATTGATTTTCTTTCACTGCTTTATTTTTAGACTCAAATGCGATGGATTAAAAAAATAATATTGTATAGCTTAGCGGTTGGTAATGTAACGTGCTACGAGATATAGCGAGGTGCTAGATTTAACGCGCCTGTTGGCCGGCCACACGCTTTATATCAAATAGCGCGCTGTAAAATAGCGTTTTAAATAGCGCGCTATAAAATAATAGCATTTAGTCTATAGCGCGCTTTTATTTTATAGCTGTTGCGAACATCTCTAGGCTGAACGAGCGATGACCCACGCTAGCGATCCTTCGCACTGCGAGCTACCGCTCTACGCGGTATAAACAATCATGATCCGTAGATCAATTTTTTTTTGTAATCTAGACTTTTACTTAAATTACGTTTAGTACCTATTAAATCATTACATTTTTACAAGCTCTTAATTACCTAACTTTCTATGTTTGTATGTATGTTCGGATGCAATCTTAGAATTCAATTTTGAAATAGATATCTTTAACCGATTAAGGCGCTCCTATAGTAACACTAGCGCCACCCAACAATTAATTATTTTAATCCTAAATTTTATTGAATTTTAAGAATCCAACGTGTACATAACTAGTTATTAAGCTTATGAACCGTTATTTGAAACCTAATTAAACAACAATTGAGAGTAGCGAGCTTGACTTCCGGTAGCAGGTCGGCTATTTTACCGATTTTCCCTTACGACGTTGGCTAACTTCCGGTGGCCAGGAGGGGGGGCACGTGGCGCCGCGCCACTGCTCTGAGCCTCATTGGCGTCTTGACTATCGTAGCAGTCGGTTGTATTGGTAAGTGCACGCACTTACATTTTTATTACTTATGTTTTCGCTTTTCAGCTTTTTATTTTTCAGATTACTGATTTTCCCTGAAACATGTTATTATTTGAATTCAAAAATTCAATATAATAACGGATTTTTTAAAGGATTTTAACGATGCAAATCGTTCGTTACTTATATATTGGTTATTTAACAGTCCATCTGATTAACAAACAGTACTATTTAAATGTTGAATTCTTAAGTTGTTATATTCCTATATAATTTAAAGTGACTGTGTCAGTGAATAAATTGAGAAACTATCCAGACCAAGAAATGTAGTGTTGCTATGCAGAGCATGTAAGTGATATTCAAGATTATATTAACACGTTGGCGTTGCTTATTAAGCCTTTTTGAAGTTAAGGCCGTTGCCTTTATAAAAATTAACTATATGTCAAGAAAATGTGCAGCCATAGACTGCGTAATATTTTACGTTAATAAGCGATTGACAAGATTAACAATAAAACTTAATATAGATATGAATGATTTTCATTTATATCACTTCATGAAACTGGTTCTTTGCTGCATAGTGAATAATATAACTAGCTATTTAGCTATTCAATAAAACATTTAAGGATTAACGGAAAATCCTTTTCGATTGCGAAGATTTTTTGTTTTGTTTTCATATCACTTACCCTCAAGGAGATGAGGATATGGAGATCAATTCCGTATATTAATTTTGTTTCTAGAGGTAACTAAACATTTCATTAAGTATATTAAAAGATAGTATTCATTAAAAAGTTGAAGTGTGAACTTATCATTGAATTGCTAGTTTATTCAATTGTCGATTACGGTGGACAATTTAGTTTATTTCTTTTTACTAATTTCTTTGTAGGAACAAAATCTTTGTATGGAATAGAGAATTGATACATAAGTGAATTTTATATAATAGGGTGATACCTTGACCACCTTATCGAAATAATGCTGTTAGCTTAGCTATGCTTAACGTGCAGACTCGGGTCAAGCCCAGTCATGCTGGAACATTGGATTATTTATAAAGCTGCTGCGCAAGCTCAGCTGAACGTGCAGGCTCGGGTCAAGCCCAGTCATGCCAGAACATCGTATTGTTGATAGTGCAAATAAATAAAGCTGCTGTGCAAGCTCAGCTGAGCGTGCAGGCTCGGGTCATGCCCAGTCATGCTAAAACACAGTATTATTCATAGTGCGAATAAATAAAGCTGCTGCACAAGCACAGCTGAACGTGCAGGCTCAGGCTCAAGCCTAGTCATGCTGCCTATTGCGTCTATTTTAATTATAGACATGCAATACATGAAGTAAAATAAAATACATTTTGGTTCTTAATATTAACTTTTATTTTGCTGAAACAAAGCTGCTACGTAAGCACACCTGTACGCTTGAGCTCAGGCCAAGCCAAGCCATGTCGCAATTTCGGATTATTTTATGAATGACGTAAATAGAACTATTTCATGATGAGTAAAACTGTAGCAAAAGCTCAAATAAACTCGCCAATCGCGATGAATCAAGAGGAGTTACATTCTGGTTGTATAACAATTTTATTTAAGTGCAATTGATTAGCTGTTGCGTATGCTCAGCTTAATGCGCAGGCTCAGGGCAAGCCTAGTCATGCCATAACATTAAATATATAATTATATATATATTTTTTTTTTTTTTTTTTATAATAAGTGGAGCGACATTTTGCGTCGCGAATAATGATCTCTTTAAATATATTCATGAAGTTATTAAAGTAACTACATTTTTCATGTTTATTTACTTGGGCTTTTTTTTTTATCATAAAACTAATGTGAAAGCTCAGTTTGATTCATGGGCTCGGGTCAAGCAGTATTTCCAATGCTGAAAATATTATCAATTATGAATTTTAGAGTCGTTTGGGCTATACTTGAAGCCAAATGTGTATGATCTAGATTTGGCTCCTTATGAATAATGCTAACGTTAAATTGAACACAGGCTCAGATCAGACCTGTTGCGGTATTAGCTAGTTATTAACTTTCACAGTAAATTGAACTGTATCCCAAGAAATTATAAAATTAATGTTTAAGTTAGCCACTTGAATCAGTTACGAACTTAAATAAAAGCTACATCTCAAACTTTGCCGAAGAGGCGCAGTCTCTGGTTAACACATTCACTGCCGGAGTTTCACAATAAAGTGTTCTACGAAAGTACTCGTAGTTTGCACCGAACTTGTTTTTAGTTATCCTTCACCATCTCATTGATAATGAAATATTTTTATATTAATATCGTATAAAAATAATTGTCTTGATCTAAGAAAGACTTTTACCAACTTTCATTGCAAAGTCGAACCGGCCAGGCGAGTTTTTCTGATTACACTATAATGGAATGTCGCAGATATTTTTCATGTTCAAACTATGACACTAGCTATGAAAATTGACTATCGATTTTTTTTATGGTCACTTTACCGTAATGTATGAATAAGTGGAATGCACGGTATGTGCTACACTAGTGTTTAATGTAAACGTATAACACATAATCATCATCAGCTTTCTACGACCACTGCATACTATAAGCCTCCTTTCTATCTTTAGAATCTAGCATTTCCTAGCATTTTGCCTAATTTCATAATGTGCAACAATAGTAAAAAGATTAGAATATACTTCAAGTCGACAAAGAGAGTTCGTCTTTTGACCTTGCTTATTTTATTTACCGACCTCAGGCGGTGATTATAACGGTTCGTCAAATTATTTTTAATATTTTAAAGAAAACTTTAGCAGCTTTTCGTCGTAGATTAGCCTCCTCGTCATATCAAAAGGCTATTTTTGGGCTTGACAGGTTAAAGATGCGCTCTAATTTCACAAGGCAAAGTCGGTTTTATGTTGTAATATTTCTTACAAAAATGTTTGGTATCAGTTTATTGAAAAATATATTTAAAAAATTCAGTTTACCATATTTTTAAAAGTTGAATAAAATTTAAAAGACATGCATGTTAAGCAATAATTCTCGGTGTTTTCTTTAGCTACTAGCTTCTTAACATCTCATCCAGGCCCTTCGCTGAGTGATGGATGATTGGTTTGTCCTGTATCATTTGCCCGACTCCTCTCTCATGTGAGCGTTTTTCCGGTTGCATTCTCAGCTGGAGTGCTTTGGACACCCATGGCCCGGGGCCTGCAGACATACATATCTTCGATTTTCTTTTAGTCTAAATCTGTTTCAGTTTTGAGACTTTATCACGGTTTAAGGCTTACAACAGCATTTGACATTTTGTAATTTATTAATTTTTTTTTTAATTAGTTTATTTATTGGACAACATAAAATATTTTATTGGACCACATATATTTGAGCAGTGAATGCAAATCTGATTGCAATCTCAGTATTTGGAGTTTATTGAATTATTTAATGTACGTAAAGAAACTACAATAAATAAAAAATTTCGTATAATTACAATAAATAAAAAATTTAGTAAATTTCTTATTAAACTTGCTTTCTTTTGCTTCTTTAATTAAAACGGTTCTACTAATCTTCACTGAATAATTTATAAAGGAACTCTTAGCTGGCCTTAGTCTTACCAAAAATGGTATTAAAAGGTGTGTTTGACACTATTTATCACTTAAAATGATAATATCGCACTAACTTTTATTTTTGTTTAAACATAGGAACAATCCGAATTAGATTTTCAAATCCGAACTTTAATCCTATACTAGGATGGAAATCCAGATCATATTGCTTTAACAAGGTATATTGTTTATGTGATATTTTTTGCCTGTTTCAAAATTCGAAGTATTTGAAATACCAGGTTTGATTGTTTTTAATATCAATAATGATAAGACTATTTATTCATCTTACTAATGAACGGTCTCCCGTTTGTGCCTCTGTAAAGTTGACTAGTACTATTCCAGCCTAGCAACAGAAAAGCAAGATATTTGTAGTCAAAATTCAATTTATTATTTTCTTAGTTTACTTACTACTTGAGGTTTAGTTTTACTTTTTCTTGTGTAAAAATAAAATGTTTGTCATTCTTCTGCATTTTATCATCTCAAAGACAATACAGTTGCGAGAGCTGTTTGTATCTACCATATAGCCTTTGTATTACAAATCTTCTGGGTATATTTTAGCCAGAAAGAAGTTGTTTTGTCCTAATTACGGCTATCATCTTGCTGAGTGCGGTGCACAAGCATATTTTACTTTATAAAGATTAAAACGGTCAAAGTTCATCTCAATTTTCCTTACTTTAAAATTACCTTTTTGGCTTTATTCTAACCAATGTACATATGTCATATATTTTGAAAATGGAACAGAATTACTCATGGCTAATTTTAACAAATTATTCTATTTGTTTCCATATCTACGTAATAGGACTTGAACATGCAATTCAAATGGTTTTATACCATGGATACTGAAACTTATTGCACGTGACAACAAGACTGTATGATAAAAAGGTTATAGAAAAATAAATATTTTCCGCAAGGTAAACCTTGCAATTTGTTAAGTGAGTTTTTGAAGTTCTTTCCTCCAGGTGATTTCTTTTGTTTTTTACTATTGAAAGTAGTCCGGTTATTATTGATCTTCGATGAAAAAAGGAAAAGTACCTACGTCATTGATGGTTATTTGATGTTCTGATGCAAATCCTGTTTTACAATATTTTTATTATAAAAATAATAATGGTTCTGAATGTAATTTATACTCAATTTCGTCATTTATTTTTGGCCAGGTATAGTAAGAGTTATTCGTACTCATTACCATTTATATAATTGTAAATTTGATATTTAAGCTTTACCTATACCATCTGTGTTGTTAATGAATTTGACACTTAAACAAGTGTTTATTAATTCAGTCTTTGTTTACTTTATTATCATTCAAATAATTTTTATTTTTTATATGATAATTTTTTTTGTTTATAAAGTCCGATCTATCCTTTGGTAGAATAACGTTTTTTATTATTCTTTCTTGTAACTCAGTCTTGTCATGCATTTTATTTTCACATCTGATTTATTTAACTATTCAGTTTCACATGATATCATATCCATCATGTTATTGGCTATAACCGGTACACCAGGCGATAACAGACAATCTCTCAATTGTTGTTTAATTAGGTTTCAAATAACGGTTCATAAGCTTAATAGCAGCGTTTTACCTACTAATAAAACGCTTATTAAGCGATAACCTTATTTGAAACCTAATACACAATCACTGCCAGGTGTTTCTTATGCGAATCAATTTCGAGATCCAATGAGGCTCAGAGCAGTGGCGCGGCGCCACGTGCCCCCCCTCCTGGCCACCGGAAGTTAGCCAACGTCGTAAGGGAAAATCGGTAAAATAGCCGACCTGCTACCGGAAGTCAAGCTCGCTACTCTCAATTGTTGTTTAATTAGGTTTCAAATAAGGTTATCGCTTAATAAGCGTTTTATTGGTAGGTAAAACGCTGCTAATTACTTGTAGTATTTTTGTATTCATTTTCACTAATATTCGTTTACTATAATAAGAAAAAAAGCAGGTTTACAACAACCAACGCCAAAAGTGGCCACTTTTTTTCTTTAATTATGGTACTAGTAAATAACTTGTAATAAACAAAAAATACTTTGAGTAATTTAGTAGTTTTTTACTAGTTAGATTTTTAAAATTCAATACCATTTAGGATTTAAGGAATTTAATTGCTGGGTGGCGCTAGTGTTACTATAAGAGCGCCTTAAGCTGAAATTTTGGCCATATGCATATATGCATGACAATGCAATATTATGAAGCAAGCAAGCTGATCTGATGATGAAGAACTCCTCCGTGTTGATCGGCCCGGTCACCTTATTTTATAGGTACCATGTGAATATTCGCTCGTAATAAAAGCTTGTCACATTAATCTTTCTTCCTAAAATTATACATCCCCGATATTAACTAAGTTTTCGATTAAAAAAATTTAAGCCAGGAGAGTTTTATACGTATATGTATGATGCGGTTATTATTAATTCTTAACAGTTGGAATAAAGAATTAGTAATTTAGTAAGTAATATTGGTACAAGATATATGATAACAATCTTAAATAAATGAAACAAAATGTGGTACTAATAATAAATCGTTTATTAAGGTAAGAAGTGAATTAATACAAAAATCGACAGACAGACTCTCGGACAGATGGACAACCGAGTAATCCTATAGGGGTTCCTTTTTACCTTTTGAGGTACGGAACCCTAAAATATATTTCAATTACATATCTATCCTACTTTTATGAAGTTGGTTAAAGATCGTAATAAAATAATCAATGTATATTAGAATAATATCACAAGTTATAAAAAAATACAACTATCGAAATTCACAGTCACAGTACACGGTGTTCAAGCTTGTATCTGTATACGACAACTGACGCACACAATGATAACACGCACACATGCGAAGCGCGGGAACGAAGCTGCACAGGTCCGATCTTGACAAGCGCGCGCGGCGTTCTGAATTTACGTCGGCGGCGTAGTGAGTTATATAGTGTTTTAATAAATTTGTATTAAAATAAGTTCGCGATAAAAAAAATTAAAAATTATTTTATACATTTGGGAAATGTTTAACTTTATTTTCAATTACAATTCTCGTTAAAATAATGAACATTTGTGGAAATAAACTGCTTTATTTCGTCACGTTTTTGGTAAAAAAACGATTATGGTTAATTTTTTTTCTCGTCTTTTATGACAAAAAGCTTAAAAAATGTTTCATTATTATTGATGTATAGTATATTTGCAATGCAAATATATTTTTTTGGTTGTCTTTTTTTAACAGTATCCTCAAATTAGAGCTCTGAATTAAGGTCTGAATGAAGTTTTGCTAAAACACGTGTCGGGAAAAAAATAATTACGAAATTTATAAAAGAGCTATCTAAAATGTACTACGTTATTATTGGAGATGAAGAATTAAAGTTTTGTTATATAGCAAGTTTTATTCGTATAACATGACATAAAGCATATAATTTCAACGCTAAAATGCTTAAATAATGCGTTTTTATGTAAAAGCCCTCTTAAATCATTAAAGTGTTAGAACATAATGAAGAAATAAGAATAATTTGGTACTATTAAGAATTAAATTTTCTTAACGCTATAATGTAAAGAAGATCTTCTTCAAATTTAACTCCCCAATCACATTCCCCTAAATCTAGTGATACTATACCTAAAACGGCAACACTGTCCGATTGTCGGATGGAAAGTTGGTAGCGTACGACCACCATGTCGATTTTCACGAAAAGTAAAACGAAGTGACCACCATATACGAAACACAAGAAAAAAAACTCAGCTGTCAAAATAAAAAAAACGCTACGCTAACGTCAGTTTGACATTGACATTGCAAATTACACCACCTCTCCGACTCGATCTCGATTTCCGATTATATTTGTAATATTTTGTTATCAAAAATAGTTTGTTTATAACATTTCACTGTTTATTTTTCATTGAGAAAAGTAAACACATATAACTTAGGCATTAATTATATGAACTTTGTTAGAAAAGTGCCAGTGTTGTTATTCAATCGGCAAGTATAAGTAAGTAAGTAAATTATAATATTTCCGTAACTTAGCGGTGTCCGTTTATTTGTAAACGACCATTTACGCTTCGGCCTGTTTTTTTGGAATTACAATATTCAACCGGTTCCTGTTCGTGTATTATAATATTCGTCATCGCGAAGAATTTGCGCAGTGCTTGTGATTCATTCAAAATGTATGCACGGTTTTATATAACTGTATTGTTTTTGCAGACCACGGCTCTGAAGATGGATCTGCGGCAGTTTCAGAACCTTTCCTGGTATGTAATAGTTATCTAAGTACATCAGTTGTAACTCTTCCATGCTGGTTTGTAAGAAAAGGAAAAACATAGAATATTCCAGCTGCATTTCTCGCGCGCAGTCCGTAAAAGCCGGTCAAGGGTTTGGCGAGAATGTAAGGAATCACGTTATAGGCGATGTGGTTAGCAACCCATCACTATTTTGATTCTGCTTTCTACCATAACACCCACTAACACAGCTGTGTGGTTTTCGGCAGAGTAGAATAGGACCACTCCAAGTCATCCCTTGGATGTCGTAAAAGGCGACTAAGGAAACACAAGCTAAACAAAGCTTATTAACATCAAATAGACCTCTCCAACCCGTCTGGCCAACGTGGAGAGTGTTGGCCAAATCCTCTGACTACTCAGGCTAGTATATGGCTTTGGTAATACAGAGAGGGTCGTGCTCCTGCAGTGGAGACTAGAAAGACCTGATGATGACGATGACCCACTAATATGCTAAACATGTCCTTTGGGTATTACAAGCTTGGGCTCTGTCTACCCGCAAGGGATAAAGACGTGATAATATGTATCTATATACATATCAGTTGTTTACTTTATTTAACTAAGTTTATTAGTTGAACCTATGTTATTGTATAATTTTTTTTAAGTTTGTGCATTCGAATTAAACTTATCCTATAGTGTGAAAGCTAGGGTAGGAGTTCAAAACTAGGGTGATTTCATATCTATGTGAGAAATTGAATGATAAAATAATTTTAAGTTACTTAACACTTCATAAAAGTTATTAGCATTTTAAAATTTAGTTACTTTGTGTATTTATTCTTTTAAAAGTAATTTTAATTTTTTAAACCCTTACTGTCCTTCTGCTAGGCAAAAGTCTCTTCCCATTCCCTTCATTGTCTCTGTCTAATGCAGTTCCAAATCAACCACATAGAAAAATGTTGAAATCATTGTGCCATCGCTTCTTGCCTACCCTTTTAGCATCATCCCTGTGTAAAAGTATCTATTGTGTTATTTTCTAAGTCCATTCTTCAGATTAATTTTGATTCCGTTCTCCACCAACAAGCTCACCAACATGCTAAATGTGGCCTTAAGGTCTTATAGACCTGGGCTCTGTCTACCCCGCAAGGGAAAAAGATGTGATACTATGTATGTATTCTTCAGAAGGCAAACATATTGAATACCCAATCCCACCTCTATTTAGCTGCTTTATGTCCCACACTGGCAATGCCTGTTTTGGAGAGTGAGAGTGTGGCATTTAAGGCTCTGTCTTTTTCTTTGTAGCCCTAAAAGACTTTTCTCTATTATTCTTTATTTATTCAGATCAAGATAGGTTCATATGGAAAAAGAAAAAATCCTCGATTTACTTTTACATTGATGTAGAGTTCGTAAATGATTGCCATAAAACCTGTTCATTGTAAGTTTTTGTGATAGTTTTTCTTAAACATAATTCCTGTTTGTGAAGAGCTTAGACATTTAAATAATAATGATACAATGAGCAGTCAGGTAGGTAATAAAAAAACCGGCCAAGTGCGAGTCGGATTCGCGCATGAAGGGTTTCGTATCATTTTATACCATAGAGCAAACACAATAAAAAAATAAGTTTGTTGTGAGCTTCCCTTAAATATTTATTTTATTTTAATTTAATTATTTTTTTTAATTGAGTATATAACTAAAATATTCTGTGAATATTTCAAGCATAAACCTGTTACCATTATTAATATCGACCAAAAAAATAGCAAAAAAATTATAAAACGTTTATTGTATGGAAGCCCCCTTGACTATTTATTTTATTCTGTTAGTATTTGTTTTTAAAGCGGCAACAGAAACACACCTTCTGTGAAAATTTCAACTCCCTAGCTATTACAGTTTATGAGATACAGCCTGGTGACAGACATTCAGACATTGAAGTCTCGTGAATAGAGTCCCGTTTTTACACTTTGGGTACGGTACACAAGTCCAATCAGTGGACAGTATTTTTTTCTCTTGTTATTTTAACAATCCCAATCACAACTAATATTATAAATGCGAAAGTGAGTTTGTTTGTTTGTTTGTTACGCTTTCACGCCGTCTCTACTGAACCGATCATCATGAAAATTTGCATACACATAGGTTAGGGTACCGAGAAGGACATAGGCTATATATTACGCGGGCGAAGCCGCGGGTAACAGCTAGTATATTGTAAAGACAATGCCCCTCATATTTCTTGAGTGGGCGCTTGTGAGTTGTAAGTTCTTCTTCCTCTCCTTTATATTATGGCTTCCACTGAGATTTCAGCAATTCTGCCAATATCCAGTTTTATGAGACACTAACTACTGATGTATAGTTTTTACAAGTAGCATCAAAGATGGTGTATGTTCTTTGATATCCTAATGGGAGCAGATGACAAATCTATATCCTAACTATACCTTAATCCTAACTAATATTATAAATGCGAAAGTGAGTTTGTTTGTTTGTTTGTTACGCTTTCACGCCGTCTCTACTGAACCGATCATCATGAAAATTTGCATACACATAGGTTAGGGTACCAAGAAGGACATAGGCTATATATTACGCGGGCGAAGCCGCGGGTAACAGCTAGTATATTGTAAAGACAATGCCCCTCATATTTCTTGAGTGGGCGCTTGTGAGGTGTAAGTTCTTCTTCCTCTCCTTTATACTATGGCTTTCACTGAGATTTCAGCAATTTTGCTAATATCCAGTTTTATAAGACACTAACTATTGATGTATAGTTTTTATAAGTAGCATCAAAGATGGTGTATGTTCTTTGATATCCTAATGGGAGCAGATGACAAATCTATATCCTAACTATACCTTTTATCCTAATATTATAAATGCGAAAGTGAGTTTGTTTGTTTGTTTGTTACGCTTTCACGCCGTATCTACTGAACCGATCATCATGAAATTTTGCATACACATAGGTTAAGGTACCGAGCAGGACATAGGCTATGTATTACGCTGGCGAAGCCACGGGTAACAGCTAGTGTGTCCATATAACTGTCTACTTTAACTATTTCACAAATTGAGCGCGAGCATTTATAACACCAAACTACACCAATTTCATTATAAATCCACTAAAATCAATTTTCAAAATCGCCTAAGGCCAACCCCAACTTCACCCCTTGACTTCCCACCACAAACTCGATGTGTAAGTATGCTAAAAGTGTATTAAACTGTCACACAGATATCACACGGAATTTTCAGTCCAGAAGACTTACTATTGTTTCATTATTACAGGTGCAAACCAGACTGGTGTTTCCCCAGCATGAGCAAGGAAACAAACGAGTTGCTGCGACAATGTATAGACTTGCCCAAAGCCAACCTAACTGATGATGTTGATGAGCTGATCAAGAGGAGCAAGGAGTTTCCAGTGCCGTTCCCTATTGAGACAATAAGGTATGCTCATGGAATGTTACATCATCCATCATCAGGTGCTTTAAGTCTCTACAGCAGGGGCATGACCCTCTCTGTACTACCAGAGCCATATATTAGCCAGACCAGTCAGAGGATTTGGCCTGTACTCTCCACGCTGGCTAGGCGAGTTGCAGAAATCTCTTTGATGTTTATAAGCTTTGTTAAGCTTGAGTTCCCTAACTCACCTTCTACGACAACCACGGGAAGACTTGGAGTGGTTTCTACTCTGCCGTGAGCTTCACGGCATGGAATGTTTACAGTTTCACTATTTTCCATAGTGATTACACTACACATGCTAGTTTTGAACATGCTTTTAAGTATGCTACCGTACCTATTCTACTTTGCCGTGTGGTTCCCGGCAGAGAAGAATAGGACCACACCTTGTCTTCCCAAGGATATTAGTTCTAAAAGGCGACTTAAGAAACACAAGCTGAACAAAGGTTATAAACATCAAAGAGACATCTCCAACCGGTCTGGCCAGCGTGGAGAGTGTAGGCCTATGCCTCTGACCTAGGATGCCCGATCTGAATCGATGTTTTAGAAGATCGATTCACGGCAATACGATTTGGCGATTTTTTGAATCGATTCAACAGGATGCGATCTACTCCAGGTCGTATGCTTGAAAGATCGTATCGTATGAAAAAATCTTATCAAAAATCAAAAATAATGCAAACTAAACAATATTTATGATCCATGATAAAGTAACATTTTAGTGGGAACGATGTATCTATACTATATGGCCGAACATAAGCTCTTTGGCATTAAAATATTTGACTATTGTTGCAACATTGGTCCCTTCAGAACGTCTGTTTTCTCTTGCTGGCAACACTGAGAAGTTAGATCCAATTCGTATGTCGAAATTGTTGTTTTTGAAAAGTTTAAATGTGGAGTATTGAAATATAAAAACCTTAAGAGGTTTTCATACAAAAAGCGATAACTCTTCCGGCCCCCCAAACCTTTACGAAATGAGGAAATTTTGGTATCATTTGATTAAGGACACCTTAATCTAGAGCTAACCGTTTTTGGGGGTTCCGTAGTAAACTAGGAACCTTATAGTTTCGCCATGTCTGTCTGCCTTTTTAGGGTTCCGTAGTAAACAAGGAACCCTTATAGTTTCGCCATGTCTGTCTGTCTGTCTGTCTGTCCGTCCGCGGTTTTACTCAGAGACTATAAGTACTAGAAAGCTGAAATTTGGTATGGGTATGTATATTAATCATGTCAAAAAAGTGGTAGAAGAAAATCTTAAAAAAAAATTTTTTTTAGGGTACCTCCCATACAAGTAAAGAGCGAGTAATATTTTTTTTTCTATACAAACTCATCGTGTTGGGTATTGTTAGATAGGTCTTTAAAAATATTGTGAGGTCGAGAACACCATTTTTCAATTTAGGGATCCGTTTCCGAAATATTTGGTTTTAAAGTGCAAATTTTTGTTAGACGCAAGTGTCCCCCCCTCTATCTACTAAACGGTTATATATGGATACGTGAAAAAAATTACAGCAGTAGTATATATACTGAAGTTGAAAGGAAAACTATCAGAGCTGAGTACTAAGTACAAACTAAAAAGTTATAGGCAACCAACTTATAAAATGTACTCCAAAATGTAAAATTTCATATATTTTCATTGTTACATGTTTTTGGTCGTTAAACTGTGAGGTGCGAGTGTGAACGGTGTGAAGTCAAAGTTGTGATTCGCAACTACGGAACCCACACTGCGGCCGGTTTTTTTATTGATTCGGTTTAGATTAATTTAAACAAATTAAAATGCCCCAGTATTTTTAAGTAAAAAATATGGATATTTACTTAGATGCTCATAACTTTTGTTGTAAGCAATATATCTTAAATATCAAGACGTACAGCCCTACTTCTTCAATTTATCAATAAAGTGTAATAATATATTGAAATTGGACGATGATTAAGGGATGGGAAGCGTTATCGCATTTAGTATGAAAATTTACAGGTAGTCGATCTTCTTAAGCCTATTAATCTGCATGCCTATTATTATATAGAAAAAGACATCTTAAATGTAATGCCACTGAGTTTTTATTAAATTGTGATACGTACGATCTTCCAAGATCGATTGAGACCGATTCAATGCAATACGATTCAAATCGTGAATCGATTCACGAGTTAACGATCCATTATGATTCAAAGGAAAAAATCGGGCTTCCCTACCTCTGACTGCCTTGGCTCTGGTATTCAAGAGAGGATTATGCTCTGGCCACTGCCGGAGACTAAATAATTGAACATTAAATTGATGAATCATCCTTGGGGATGTATGATGTCAGTAATTATTAGCTTGTTTTGATTGACGATCGTGAATTGAAATGCATTCGCATTCATTTGCATGTTGTGTTGTAATTTTGACTTTTACACACATTGTATATGTGTTCCCGAGATTTGCGGTTAGCAACACATTCAGCGATTTATTTTTATGTCGAAGCAGCAGCCTCCTAGGTCAAGTGGTTAGGGCGTTTGCCTTGTTAACCCGGGGGCCGTGGGTTCGATACCCACGAGAAGCATACTTTGTTAAGTTGTTTCCAGTTTGGTTAGGACATTGCAGGCATGAATCACCTGATTGTCTAATAAGAAAGATCATTCCGTGCTTTGGAAGGCACGTTAAGCCGTTGGTCCCGGCTGCCATTTGGTAGTCGTTAAAGGAACCACGTCAGAGGCCGAGAGGCGGTTCCGAAGAACTCTGTCACCAGGGTGAGCATGGTCGACTGGCCGTGTCACCTACACTGAATGATGATGATTTTTATTATATTATAATATATGTGTTGTTACAGACTACACCAGCTTAAAGAGTCGAGGCCTATTGAGAAGCTAAAGAAGAACATAGTGTCCACTTACCCCATCATACACGAAAGGGTGTTGTTTCTTATGACACATTTCCTAATTTATAAAAGGTAAGTAAGTAGTTTAAAAGTAAGTAAAGGCTTACCTTTACTTAGCAGTGTAACGATGCGCATGGATAACCTTCATGCTGCATCTTGCTTTTCACCTCATTTCCCAATCATCATCATCCTGTCCGCTTTTATTTCGAAACATAATTCATTTTAAATTCCAAATTCCATTTTCAAATCTTCTTCGCAGTCCTTCCTCATCACTCAATCATTCCATTCAATTCCTTGGTCGTGATCTCTCGACCCTAGCTTACAGGCACTCGCCTACAATATTATTTTACTAATTGTATTCACTACTACTAACTGTGTAACGCCTGTGTGAAACTTATTAAAATCCGTTATCTGAGTTGTGTTGTGTTCTCTCTCTCCGCTGAGCATTAATACCTTCATTCATATTCATGTTGGGCCTACTCTAACTAGCTGGGTGAGTAGGACCCGACAGCAGTAACTTCTATACATTCACGTAAGTTATTTATAAAAGTAGTAAAGGATTTTTTTTTATTTCGTCTTTTTTACCTGTTTGACCGACCCAGTGGCAAGGTAATGTTTTCCGCGCTTATCTATATAAATAATGTATGTATCTATGTAAGCCGTGTGATTCCACTTCCCCCATCATACACGCGAGGGTGTTGTTTCTTATGACACATTTTCTAATTTATAAATGGTAAGTGCTTTTGCCCAGCTGTGGGACCTAAATAGCTAGTTAAAAAAAAAGTGTATTAATTCCGTCATTTCTTTGTTGTTCTTTGTTTTGCTTTGCTTCCATGCTGGTCTGGGAGAGAAAAAAAATGTAGAATGTACCAGCTGCTTCTCTTCCCGGGCAGATCGTTAAAACCGATCCAGAGGATTGGCGTCAGGAATCGTGTCAATAGGCGATGCGGCTAGCAACCCATCACTATTTCGATTTCGTTCTCTCTTACAAGCCCACTAACATGCTAAACGTGGCTTAAGGTTAACAGACCTGGCCTATGTCTACCCCGCAAGGGAGAGAGACGTGATTGTATGTATGTATTTGTTTACCCGACTGTCCCACCCATAAGGAGGGTAATGTTTTTCGCGCGTATCTATATCAATATGTATTTATGTTTGTTAGTATGTGAGCCGTGTGGTTACCGGCTGAGTAGAATAGGACCGCTCCAAGTCTTCCCGTGGATGTAGTAGAAGGCGACTCAGGAAACACAAGCTAAACTAAGCTCATAAACATAGAAGGCCTAAGAAACACCACCTAAACTTTTATTAGCATCAAAGAGACCTCTTGAACCTGTCTGGCCAGCGTGGAGAGTATAGACCAAATCATCTGACTGCTCTGGCTAATATGGCTCTCGTAGTACAGAATAGGGTCGTGCTCCTGCAGTGGAGATTAAAAAGAGACCCGACGATGATGTTAAGGTCTATAACTTTTTTTTATGACATCGGCATGTCATAAAAAAAATAATAGCAAAACAGCTTTTGAACTACGTCATGTGGTCTCAACGCCTTAATCTTACGATTTGTTCTCAGAGACTTGCATAGATGGCGCCACTCGAAACTACACAACATTATATCTACCGTATTATGAAAATATAAAAACATGATTCACAAAATATCTTATTATAAATCAAAACAATATTTTAGGCATAATACTTTAAAATGACACCGTATATTTAGTAAGTTAAAGGCTAACACAGATTACCGCAATATAGTATCGAGTAGCAAGCAACTCTCCTGCGCCATACATTCGCCTGCTTTTCGCAACCTTAATTTGGTCCAATATTTTTGTATGAGGTGGGCAGTCTATCACGTTAGTATTATATTGTCTTTGACTACGTCATGGTAAGTGATCACCGCTGCCCATGGTCTAATGCAACACCAGGTGTGTGACACAAAACGCTCCTGTCACACTTCGCCAACCTTTTATTTTTCCCTCCCAAAAGAGGAGGGGGGGATGGGCTCTTGCTCTCTTACTCACGAACGAAGCATAGAATCGGTAAGCTCTACTCACACATCGATTTTCTGTGAGAGTGTGGTACTTCCCTGGACGAGCCATCCCATTCATACTACTAGCAGAAGTGATTTTCGCCGGTAGCGTGGTTCTACCACAACTATGCATCATCATCAGGTCTTTTTAGTCCCCACTGCAGGAGCATGACCTATTTGTACTACCAGACCCATATATTAGCCGAAGCAGTCAGAGGATTTGGCTTACACTCTCCACGCTGGCCTGGTGGTTGTAATTTAATTTATTGTTATTTATTGTAATAAATATAAATAACATTAGAAATAAATAAATAATCGTAAAATATTGTAATCGGAGCCCTTCAGGCACGTAGGGACCAAGTCTGGATTGAGTTTCTTTCGGCGTATTCTTCTCACCAGTGGTCATTACGAAACGCTAGTATCTTTTCGATTTCGCATATTAAAAATTAAAAATAATAAGAGAGAAAAATATGACATGAAAGAAAAATAAGACTAATTTTGAATAAAAATCTTTAACTTTGACTTTGGCCAGATAGGTTGGAACACAACACAACTATGCTATGTAATTATTTGCAGGGAGTTCGGAACTGCAATAGAGAAGGCGTTCTACAAAGACATGACAGTACCAGAGCTGATAGATAGAATACTGCAGAAGCGAGCCGTGACGTTCATGGACGAAAACGACCATTATTTGTTGTTGTCTGGAGAATCAGGGTAAGTAGTTAATGAATTATTTATCTATCTTTAATTTCTTTCTAGAAACAAGTCTCACAATTGGTTAGTAAACTAAACGTCTTTATTAGTATTTATTTAAATATTTTTATTAAAATTCGATTTCCATTTATGAGTTATTAATAAGTTAGTTATTAAACCCTTCCGATCCTCAAAGAGTCGATACAGCCCGATGATAAGTAGGCACTAATGTTCGCACGTTGCGTGTCGCCCGCGGGATAGCGAGCGCGCGGTGTCCAAACATTTGGAGACTTGTGAACTAATTTGTTAATTTTTTCTTTGTAATTGACACGTATTTTGTTTGGTTTTATATTTTTTTACGTTACATGGGATCATGATTTATTAATTCCTTAAGTATTTTTTTTTTAAATATATACGGACAAATCACACAGATTGAGCTAGCCCCAAAGTAAGTTTTTATGAAAGACTTGTGTTATGGTATACTAACTCAACGATACTATATTTTATAACAAATACATATATAGATAAACATCCAAGACCCAGGTCAATCTGAAAAAGATCGTTTTCAATCTTGACCTGACCGGGGATCGAACCCGGGACCTCTCGTACCGCAGGCAGGCGTGATGACCGCTGCGCCATGGAGTATGACACGCGATTTACCAGTCAGCCTATATATAAGATCAAAATTGTACTCTTAGCTGCCAACAAATCACTTTACTTTACTCAAGAACCTATATTATTTTCAGATACGACGGCTGGGAATCAATAGGCACTCTCCAACAGAAACCGCCACTAGTCCTCGAGAACTGCCTCTCCTATGACGAGATGAAGATATCAGCCATGGTGTATGTGAGTGGCCATACGGAGTGTATCAACGATGGTTCGAGGACAAACGCTGGAGTTGTCATGGAGAAAGGTGTTGAAGAAGATGCTGTTATTATTGGTGAGTGATGTTCTGATGGTATCCAGGTTCCCGTCATCATCGAATGTTCCCGTCATCATTTAAAGGCTCCTGCGTTTCTCATTATCATCATGTCTTTTTTAGTCGCCACTGCAAGAGCACGACTGTCCTACTATAGTCATATGTAAGCCAGAGTGGTTAGAGAATTTGGCATACATTCTCCACGCTGGCCTAGCGAGTTAGAGAGGTCTATTAGATGTTTATGTATAGTAGTAGACTAGGACCTCTCCAAGTATTTCCGTGGATGACGTCGAAGGTGACTTAGGAAACACAAGCTAAACAACGCTTATAAACTTCAAAGAGACCTCTCCGACCCGTCTGGCCAGAGTGAAGAGTGTAGGCCAAATCTTCTGCTATGGCTAATATATGGCTTTGGTAGTACAGAGAGGGTCGTGCTCCTACAGTGAAGACTAAAAAAGCCCTGATGAAGATGAGGTTCTCATCTTTTTCTCCATAACTGCTGTACGACTCTGTAACGCTCTCCGATTTCATTAAAAGATTCGTAACTCTGATGTTTGTTCGCGCATATGTCAGATACTATAAGTCGGATTGTTAAAATTCTTTTTTTGTACTATGTATAATCCAACTTTAGAAACAGTGCAAGATTCATCAAAATCGGTTCAGTAGCTTTTAAGATTTAAGTGTGTATCAGTCACTAGGAAAAATTTAAGTTGATTTCATATTTTAAGAATACTAGTTATTAGAACATGGCTAGTATATAATCGAGTGTTCGGAAAAATAAAATTTGAAGTATCAAATATAATGAATTTACGTCAGTGCTGGGACATTGAACCTAGCCTACCTTTTGAGGCCAAGCCGTTTTGTTATATTGGGGTTTAGCCCTAAGTCGGGGACGCTCATTTGCTTCGCTCGCTCGCTCCCTGTTTTGGTCACGAGGAAACCTTACGAACCTAACCTACACTCTGTGGCCAAATTGTCTTGTTATATTGGAGGTTTTGCCCAAAGTCGCCCTCTCTGCATTTCTAGTCGCTCACTTAGTAATTTAGATGCACGCCTGTTTTATTCAATCGTTTTATTATTTCCCCTTGTATATTCCAGGTTTAATAGGCGCTCGATTTGAACGGAGAGCCCGTATGGATTGCGAAGACATCCTCATTACCGAACAGCAGAACAGTTTAGAGAACGGGTATGGGGAAGAAGTGACACCTACCACTTGCCTCAACGTATTGAAGACTACTTATGTTAGAAATAACCAGTCCGCGAGGCATATGTGGAGGCAAATGTGGTCAGAGTTTTATCAGGTTAGTGTATATTTAGATTGTTGTACCATAGATATTATGATTCCACTTGCCTCAACGTGTAAAAGACTACTTATGTTAGGAATAACCAGTCTGCAAGGCATATGCGGTAGAGCCACGCTACCGGCGAAATTCACTTTTGCTAATAGCATGAATGGGCCGGCTCGTCCGGGGAAGTACCACACTCTCACACAAAATCGACGTATGAGTAGTAGCTATACAGCTGCTATGCTTCGTTCGGTGAGTTAGAGAGCCAGAGGCCCATCCCCTCTCCCCTTAGGGAGGGAAAAATAAAAGGCCGGCAACGCTATTGTTACACCCCTGGTGTTACAGTTGTCCATGGGCAGCGGGGTTCACTTACCATCGGGTGACCCGCTTGCTCGTTTGCCGTCCTATGACATAAAAAAAAATATATGTGGAGGCAAATGTGGTCAGAGTTCTATCAGGTTAGTGTATATTTAGATAGACCATCATCATCATCGTCAACAGGTCTTTTTTAGTCTCCACTGCAGGAGCATGACCCTCTCTGTACTACCAGAGCTATATATAAGCCAGAGCAGTCAGAGGATTTGGCCTACACTCTTCACGCTGGCCAGACGGGTTGAAGAGGTCTCTTTGATGTTGGTTAGCTTTATTTAGCTTGTTTCCTAAGTCCCCTTCTACAACATCCACGGGAAGACTTGGAGTGGTCCTATTCTACTCTGCCGGGAACCACACGGCATGATATGCTTTATTCATTTAATTATTTATTTTCAGGTCCACAGTTACACATACGAAGAACTGACGTCATACGTCAACATCACGGACAAAAGCGAAGAGAAGCGATATACAGACAGATACGTTAAATGTCCCGGCACTGAGTGTATATTCGACAACGAAGTGTATTATAAGAGGATTAGCATTTTGGCGGAAACTACACTATTGGAGGCTGATTATAGAGGGAAAGAGGCGGGAAGGGATGCTTTTGTTAATGTTATTGGATGTGGTATGTAGACTTTTTTATTAGTTATTTTTTTTGTACAATTACCAGCATTAGTGGAGTATACAACTAAACTTCACGAAAACGGATATTTACAGTGCGGATGATACCAATGTCCCCAGTACGAACGCGCGCTTTTCGGCGATGGCTAAAGAATTTTTGATTCTTGATTCTATTGAACAAAACCATGGAAAATTTCTCCCCACCAAAATGACGTCTACGTACTAACGTTCCTAGAAAGGATACGATCGTTCCTCAAGACGGATCTACTGAACCACTTGTCTGATATAAACTTCTCATACATATGACCACTTGCCCCTATTAAGTCTTTAAGGATTTTTGATTCTAGATTCCACTACTCTAAAAAAAACTCACATTTCAGGGCTAGGATTATGGAAAATTTCTCCCCACCAAACAGACGTCTACGTACTAACGTTCCTAGAAAGGATACGATCGTTCCTCAAGAAGGATCTACTGAACAATGTGTCCGATATAAACTTCTATTACAAACGACCACTTACCCCTATTAAGTCTTTAAACTGAAGGATTCAAGATTCAAGATTCTATTATTCTAAAAAAACTAACATTACAGGTCTAGGCGTATGGAAAATTTCCCCCCACCAAACAGACGTCTACGTACTAACGTTCCTAGAAAGGATACGATCGTTCCTCAAGAAGGATCTACTGAACCACGTATCCGATATAAACTTCTCGTACATTAGACCCAGTGCTGGCATACAGGCGTTGTTTGGGGAGAGTGACGAGAAGAGGATATTTTTTGAGTGCAAGAAGCATCCTAGAGGTATTTATAAAGAAGTAATCTATAATATTTATACTGGCAGTCCATCCCGGCTTCCCCCGACGAGCCGGCCCATTAATGTTCTATATCTATTGAGTAGCTATAAGTATCTTTGATAATAAGAAACAATTGTAAATGGTCATAATGGATATAACCAAACTAATATTATAAATGCAAAAGTAACGCAGTCTGTCTGTATCGTTTTCACGCCAAAACTACTGAACAGATTTAAATGAAATTTGGTATACAGATAGTCTACAGCTTGAGAAAGGACTTGGGCTACTTTTTTCCACGCGTACGAAGTCGCGGGCGCAGCTATTTTTCAATCAAAATAACAGAAATGTTTGTAAAGCATTTGTTAAGTCCTTTTACACAATATACAAGGGGACAGGGTTTAAAAATAAACCGCCTTCCCCTTTCTTCTATCGGACGTTTAGACGCACCGCTGGGTGCCATCCGTACCAGCATATTTACTAACTCGGATGACAGGTGTCGATGCCTATCAATCTAGAATTTTTAATTACATTGCGGGTTTTGCTTGCTCGAACTTTTTATTTGAAATACAAAAACCGCATTGTAACAGCAAATCCTAGATTGATAGGCATCGACACCTGTCATCCGAGTTAGTAAATAGGCCAGCTGGTTGATATTCTTAGTATTCGTACCAAGCGCTTCTCCTCATCATTTATTATGCGCACAGCTAGGGATTGGAACGCATTGCCTGCGTCTGTATTTCCGAGTGTATATAACCTGAATCTTTTTAAAAACAGAGTGAATAGGCTTCTTCTGGGTAAGCTCGCTTCATCTTAGGCCATATCTTTGCCTCTGGGCTAGATGATGGTCAAAAGCAAACCCATTTAATATAAAAAAAAAAACAAAAAATAGACCAAGAAATCTCCTGGCAACATTAAGAATCACAATCTGGTTTTCTGAGTTCAAAACTATGTAAAGAGCAAAAGTGAATTTTGTCGGTAACATGGCTCTGCCATTAGCCTATAGTGTCACTTAAGAGGGCCCTTCCCCGACCGACTATCGTCAACGCGAGCATGATCGAAAAGCTTGTTCTGTCCAGCGTAATGTCATATAAAGAGGCAAAGCGAAAAGAGCCCCTTGCCCTCGTCTTCCGCACACCTCTTACTGTCACATGGTAACAAGCTAGTGAGTACGCGAAGACATTGAACGAAAAATAGTGTGTGGAAATTTCATTACACTTGTTTCAAGAAATACGTGTTTATTAGTAAGCCGTACAAGTTTATGAAAAAACATTGTACATCTAGAATCTCCATTACATTTGTCAGGTTTCTAAAGAAATATTTTCTTTACTGTTACAATATAAACGCCCAAAGTTCACATAAAATTTGTTCAAAAAAGCGGATTTTTGGAGGCCAATACTGAAGTTGTTTCTCCAAATTTTGATTTCTCGTTTGTGTAGAAACCTAGATATAGTGCAAAAGATACCTATTAGTTGAAAAGCTTCAAAGAAAGATTTGCTACACCGCCATAATCACGTACGAGCGTTTGTATGAAAAGAAAGACGGTTTGGCCGCCCTTAAATCAATTTGTATTACAACTGCTCTTCATTTTAAATAATAAATTTACTTTTATTTATCTTTACTTACCGTAAATTATAATTTTAGGTGGAATCAACGTCCAGCTAGAGAATAGGGAGCCATCTTCCAAACTGGTCGGCGAACATGAAGGGAAATTACTAGTTCTGACATACCCGTGGGACGGGAACGCGCATCCAGGGAACGAATTTTGGTAAGCTGTTTTATTTGCTATTGCTCACCCCAATCACACTATGATAAGTATATAAAAATAAAACACAAGAGTATCACGTAATAGTACATTATGATGAACGTACGGTAAGCTGGATATTATAGTCGACGTGTTGAAATGAAAATGAAAAATGGTTTTTAAATAGCATTACAATGTTCGGTATATTATTAAAATTGAAAATATGTGATGAAAAAGAATTCGCCACAAACTTAGGTTTGCGCCCTAAGTTTTTTCATCACATATTTTCAATTTTAATAATAAACCGAGCATTGTTATGCTATTTAAAAACCGTTTAAGTGATTAAGAGCTTTCTTCACTTTAATCAACTTTCTATTCATCTGATATGAATGAAGTAGAATACCACTCTACTAAATAGTGGGTAGTATTGAATAAATAAGCATGCTTTGAATGCGTTATACCCTACGGGGTAATATGTGATGAGAGAATTCGACGCGGTGATTCGAAGTCACGGTGGTGTAGTTGGTAACACACTTAGGGCGCAGACCTAAGACTCGTGGGTTCGAATCCTACCTGTGGTGAAATCTTTTTCATCACATATTTTCAATTTTAATAAAATGAAAAGTCTTTATTTAGGAACATGAATTTGATTACAATAACATTTGACACGATGACACCTGCAGGCAGAAGTTAATAAACTGTGTCGCAAATATCGCCCACCTCCAGTATAGAGTACAGTGTGTCCCTCTCTGTACTGCCTCTGTACTCTTGCCTCTGCTCTCTGTACTCTCTGTACTATACACAGCTATATATTGCCAGACGAGTTGGAGAGATCTCTTTGATGTTTGTTAGCTATGTTAAGCTTGAGTTTCCGAAGTCGCCTTCTGCGACATCTACGAGAAGACTTAGAGTGGTCCTATTCCACTCTACCGGGAACCACACGGCATACAATGCCCATTAAATAAAATAGTTGCAATATTTACAATGCCCGTTAAATAAAAAAGCAACCCGTCTGGACAGCGTGGAGAGTGTAGACCAAATCCTCTGACTGCTCTGGCTAATATATGGCTCTGGTAGTACATAGAGGGTCGTGCTCCTGCAGTGGAGACTAAAAAGACATGATGATGATGTTTTTCCAGGCTGGGCAGTCTGACAGGTTCAGGTGACCCCGCTGCAGCATCATCAACTCAGGTAGCAGAACTACACAACGCACACATCAACCCCGCTGTCAGCGCTAGCAATGTTAGGGTTGCTGGCAAACACGGAGTCTCTACGCTGGCCGAACACGCAGCCAGGCTTGACACCTAAGTGCAGAAGATAAGGTCCAAAATCGCTTGTATATTATAAGAACAATAAGGTCTATTTTCAAATGTAATTTCATTCAGATATCGAATACTTCATTGGAGAAAGAGACGAGATAATACGTTGCAAGTCATCAATTATATTTTGTATTGAGGTTGCTGGCAAACACGGAGTCAGTATCGAATACGCAGCCAGACTTGATATCTAAGTGCAGTAAGATAAGGTTCAAAATAGCTTGTATATTTTAAGAGCCATAGGGTCTATTTCAAATGTAAAATTGCTCCATTAGCGAAAATACGGGATAATACGTTGTAAGGTCATGGTATTAAGGTCGAAAATCGTCTGCTTGTATCAATGATTTTGTTTTAAAAATAATCTAACAAATTTATTTTCTTCACAATTCACACATCAACCACCATCTACGAGCGATTTTAGATCTTAACAATCTGCACTTAGGTGTCAAGTCTTTTTGACACCTTCGTCACCTTCAGGGTTGCTGGAAAACTCGGCGTTAGCTCGCTGGCCTGACACGCAGCCAGACTTGACACCTATGAGCACTGAGATAAGACATTAAATCGCTTGTACATTTTAGGAACGATATAGTCATTTTCAATTATCGGGTTGCTGGGTTGCTTCATTGGCGAAATATACGGGATAATACGTTGTATTAAGAACATGGTGTTGACGTTGAAAATCCTCTACTAGTATCAACGATTTTGTCTTAAAAATAACCCACCTTTACGACTACGCGATTTTTGATCTTAGCGTTCTGTACTTAGGTGTCAAGTCTCGTTGAGACCTTCAGGGTTGCTGGCCGAACATGCAGCCCGACTTGACACCTAAGTGCAGTGAGCTAAGATCCAAAATCGCTTTATTTTCCGGGCCGGCAAACACTTTGGTATGAAATTTTTCTTTTTACTTCCTAGCCTTTTTCCTATAGGAAAAGTTGTTTATTTTGACGGGCTGATGTGATCGTTGGTGTGACAATGGTGTTTACCCTAACACACTGTATCGATAACATAATAAATATATACGGACAAATCACACAGATTGAGCTAGCCCCAAAGTAAGTTCGAGACTTGTGTTATGGGATACTAAGTCAACGATAGAATATTTTATAACAAATACATATATAGATAAACATCGCCACGCCACGGAGCTCGTCAAAAATGAATGAACGGATGATATGAATACCTATGATATAATCAAATATGTGTATAATTAACATACTTGAAATTATAATATTCTACTGTATAATTTTTTACGATATTAATCGATTATCATAAATTTATTATAAATATTACTTGTGATCGTCATAAGCATTATTTTTAATACATACAATTCAAATTATTTCAGCATTATACTAAATTGAAACTGTGATACTGTGTGTTTGTGACGTTTTGAACAGTTTTTTTCATTGTTTCTATGCTTATTTGTATTAATATCGAATGGTTGGGTGATGTTTGTCAAAAGGAAGGCTCTTGCAAATGTTTCGATGCAATTAAGGTTTTCGAAATCGATTTTTGCCCCAGGTGGCGCCACTGCGTCTAGAGGTATTTTTGACAGCTGCTGTCAAAATTCACCAATCACGTTCAATCATCAATTTTGATTGTTGGATTTTGACAGCTCCTGTCAAAAATACCTCTGGACGCAGTGCAGCCTCCTGGGAAAAAAAATAAATCTGGAAATCCTCATTTTACTTCGATTCATAGAATCAGTATGTAACAAGAAGGATAAAGGGCTAGTTCAGTCACAGTATTGAACTAACTTATTCTAACATTAAAATATAATATTGTTCAAAATCACCTGTCTTATGATATAACTTTCAGTCCAGTCTACATTATTGATGTAATAACAAAATAAAAGTAAATCAAATGGTTGTCACTTTGAATTTAACAAGTCGCAAACTTATTAACATTATGACAATATTCAGTGCGTTGTGCCTCGGTTTAAATACTAATAAATCACTTGTTATTTCACTTCAAGCACGGAATTTAACAGTGTGTTACGGATAAAATCTTTTTAGTCAGAATTCATAGAGCTATCTTATTTTCGCGATCATTACACATTTAGATAAAATTAATAACGGTTCGAAAACTTAACAGTGTCTATATATAAACATGAACATTGTAAATGTACTAAAGCAAAAAAAAATTACTGCCTCCGTGGTCCAGTGGTTAAGGCATTTGCCTTGTTGACCCAGGGGTCGTGGGTTCGATTCCCACGGGAAGCATACTTTATTAAGTTGTTTCCAGTTTGGTTAGGACATTGCAGGCATGAATCACCTGATTGTCTGATAAGAAAGATGATTCCGTGCTTCGGAAGTCACGTTAAGCCGGTGGTCCCGGCCACAGAACACAGAAAGACATTAGAAGGGCGATACGATACATTTAATACTGGAACCGCTGTCGCCAAACTCACACATACAAACGGTCAATATTACGTTGCACTACTAGTAAACACCTGTTTTGATTTGTCGCATAACTTTAATCCCGAACTAGCCTAAATCATACAAACTTTTGAACGAAAACACACCTTCAACATATGGAAATAGGGTTCAGTTTGCCGTAGATAAGAAAAGTATTTACGACGTTTTGTCCCTCTTGAATCTACGAGCTTCGATTTACAAAAAAGTTCTGCCACTTGTCAACAGATGGCAGCATGTGTACAAACAAATTGGTAAACTTTATATTCATCGTAATAAGGTTGACATTTCATTGTAATATGATATTTACCTTCGCTACTCACTTAGTGCGGTGACACAAAATATTGACACTATCGATATATTGGTTGGACACGATATTGGGTTTGATATCTGATGATTTACTTACATCATTAAAAAACTTGACGATACTTGAAGTTGGAATCGGGCACGGAGTATACAATGTAGTTACTTAGTTGAATCGCAATAGGTATGATGTATCTAGGTTGCCAACAATTTTTTGTCTGAATATAGGTCTTTTTTAAAAAACCGGCCAAGTGCGTGTCGGGCCACGCGCAGTAAAGGGTTCCGTAGTTGCGAATGACAACTTTGAGTTCACACTGTTTACACTCGCACCTCACAGTTTAACGACCAAAAACATCTAACAATAAAGATTGTATGAAATTTTACATTTTCCAGTACATTTTATAAGTTGGTTGCCTATAACTTTTTAGTTTGCACTTAGTACCCAGCTCTGATAGTTTTCCTTTCAACTTCAGTATATATACTACTGCTATAATTTTTTTCACGTATCCATATATAACCGTTTAGCAGTTAGAGGGGGGGGACACGTACCTCTAACAAAAATTTGCACTTTAAAACCAAATATTTCGGAAACTGATCCCTAAATCGAAAAATGGTGTCCTCAACCTCACAATATTTTTGAAAGACCTATTTAACGATACCCCACACGATGGGTAAGTAGAGAAAAAAAAATTACTCCCGCACTTTACTTGTATGGAAGCTAACCAAAAAAAAATTTTTTTTCAAGATTTTTTCTACGACTTTTTTGCCATGATTAATATACATACTCATACCAAATTACAGCTTTCTAGTACTTATAGTCTCTGAGTAAAACCGCGGACGGACAGACAGACAGTCAGACAGACAGACAGACAGACATGGCGAAACTATAAGGGTTCCTAGTTTACTACGGAACCCTAAAAAGCTGATAAAAAATATAGTGCGCTTCAAGAAATAATAGTATCTCAGTGGGAAAAGAATTACTAATTTATAGTATTTTTTTTTTACTTCATTCTAATATTATAAATGCGAAAGTGAGTTTATTTGTTACGCTTTAATGCCCTATCTGCTGAACCGATCATCATGGAATATTGCATACACATAGGTTAGGGCACTGAGAAGGACGAACTATAACTACTACAACTATACACCACGCGTGCAAAGCCGCCGGTAACAGCCAGTAGTTATCTAGTTTTGTAACTGTGTAAAGTTAATAAAAAAATCTTACACATTCGCCATTTAGGTTATTTTTTAAAAGTGACAAAAAAAATTAAAAAATCCCTACTAACTCCGTCTCATAAACGACTGAACCAATGTCATGAAACTCGCAGTTTTCGTTAATATGGACACTAAAATAAAATAGTTTCTGTATCGTGCCGTGTAGTTCCCGGCAGAGTAGAATAGGACTACTCCAACTCTTCCCGTGGATGTCAATAAACATCAAAGAGACCTCTCCAACCCGTCTGGCCACCGTGGAGAGTGAAGGCCAAATACTCTGACTGCTCTGGCTAATATACGGCTCTAGTAGTACAGAGAGGGTCATGCTCCTGCAGTGGACACTAACAAAGACCTGATGATGATGATGATCGTAGAGGCAAAAAATATGAATTGAGACTGGAAATACGATTGCGGAATTCAATTCGAATAAAGCGAACAGCTCTACGAGTGGACGCGATAAGGCAAGAAATCACCAAGTCCAACAAAAAAAATTATTACAATCCGACTTATAGTTTTTAAAATATGCATAGATAAACCGAAAAATAATATAAACATACATACAATTGTGAAATTTGGCCAGTTTAGATTAACATACACAAAAACTTAGCCAATCTAACAAAATTACATTCATACGAGTCGATTAATAACTTCCTTTTTTTAAGTCGGTTAATAACACTAGCGTGCATGTGAGTGTCCACAAGTTTATCTCCAACTAAAAATCGCTCATCGTGCCCATCGAAGGTTTCACTTCATCAACAGTTGAAATTTATCGATAGATCGATAGAATGCTTTAGAGTGTGGGTGGTGTGTCACTATGACCTTTACTACGTGTTTAGAGTTTTAGCTAAAACGGACGAACCAGCGATTTCATTTTACATTACATGCTTAAAACGACGCAATCGTAATAGTATGCGTTCTTTCTCAGCAATGTATATTTTTTGAAATTGATTAATGAGAATGTTCGTATTGATATCATTTTTACAGATTTTTACTTACAAATCGTAAATAAGAGAACTTTTCTTACTTACTGATGAAAAGAGACCCTTTTTTTAAGCTATACTTGACCCTTGACTTCTTGCTTTGCAATAAATTACAGCACAACTAGGCATTTTTCAATTATTGAGTCGCCGCGTTACTCGTTACTTGCAACGATAGAGTCCGTGAATAACTAAACAATGGGATTGGGCGTTTTGTTAGAAGCTTGAGCATCTAGTCAACATTGCGGCGCGCTTGCCCCGCCCACAAGGCCATTCTAATGTCTTTCTGTGTTCTGTGGTCCCGGCTGCCATCGGTAGTCGTTAAAGGAACCACGTCAGAGGCCGAGTGGCGGTTCCGGAGAACTGACACCAGGGTGTGCATGGTCGACTGACCATGTCACCTACACGAAATGATGATGATGATGAGCAAAAAAAAATTGCCCTCCTATAGAAATTGGACGAACAGGTTACATTTTTCAACCTTTTTTTACGATTTTATTGACTTTTTTGAGATTTTTATCCCCAGATGTTAAAATGTTAGGTGGTTCTTAATCAATCTGTGTGGACAACAGACTTTTTTTATTGCTTTTCGTCATTTCAGTTAAATTATATTAGATTCTTTCTGTTTTGAATTCTGACCAAATTATTTTGAAAGTAACATATAAAACAACGCTGATCAGAAAATATATATCAATCCGAAAATACTCATAAATATTAATTTACGGACCGACTATGAAATCGTAAACATGTACATTTCAAATAATTTCTTTTTTTTTGTATTAATTAATAGTTTTTCTATAGATTGATGTATTCTTTCCGATTAGTGCTGTATACTTTGCTTGACACATTAAAAAAATAAGTCACAAAATATGTAACTTTAGTGAAATTATTAAATCAACTTGCCAAACTTAAATACGCGAAAATCAACCTTATTGCGTTGTTATACAAATGAAATTAACTTTTTTTGTATCTATAGCCGAATTTAGCAAACAATTGTATATTGAAAATTGTAATTTGAGCTTTATACGTCCGCATTTAGCTTTATTTTTTGAAAAATGAAAATTGTATTATGAGGCCTACGTTTACTTCAAGATCAACCTTCAGACTTTTTTGTCTAGCATAAAATTCTTAAGAAAACGGAGTAAAATTAAATACAAAATGTATGTAAAAAGAGCAAGCCCTACTGTGTAGAATCTAAATGGTTATAAAAACCACAAGAGAATTGATTTTTTTAAATATAGTAATCACTTGTTTGTTTAAGCACAACTTCATACAGCTAAATGTGGATGAAATCATATATTATGTATAATTGTAAATGTACTAAAATTTAGTTATTAGCAAAACTGAATATATTAATCTAAAAACGTTGTGGTAAAGTATCGCCTTATTTCTAATGTAGACTAAAGTATTACCCTTGTTTGTCCTAACCAACATTATAAATCCGAAAGTGAGTTTATTTATTTGTTTGTTTGTAACGCTTTCACGCCCTATCTACTGAACAGATCATGACGAAATTTTGCATACACATAGGTTAGGGTACTGAGAAGGACATAGGCTATATATTACGCGTGCGCAGCCGCGGGTAACAGCTTAATGATGCTTGCTATGCTTTGGGTATCACCTGATCCACAACACGGAATGTCGCTCGCGCCCCACTATATTTTTATTTATTTATCATCATATTACAAAAACTTACATACAACCTTCGAGCAACACGGCCTCCGTAGCATACAACAGAATATAAACACATTTCAGAAAAAACCACGGAGGTTTGTGATGAAATGCGGTAAAAGTAATCTTAACATAAAATTATTAAAATAAAAACAGTTTTATTATCTTTATCTACCTAACTTAATACATATATTTATAGATTTTTTTTTCAATCAAACGAAGTATAATATAACTATTAATAACGAAACATCTTGTCTATTTTTGTTTCCGAATAACTAGTAAAGATAATATACATATTAATTAAACGAGAATAAACTAATAACATATTAAATAATTATGAAAAATTAACCTAAAATTATTTATAGAATTGAAAGAAATAAAAATTTATATTAATTCAAACCACTTACATAATTATATTAAAAAATTAAATTGTTTGGAGACGAAAGTAATAATAAAGCCCGGCTAGTACGTGAAAGTCGCATACTCGGCCTGTCAGTTCGTGCGCAAAAAAATAACCAGAAATGCCCCAAATGTGCTGTGTGATATGGTGTCATAATTAAAGTAAAAAGGTTATTAAACAAATTCTGATGTAACCTATATCACAAGTAAGTAGAAAATAGCAGATTTCTACTTTTATACAATCCACGCTGGGAGAAAAAAAAAATATAAAATGTACCAGCTGCTTCTCTTTCTGCGCAGATCGTAAAAGCCGATCGAGGGAATGGGCGTCAGGAATCATGTCTATAAGCGATGCGGCTAGCAACCCATCACTATTGATTCCGTTCCTCGTTACAAGCCCACCAACATGCTAAACGTGGCCTTATGGTTATACAGACCTGAGCTCTGTCTACCCCGCAAGGGAAAAAGACGTGATAGTACATAAATACATATCTTTGCTTAATTTTCAAAGTACATACCTACTTTGAAACCCAAAATCTCAAACGGTACAGTTCGCGAGGCCTAAGCTGAGCTTTGCATTTGTGTGAGTGCACATAGATAATGTAGGTGTGACATCGGCTTATAGCGCGGCGCATCTCCGCCGCGCACCTGTCACACTTCACCCTTGTACTGGTAGCAGTGTGACGTATTTAATTCTTAATATTTTGTTCTTGTGTCCGATTTATTAGTGAAATGGCTGCAAAAAAAGAAACGAAGAATACGAAACCCTTTAAATAGCCATGTAATAGAAATATTTTGTAATTTAAACAGTTATTTTAAAAACATGAACGATAAAGACGTGTCAAGTGTCAAATTTATTTTTTTTGGTCTGACTCTACTTTTGGTGATTACTCACACAAATGCAGAGCTCAGCTTACGCCTTCCGGACTGTACCGCCCCCTGACACTCTTGTTTGGTATGAAATGTGTTGAAAAGGAGTCTAGTAGCGCGCGAGCGACAGTTACATTCCCTGCTCTGTGACCTGACCTAATCTTAATTATGTTCAAGAGTTTGTTTTCGTGTGTGTAAGTGGCCAACACTGTCAGATTTTTCAAGCTGCCTAAAGGCATCTGACATAGCTAATCGACTGCCATCAATGATAGCAGCCGGGACCAACGGCTTAACGTGCCTTCCAAAGCACGGAGGACCCCGAGATATTTTTGCTACTAGCGGTCACCCATCCAAGTGGGTACTGCGCATGGGGTTGCTTGACATGCGGAAGTGCTTATAATGCTCAGCCCACTAGGCCACCGGGCTCGATGTCTTCAAGTTCTGATATCACATTAATTTAGTTATTTTCTAGACTCCAAATATATCCAAATGTTAACATAAAAATGTTTTGGTGACACCAAGGTGGAAGGGATTCAAGCTTTTCTACTTAAAATGAGTGCGGTAGTTTCTACTATAGAAAAACATACGCGTAGACTGTGCCTATTATTGTTATACTCATAGCTAATATTGTAGTCCAGTTAGCCGTCTAATGCATTTTGTTATATCTATAGAAATATATGCAAGTGTTTTATATTATAACTTGTTTTATTCATTTGAAATTTAATTGTAATATTCTTTTTGCGAGTTTGAAAGAAAATACCTAAAACGTAGTAAATACCAGCTGCTTCTCTTGTCGCATAGCCCGTAGAAGCAGGTCGAGGGAGGCTCTGTCTACCCCGTTAGGGATAAGACGTAATAATATGTAAATATGTATGGACGACTGTAACAATACCAAATTTCAGGTAAAAATTAAACGCAATCGAGGTACTCATAGTTACACAACTACCTCGGTGGTTAGCATATAATCTACAATCTTCATGATCTACCACAATACATTCATCATGATTATCATCAGGTCTTTCTTAGTCTCCTCTGCAGGTCCACAACCCTCTCTGTAC
Source organism: Rhodophaea formosa (assembly GCA_963082605.1). Taxonomy (NCBI): domain Eukaryota; kingdom Metazoa; phylum Arthropoda; class Insecta; order Lepidoptera; family Pyralidae; genus Rhodophaea; species Rhodophaea formosa. The sequence goes on from OY720226.1 coordinate 11,678,187, forward strand.
TACCAGAGCCATATATTAGCCAGAGCAGTCAGAGGAATTGGTCTACACTCTCCACTCTTTGATATTTATATATGCGCCATGTTTAGCATGTGTTACCTAAGTCGTCTTCAACGACATCCACGCTAAGACTTGGAGTGGTCATTCTACTCTGCCGGAACCACTTCATATAAACCGATTATTTGTTTGTCCTTTCTTTGTTTATGGTTTTTATTATTTTCTTCTTTCTTCTTTCTTCTTTTTAATTCTGGCTTCCACCGAGATTTCAGTGATTCTGCCAATGTCCAGTATAATGAGATACTAAGTATCGGTGTTGTACGGTATGTGGCATCAAAGATGGCGTATGTTCTTTGGCAGCCTCGTGGGAGATTTTGGCGACAAATCTATACGAGTCCATTTAACAGTCTACTTTAACTATTTCACAAATTGTTTTCGAGCACGAGCATTTATAACACCAAACTACACCACTTTCATATTATAAAGTCCACTTAAATCAATTTGCAAAATTGTATAAGGCAAACAACAACTGAACCCCTTGACTTCCCTCCAAAAACTCTATTATTTTCTTAAGTTCATGATAATTGTCATCGTATTATTTACAAATTATGTAGGTACAACGTTTTCATTGCACACCTTTTATTACCCTGCTCCGAGTGAGGGAGAGGCTGGAGTACTGAGATACAAGCTCTGCTTAGTTCAGACACCAGTCTCTCACAGTCTTAAATTATGTGACAAATAGTTGTGCCATGTTAAAGTTAAGTTTAGTGTTAAGATTGTGGAGAACAAATAAAGAATTTTTACTGTACTTTTTACTTACTTTTACTTTCTTTGCAAACAAACGGGTACACGACGCCTCACCTCTCAAAGCCAATCGTATTAAACTCGGCGGCATTGATCGATAATGCACATTGAAAGTTCAAAAGACCAAAAGGCCATGTTTAGCATGTTGATGGAATCAAAATAGTGATGGGTTGCTTGCCGCACCGCCCATTGACATGATTCCATAGATTTGCACAGCCAACAAACAAAGTCTTCCACCGCGTCTGTGTTTGTTCGCGATAAACTCAAAAACGACTGAACGGATTTTTAAGCAGTTTTCACCAATAGATAGAGTGGTTAATGAGGAAAGTTTATAGGTATAATTCATGCCCGGGCGCAGCCGCAGAAGGCTGCTAGCCTTCATATTTTGCAAACAGACGGGTACACGACGCCTCACTCACCTCTCGAAACCAATCGTATTACAATCGGCGGCATTGCTCGATAAATAAATATATACGGACAAATCACACAGATTGAGCTAGCCCCAAGGTAAGTTCGAGACTTGGGTTATGGGATACTAACTCAACGATACTATATTTTATAATAGATACCTACTTATATAGATAAACAACCAAGACCCAGGTCAATCTGATGAAGATCATTTTCCATCTTGACCTGACCGGGGATCGAACCCGGGACCATCCGTGTCGCAGGCAGGCGTGTTGACTGCTGCGCCACGGAGCTCGTCAAATGCACGTCGATATGTACATTGAAAGGCCAAAAGACCAAAAGGCCACGTTTAACATGTTGATGGAATCAAAATAGGGTTGCTAGCCGCACCGCCTATTGACATGATTCCATAGATTTGCGCAGCTTCATCACTTTCGCTACATACTATAAAACAAAGTCCTCAACCGCGTCTGTCTGTTCGCGATAAGCTCAAAAATTACTGCAAGGATTTTCATGCAGTTTTCACCAATAGATAGAGTGGTTCATGAGGCAAGTTCTTAGGTATAATTCAGGGCTGCTAGTATTCATATAAACCCATTATTTGCAAACAGACGGGCGTACACGACGCCTCGCCTCTCGAAACCAATCGTATTACCCTCGGCGGCATTGTTCGATAATGCACATTCCGTAAAATCGATGCATTGTATCGAGCACTCGAGAACGAGAAGTCGACACGATGTATTTGTCGTTAAGCTGCCGGAGGGTGAGGTTTTATTAGTAAGCTTTTTACTTTACTTTTGACATAGATTTAAAAAAATCGTCTTCCGTAATCCTAGGTACTTCTATGCTATGACTTTTGAAAAGAGTTTCTTTGGCCGTTTTTTCTCTGCTGTGGCCGGTTCTGAAACGCTAGTATTAAGTAAGTAGGTAGTTTGTAGCTGTTGAACAATTAACACATAAATAATATAACAACGATCAGCCAACTAGTTGGCTGATCGTTGTTATATGGTTATCAACCCTTTGCAATGGTGTTGTATGCGATTAAGGACAAGAATGAAAGATGCTTATGAGGTATAAAGGTTTACTTCAAGATCTTAAAGAATTTATAACAACTATGTACGCGCGCGTCGCCTATCGCTCTTAGTAAAGAAGTAAGTGCCCGGTGGTTCTTCGCTGCCCGCGTACCGCACCCCGCTCGTCATAGTTGGCGTAGACATCCTGGGGGGCCCTTGGATGGAGCAGGTAACTCCACAGGCACTGCTGCTACGTCCAAGGCTTCTTCCTCATCCAGAAGAGGGCACACTTTGTTGAGCGCACGTCTTTCCACGCCTCTAAGAGTCATAAAGTCAGCTACTCTGCTAATTCCATCCTTTCCTGGATACAAGCGGATCACCCTGCCCATTTTCCACTTCATGGGTGGCAGATGATCTTCCTTGAAGATTACTAGTGAGCCCTCTCTTAGGGTTTTGTAAGGAAAACACCACTTTGTTCTCCTTTGTAGCTCACATATGTACTCGATTTGCCACCTTTTCCAAAATCCTTCTCTTAAACTCTGAATTAGACGATATCGGTTTCTTATGTTTCGATCCACGGCAGCAGGCTGTGACGGCAGTGAAGTTAGCGGCCGCCCGATCAGGAAGTGCCCTGGAGTGAGAGGAGAAAGGTCGTTTGGATCACTGGATAAAGGAGTAATGGGTCGGGAGTTGAGAACTGCTTCGATTTGAGTGCAAAGAGTGCTCAACTCCTCGAAAGTCAAAGTAGAGTTTCCTATTACGCGTTTCAAGTGATATTTTGCGCTCTTTACGCCAGCTTCCCATAGGCCACCGAATGTCGGAGAATAGGGGGGATTAAATTTAAATTGAATACCTTCATCTGTTGCAAAATTATAAATGGATTGCATTCCTGCTTTAAGTTCTCTACTTAATTCATTGTTTGCACCAACAAAATTAGTTCCATTATCACAATGTATTCGATCAGGCTTTCCCCTGCGTGAAATGAACCTACGAAGACTCAGAATAAAAGCATTTGTTGTAAGATCACTTACAACTTCTAAGTGAATAGCCTTCGTACAAAAACAAACAAATAAACAGAGATAACATTTTGTGATCCTATTACCCCGTCCCTTTTTACTTGAAATATAAAAGGGGCCAGCCATGTCGGTTCCGCATACCTGGAATGGAAAACTTTGCATACTTCTGCTGGATGGAAGTTGGCCCATTAACGGCTCCATCGTCTTTGCTCTAAACCGAACACATACAATACACTGACGAACTATTTTACGAGCTAATGTTCGTCCTCCTATAGGCCAAAACTGTTCTCTAAAGCTAGATAAGAGTAATTGAGGGCCGGCATGCAGTAAGCGTAAATGCTCGGCTCGCATTAAGAGTTTTGTTAAATGATGTTTTGCGTCTAATAATGCTGGATGCTTCTTTTCAAACTTGAAGTTAGTGTTGTTGAGCCGACCATCTACTCTCAGGACGCCATCTTCCGCAAGATAAGGCGAAAACTGTAACAAAGATGACGTAAGTTTCTTTTTATTTTTGATTTGCGCAATTTCAGTATTGAAAGATTCAGCCTGTGCAATTTTTATCAGGTAAATAAGTGATTGTACAAGTTCATCCTTTGTTAATGGGCCCAATACTTTAGTTTTATTTTTACAATTGTTTATAAATCGATGTATGTATGCAAATATCCGCTTTAATTTAACGATACTTGAGTAATTTTCTATATTAATTAAATCATTCTTTTTATTGTTTTCTTTTATATTTGTATGTAAAACCCTTACTTCAGGTAGATGGGTCTCCATATTAGGAGTTATGGGCCACTGAGATTCATCATATTTTAGGAAATTAGGTCCTTCCCACCACTGAGAAGAATCAAGAAGATAACGTGGATCAACACCTCTCGAAGCTATGTCTGCTGGGTTAAGATCAGAAGGTACGTGTCTCCAGGAATGGATAGAAGTCAAATCATGAATTTCATTGATTCTATTGCATACAAACGTTTTAAGGATCTTTGGTTGCGTTTTTATCCAACTCAGAGTGATTGTTGAGTCAGACCAAAACACCTTCCTATCAATTTTACAACGGAGAGCTTCAGTCACCTTATGCATGAGACGTGCACCCAATAATGCAGCCGAACATTCTAGCTTAGGTATTGTTAAAATAGGTTTGAGAGGTGCAACCCTTGTTTTCGCACAAAGAAGTTTGATAGTCACGCCACCAAAATTATTTAAAGAGCGCGTATAAACGCAAGCAGCATAAGCATTCTGTGAAGCATCCACAAAACAGTGGAGCTCACAAGCAGAAGGAGTAAGGGATAAAATATATCTTGGTATAGATATCTTAGTCAAAGTTTCCAAATTAGAAGACAATTTCATCCAAATATTTTTAATATTTTCTGGAACTGGCTCGTCCCAGCTTAAACTAAGAAGCCACAAGTTTTGTAAAAGAATTTTAAGAGTTACAATACATGGACTAAGAAGACCTAATGGATCAAATATTTTGCAAGTATTGGACAAAATTGATCGTTTGGTAACCTTATCATTGGTTTGATCAACATTTATAGAAAACTGTAATGTATCTGTTTCAGGTGCCCATTGTACACCTAGGACGCTGGATTGTTTACTTAGGTTAAAGGAATCATTTGATGTCGTATCTGAGAATATTTGAGGACAGTTACTCCGAAACTTATGTAAAGGAAAGCAGGCAGAATTAAGAGTTGCCTTTACACCATGAAGTATATGAGCTAACATTGTTACATCATCCGCGCCTGTGAGTAGGTCATCCATATAACAGTCCTTATTTATGACTTCAGATATAACCGGGTTTGTACATTCAAGCGCTAACTGCATAAGACAGCGAGTGCTCAAATATGGAGCTGATGCAGTTCCGTACGTCACTGTATTTAATTGTAAAACTTCAAGAGGCTTATTCTGATCATCTCGCCACAATATTAATTGTAAATGTCGTTGTTTTTCATTGATTATGATTTGACGATAACATTTTTGTATATCGCCGGTAAAAACATATTTATGTTGGCGAAATCGTATCAGTATATTAAATAATTCATCCTGAACGACAGGGCCAATAAACTGAATATCATTGAGGGATTTTGATGTAGAAGTTTTTGCCGAACCATCAAAAACCACCCTTAGTTTTGTTGTTTCACTACTTTCGCGAATAACCGCATGATGAGGCAAGTAATATCCAAAATTAGGTTTTTTTATTCTTGTCAGATGCCCTAAGGATTCGTATTCTTTAATAAAATCGCAATATTGTTTTTTATGATAAGGATTTTTATTAAGTTTTTTCTCAAGATTGTAAAAGCGTTTTGCTGCCATTTTGTATGAATCACCCAGAGAATTTTCAGGGTTTTCTTTTAACGGCATCATGACGGAAAATCGTCCATCACTTAAACGATGAGTAGTCTTTACAAAATGTTTCTCACAAAATTCGTCTTCAGCTGAAATTGGTTGTTTTGAAGCTGGAAGTTCCTCAAGACTCCAAAATTGAGTAAGGTTTTTACTTATTTCTTTAGTAAAATTACAATAAATTTTATGTGACGATTTGGTACCAGCTCCCAATGGACCGGCAACTATCCAGCCCAATTGAGTGCTTTGAAGGATGGGCATATTAGGACCCAATGATATTTTTTCAGAACATAAAATATCATAAAATATTTCAGCACCTAATAACATGTCGATGTCAGAAGGTTGATAAAAATAAGGATCAGCCAATTCAACATTGTAAGGCAAATTTAATTGTTTAATGTTTACAGCCATATTAGGTAACTGCCCTGTGATTTGAGGTACTATTAAGCAATTCAGGTTTGTATTGAAAGAGGTTGACAATGAATGTATGTTTACGTCACATCTGTCCGAAACAGGAACTTGAATGTTGTTAATGCCCGAAATAATTAAGGAATCGGGGTTACGATTAACTAATCCAATTTTATGTTTCAGGTTTTCCGTCATGAAGGAGGATTGGCTGGCGGCGTCCAGCAAAATACGAGCAATGCAAGTATTTTTATTTTCAGGATTGATTACTTTGATTAAGGCAGTAGCAAGTAGCACCTGGCCACAAGATTGTATTGATAATGTTTTTATAGAAGATGCCATAGACTGGGTAGGGTTCCCCAGAACCGCATTGCTACTAACCGCTAAGTTATTTTCGCTCTTATGTAAAATAGTATTATGTTTCAGATTGCACAATCTACACGAACCCAATCGACAAGCATCAGCTTCGTGTCCCCTTCGCAAACAATTAACGCAAAGTTTTAAAGTATTGACTTCTTGGATTTTTTTATCCAGCGATAATGATTTAAATTTATCACAGTCTATTATTCTGTGATCAAGATTACAAAGGGGGCACGCAGACCTAGCAGTAGACCTGGAAGAGCTGGCAGTAACGAAAGTCTTCGTGAACTTCTGGTGAGGCGATGAATTTTTTATATCGTTTTTTAAGTGATTATTTTCTTTATGAAATGCCTTCTCATTTCTATTACAGTTTGCCAAAGAAGTCTCTAGAACATCAGCTCTGTTACGCAGAAATTCAAGAAATTCGCTTAGTAGCGGCAAATCGGAAAGATTGTTTCGATATTCCTCCCATTTACCGCTTGTGACCACATCCAGCTTGGTGGATACCATGTAAATTATTAGCGTGTCCCACTGATTGACAGGTTGGCCAAGTGTAGTTAAAGCTCGTAAGTTTTTTGTAATAACATCAATTAAGTACCGGATCGATCTGTGGGACTCCTTCGCAATAGGTTCTATCTTAAATAAAGCTTTCAAATGATTATTGATAAGAATTTTTTTATTATTATATCTCTGACATAATAAATCCCACGCTACATAATAGTTTTCCGACGTAAATTCTATAGATTTTATTACTAAAGCGGCGCTCCCTTCTAAAGAGGAACGTAAGTAGTGAAATTTATTTATGTCAGGAAGATTTTCATTTTTATGAATTAATGATTCAAATGTGTCACGATACTCTAACCAAGTGAAATAATTTCCGTCAAATGATGGCAATTTTATAATTGGTAATTTAACATTGAAGTTATCTTTATGTGAACAACAACTATTATTTGAATTAACTATCTGATTATCAGGCATTAATTTAAGCAGGGATTGAGCTGACGAAATTGAAGTGTAAAATCTGGATTCAGTTAACTCTCGTTCCCGTATTTGGTCATCCAAAATTGGGCACAAAAGTTCTATTTGCGTTTGACATTTTTCAAATTCAGAGAATAACGCTTCTATTCTGTCGATTCGCAGATTCAATTCATTTTTCTGAGTTTCATTTATATCCTTGGGGTTTAGTCGCCCTAAGTCGGCAAGGAAATTTTCAAATGTTGTAAGTCGACCTCTAATTGAACCACGTTGTCTAATAAGATCTTTAAATTGTAACTCCACGTCAGATTCCTTACCGCCTTCGGTCGTCATTATGTGTAAACAACAAGATAAAAACCTGTTCGAAACAAAGAAATGAAATAGTAACCGCAAACAACTTATTAAGTAAAGAAATTGTTTGCGGTTACTATTTCATTTCTTTGTTTAGAACAGGTCTTATGTTGCGGTAGCGCCATCCCTCATTTTTTTTTACGCAGTACTTAATTACATCAAATACACGGTACTTCTTTTTTCATTATTTTGCATTTGGTAAATTTAGAGAACTACTCTTTTGGTGGTAATGAGTAAGAGTTGATCACTTAATTTGAAATACCCACTGATATTGATGGAAATGGACATTTTTCATGCTATTTTACGGATTATCAGAACTCGGAAGTATACGCTCTCGCTCCCACTTCTGACAACGCCGTTTCTCCGTCACCGTGTAACAGCCAGGGCCATTAGCCACTCAGGGTTCATGTTGTCCGCTTATCTTTTCCTAATTTTAATTATTCGTACCATTTTACGAAATAAATTAGCACGCTCCACGCTCCCACTTCTGACCGCCGTCTCTCTGTCATCCTGTCTCAGCCGGGGCCATTAACCACTCAGCATTCATGTTATCCGCTTAGCGATTCATACGTTCCGATCGCCGCTTTTATTTTAATGCTGCGTTAATTTCCAGTTCATTGTTTGGTGTACGACGCTTTTAACGTGGCTTCGATCAAGTGGTAAACATTTTAAGCCGTTGTTAAGCACATAAGTAAGTACATGACCCTTTTGTTCTATAATTGAGGTTCAAAATTTATTCACACAATTAATATCGTTATGTTAAATTACATAATGTACTAAGTTTTTTAGTAAGAATGTATTTATTTATTTATTAAAATTTTGCTAGTCATTGTTTTAATGTGTATTAATTCTATAAAATAAGTTTACCTGACCTCCGAACAGGATTGCAATGTACGTATAAGAGCTAAAATGTTGCCATTATTTAAAAATATGAGACCGACTTATGTACTCGCCTGCCAAAACATAATAGCAAAGTCATTAACTCACTTAATTTCTTCTCAATAAATAACAGGCACAAAGCGGAGTACTTTGTCGCGAATTAAGGCAATTCTCCCAGCGCCGGAAAATAAAATAATAGCCCCCCATTAGGGCGCCCGCTCGCTCAAAGACACCACGCTAATCGGCGGAAATAAATTTGACGTTTCTACGCTCTGCTTTGAGTCGGGACTCGTTCCGGATCATTTCACGTCGCCGCTAACGCTACACCCGGTGTAGGATGCCTGCAGACTGGCGACTGTCTTGCTAATTGTTAGGGTACAAATGCTCGCATTTGCAAGCAAATTCAACAGTGCCTGACCGCTGCGTAACATTTTTGTGCTTCACTTCGGCAAAGAAAATATAATACTAACGTAATAGACTGCCCACCTCATACAAAAATATTGGACCAAATTAAGGTTGCGAAAAGCAGGTGAAAGGCTAATTGCTAACGCAGATTACCGCCATCTAGTATCGAGTAGCAAGCAACTCTTCTGCGCCATACATTCGCCTGCTTTTCGCAACCTTAATTTGGTCCAATATTTTTGTATGAGGTGGGCAGTCTATTACCTTAGTATTATATTGTCTTTGCTTCAGTAACACCAGGTACTAACTATTACTACGTATATAGATACGTAGAACGATTTTCCTCTGTGCTGCTTTTGTCTTTGTATCTTCTAGGAAACTTATAGGTACCTAGGTACTTTCATTATTGATTACTGTTGAGTCTTTTGGTGCACTAAAACATTCATCTAAGTATGTAGGTATTTGCACATCAAAGTAGGTACTTAGAGAGTAAGAATACTAAATACTATTAATTTAGTATAATCTAACTCTATTTATTATATTACTATTTATCTAATCTTCTAATCTAAATATATATAACTCAAAGGTGACTGACTGACTGACATACTTAGTGATCTATCAACACACAGCCCAAACCACTGGACAGATCGGGCTGAAATTTGGCATGCATCTACCTGAGATGTTATGACGTAGGCATCCGCTAAGAAAGGATTTTGATCAATTCTACTTCTTAACGCGAGCGCAGCCGCGGGCAAAAGCTAGTTATATTATAATTTCTCAAGCCCTAATGACTCCTCTGAACTCTGGTTACCACTCAGCTTTTATGTTATCCTTTCCCAGCGGGGAGAAAGTGGTAGGTATATTTTGACCTTTCCAACACCCCCTAATACTTAGATGCATCGCACGCTGTGCATTCCAAGAGACGGCCCTGACTATTACAATTAGCAGAAAGTAGTTATAAGTCAGTATGCAGGCGAGAAGAAATTAGCAGCAAGTAGGTATACCTATCGCAATGGATGGCATGCATTGAGAGAGGCCTATACCCAGCAGTGGGGTGCAGAAGGCTGTTGATGATGATGATGATGATGAGGTATACCTATATGCTGCGCGAGAAGATGGTATTCAAATTTCTTCTTTTCAGGATCCTCCGATGATATGTTGCTTTCTTTGAAGAATTCTAGATCAGTGTCACTTAATAAGTAATAAGTAAGTATAGGTAGGTACTTAAGTAGGTACTTTTATTTTGATTCAAGTGAGCTCAGTCGAACATTACTACAACACGAGTTGTTTGTGTGAAATACGAGTTTTGTTATGATCATAACAACAACCGACAGTAGAAATTATTAAAAGGGTTACAAATTTACCTTGTTTCATAATTCCTTATATCTTCATGGCGACACATTTGCAATTGTATTTTCTTGAGTTGGTAAATGAACAGCTTTTAAATCAACAAAAATAGTAAGTACAATATTGCTACGAAATGTTCTAAAAAATGCATGCACTTTAAGTTAAATTATTTTGTGTGCTTCCGCCACCAGTTAGTTCATGCAAACTATTGCTGGCCAGCGCCTATCCAATACTGTTAGTCCCGGTATGCCCGCCACCAATAGTTAATGCATGCGGACCTTGCCGATGTTACTGTATCCGTTGAGGCTGCAGCAGCATCGGCCGTCGTGCCCGCGACACGTGTTTCGCCTCTACACGAGGCATCTTCAGGCAATGAACCTAAGATGTTGATCGTTCGAATGACAAGCAACGAATGACCTAAAAATGCCTAAAACGCTTGCTAAGCAAAGTAGTGACAAAATATGTTTTTAGATTTGTTAAAACTGAGAACTTTGGCTTTGCCCAATAAAAATAGTTTAGCGCACAAGTGCTTTTTACTTTTCAATTGCTATAAAGCACTTCTGGTTACTACGCTTTTTAATAGTGAGAAATCGGTGTTTTAGGAATTATAAACGCATTTTTTACCAAAGATAGTGGATTTGTAGCGGCCCTAAGCGCTTTTCTCATACACAGTACAATGGGAAGCGATTCCATTTAATACTACTTAATTACAAACAAGTGACTCTCGCTCACATCTGCGTAATATTCTCTTATTTACATCTGATATTCATACTTCAGGGTAGTTACCAGTAGGCATAACATAACTATACGTACAAAAAGATGTAGAACAACGTATAGTTATCTACTTAGGTACTTAGAAAAACACGGGAGTAGTGAGAAAATTCCTCTTTTTCCCGTTACTTCGTCCGCGTAAATTATTGACGTCCTCTGTGGCCTAGCCTACGGGAGATCTCGGGTTCGATACCCGGTAAGGTCAAGATGGAAATATCTTTTTCACATTGACCTGGGTCTTGGAGTTTACCTATCTATATTATTATATTGTATTTGCTATAAAATGTATTTGCGTAAGTAAGTCTGCAAGGTTAAGAGAGTCTCTTATATAATATAACACACGGTGTTTCCCTACACCGAAAGCATCGTATGCACCATAAAAATATTCGTACGAGAGAAAGATTGTGATTCACCTGTCGTCAAGATAGACTCAAACCCCAAAGCTTTCGGTAAGGCACCTATATCATCATCATCACTAGACCACAGCATTAAATCACGGCTCATGAGGTATATTAGAGATTACTCTCCAAAAAAATGAGAGATATACGAGATACCTCTCCAAAAAAAGGCTCAAAGCCGAAATCCGTCCCTCCTGGGGATCTTTGGTGATGTTCCCCACAGGTTGAGAACACTGAGCCCTCACCTCAAAAGTCCGATGAAGTAGCAAAAGCTCACTAGAAGCTAGCTACACATTTCATTAGAAAAATATCATAGCATTATAAATAAAAGAAAGTAAAAAGGTCCGTTAATAACCGAGTATCTCGAAATGGCTGTATGCAAATATTAAAGGGCTACACAGACTGTGACGCAAACAATTAAGGCTGTAATTAGCACAGCTTCCTTCCGCGTTGATCTAATCGCTCCCGGAAGCTGCCTGCTGCTTTGAGGGTAGTAGGGTGGTAGTAATTGAGTGTAGGATATAAGGATCATGTCCATGAGAAGAGTATAAGTGTAGGTAAGTAAGTAATAGAAATACCTGAGTAGGTGACAAGATAAATAAGTATGTATTCAATTTAAAGATGACGTCACAATCTTGTTTAAAAGTTGTAATCACAAATAATTGCGACTTTAATTTGCGCGTCTGCCTTAAAGAACTGATTTAATCGATCCCGAAAGCTGCCTGCTACTTTGAGGGTAGTAGGACCACCTTCCTACCCATAAAGCTGGGTATCTGACAACACGCCAAAGAATAGTGAAGTAATTTTCTCGCAGATAACTTTTGTAACTAATAACTTAACTCAGCAAAACTATACTGTATAGTTTTCCAAATTAAATAAAATCACTACACCACAGCAATATAAATTAAAGAAAGAAAGATCCGATAATGTACGAGTATCTCAAAATGGCTGTATATTACAGATACAGATAATACATGGCTGCACAGAGATTTGCCGCAAACAATTAAGGCTGTAATTTTCCCAGCTTCCTTCCGAGCTGATCTTATCGCTCCCGGAAGCTGCCTGCTGCTTTGAAGGTAGTAGCACCACCTTTCGACCCTCAAAGCAGGGTATCTAACAATACGCGAAATAGAAGTGAAGTAATTTTCTTATAGATAACTTTTGTAAGTGATAACTTTATTCAGCATAATAACGCTGATTACTTTTTCATTAATCATTTGATTTAATTTCGAGCCATTAACTATCTTACTGCTGGGCACAGACCTCCCTCCATTTTTTGTATTCGGTCAGATCTAGAGCTACCTATATTAGTTTTCCAATTAAAATGACTAGAGCACAGCATTAGAAATTTAAGAAAGAAACATTCGCTTAAGTACAGGTATCTCATAGTGGCTGTATTACAGATAATAAAGGGCACACAAGAGCCTTGCTGCAAACAATTAAGGCTGTAATTTGCACAGGTTCCTTCCGCGCTGATCTGATCGCTCCCGGAAGCTGCCCTGCTGCTTTGAGGGTAGTAGGGACCACTCTACGACCCACAAAGCAGGGCAGGCATCTGACAACACGCCAAAGAGTAGTGAAGTAATTTTCTTGTAGATAACTTTTATACTGCTGCGTCATCATCATCATCATCAGGTCTTTCTAGTCTCCACTGCAGGAGCACGACCCTCTCTGTACTACCAGAGCCATATATTAGCTTGAGTAGTCAGAGGATTTGGCCTACACTCTCCACGCTGGTCAGACGGGTTACTGCTGCGTAAGTACTTCAATTTATTTTGCAGTGGCATCCCTGATTTTTGACTCTCACATTGGCGTTTTCATGGATGTACCTAACGTTTTATTTGTAATAAATTAAGGCTTAATTAGTAATTATTTCACCACTACTCGGCCGACCGTAAAATCTTTGAAAGGACTTTTCACCGAAAACAAATTCGCCGAATAGGTATTTGTTTCATTGCTCGTTGCGAAAGCGACTGGTGGATAGGTACGTTAATTGGTAACGGTAGGTAAAGTTATGGTTAAAAATTGATCACCACAAAAGCGAGCGAGCAACGACTTAAGGTGCGAAGTGAAACAAATGTTCGGACAATTTGTCATCGGCGAAAAGCCCTTCGGAGACTTTACGGTCGGCTAAATAGTCGTTGAACCTGAACTCTAAATATAATACTCACGCTTGTGTGAAGCGCCATACCTTGGGCCGTCGAGCTTCTCAGTCACCTACAAGTAGCTATTTCGTCAGAACGAATAAAATTTGGTATAGAGGTTCACTAATGGGCAGCTTTTATTTTATTTTCCGGCTCCAAATTACCTTATATTGCGACAAAAGGAACGGTACTTAGCGAAATCATTCTTGATAATCCATTTAAAGCTGAAATTTCTGAAAAGAAATTGAAGGCTTTCGTAAATTGCTTGAAAGGACTTATAAATTGTGTCCAAATTAAGTAAAGTGGGCAATTAAGTTACTGAGTATAGTTAACAAGTAAGTATAGGTACTTACTTGTTCATCATCATTAGGTCTTTTTTAGTCTCCACTGCAGGAGCACGACCCTCTCTGATTGGATTTGGCCTACGCCACGCTCGCCAGATGGGTTGGAGAGGTAAGTAAGTACATAGGTAATTGAAAAGTAAGACTAAGTACCTATTTAGACTAATATTAATAAGAGGAAAGATGTGTGACATGACAATACGTTAAGGAGATAGCACATTAACTTCAATTCAATTCAATTTATTCTGTCCAGTGCTGTCCCCGCACTTGAAATATGTCCATCCATCCATCCATCAGGTCTTTTTAGTCTCCACTGCAGGAGCACGACCCTCTCTGTACCACCACAGCAATATATTAGCCAGAGCAGTCAGAGGATTTGGCCTACATCCACGCTGGCCAGACGTGTTGGAGAGGTCTTTTTGATGTTTGTAAGCTTTGTTTAGCTTGTGTTTCCTAAGTCGCCTTTTACGACATCCACGGGAAGACTTGGAGTGGTCCTATTCTACTCTGCCGGGAACCACACGGCACTTGAAATATGTAAATAAAAGAAAACAGAGATATCGTTTGAAATATTGTTTTGCAAGAACCAAGAGACGCTTCAAAACGCTTTTCGAACTTACGCTTTACGCTTCAAAGTATGAACGTGAAGCTGTAATTGGCGTTTTTGTCAAAAGTGGCCGATTTCGGTTTGCATAGTAACCTTATACTTATGACACACGGAATAACATTTTAAAATAATTGGGTACATTCATAAAGCCGTGTAGTTTGCGGCAAAATAAAATATGACTTCTCCAAATCTTCCCGTGGATGTCGTAGAAGGCGACTTACGACAAATATAAACATCAGGAATACCTCTCCAACCCATCTGGCCAGCGCGGAGAGTGAAGGCTAAATCCTTTGATTGCTCTGGCTAGTATGTGGCTCTGGTAGTACACAGAGGGTCGTGCTTCTGCATTGAAGACTAAAAAGACCTCATGATGATGATGATGGTAAAATTGTGAGACACTCTCCAGGTCAGCCATCTACCGAGATAGAGACTTTTTACGTCTTCATGGACTACATGGTCATGGACTTCCGGGGAGCATGGTCGTTTTCCATACATAGGTATAATAATAAACAAACTTTATTTGCCAACACATTACATTTGTTTGTAGGTATAAACAGTAAATACAGGTCTTAGGATAAGTCGAAGCCAACCCATTTGGGAGACCATCCCTGAACTAGACGGTATGGGTCTGTATCTTTTTTCGTTCATATTTTGTTGTTTGTTGTTATGTTACCAGTTATTTTTTTTTTTTTAAATAAATAAGAAGTTGTACATTTTTCACTTAAACTCTCTAAAAAGCACCACTGGATACTGATAAATCATGTATTACATTCCTTCTTACGTATTCGGCAACAAATATCTAAGCTAGTGCAACTCAGTTCTTTCCAAAAAAAAAAAAAACTTTAATATACTTATATCTTATAACTATGAGGTATCTATAAACTATCTAAGTAGATATTCTGTAATTCTTTAAAACCACAAAAGTGTAATTTACTCACACTCCTCTTTTAAAGATTACTAGAGTTTCGTTTTAAAACTCTACTTACCTAATACTAAATAGTAAGTAACCACGTGAGGACGCAACGGTAGGAAACTCAAAAACAATCTATCTATCTATAATTTAAGAACTGTGTTCTTGTCGGTGGAGTACTCTCCATGTCTCTCGGTTCTCAGCCATTCAAAAAAAACAATGCACATCTAAAAAAGCACTACCCTCCTTCTAACGTTATCGGATAGGTACAAATATCTAAAGCTCGTAAGCTCTCATAGTCCTTTCCAAAAAGCACTAAGTTTAAAAAACGCGACTTATACCAAATAGTATCTAAATAAGCGGATCCTGTTCAGTAATACCCCAAAAATGTTTCCCACGTTAGAACGCAATGGTAGTAAATCTGTAATCCTACTTGCTGCTCCTCTTGGTTCTGTGAATATTTAATCCAGTTAAGAGACAAACGATTATGGTACCAGCAATTTGGTCCTAAGCACTCCTTTATTTTTGAATGAGGCTGTAAGATGATCTTGGATTATGTTTAAGGATCAGTTGCAAGGGACTATTGACAAAGCCCTTAATAGAGATGATGATAAAAACACCAACTGATCTAAGTTAATAGTACAGGCAAGCTCATCAGATAATGCAGTCAGTACCCACAAGTGTATGGCTTTTTACTTGTGTGTTAGAGGTCAACGATATTTCAGAGCAGACAGATTTCGGGTTTGAAAGTTACAATACGGTAGTTGCTTAATCATCATCATCATCAGGTCCTTTTTAGTCTCCACTGCAGGAGCACGACCCTCTCTGTACTACCAGAGCCATATAATTGGCCAGAGCAGTAGAGGATTTGGCGTACGCTCTCCAATCTGGCCAGTTTTATATGATAAAGAGTTTTTTGTGAAGAAATGTAATTTATGTCACTTTTTGTTTATTTTTGGGACGTCATATACGAATAAAAATTAAAAAAAATAACTTTTATAAGTGACGATAAAATTGCTTTAAGACATATTTACGAAAGTTAAAAACAACGAAAATTATTTATTAGCGTATTTTACGGCTGGGTGTTAGCGAGACTTATTAAATTGCAGTTTGAAATCCACACAGATTTAATTTTTGTCGATTTAGTCCATGATTTCATTCAATACCTTATTTTATTTAAATAAAAAATAAGCGATAAAAAATAATTATTCTGTTCCTAAGAAACCTAAAGGTCTATCGAACTCAATTAATAACAATTTTAAAAGTAAATAATGAAGAAAATAGATATAGAACTCAATTAATAAACATTAAGTTGTAATAAATATAATGTAAAATCTCTAAATCTCTACAGGAGCAAGAATTAAAATTGATTAAATAATATAATAAATAATTATTGAAAATAGTTGTCATCATAAATACCCTTTCGACACCCACCCACAGCGATATTATTCGCCAAAAAGACAACAATAAAGGGATTAAGTATCATTCATTATTGTATAATACTGGTCCAACCTCGGTGATTTTCATGAAATATTTCTATTTTATTGAAAGAATAGAATTCACTGTTTCATCTTTTATTTTAAGAGTGTCACAATATTTTTCATGTCAACATAAACATAAGCATAGACAAGATTAACAAAAAAAGGTTTTAAAAGGATTATAAAAATCCTATATCATTCAACATACCGCCCACTAAGAACGTTTGTGTATAACGTTCTTTATTATTTTAGAGAATACTGTTCACTATGAACAAAAATCTTTAAATAATCAAGTTAAATATAAAGTGCATCACTCCTAGGCTTAAAATAAAACAAACATTCGCAAAAAAGAAAAAACAACAGTTAATCTAGGAAATAAACATACACTTAACATTCATTTTGCTATAGGCAAAATGCATAACTTTGAAGCGGGCCTTTTAAGTAAAGCTCCATTACATCTTAACGTTACCACTCGGGTAACGCCGTCTAACCCTGGATGCTTTGTTTCAACTAAACCTAGTAACCAACGAGCAGGAGGAAGATTATTCTCCTTAATGAGGACTACATCACCAACTTGTGGCTCCGGCACACATTTTGACCACTTGTATCTTTGTAAGAAATGCACCAGATACTCATTCGACCACCTACGCCAAAAATCTTGAACCATCCTCTGCACCAACTGCCAACGTTTCAAAGAAGTAATGTTGCTAAGTTCATAATTCTGTTCAGGAACAACTATAAGTGGCTCTCCAACAAGAAAATGACCAGGTGTCAACGGTGAGCAACCAGGCTCATCACTTGGTAAAACTGACAAAGGTCTCGAGTTTAGGCATGCTTCTATTTGTGACAGAACCGTAGCCATCTCTTCAAAAGTGAGAGTGGAGTTACCTACAACTCTTTTTAGATGGAATTTTGTAGATTTTACGCCGGCTTCCCACAGACCTCCGAAATTTGGAGCGTGGGGCGGTATAAAATGCCATGACACACTGTTATTACTTAACCACTTCCTAATATCATTAGCTACAGATGATTTCTCTGCAGTTACAAGTTTCTGTAGTTCTTTGGAAGCTCCTACAAAATTCGTTCCGTTGTCACTCCATATTTCACTTACGTGACCTCTACGAGACACAAATCTCTTAAACCCAGCAATGAAAGCATCGGAGGTTAGGTCACTGATAGATTCTAAATGTATGGCTTTACTAACCATACACACAAAAACACAAATATAGCCTTTATAACAACGACTGCCTCGCCCTTTTGACATCCGCATGTTAATTGGTCCGGCAAAATCAACTCCACTACGTAAAAAAGGTTTTGCTGGTATTACTCTAGCTGACGGCAACTGTCCCATTATTTGATTTCTTGTAATTGCTGCTTGTTTGACACATATAACACACTTACGTACATGATCCTTCACAAGACCTTTAACTCCTATTATCCAATAATTTGTACGCAAGTATTGCAACATGAGTAAAGGACCTCCATGTAGAGTTCTTTTGTGGGCATCATCAATTAACAAATTCGTGAAATGACTTTTATGAGGAAGTATGATGGGATGCTTTGTTTTGTTTGGAAGGTTGGCATTCTGAAGTCTCCCTTCAACTCTAAGGATACCTTTTTGATCATAAAATGGATTTAAAGGCTTAAATTTTCCTTTATCATTTTCTAATTCAAAAGATTGACACAATCTGATCAGCATTTCACGAGTATATTCCAATTCAACACTGGTCAAATAAGGTTCAAATTTGTAGATACCCGATTTAACATCTTTTACTTTCAGGAATCGACGACAGTAAGCCATAACACGGTAAAGTCTTTGCAAAGATGAAAATTTAGACCATATCTGATCTTCATTCGCTGTGCTCACTGTCAAATGTGTTTTAATCTTCCGTTGCTCTAACTCGGTTGAAATTGATTTTGGTCGTTTGTACTCTATATTTAAATCTTTTAGCCACGAAGGGCCTTTTATCCATAAACTATTTTCAGCAAGCTCTGCGGGCGAACATCCTCTGGAAGCTATGTCAGCTGGATTTTCAGCAGATTGTACATGACACCATTGATTGTTATCCATTTGTGATAAAATTTGTGATGTTCGATTGCCGATAAATGTTGCCCATCGACTAGGATGACTGCTAAGCCAAGCCAATACCACTGTTGAATCAGTCCATCCATGAATGTAACTCTTGTCAATATTGAGTACTTTAGATATTTCAGCACATAATTTTGTTAACAAAACTGCACCCATCAATTCAAGCCGAGGTATAGACACTTGCAAAGTTGGAGCTACTTTAGTTTTTGCTGCGATCAAACTAACATGAACATTTCCGTCAGCATCTATTATTCTTAAATAAACGACAGCAGCATACGCGATATTTGAAGCATCGCAAAATCCATGAACTTCACTGCTAATATCATTAGCCTTAGCATTCGTCCATCTTGGTATAGATACACAAGATACATGAATTAATTTCTCTCGATAATGTAACCATTCATTTAACAATTCATCAGGTAATTCTTCATCCCAGTCAATTCCAGCTAACCACAACTTCTGTATCATAACCTTGGCCGGAATAACACAAGGCGCAACCCATCCTAAAGGATCGAAGAGACGAGAGATGTCTGAAATAACTTTCCTTTTGGTAACCGGATTTCCAAGAGTAGGAAGCCTCACAGAGTAATGTATAGAATCAGATTGTCTGTCCCAGAAAACACCTAAAACCTTGACAACTTCATCCATCTTTATTTCCTTTTTTCCTTGTTGCTTTTCTTGACTATCCATAATTAATTCTGCTAATTTTTTGTTATTTGTAGTCCATTTTTGTAGCGGAAATCCTCCTTTTTTTAATAATTCAGTCATTTCTCTGTGTATTTTTACTCCTTCTTCGATATTTTGACAGCCAGACAAAAGATCATCGACATAAAAGTCTGTTTTTACCTTTTCAGCTATTTCAGAACAATCCTCACCTTCATCAATTGCCACTTGTTGCAAAGTTTTAACAGCCAGATATGGAGCAGATGCAGTTCCAAAAGTAACCCTATCCAGACGATATTCTTCCATTTCAGACTGTGGATTATCTCTCCAAATGAATCGTTGAAAATCTGCATCTTCTTCTGCTACCATCACTTGCCGATACATTTTAACAATATCAGCACCAAGGCAAATAGGATGCATACGCCATCTCATTACTATATGCCGCAAGTCTTGTTGAAGTCTGGGACCGATCATCAATGTGTCATTAAGGGATACTCCATTTGTTCCTTTACATGATGCATCGAATACAACTCTAACTTTAGTCGTAGTTCTATCCTCTCGGATAATAGCATGATGTGGTAGATAAACACATTGAGATTTCCTTTTATCATTATTAGATATACGCTGCATATGGCCAAGTTTTAGATATTCATGAATAACTTCAGAGTATTTCGCCTTCACTTCAGGATTTCTCTTAAAACGATTTTCAAGGTAATGAAAACGTTTTATAGCAATTTGTCTCGAATTCCCATACTTGCATTGTGGATCTTCCTCGCGAAATGGCAGACGCACGATATATTGTCCTGTTGAATTTCTTCGAGTTGTACGGTTGTAAAAGTCTTCGCATTGTTGTTCTTCCTGAGAAAGCATTTTGGTTTCACAATTGTCTGATTCAATTTGCCAAAATCTTTTGAGCATTTCATTGTCATCTACTTGCGAATGCAAACTCGTTATAATATTGTGATGACAGTGCTTTGTTAGTGCTTGATCACCATCACGAAGATGTGTGGGGCCTGACAAAATCCATCCTAACGCAGTGTTTTGTGCAACTGGTACACCATTAGGACTCTTGACCAATCCATTTCTTATAACTTGACTATAAATGTCAGCACCAAGTAAAATATCAATTTTATTTGGAGTGTCAAAATGAGGATCAGCCAAATTTAATTCCATCAGCCCTGGCCAATCAAAACTAGTCTTCTCAGCTGGGAGAAGAGTGGTAATGCTGCTTAGCACATGCGCATACACCTCGACTTGAAAACTCGGATCATGACGGGATTGAACTGTAAATTGAACTAAATACTTTGATTTTAAAGTACTTTTATCGCCGCCTAATCCTGTAATGACACTTCTATTGGGTATCTTCTTGAGTCCAAGTAGTTGTATGGCTGATTCTGTCACAAACGACGCTTCCGAGCCTTGATCTAACAAGGCTCTTAAAAGGCACGCGTTCCCACTTTCTGCTTGAATTTTTACAAGAGCGGTGGCTAACAGAACCTGATTGCTTGCTATCTTCTTCGAAAAATGAGCAGTGACACTAGACGAAGGTTCAGGATCTTTTATAGACTCCTTAACATTTGAAACAACATTGTTGATACCTACCGCCAGTTCCGATTCGTTTGAGCCAGAACTGCCCGGTTCCGAGGTTGGCTGTGGGTGAAGTAATGAGTGGTGCTTACGGTTGCAGATGCGACATTTCCTAGGAGAGCGGCAAATGTTAGCAGAGTGATTTCTACCAAGGCAGTTGAAACAAAGCCCGCTGGTTTGCACAAAAGTATGACGGTTATCATAGGTAGCTTGAGAAAAATCCTTACAGTTTGCTACTTTGTGCTCACTTTTTTTACAAAACGGACACAATAAAAGAACAGCTGTAGAATTATTTGACAGAGCGTGCAACACTTTAGCTTTATTAGACATATTGGGTTTAGACCTTGCCTTCTCTTCCAAAAATTCGAGAGACCTAAATCTACATTCTAAAAATTCTCGCAAATGTTGAAGAGTGGGTAGATCATCAAATGCACTGATTCTTTCCTCCCATTGTTTGCGAGACTGAGTGTCTAATTTTGTACTAATTATGTAAATTACAATAATATCCCAAGAATCCACCTTTACATCCAAGTTTCTTAACCCATTTAAGGTGTCATTAGTAATGTCCAACATATTTTTTAACGCACTGCATGACTCTGTTGTGATTATATTTTGATCCATCAACCTCTTCAATAAACAATTAGCCAAATACCTTTTATTGTTGTATCTCCTATTCAAAAGAGACCACGACTCTTGATAAGATGCAGCTGTGATCGGAACATGCCGTAGAAGCTGTTCCGCCTCACCGGAGAGGTGGCTCTTCAAATAGTGCATTTTTTGCACGTCATCTATTGAAGGGTTAGAATGGATCAGCGATACAAATAATTCCTTAAAAGAACACCATTCCGAAAACAAACCAGAAAATGTTGGTATAGTAATTTTTGGTAATTTGACATTATATTCATTTCTTGAATGTTTTGTCGTTAATTGTGTCTCAAGAATTGAAGGAATGGAACATTTAAATGAATCAAGAAGTTCTAAAAGATCGGATTTATAGTTAATGTACAATTCTTCCATTATTTCATACATGTCATCTTGAAAATACGTATTTTGTGACAAGGCATCTGTCAATTCTGAACTTAATTTTCTATGGGTTTCGAAAATGACAAGCCATTGGGTTTCTAGATTGTCTAGTCTGGTTTGTATGTAAGTTTCCCGGGCTAGACGATCTTTAGGCGACTTTTTGAAATTTAAATAGGCCTTTTCTAGTAATCTTTTATAGCCAAGTTGACTTTTAATTAACGACTCCATATTTCTAAATACAATACGACTACACAAAATTAAAATCAAAAAATGAAATTGTCAAACTAAACGTTTTGTTGAAATATTCCAAACTCACTCTGTATTTAATTTTACTCACTGCGTATTTATTTTACTCACTGCGTATTTATTTTACTAACAACACTTGCACTCTCCTGCTGATATCTCACTGGTTATATTGGTGACCATCACATGATTACATCTCGTTGTGCAACAAGGAATGTAATCTCATGAAATCAATACATCCAGATCCAGAACGGTCTCTTTTTCACCGTCTTGCGATATTCCTTGAGTTTCAGATACTGAAGCACCTAAAAAGCTGAAATTTATTGGGTCGCACTAACTTATAGCGACCATCAATACCCACTAAGCGACACATCCATGGGTCGCTGATTTATCTATTCGACTCGTTAAGGACCATTTTGTATAATACTGGTCCAACCTCGGTGATTTTCATGAAATATTTCTATTTTATTGAAAGAATAGAATTCACTGTTTCATCTTTTATTTTAAGAGTGTCACAATATTTTTCATGTCAACATAAACATAAGCATAGACAAGATTAACAAAAAAAGGTTTTAAAAGGATTATAAAAATCCTATATCATTCAACAATTATATTATCTTTTTAAAGTCAGTAAAAAGTTGTCATTTTGATAGATGGGGAAAAGAGAAGGCAATGTGGCGCCGTATAGATGTCTCATGATACTGGGGTTTCTAAGAAGCTTTCTATGAACTGGTGACAAAAACATGATTAAGAAATGGCAATATTTTATTTTGACTTCTTTGTGAGACATTGTTAAAAGGTAAAGAGTTGAGTCACACTTTCACGTTGGCATTTGATTGTCGATTATTTAATTTTAAATTAATACGGGATTACTTTTTTAAGTTATTGTTTCTGCTTTTAATCACTCTGATATCTATTAATTTTAAATTAAAAACTCCTTGTGACGGTTAGTGATATTTGATAATTTACTAAAATTAATTAATCTGATACCTCTTACTTTCCGAAAAGGATTTTATTTATATCGATTTAAGGTAAGGTAAATAAATAGATACTTTTTAGCACTCAGTTTTGACTTCGCTGTGCAATACAGCGCAATTTATAATAAGTATTTATAAACTCAAAAATATTTGTAAGAACTAAATATAATAAACTCTCTGATATTTAAAAGAGCTAGGCTTGGTAATATAATCAACTATTTTTCAGATATAAATAAATTCCATATCTGAATCAGCTTAACGAAAAAATTCAAAAAAGTTAAGAGAATTCTCAGAAATATAGCCAATTGATTGGATTTCCACGAAAAAAAGGAACATTCGTCGATACAAAAAAAGAGCGTCGAGCGAACCGCCTCATATGAGTGGCAGATTCCATCTACTTAGCTCAAACCTCAAACTCGCCAGGCTTCAATTTACAACCCTACCCTTAACTCTCCACCAATTAGAAGCGACAGGCGGAGCTATAGAGCGAGATAGCAAGATGTAAAAATGGATAGGAGCGTAAGAGAAAAATGTATGAAAGGATGTGTCGCTTGACGGGCGGTACGGAAGCGAACATCGCAAAACTTGACAGTGTAAGTTCGTATTTCATGTTGACAAGTACGAGCAGTTGACGGGTTGACACTTGCGTATTTTCACGCGTAATAATATTAATCAATTAAATTTATTAATAATAAAAATAAATTTAAATAAGTCAATAAATTATTTTTAAATGACAACTTTTATTGGTGTTAATTAAATTAGATTAAAGTGATTAATTAATGTAATTAATTCTGATTAATTCTAATTAATTACAGACGTTCAAAAAGTGAACATTTTTATTGACTTTCACGAAAATTTTTTGAACTTTATCGTGAAGATAAAAGTTTGAAACTATATGTGAAGTGTCGGAGAGTCGGAAAAGTGTCGGCGCGATGTCGGAGACCGGTCGGCGCGGTGCTGCGTACACTATTGATAACATACTCGGACATACAGACAGACAAACAGGTGAGATTTTTATCTATACATAATAGCAATAAAACTGTACTGGGACCAAATAATTAGGTACAAAAATTTTTTTTGGACTATTTTACTAGAGGTACTTGATATAAGTATGGATATACGTGGATGTAAAATCACCTTATTAATTTTTTTGATGTCTATCTATCTATACAATAACACGCATAAATTATCGTTCTGATTTTTTTGAAATATATTAAAAACCAGTTGTTTGTATGATAAACAGTTTATTTAAAAAAATTAGGTTTGCTGGAAGAACGCAGGCTTAGCTGCGGGTCAAAGTTTGTTTGTAATAAATTACAGGTAAAGATTATGATTAAAAATAAATATAACTTCTTCTTCTTCTTCCTTTACCTTATCCCACTTTTTTATGTGGGGTCGGCACCGTAAATAAATATTACTACGAGATGATTTACATGGTTTAGCGAAACGAAACCTTATTAAAATTTGACGAACTTATACTCTCTGGTATTGAACATAATTGTAAGTACAATACTATTGCATGTAAATAAAGGATTAAATGAAAAAAAAATACAAAAATGAGTGATAAATATTTGCTTGACGTATCAAAACAATTTTCAGGCTTGACCAATCATACCCTAAATCAGAAAAATTAAAGCCGGATTTTACCACATATTTCAACATGGTTTATTTGGTAGTTATTTACGTGAATATAAGTAAATAATAGACCTTTATACTTTTATCGCTTGAGTATTTTTTTAAAATATTTAAATCTTGAGTCAACGAGACGATCCTAAAAAAATATATACGTCAGTATATAGAGTAAAAACTTATAGGTAAATGAAAAGTTCTAACATTTTAATTAATTCAATTAAGACTAGCAATTTCCCCGCGACTTTGTCCGCGTAAATGATAGCCTAAGTCACTCGCAGAGAAACGTGAAAGAATTATGAAAATCGGTTCAGTAGTTCTGGAGCCTACTTAATTCAAACAAACAATCAAATCTTTTCTCTCCAATAGATAACACGAGAACTTTTCAAAGTTATAAAACACAAACAAACCTAAACAAAAAAAAGAAGCAAAATAAATACAAAACTAATATAAGTAGTTAAGTAGATGATATATATAATACTAGCTGTTACCCGCGGTTTCGTCCGCGTGAAATATAGCCTATGTCCTTCTACTATCTCTAGTACCCTCACCTATGTGTATGCAAAATTTCATGATGATCGCTTACTGAAACGATCATCATGAAATTTTGCATACACAGATTCGGCGTAAAAGCGTAACAAACAAACTCACTTTCGCATTTATAATATTAGTTACGATAGGATATGCTATCCGGACAATCTTCGTGGTTTTTGGATTGCATTAAAAATTGAAATTATTATTATTTTTTGGAAATAAATAAGTTATAAAAAACAGTATTTTAAAACCCTACAAGCCATGCTACTGAGTTTACTCGTACAAAAGACATCAATGGGACACTTCCACTACGAATGTTTAACTGTGCTCACAACTTCCTTTGAATATTTGAGATAATATTGGCCTATTTCATCTGCCTACGGAAAAAGAAGGAGGAGGATTTAAGGAGTAGGTATTATGTATTTGTCATATATTAGACCGTAACAGTGAAATTTGCCGGAATGTAGGTAATTATATTTTTTTGTTGTGGATCGAGTAAATTGTCTATATTTTAATGGATATAAATAATGTGGCTGATGTTACTATTGATTTGTGTATGCTGATCAATATATTTATTTATTAAAGAAATTCCAGTTCAATTTGAGACTACATGATACTTAATTGGCAAAATTTTTATCTAACTCCTATCCAACTTATACCTTTTACCAAAGTGAAAGTCAGTTTGCTTGTAACACTCTTTTGCCCTTATTATTAAACCGATTGTAATGATTTTTGAACCCTCGATGCAAAATGAGGGGAGTTATAATTTTGACCGCTATGTGATTATGTCTTACTGTCCGTGGCCCGTACCTCTTAAATCGGTGAACCGATTTGGATTGATTGATTTGAGAATAAAGATACATTTTATCCAGATAATATAAATCTAAACTAAAAGTAAAATTAATTCCCTATTAAATAAAAACGTTTTGAATCATAATTTAAAGATGTTAATTCGTATTAAGATTGACAATAATATACAAATATCTTGATAATTCGCTTAAAGGCAAGTAAGTATCGAATATAAGTTGTTTAATAATCAAATTTTTCATTTTTGATATATAATGAACTATACCCAATTGCATAAATAAATATACATTTATGGACAGACAGATCACAAAGATTAAACTAGCCTTAAACTTTGTTCTTTTAAAGGCTATTTGCTCACAAAGCACCAAATAATCTCGAAAGGGAAAGACTAACTTACTAATTATGACAATTAATTAAGTATAAATGATTACTGTAATATGTAATTATTAGTTTAATTAAACGCAGACACGTGAATGATTCGCACTTAAATATTAATCAATCAAAATTATTTTCATTAACATTATTAACTCGTTCACACTAATTATGAGTATGAGGCTCGTGATTTTGTGGTTTGCAACATAAAATTATAATAATATGTTTAGAGTAAGCCTCAGAATATTCAAAACTAGCTGTTCCTCGTGGCTTCAGCCACGTGATATATAGCCTATGTCTTTCTCTGTACCCTAACATGCAAAATTTCATAATATTCGGTTCAGTAGATAGGGCGTGTAAGGGTAACAAACAAACAAGAAACTCATTTTCACATTAATAATATTAGGATTCGCATGTATAATATTAGGATAGCCGTGTGGTTCCCGGCAGAGTAGAATAGGACCACTCCAAGTCTTCCCGTGGATGTCGTAGAAGGCGACTTAGAAAACAAGCTAAACAAAGCTCCTTAACATCAAGGAAACCTCTCCAACTCGTCTGGCCAGCGTGGAGACTGTAAGGTAATCCTCTGTCTGCTCAGGCTAATATATAGCGCTGGTAGCGTAGAGAGGGTCGTGCTCCTGCAGTGGAGACTAGAAATACCTGATGATGATGATGATGTGATGAATATTAGGATGATCTAAACTTATGACAATCTTAAATCTTAGACTGTCTTTGCCTCGCTAGGTTATACTAGACAGGACAAAATGAGACTTGACAACGTTTTTAGTTAAGATGCATCTAAGGTACTTTTGAGCTTACAGGCAACGAAGAATCAAATCTGTCTTTATATAATATTAATTATAAAATGAAACTTTAAAATAATAATTATAAAAGGAAAGATTAAAAAATTAAACTATAATAATGGAAAAGTTCCGGATGTACACAGTATCGGCTCACGGTGTTTTAAGGTATTGCACTCTTCTGCTGAGCTTGAATTTTGATCAAGTACTATATTATTATTAGTATAGATTTGAGTAGTAGTTTTATCGTTTCTATGCTTTGTTCGGTGAGTGAGAGAGCCGGAGGCCCATCCCCCCTTCCCCTCTGGGGAAGGAAAAATAAGGGCCAGCAACGCTCTTGTAACACCCCTGAAGTTGCAGTTGTCTATGGGCAGCGGTGATCACTTACCATCAGGTGACCCGCTTGCTCGTTTGCCATTTTATGACATAAAAAAATTGCTAACTGGACCCCAAACCCATGCAGTATATCTAATAAGTATAATTATATTTATTTTGAAAAACGTATTCCTGCCAGATATTAATGCCGATAAAATAAGCCATAGTTTGCGACCTAAAGGCTACAAACCCCCAAATTATCGTCATTAACAACACATTTTGTACTCACGCATGCCCCCCGCGGCGTTCAACAAAACCAATATTTTGTTATTATATCCCGACACATGTTCAAAGAACATAATAAATATGAGGCCAGGATGAAAGGAGATTATCACACTCTGGTAGTTATTAAAGGATTACAAAAATGTAATAAGTACTTACCTACAAGTTTTGAAGTGCTTTTGAGAATTTCGGATTTTGAATATTAAAGATTAACTGTTGGTGACCGCAGAGTGAGCGATCATTATGAATATTTCACTGACAAGAGACTAGCTCTTAAAAATGGGAGAGTATTTTGAAGTTATTGTATCGGAAGTATATTATACAGCGCTAATGGCTGGTGTCTGGTGGAGCAGAATGGTTCTTGAATGGTGATCACGTATCGGTAAGCAGTAAATCGAAGGTATACGATCTCTGCCGTCATGTGAAGCATGGGCGTTTGAATGAAATTACTTTAAAATCAGTTTTGTCACATTAATTACATTTTTATACACCTTACGTTTCGAACACTTTATAGAGTTAATTTTCACGGGTAGACTAAGTTGATATTTGTCGTAAAACTACTGCGTAAAATATTCCGGATGTATGCAGTATTTTGGTATCGCACGGTATCTGAAGGTCTTGCAGTCTTCTGTTGAGTTTGAGATTTAATTTATTAAATAAAGAAAATAAGAAATGGTGAATGGCCCACGCGGGCAGGACTTGAACCTGCGTCTAGATCTCAGTACGATCTATGCGTTGCCAATTTCGCCACCGCGCTTCAAGCCCCGGCGCCGAATTTCTCCACCATATCCCATTCCTCTTACACGCATCAAGGCTTGCGTCACCCAACACAACTACCCCACTTTTACAAGTGCGGTATTTGATTTCAACTCATTTTGCAATTAATTTGAAAATCAACTAATGTGTAGGTGTAATGGGAAGCCATACATACACATTGTGAATGAAAATAAATCCCACATAAACTCTTGAGATTTAAGTAAATTGTTGACTGGATCCAAAGCTGGTGATAACTGCTAAGTGCTAACCATCCTCTCTGTTGAATTAGTGTGTTTTTTTCCTATAGCACCTCAAGACATTTTTGGCATGTATTTGTTTTCTTTTGCTAGAACTTGAGGATCATCGAAACGCAATAATGGTTTTAGAATCTTGAATCTTTAATTACTGACGGATAACATCAGATCGTTAAAAAAGTTAAGGTTAAGAGGATCGACTACCTGTAATTTTCATACAAAAACGATAACTCTTCTACCCCTGTTTAATTGTAGACTATAAATAATGTTTTAATAACATAAACGATATTTATTTTGACCATTTTTCAACATTAACAGAGAATGACAAGACACTTACTTTTCTTTCACGTAGTTTCTAAAAAGGTTTTCTACACACTTAAACAACCCCCCTGAACCTCTATAAAATTAGGATTTTTTTTTATTTGGATTTGTGGGTTTAGCACACCTTAATCTAAGGCTAACCGTTTTTCTTTTTTATTGATTCGGTTGAGATAAATTTGAACAAATTAAAATGCCCCGGGTATTTTGTATGTCAAAAATATGGATATTTACTTAGATGCTCATAACTTTTGTTGTAAGCAATATATCTTAAATATCAAAACGTACAGCCCTACTTCTCCAATTAATCAATAATGTGTAAAAAAAAAAATGAAATTGGACCATGTTTAAGGGGTGGGAAGCGTTATCGCTTTTTGTATGAAAATTTACAGGTAGTCTATCTTCTTAAGGAGATTTTCATTGGTCATACAGGAAATCCGAAAAAGTGTTACAAACCAATCTTTCTTCTTTATAATACTAGTATTTATAGATTAGCAAGTGAGCAGCGTATGACAAAAATTTACCATAGCGGGGCTTTCAATGTGGATCGGACGATCTCTTTAGTGAATTAACTTTAGAAGCTATGATTTAATGTTCGTTTTAAGTTTATTTGAATCTAAACTTAAAACGAACATAAAATCACAACACTTCATCGTAAAGCGTATTATCCCAACTAACGTCGATATAAAAACTCGCTTACCATCAACTCAATTGGTATCATATTTTCTAGCATAGCATTATACGATTTCCGTTCGATTCCCAACGTTATTTCCTGGAAATAAGAGATATAGATTCTAGAAAAAGTCAGTAACGAGTCTAAGAGCCAATTTGACAGGATTACTTGGAATGGGAGTGCTGTATGAAGGCTGTATGGTTCAAAGGGAATTTAGATCAATTTGTTGTGGATCTGCTTTTTTAAAACGTAGTTATCAAATCGAATTACAAAATAAACATACCTATTATGTTTTTCTTTAAAATAGGATATAAGGCGATATTTTTCATGTATGCCTTTATTATTTCAATATAATATTTATACAGGAAAAAAGGAGTGAAAAATGAAAAAAAAAATATTTGGGACTCCAATAGAAATTTGACCAGCTGATTCGTAAATTTGTATGAGAGGTCCAATATTTCCTTTTCTTTTAACTTTCTTTTTCTTGCGGGTCTATATTCTAATTGAAAAAAAAAGGATTTAAACTCATCATCATCATTTCGAGTAGGTGACACGGTCAGTCGACCATGCACACCCTGGTGTCAGAGTTCTTCGGAACCGCCTCTCGACCTCTGACGTGGTTCCGAATGAAGGATTTAAACTGAATGATTGTAATAATCAAAGATGTTTTTGTTATTTTTTATCTGTTAAATTTGAAAAATTGGTTGAAGTCAACACGAGAAAGAGATAAATGGAAAGAGATGAGAGAGACCTTTGCCCAGCAGTGGGACAATATAGGTTAAAAAAAAACTGTTAAATATCATATTAAATGAAGCACGTAGCGACCTCTGTGTAGCAGCGCACTTCTAGTTTGTATACTTTGACTATACATATACTCTCTAGACACCGTCATGCCCACGGTCATGCCTTTATTTCAGGACAATTTTTCAATGCTTGTGTGCGTAACAGCTTCGTGTTATCACACACGTCCTATCAATTTATGCCACAGAACCATAACTGAGATTTGTGCCTTCAAAACCGGTCAAATTGGTAGCTGTGTGTGTGCGCGACTGACTATGGTTTGAACACTAGTTTTTTATACGCTTTTAGGCTAAAAGAGTCTATCTAGGTTATATATAATCTATCTAAGTTTGTATTAAACATGCAGAAAACAAAGCCACAGTAGCTTAACGTTCCTTCCGAAGATTCTATAGCTTAGCTTAGCTAAATCGCTACAAGTGAACATTCAAGGCAACTCATGCCCAAAATTATCAGTCATAGATATCAAAGAACACTAAGCTATATAGCTCATAATTGTAACAATGAATATTACAAATGTCAACCCAAAACTCTCACGCCCATCCCTTTTGTCTACACCTCATAATTCGTCCCACATTCGTGGAAATAATTTTAATTAAGTCGCATTTATTCACAATCCGCTAAAACGATCTTTGACGCCCGTTCAGGCGAAATGCTTTCACAGACACACAGTCAGTTACAACTTAAATTACATTTCTCGGCACAATGACAATTTTAGTCTAAGAGCCTGGTGCAAGATTTCAAAGTTTATTTGACGAACTCTATGAAAGTGGCGTCTGTGGCTAAGTGGGACGGCAAATATGAGATTGAAATTGATATTTTTCAGATTGATTTGTTCTTGGCTGTTTCTCTATATACTATATAAAATAAATAATCTTTTAAAAAATATCGTTGAGTTCTTGTACTCGGGTAATTAATATTTTTCGTTGAGTTTATGCCATAAGTTCATAATTTAATATGGGGCTAACTCAATAAGTGTGATTATTCTCTATATACCTATGTTCCAATTATTTTAGACATTCTTTTTGTCATTACTAAAGAATTTAAGAATGTTACGTAGTCGAATGTGAAAGCAAAATTTACTGTTATTATTTATCAATTTCGAGTGGGACAAATTATATTACGAGTACGTTATACCGCAAGTTGATTAAGAAATAGTTGACCTGATGCTGATGATAATGGTTTCTGTATTTAAAATTCGTAAATCGATACTATCTTGATAAAATGTAAAGATTTTAACAAATAAACAGATGAAAGTATAGATCCTGCAGTAAGCTCCTGAACTATTAACTCTGAAATTGTTTAACACGATATTAATATTTTGATGCTTGCCCTTTGATGTCAGTGATGTCTGTTGAACCAATTGAAATTAATCAGAATTATTAAACTTCACTTCTAAGTTAACGCTTAGGAGTCATTAATTCGTTTATTAAAGTTTATTAACTTAGATTAAATGCAGGGTAGGTTGTCGATTTAACCCGTTAATATTTAATGAACATTTTTGCTCATTTCCTCGATCGGTTCAACGTAGATAATTTCTTCTCTTCTCCCGGCTAGCATGGAAGAATTGGGATATCTAAATAATTAATAAAATTATTAATGAGGTGTTTGTAACATTTACTTATTATTTATTGTTTTGTATTTAATCGATAAAAATCAATTATTATTTCTACCTTTTTATTTGTAGTAGATTATCGGATTAGGTTATTTTATATTGGATTTGAATATTTCTTTGTAATTTTTTATTGCTATCAATTAGTTAATAACGAAGCAATTACGGAGTTTATGGAAAATTGGGCTCCCCTTTAATTAATCACGAAATATGTGACAGATTTCAACACTAACGTTGACATACAGACTCACTTTATTAAAAGAAAAGAAAAATTATGAAAATTATGTATAAAGAAGGCTGAGAAAGAAGGAGATCAAAACAGGGAACCAATGTCATTTTTATCACAAAATAAGATGGCAATTTCCAATGCACGGCAAAATATCGAAATAAATTATTTTAACTTAAATATAACCAACACTGCAATGCACTTGTGTTGAGTGTAAATAAATAAAATGGAATAAAAAATCACTTAATTTGGTTTACTATTTTTAGTCTTATAATAAATTATAATCTTAAATTGACGAGCTCCGTGGCGCAGCGGTCAACACGCCTGCCTGCGACACGGAAGGTCCCGGGTTCGACCCCGGGTTCGGAAATCATGGTGCAAGTAGCTTTTAAAAATAAACTAAAAAAAGTACACTGCTACGAATTGAAAATACCTTTTTTGAATTCGGTTAATGAATAACTTACAGTATATATTTTTTTTCTATTCATAAATCACTTAAAGCGCCTATTATAATACAAGATAAAACTGAATCAAAACATCACTAAACATCAAATTGAAAAGGTCGAGAGTTCATTCAAAATAAAGCTAATATAATAAACATTTTGTCTGTCTGTTAAGCTCTCGAAATCCTATAACAATTGTAACAAAGAAATTAAAAAGGTATTAGTAGTTTGTATTTATCGAGTGACGTTAAACGCGTAACAAAAAAGTACTTTTAATGTTGTTTTCATATAGGGAGCATCCCTATTTTCATCTGCAATCAAGTATCACCTTTATCTGAATGTGATAAGGTTAGTTTTGGCTTGTGTGGTGATTTAATTAGGCAGTAAGTTTTTGAAGGGTGGTCGATCATTATTCGGTTGTTCTGTGTGTTTGTTCGGCGATCTGTCGGCAACTGAGGATTAAAAGATCGATGTCATGTCACGGCTGGTACGGTGGGAAAATAGTTTGTGGCAACATTGAGATTTTATTTATTGTATTGCTGTTTAATTTATTTAACTTTAATTGTTTGTTTAGTATAATTTGTATTTTTGACCTTATTTTTTTTTCTAGTATTGTTTTGCTCATTTGGTATATCAAGAGAAGGCAGGTTTTATTTGAGAATTAATTGCTTTGTGATGTACTAAAATTTGAAAAATTTAAATTGTGACGTAACTTTCTGGAATGCGTTCTTTGATGTATTTTGATTTATATGGAATATGGAAAATATCAATATTCTTCATTCCTATCATCATCATAGCCGTGTTTGTTTTTCGTATGTGTAAGTGGCCAACACTGGTGTCAGATTTTTCAAGCTGCCTTAAGGCATCTGACATAGCTTAACGACTGCCATCAACGAGGACAGCCGGGACTAACGGCTTAACGTGCCTTCCGAAGCACGGAGGAGCTCGAGATATTTTTATGCCACTTGCGGTCACCCATCCAAGTAGGGACTGCACCAGGGGTTGCTTAACATATGTAAGCGCTCATAGAGCTTACACCCACTGGACCATCGGGCTCCTCGAAATATATCATAGCCGTATGAAGTCTAAACACAAGGCCTCCCCCTAGTATCTCCATCATTGGAGGGGGTTTTGCTATACTCACCACACTTCGCAAACGGGTTGGTACGCGCAGTTTGCTTGGCTTATATCGGATGCCCATCGAAACCGTTTTTTTAAGGGAGGGATGGGTAGGAGTTACTTGGACTGGATAAAGATATTGGGTATGCTAGTTGTTCGGATAGATTGGGGTTGAGAAAGTAGCAGCTTGGAGGCCCGGCGCGCGTACAAATGCCATACCCGCAAGTACTTGTGGTGTGACGACACACGACCTCATTATTATTCCACTAACCTTTTTAAATAGAACAATGATCTAGCACAGGTATGCACGTGTAACCTAGATAAAGCCGAGATCAAGATAATGACGAATTATGTCCTTCTTTAAGATCTGTATAAAAGCTCTGTTAATTAAATAATAAAGTAGTTTATAGTTAATCTTCGAACCTACAACAAGTGAGTCCCAACTAATATTATAAATGCGAAAGTGAGTTTGATTAATGCTTATTTGTTTGTTACGCTTTCACGCCGAATCTACTGAACCGATTATCATGAAATTTTGCATACATATAGGTTAGGGTACCGAGAAGGACATAGGCTATATATTACGCGGGCGAAGCCGCGGGTAACAGCTAGTTTTACTATAACAACCCCCGCGCTACACCCTCCATATGGCGACCCTTGCCAGTGCCGTGCAGCCGACAGATAGTTGAGTTGAGAATGTCACCCCTGGTCGTATTCTTCCATCCATCCATCCATCAGGTCTTTTTTTAGTCTCCACTGCCTGCAGTGGAGACTAAAAAAAACTCCACTTAAAAAAAAGTCTCCACTGCGTGCTCCTGAGCACGACCCTCTCCGTTCTACCACAGCAATATATTAGCCAGAGTAGTCAGAGGATTTGGCCTACACTCTCCACGCTGGCTAGACGGGTTGGAGAGGGCCGTAAGGCCGTATTCTTACTAATTTATTATCAAATAGTCTTCCATGCTGGTTTGGGAGAAAAGAAAAAACATAGAATATACCAGCTGCTTTTCTTCCCGCGCAGACCGTTAAAGCCAGTCAAGGGATTGGCGAAAATCTAAGGAATCACATTGATAGGCGAGGTGGCTAGCAACCCATCACTATTTTGATTCCATTTTCCACTACGATGCTAAACGTGGCCTGTGGGCTTTGTGACCTTGGGCTCTGTCAACCCCGCAAGGGATAAAGACGTATGTATGTTAGTATATATGTATGTATGTTATTAAGGCTTTGCACGAGTTTGTATTAAACACTTGAACTCTTTCTAAATTATTAAAGAATAACGAGTTAAGATACATTGCGTACTTGCGTAGTTTAAAAGTTATATTGCTCAATGTACATTGCCGTGGAATGAAATGGAAGCGGACTTTTTTAACGAAATTGTACATGTTTAAATGACTTAAATGACTGTTACATTCAAACTAGATGAAGAGTCAAAAAAGAGGATAATTCTTGAGAATGCGCGGGAATTCCCTGAAATAATCGTATACGCATACGTATTACCACGCCACCTTTTGTAGTGCACAATGCTTAATTTTGTACTGTTTTTTTTGTTTTTATCTTTTACTTTTTGTGTTCTAGAATAAATAATATTTCATTTCATTTCATTTCATTTCATATATTACCTATATTTTTATGCTTTAACATGTTCATTTTGTTCTAGATCATGTGGAACTAAAAAGCGAGAGCGGCGGACACTCAGACTCCGAACACGAGCATGATCACGAGCACAATGAGCACACTGAGCATGCTGAGCACAGCGAGCATAGCGATTTACACAACCCGGAACATGAGCATTTGGAGATGGAGGGGAGACCGCGCAAGGTAACTTGATTTCTTTTACATTTTTCTGTTTATTTACGTTTAATAAAATTTAATTACAAAAAAACAAAAACTTAAATTGCCATGTCTAATTTTTATTAAGTTGGAAATTTCGTCACCCAAGGGAAGCCAAAGATAGGTTGTTGATAATTTGCACCGTATCATTTGAGTAAATCATGAAAAAGTCTCAAGCAAGAAGTCTCTAGCTGTAGAACCTCTCTCATGACGTTTCAAATAGGCATATTTAAAACTTTCGAGAATAAATGTAACCTCGCCCCCTTAAATGAAGACCATTTAAAAATAATTCAATATTGTCGCGTCTATTTTATTATAAACTTACTGAAATATTATTTAATAACTTGAAAACTTGTCAATTAGAGCACATTATAATCTAATGCAAGCAGATGCGTTTATTTTACACGTTCAAAACAAATCATTTTTTCAAATAGTGATGTCTAGCCATTATTAAGTCTACAAAATATCTTCATTCAAACTTAAACCTTGTTCAGTAGTGTAGAAGGTCGTTTTCTGCAAGTAGGTGCGTTGATTCTGCATTCGTAATATAGGGACGCGTATTCAAAACAAATCATTATTCCAAATAGACATGTCTAGCCTTTATTAAGTCTACACAATATCTTTATTCAAATTTAAATCTTGTTCAGTAGTGCATAAGATCGTTTTCTGCAAGCAGGTGCGGCGCAGTCGGACTACCTTCACGACTTACCAGCTCCACGAGTTAGAACGAGCGTTTGACAAGACACAGTATCCTGATGTCTTCACCAGGGAGGAATTGGCCATGAGATTGGATCTCAGTGAGGCCAGAGTGCAGGTTAGTGCTCTTTTATCTGACTACATCATTATCATTATCCAAGGCACTACTACCGCAGGTTGCCCCAGACCTGGTCAAGTAAAATTTTTCACTCGCATCTTTTTCAGGCTTTTGTTTACAGTTTTTTTTACGCTGATACTTTTTAGGCCTCCTTCGACACTATCCGATCATCTCAGCTTTGATCTGCCTTGGCTCCTACGACCCTCTAGCCGACTTTCCATGAGGCGTTTGAGCACTCTGTCCTTATCCATTCTTACTACGTGTCCTGCCCAACGTAGTCCTTTAATTTTGATGGCCTTGATGACATTTTGTTCCTCATACATTTTATATAGCTCGTTACCAGACTACGGCAAAAGATTTAAGATTCAAAAGATTCAAAACGTTTATTCAGAAAATAAGCCCTTGCAGGCACTTTTTCACGTCAAATCACATTTAAAATTATCTTATTAAGTATTATGCATTTACTCATTATTGTTCAAAAGCTACAGACTACTAGCATTTCGGAACCGACCACTGCAGAGAAGAAATGCCGAAAGAGACTCTTTTCAACAGTACAGCAAATACAATATAAGCCATGTTGTATGTTCGTTTGTTTCCCACGTATATTCGAAACTATTATCCATTAGGTGAATGACAAAATTATCGTTAGAAGTGTCATTGCCTACTGCCGGTTACAGATTATGTGACGTCACACTGAGTAAAATAATTTAATCGTATGCAAAATTTACTATTATACTTATTCATAAGTTTAGTATCAAACATATGGTTTTATTATGTAGAATACGAATGTTTAATTATATATGTATAAGTATCATAATATATTTTTTTTTGTACGAGCCTTTGTCACCTAACTCCTCCTAAACGGCTCGATAGATTTGGATGAAATTTTGTGTGTATTAATTTGTATTTGCAATGGGTTCGTAGATGGTTTGAAAATACAATTGGATTAAAAATTTAATTAACTGTACGACCGATTTGTGTAACAATTGTTGGTAATATTTCTACTAAGTAAGACATAAATCATATGTAGTAGATTAAAGTTGACATTAACTTGTGTCGTGGGACACTCACTATATTTAAAAATAAATACTTATATAGATAAACATCCAAGAACCAAATAAATGTGAAAAAAATGTTGCTCATCTTGACCTGGCTGAAGATTGAACCCGAAACCCTGCAATTCAGCACAAACAAAGCCACAAATGGCCAAATCCTCTGTCTGCTCTGGCTAATAAGGCTCTGGTAGTACAGAGAGGGTCGTGCTCCTGCAGTGGAGACTAAAAAGACCTGATGAAGAAGAAGAAGATAGCCACAAAGGTTGTCAAAGAATACATCAACCGCAAAATCCCGATATCCGTGGCGCAGCGGTCAACACGCCGGTCTGTGACACGGATGGTCCCGGGTTCGATCCCCGGTCAGGTCAAGATGAAAAACGATCTTTTTCAGATTGACCTGGGTCTTGGATGTTTATCTATATAAGTATAAATAAATATATAGGGACATATCACACAAATTGAGCTAGCCCCACAGTATTCAATTCAATTCAATTTATTTATTTGTAAAAACATGTGTACATAAATTGGATGTTCTTAGTTATTAAAGTCCTCAACATGTTTCGTCCTTAAGGCATACAAATATTGGGTTACATATTTACAAATTATTAAAATATAAAACCGTAACAAACATTACAGTAAGATGTGAACTTGTGTCTGTATTTGTTATAAAATATGGTATCGTTGAGTTAGTATCCCTTAACACAAGTCTTATTAAGAACTTGCTTTGGGGCTAGCTCAATCTGTGTGATATGTCCGAAAAAAAAATAAGTTCGAAAACCACACAGTACGATTTTCATCAAAATATTCCCGATTTTCTGATAACATGAATCACTTTCATTATAATTACCTCAACTAATGATTTAATATGAAATGATTAATACCGTGCATGTTCTATATTTAATTAAAGCTGAAACCACCTGGCTTATTAATTAATAATAATTTGAAACTTTAATTTCGAATATTAATTAAGTATATACCTATTGCCGCGTGGTTCCCGGTAGAGTAGAATAGGACCACTTCAAGTCTTCCCGTGGATGTCATAAAAGGCGACTGAGGAAACACAAGCTAAACAATTCCTATTAACATCAAACAGACCTCTCCAACCCGTCTGGCCAGCGTGGAGAGTGTAGGCATAATCCTCTGACTGCTCTGGCTAACAAAATATGGCTCACCTATGTACATTTTTTACTAACACTTAAGTTCATCTTTATTTTATAAATTTATAATGAACTAGCTGTTACCCGCGGCTTCGCCCGCATGATATATAGCCTTTGTCCTTCTTAGTTCCCTCACCTATGTATATGCAAAATTTCATGACGATCGGTTAAGTAGATTCGGCGTGAAAGCGTAACAAACAAACAAACAAATAAACAAACTCACTTTCGCATTTATAATATTAGTTAGGATAGGATTAGGACTAGCTGTTACCCGCGGCTTCGCCCGCATGATATATAGCCTTTGTCCTTCTGAGTACCGGGTTATCCTATGTGTTTGTCAGTTAAAATGATATTGTAATTATTAAATAAGCTTTTTTAAATCTATTTATGGGTTAATTTGCAAGCTGGCGCCAAGTATCATCGAAATCCATTCTGTGCGGTGTCCACGTGACTGACTAATACAATGAGCATCAAGTAGTAAATTTGTATGAAACGAAAGGAGTGGGTTCATGCCTTAAACAAGATCGGAAAATAACTTGTTAATTGCAAGTATGCGGTAAAGACTAATTTGGTATTTTTTGCATATTTGTTACAATTTATATTACATCGAACATTATTGTTTTATGACTGCAAGTTTTGGTATATATCAACGATTTTATAGTGATGAGCAGTTGATTGGATACGCAATTATGGTTAGGCACGAGTTGTAATAAGGTATCAATACAACTTGTGACAAGGTGGTGGTTAATGATGCATTTAGCTACTTTTAAGGATTTAAATCGATAGATCTCAATGTTTTTTATAGAATTTAAAACTTTGAGTTTTTGTGACCAATAGACGAGCGAGCGAGGGTTAGAGAGCGAAATATATATGGTCAAATTACAAGTTAGTATACTCAAATGTTTTTACTCTTAATACACGTATTTAAAAAAAAAGCCGGAGGCCCAATTCATGTAATGGAAAAATAAAAGGCCGGCAACGCTCTTGTCACACCGGTGGAGTTGCAGTTGTCCATGGGTGGTGTGGTCACTTACCATCAGGTGACTCGCTTGCTCTTTTGTCGTCCTATAACATAAAAAACTAATGTTTATAGCATGAGTTGTGGATGACAGATCTGGGTTTAGCACTGTTTAGAATACAATCAGAAAGACGCTCGGAAGGGAGGAAAAGTACCAATGAGCCTGGCGCCAAGTCTCATCAAAATAAC
This sequence comes from Rhodophaea formosa, assembly GCA_963082605.1. Taxonomy (NCBI): domain Eukaryota; kingdom Metazoa; phylum Arthropoda; class Insecta; order Lepidoptera; family Pyralidae; genus Rhodophaea; species Rhodophaea formosa. Next base: position 11,718,719 of record OY720226.1, read on the forward strand.
TTCAGTGGTTTTCCTAATGAGCAATTTTGTGGGAAACGAAAGTACTGAGTTAAAACCTTTAAAACCAGATTGTAAAACGACATATTAATTGCAAGTGTGTGGTGAATATAAAATATCTTTTTTTGCCTGGTTACAATGCAACAGTTTACATAACATATTAATACTTACTTATTACTGCAAGATTTGGTAAACCAACGATTAAGAATTTAATTGTGATGAGTAGTTCATCAAAATTATATTTCCTATCAACTGATAGGAAATGCAATTAGGCACGAGTTATAATTTGCTAGCTAAAATTATTAATGATGATGATAATGAATGGGTAAAAAAACTTGTAAGTATAAGTAGTATTTCCAATTATATATATTGTATAATATATTTGATATTTTTAAGCCTTTACTTGTTTGTTTTTATTTCAAATACAAACAAAACAAACAAGCCCTTTTAAGTTCTAAGAATATTGGTTCAAAAAAACACATGAAAGGAGGGTGCTTCGAAATATCTCTGTTGCTTGATCTTACACTAATTGTAAGAGAAGAGTTTGAGTGTAAGTAATACACTATTTTTGCATACTATACTGTATTAGACTGATGCTGATATTATACAAGACATTAGTGTTATATGGAGTGCTAATATCTATGTAAAATACTGCATATGTAGAATACTTTTGATTTGATGTCGATTTGTTAAGTTATCTTAAAGCTCCTGTAAAGGTGGGTGGGCAAGAACATTTTTAAAACTACCTATTACAACTTTTACGCCCACTAACACGTAAAATGAGGTAATTTGTTCTTGTGGCCATAGGCTCGGCCTACGCCGTAAGGGATTAAGACGTGATAATCTGTATTATGCCAGTTTGAAGCCGACCCTACTTGAACAACAATACCTAAAGACTACACCTCGGTAGCAGTACCTCATTTCGTGTCCATTTAAGCACTAAAACTAAATAGCCACTAACTAGTGTGAGTGGCCGTAATGAACGGGTTTTAAGGCGGTGTACACAATGGTCCGCTAATTCGCGCGTCATTACGCTCTCGTGTGAACAGCCCTAATGTTTGCAGCGTCCGTCACCTCCGGCTCAGGGCTGGCACTATGAAGAAAAGCCGATGCAAGTGCAAGTTTTGCCTTGTACAATATGTTTTGTTAACCCTATCCAGTCCTTAAAGAAGCAATAATTTAAAGAGTTTTTGGGTTAGCATAGCATTTATTTTCACGAATGTCTCTTTTTTGGGGAAGACTCTTCATAGCATAACGAAAAAAAAATCATTAACTGTTTTATAGTTATCTAATACAGTAGGTGATTTTTATTTAACAGTTGTGAAGAGAAGTAAACATACAAATATGGTAAGGTTGGCAGCCCTGCTGCTAGCGGCATTAGCACTCATTACCGACTCTGGCTAATTGTCGGCCATTTTAATTACAGTAGTCTTGTATTGTAAGTGGCGGCATCAGACTGCATTACTGTTCAGTTTCTCATCTATTTATATGTGTACCTGTGATTTAACCGTATTTTGGAACTCTAGGAGACTGTTGTTAATTTAGAGCAGAGGCCTTTAAGCAATGGAAAGACTAACCATACAAGCAAGGTTATCGGCATGTAGGTGTATAAGAAAAACAAAATAGTCACGAGTTGTGGCATTACTTATTTAAAGAGAAGAAAAAAATACAAATATGGTAAGGTTGGCAGCCCTGTCGCGGCATTAGCACTCATTACCGACTCTGGCTAATTGTCCGCCATTTTAATCACAATAGTCTTGTATTGTAAGTGACGTCATTTGCCTGCGTTTTAACGCCAGCGGATTAAGATTTACACTTAAACGGTGCTAATTATTACGGAAAAGATTCTGTTATATTTTCCTAATAAATGTTATAAGCTCTGCTTGTTTAAGAGAAAAATGAACGTAGAATTAGCCTATTTTTCGTCCCGCTAATCTCGTAAAGACTTGTTGTAGGAATGGGCGAAAATCACGCTTAACTTGACCAAGGCTCTGTCTACCCCGTAACTAAGGGTAAAAACGTGATTTAGATAAATGTTTGTCTATAAATTTTAATCGATATATTTGGGTTAAATTGGATTGCTGGAATTTATTTTCGGCGATGGACTACTTAAGTAGATTATGATATATATTTTTAACAAATAAAATGTAATATTTAAATATGACAAAATCCTTAAAAACTAACCTTTTTCATGTTTCATAACCTAATAGTTAAGAAGGGTCTTAAAAGGGTCAGAACTGCATGGTGCCAAGAACTCTTGCTGCATTTCCTCGCTGGATAGTAACCTACCTAAGTTAGTATTTTTTGAGAATAATTGCCTATAGGTACTCCAGCATCGCCCTGTAGGTTTTCTACAGGTAGGGACCACACTCATACAAAAAACACCGCAGCAATCAGGCAAAAGCTCTTGGATTAAAAATAATTTGACTCATTCAAAAATCAAGTCTAGTCATCTTGTAACTTTCGACCAAGAAGTCATTTTGATCCCTGAAGTGCGTAATCCCTGCATTCCCTGTCCCTTTTCATCTACAAGAGCATTCATTAGAGCACATTCAGTCTAAATCTGGTGATTAAAATTTGGTTTTGAGACATAACGGAGATGTTAAATGACGCTTTATATGAGAAAAGTCTCCACTGATTTTCAGAACATTTTTTTCATTAGTAACATGTTTATGGATTTAATTATTAGGCACAAGCAAATCCTCTGGGTCTTCATCCGCTTCAATTATAGCCTGTCACTGGTAGATAAACCAGCTCGCTATAGGTGAAAGAATTTTCAGTAGTTTCAGAGCCAATTCAATTCGTATATTCGAATAAATAAACATGCAAATCTCTCCTCTTAATAATATTAGGATAGATTATGAGATACACTGCATTTCTATATAGAGTTAAACGACTTTCAACTGTAGTGTAGAAAAAAAGACACTGTAACTTTTGAATTTAAATTGGATAGCTTAAAAACTTAGTTTGCTATCGGGCCAGTAAAGTCTACACTGATAGATTAAATTAGGTATCTAGCCAGCGTTGCGGTCGCGAGGTTGGTCCACCGCAATTTCAGTGCATTCACTGTGCATTAGAATGGAGCTAATTTTAATTGCAGTTGGGAGTATGAGATTATTAGCCATCCAATGTACATTGACCGGTTTAGAACACGACCACTTTGCATTATCGGATGTTTTACGAGTGAGTGTAAATTTAAGAACTTCGATATCTCAGTCTATGAAAAGCATTAGTTACTTTCTTTCGAACTGGCACCAATGCTGGGAACTCGGAAACATTTCGATATTTGTTTTTGACTATTATTTTTAAACAAAAAAATTGTTGTTTTCTCAAAGCCGCACAAGAAACTAAACCAACTTTTAAGACCTGTCAAATCTAATATCCCGTTACAAGATGCTGGAGTTTATAAAATTGACTGTGAGTGTGGTTTATCATACATTGGGCAAACAAAGAGAAGCATCGGTACCCGTATAAAAGAACATATTGCTGACATGAAGCATAGGCGCTCAACGAAGTCTGCAGTCTGTGAACATGCCCTAGACAAACCCAACCATTATATGCGTTTTGATAATCCTCAAGTCCTTGCAAAAGAAAACAGATACATTCCAAGAATGCTTCGTGAGGCTATTGAAATTAAAAAACATCCTAATTTCAATAGAGAGGATGGTTGGCAGTTACCACCAGCTTGGGATCCAGTCATCAATTTAATCAAATCTCAAGCTAAGCAGAAGACTGCAAGACCTTCAGACACCGTGAGCCAATACTGCGTACATCCGGAACGTTATCAATAAATATTTTAGGCGGTAGATTTTGCAGTTCTTATAAAATACTAGACAAATGTCAACTTAGTCTACCTGCGACCACGAACACTGTAAAGTGCTCGAATAGTTAGGTGTATAAATAATGTAATAAACGCGATGAAAACCGTATTAAAATAATTTTATTTAAATTCAAAAAAGAGAGTTCACAGCCAAAACTCAAATTCAAAAAATTATATTTTTTACGCAAACATCATCGTACACACAGTGCCTTTATCAGTAGACAATCAAATGGGCCAGTACAGACTGAAAGTCTCAATGGTTATAAACTGAAATTGGTTTAATGGATTAACGCCAAAGTTAATTGATCTTTAATTTGATTATGTTGAGTATGGGCTCAGAAATCATGTTTTAAAAAATGAACTATGAAATGAAATTATACATCAGTTAGAGTAAGTTTAAAAGCTTGGTATTTTTTATTTTTCAAATTTATCATAACATAAATGCTTATACATGTATGGTTATTTAAGAAGAGCAATAACAAAATTTTATAGAAAAATTAAACAATAAAGAATAAACAGACTACAATATGCACCTACAAATTCACCTGACGTAATAAAGCCTTCTTAATTGTGCATTAAACCTAGCTGCACCCTGCACCCCTTCCACAAGTGTCCGTCTACCGCAGATTACCCCCACCCCTGTAATTATTACCAAATTGCACGCCGAGGGTACTTCGCACTAAACCTAGCTTAATTTTAACCATTGTTAGTGAGTACTTCATTGGCCATATCTAGCCTTTGTGCTTTTTTGAGGTCGGGAATCGAATCAAAGGGTAATTATTGCAAGAAAACATGAACAAAAGGGGGTTTCTTAAAATTTTGAGATATATAGCTTGATCGTTAAAAAAAAATAAGAAACCCCTGACATGAAAATTCTTCTATAATGTCGCCGGCTGGACAGATTTTGATACCAAATATTTGCATCACCAATATTATATATATTTGAACCATCGCCAGCAATACATATCTATACTAATATTATACAGAGGAAAAAATGTGATTTGTTCGTTTTTTACATTAAATTAGGCTCCGAAACTAATGGACCGATTTAAAAAAAAATCTCCTTGAGTAAGCTAATTTATCTGCGGGTCACATAAGGTCTATTTTACGCGCACGAAGTCGCAGGAATATTACTAGCTATAGATAAAACTGATGAATGTCGGAAAAGTGTACATGGAACAAGTTTTTGAAGGAAAGCTCTACTATAAAATATATCTTATGTCTCTCCGGCAGGATAAGACAATAACCAAAGCATGCACAAATCTGTTCAAGCTTTTAAAATAAATATATAATAATTATTAAAAATTCAAAGTTAAATTGTAATAAATAAATATTACCTACATACATGAACTTTTGGAACACAACACTACTTTATTGAGTAGTTGTGCAAAAATCCTTTTTCGTCATGGTCGGGGATTTAACCTGGGACCCCTCGTTTCACAGGCTGGCTTGTTAACCACTGCGCCACGAAGCTGGTCTTATAATTAATATTTTGCCCTGCAGTGGGCAAATAAAGTCCATTGATAGTTATATCGAACGCCAAAAGACTTGAAGTACATGTCTCAATAGCGAGTGCAATTCACACGAAATCCCCAGTATGGGAGGACAGGTTATGCAACTTTGAACCATAAGCTCATTGTGATAAGAAGCATGCGGTGTGTTGTAGTAATTTTGTGAAAATTAGGGTTGGGTATAGGCTCATATAGTTTTTTTTGGACGTGTTATATTTATTATATATATCAACGGGTCACTCACGTTCTATTTGTCGGGATTGCCCACTATAGTTTCAGACTCGTCAGTTTTTTTTAAAAGCGTAGGATCATTAAAAATCGGCCAAGTGCGAGTTGGACTCGCTCAGGAAGGGTTCCGTACCATGATCTTACACCATTAAACTAACGAGCAAAAACGCCAAAAAACAATGTTTTGTTGTATAGGAGCCCCTTTTAATATTAATTTCATTAATAACCCTAAAGAAAAACCACGGCCAAATAACTCAAAACCGTACATTAAAACCACTGATCACCACAAGTAATCGACAGCCCTTAACATTAGGGCTGCGTTCTTAAATCACACTCTACTCAGTGCAAATTGCTTTAAATCCACTCTATGGAGCGCTCACCGCCAAACGACCAACCCTTAACATTAACCCTATTCTAAAATCTACCTTAATGCTTAAATTATAAGGTCCTTTTTCAATCTATCGCTATTCATTAAAGTCAAGATTACAAATTTATGGATATTGGACTTTAAATGAACAGATTTAAGGTTGAGGTTAGATTGGAGAGTTTGAAGTAGAAATTTAGTTCTTGAGGTTCTAATAAATTTTCAAGTGGCGGTTCGATTGCAATGTTCTTTATTTGGTATTGCTTCTAGTTGATAGTGGTTCAGAGTGGTTCTTAATTGAGTTCTGACTTAATTGGGTGTCGTGCTACTTGAGGAGAATTAGGGATGATTTTTGGAGTGTTTTAAGTGGGATGAAATCAGAGCAATTCAAATATTTTTTTTTATAAATATCAAGATTTATAATATTATAATGTAATATAATTTTTTGTTGCATAAACAAACGACAAAAAAAAAGATTTTCGGCCAGAAATGTGGGATTCTGGCGAATAATATTTTTTTGTCAACGTTTGATAAAACAATTAAAAAAATCTTGTTTCAAGTAAAATGAGACTAAAGTTATTATAGATTTTTCTTCTCTTCGTGTAAATTTCAATAAGTGGGTAAAATAATTTAAATCAGAATTATTTAAATAAGGTTGAAATTTAAGAAAACTATTTTGCCAGTGTGTTTTAAGTCAAAGCTGCCAAACAAACTTTCTTAAAACTAAATAAAATTATTTTAATAATAACTCAATCAACAATAAAACGAAATATCAAAATTTTTAGACTAATATGGATACTTTTAATTCAAGGTAAAATTACTATTTCGTTAATCTTAAGCTGTCTATAAAGCTACGCCGTCGTAAACGTAGCATAGTGCTACGAAATGGCTACGTGTTGCTACGAAATACCTACGCGCGCTTTAAGTTTACTTTAGTGTCCTCGAAATTTAACGCATGCATTACGAATTTCAACGAAAATACTTCTACTGGAGTTTTAATTCGGAAGCTTAACTGGGTTGGCGTAAAGCAGCCACCTGGCTGTAAAAAGTTGACCATATTATCTATATTATAAATGCAATGGTTTTTCCGAGAGACTACAGTATAAGGTTCTGCAAAAAGGGCGTGTAAAGATTTCTTCAGACATTAAAGAGACCTCTCCAACCCGTCTGGCCACCATGGAGAGTGTAGGCCAAATCCTCTGTCTGCTCTGGCTAACATATGGCTCTGGTAGTACAAAAAGAGTCGTGCTTCAGCAGTGGAGAGTAAAAAAGACCTAACTATGATGATGATGAATAGCCCAGTTAAGAATTTGCATTGTATTTTTTTGTACTAACACATAAAGAGACGTCCTTTGCGCCTGATTCACATTATTCCTTGGACCATAATATTAAATAATACTTACACCATATAGACATACTGTTCTGCATAAAACGGCATCGTCCCACACCGATAAATCCGAGATTCTTCCAACTTTAACAGTCTTTTAATTTTTTTATTGTGTAATTGTTGGCAATTTGCACCCTCCCCCCGCGCTCACCCCGCCATCGCCCACCACCGACTACAATAGGACGTAATGAAAAGCAATTACTCATACGTGGTTTCCATTCCTACCCTCAAATATGGCAATAACGACTTTATGTCATGTGTAATATAGTCCAATTTTAATTATAAAACGCTAGAATAGGAACAAATTGAGCTAAAGTATTCGCTAATAAAAGACATTGTTGAGAAAAATTGGAGTAATTTCATAATTTTCGAATGAAGTCGGTCGGTGCATTCTTATAAAGGTTTCAATTGTGTTTAAATGGTTCTGTTGGCGCTTTAAAGGCAATTTAGTTGGGTAATGACGTTCATATTTGGGCAATACGGTAGTTGCCGACTGTTAAGATTATATAAAATTTGTTTCTAATGAGACTAATTTCTATCTAAAAACACTATAAAGAACACTTTAATTTGATTTCAATTCGTTAAGTGATCTTAAAGCTTCTTTAAAGTTGGGTGAATAGGACCATTTTTAAAGTATGAAAATCTTTAATTACAATTATACTGTATTTTACTTAGTCTGCAAAATTTATAACAGCTTTTATTATGAACCCATTACCATAAACGAAATATTTCGTATAGCTACCAAACAAAGTTCTCACGCCACCCATACAAAATACAAGCTTGTGACATCACAAATATGTAGGCATTTTAGCGGCGCGTTTTCACGTCTAAAAATTTACACTCTAAAAACATGTGTCTTTAAAACTTTTATAACTGAAAGAGTTTTTTGTTTAGAAATGTATTTCTGTCACTATTGTGTTTATTTTTGGCTGGTCTTTACATAGCAACATGAAAAAAATTTTAGTCAACATGCCCATTATCAAATTGTGGAAGTACTTTGTTTCATTTATATGACCAGATGAACTTTATATGTACAAACTTTTAACATACGAGTACCTCTATATACTCTATTCATTCATGATTTAGTATCAATACGAAAATTTAAATAATTCCAGATTGATCAGAATCATCTTGTGTAGAAACACATAAAAGATGTTAGAACGTTACCTTAAGAGCGTATACTAGCAGTATTTTCTGTCGAGCTCCGTGGCGCAGCGGTCAACACGCCAGCCTGCGACACGGGGGTCCCGGGTTCGATCCCCGGTCAGGTCATGATGGAAAAACGATCTTTTTCAGAATGACCTGGGTCTTGGATGTTTATCTATATAAGTATATGTTATAAAATATAGTATCGTTGAGTTAGTATCCTGCGACACAAGTTCATACACAACTTAATGTGGGGCTAGCTCAATTTGTGTGATATGTCCCTATATATTTATTTATTATTTATTTATATTTATTTTTCAATATGGTTTCCATACAAATGTATTTCTCTATTTTCTCGCTGAAAACTGATTCTAGAGCCACAATTCTTTTTTCATAAAATCTAATACTAAAATAGGAATGCCCCTATTTTTTATTTTTTCCAAAAATCCTGTTTTTGTACAATTTTTTCTTTTAAACAGGTTTTTAGAAAAAATAAAACATAGGGACATACCTATTTTAGTAATAGATTGTATGTAAAAAGAATTGTGCCTCTAGTAGCAGTTTTCAGCGAGAAAATAGAGAAATACATTTGTATGGAAAACGCACTGCTAGTATACCCTCTTAAGGGGGCACGCTTTTTGAGTTTATCGCGATCAGGCAGAAAGACGCAGCGGAGGACTTTATTTTAAAAATATGTAGTGATGTAGTACATACATACATACATTATTATCACGTCTTTATCCCTTGCGGGGTAGACAGAGCCCAAGGTCATAAAACCTAAATGGCGCGTTTAGCATGATAGTGGGCGTTAAGGTGGTAAGATCAAAATAGTGATGAGTTGCTAGTCGCATCGCCTATAACGTGATTCCTTAGATTTTCGCCCAATCCCTTGACCGGCTTTTACGGTCTGCGCGGGAACAAAAGCAGCTAGGTATGTTCTATGTTTTTCTTTTCTCCTAAACCAGCAGGGAAGTTGGTGTAGTGATTGTTCAAAAGCTACAGACTACTAGCGTTTGGACGTTGGACTCCATGTGTCACTTTTGGGCTGTATTAGCAAATTGATGTTTGTTGCAGGTGTGGTTCCAAAACCGGCGAGCCAAGTGGCGCAAGCGAGAGAAGGCTTTAGGGAGAGACCACGCTCCTTTCATGCATCATGATCATGGTAAGCATTTCGCAATACCATACTATTATGTATTCAGTGGCAATACGGAATTTTCTAAGTACACATTAGAAAAATATGTAAAATCCTAACTTCCCAACTAATATTATAAATGCGAAAGTGAGTTTGTTTGTTTGTAATAATTTCACGGCACAACCAATGAACTGATAACTGCCTCCGTGGTCCAGTGTTAAAGGCGTTCGCCTTGTTGACCCGGAGGTCTTGGGTTCGATTCCCACGGGAAGCATACTTTGTTAAGTTGTTTCCAGTTTGGTTAGGACATTGCAGGCATGAATCACCTGATTGTCTAATAAGAAAGATGATTTCGTGCTTCGGAACGCACATTAAGCCGGTGGTCCCGGCTGCCATCTGGTAGTCGTTAAAGGAACCACGTCAGAGGCCGAGAGGCGGTTCCGCAGAACTCTGACACCAGGGTGTGCATGGTCGACTGACCGTGTCACCTACACGAAATGATGATGATGAACTGATCATCAGGAAATTTGGCACACATGTTCTCTGTACTACGGATAAGAACATAGGCTTCCTTTCATGCCGGAGGAAAGTACTGTTCCCGAGGGATCGACACTAACGCGAGCGGAGCCGCGGGCGAAAACTGTTGTTTATAATATACTAGTTGTTACCCGCAGCTTCACCCGCGGGATATATAGCCTAAGTCCTTCTCAGTACCCTAACCTATGTGTATGCAAAATTTCATGATGATCGGTTCAGTAGCTACGCGTGAAAGCGTAACAAACAAACAAACAAATAAACAATTTCACTTTCGCATTTATAATACTAGCTGTTACCCGCGGCTCTGCCCGCGCGATTTATAGCCTATGTCCTCCTCAGTACCCTAACCTATGTGTATGTCGAATTTCATTATGATCGGTTCAGTAGCTACGGCGTGAAAGCGTAACAAATAAACAAACTCACTTTCGCATTTATAATACTAGCTGTTACCCGCAGCTTCGCCCGCGGGATATATAGCCTATGTCCTTCTCAGTACCCTAACCTATGTGTATGCAAAATTTCATGATGATTGGTTCAGTAGATTTGGCGTGAAAGCGTAACAAACAAACAAACTCACTTTCGCATTTGTAATATTAGTTATGATAGGATATATATAATATGTATATAGTTAGGATTTTTTTTATTTTATTCAGGAAAAACAAACGGTTACAAATAAAAGTTAAAGTTAGGATTAGTTAGTAGTTAGGATAATAGATTTGTTTTGTAATCTGGACAATTGTTTGTGAATTGTTTCCTTTCCTTGCGAAAATGGAGACATCATTTAAATTGTCAATCAATAAACTAAATTTGAATCTTGGAAGTAATTTCCGTGCAAGCCGTGTGGTTCCCGGCAGAGTAGAATAGGACCACTCCAAGTCTTCCCGTGGATGTCGTAAAAGGCGACTTAGGAAACAGAAGCTAAACAAAGCTTACAAACATCAAAAGACCTCTCCAACCCGTCTGGCCAGCGTGGAGAGTGTAGGCCAAATCCTCTGACTACTCTGGCTATTATATTGCTGTGGTAGTGCAGAGAGGGTCGTGCTCCTGCAGTGGAGACTAAAACAGACCTGATGATGATGATGATGATGAAGTAATTAATAACTCTTCAATCTTTTTATGAACTACTGTTTACGTTTGCTTTTTTGACAAAAACGTTATATGACCGAAGCAACGTAATCCATGACTTCATATTTATCGCTTATCGGCGCTACTTTCAAACATGTTAAAATCACTAATAATGATACCAAAAAGGCTCCTTACATGTCAAGTTGAATATACAATACGTGATTATGCGACAATAACGAACGTTATGCTTAATGTGGGTGCTCTAATGTAATATGGAATACGTAACATTGAATGCTGATGATTAGGCACTATTTTCTGATGCATATCGAATAGATGGTTGTAAGGGTTGACTCAAAATGTAAAAGTAGGGGTTAAAAATTGTATTTCATTTGGGAGAAACAAAGCAGAATACACACAGACTGATTTTGAACCTATGAGCTATATTAAAATCTCGACATCAGAATCCCTAATGGAATACAGATTCAAAATAAAAAAGGTGAAACTCGAATAATGAAATCAGACTTCCCATAGAAATTCGCCCAGCTGATCGGTGACTTTGTATGGGAGTGGGAGGGAAAAAAATGAACTAAATTTCAATCACCTGACTGATTCTATGTCCGCTCTTTTCAAAAGGCATATTTTACAATCCGCTAACTAGTTGGACGTTGAGCGACGCTTATTTAATCAACGTTCGGCCTAGTCATTCAATTAAACGTGGTCATTCAATGAACGCGCTAGTCATTCAATCAAATAGCAGATTCAACCAGATGACTGCGACATTGACACAAGAAGAAAAAAACCCAAAATGTAACTAAAATAAAAAATCTTAATTTATTTTATTGAGTCTGTTAAATGGTCCCAAATTAGCATTTACTAGGTGTTTCTAGTAACTTATTTCCGCTTTTATAAAACACTTTTAACAAATCCTTACAGTAAATGGTTATTTACATTAACTAAAACTAAATAAAACCCAATATTCGAAATCACTGCCACCCCTGTAAAGCGGGTGACATATCAGTGACAATTACCGCTAACTGCCGACCGATCGCAATGTAATCAGTGTGTGCGCACCCTATCTTCACACCCTTTTGTCATTAGTTAGAATTTTAGATTAGTTTGGTTATTAGCTATGGCGTAAATAATATTTTGATTTGTGAATAATATACGATTTATATGCCGTGTGGTTCCCGGAAGAGTAGAATAGGACCACTCCAAGTCTTCCCGTGTGGATTTCGTAGAACACGATTTTGGAAACATAAGCTAAACATAGCTTATAAACATCAAAGAGACCTCTTCAACCCGTCTGGCCAGCGTGGAGAATGTAGGCCAAATTCTTTGACTTTTCTGGCTAATATATGGCTCTGGTAGTACAGAGAGGGTCATGCTCCTGCAGTGGAGACTAAAAGACCTGATGATGATGATGATTGCACTAATAAATAATATTATAGTCAAGACTGTTAAAAAGCATTTGGATATCAGACTATAATAGCTACACCCCGGTAATTTCCCCAATTGATTACAATCTTCCTAAAGGTCTTTGAAATCAGTACAAATTACTGGTGTAGTTTAGTAGGTATTTATGAATAAAAACATGTATCGCACGTTAATGATCATTTAATAGCCACATATAGTTAACAGTCATTATGTCCGTTTGTCACTACCGGGACACTACTATGACAGTGATTCCCAAACGTTAACTTTATCATAGGTTTGTCGTGGGAAGTCAAGGGGGTTTGCCTTAGATAATGGTGTTATTAATGGTCGTGCACGCACAGGAACAATTTGTGAAATAGTTAAAGTAGACTGTTCTATGGACTCGTTGATTTGTTTGCTACTTGATAAAACCGTATCGTACTGTTACATAGTGTATTATGTATGGCAACCCTATTAAAGTGCAGACATCCAGATCTAAGTCAGCACTTCTGATTCCCCTCAGCTAAGGAGGGGCAGTGATAGTTCAGTTCACCACCAACCTTCTTCCAAGGCACTTGTTCTCTGCATCCATATATTTTAATCGACAGTGCCCAAATAATAAATTGTGACATTTAAATAAAAAGTTAGGTGTACTCAAAATCTTTTTTTTTAAAAACTCGCGGACTTATTCCCGTATAACATTGGTGGCAGCGTAAAGGGATTCCACGAAAAGGAATCCGGGACATCTCAGTTGTGAATAGTGAAGTGCAAAAGTGTGTTTTACTACATAAAGACTTTACGCGAGTGTCTACTTCTATACCATACCCTTTTGTAAAAACCCGACGCGGACATCAGATCTCCGGTTAACTTACGCCGAGTCTAGTATCCAGTTCCAGTATCTAGTATCCAGTTATCCAGAGGCTTGTATCCGGTTCCCGGGTCTAGTATCCCGTATCCAGAGCTCATACAACCAGTGTTTGCCTACTAGTCCCAGTGCATAAAGTGATAAAGAAAGAAAATATATATTTTCCCAGTGTTTACAATTTTCTTTCAAGTTTCCTAGTGTATCCAGTATAGTGGAGTGTTTCCAGTGTTCCCAGGACTTCGGTATCCAAATGCAGCTATTTCTGTGAGTCTAAATTAATAACTTTTGATCAATCAACTTAATTCTCAGAACAGTAATCGGAGAGCGTAACGCAGGTGTGCCTATCTTTTTGCGTGGGTCGTTCTAGCCATAGCGTTCTCAGCGTTGTTATCAGAACTATTCTCAGTAATGCCTAAGGAAGAGGGCACACCAACCATGTCTGAAATTAATTTAAATATTCTTATTAAGTTTATTAATAAATACGATGGAGACAGAGAGAAATTAAATGCTTTTTTAAATAATTGTAGAAATGCTATTAAGCTTGCCTCTTCTTCACAAGAAGATGTTTTATTAAAATTTATATTGAGTCAGCTTGAGGGACGTGCCGAAAGCGCGTGCTCTATTAAAGAATTTGAAAACTGGCAACAATTAGAGGAATTTCTTAAATCACAGTTTGGCGAGAAAAAGCACTATGCCGCTCTACTTTCCGACCTGCAAGATTGCAAACAGTCTCATACTGAGACGGTCAACCAATTCGCCCTAAAGATAGAGTCCTGTCTGTCGAAATTACTAACGGAAATTAATATTTCTATTCCTACAAAGAAAAAGGGTGAACTGGCAGGCCGTGTCGCCGCAATGCAAGACCTAGCTTTGCACACATTTGTAATCGGGTTAAAACCCGGACTTTCAACCCTTGTACGGTGCCGTGACCCTGAAACACTTAATGACGCAATTAACTTCGCCGTATCTGAAGAGAAAATTTGTCTAGCTTCCACAAAGCGCAACGCTACGCCGCATACTTTTAATCCTCAAAATGCTGTTAAATACCGTCAATTTTCGGCACAGAATAACAACAATAAGCCATACTTCAATAATAATATGCCGTCAACCTCGCAAAGGTCAAATCCCGTAGTGTGCCGGTATTGCAAGGCTCTGGGTCATACTATCGAAGAATGCCGAAAAAGGGAATATAATAATAGACGGTTTGGTAACTCACAAAATCAAAACAATTCTCGCCCGGTACATAACCCGGCCTTCCAAAATCGCAATCAACCTATACATACTATATCATCACCCGATGACAGCCGAAGTGGTACCGACGAAATAGATCATTTAAACGAGGAGGCTTTCCCGGCGGGTGTCGTGCGGGAAAATTAAATATCAAAATCGATACCACATCCGCTGTATCCACTGTTTCCACATCCGCTGTATCCACTGTTTCCACATCCGCTGTATCCACTGTTTCCACATCCGCTGTATCCACTGTTTCCACATCCGCTGTATCCTCATTGTCTTCTACGCCCCCTGCACCTTTTAGGTCTTGTGCACTCACTATGCCCACTGCATCCACTACAATAGCAACAACTACATACACTCAACCTAAATTAAAAAATATTGTGTCTTCGAAGTCCGATATTCTTCCTCTTGCTCTTAAACCCTCACCTGAAAAAGAAAAACAACATATTAAAATACATAATATTACATCAAATCCGTCAAGAAAATACCTACCTTTCGTTGAAGTCCAAACCTCTGTGTCAGCTAAACCATTAAAATTGCTCGTAGACAGTGGTGCTTCGGTTAGCTTAATTAAATTAACTTCTATTGAAAAAATACCTAAATTAAATAAAGAAATTATAACATTCACTGGAATAGGCACAACAGATAACCCCATAAAATCGTTAGGTCACATTTCTTTCGAATTCAACTCTTTAAAACACAAATTTCATGTGATTGGTGAACTAGATTTCCCGTATGATGGAATCATAGGAAATGACTTCCTGTCAGAATCCCAGTCCAATATTGATTACAATAAAGATACTCTTACAGTTGATAAAATACAACTCACATTAAAATTTAATGAACCCGTTTATACTATTGGACCTCGAACTGAAACTGTTATAGAATGCTCTGTGCTAAACCCTGAAATAAAAGAAGGCCTTATCCTAGATCAAAATCCAATGGACTCCCTTCTTGTGGCAAACTGCATAGTCACAGTAAAACCAAACTCAAGGGTCAATATAACAGTAGTTAATATTTCTGAATCCCCGATATCTATTAAATCTGATATGAAATTAAGGATTGCACCTTTAGAAAAAGAACATAGTCATCATATTCTTTATACTTCTCAATCTCATAACTCTTCAGTTAACACAGTAAATCGAACTGATGAAGTACTACATCTTTTAAGAGCAACTCACTTAAACACTGAAGAGAAAAATGCCCTATTTGAGCTATGTGCCACTTACTCTGACATATTTCATCTCCCTCATGATAAACTCACAAGTACCGATGTTTCACAACATGATATACCTACATCGTCTTCTATACCCATTAATACAAAATCCTATCGATTCCCCGAGGTGCACAAACAGGAAGTTCAATCTCAAATAGACAAGATGCTCGATGATGGGATCATAAAACCTTCTACTTCCCCGTGGTCTTCCCCAATTTGGGTTGTCCCAAAAAAGGCAGATGCATCCGGCTTGCGCAAGTGGCGTGTAGTTATAGACTACCGCCGGCTCAATGATATCACCATAGGAGACTCCTATCCTATCCCAAACATCACAGAGATATTGGATCAATTAGGAAAATGCAAGTATTTCAGCACACTCGATCTTGCATCCGGGTTCCACCAAATAAATATGTCAGAACAAGACTCTCCTAAGACCGCCTTTTCAGTGCCTCAGGGTCACTTTGAATTTACCCGTATGCCGTTCGGGCTGAAGAACGCCCCATCAACCTTTCAAAGAGTGATGAATACGGTGCTGTCAGGCCTGCAAGGCGTTCAGTGCTTTGTGTACCTTGATGATATCGTGATATACTCTTATGACCTCTGTACCCATATGAAAAACCTATCCAATATCTTTGACAGACTCAGGCATGCCAATCTTAAGCTTCAGCCAGATAAATGCGAGTTTCTCCGTAAGGAAGTATCCTATCTTGGCCATATAATTACTGATCAGGGTGTCAAACCAAATCCAGAAAAGGTCAAAGCCGTCCAACGCTTCCCACAGCCAAAATGCCCAAAAGACATAAAATCCTTCCTAGGATTAGTTTCTTATTACCGCCGATTCATACCCAACTTATCCAAAATTGCTAAACCCCTCACAAATCTCCTCAAAAAGGATGTTACATTTTCCTGGCAAAACGAGCAACAGCTCGCCTTCGAAACATTAAAAACATGTCTTACTTCTGCTCCAGTATTGGCCTACCCTGACTTCTCACAACCCTTTGTTCTTACTTGCGATGCATCCAACTTCGCTGTCTCAGCCATCTTGTCACAAGGTCCAATAGGAAAAGACAGGCCAATCGCGTACAGTTCAAGAACCCTTAACAAGGCCGAAACTAATTACAGCGTAACAGAAAAGGAATGTCTTGCAATCCTTCATGGCACTCAAGCATTTAGGCCGTACCTCTATGGCCGTCGCTTCAAAATTGTCACGGATCATCAGCCACTTAAATGGCTATTTAAATGTAAAGATCCAGGTTCAAAGCTCGTGAGATGGAGGCTCAAACTCGAGGAATTTGACTACGAAGTTGAGTATAAAAAGGGTAAAATAAACAGCAATGCGGATGCTTTATCCCGCTATCCTGTTAATCCTGTAGTCCAAACTGATGATAATCCTCAACCTTCCACATCCAAAGACCCTGTTGATCCTGTCCCTACTCAAAACTCCAACGCTTCAGAAAGCTCTGATATTCCCCAAGAGGTCTTAAAAGATCTAGAAGAATTAGGTGCATTTGATCTAAGCTCTACAGAAGATCGTGACAACAATATAAGCCCTCCAAATCTCCCTTCTTTACTAGGAACACCTACCGCTAGTCCCGATCCTATACCATCCGCAAATTCTAATGAAGACTATAATAATTTCTTAAAATCGTTTTCTAATAAGGATGAAACTTTTAGTACTTATATTAAGGAACATAATGAAAGTCTTCTAAAAAGCAACCTTAAAACTATTCTTCTCCCTGTTTCAATAGATTTTGATGATTCAAATCCTTATCTCCCAGATATCCTTGCTGAGCTTGATAATTCTTCTACTTTTCTTGATGAGGAGCGCGAACTACATTCATTTAAAAAACTTGTTGTGAAAGGAAAGACTTACTACCTCTTGTTAACTAAACTATACTATTTTGATAATAGCACATATCCTGAAATATTTAAAACTCTTAAATCCGCTCGTGATGACATCTTATTAGCTGGAGACATTAGCGAAATAGCAGTATCAGACTTCAAAAATCTATTCGAGCAACGATCTTTTGTTAAAATCTACGGTATGTTTATGTACCTCTTTAATAACACTAATATTACTGTCAATATTCATCATAATACAATTATATACCCAGTCCCAACAGAAATTGCAAAGATACTCAAAGAAAATCATGACATCCCTATAGCAGGGCATGTAGGTTCCAACAGAATGTTTAATAGGATAAAAGAACGCTATTACTGGAAGAATATGCGCACAGACATAGAGAATTATGTAAAAAATTGTAAACTATGCCAGTCTAATAAAGCCCTTAGGAAAATAAATAGGTCTCCTATGCAAATTACTACTTCATCTACGAGACCATTTGAAAGAATTGGCCTCGATATTGTAGGTCCTCTTCCCGAAGCCGGTCTTCAAAATCTTAGGTTCATCCTCACACTGCAAGATGATCTTACTAAATTTTCAATAGCATATCCTATTTCCAATTGTACTGCAGAAGAAACATGTGAATGTTTGGTCCATTTTATATCTGTGTTCGGAATTCCCAAATCTATATTAACTGACCAAGGGCCAAATTTCACTGCTGATTTATTCAAACGCACATGCGAATTCCTAAAGATAAAGCAGATCTGGAGTTCTCCCTATCATCCTCAAACGCAAGGAGCTCTTGAGAGGAGCCATTCAACTCTGAAAGAGTATCTCAAATCGTATGTAAACGAGAATAGGACGGATTGGCACAAATTTGTATACACAGCCATGTTAACATACAATAGTAGTGTCCACACTACTACTCAATTCACTCCATATGAACTTCTTTTCGGCCATAAACCCTATCTTCCAGACTCGGTTTTCGACTCTAGAACGGATATTACTTATCCCGAATACACTAAGATGCTCCAACATCGCTTAAAGGTATCCCGCGAAAAGGCCTTACAAAATATTAATGCATCAAAAGAAAGATCAAAATCGTATTATGACAGGCATTCACGTACTGTACAATATAAAGTAGGTGACTACGTTTATTTAAAAAATCATGTAAGGCTTGGCAAGTCTCTTTCCCCTGTATGGAAGGGCCCGTACAAAGTTGTCAAAATACATGGCAATAATAATCTTTCTCTTCTAATCAATCGACGTCATATTAAACATCATTACGATGAAATAAAACCAGCTCATGGAATAGATTAAAATTAATGACATTATTATTAGTACACTACCTAAGTACTCTAATAAATATTTAAGCTCTATTTACAGGTTTTATATTACCATACCTTAACTACTAACGGTTTATTTACAGAATTGCTGTTGCTGCAGTATTTTGCAATGCAGCCTCGACAACGGAACAAAATTATAAATATATCGAATATATTGACAAAAGCCCTGGCATATTCTTCGACCCTACCGGTACACTAAGGATTATAAATGATCAGCTTCATATAGTAGTCCCAATAGAAGTTCTCCCGTTTCAACATCACCTTGAGAACATTCATAATGTGTTTAACAATATCCGATTTCAATGCCGTGAAACTGATGAAATTGAATTTAACGAATGTAAAAACATGTTGCAACCATTAGAATCCTTATATAATGATATTTTACGTGATTTTAAATCAGTATCTCATATTATTTCGAATAGCATTACTAAAAGGTCAGCCTGGTTCTCTGGCGTGGGCGTTATATTTAAACATATATTCGGTACATTAGACGAAGATGACGCTAAAGCCTATAATAAAGCAGTCCAAGACCTTTATAATAATGATAAGATTCTTGCTAGTTCTCTTTCTAAGAGCATAATGATATCTCAATCTGCCATATCTAATATAAACGACTCTTTAAATGAAATAAATATGAATGAAGCTAAGTTAAGTGACGTCATTGAGCAGTTATCTCTTAATATTACAGGTGTCATAAAAATTGTTAATTTTAAAGTTAGGCTTAGTAATACTCTTCATGTTTTGCAATCGAACCTACTTACGTTATCTTTCAAGGTCGAAGACTTATTGAATTCAATTCTGTTTGTAAAAAGTAATACTCTGCATCCATCTATACTTACGCCAAAACAAATGTATAGTGACATCCTAAGTAACCTTAAGATAATCCCTAAGTATAGAGATTTTCCTGTAAGTTTAGATTTAAGTAACATCCACACGTTAATCAATATAGCAGACTTAACGTGTTATTATTTAGACAATAAGTTAATGTTTATCGTAAAATTACCTTTAGTAAATTTATTAGAATATAATATTTATAGGAATATACCATTGCCAATGCCCCACACCGCTGAGCATAAACAATATTCTTTTGCTATGATTCTTCCTTCTGAAGAATACCTAGCTATTAGCAAAGACAAATCTTCTTATACCTATTTGAAAACCTTAACTAATTGTAAAAAGATACTTACCGAAACTTACCTCTGTGAAATTCCTGATGTATATGCGGTTTTAAATAGTCCTTCCTGTGAAATTGAAATTATAACCAAAACCTTACCTTTTCTTCCGGGAATATGTCATACTAAGTTTATTTCCGGTGATGTGGATATATGGCATAGATTAAATAATAATAAATGGATATTTGTACAGTCAAGTACCTCAAAACTGTCCATTGAGTGTGAAAACCAAGTTTCAGAGATGAGTATATCTGGTACAGGTATACTGAATATTCCAATTGATTGTGTTGCTTTTCATAACAATTTAAAATTGGTTTCAAAATTATATCCTAAATTATATATACCATATGTATACTCTGATTTTAATATTATTAATGATAGTTGCTGTAATTTAAATACTTTTAACTCTTTTAATTTTAATACAACTGTACCTAAAATTAAGACTCTAAATTTATATGACTTGAAATCTTTCAAAACTGTAACTGATCAAATTGTAAATGATTTAAATAATGTAAAGTCACCTAAATTTGAAAACCATATAAGTTTCCCGATTTTAACTATAATCTCTGTAATAACACTAATAATTTTAATTGTTTTTCTTATTTGTAAAAAGAACAAGTTCTTTGGAAGCCTAAAACCAAAAACAAGTACTTCCGTTACCCTAGAAGAAAATAATTCAGAAATAGAACTAAAGACAGTAGCGCCTCGATTGCGTGTAGAATAAAACGGAAACTTACTAAATTAACCCTAAGTTTCCTCTTAACGGGGGGGTTGTTACATAGTGTATTATGTATGGCAACCCTATTAAAGTGCAGACATCCAGATCTAAGTCAGCACTTCTGATTCCCCTCAGCTAAGGAGGGGCAGTGATAGTTCAGTTCACCACCAACCTTCTTCCAAGGCACTTGTTCTCTGCATCCATATATTTTAATCGACAGTGCCCAAATAATAAATTGTGACATTTAAATAAAAAGTTAGGTGTACTCAAAATCTTTTTTTTTAAAAACTCGCGGACTTATTCCCGTATAACAGTACAACTACCGTATCGTATCTCATAAAACTGGACATTGGCAGAATCAGTGATTCTGTGAAACCTCGGAGGAAGTCATAATATAAAAGAAAAAAGAAAGAACTTTATTATATGCATATATTTATATATTATCATAAAGGTTTCATACTTCGGAATACTGTCTTTCCACGATTTTCTTGGACTCACAACTCAGAACCAAGAATGTTGAAGAAAAATAGAGTTCTTCAGCATTCTTGGTTCTGAGTTGTGAGTCCATAGTCCCATAGACACACATGTTATTTTTAGCGGCGTACAGTCAGCATTATTCGAGTCTTATCAATATTGGGAGAAATATAATTATCTGGTAATCTGTCATACAGGCTTTCCTAGTACGGATACCAGTCTCTCACATGGATATACTTCTATTACTGTATGTTACATCTTATTTGTTATGTACATCTATGTAATTTCTATGTGAGAAAGGAAATAAAATATTATTATTTTATCCGATGGATAAATCAGCCCGGCTCTAAGAATTTAAAAAAAATTGGGAACCACTGGCCTTAACAAGCGTGATTTATTTTTCGTTTGTAGTTACACACCTCGTTTCCGAGCTATAATAGTCCCCCATTTTAATTTTTAATCGATTCGTCATTAGTTCAGATTCAACATGTCATATTTTCGTAATTATCAAAATATTTTTAACCGTCATTATATTTCTTTTCATTATTTACTAATTTATTGAGTTGCGCACCAAGAGCGCCAACTCAATAAATTAGTAAGTAGTAGGGGAATATTGGTCGGGGGTCGTCTCACGCTGCGCTTTCCTGTTCGTGGCCGCCACTCTAGGACCTGAAGAGTCCCACGTAAAGCCGCAATCTCACACAAACGTAGTTTCGTTTTAGTTTTACAACAGTTAAGTCAACAAGTTTTCCATACGAAACTTCAACTCGCTGTAATTTTGTATAGGTATTGTTTTTAAAATTAAAATCTGATTATAAACATCAATATGCCTTATCCAGTCGTATGTACGAAATTTGGTTGAGATTGGCTTAACTGTTGTAAAACTAAAACGAAACTACGTTTGTATGGGATTGCGGCTTTACGTGGGACTCTTAATGCCCCAACGGCTATCCGTCCTTCGGGCTATATGTCCGGCCCATTGTTTACCAGTTGGACGGACGACCTCATCAAGGTCGCAGGGAGTTGGTGGACTCAGCATACACAAGACCGCAATTTGTGACGATCTATGGGGGAAGCCTATGTCCAGCATTGGACGTCCCTGGCTGATAGATAGATAAGGGATTATTGACCTGATTTTTCAGATATTCGCACATTCTGTCACTTGGCTTTTAGGGTCTGCGTGGGGAGAGAAGCAGCTGGTCTATCCTACGATTTTTTCTTTTCTCCCAGACCAGCATGGTAGACTGTGCAAAAAAAAATTACTTGACTGACTACCCAGAAGGAGTTATGAACCTTTGATCCCATAGTAGGTATTCTCCGTCGAAAAAGTCTAGAATACTGTGGATCTAGAATGGAGTGGATTATCTTAAGGTAGCTTTAAAATTTGATAATGATAAATAAATAATAACAACAGGAAAGCTAATATTTGATCGAAGCAGATTATCAAAAAATATTGTAGGTGTTTTTATGCATTCACAATGAGAAATAAGATGTAGGAAAATCGTCATATATACTTATAGACTAAGACGCAGGTTTGAACCCTGCCCGCGTGGTTTTTATATCCCGAAATCTTTAATTAACTTTTCTCCCGCGGCTCCGCTCGCGTTAGTGTCGATGCCTCGGGAACACTTTTTTCCGCGATGAAAGGGAGCCTATGTCCTTCTACGTACTCTAGACAACGTCTATGCAAATTTTAATGATGATCGGTTCGGTTTATCGTGTAAGTGAAAGTTTGCGCAACAAACGAATTCATTTTCGCATATACTACTTGGAATTTAAAAAGAATTAGTTATCACAATCTCGACTTTATTCGATTAACATACTCGAATATCGTTAATCGATTAGCGCCAGGTGTAGGTCAACAATGAGCTTTGTTCGCACTATCATGGAGAGTAAACACGGTGCGCGGTCACCTGCGTGTTTGCCGAACGTGTTAACGGTTACATTGGACAAACATTGTTAATAAAACGATTTTAAACTTTATTACACATTTTATAGGCGTTATAAAAAAAAATATCGATAGATAAATGATAAAACAGTTTTTGCAAATATAAAAAGGTGTTTTCTTATCTCACTGGCGTGTTCCCCAAAGAGGTGCCACGTAACTTTTCGGCTTACAGTATGTAAGTTTAC